>CM072774.1:89010000-90260000 GCA_036936925.1 Cenchrus fungigraminus | reverse complement strand
GAAGAACAGCAAGTAATAAGAAGCAAAACTTTACAGCTACAAGAGCAAATGGCAATCCTGCAGGCTCAATTGAACTCTATTCAGCAGCAAGAACAGACTCAGCAACCTCGCAAAGTGCAAGGGCAAAGCAAAAAATGAAGACCCATAATCATTGACAAAAAAACTTACGAAGATGAGGAGGAGAATGATGAAGGCTCCTTGTATTA
Source organism: Cenchrus fungigraminus (assembly GCA_036936925.1). Classification (NCBI taxonomy): domain Eukaryota; kingdom Viridiplantae; phylum Streptophyta; class Magnoliopsida; order Poales; family Poaceae; genus Cenchrus; species Cenchrus fungigraminus. The sequence goes on along the minus strand of CM072774.1, from coordinate 90,259,794 downwards.
CGACTCAGACGAAGAGGCGTATGTGGAACGTAGGCCACAAAAAAGATACAGAGAGGTGTGTTCTCAAGCAAGGGGAAACCCGCTTCCCCTCTTTCATTAGATCTCGAGAAGGCCGAATGGCCACCGAAGTTCAAGTTACCTGCATCCTTGTCGGAGTATGATGGTGAGTCAGACCCAAGACAGTTCTGAAAGGCTCAGCGCAGCAGTGGTACGCTTTGCTACCAAAAGGAAGCATCAGATCATGGGAATAGCTTCGGCAGAGAATAGAGAACAACTTCCAGGGGTACCAACCTCAAGATCTCACATCAGGCGATCTTCACCTCATAAAACAAGGAGACAAAGAACCATTGCAAGAGTACATCAAGCGATTCGCCAAAGCTAGATCTAAAGCACCACACGTACAAGCCACAACTGTAATTGACGCAGCTATAGATGGTCTCAAGGTAGGACCCTGCGGAGAGTATCTTGACCGAAGAAGACCCAAAACAGAGAAGCAGCTGTTCGACATAATGCAAGAATACTGCAAGTCAGATAGGGGCAAGCAGCAAGGAATAGATGAATACAACAAAAGAAAGAATCAAGCGAAGTCTCAGCCAGAATGGGGAAGCAGGCCTCAAAGCAATCAAGGACCTTCGACAAGATCAAACTTCTACAACAGAAGTAATGTAAATAATGTTTCAGGGAACAATTCACAAATGACATCTTCGGTAGCCACGGGAAACAGAGGTCAAAGTTCTGGCAGGGGCCCACCACCTCAATCTGTATGTTCCTTGCATGGCATCAACAAAGGGCACTGGTCGTACGAATGCAAAACATTACTTCGGAAGAAGCAGGTTGAAGAAGATAAGAAGAGAACAGCACAGAGCCAGGCGAAGACAGCCAATCACATGTTATCAGCGGCACCTTCGATGGCAACCATATATTGCACAACCATGCTTCCAACAAATGTCACTCCCACCACCACCAATGTTCAACCCAAACATGATGCAACTACAGCAACAAAGCACCGCGTCATATCAGCCAAAACCAGAGCCTGCTCACTAGGCACCTTCGCAAGCCAATCAAAACAGAGATGACGAAGATCGCTACCAAAGAATGAACATAATCAATGCTATCACAGGCGGGTGCAATTCGCCCGAACATCTGACGAAGACAGAAAAAAGATCAGCAAAGAGAAGTAAGCCATGTATGTGCAGGAAAAGTTTTCAAAATAGAGTGGTCACACATTCCAATCACTTTCACAGAGGTAGATCTCAAGCTGAAGAAGTATCATCACGAAGATCCTCTAGTCATCAGAGCAGTGTTGGGAAAGAACACAAAATACTTGTTGAGCAACGATGTGGGAGGCATCCTGGTAGACAATGCCAGTTCCGCAGACATCATAACTTGCGAGTTATTCAAGAGGATGGATTTCAGAGATGACCAATTGCAGAAAACGTCGAAGCCGTTATATGGCTTCGGTAACAAGAAAGTTGAGGCTCTAGGAACAATTGAAATGAATGTAAGTCTCGGGACAGGAGCGCTGGTGAGAACAGAGATGGTGACCTTCGATGTAGTTGACATCCCATATGCATGGAAAGCAATCTTCGGTAGGGGAATCATAAACAAGTTCACAGCCGTGATACACATGCCATTCTTGTGTATGAAGATTCCAACTAGCAATGGTATTCTCACAATATATGGAGATCGGGAAGATGCACACGACAGAGAATATAGTGTAGGCAGGAACCAGAAACAGTACACGCAGTTGGAAACAGTGAAGACACATTAGAAAGCGAAGAAGAAGACGAACCTAGAGAGCTCGAAATGAAAAAGAGGCTTTGCCAGGATGAAAAGAAGAGGATGCAACCCCATGAACACACGAAGAAGGTGCATCTTTGCGAAGATGTTCATGACAAACTGGTCACCATAGCAAGGGGGGTGACCGAAGAAGAGGAGAATGCTTTGATCACATGCCTTCGCAACAATCAAGATGTATTTTCCTAGAGCAAAAGAGATCTTAAGGGAGTGCCTCGCAAAGTAATAGAACATGCATTGCGCCAAGATCCAAAGATCCCACCGAAGAGGCAAAAGCTCAGAGTCATCTCACCTCAGAAAGAATTGGCAGCGCAAAGCAAAGTAGAGAAGTTGTTGGATGCAGGGGTCATCAGAGAAATACAGTTCACAACCTGGCTTTCAAACATAGTGATGGTACCAAAGAAGAATGGGGGACAAAGAATGTGCATTGATTTCACACTTCTGAACAAGGCTTGCCCAAAAGATGACTACCCTTTACCAAGAATCAACATGTTGGTAGATGCAACAGCAGGTTGCGAGAGAATGTCCCTATTAGATTGCTTCTCTGGATATCACCAAATCTGGATGAAGCGGGAAGACGAAGACAAAACAAGTTTCATAACACCTTTTGGGGTATATTGCTTCGTGAGAATGCCCGAAGGCCTGCGCAACGCTGGCCCAACATTTAATAGAATGGTGAAGATTGTACTTGGCCCGCAACTGAGGAGAAATGTATCAGCCTATGTACATGATGTTGTCATGCAAAGCAAAAAGAAAGAGCAGCACATCGAAGATCTCAGAGAAACCTTCGTGAACTTAAGGAAATACGGCCTCATGCTAAACCCAGAAAAGTGTATCTTCGGGGTATCCAGGGGAAAATTGTTGGGCTGCATGGTGTCAAAGTCAGGCATACAAGCAAATCCAGAGAAGATAGAGGCAATAAGAAACATGAGAACACCACAAACAATAAGAGATATTAAGAAGCTCACTAGAAAAATAGCAGCATTGGGTTGCTTCATAGCGCGATCAGCAGAACGAAGCTTACCATTCTTCAAGCTGTTGTCTGCGAAGAATAAGATCAATTGGGGTCCCGAAGAGCAGGAGGCATTTGAACAGTTTATGTCTTACCTGGAAAACTTGGCAGTATTAACAAGTCTAGGAGACAAAGCAAAGCTATTGTTGTACATCGTAGCTTCAGCCAGTGCAGTAAGTGCAGCTCTAGTGGAAGAGAAGTACGAAGAGGGGCAACTTAAACAAGTGCCAGTATACTTCGTCTCCGAGGCCTTATCAGGAGCAAAGAAGTTCTACTCTGAACTCGAGAAGATGACATACGCAGTGGTAATGGTGGTAAGAAAGCTAAAGCAATACTTCTAGGGTTATTCAATCACAGTCCTAACATCGTATCCTCTTCGCGAGATACGAGAGAACAAGGAATCTTCGACGAGAATAGGAAAATGGGCCACAGAACTATCCCAATATGCCACAGAATTCACGGCCAGAACAACCATCAAGTCGCAAGTCCTAGCAGACTTCATCGTAGACTGGACTCCAAGTCAGGGCGACAAAATGAAAGAAGAGAAGCCAGAAACACAAGCGTGATGTATTGTGATGGGTGTTGACGGTCGATTTTGGTACACCTAGCTATGAGTTTACCGTCAACATTTGCACGTATTTGATATTCTAACTAATGGTACTAACCCCCCGGAGGTATCAAGTTCACTCTTGCATGTCGATTTTGGAGTTTGTTGTTTATGTAGGAATCTAATGTTAAAGAGGAGACTTTCGGGATAAGTTCATCATGCACTTCAAGAGAAGATCATGAAGCCCGGCACAAGTCAAGACACATGATGAAGATGACTCCAAATGGCCCAGGGACCGAAGCATGAAGCCGTAAAACTCCAGGGACCTGAACAGAATATGCTGAAGCTTGCACAACAAGGAGCTCTATCTAAACCGTGCAGAAGACGACGTCAAGGGCCCACATGCAGAAGGGAGCAAGTCAACAATTGACCGAGAAGCATCGAGGAGCGAGACGGGGCCGAACCGGGCCGAAACAGGCCTGGGCCGGTCGGCCCAGGCCGGCCGGCCTGGCCTTTTCTGAGCCCGATTCGCGATGCCCTTTGACCTAGGTGCTTCTCTATATATTGCCTCTGCCTCCGACGGCCACCACATCCATCCATTCATCAGAGAGCCACCGACACGAAGGAGAAGCACCGGGAGGAAGCCGACGGCCGCCGCAAGTCCTCGAGTTGCTTAGGAGACGGCTTAGGCTATGCCCTAGCCACCATGGTTGGCCCTGTGTGGTGAAGCCATGGTGGAGTTCCGGAGCCACGACTTGAATTCGTCAAGTCGTTTGTACCTTCAACATTCGATGGTGATATAATCATATCTTGTCCTAGTTTGATCTACATCGATGAGTGTTTTATCCATATGTGTAGCTAGCATATGATTTTAGTAGGAATAGGTCTAATCGTGGTGGTTAGTCTATCTCTTGCGGATACATCGTTGTAGTGCACGGACCGAGGTTTATCATTCGGTGATGAATATCATTGCGTAGTGACAGTACGGTGGAGGAGAAAATAGCGAGTGAACGTGTATCGGACCACTCCATATCGGGTTACACCATATTGAGTGTACTCCTTATCATAGTATAGGTTTAGATTGGTTTGTCACCTTGGCCAGAACGGCATCAAGAAGACGATAGGCTAGGGTTACCTTTGGTTGTTTACCTTTATGGCTAGGTGGATGAGATCCATAGAATCTGCCATGTTTGTATGCTAACCCTTTTATGTAATCAACACTTCATGATAGGTTAGATCATTAGATTAGATGTATAGCCTTAGGAGTTGCTTTCGATCCTTGGATTGACAAATCTAGGGAGGACCCTCCTTGGTGAAAAAGGCACCAAGTCACCCGTATGCTTGCGGTGAACTTCAACACGGTTTTGCACCGTCAACAAGCCCTTTTTCTGGCACCGTTGTGGGGGATCGGCAACTTGAACCCTAGGGCGATCTATCTTTCTTTTAACTAACCCTAATTTTATTATTGCTTATACCTTGTGTTTCTTGTTTGTGTCCTTGAATGCAGGTAAAACCCTAGACACAAAGCGATCGAGAAGTTTTCAACATTCGGACTTCGACAAGTCCAACCTCGCTCAACCAAGTTGATGGCTATGCAAAGAATTGCTCTTTTAGTGGTAGGTGCTAACCTTGGTTAGTGGCCCAACATCCGCTATTGAGCCCCCACCCAAAGCAAACGAAGATGAACAAGGTATGCCTACGTGTGTCAATTAAGTTTTTTTTAAGACTAATTTCTTATGGAGGTTTGTTTGTTCAAGCTATAGGTTTCGGAAACGACCATGTCCAGCACAATGGAGAAGGATTCCATTACCATCATGCTCATGCAGTGATGGTAATGATTTTTGAAGCCAAGGGATGCGTGACATGATGCCCTAAAAGACCTCAAGAGAAAGACCACGCGTATATCTCCGGATCGATGGACGATAGGATAACGATGTCATCACGATGTTTGCATGAGCATCGGCAGAAAGCATTGGATATATTTGAATTTTCAGAAGCCCCATGAAGTCTACATTCCAACGAATCAAGCGGCAAGGCAATCGGAGGTTCCTACAAGCGGATATGGCCGAATCACCGAAGGTTGCACGTGGTGAAATTCTGGACAGCAAGCAGTGCTGAAGTGAAACAGCCATAGCTCCCTCATTCGGACTCTGATCAAGACGAATGAGTACCCGTTGGAAAGGTAATTTTATAAATTTTTCAATAGAACTATATTTTGGTATATGTTTTGTTCTGGATGCAGTGGTAAATCCACAAAGAAGAGGCAGTAACAAGGCGATGACGACAAGATAGAGGACATGGACATGGTGTCAACAAAGAGAAGATGGGGCAACGGTTCCACAACACGTACATGATGAAATTCAGAAGCTAAGGACTAAAAAACCCTTCGGAGCTTGGATGAATGAAGACACAAGAGGCACCACTCAACACATGATGATGTTGGAAGCGAACCACGACCGATTTCATAAGGCAACATCAAGCTGCATGACTACCTTGGATTCTCGCACAAAGAACCATGGCTTCACGACGATGAAAAGGTACATGAGAAAGTCGAGCTCTGTGACTTAAAATGAAGAGCTTTGCGGGAGGCAACCCAATCTTTTTATATATCTATATAAACTATGATGATCTACATTGTGTTCTTTATTTGAAAACTTCAAGTAACATCGTACCAATGCTCTAATAAATGTCACAACCATATGTTGTATGCTTTAAATAGATATTGAGTGAGCACTATGCTACTTGATTTTGGAAAACTTGTACACCACTTTTTTGTGTGCTTATTAGTGTTTAGAGTCTTTTTATTTGTGTCTTTTTAGAGAGAAATATGAAGCATGATCCCTTTGATTCTAAACTTGTGGCTAGTTAACTTAGGCTAACTTTTGCTTATGGTTTAGATCACCACCATATCATGTCATACCTTTTTGTTCATTAATATCATGTTGCACTTCATTCCACATTGTTCTCCACCCTTGCATTTTGTTGCATGATGCATACCATCTTTAAAACCCTTTTTGTGAAAAAAAATCCCATCTTTGCCTAAACCTTCCTATCAAACCACACCTAGCACCCAATCCAACAAAGGAAGGGTAGACTTGTGACAAGACCAAGTCTATCTCTATCCCTTTCTAATTAAAATTTTGACTAGCCTCATCATAAACCCTTAGGGAAAACCTCTCATATCTTTAGTAATCCTAAAACCATAGGTTTGTTTTTCATCCGAAAATCTAACCTTTGTTTTCTTTTCTTCTTTTTCAAAACCACCTTAGGTAGAATTTCTTCACCCAACTTATCTTTTCAAAATTCTTATCTTAAGCCAAAAATATAGGATACCCTTAAGCCTTACCCTAAAACCTTATTAGCATGTTTGGTTAGGTCTTTTGATAAAAGATTTTGTTGACAAGACTTTACCTCTCATAAAGTGACTGGCTTGTCATTATTGAGGAACAACATCGAAAGCCTTTTTCAAACATTGCTGACCTCTTTTTACTAACCCCTTTGCATTTGCATTTTACATCAACCCCTTTGTTCTATCATGCATAGGTTAGCTTGGTTTCTTTGCGAAACTTTTTGATGAATGCTTTATTTCCATGATAATGCTTCCCACGTGGCATTTTCTTTTGCAATCTTGTGTAAACATGGTGTTTAGATATGATTGGAGACCACCATCATTCAGTTTTATAAACCTTGCTTTCACGTTGCATTGGTTGGTTTATAAATTTTGCAATGCGTCCTACTTCTCTTGCACTTTAAAGAATTATTAATCTTAGGATGAACATGGTGTTTTGACCTTGGTTAATAAATCTTTGTAGGAATGGAATGTTTGGCAACCACTTTGTAAGCATGGAGCTTAGAATTTGGTGTAAACATTGTTTTGTTTATATCCCTTCTGTTCATTTGCATTTTTCACCTACACGCACGTACACTCATTAGGTTCTTGCTTTTCTCTTTACTAGGTAAGCTATGCCACAAGTTAAGATCCTAGGGATGCATTTGGTTTGTTGGCAATTGTTTCTACTCCCAACCATCACCCCGGGGGTATAATGTGCATTTGATTTGTTTTGCAGGCATGATGAAGTGTTCCCATGAGTTCTTGACCAATTGCAATCACGATCGTTAGTCATCTACAAGGCTTGAGAAGGAAGTCGCTATTTCCATCAAGATTTGAGCACACGTCCAGAGATGTACAATGGAAAAAAAGTTAATATTCAGGAGCTCCTTCAAACCCTCTTTCCAACGCATTAAGGATCATCAATTTTGAAGACCCGTACAAGGAGATATGGCAGAAACATTAAGCGCTGCACATTCTGAAAATTACAGATTGCATCGCCAGAGTAAAAAAGGTACAACTCTATTGTTCGGAACCCGTTTCATGCGAATGATAGCTCGTTGGAAAGATAATTTCATGAACTTCAACTTGGAGGGGTGTTTTAGTACATGTTCTGTTCTGGAAGTAAAAGAAAAACTGTGGAAGATGAGGCAGCGACAAGGACGGGATGGAAGACGGTGATGACGATATGATGAAGGATTGGAACCACGGCTTGATGATAATGAGAAGAAGTTGAGGGACGACTGAGGTATTGAAAGCAAGGAAATGAAGATGATTCTCAAACACATGGCAATAGGGGATTACGAGTGATTCAAGTTCTTCCACACTTAGCAACATGCTAAGCATGGGGGAGGATTTGAAGGACGAAAGGGAAAAAGGCCACGTGGAGTACAAGGATCACCTTCACCACAAGATGCTCATCTTTCTTTTTCCATGCTAAGCACAATGCTTAAGCATGGGGGAGGCCACGCTGCACTTCACTTCAAGCATCGAAAAGGACGGTAACTCACCCTTAACTTTATCTTTGTTCATCACCTTCTAAATGCTTGCACAATATATGCTTTCAACCATAAACAAACTTTGTATTTATCTCTCGATCAATAACATGGCTACTAGGAGGACAACCTAGGTTTGTTAGTTTTATTTTTCAATAAATGAATCACCATCTCTTTTGAGCTTACCACGATGATATCATTTGTATGCCTTGCTTATGGAAAAGTGATGAAAGTTGCCGCTTTGTTTTACTTGCATGATGTTTTATATGACATGACTTTTTGCTCTCTACTAAAAGGAACTTAAATTGATTAAATATCGGCTCTTTCATTTGTGGAGGTTAAATGACTAATTTCTAAGACCCACATACTTTATGTTGCTCTTTGATTTAAGTTTACCGATGACCTATGCCTTGCTCTTGTTTTATTTAAAATCATTATGCTATCTACATTTGTGAATCTCTTGCAAGGCTCTACCTACCAAAGCCTATACACATACAGGTACTTTCATGATGTTACCCTTAGTTTGCAAACTTATATCTTGATGAGTTGGATTAGGATTGATTTCTGTGGTATGAGACTAAGAAGCTGGTCATTCCTTTGCGTATCTTTTTTATGCTAGCCATTTTTGTCCATGCATTGTGAGTTTCTACATTGGAAATTTCACAAACTTCGCTGGGCATCCACCCTAAACCCAAAACATCTTTTTGTGATTACCTCCTTGACCACAACCCAAATTGAGTATGGATGATCTTTCGACGAATTTTCTAAAGATTTTCTGGCAAGTTTTCAAGACATATAACATATGGAGGGACTCATCAATGCAACCAAGACCATGTAGAGTTTCCACATGGAGGATGCCCTTGAAGATTTCAAAAGATTTACAAAGGAACACAAGGATTTTGTACTTCTTTGGCAGCCATAGGACCCCACACTTCTATGCTCGAGGACGAGCAATCATTTAAGCATGGGGGAGGGCTGCTATAGCAAGTACTATGTTGCTTAAAAGTTCGGAGGAGCATAAAAAATAATGAATAAAAAAATAATAAAAAAAAGAGAGGAGAAAAAATGAAGAAAAGAAAAAAACAAAAGAGAGAAAAATAAAAATGCTTCTCAGTTCTTTTTAGCTCCATTAAAATCTTAGAGAGCTTTGAAGACAAGTCCATACTCAATCTTTTCCAACCATGTGCAATCCGATAACGAGAGCTTCATTCGTGTCTCGGGATCACCCATTTGCCACTTGCACATGTCCACCCTTCTAAATGCGTGTGTTCCATCTCTCTCTCTTTCCAACATTTATTTTCCATGGCCTTTTTGACTAGTCTCGGTAATTCCAATAGATCTCTCTCTTAGTTTGACAATATTTCAAGTATAATGTTTTGCTAGGATTGTTTTTACCTATCAAGCTCCACATAAGCTTTCCACTTTCATATATATGAGTAGAATAGGTTGAGATTAATCTAATGTAGGCTTGAGTGACTTGACGAGATGAGTGTTTCCATGAGCTTTTGCAAGAGAACCTCACTTATGTTAGATGTGCAACTTTTTGAAAACTCTTCATGATGCAACAAGGTAAAGGTTTGAAGTTTCCTTAAGTTTGAGAGCACTATTTTTGTTTTTATTGTGGCATGTTCTTTAATAATAGTCTATCTTCCATGATGAAGTAGCCGGTCAAAACTTGAACCTTTAATGCTAAATACTTGAGAGAGTAATATGTCTTGTTGTGTATAACTAAGTGCAGGGAAGACATTGAAAGGCAATGCTGATTTCCAAGGGTAAGCAAAGATCTTGGACTTGCTTGAGGACGAGCAAAGTTTAAGCATTGGGGTATGTTAATGGTCGATTTTGGTACACCTAGCTATGAGTTTACCGTCAACATTTGCACGTATTTGATATTCTAACTAATGGTACTAACCCCCCGGAGGTATCAAGTTCACTCTTGCATGTCGATTTTGGAGTTTGTTGTTTACGTAGGAAACTAATGTTAAAGAGGAGACTTTCGGGATAAGTTCATCAAGCACTTCAAGAGAAGAACATGAAGCCCGGCACAAGTCAAGACACATGATGAACATGACTCCAAATGGCCCACCGACCGAAGCATGAAGCCGTAAAACTCCAGGGACCTGAACAGAAGATGCTAAAGCTTGCGCGACAAGGAGCTCTATCTAAACCGTGGAGAAGACGACGTCAAGGGCCCACATGCAGAAGGGAGCAAGTCAACAATTGACCGAGAAGCATCGGGGAGCGAGACGGGGCCGAACCGGGCCTGGGCCGGTCGGCCCAGGCCGGCCGGCCTGGCCTGTTCTGAGCTCGGTTTGCGACGCCCTTTGACCTAGGTGCTTCTCTATATATTGCCTCTACCTCCGACGGCCGCCACATCCATCCATTCATCAGAGAGCCGCCGACACGAAGGAGAAGCACCGGGAGGAAGCCGACGGCCGCCACAAGTCCTCGAGTTGTCTAGGAGATGGCTTAGGCCATGCCCTAGCCACCATGGTTAGCCCTGCGTGGTGAAGCCATGGTGGAGTTCCGGAGCCACGACTTGAATTCGTCAAGTCGTTTGTACCTTCAACATTCGATGGTGATGTAATCATATCTTGTCCTACTTTGATCTACAACGATGAGTGTTTTATCCATATGTGTAGCTAGCATATGAGTTTAGTAGGAATAGGTCTAATCGTGGTGGTTAGTCTATCTCTTGTGGATACATCATTGTAGTGCACAGACCGAGGTTTATCATTCGGTGATGAATATCCTTGCGTAGTGACAGTACGGTGGAGGTGAAAAAGGCACCAAGTCACTCGTATGCTTGCAGTGAACTTCAACACGGTTTTCCACCGCAACAATGGGGCTTACTGCGATGATGGAGCCGCATCTTCGGCTGTCCTAATGTCACCATCAGGCATAAAGATGAGGTATGCTGTGAGACTGGATTTCGATGGCAAGACAAACAATGTGGCAGAATATGAAGGATTATTGCTGGGGCTTCGCAAAGCAAGGGCAATAGTGGCACGAAGAGTGGTCATAAACACAGACTCAGAACTCATCACAAGACAGATTAGCAAAACATATAAGGCAAAACAGGATGAAATGGCAAAGTACTTGAGAAACGTGCGAGGCATGGAAAATTTCTTCTTTGGCTTCACGGTCAAGAAAATACCAAGAGATTAGAAGAATGAGGTAGATATGCTAGCAAAGGCAGCAGCACAGAAAGAACCACTACCACCAGACGTCTTCTACAAAGTCTTGAACTGCAAATCAGTAAATTGCGACGAAGCACCAGTGAGATACATAAATGTGATATCCAGCGAAGACTGGAGGTCTTCGATCATGGCATTTCTGAGAGGGCACTATGAACCACAGTCAAGGGAGGAGAGCAAAAGAATGGCCTTGAGGGCAAGATCATATGAAATAAGAAGAGACAACTTATACAAAAGCGGAGTGTGTGCACCACTACTTAAATGCATCTCCACAGAAGAAGGACGAGACCTGTTGCAGCAAATTCCTTCTGGAATGAGTTCATCTCACATTGGAACAAGAAGACTAGTCACGAAGGCATTCCGTTAGGGGTTTTACTGGCCAATGACAGTCCGTGATGCCGAAGATATAGTGCGAAGATGTGACAACTGTCAAAAGCATTGCAACTACACAAAAACCTCTCCTTACAAGATACAGTTGCTACCACCAGTTTGGCCCTTCGCAAGATGGGGGATTGACATTGTGGGACAGTTACCAACAGCACCAGGCAACTACAAGTACGTGATAGTGGTAGTGGAGTATTTCTCAAAGTGGATAGAGGAAAGGGCAGTGCAAAGAATCACTTCGCAAGTGATACAAAAGTTTTTCTGGCAAAGCATCGTGTGCAGGTTTGGAGTTCCCTACGAAGTAACAGTGGACAATGGCAAACAGTTTGACAGCACAAATTTCAAAAGATTTTGTTTCAACTTGGGCACTAAGTTATGATTCGCTTCAGTGTATCACCCAGAGTCCAACGGAGCAGTAGAAAGAGCCAATGGCATCATCTTCACGGGAATCAAAAAGAACCTGACAGGAATGGCTAGGGGAAATGGGCCGAAGAGCTGCCTAGAGTTGTATGGCCTCACAACACAACTACTTCTAGAGCCACAAACTTCACACCCTTCAGATTGCTGTACGGAGAAGAAGCGGTCATTCCCAAAGAAGTCAAGTTGGGATCATTGAGAGCAGACTAAGAGCCACAAACCGAAGAGGATACAAATTTGGCAATTGATACAAGAGAAGAAGACAGGCTTCAAGCACTAAGCAACATAGAAAAATATCAAGATGAAATGAGGAAGTGGAGAAATAAGAAGGTCCATGAGCAAAAAATATCCACAGGAGACATGGTTCTCCGAAGAAAAACAAGAGGAGTAGGAAAATTGGAAGAGAAATGGGAGGGTCCATTCTTAGTATCAGAAACAAGGCAAGGGGCTTACAGATTGCAAACTCTTGAAGGAGAAGAGGTTACTTACTCATGGAATCAGCATAAGTTGCAGAAGTACTGGCTCTAAGAATGAGTGTATCATCTACTAGATTTCATCATTTTTTTAGTTTCTCTTCATTTTCAACTTTTGTAATCTTCATTTCAACTTCTTTTGCACTTTGAACTTTTGTAAATACGTAGTGGAGTTCATACTCTTTTCCTCGCGGGGAGAGTCTTCGGTGATCTTGCAATGGGAACACCGAAGATGCGAGGTTTTTAACGAGGCGGACTTGTGTAATATGCCCTTGAGAAATATAACAAGGGCTCCCCAAAAAAGGCCAGCGTTATCTACCATCGGTCCCGAAGTAACAATAATCCAAAGAGATTGTTACTTTCGGGAAAACATTGCAGAAGTAAGTGAACACATGCGCCTGGCCTCGCGAAGACAAGTCGCATTTAGTTCACTTAAGAAAAATTGATTGAGGGGGCGCATGTGGGAACCGTTCTGCAAAGGTCGCGAAGATGTGAAGGAACATGCAACAATCTGTACCTAAGAGGAGTGCATGATTCGCTTAAAGGTGCACTTTTCCGCAAACAAAAAGTCTTCGGTGGTCAATGCGCGAAGCCCCTCAGTAAAATGTTGTATGGATAAGTCGACTCGTTAAATGGCGTAGTCACAAAATCATCCACTTTATCACAAGCGAAGAAACCTTCGGTGGTGAATGCACGAAGCAAATTGCGAGGCAGGGTTGATGACCCACCTCGAGGTCATATCCTCCAGAGAATAATTGAAGTCGAGCTATCATGCCACTTCGAGCAGCTGAAATTCGCATGCATGGTGCATTAATTACTTTATACATATGACTCGTTTTCATCTTATCATGATACAATGTACGATTGGGGATAAATGAAATGTGAAGATTAAAACAGGAAACTGGGGGGAGGCGCTTTTCGAGCGCAGTTCCCATGTTTCAATCTTCGGAAGCAGAGAAAAAGCAAAGCCAGAACATACTTAAAAACAAGCATACAAACGCATCGTTGAGCAAATTAGAAACATTATCTTCGCTTAAAAAATACAGTAGCCGAAGATACAGTAGCAGAAGAAGGATTACACCCTCCCCCAGAAGATGCAACAGCGGCCGAAGGTGTGGCCACAGAACCAGATGCCACTTGAGGGCCCTGAAATAAAGAACAAAAAGTCCGACACGGATACATAGGAAATCAAAAGAGAGAAAAAGGAGAAGATGCATTGCAAACCTTGCGAAGCACGCGCCGACCTTCGGCTACAGTTAACCCAAAGCCAAACTTCTTAAAAAATGTTTGCATAAAGTTTTTCGCTATGTTCTTAGGCAAGACGGGGATCTTCTCAACAGATGTCTCGGTTGGCCAGGCAAAGTTCGCGTCACAAAGTTGCCGAAGATCAGTCTTAGTAATGACAAGCTTGCCATCTCCAGAAGATTTGAATAGAGAGTATATCGCATGAGCGAGACTTCGGGCGGAAACAACAGCTCCAAGCTCTCCAAAAGAGCGCCTAGCAGATGCAAGTGAACTAACACCATTAGACAGCCATTCAAACACTTGACCTATGAACATCTCTTTAACGTCATAGGGAGCGGGGGTGAGTCCATAGTCCACGAGGAGATCATGAACTTTCTTGCAAAGAGGTTCCACATGACGCTCAATCTCATCGCAGTAGGTTTCGTGCTCTGAAGTGAGGGTGGCATGTGACTATCGCAGTTCACCAAGCTCAGCAACTTTAGCATCGTACAATTTTTGTAGATCTTCGGCCTTCTTCTTCTCAACCTCCGTAGTAGAGGCTAAAAGACGAAGTTCAGTTAGTTGAAGTTCCAGTTCAGCATTCTTCTTAACTAGATCATCCTTTTCCTTGGAAACTTCAAGACACTTCTTCTTTTCAGACTCTAGCGAAGAAGAAAGAGAAGTCTTTTCAGCCTGCAGGGCCTTCACAACGTCAATATCTTTGTTTAGTGCAGTAGCAGAGGTCCTCTCAGAAAGTTGTCGGGACTGAAGGTCAGCATGGCATCGACGTTGAGCAGCACGGCAAGCCAAGATGGACTTCATACTTAGATCTTGAGCTTGATATAAAATCTCTTCGGCACTCTCCTTCATGAGTTCATCTTCCATGATGGGAAAGCCGAAGCTATCACCAGCCTCCTGAAGCAAGGTGCGCTCGCGATCGTCACTGCAGAATTGAAGCACTTTGCAAATAGAATCGTCGAAGATGCGAGCGCTAGGCTTCACACCAAGACGCCGAGCAACAAGACTGGGAGATTCATTGCTAACAAACACATCGCCACTCCGGGTGTCACTCTCAGTTTCTGACGAAGATCCGTCGCCTTGTTCAACGCGAGCTAAAGTTTTCTGATGAATAGCAGAAACAGCTTTGCTGCTACCAGGAAGATCAGCAGCACAAGGCACCTCAGCTTCAACTGCAGAAGGTGGAGGAACTGGAGACTTCTCCTTAGCAGGTTTGGCTCGAGGAGCACAATCTTCGTCACTTTTAGGTTCAGGTTCGCTGTAGCTGATGTCGAGAGGATCAGCAAGCGTAGCACCAGCAGCAGCGCTAGGAGAAAGAGAGATAATATCTATTATTTCCTCAGGACGGTCAACCGAAGGTGCTTCGATGTTGGTACCAGAGCCTACAGCAACTTCGGGGGGATGTGTCTCAGCATCACTCTTCGAATGATCAGACTCTTCGGGGCTGGACGACACAACTTCAGAAGTCGTCATACGAGAAGATTTTTGTCGCTTTGAAACATTTCGCCCGGTACCACGACCACAACGTTTCCTAACTGCCTTCGAGCGCGCCAAAGGGGCTGCAGGTTTGGAACTACCCTCACCACCCTTCTTCGCCAAACGCTTCGCTTGCGCTGCACGGCGGCCAACGGTGACAGCGCGGTCACCGACATGAATACTGAAAAAGAAGAAGAGACGGTTGTCTTGAGTACCACCAAGACGCTCTTGAATCTCAGCGTCTTCTTTGGCGGAGATAGGCCTAAGAATTTCATTGGCTCTCGCTTCAATCTCAGCAATGTTAATATCTACACAACAAAATAAAAGCAAGGAATCAATAAAAACTATCGGGGAAAAGAGGACAAAAACATAAAAGAGATAAGAGATAGTTACCGTTCTTCTCCAAGCGGAAGCTTCGGGTGAAGTCCGGAATCTTAATAGGGGAAGCGAAGTCATTCCAGGCGACAATGGACCATCCAGCATGAATAGGGAACACCTTCGCACCAATATATTCTTCGACCAAATCATGAGTTGCATAGGTCTTCGCCAGCTCCTGGAAAGCAGCGAGGAAAAGGTGATCCGCATCACCATCTTCGTAGGCGGTGCCAACACCCTTAGGCAGGTTCTCAAATCGAGTGCAGACGAGGGGAAGCTCTTCATCTTCAATGGTGTGGTAAAACCAATAATGATTGCAATTTTCATCCCACTTGTTCTTATAGCAAACAATGGGCACTTCGGTATTGCTACGATACTTGAAGTTCAGAGAAGCAAACTGCGCTTCTTCACGAACTAGAGAACCATCAACGAGTCATTCAATCTTCAAAGGCTTATGGTGCACTGTATGAGCTCTAACAAAGTTGGCAGTAGTGGGAGCCACACCCATTGTCTTGCAAGACCACATGTATAAGCTGAGCTGAAGTATGGCATTAGGAGTGAGATGATGAAGATACATCTCAAAGTTGCGAAGAATGGAGATAATAGCACCATCGAGAGTGAAGCAGAGTCCAGCAGTGAACAGATCGCGGAAAACTACCACTTCGTTAGGGCGAGGTGTTGGAACAGTCTCAGAGCCAGGGGCTCTACCCTTCCCTTCCTTGACATAACCGGAGGTCACATACTCAGCTAACAGACCTTCAGAAACTTTGCTCCGACCAAAGACGAAAGTAGCCGGAGGCTTATCAACTTTGGGAGCCATCACCTAAAAAAAAGTAGAGAAGACGAGGAGGGAAACTACACGAGCATAAAAGAAATGTAAGGAACCAAAACAAAGAAAGGAATACAAAAAAGAAGGAGGAAAAATTACCAGGGCCGCAAGGGAAGCAAAGGCAGACTAGAAAGCACCCGCGAAGGCAAAGGTCAACTAGTCAAGATTTACCGCAGTGAAAAAACAAGCTGAGGGGTCGGAACTTATATAGGCTGCCAAAGGAGGAAATCTCAGAGATCGTGTAGCGAGAAACGTGGCGAGAATCTAGGCTCACCAGCGTGAGGTGGCGAAAATCACGGAGCTTCGTGGATAAACATGCAAAACAGTAAAAACAAAAATAAAATAAATGAATAAAAGGTAAAATCTGGCGACGAGCCGAAGAGGGGAGGCGCTTGGGAGCGAAACATCTCCACCCATCACGAAGAGGTTTTGCTAGTTCGGCTCATCCTTGGATAAAACCCTCACTAGCAAGGGGCTGAATGTTGGGGTAAATATTTCACAACTAACCCCTCCCCTGTATCTTCGGCCTATCGGGGAAGAACAGGTGTCGATTCTGTGTTCGTTTTGGCTGTTTCAGGGTGAAACCGAAGACTGATAAGCGAAGACCCGGCGAAGCTCGGGATCTTTGTTCAAGAAGATGAAGTTGGCTTGAGTAGAGAAGGGGAAGCGGCCACCGCGAAGACGCGCTGCGCTCACGCGAAGATGATCTGCGAAGAAGCCTAACCTAGTGAAGTAGTGTGCGGCTTTCATAGGAAGAACGGTCAGGGAGAAGCCTAAAGAGTTGCGTTCAGGGCAAAGACTATGACAAGGGCGTGACAAGGTGAAGTGTTGAAGTGGTTTCAGATGCGAACGAAGATGAGGTCCTGAAGAAGGGGGAGAAGAAGCTCAGTCCAAAAGAGAAGGCAGGCGAAGATTGGGTCGCCACGGTGGCTGACACGTAGTTCGCTAAGGTGTAAAGTGAACATCTGTAAAGTGTGTGAGTACGGGCCCTGCGAGGTTACCAAAATACCCTTGAGATGCTTCGCATAATGTATAACAGCGATGGCAAGTGTTGTAAAGCGTAATTGTTACGGGCCTATAAAATGGACCCGACTGTAATGAAATGGGGGCGATTGGAAGGTGGCTGAGTTTCATTACACTCAGCCGAGTTCGAGTTCCGTTTCTTCGGTGTCCTTAGTGTCTTTCTTTTGCCTAGTTAGCTTCGACTGTTGGCCCCTCTTCGGGGAAGATTTTTATCCCAACATCTCCATGCCTTGGCTGCTGTCTTCCAGAAAAACTTGAATGCCTGCGGTTTCACACCTTCCTGGAACTTCAAGTGTTTCTGCACATGCTTATCAAACAAGTCCCGCTTTTCATCATTGCTTAGTTCCTTAATTTATGGCAAATGCAAAGGTATCGTTTTTCTAGCAGTGAGCCCCGCAAGTGCCCTGAACCTGCACTTTTGTGTCAATGGTACTAGCATCCCCCCTATCTCGACCTCAATGACTATCATTGTGTCACTTGGCCACTTTGTGGTTATCCTTGGCACTCTGCCTCGGCGCGGAGCCCCACCCACCTGGTCTTGTTCTTCACTAGCAGTGCCATTACCCTCTTCTTCATCTTGTGGCCCAGGTCTATAGTCCTCGTCATATTTATCCTGTGGATTAATAGTCAAGGGATTATGTGAAAGGTCAGCTCAGTGTCCAAGAACAACACAAAAAGCAGACCATGCTGCTAGCTCTCCTAGGAGACATTCTACTACAGGAGACAAGTAGAGCACATTTTTAGTTAACCATGTGTAACAGCTAAGCATGAGAAAACACATAAGAAAACAATTACAGTAACTACTTCAGCCCACTATAATCTCATTGGTTATATGGTAAACCATTAACATAAATGCAAAATTCAGTAACCAAAAAATTAGTTCAGGCAATGCAACCATACCATTTTAAAGAGGAAGATGTTGGCTGCCTCTGTTGCTGATGAGGTACTTATTCAAGTTGGAGAGAATGTGCACATGTACATAGGGAACAAGAGGAAAAGCAAATATAAGAGTCAATCTAAAGAGAAATGCTAAGTATGTATACCATCAATAGCTAAGTATGTCCACATGTACTTATACAAAGGTGTCACTGTCAGAAAGGAGGCATCTCTACTCCTCGTCGCTGCCTACTCGCCGCCACGTCCTCATCCTCGCGTCGACCTCATGGCTGGATCCCTCCTCCTCCTAGCACTATAAGAAAATCATTGATTAGTGATGCAACCACATTTTGCCGTCATTGTTTTATGACGTTCTTGGCTGATCTCGACATAATATTTCACTTCTGAGCAAATTTAGTGACAAAAAAACTTTCGTCATAACAGTTGGTACTGTAGCCGAGCATCCCCTGTTCCACGCCAGTTTTCTGACGCCATAAGCTCCGCAACAACGTCATAAACCAACTTTGGTCCCACATGTAAGCATTATTTTAAAAATGGAGTGTTCCAAGTTGTCATAAAATTCGGAAGGGTTCCACATGTAAGTATTCTTTCGAAAATAGAGTGTTCCAACTTGTCATAAAATTTTGCAGGGTCGCACATGTAAGCATTTTCGCCAGGTCAGCGGCATCATAAACCAACTTTGGTCCCACATGTAAACATTATTTTAAAAATAGAGTGTTCCAACTCGTCATAAAATTCAATTGGGTCCCACATGTAAGCATTTTTTTGAATCTTTAATATAAATCAGTAATTCGCAGGCGAAACGCTTCACTACCTTCGCAAAAACTCTTGACTTTTGCTACGCGCAGATCTGCAATGGCTCGTGGTAGGAATGGCGGATTCTAGCGGCAATGAGAGGGTGGTTTATGCGCCACCTCCTGGCTACGAGTTCATGAAACAGGACGACAAGGTCAGTCCTCTGGTTTGAGCCACTATATTTTCCCCTATCAACCTAGGGATGGGGATTTCTAGATTTGGGGATCTAGAGGATGGATGATCATATACAATAGATTCATATTTCATCGTACACTCAGAGCCTGTGTGGTTTGAGGACCAGTGGATGGTCACTTCTTGGTGTGATGAGTGATTGACAACGTTGTGTGGACTGACTCTTGCCTAAGTATTGCAGGTACAGGTTGCAGCTTGACTAGTGTTGGTGCAGGTGAAGAGCAAGCGCGAAAGGTCATTGCCGGGTAGTCCTCCAGGTGTGGAGAAGACAAGTAGGCTTGGCTCGAGGGACCCGGTGGCCAGCGGGGTCAAGTGCGGGCCGCATGGTGGCGCGAACAGCAAGATGAAGTCATGGACGGTTTCTTGGTTGAGCCTCAAAACCAAGGTCGAGCCGGGACTACGTGGGAGCCGAGTCATGAGTGGTGATTGGCGGAGGCTACGCCGAGTTCGTGGGGTTTCCAGTGGTTCACCAGAAAACCACTGGGTTCCTTGGTTGATCCACAAAGCTATGTCCGAAGACCGGAGGCAGCAGCAACAGGACCGGTCTGACCGGTGGGTTTGACCGGTCTGACCGGTGGAGGACACCGGTCTGACCGGTGTGCGATGACGCAGTCCGGAGACTTCGAAGAGGAGGACACACGTCGGGATCGCAAGGCTTGCGTCGAGGCTAAGCAAGTTTGCGGTCGCCGGGCATCCGTCTGATGGTGCTACGACGTAGTTTCCCAAAAGGCCCTTCGGGGGCATGTATCTTAGTTTAATGTAATAGGGGCAGTTTCGTCTTTCGGCTAGCCTCCATATAACCCAAGTGGTGATAGGATGGCAGCCATCTCTTGGAACCCTAGCTCATTTGCTTTTGCTATTTTCCCTTCCTATTTTCTTTAGGATTTTTAGGACTAGCTTGAGAGCTTCATGGTGAGATCTTGTGAGAGGGAAGGATTATTGGGAGGCAAGCTAGACCTTGTATGAACCTTCATGGTATGTATAGATGATTCGGCGTGGTTCCTCAAGGCTTGATTGTGTCTCTCCCGTTTTTCCCTTTTTGGTGATTTTCAGAGCCTTTTCTTGGCGATTTTCTTGTGGCGGTTTTGAGACCTTTCTCTTTGGGATTTGGTGGGGGATGTATGCATGAACCCTTCGTGGCTCTTTTCCCTTTGATTCCCCTCCCAAATCCGTGAGTAAAGGGGCTCAATTTTGGGGTTTTCTTCGTTCTAGGGTTACAGGTGTTCTTGGTGGAAATCCTTCGATTCCTCTTGATTTAGCAAGTTTTGGTGGACCAAATCTTGGCTATGGAATGCCCATGAGGTACTCCTACTATACCCAAAGTCTTGTGATGTTCATCCGGATTTGGATTTGGAGGTGTTGACCCGCGGGTTGCTGTTCATCCCAAGAGCTCAGGTCGTGACCGGTCTGACCGGTGCCTCTCACCGGTCTGACCGGTGCTGACCCTTGGTTGAGTTTTGCTTGGGTGAACGTCTTGGTGAGTTCCCTGGTGTCTTGTGTTGCTACTGTCTCGAGTTTGGTCAGTTTTGGAGCTCGATAGGTCTGTTTGGCAGATTTGGGGTTTCCTGGCTTAGACCGGTCTGACCGGTGTGCTACGCCGTCCTGACTGGTGTAGGAGCCTTCTGTGGAAGTCCTCAGGTTTTGCTCGGGTGACCCAGCTCAGGGTCCAGGGTGACCCGATTTGTCTTTGGAGGTTGTCGGGTGATCCAGCGGCTTAGTCCGGGTGATCCGGCCTTGACCGGTCTGACCGGTGCAGGTGACCGGTCTGACCGGTGTGGTCAGTTGCTGCTCGAGTTGCTTGTTCCGCTGCATTCTAGAGTAGGTTTCGGTAGTTGTTTGTTCCTAGGACCAGTAGCACTCCAGTGGCTACGTGGTCTTGGCCAACTTGGGTAGTTGAGCCAGAGACGTGTTTTGGTTAGCTGTGTTCGTCTTGTTGGAGTAGCCATCTCCTTCGAGAAGAATTTTTATCGGGTACCATTCACTCCCCCCCTTTCTGGTCGCCAGTTCGGTCCTTCAAGTGGTATCAGAGCAGGTTACGGATCTTCAGATTCTAACCAGTCTAAGATCCAAGGATGGCATACTAGGAACGGGGTTCGGGTCCTCCGCACTTCGATGGCAAAAACTACCAGATGTGGCAGAGGCGGATGGTAGCTTTCCTCCGCGGTAAGGGTCAGATCCTTTGGGATGTTACAGTGAACACAGCTTATTTTCATCCGATTAACTTCCTTGCTCCGGGATCGAGGGACATGCACGATGCCAACAACAACGTGGTCGACTACTTGTTTCGTGCTCTGTGTCAATCCGAATTCGATCGGGTTCAGACAGAGCACCTAGCTTGTAGGATTTGGAGTCAGTTGAAGGATGCTCACACTGGAAATGCTCAGGTTCAGGCTCGAATGTATGCGACTTACCGGAGAGAGTACGAGAACTTCACTCATCTCCCCGGTGAGTCAATTGATGCCTTGTTGCAGCGGTTCACGGTAGTGGTGAACAACATGAGGGCCAATGTGGACGTGCTCCCGTACGATGATCATGACAGAGCTGTTAAGCTCTTGCACTCTCTGGATCGTACAATTTGGGATGGCAAGTTCGAGGCCATTGTAGACTCGGAGAAGTATGACACTCTGTCGGTGAACGAGCTGTTCTCGAAGCTCAAGTCGGCTGAGGTGGATCGGGGTATGATAGCCAAACTTGAGGGCCTGACTGACTCTCATAGTCTCGCCCTCATCGGTGGCTCAGGTGCAAAGTCTAACGCTAACCCATCCACCAGGATGTACTCTTTGTCCTCTTTGATGTCTTTGCCAGATGAGGAGTTCGATGTGCTTGGAGAGGACGAGCTGGCACTGCTGACCTGGAGGTTCGAGAGGATGCACAAGAACCGGGTGAACACAAGGAGGAACATGAGGACATGCTTTCAGTGCGGCAAGCCAGGACACTTCATCGCCAACTGCCCCGAGAATGTTGAGAACAAGGACGGCTACAAGCACCGGTCAAAGATGGAGGACAAGCACAAGCACAAGAACAAGCACAAGGACGAGCGATGATCGAGGAAGAAGGACGGCCGCGGCAAGGCCCGAGCAATGGTCGAAGCGAGTGACATCGACTCCAGTTCCGCGTACTCTACCTCGAGCTCGAGTAGCAGTGAAGATGAAGGTGATCGGCGCAAGAACAAGAAGTCATCCAAGAACTTGAGCGGGCTGAGCTGCTACGCTAGAGATGGCTTCTGCACCATGGCACGAAGCTTCGGCAGCAAGAAGAGTCACCAGAGCGACTTGGACTCCGACTCCGAGGATGAGGTACGTGATGAGCTTCCCTTCTTGCTTGAGGAGAATGAACGGCTTGGCAACTTGCTTGATAATCGTGATGACATGCTTAGAGAGGCTAAGAAGATGAGAAAGGAGCTTAGGGTCTCGCTTGAGGATGGTAGGACTAGAGTGGCTAAGCTAGAAACACAGAACCTAGATGCTAAGCTTGAAATTGATTCGCTTAAGGCTTCACCTGTTGTTTCTGATGAGGTTGATTATGCTGATTGCTCTGTGTTCCTAGCTGCTATTTTCAAGGAAAAGCATGCCTCCAAGTGTGAGGAACTAGATGTGCTTAGGGCTGAAGTGGCTGAGCTTAAGTCTAGACCTGCTTTGCTAGGTGCTTGTACTTCTTGCCCTGTTTTGCATGGAAAGATTGATGAGATGCATGCTTACACTGTTTCTCTTGAGGCTAAGTTGAAAGCACCTGTTCCCACTTCTTGCTCTACTTGTGAATTGCATGCTTTGAAGAATTTGGAACTTGCACATTATGTTGATCACTTGCAGGATGAGAATGATGAGTTGAGGAAAATGATGGGTTGGTTGTCGGGTCATGAACCACAGCTTAGGATGATGATAGAGGCATACAAGCGCTATGATGGGCAAGCGCTTGGGTCGGATAAGATTGGAGAGTGTAGTGGTGAGGGAGGAGAGAAGATTGGTGATATCCAAGCTCCACCAAAAACCTTCCACAAAAATGCCTATGCTCCTAAGCCAAACCCATTGAGAAACAAACTTGACACAACCCCAGATCCACCCATATTCTCTCACCCAACAAATGATTTCCAAAAACCCATAATGTTCAAGAGCAACTTGGGGAATGTGTTCTTTGGGAAAAAGGGTGAGAAGCCTAGTGAGGAGAAACCGGAAGAGAAGCCGAGTGAGGAGAAACCAAGTGAGCAGCCCCAACCCAAGCCTAAACCTAAGCTCATACAGTTTCATTGTGACTATTGTGGGAGAGATGGTCACAAGGGTGAGTTTTGCTTCAAGATGACTGGAGACTTGAGGAACGTTTGGCTGATTGAGGAACGTTTGGCTGATTGACTTGTTTTTGAATTTCAGGTGGGAGACTTGAGGAACGTTTGGCTGATTGACTTCGGTTGCTCGAGGCATATGACTGGAGACAAGGGGTGGTTCTCAAGTCTCGTCCCGGTGGTGTCCAAGATGTACATCACCTTTGGGGACAATGGGCGAGGGCGTGTGCTTTCAGAAGGTGAGATTAAGGTAAGTGACAAGGTCACTCTCAGGCGTGTTGCTCTTGTTCAATCACTCGGATTCAATTTGCTTTCCATTTCCCAGCTTTTGGATGAGGGTTTTGAGGTGTTGTTTCGGCCTGGTGGTTCTCGGATTTTGGATTCTCGAGGGGACCTAGTTTGCATGGTTGTTCCCGAGGGTCAAGTTTTCCGAGCGGATTTCTCTCAGTCTTCTGGTGTGGCTCATTGCTTTTTGGCTAGTTCTTCGAGTGAGTTGTGGAAGTGGCATGGGAAGTTGGGTCACTTAAGCTTTGACCTTTTGTCTCACTTGAGTAAACTCAATTTTGTCCGAGGATTGCCACGGTTGAGGTTTGAGAAAGAGTTGGTTTGTGTGCCGTGTCGGCATGCTAAGATGGTAGCCTCTTCCCATCCACCCCTCACCGATGTGATGACAGAGCGTCCATGCGAGCTGCTCCATATGGAACTTGTTAGCCCAGCTCATGTGCGATCTGTGGGTGGGAAGTGGTACGTCCTGGTTGTGGTGGACGACTACTCTCAGTATGCGTGGGTTTTCTTTTTGGAGGAGAAAGGGGAGACGTTTGGTTTTGTTCGAGATCTTATCTTGAGGTTGAGAAACGAGAGGCACGGAGATGCCATACGAGCAATCCGCAGTGACAATGGTGAAGGACCGGAACGGCGAACCAGAGAGGGGGGGAGTGAATGGGAGCCGATAAAAATTCTACTCAAGAATTCGGCCTATGAACCCAAGATCACTCGGATACCTCCGTAAACTTCTCTTGCCAAATCCACGTAGCCACTGGAGTGCCACTGGACCTAGGAGCAAGATCCAACCAACAGCCTTTGAAAACACGTAGCGGAAAACAACACAAACACAACTGCTGGAAGCCAAAACCGGTCAGGCCGGTTTCTGAAACCGGTCAGACCGATTCTCTAGGACTTAGCCGCTCACAGGCAGGGGAAACCCATCATGCCGGTTTGGCAAACTGGTCAGGCCAGTTTTGTCCAGGAAATCCCCAAAAGACCTTCGAGACCAGAACCTAGCAAAACCACCTCAAGAACCTTCAAGACTTTGAACAAGAAAAGCCATAGCCTGAAGAAGACTCTCCTGTCCAAAAAACACTTCACGACAGCCCACTGGGGCTAAACCGGTCAGGCCGGTTTTGCCTGGACAGTCGGGAAGAACTAAGCCCGCGGGAAAAACTCAACCTTCTCCTTGATCGATCTCCCGATTCGTTCCATGGATTCAAGTGAGACTTTGGGGATAGCTGGGGTACCTCGTGGGCTACCTTTGGCTAGAAGCTCGGTACCCAAAACCTACCCAATCAAGAGGAATCGAAAGTCAACCCTCAAGAACACGTTTTCAAGAACTCCACCGAAAACCACCAAATTGAAGCCGTTTCGGAGGGTTTGATGGAGCAAAGTCACCAAGCAAAGAGGCACAAGGTCCTCATATGTGACATCCAACAAGAATCCCTCAGAGAAACGCTCCCAAAACCTCACCACGAAAATTGCCAAGAAAAACTCCGAAAATCATCAAAAAGAGGAAAATGGTAGAGACACAAACAAGCCTTGAGGAACCACGCCGAATCATCTATACATACCATGAAGGTTCATACAAGGTCTAGCTTGCCTCCCGATCATCCATCCCTCTCTCAAGATCTCACCATGAAGCTATCAAGCTAGTCCTAGAAATTCCAAAGGAAAAATGGAAGAGGAAAATAGCAAAGGAAAAATGAGCTAGGGTTCCAAGAGATGGCTGCCATCCTCTCTCTACTTAGTTTATATGGAGGCAACCCAAAGACGAAACTACCCCTATTACATAAACTAGGATACACACCCCTGAAGGGCACTTTGGGAAACTTTCATCGTAGTACCATCAGACGGATGCCCGGCGACCGCACTTCGCTTAGCCTCGACGCAAGTCTTGCGATCCCGACACGTGTCCTCCGCTTCGAAACACTTCGGTGCCCTACGACCCCAAACCAGTCAGATCGATTTCACCAACCGGTCAGACCGGTTTTGGCCTGACAGCCACACCGAGTCTTCGGCCTTGGCTTTGTGGCTCAGCCAAGCAACCCAGTGGTTTTCTGGTGAAGCACTCATGACTTGGCTCCCACGAAGTCCCGGCTCGACCTTGGTTTTGAGGCTCAACCAAGAAACCGTCCACGACTTCGTCTCGTTGTTCTTGCCACCATGTGGCCTGCACTTGACCCCGCTGGCCACCGGGTCCCTCGAACCAAGCCTACTTGTCTTCTCTACACCTGGAGGCCTCACCGGCAATGACCTTTCGCGCTTGTTCTTCACCTGCACCAGCACCAATCAAGCCACAACCTACACCTGCAATACTTAGCCAAGAGTCAGTCCACACAACATTGTCAATCACTCATGACACCAGGAAGTGACCATCCACCGGTCCTCGAACCACACAGGCTCTCAAATGGCTCGAAATTTAGAAACGCTCGCTTCGAAACCTTTTGCCATGACTTGGGTCTTGAACACTAGTTCTCTAGTCCGTATACGCCTCCCCAGAACGGCATTGTGGAAAGGAAAAACAGAACCTTGTGCGAGATGGCTCGGACGATGCTCGATGAGCATATGACTCCGAGAAGGTTCTGGGATGAGGCGGTCAATACCGCGTGCTATGTGTCGAACAGGATTTACCTCAGGGTGCATAAGAAGAAAACTTGCTACGAGTTGATGCACGGTAGAACCCCCAAGGTGAGTCACTTTCACGTCTTTGGATGCAAATGTTTCATCCTTAAGAAAGGGAAGAAGTTGGACAAGTTCGAGGCTAGGTCTGTCGATGGCATTTTCTTTGGTTATGCGTCTCATTCTAGAGCCTTTCGAGTGCTCAATCTTGAAACTAACCAAATCGTGGAGACTTGCGAGGTTACCTTTGACGAGACATAGCCACGTAGTCAGCTTGTGTTTTGAGTGTGCAGGTGACGAGGAACTTGGCGAGGAGATTTTCGAGGATGAGGTGCAGCAAGGTGATGATGAAGAAGGTGGTGTGGCGCCCGCGGCTGAGCATGTACAGACTACTTCGACTACAATCGAGGACGGTCCTTCTCCCACACCTACGACGACGTGCCGAGATAGTGAGGAAGCTCCAGCTGAGGGGGAGGTGGCTTTGAGGTGAGAAGCTCCCC
Source organism: Cenchrus fungigraminus (assembly GCA_036936925.1). Lineage (NCBI taxonomy): Eukaryota > Viridiplantae > Streptophyta > Magnoliopsida > Poales > Poaceae > Cenchrus > Cenchrus fungigraminus. The sequence continues at coordinate 90,232,649 of CM072774.1, read as the reverse complement.
GGCGAGTACAAGTGGTTCATCCAGCTTCAACGACCATCGGGAACATCAACGAACGCACTACACGGTCGAGGTTTCGAAATGATTCTCACTTTGCCCATCTTGCTTTTGTTGCTACTTTTGAGCCCAAAGACATTGGACATGCGCTATCTGATCACTATTGGGTCAATTCGATGCATGGGGAGTTGGAGAATTTTGAGAGAAACCAAGTTTGGGAGTTAGTGGAGCCTCCACCGGGGTGTAAGCCGATTGGGACAAAATGGGTGTGGAAAAATAAAGTGGGAGAGAAAGGTGAAGTGGTGAGAAACAAGTCAAGGCTTGTTGCTCAGGGGTACACACAGAAAGAGGGGATAGACTACGAGGAGACCTTTGCTCCCGTAGTGCGTTTGGAGGCGATTAGGATCCTTCTAGCCTTTTCCGTGGCTAAAGGGCTCAAATTGTACCAAATGGATGTGAAGAGTGCTTTCCTAAATGGTGTTTTGGAGGAAGAAGGGTTCGTGAGGCAACCACCGGGGTTTGAGAGTGAGAAGTACCCCCACAGGGTGTAGAAGTTGAGGAAGGCGCTGTATGGGCTGAAGCAGGCGCCTAGAGCTTGGTATGGTAGGTTGAGAGGGTTCCTGTTTGAGAGAGGTTTTGAGATGGGGAAGGTAGATCAGACTTTGTTTCTCCTCAGGCAGGGAAAAGAGACCCTAATTGTGCAGGTGTACGTGGATGATATTTTCTTTGGTGGCTCGTCTAACTCTTTGGTTGCAAGGTTTGTAGAAGACATGAGCAGGGAATTTGAGATGAGCATGATGGGCGAGTTGCAGTTCTTCCTTGGGCTCCAGATCAAGCAATCAAAGGAAGGAACATTCGTACACCAAGCCAAGTACACCAAGGACATTGTGAGGAAGTTCAAGATGGAGGACTCCAAAGGCATGACGACACCGATGAGTACGACTACAGCTCTTGATGCGGACGAGGACGGTGAACACGTGGACCAAAAGGAGTACCGGAGCATGATCAGCTCCCTCCTGTACCTGACGGCGACGAGGCCGGACATTCAATTCTCTGTATGTCTGTGAGCTCGTTTTCAAGCATCTCTGAGGACTTCGCATCGGCAAGGAGTCAAGTGCATCTTCAGGTATTTGCGTTACACTCCCGACTTCGGCCTTTGGTACTCCGCGTCTTCTTCTTTGGAGCTTCACGGTTTTTCAGACACGGATTTTGCCGGGTGTCAGTTGGATAGGAAGTCCACTTCTGGGACTTGCCAGTTCTTGGGTTCTTCTTCGGTGTCTTGGTCTTCCCGCAAACAATCGAGTGTTGCTCAATCTACAACCGAAGCCGAATATGTTGCCGCAGCCAGTTGTTGCTCTCAACTCCTTTGGATCACATACACCATGAGTGACTTTGGTGAGGAGTATACCCAGGTTCCACTTCTTTGTGATAGCACAAGTGCCATTAGTGTTGCTAAGAACCCAGTGCTACATTCCAAAACTAAGCATATGGAAGTGAGATACCATTTTCTGAGGGATAATGTTGAGAAAGGGAAAATCGCTTTGATCCATGTGCCCACAGAAAACCAACTAGCGGATATTTTCACCAAGCCCCTAGATCAAGCAACTTTCACTCGTTTGTGGGGACAACTTGGTGTGTGTTTGGTTTCTTGAGTTGGTGGTGGGAGCTCCTTGTGTAGCATATGTATAGTTTCCTTTGTGCATTCCTTGCATTTTGCATTGCATGTGTAACATGATGTATAGGCATCTTTGTATCTTAGGTTGCATGCATTTTGTATCATATGTATTTTGTAGGAAAAGCTTCTCTTATATACATAGTTCACCATGACATGCTATATATGATCTTGTGAGCTAGTTTGGTATGATATGGCTTAGTGTGGCTTAGCTCTTGATGATCTTGATTTATATCCATGGTTAATAGCTATGTTTTTAAAAAATGTCATATGTATGCTCTCTTATGAGTAAATGCCTTTATATGATCATGACATGTTTTAGTGGCTTTTCTATGCTTAATTTGTGCTTGGATAGCTTATTTTGAGTATATGGGGCCAAAGGCTCATTTGCCATCATGAATGTTTAGCCCCCATGCCTTATCTTGTGGAGGGGCATAAGTTCCTTTTTGTCGCAAAGACATTTCATGTACCAAATATGAATCTGAAAATGAAATGTAAATTGCTTGGAAAATGTGCTCCCATGTCATATGTGCTTAATTTACTTGCTTTTGGGTGCTAAATTGTTGCATGTTGCTTACCAATGAGAAGTCTCATTTTTAGAAGTAAGCACATGGCTCGGTGGCTTTGACATGACATGAGATGCTTGTGGGTGTTTATGATGGTCTTATGCTTAGAATGGTTGTCTTAGCATGAAGTTTGTGTGGCTTTGCCTTGTTGACATGTTTTGCTCATGTTTAGGACTTTGCTCATGAGAGGGAATTTTTCGCAAAAATAGTCAATTCTACCTTAGCTTTGCCCAATGGTTGTGAAACTTGGTGATCTTGTAGTTTTTGTCCATACGAAGCTATAGAGTATCTAACTTGCTCATTTGGATGTGTGTAGCATGCTATGTTGAATTTTGTCTATTTGAGAAGCTCTAGGTTGAGTTTTTGCAAATTTTGGCTTGATTCATGCATTGTCAACAAGGGGGAGAAGTTTGAGCATGTTTTGGCCTATTGAATGCATTTAGAAGGTTTCCAAATGGTTTCGAGCTAGTTTTGAGCTCGGACTGTTCCCAGTTTTTCCCAGGTGGTCGTCGGCCTGACCGGTGGAACGCACCGGTCTGACCAGTGTGAGTGTTAGGTGCTAGGCGATCTAGTGCACCGGTCTGACCGGTGTGGTGGACCGGTCTGACCGGTCAGAGCAAGGCTGTTGCAGCTACTCTGTTTCATGAAGTGGTTTGCATGCATTCGTCCAAGGGAGTTGCCTTGGTTCAGGGGGAGCTTTGCATGTGTGCAGGGGGAGCTCTTTGTGGTTTTCGAGCTTTGCTTTGGTGGTTTGTGCTCTTTGCTTGAGCTTGTTTTTGACTCAGTTGTGTCGAGCCGTTGCCCTTGCCTAAGGGGACCGAGTCCTTCCTCTTTCAAGTGATCTTGCTCTTTGCATTTGTTTGGCTTTCGATCACTTGTTTGAGTCTCTTTTTAGTCGTTTCTTTTCTTTTCCTTTTCTCTTTTGTTACCAAATGTGTGTGTTGTCAATGCACTTATCAAGGGGGAGATTGAGAGCCTGTGTGGTTCGAGGACCGGTGGATGGTCGCTTCCTGGTGTGATGAGTGATTGACAACGTTGTGTGGACTGACTCTTGGCTAAGTATTGCAGGTGCAGGTTGCGGCTTGACTGGTGTTGGTGCAGGTGAAGAGCAAGCGCGAAAGGTCGTTGCCGGGTTGGCCTCCAGGTGTGGAGAAGAAAAGTAGGCTTGGCTCGAGGGACCCGGTGGCCAGTGGGGTCAAGTGCGGGCCGCACGGTGGCGAGAACAGCAAGATGAAGTCATGGACGGTTTTTTGGTTGGTCCTCAAAACCAAGGTCAAGCCGGGAGTACGTGGGAGCCGAGTCATGAGTGGTGATTGGCGGAGGCTATACCGAGTCCGCGGGGTTTCCAGTGGTTCACCAGAAAACCACTGGGTTCCTTGGTTGATCCACAAAGCCAAGACCGAAGAACGGAGGCAGTAGCACCAGGACCGGTCTGACCGGTGGAGGACACCGGTCTGACCGGTGTGCAACGATGCAGTCCGGAGACTTCGAAGCGGAGGACACGCGTCGGGATCGCAAGGCTTGCGTCGAGGCTAAGCAAGTTTGCGGTCGCCGGGCATCTGTCCGATGGTGCTACGACGAAGTTTCCCAAAAGGCCCTTCGGGGGTGTGTATCTTAGTTTAATGTAACCCAAGGGGTAGTTTCATCTTTCGGCTAGCCTCCATATAACCCAAGTGGTGATAGGATGGCATCCATCTCTTGGAACCCTAGCTCATTTGCTTTTGCTATTTTCCCTTCCTATTTTCTTTAGGATTTTTAGGACTAGCTTGAGAGCTTCATGGTGAGATCTTGTGAGAGGGAAGGATGATTGGGAGGCAAGCTAGACCTTGTATGAACCTTCATGGTATGTATAGATGATTCGGCATGGTTCCTCAAGGCTTGATTGTGTCTCTCCCATTTTCCCTTTTTGGTGATTTTCGGAGCCTTTTCTTGGCGATTTTCTTGTGGCGGTTTTGAGACCTTTCTCTTTGGGATTTGGTGGGGGATGTATGCATGAACCCTTCGTGGTTCTTTTCCCTTTGATTCCCCTCCCAAATCCGTGAGTAAAGGGGCTCAATTTTGGGGTTTTCTTCGTTCTAGGGTTAGAGGCGTTCTTGGTGGAAATCCTTCGATTCCTCTTGATTTAGCAAGTTTTGGTGGACCAAATCTTGGCTATGGAATGCCCATGAGGTACTCCTACTATCCCCAAAGTCTTGTGCGAATCCGTGGAGTGAATCGGGAGATCGGGATTTTGATTTGGAGGCATTGACCCGCGGGTTGCTGTTCATCCCGAGAGCTCAGGTCGTGACCGGTCTGACCGGTGCCTCTCACCGGTCTGACCGGTGCTGACCCTTGGTTCAGTTTTCCTCAGGTGAATGTCTTGGTGAGTTCCCTGGTGTCTTGTGTTGCTGCTGTCTCGAGTTTGGTCAGTTTTGGAGCTCAGTAGGTCTGTTTGGCAGATTTGGGGTTTCCTGGCTTACACCGGTCTGACCGGTGCGCTACACCGGCCTGACCGGTGTAGGAGCCTTCTATGGAAGTCCTCAGGTTTTGCTCGGGTGACCCGGCTTAGGGTCCAGGGTGACACGGTGTGTCTTTGGAAGGTGTCGGGTGATCCGGCGGCTTAGTCCGGGTGATCCGGCCTTGACCGGTCTGACCGATGTGGTCAGTTGCTGCTCGAGTTGCTTGTTCCACTGCGTTCTCAAGTAGGTTTCGGTGGTTGTTGGTTCCTAGGACCAGTAGCACTCCAGTGGCTACGTGGTCTTGGCCAACTTGGGTAGTTGAGCCGGAGACGTGTTTTGGTAAGCCGTGTTCGTCTTGTTGGAGTAGCCATCTCCTTCGAGAAGAATTTTTATCAGCTCCCATTCACTCCCCCCCTCTCTGGTCGCCAGTTCGGTCCTTCATACACTCAGATTTGAATTACAATTGGTGTTAGAAGTTGACTCAGTTAGTTTTCAGTTTGCATCGTTTGATGGATTGAAAGGTTCTTGTATTTTTCTAGCTTCTGGAGGTGCTTGAATCCACTGAAGCTGAGCTGATTTCATCGTACACTCAGATTTGAATTGCAATTAGAGTTAGAAGTTGATTTAGTTAGTTTTCAGTTTGCGTAGTTTGATGGATTGATAAGTTCTTGTATTTCTAGCTTCTGGAGGTACTTGAATCCACTAAAGCTGAGCTGCAGAAGGTGAAGAGAGACCTGCAAGAACAACAAGTCAGCGAGCTCAAGTCACTGCAAAAGGCTCTAAAATACAAGCACCTGTATGAGCAATCGTTACAGTAGCAGAATCAATAGCTGAAAGAGATGGAGAAATGTATGGAAGAGTCTTATCAATTGCTGCAACAGGATTATGCCCGGTTGAATAAAATGGTATTGTTACAGCAGGAGAACATTGCCCTAATGGAAGAGCTGACCAAATGCAGGGGCCATGTTAATCAATTGTTATGGCAGGAGAATGACCAGCTGAAAGAGATTCAGCAATTGTTAGCGGAGAATGCCCTGTTGAAAGAAAGAGCAATCGAACTCTGACTGAGCTGCAGACAATCGATAAAACATGTCTGGTGTTACTGCTAGCTAGACGGTTCATAGGTGGTGTGTACTTTGTGGTGATGAATTGTTTGTATTTTTGTGTTTGCTACTTGCTGGTGGTGCGAACTTTGTGGTGATGAGTGCTATGAGATTCCATCTTATTATGCCGATTTGGTTTAATCTATTTCAAATTGAGTCAAGCATACTCACCATTCTGAATTAATTTTGCTGACATTTTGCTGGTCCGTTCTATTGATGTTTTGCTGGAAGGACCTTCCTGAGTAACGATCGCGAAACTGATTGTTTCCTATTGTCCGTCATGAAATGTTGCAAAAACAATTTGCCATAGAAAGGGTTCGAACTAGAGACCTATAGGAACAAGACAGCACTATCTACCACTGCACCACCTCTTGGTTGTGTCAATTTAATGGGAAACACTTTCCACCCCGACCATAGCACAGAGCGGTTCTGATAAGTTGGCGGGAGAAAAGCCCGCGCTGTAGCCAAAAATAGTTTTCCCGCAGCCCGCTGCCCCGAAACAGGAAAATGAAGAACGGAGAGGCGAGTAGGCTACTAAAACGGATCATTCTGGCGGTGATTTGCGACTTCCAACGGCTGCTCACTCCTACGGGCGCAACCTGGGTGATACTTGCTGCAGCGGCGTGTCAATCTGGTAAGTAATTTTGTGTTCAATTCGGAAAATTTCATTTTGCAGAATGTTCTCCTTTTCAATTCGTTTTGTGGTCAGTAATTTTGAGTTGGATTCGCCAAAAACTTTCCAGATGGATAGACGCTGGATAACCGATTGTACTGGTTTTACCACCAATCATGAGAAAGGGGTCCAGGATTTCTTGGCATTTCTTCGGACAAGATACGCTGAGGACGAAGAAATACTATGCCCGTGTCGTTGATGCCTCAATAACTCTACAGGGACTATAGAGCGAATTGGAGTTCACTTACTTGTGAGTGGGATGGCAACCACTTACACTAGGTGGATCCATCATGGAAAAGCTTTGGAGGACATGGTTGACTGAGGATCGGAGCATTCGAGGACCGGTGGATGGTCGCTCTGTGGTGTGATGAGTGATTGACAATGTGGTGTGTACTGACTCTTGGCTGAGTATTGCAGGTGCAGGTTGCGGCTTGATATGCGTTGGTGCAGGTGAAGAGCGGGCGTGAAAGGTCTTAGCCTGTGTGGCCTCCGAGGAGTGGAGAGACAAGTAGGCTCGACTCGATGGACCCGGTGGCTGAACGGGATCAAGTGTGGGCTGCATGGTGGCAAGAAAAGCAAGACAAAGTCGTGTACGGTTTCTTGGTTGAGCCTCAAAACCAACGTCGAGCCAGGACGACGTGGCGGCCAAGCCATGAGTGGGATTGGCGTGGAGGCTGCACCGAGTCCGCTAGGTTTGCGGCGGTTCACCACAAAACCGTCGGGGTTACTTGGTTGATCCACAAAACCAAGACCAGAGGCTCGGCAGGCGGAGACGTGATCCGGGCGCGTCGAGAAGTTTCGAAGCGGGCGACACATGGCATGATCGAGGTGCTTGCGTCGGGAGGACGCGAAGGCCCGGTGGATGCACGGCCATCCGATGGAGAACTTCATGTGTTGACCAAAATGCCCCTGTGAGGGCTTGTGTTGTAACTCCTAGTGTAGGGGTACTTCGGTCATTTTCGGAGGGCCTATATATAGGAGGAGTGGCTGAATTTCAGCCAACTCTTTGGCTTAGTAGGTGGTGTGCTCATTCATTTTGGAGTGCTTTGGGAGAGAGGGAGAGAGGAGAGAGTGGCTCTTTGATTGGAGCTTTTTGCCATCCTAGATTTGTGCTTCTAGGAGTGGCTTGTAATCGATTGGACAAGACATTCATAGTGAATTCTTCCTTCTAATCTTGTGCCAATCTTCCTATCCCCGAATTCGTTTTGTTGCTTTTTCGCAGCTTTTCGGTTCGATTCTTGTTCGTCGATTTCTAGGCCGTTTTCCCTTGGATTTCTTTGAGGAGATCATGGGTGGATGTCTAGTGCATCTTTGTGTATGATGTTGACTCCTCAAACGCCGGGATTGGCCTTCGATTCGCAAGTTTTGGTTGGAACCCTAGGTGGTGGCTTGAGCTTGGTTGTTTGGCGATTCCCGACGTTTTGATTGGTTTGAGGCTCCAAGTTTTTGGGCATAGCTTCACCTAGTGACGCTTCTACTTTCACCAAAGTTAGGTTGCAATCCATTGGTTGAATCGGGAGATCTGGTGAAGGGGGTGAGAGGGTTGACCCGCGTGTGAGTTTCTGGGTGTTTTGTTCGTGGCCCGCGGACAGTCCGCGAGGTGGCCTCGGACTGTCCGCGAGGAATTTAGATTTGCCAGTTAATCCGTGTTCTTCACGAAAGATTTTTAGAAAATCAATTTGGCTTTTTGCAGACAGTCCGCGAGTGTGGTGCGAACAGTCTGCGGCTTCCGATTTTCGTCACTTTTCTCTGGTGATTTTTCGGACGGTCTAAGTGACCTGTACAGACTGTCCGTGACACTGGCGGACACTCCGTATAGGACTCGCGGACAGTCTGTGCGTGGCCTAGAATAGGCTGTAGTCTCTGGAGGTTAGGGTGGCTTTCACGGACGGTCCGCAAGCCGTGCGCGGATAGTCCGCCTGGGTGCCGCGGACGGTCCGCGACTACTGTGCGGACAGTCCGCCCTAGCTCAGGCAGACAAGGTTTGAACTTGTTCCTCAAGTTGTGCTTCCGCTACTTGATTCATTCTTGCTTGTTCCTAGGGTTGGTAGGTCCGTTGTGACTACGCTACCTTGACAAGCTTGTGAGGAACATTTGGAGTTTGGTTTGGGACAAGGAGAGAAATTTTTATCGGCTCCCATTCACTCCCCCCCTCTCTGGTCACCTATTCGATCCTTCATTGATGATGATGCAAATGTTCAGGATAACGTAGTTCTGCCGGATGCAGAGGGGGATGTGGATAATGCAGCTCCACGGGATGGTGGTGCTCAGGAAATGGTCCAGAACCAATACATATCGGGTATGGAGCAGGATGAAGGCCCTGGAGATGATGGGATGTCTGAATTGATTGCTGACTTGGGAAAGGGTCAGGTGCTCGGTGAGAGAATGGATGAATTTGTAAAGGAACATCTGAACCGTAAGGTGTCACCGACATCTTCATATGCACAATTTATATTTGTTGTGAAGTTACTTCATATAAAGTCTTTCAGTCGGATGAGCAACGTCGCATTAGATGCAACGATGAATTTGTTACAAAAAGGATTCCCAGAAGCGTGTCTTCCAGACTCTTTCAATGCGGTAATGAAGTACATACGTTCCATGGGACTCAGCCATGAAAAAATCCATGTTCGCAAAAATAATTGTATATTGTTTGGTAAGAAGAAGTATGCCAAACTTGATGTGTGCCCAGTATGTTGTGAAGCGGATTCAAGATGGAAGGATGCAGACACCAACAAGCGCGTTCCTCAAAAGGTACTGAGGCATTTTTCGCTGATTTCCAGGCTGAAGAGGATGTTTCTTTCATCAAAAACAGCAAAGGATGCACGATGGCACGAGTCGAAGCGAAAATCGGTGAAGAATGAGCTTAGCCATCCAGCTGATGGTGAGGCATGGAAACAATTCAATAAAAGTTGGAAAGAATTTGCAAAAGATGCTAGGAACCTTAGACTTGGTCTTGCAACCAATGGTTTCAATCCATTTAGCAACATGGACAACTCATATAGTATGTGGCTAGTATTTACTATGTCATATAACATGCCACCATGGGTATGCATGGAAGAATCAAACTTCATGATGGCCTTATTGATCCCTAGGCCGAGTTCTCCATCAAAGGATTTTGATATCTTCATGGAACCTCTCGTCGAAGAGCTGCAACAACTTTGGAAGGGTGTCAGGGCAATCGATGCTGTTGAGGGTAAAGAATTTAAACTGTGTGCTGTGGTTTTTTGGTGCATACATGATTATCTAGCATTGAGCACATTGTCTGGGCAAGTCACGAAAGGCTATTTTGTCTGTGTGCGTTGCGACAAGGATCCTTGCTCAAGCAGATTGAAGAACAAGATATGTTACATTGGGCATCATCGTTTCCTTCCAACTGACCATCCATGGAGAAGAAAGAGAGCAGATTTTGATGGTACTGTTGAAAACCAAGAATAGCCAGGGCAGTTTACCCATGAGGACCTGAAGCAGCAACTAGAGAAGGTTAAAGACGTTAGACCAGGAAAGCATCCTCTACCTCAAGGAAAGAAAAGAAAGCGGGAATCCGAATAGTGCTGGAGCTGAAAGATTTGTTTGTGGGACTTGCTGTACTAGTAATCTCTGAAGTTGGCACATAACCTTGATGTGATGCACATTGAGAAAAACATATGCGAAAACCTTATTGGAATGTTGCTTAAAATTGCTGGGAAGACAAAGGACACCATCAATGCTAGGGTTGATTTGGAAGAGATTGGCATAAGATCAAATCTACACATGGTGGCAATCGAGGATGGTGAGTCATGCAAAATGCCAGAAGCTCCGTATGTACTTTCAAAAACAAAACGAAGCTGTTTTGTGATTTTACATGTTCGGTGAAGTTCCCAGATGGATATGCTTCAAACTTAGCTAGGTGTATTGCTGCTGATGGATGCAAACTACAAAGACTGAAAACTCATGATTGTCATATCCTACTCCAAAGGGTTTTGCCGGCTTGTCTTCGCGGTTTAGTGGACAAAGAGATATACAAAGCTATTGCAGAATTAGGAAACTTCTTTTGGCAACTATGTTGCAAAACTCTGAAGTTGGATGTCTTGCAAAAACTGAAAACAGATATCCCAATAATTTTGTGCAAGCTTGAGAAAATTTTCCCTCCTGCCTTCTTTGATGTTATGGTGCACTTGGTTGTCCATTTGCCTAAGGAAGCAATCCTGAGAGGTCCAGTACAATATGGATGGATGTATCCCATCGAAAGAAGGCTATGAACATTGAAGCGTTCAGTGAGAAACCAAGCTAGGCCTGAAGGATCCATTGCAGAAGCATATGTTGCTAATGAGGCCTTGACATTTTGCTCTAGGTACTTCGCGGCTGATGATGTGGCCACACGATTCAATCAGGTTGAAAGGAACAGAGAGAATGCTGATTTGTCTGTAGATGGAACATCCTATTTTGATCACAATGTTCAAGTATTTGGAGTAGGGACCACTTGTTGGCTTAGGTCAAAGTACGACAAGGTGGTTTTATAACATACAAGGATTTAGAAGGTGCGAAATTTTGAAAATTTTAAAACTTTTTGTTTGTCAATGAGTGCTACCCCTTTTTCAACCCAAGTGCTAGCCATCCCCCTTAAATTCTCCACAAATAAAACCATATATAAAAATATAAATTCAAATTATGGTAAAATATGTGAGTTGGTTTTTCTTGGATTTTATTTGGAGTTAAAATTGTGTGTGGTTTGAATTTGAAACTAATTCAAATTCAAACTAAATATAAACCTATGTTCAAAAATAATTCCAAAACCCTAACAATCTAACTTGGGCCTGAACCTGTTCGGCGAAGTCTGATGGAGGACCTCCAGTTCTTTGCTTTGGTTTAGTTAACAGCCTTAAGCTTCAATAGCCAGCCCACCTATCCAGCCGAGCCGGCCCAAAGCATCCTACCTAACCTCTTTCCTTCCTCTCTCAATGACCGGCGGACCCCGCATGTCATCCCCACCTTTTCCATCCCCTCTCACCTTTTTCCCCACGCAGGTCAGCGCCGTACGCGCCGCGCGCCACCCGGGGAGAGCCCGAGCCGCACCACGGGCACGGACGCCGAGACCGGCAGGCCCGTGAGCCCTTCTAGGGGGTTCCGCGCAGGGGAAAATACCCAATTACCCCCGGTCGCCACGCCAAAAGGAGCCCCGCCTGCCACAGGTGCGTGGCCACATCGCCACCTCCACCCGGGCGCCCAATCCCAGCGCGCGGCCGCACCTTTGCCTTCGCGCCGCCTTGACCGAGCCGCCTATACCCTGAGACCAAGACCAGCTAGGGTTCCCACCTACCACATTGGGGATTTTCCCCTTCCTCTGGTTCGCCACCGCAAGAAAGAAGAAAGGGGGGAGTGGGGGAAGGGTGGGGGGAGGCAGAAGCCGGAGCCGCGCGTCGTGTCGCCGCCGACGCGCCGGAGTCGGAGCCGGAGCCGGAGCAGACAAGGCCAGAGCCATACGTGCTAAGGAGGGGGCCATCCGCGTCAAGGGAGTGGGAGCAGAGGAGTACGCCGCCATCGGGTACGACTACGCCACCGCTGTGTATCACTACGCCGAGCCTGCTATGACTCCACCGTCGCCCCACCGTGAGCCTTCAGCCGCCTTCTTTCCTCCCTCTTGGTCTCATGCCTGCGTTGTGGGAGCGAACCCCAGCGTTGCGTCGGTGGCGTCGAGACGCGCCACCATGAACCTGCCTGTGTCCTGGCCTTCAAGCCGCAGAACTGCCGCCACGTGACAGAATGTATCTCCTGGGTGAGTCCATGCCCTTGTGCTCACCGTCACCGTGCGATGATGTTGGCACCTGCTTGCCTGAGAGCCGGCCGTCGCGCCGTGGAGTTTTCTTGCATGGGCGCCGCACCACCGCGTCACGCCATGCCACACCTCCGGCTACCGGATGGACGCGCCGGGCGTGTACGTCGAGGGGTCGCGGGCGCGCACGTGCAGCCAGGCACCGCGCACCCCAGCGCACTGCCAAGGCTCGGCCTTTGGCCTGCCAAACCAAGCGCTATGCCGCCGCGCCTTGCACCTACCGTAGAAGCCAAAGTAGGAACCTTGGTCGCGTGTGGGTGTCGGTCGTGACCTCGGAACATCATCCCTAGCCCCAGCAGATCGCCAGTGGACCGCGCTGCCGTCAAAGCCAAGCGTCGCTGCCGCGGAGTGCCACCGGCATACCGTCGAACAGCTAGTGTGCAGCGCCGCCGGGGCGGGTGTGTCCACCGAACCCCAGGACTGCCCAGGGAGCATGTGCGCACCTAGAGGAGTTCAGGGGTCAGATCCAGACTTCCTTTGCGCCAACCTTAGCTGGACTCCAGTCTGCGATTTGGCCCATTGAAGCCCACCTGAGCCAGACGCATGCAACCGTGGCCTGTATAGAAGATCAGGGTGGTTTTCTGGACTTTGGTCCTATGGGGCCAATGGGCCAAGTCCATTGGGCCTTTAAGGCCCACTAACATTTTCGGCCCACTAATGGCCCACTAACCGAGGGTTGCTAACGTCATGCTGACATCAGCGGCCTTTTTAATAAAAATCCTTTTCTATTTTAAAATGATTTCAGAAATGATTTATAAAGGATTTAACCTTTGAAAAATCATAACTAATTCTAGGAAGCTCAGAAAAATATGAAAACAACTTCTATAATTTCGTAATTTCGAAACCTTGCTGAGTGTAGCTAGATTGAGTTCTTTTGGGCTTTCTAAAAAGATGTTTCTATTTGGAGTTATTGCTTAGATGTGTACCGCTCTCTTACGCGCGTGTCGAACCTCGCGCTTCCAGGCCCGAGCTTCGACCAGGAGGACGCGGAGGACCCGGAGTACGTCATCCCGGACAGTGAGTACTACAACGACAATGCAGGTGTCATGTCACTCCCAACCATTTAGATCCCATGTTGATACTAGATGCTAGTGCTTTACTTTTATGTATTCATTGATTTGGTGGATTGCATAGCCATTTGTTTAGCCATGCCTTGATGTTTGATATATCTTGTTTCCTTGTTTTACCTACCTCGGGGCTAGCTACAGACCCCTAGCTAGTCCCTTATACTCACTATCCATAATTTTGTTGCTTGATTATGGATGGTATTCTGGGTTTGGACCGAGATGTGGGAGATCTCGGTGTGTTCTAGCATGAGTTCTGGGTGTGATCTCCCTTGACGTGTTACTGGCGGGAGCGAGCCATTTGGTTACTTGTGAACGCCTACCTCGAGGAGATGCGATCTGGGCTCTCGCCCGAGCGGCATGTCGGACGTGATGGAAGTGGGGAGAGCTCGCTCTCGGTCCGTAAGGACCGAGTCAGTTTGCCACCAGATGCAGTACTTACCTTCGTACAAACCGCCCGCTCTGTTATGGGTGGGGGTGCAGGGTGAGACTCGTAGTGGATAGCATTCCGCCTGTAGGCAGATCGGTGTGATCGTGCTAGGAGACGTCGTTCCTCCTTAGAAGGCTTCACCCCGGTGCGGCCGAGGAAGGGTTCCACAGCTTCGAGGACCCCTCGCTGCCAGTACGAGCTCTACAGCAGGGGCTGCGCCAGACTCGGAGAGACAGGAGAGTGCTATCCACTTACTTGGACTTCAGCCGTATGGTAGGGTTTGGAACCGGTAACGGCCGGATTCGGCCCTATTCGGGCGGGTACAGTTGTACAACCTCTGCAGAGTGTTCAAATCTATAGCTATAGTCCGTGTCCACTGGTTATGGACAGTACTGCTATCTACCGCTACTTCTGACTAGACTCTTTTCTTGTGCTTCATCTCTTCCCCAAGAGTGTGAGCTCGGCCTGAGGCCGTTGAGATGTGGGGATAGGAGCAGGTGGGCCCCACATCGCAGATGAGAGTTGGGAGCTGGATCGTGGTTGTGATTCAGTGCTTTGGTGTGGTATCCTTGTTGCGGGGTGTGGACCCCAGAGGTGTGGGCCTCAGAGGTGTGGACCTCCCTGAGGTGTTGACCTCACTTCATATTTCTGCTTACCTTGAATGTTGCTTCGCTGCTTTGCTTAAGCCTTCTACAGGCAAAATAGGTTTATATCCTGCATAGTAGTTATATACACCGCTTTTGCTCTTTGTTGGGAAGCTGACATGACCTACCCGCTTATCGGGTAGATCCTGGCGTCTCTGATACAGAGCCGGATTACCACTTTGAGAACGACGGATGGGACGAGTAGCGCACCTTCTACGCTCGAGTCGCCTGAAGAGTTGGAGTCTTCCCCGCTACCATGATGCCACTGCGAGATGTTTCTTTCTGTTTGATTCAGTCTTGATGGACTTGTACCCGGCATGTGCCGAAGAGATGTACTCTGATTAATGTAATAAATAAATGTTGTACTCTATTTTATTTCCTGTTTTGTATGTATTTTGGTATTGCTGAGACAGGAATTGCACGTGGTAGCCTTCCTGGGACTACCACGGAGGTGCAGAGAGTCGGGTTTCCGTTCGCGGAAATTCGGTTCGTTTCAGTTGGTATCAGAGCCATGCTTGACCGTCGGACGAGCCCTAGAAATGGTCGATAGCATAGGAAGCCTTTTCTAAACCTTGAACTCTATATAAACCCCTTGAACCTATATATATATATGTGTGTATATATATATATATGTATATATATATGTATATATATATGTATGTATATATATATATATGCCAGCGCTATTCCATACCGGAGCGCACCCATCCGCACCCCATCCGACGCCCTCCCCCGCGTGCCTGTTCTCTTGGTCCCAGTTTTTTTCTCCACCCGCGCGGCTGCGCCCGGTTGCCGGTCCAGTTTCACAGAGGGCACGTCCGTGGGGTATTTTTTTCCCCAGCCTTAGCGTGGGTAGCCTGGTCATTCCAGTCACTTTTTCACCGGAGACGTGATGGAGTGTTTTTTCTTTTCGTACTCGAAGACGTGACGGATGTTGCCTTCTGCGCAAAAAATTGTACAAGCCCATACCCTGTGGTCGTTCGTCACCCTGGCCATCAATTGCGTACTGCCACCTCTCAAGACTGATTGCTTTATGAGTTATGTTCAAAATAGGTGTTTTTGAGCGACCGCTATCTTATGAAACTGTGTTCTGCAAAAAATAGTGAGTTATACAATTCATGATCTGACTGACCAAACTTGTAAAAATATGAAATATTTGTGATCCAAAGCCAACTTTTACCACTTGTACTTAATGATGTTCTCTTGCCTTTGTCACGATTTGATTGCATTAAGTTCAAAATAAGAGCTTTTAAAAGCGGCCAACCGAAATTCAGTGTGTGAAACTCAGTTCACGAGGAAAAAAGTGTAAGCGTCTTTATGATTCACAGCATTGACATTATCTTAAATTGAGCATATAAAAGCTAAGTATACGACATACTAGCTTAGTAGCACACTAGATCATATATTCGTACTCTGTCCCATTGTTTGTTCTGTCCACTGTAGGATAGATTTTTTTTTGAGAATTCCACTGTAAGATAGATTGACAAAACAAAAAAAGGATAATTTCTACCCCCTCTAATTGAATCATCCAGCAGTACAAGCCAACATGTTCCACCCGGCGCACGCTCACACGGAATCAAATTGAAATTTGACAAGTCGTCAGGTCTCCATCCGCCATGATCACCAGCGAGCAGATCCTACGGCGCGGGTGGTCTCTGGCAACCCGCTGGTCTCTGTGTGGGCAATTTCTGTCAATCAAGCAACTCTTCCAGCACGAGCTCCAGCGAGCAGTCTTCACCACTGCCTTTCTGCACAAAACACAAACATGATTGATGAGATAACAGATACAAATTGCTCCTGGTACTGCTAGTTCTATGCCAGTGCACACATTTCAGATAGAGAGCTAGTTGTATGCAACTATCCGAAAGCACGCCTACAAATCCTCTCCAGCAGATTTGCGATACGTGCTTTAGGAGGTGATGATCTGAAATAAAACATGTAAGATTAAAGTAGTGGTACCGTGCAGATCCCATGTCATTGCAGCTGGACCTCCTTGGCAGTGCTCCCTCTGCACATCTGCGGCAACAAAGAAAACAAGAAGATAAGAACACTAGTCCTCAAAAAGATAAGTATCTAGTTTCGTTGATCAATGCTTTTACTCAATTCGAATCTTTGGAAATCTTTCCAGAAAAAGACAGATAAAAAGGGACTGTTTCTATAGGTATGCAATAAGCTGTGTCTCACAGTTTGCAATGTCGAATCTCATCAAAACAGGCATAATTTAATTGCATTCATGAGGATGGAAGCAAATGTGATGATAGGATGAACCTAAACCTCATAAAGAAACGGAAGTCCTTTGTGTATTGGAAACAGACATACAGAGTAGCAGATTAAATTAAACTAAGAGGGACAAACATACAGTGTAAAAGATATATTCAGGTTCATGCAAGGCTAAAGAAAAAATATTTTGAAACAAGATTGCAGCCATCTATTTCTATCGCCACAAGAAAAGATCAAACCAGGCAGCTCAACTGTGGCACACATCAATAACGAAAAATCATGCATTTTTGTGGTAAATCCACCACATCTTGCTTTTGTCCTATGCCAGCACTCCATGGATTTGGCTGAGCATATAACATTGAGTTGTGCACTGATAACATGAAGGCACGTAGCACCTAATTTTACCCAGCCAGATAGGCGTGCTTACTGAATCCATGCCGCAAGAAATAAACAAGTAGTATAAGGCAAATAGAGCTGAAGCACATTAAGTAAAAATCATGAGAATGGAAGAGTTGATAGGATGAACCTTAATCAGACAAGGAAATGGAAGTCTTTTCTGCATTGAAAACAAACATAAAGAGTAGCAGATCAAATAAACAAATCGTGTGCAAAAAGATATATCCAGGTGCATGCAGGGTTAAAGAAAAAATATTTTGAAACAGGATCTCAGCAATGCAGCCACATAAAGATCGCGTTTTGGTTGCAGTCTCAGAAGCAAAACAATGAACAGGTATAGTACACTGAAACACATGTTTGAAAAAAAAGAAGGGCCCCTTTATTGAAGTTTTAGTTAGTGCAAAAGCTTCATCTACACTACATGGCAGGAAACTGAGACTGTAATCAATTAGTCGAATGAATTATCGGAATTGAAGGAAGTTCCTTAATTATACTTCCCCCTTTCAGGCTATGGGATATAATCAATGAGACTCATTATATTTCCTAACATCCATATTTGGTTACAAATTCAGCATGGAAAATTGCAGTTTGATACCTCACATATGAAGGTTAACATGACAACACTTGAAAAAGATCAGATGAGCACACTCTAGTGTCTAGACTAAATTGCTACAAGCCTGCAACATAGAAAACTTTAGCATCTTAGACATCTGAAACTTCATATGGAAAGTTGAGAGTGAATATTCTTAACTAATTTAACTCAACCTAACCATTACTATCACAAACACCATCGCAACCAACACCGGCATTCAAGCAACAGCGGAAAAAACGAATTAAGGTGAAGAGCAGTACCTCACTCGCCGGATGTCTCATCTGAAGAAACCTGCAACTCCAAGAAAGGAATGCAGCTACCGACAGCAACAACATGTGACCTAATTTGAACACAACCTTGTCAAAAAGAAATATTATTCAATATTTCTGAAGCTAGTTCAGGAAATGAAGGGTATGGATCTGTATACTTTTATGTAGTACTAAAATGATTAAATGCACAGCTAAAGGAAAGATGAATCATGTGTCACATACTGGGAAAAACAACTCGCATGATTTAAATAAAGCTTCAGGCTGCCACTGGCAGAACATTTTCTAATCAAAGATGCTTTTTTAGAGTGATAATGAGAGATACTAGCTGGGAATTACAGAACTTGTTTAGCACAACATATATGATCCTCAATCAGTTCGATATATACTCCAGATGCAGTAGAAATAAGAAAAAGAAAAAAGAAAAGCATCTTAAAAAACGAAACTCTATGGCAACAGCATCCATGGACCAGGAGTCAGTAGCAAGATTAAAATATGCAAAGTAGGTAAGCCAAGAAGCGATCTGATACACTACTAACAGAAAAATAATTTTTACATTACTCGGAGCAGGGCAATTTGACTAGCTAGGAAATCATCAGTGCATGCTTCAACCATTGGGTTGGAAACACAAAAGAAAGCATAAGAACACCAAACCAAAAAATAGGATGGAGAGAACTGCTTGCCACAGCCCAGAGGATACATGGAAGATTAAACACAAAATCTTAGGCATGTTGAAGACAGCCCAAAAAGCATCCTTCACGAATCATGAGTAATAACCTATGATGTTTTTGGCTAAGCTCGCAAAGGCATAGCAACTGGAAAGAGGAGGTGCCACAAAAGATGGCAATGAGCTCCATGATCTTCACAGCGACAATACTGCCACGGGAACTCAGGCTGTAAGCTGACATCAGCCATCTCATGCTTCAGCTCCTGGTGAGAGATAACCGAAAGCACAAGAACCAAATTGTTTCAAAACATGTATGAAATGCAGAGAGCAAATCACGAGAGAGTAGTGAACCGGCACAGCTGCAATTAATGAGAACAAAGCCATGCTTGTTTATCGGTATATGAATAGCTATTTAGAAACAACTGATCATTGTACACCTTTCTTTTGCATTACACATATACATCTTTTCATCATATAGGACAGAAAAAACAATAAGGGAATGCAAAAGGTACTCTAAACTACATGGGTTAAACAAGGTAAAAGCTAATTTGCAGTTGATATAATAGAACACACTGCCAGTATACTCTAATTTACAGGGCCCTGATTGCAGTGCAGTCTAATCTTTTGTAAATACAATCTATCAGTTAATTGCGTACTGCAGAAGCTTGCCGAAAAGGACCAATCTCCGTTGTGGTTATGAGACAGAGATGATTCTTAAATGCATATAATGGTAACAGATGCACCCACATCATAATCAACTTTTTTCTGCCTCCATCAGTGTATTTTCTCATAAGCACCTCTAAGTTCTAATTCAGAATCAGACAAAGATCTACACATCTAGCAATCCTAATTCCTAAATACACGTGAGAGGAGCATATTAACCACCTCACCTGAATCACGGTTAGCACCACGCATAATCTGAATTAAAATCAGTGGAGCATTTTGGAAATGCTGGAAAGTGAAATCTGATTTGAGTACACCACGCATAATCTGAATTAAATTCAGTGGAGCATTTTGGAAATGCTGGAAAGTAAAATCTGATTTGAGTACACATACACCTTGTTTCCTGACCTCTACCATGGAGACTCCGGCGGGCTAAGCATGCCATCGCTAGCGGAAGGGGAAGGACGGTGGACTGCCTTGGACGTCGTCACCGCTTGCGGGAGGACCAGAATCAAATCACAGGAGAAGAGCTCCATAGATCGGAACCAAATGATGGACATTCGATCAGCACATGCAACGGAAAATCAGAATGAGTATCGATTAATCACTAGGAGAATAATTTAGGAAACTCAGCTTCACGGCAAGGGGTGGAGGAGGATGCAGCTGCCGACGGTGGGAGCAGCTCCATGGCATCGCACTGCCACCGTCCTCTCCGCCTAGCTACCGTGGTGCTGTGCCTCGAGGTGGATCTGCGCCTCGAGGGGGCGGCGGCGACGGGACGGGGTCGTAGGCGGGCGGGGCGTGGGCGGCGGCGGCGGAACGGGGGCACAAGAGCAGCTTCAAGGCATGGCGCCACCGCCCTCTCCGCCCAGCTGCCGTGGTGTTGCGCATCGAGAAGGAACAGCACCACGAGGGAGGCGGCGGCGACAAGACGGGGTCACGGACAGGCGGGCGCGGCGGCGGCGGCGACGGTGGCGGAACGAGGTCGCAGGAGCATAGGGGGCGTGGGCGGCGGCGGTTTTCGGGGACCCACGATATTTTAGGGACGTGGGACCACCCGAAGAGGAAAAAACTGGACGGTGTGTGCGGGAGCGTGGTGCGTCGGCGGGTCGGAGGCTGGCTCGAGTATGGAATAGTTATTCTATACCCAGGTATAGAATATAAATATCCTATATATATATATATATCTTAATTAACTTCAACCACTACAAAACATCCTGCGATTCATGACGGTCGATTTTCGTCACGGATCATCAAAATGTCGTCATAAAACGGCATCTATGACGAAATTTCAAAACGTCATGTATTGAGCTTCACAGATTAAGCGCCATGACGAACTAACATTTTCGTCATAGATTAGCGTGATCCATGACGTTCTTAAGTCGTCATAGATTGGTGTAAAGCCCATTGAACCCAGCCCGAAGTTCAAAATCTGTGACGAAGGTGATCGTCACGGATTAACTCGTCACGTCACTTGTAGAGATGAGGTGGCTGCTGACGTGGTAGATGACGAGGCGCTGACGTGGCGGGCACGCGGTAGATGATGCGGTGCTGATGTGGCGGCTACATGACGCTGACGTGGCAGCCACGTGGTGCTGATGTGGCGGCCACATGGCACTGACGTGGTGTTGATGTGGTATCCACATGTTGTTGACGTGCCATCCACGTGTCACTGACGTGGTAGCCACGTGTCGCTTATGTGGCAGATGATGTGACAATTTGTAACCAGATCAAATTTCAGCCCATATTACCAGGCCATACACATTTCAGCCCATATACATTTCAACCCAACACAACAGCTATAAATCCCAAAAAAATCGCCAAATCACCAATAAATACACAATCCATGTCATACAACAATAAATACACAATCCATATAAAATTCAACCCAACAAGCCTTAAATCACAAAACAACATATCAAATATGTTCTTGTAGCATCACTAGCAGTCCAGCATATCAGGTCCATTACTTACTGATCACTTCTAATGGCTTGCTCCTTGATGCATCTAATCCTCAACCTAAAAGAGGAACATTACCAAACACTTGTCAGTGGGCAGTATCAAATGATCCCTAATTCAGTGAGCAAATTACATGAGAAATATAGCTTTTGAAGCATAGATGAGTTCACATGCTACTCAAAATTAATGAGCAAATCACATTGGGAATAAGCCAACTGGAAATTCTAGTTACAAACAAATTCCTGCCTCCATTAATAGAAAGCAAATGTTGTACCACTAAGAAACAAACAAGCAATGCACTTTATGATTTCTAAAAAAAATCTTACTAAACCACATTAGCCTAGTATCAAACCACTAAAACAACAGAAGCTTCAGACGCGAACAATCTCAAAACAGTATACTGGGATGATACACAAAACAAGCTTATGATCATTTATTTACAAACAAGTTTAAAACCATGGCACTTGGTACACAGGATACTATACCAAGGCTTCAAATTACCACATTACTCATAATCAGATACAAAGGCCCAAGCTTGGGCTGGAGCACTTATCTGAAAGCAGTCAGGCTTAGGCATATTGACAGTATCAAGCACCAGGGTTACAAATTAGACAATTTGCAGTAGTAAAGATGCAGAACTTTCAGACCGATTGAATTGAGAAATGTTACAACAGTTAAGAGACATGATCAATTGTTAAAAAAAGGGAGTATGTCAGAAGTAGAACAGCAGGTGCCAGGTTTGCTGTGACAAAACAAAAAAGGGAAGTAGAACAGCAGGTGCGAGGTTTGCTGTGATAAAACATAATGCCAAACATAATACCAAGCCTACCTTCAGTGACAGGTGCGAGGTAGAGTAGTGTAGAGCTTATTACAAATTGAATGTCCAATCTAGCAGACACTTCAGTAGAGAAGAAATGAAATGGAATACACAAGACAAACTTCAATAGCTATACTTCAGTCTACAGGTCCAATTTTATTTTCCCTTTCAGAGCATAAGAGAATTACAGGTTTATATGTGCATTGTCTAGAGTACTTAAAATGCATGGCTATTCCGTACAGAACCAATTCCACAGGCTTATATGAGCATTTACACGTTTATAAGAGAATTACAGGTTTAAGAGAGAATTACATAATTGCATGGCCATTCCACATGCAAGCAGCAGTAATTAAGAACGGGGAAATACTAGTAACCAAACTTGATCCCTAAAATCAGAAAAATCAAGCACAATGGAAAGCTAAGTCAACAAAACCTAAGTGTCTATTCAATTGAAATGTCAGGGCCTGTAGCAAACGATCTGTGGCCACAAGTATTAATTTCTCGAAAAACATATAGTGACGACATACACTGCTCACAAATAGATGTATCTCTAACATAGTTTCTAATAACTCAACACAAACTTTGAGATTTGAGTGGTGATTTACATTTTTAAAGTCGTATGCATCTCAAACTTGGCTACAACCTTATATTTATCATGACATTAGAAAATATGAAGTTATGTTACCATTTGTTATTGAAAAATATCTTTTATTTATCCTCTTTTATACAAGAAAACAGGTTGTATAAAAAGATAAATGAAATAGCAATTAATATGCAAACGAACGATATTACATGAAAGATCGTGATTTTACAAAAAAATCAGAAAAAAGAATCAATGAATTTGGAGTTACTTTGACTGAGAAACACTAGTTTCAAATTTTAATTATAGATTAAAAAGAAAAAACGATGGGGGAAACGAGCTCAGCGTGCGCCACGTGGTCCCGGCGAAGCAACTCGACCAACCCAATGCTGCCACGTGGTCCCGAAGCTCCACCATTCGGTATATGAAACAAACTATCATAAACAATAAACATTTATTGCCATTCTAAATCAGCAACATGGCTGAAGCGCAGTGGTAAGGCGTCGTAACCTTACCTCCGCCACCTTGGTTCGAATCCCACCCATGCCCTATTTTTTTCGTCTTGGTTGGTATATAACTGAAACACAATAAATTTGGTGCAAATAAATAAACACAAGGAATCCTACCACATACAACTCTGTAGCTCAGTGGTAAGTCACGAATGTGCTTTCCGGGAGACCTGGGTTCGAACCCCTACAGCGCCCATTTTTTTCCAATTTTTCCGTTGGAACCAGAGGAAAAAATGAGTAAAAAAATTGAACGCATGCAAAAGACAGAAACTCATGTGTAGTGTGGTGGTAAAGGTGCCTTTAGCTGATGCGTGAGGTCCTGGGTTCGAAACCCTTCGTGGGTGTAAGTACACAGTTTGAACCCGTGTTTCCACCTATTTTTTTCATTTTTTCATTTCTCTATTTTTTCCATACATCATTCTTTTTTCCCGTGATTTTTCTAATGAAGTTTTGTTATTTATTAATGATCATCTCTAATTCTTTTAATTTATTTTTCATGAGGAAATTTCGAAATGCTTTATTTATTAATGATCATCTCTAATTCTTTTAATTTATTTTTCATGAGGAAATGTCGAAATGCAATGTGGGTCTATGACGAAATTGGCGCAACGTCATAGTGTTTGGACTTCATATCGGGCTTCATATCCAACACTATTAATCTATGACGAAATCTTCCTGTTGTCATGGATGCAGTGTGATCTGTGACGAAATCTATGACGAAATTAGCACAACGTCATAGTGTTTGGACTTCATATTGGATTTCATATCCAGCACTGCCAATCTATGACGAAAGCTGAGTGTTTGTCAAAGATGCAGTGTGATCTATGACGAAATTAAAAAACGTCATTGGAATTTTGTCATGGATCAAAGGATTTCTTGTAGTGAACTAACTTCCTACTAACTACCTCTTTAACAACGATTTGCAGATGGCGGAACAACATTGGATCCCGATCAAGACCGACAGCAAGTAGGCCGGAGGGTTCTGCCGCCTTCTGCTAGAGTGTTTGGAGAAAACCGGAGTGGAGGTCAACGAGGTGTGCTACGAGGGGAAGACCACGGGGTTCTTAGATCAGACCCCCACGTTCCTGACCCTGACCGTCCCGGAGGACCCGCGAGTGCCTGAGTTCAAGAAGGTGGAGATTCTCTGCTTCGAGAGCTCTACCATGGAGGCACATCAGGTCTGCGCACGTAAGGCGCTGAAGAAGGTGTGCAACCAGCTCAGCGAGAGACTCAAGGGTACACCGTTCAGCGTACTACCGACGACAGTCTACGACCCCAGCCGTTGGGACACGGACGACGCCAAGTACCTTGAGGTGACCACAGTGGAGGAGAACGAGAACATGCAAATGGCCAACAGGTGCATACTGGCGTAGGACCAAGCACTGTACTGGGCAGACAGCGAGATCTCCTTCCTGAGGTGGAAGTGGGACAACACCCTGAAGCGCAACCTTCAGCTGGAGCGTGAGAAGCAGAACTTGGAGCACTTCCTTGGAGAGGCCCACCGGAGGAACGGTGAGCTGGTGGAGTTAGGCTAGCAGCTGCCCGAGCCAGCTCAGAGCGTGACACCATAGAGATAGCTACCCTGGAGGCATGGTTGAGAGTTGCCGAAGAGAGACACAGAGCTACCTTGGATGCCACCCGTGTGGACAGGGAGCAACTTGGTGAGGCTGAGTACCTGGTCGAGTCCCTCGGTGCAGCTTCAGCGGACTACCAGGAGAGGGTGTGGGACCTGGAGGAGTACCACCTCTGCCACCTGGGAGGTCGGCTGTACGAGGCACTGGACCTTGCTGCCAGGACCCGCACGGCCTAGGAGCGCTCCGACCAGAGGAGGCTGGCGGAGTTGGAGGAGACTACCGCACTCCTACCACCGAAGAAGAGACCACATCTGCGGGAGGAGACCTTCGAGCTGCCACCGACACTTCTTCCACCGCTACGCCAGTACCCGAAAGGCACCCAGGACACAGTAGAGATGGACCGAGCCTTGGAGTTTGTCTGCGACTACTATGGAGGACCGGAGATCGAGATACCTGACTACCCGGGGGTCAACTCACCGCCGTTCTACGCCGTTCCCTCTGACTCCTACCCGGAGGCGTCACCAGTGACACCAAAGTGCACCCTGTCACCGAGCATGGAGGTCCAGTAGCTAGAGCTAGCAGAGGAGATCTAGTAGTAGAGTCAGGACCACCATGTTGTTCTAGTAGTAGTTGCTAGCTACCATGTTGTCACAGCTGTAGTAGCGACCCACCATGATGTACCGTGCATTAGTGTGATGTGTTGCCATGTAATCTTGAGGGTTGTTGGAGTAAACCTCGAGATACACACCTTTTGTATGGTGGCATTGATTGAGTGACATGGTTCTTCATGGTTTTAATCGGGGTTCATGCTTCTTATATGTTTGAGTGAAATTGCTTGATTGTTAGCAGGATTACTCCTTTAAAGTTAATAACCCTATATAGTTTCTCCCCCCACCAGAGCTGACTTTCAAAACATGGAATAGATGTTGGGAGTAAGGAGGTCCGGACGGCTTCTGGCCCGCTTCGAGGAGGCCGCCGGAGAGGACGGATGGGAGGATGTCCCTAACCCAGTTGGGGCTGGAGCACGCGGTCGCCGTGGAGGCCACGCACCGAGAGGAGGACGCCGTGGAGGACACCGCGGCAGTCGAGGAGGCCGTGGACCTGTGAACGACGCCGAGGGAGACCCAGAGGAGGAGCAGGAGCCCGAGGGAGAAGCTGACCAAGAGCAGAACCAGGAAGTACCACCGCCACCACCCCCACCAAACTTGGCTGATGTGGTGGCAGTGCAAACTCAGCTGATGCAGACGATCACTCACATGCTAGCTCAGAACAACAATAACCACAGAGCGCAGCACCAGAACTTACTAGAGGGCTTCCAGAAGAAGGTGGAGAACTTCAACAAGCTGCGTCCGCCAACCTTCGACCACTCAGCGGATCCCATGGATGCGGACAACTGGCTGAGGGAGATCAAGAAGAAGCTGGAGCTGACTGAGCTTATAGAGGAGGAGTGCGTGATGGTTGTAGCACACCAGCTGATCAGTACCGCAGGTGCTTGGTGGGACAGTTACTGCGACTCACACCCGGACCCGTTTCACATTGGGTGGAACGAGTTTGTGGAGGCCTTCAGGGACTACCACATCCCAGAGGCAGTGATGGATGGGAAAGCTGACGAGTTCCGTCACCT
Source organism: Cenchrus fungigraminus (assembly GCA_036936925.1). Lineage (NCBI taxonomy): Eukaryota > Viridiplantae > Streptophyta > Magnoliopsida > Poales > Poaceae > Cenchrus > Cenchrus fungigraminus. The sequence continues at coordinate 90,206,389 of CM072774.1, read as the reverse complement.
CAAGATGGGAGGAATGACTGTGCAGGAGTACACCAACCGCTTCCAGGAACGGATGAGATACGCGCTAGATGATACCAACACAGAGAAGAAAAAAGGTGTGCTAGTTCAGGAAGGGACTACACCGTGGGATGGCACACCACTTGGCTGCTCACGACTGTACGACACTTCGTACACTGATCGACAAGGCGCTGATTGTCGAGAGGTCGAGGCTTGAGTACATGGAGGTCCATGGGGGCAAGAAGAAGCGCACCGACCAGGCAGGACGCTCAAGTCCACCCCAGAGACAGAGGACCGGTTTTCCACAGAGCCAGTAGTCACAGCCGAGGCACTACGCTACCCAGCAGCAGCAGAACAGAAACAACCCAAGCGGAGGTGGAGGACCAAGCAACTGGAGGCAGAGGCAGCAGCCGCAGGCTGCAGAAAGATCTAGAGTGACGTGCTTCAACTGCCGTCAGGTTGGACACAAGTCGTTTGAGTGCCCATTGCCAGTTCAACCAGGAGGTCAGAACCACAACTCGCAGTACCAGACACCGGCCAAGGCACCAGCACCGGGAGGACAGCCACCTCGTACCCAGCAGAGGACCGCGCAACCGCCGGTTACCCGAGGACGCCTGAACCACCTCACCGCTGAGGAGGCCGCAGCCGCACCTGACGTCGCACTCGGTGAGTTCCTTGTGGACTCAGTTATGGCAACTGTCTTGTTCGATACCGGAGCTCAATATTCGTATATCTCTACCAAGTTTGTTAAAGAAAGGTCATTACCAACTAGCAACTAATCCTAGACCAAGGCCTATTTTAACTAGTTCTCCACTAGGAGAAAAGAGGAGTATGCTAGAGTGCCGAGGGGTGAAGTTGGTGTTTGAGAGACAGCTGTTCACGAAAGACTTGACCGTTCTGGAGTCAACTGGCATTGACGTGATCTTAGGAATGGACTAGTTGGCAAAGCACAACGGAATGGTGTCATGCAACCCAAGGTTCATACTGCTAGAACACCCAAGTGGAATGAAGGTGCGGATTGAACCCCAGAGTCCGAAAACTACAAGAATGCTATGCAACATGAGTGGGAGAGAAATGGAGGAAATCCTAGTGGTCTGTGAGTTTCTGGACGTGTTCCCAGAGGAACTTACGGAGTTACCTCCTGACCGGGATGTGGAGTTTGTGATTGAGCTGATGCCAGGAGCTGGACCCATTGTAAAGAGTCCGTACCGGATGTCTTTAGAAGAGCTGGATGAGTTGAAGAAACAGCTCAAGAAGTTGCTAGAGCAAGGCTTTGTCCGGCCGAGCGCTTCACCGTGGGGTTCACCAGTGCTCTTTGTGGAGAAGAAAGATGGCACGAAGAGGATGTGCATAGACTACCGGACTCTCAACTCGATGACCATCAAGAACAAATACCCGCTACCCAGGATTGATGACTTGTTGGATAGACTCAAGAAAGCAAAGTTCTTTTCCAAGATCGACCTGAGGTCAGGGTACCACCAGATGAAAATCCAGGAGCAGGATATTCCCAAGACGGCTTTTACTACTCGGTACGGCTTGTACGAGTTTGTGGTGGTTTCTTTCAGGATGACCAACGCCCCTGCCTACTTCATGAATTTGATGAACAAAGTCTTCATGGAAGAGTTGGACAAGTTCATGGTGGTGTTCATCGATGATATCCTGATTTTCTCGGAGACATCAGAGGAGCATGAGGAGCACCTGAGGATCGTGCTAGAAAGGCTGAGGCAGCACAAGCTTTACGCTAAGTTCAGCAAGTGCGAGTTCTGGATGGAGAAAGTCACGTTCTTGGGACACGTGTTGTCAGTAGAAGGGATTGCCGTGAATCCATCCAAAGTGGAGTCGGTTACCAAGTGGGAGCAGCCGCTGAACGTGACCGACATCAGAAGCTTCCTCGGAATGGCAGGATACTACCGGAGGTTCATTGGAAAGTTCTCCAAGATTGCTAAGCCGATGACGGAGTTGCTGAAGAACAACACTAAGTTCGAGTGGTCAAAAGTGTGTGAGAAAAGTTTTCAGGAGTTGAAGAAGAGACTCACCACAGCCCCTATGCTTACCTTGCCAGACATTAAGAAGGATTTCATGGTCTACTGTGACGCTTCGAAGCAAGGACTCGATTGCGTCCTGATGCAAGAGGGGAAAGTAGTGGCATATGCTTCGAGACAGCTGAAGAAACACGAGGAGAACTACCCGACTCACGACTTGGAGTTGGCAGCCGTCGTGCACGCACTTAAGATCTGGAGGCACTACCTGATGGGAAACAAGTGTGAGCTGTACACCGACCACAAAAGCCTGAAGTACTTCTTTACCCAGTCGGAGTTGAACATGAGGCAGAGAAGGTGGTTGGAACTGATCAAGGACTACGACTTGGAGATCAACTACCACCCGAGCAAAGCTAACGTCATGGCCGACGCACTGAGCCGAAAGACATACTGCAACAACCTCATGGTAAAAGAAGAGCAACCTGCCCTGCACGAAGAGCTAGAAAAACTGAGGATTGAGATTGTGGGCCGAGGGCAAGCCAACGAACTGCGTGTGACCTATGACCTAAAGGAACACATCAGAGAAGCTCAAAAGTCGAGTGCAGAAATCAGGGCCCTGCGAGAATAGATGCTGGAAGGAAAAGCGGAGGACTACCATATGGATGACCAAGGAACGGTATGGCTGAAAGATCGGATTTGTGTACCGCAAGACAAGGAACTCTTGGAGCAGATCATGAGAGAAGCTCACCACTCAAGGTACTCTATCCACCCCGGGAGCACAAAGATGTACAAAGAACAAGGTACTGGTGGAAGGACATGAGAAGAGATCTAGCGCACTACATGGCCTGTTGTGACACTTGCAGCAGAGTGAAGATCGAGCACCAAAAGCCCGTAGGTCTGCTTAAGCCATTGGAGATAACGGTTAGGAAGTGGAAGGAAATCTCCATGGACTTTATTGTAGGGTTACCTCGGACACCAAAAGGGAATGATTCAATTTGGGTGATCGTGGACTAGTTGACGAAAGTGGCTCACTTCGTACCTGTCAATACCTAGTACCGAACCGAGAAGCTAGCAGAACTGTATGTTGAACACATTTTGAGGCTACACGGGGCCCCCAAAAAGTATCGTGTCTGACCGCGGACCGTAGTTTGTCGCCAAGTTCTGGAGGAGCTTTCACAAGCTTATGGGCACCACTTTTAGCTATAGCACAGCTTTCCACCCACAGACGGACGGACAAACTGAAAGAGTCAATCAAGTTCTGGAGGACATGCTACGAGCGTGTGCACTCACCTACAGCACCGATTGGGAGAGCAGCTTACCGTATGCAGAGTTCTCGTACAGCAACAGCTATCAAGCCAGTCTCCGAATGTCCCCCTTTGAGGCCCTCTACGGGAGAAAGTGCAAAACCCCGCTAGCGTGGTCAGAAGTGGGAGAAAGAACACTCTTTAGGCCAGCCATCATAGAAGAAGCGGAGGAGAAAGTGGAGAAAGTCCGCGAAAACTTGAAGATTGCTCAGAGCCCCTAGAAGAGCTACGCCGACAAAAGAAGGAGAGAGCTAACTTTTGAAGAGGGAGACCATGTGTACCTGAAGGTCTCACCCCTTCGAGGGAGAAAGAGGTTTCTGGTGAAAGGAAAGCTTGCCCCGAGATATGTAGGGCCATACCAGATAGTCAAGAAGGTTGGAAGTCTCGCATACCGGCTAGTGTTGCCGGAGAGTATGGCCGGAGTGCACCCCGTGTTCCATGTATCGCGATTGAAGAAGAGTGAAAAGGAAGTGGAGGCAAAGCAAGTGCCCATAGAGTTGCTTGACTTGCAAGATACCCTTGAGTATGCAGAGTACCCCGAAAGGATTCTGGATCGAGCAGTCAAAGAAACGAGAAGGACCACCATTCCTTTCTGCAAGGTGCTATGGAGTAAGCACACTGAACGAGAAGCCACCTGGGAGAAGGAAGCCGACCTTAGGAAAGAGTACCCTCACTTGTTCGAGGAGGAGGTTGGAGCATAAATCTCGAGGACGAGATTCTTCGTGGTGGGGGAGAATGTAACATACCAGGATTTACAAGGTGTGAAATTTTGAAAATTTTAAAACTTTTTGTTTGTTAATGAGTGCTACCCCTTTTTCAACCCAAGTGCTGGCCATCCCCCTTAAATTCTCCACAAATAAAACCATATATAAAAATATAAATTCAAATTATGGTAAAATATGTGAGTTGGTTTTTCTTGGATTTTATTTGGAGATAAAATTGTGTGTGGTTTCAATTTGAAACTAATTCAAATTCAAACTAAATATAAACCTATGTTCAAAACTAATTCCAAAACCCTAACAATCTAACTTGGGCCTGAACCTGTTCGGCGAAGTCTGATGGGGGACCTCCAGTTCTTTGCTTTGGTTCAGTTAACAGCCTTAAGCTTCCATAGCCGGCCCACCTATCAAGCCGAGCCGGCCCAAAGCAGCCCACCTAACCTCTTTCCTTCCTCTCTCAATGACCGGCGGACCCCGCATGTCATCCCCACCTTTCCATCCCCTCTCACCTTTTTCCCCCTCGCAGGTCAGCGCTGTACGCACCGCGTGCCGCCCGGGGAGAGCCCGAGCCGCACAGCGGGCAGGGACGTCGAGACCGGCGCGCCCGTGAGCCCTTCTAGGGGGTTCCGCGCAGGGAAAAAGACCCAATTGCCCCCGGTCGCCACGGCAAAAGGAGCCCCGCCGGCCACAGGTGCGCGGCCACGTCACCACCTCCACACAGGCGCCCAATCCCAGCGCGCCGTCGCACCTTTGCCCTCACGCCGCCTTGACCGAGCCGCCTATACCCCGAGACCAAGACCAGCCAGGGCTCCCACCTACCACATTGGGGTTTTCCCCCTTCCTCTGGTTCACCACCGCAAGAAAGAAGAAATGGGGGAGTGGGGGAAGAGTGGGGGGATGTTGAAGCTGGAGTCGGAGCAGACAAGGCCGGAGCCGTCCGTGCTAAGTAGGGGGCCATCCGCGTCAAGGGAGCCAGAGCATAGGAGTACGCCGCCGCCGGGTACGACTATGCCGCCACCGTGTACCACTACGCCGAGCCTGCTATGACTCCATCGTCGCCCCAACGTGAGCCTTCGGCTGCCTTCCTCTCTTTCCTCCCCCTTGGTCTCATGCCTGTGTTGTGGGAGCGCACCCCAGCGTTGCACCGGTAGCGTCGAGACGCACCGCCATGAACCTGCCTGTATGCTAGCCTTCGAGCCGCAGAACTGCCGCCCCGTGATGGAATGTAGCTCCTGGGCGAGTCCATGCCCTTGTGCTTGCCGTCACCATGCGATGATGTTGGCACCTACTTGCCTGAGAGCCGGCCGTCGTGCCGTGGAGTTTTCTTGCAGGGGTGCCGCACCTCCGCGCCACGCCATGCCGCGCCTCTGGCTATCGGATGGACGCGCCGGGTGTGTGTGTCGAGGGGTCGCGGGCGCACGCTTGCAGCCAGGCACTGCGCACCCCAGCGCACCACCAAGGCTCGGCCTTTGGCCTGCCAAACCGAGCGCTGCGCCGCTGCGCTTGGGCGCTTGCGCCGCCGCGCCTTGCACCGACCGTAGAGGCCAAAGGAGGAACCTTGGTCGCGTGTGGGCGTCGGTCATGACCTCGGGACATCATACCTAGCCCCAGCAGGTCGCCGGTGGACCGCACCGCCGTCAAAGCCACGCGTTGCCACCGCGGAATGCCGCCGGCATACCGTCGAACAGCTGGTGTGCGGCGCCGCCGGGGCGGGGGTGTCCACCGAACCCCAGGACTGCCCAGGGAGCATGTGCGCACGCAGAGGAGTTTAGGGGTCAGATCCAGACTTCCTTTGCGCCTACCTTAGCTGGACTCCAGTCTGGGCTTTGGCCCATCGAAGCCCACCTGAGCCAGACGCATGCAACCGTGGCCTGAATAAAAGATCAGCGTGGTTTTCTGGACTTTGGTCCTATGGGCCCAACGGGCCGAGTCCATTGGGCCTTCAAGGCCCACTAACACTTTCGGCCACTAACGGCCCACTAACCGAGGGTTGCTGACGTCAGCGGCCTTTTTAATAAAAATCCTTTTCTATTTTAAAATGATTTTATAAATGATTTATAAAGGACTTAACCTTTGAAAAATCATAACTAATTCTAGGAAGCTCAGAAAAATATGAAACCAACTTCTATAATTTCGTAATTTTGAAACCTTGCTGAGTGTAGCAAGATTGAGTTCTTTTGGGCTTTCTAAAAAGAGGTTTTTATTTGGAGTTATTGCTTAGATGTGTACCGCTCTCTTACGCGCGTGTCGAACCTCGTGCTTCCAGGCCCGAGCTTTGACCAGGAGGACGTGGAGGACCAGGAGTACGTCATCCCGGACAGTGAGTACTACAATGACAACGTAGGTGTCATGTCACTCCCAACCATTTAGATCCAATGTTGATACTAGATGCTAGTGCTTTACTTTTATGTATGCATTGATTTGGTGGATTGCATAGCCATTTGCTTAGCCATGCCTTGATGTTTGATATATCCTGTTTCCTTGTTTTACCTACCTCGGGGCTAGCTACAAACCCCTAGCTAGTCCCTTATACTCACTATCCATACTTTTGTTGCTTGATTATGGATGGTATTCTGGGTTTGGACCGAGATGTGGGAGATCTCGGTGTGTTCTAGCGTGAGTTCTGGGTGTGTTCTCCCTTGACGTGTTACTGGCGGGAGCGAGCCATTTGGTTACTTGTGAACACCTACCTCGAGGAGATGCGATCTGGCCTCTCGCCCTAGCAGTGTGTCAGATGTGATGGACATGGGGAGTGCTCTCTCTCGGCCCTTAAGGACCGAGTCGATTTACAACCAGATGCAGTACTTACCTTCGTACAAACCGCCCGCTCTGTTATGGGCGGGGGTGCGAGGTGAGACTCGTAGTGGATAGCATTCCGCATGTAGGTGGATCGGTGTGATCGTGCTAGGAGACGTCGTTCCTTTTTTGAAGACTTCGCCCCGGTGCGGCCGGGGAAGGGTTCCACAGCTTCGAGGACCCCTCGCTGGCAGTACGAGCTCTACAGCAGGGGCTGCGCCAGACTCAGAGAGACAGGAGAGTGCTATCCACTTACTTGGACTTCAGCTGTATGGTAGGGTTTGGAACCGGTGATGGCCAGATTTGGCCCTATTCGGGCGGGTACAGTTGTACAACCTCTGCAGAGTGTTCAAATCTATAGCTATAGTCCGTGTCCACTGGTTATGGATAGTACTGCTATCTACCGTTACTTCTGACTAGACTCTTTTCTTGTGCTTCATCTCTTCCCCGAGAGTGTGAGCCCAGCCTGAGGCCGTTGAGATGTGGGGATACGAGCAGGTGGGCCCCACATCACAGATGAGAGTTGGGAGCTGGATCGTGGTTGTGATTCAATGCTTTGGTATGGTATCCTTGTTGCGGGTGTGGACCCTAGAGGTGTGGACCTCAGAGGTGTGGACCTCCCTGAGGTGTTGACCTCACTGCATATTTCTGCTTACCTTGAATGTTGCTTCGCTGCTTTGCTTAAGCCTTCTACAGCCAAAATAGGTTTATATCCTGCATAGTAGTTATATACACCACTTTTGCTCTTTGTTGGGAAGCTGACATGACCTACCCGCTTATCGGGTAGATCCTGGCGTCTCTGATACAGAGACGGATTACCACTTTGAGAACGACAGATGGGACGAGTAGGGAACCTTCTACGCTCAAGTTGCCTGAGGAGTTGGAGTCTTCCCCGCTACCATGATGCCGCTGCGAGATGTTTCTTTCTGTTTGATTCAGTCCTGATGGACTTGTACCCGGCATGTGCCGAAGAGATGTACTCTAATTAATGTAATAAATAAATGTTGTACTCTATCTATTTCCTGTTTTGTATGGATTTTGGTATTGCTGGGACAGGGATTGCACGTGGTAGCCTTACTGGGACTACCACAGAGGTGCAGAGAGTCGGGTTTCCGTTCGCGGAAATTCAGTTCATTTCAGGTTTGGTATGTGCTAAACAATTGCGAAGAGGTGAAGCCATATATCAAGTAAGTAAATCACCATTGCAATGATAGAACTACAATTATTTTGTACTTACTTTGAGATGTTACTGCTTTGTAGAGTCTTCAAGAATGAATTAAAAGCGAAAGGTGTGTCGGACGAGGATATTGATCGTCGAATTGTTACAGAATTTCGGCACTGGTTTAGATCGCATGTTAGTATTCATTTTTTTGTTTGGTAGCTAGCTTATATTACCTGGTGAGGACCTTTACACAAGACTATATTAAAAAACTATGGCTCTTCTGTATAGATTACAAACAATCCAGTGAGCGACGACAACCTATATGCATTATCAGTTGAACCAGACCAGCGAGCAAAAAGTTATATAACATGTATTGTAGGCGGTGTCTGGTACCACACCAAGGCCCGAGAGGCAAATAGGAAGACACAGAACAGTGGAATCATGACTACCGGATCACATAAGGACATTAAAGAAATTGAGTTTTATGGTTCACTAAGAGACATTATTGAGCTGTGGTACAACTCGGGGCTTGACAAAGATCGAACTGTTGTTTTATTCCAGGATGACTGGTATGATCTGGAAGGGACCAAGAAGGAACCGAAGATTAGAAATGATGGTTACTTCACAAGCGTCAATACTGGAGATTACTGGTACCAAGATGATCCCTACATTCTTGTTGAACAAGCAACGAAGGTCTTTTACTTGCCAGACACCCTACTACAACACCCATGGAGAGTGGTGCAAAAAATTGAGTACAGGCATTTGTGGAGCTATAATGAAAATGAGGAGGACATAGCTCCCACTGGCATGGTACTTGCATATCAAGATGATGAAATTGACCAAACCTTGCATGATGTTATACTTGATGATGGTCTCGGTGATGGTTCGGAGGTTCCAGTGCCTATTACTGGTGAGGAGACTATGGTTGCAGTCGCTGAAGTTGACGTAATTTGCTAGTAGGAGCTGTCTGATGTGGATGGATTCAATTCTGAAGATGAGGACGACGACACTCTATGGCAACACGTCGATGAAGATGAAAATGCTGCTGATGAAAGTGATTACGACTAGGATATCAAATCAGTAAATGTTTAAGTCGATCCGAACTGAAATCATGTGGACCTTATGATTTATATGTAATTTATATGTAGTTGAAGTGCACTTTCCTGAATATTAAACCTGCCATAGGTGCCTGCTATCTGGTTTACTATATTATGTAGCATCAGAACTTCCTGTTGCGACTTATACAAAATATACGATTACGCATGGGGATGACCGATTACTTATCCTCTCATGATCATGTAGTACTAGGCGAATCGAATCGATGAAGGAAGGGATGTGTTAATCTCCAATGTGGGCATGATCGAGGAGTATGCAACGTGACGTGCTCATGATCATGTAGTACTAGGCGAATCGAATCGATGAAGGAAGGGATGTGTTGATCTCCAATGTGAGCATGATCGAGGAGTATACAACGTGACGTGCTCATGATCCTGTAGTACTAGGCGAATCGAATCGACGAAGGAAGGGATGTGTTGATCTCCAATGTGGGCATGATCGACTAAGTATGCGAATGGATTGTCCGGTTTTTTGTATTATTTACGACAGGACCATCCTGTGATGACTTTCATACTCATCGACATACGTCCGGAGGATGATCCGGGCTCGTATAGATCGGAACAGAGGAACTTCCTTGTAAACTACAGGTAGGAAAGGTGCTTCCCATTTCCTGGTCACAGGGTGCCAACAGCGCACTACACACACCTTTATGGCTTTATCCATCGGTGTGTCACTCGTGTTGACCCTCCATCCCCCCATTTACTGCCTCCTCACTTGCGGTGCAACCCCTTCATAGGGTTCCACCACTACTGCCGCCGCCGCCTGCAGCAGCCTCCAGCGGATACCGCAATCCGCTGCCGAATTCTTGGAATGGCACTAATTCGAGAAATTTATTGCAAATGGGCCGAGATGGTGGCAAGAGAGATGGAAAGGCGCTTGATCCTCCTCCGGTGAAGTGACAACGAAAGTCGCAGCTGACTTCTGCAGGCATATCTAGTCCTTAAACGAGGCTAAGGTGCAGGCCTGCAGCACGGGATTCTTCCTCTGCCCCATACACGCCACACACGGGGTGAGTCAACCTTGGTGCCTTCCTGCCGCACACGAGGTGGGTCAAGCTCGGCGCCTTCCTGCCGTACACAAGGTGGGTCAAGCTCGGCACCTTCCTGCCGCACACGGGGTGGGTCAACCACGGACCGTTGCCCGTCCCGCCCTTCAGAGTTTCCTGTGCCAGATCCTAGGAAGGAGAAAGAGGTACAACTTCACCCTCCACCAGAAGAGCCGCTTAATATGATGGACCTGCGCAACCACACCTACCAAATGATTAAAGGTCTTAGATGGGTGCCTGTGAGACATGGGTACCCCTGGGTCCCCACCGACCAGGCTCACGGCCGTCCCCGACAAGTGGGTCTGGTCTACCAGAAGACCCGCCGACCTGACAATGGGCCCAACCGACCTAGTTGGTGGTCCACACGACCTCCTGAAGACTTTCCAGAAGATTCCCTGGGCGACCTTATCCAGAACAACCTGAAGACTTGGCGTGCAAGACAAGATAGCGGTGGATTCTGACAAGCAGTCCGACGTATATGGCAATGGTTGTAAACAACTAGATTTAGGTCTCCTGGTCGTAACCGACCAGGAGTCTAGGTGCCGACCTTGTCCGCTGGCCAATATAAGGCGGGCGAGGCGACCCCTTGTAACATCACGCAATCCTCAAGCAATCTACACCGACAACTGGATGTTGGGTTTTACTCTCCGGAGGCCTGAACTAGTATAAACACGCTGTGTTCTCTGTGTTTCGTGTGCTCGTGCGCAACCTTCGAGTTCTTAGACCTAGATTCCACCCTGCCGAACAAATAAACCACCGGGGTTGACCCCCCTGTGGGCTGTTCAGATCTAAAACTCTGACAGTTGGCGCGCCAGGTAGGGGAGAATCCAGGGTTCTTCGTGCAACTCGATGGATCCACCAAGCGGCGTCATCTTCCCGGAAAGCATGGCGGACTTCCTCGCCAATCCCGTCAACATCCGCTTCGGCTCTATGTCGGCGGAATCCACCGCTCCAGCCGCCTGCCTCGTCATCGAGAGCACTGCGGTCACCACCAACCAGCAGGTCGGATCTGATGTGCTAGCGGAAACCCACCCACCCACTCCTCGCGATCTGATCGCGGGGCTCGATCGCGTCGAGAACATGCTCTCTGACACGATCAAGGTCTGTGAGCGCGCCAAGCGCCCTCGCAGGACCTCTCCACCTTCACCCCGTATGCCTCTTGGCATGCGGAATGTAGCTCATGCAGCGTCTCACTACATGAAGAACAAGGTCCAGATCGAATCTGGACCCAAGACCCCACATCGTGGAAATTGCAGAGGTCACCTTGACGACCCCTGCCCTGTCCACAAGGACTCCAAACACATGGCTCGCCAGTGCCGTATGCTCAAGAAGCTTCGCCGACCTCTCATCACGGCACATCACCGCCAGATCAATCGTGAGTCGTCCCCAGACTGCCTCACATTCCAGATCGCCCGAACGACCATCTCCCCCAACAACCCGGGCGACATGTTCGAGATCCCAGATCGAGAGGTCCTCGTGGTCTCTGCCGACATACCCCCTCAAGCTGGAGAGACAGACAAGCAGCGCCAACGGCGAGAAAACGCTAATGCTGCACGAGCTGTGCGTCGTCAGCAGGAAACAGATGCAGCTGCAGCAGCTGTCCAACAACAGGCCCTAGGTCAAGCCGCGGGTAACGTCGTACCTGGCGCCGGCGGCCAACCCGTAGGCAACATCACCGATGGGGGGACCACACCCTGCAGCCCCAGCCGCTCCTCAGCAGCAGGAGAACGAGCCTCGCCGACACCGCCTACGTGCCAGAGACCTCCTGAGGGATTTTGAGCAGGATGGTCACGAAGTCTACAACTCGCCTCAAGCCAACCTAGGCGCGGCCCTTGCCGAGCTGGGACAACTTGTAGACACTCTTGCGACTCGAAGTCTACAAGCTCACATCCGCATCACCACCGCCCAGGTTGAAGAAAGAGGACCAGGATACAGCAGATCGGCCTCAAGTTCCTACTCCAGGAGTAGGTCGGAGCGACCCCGCCATCGTCGACACCATAACGACAATGCTCCTCTTCCGCCCGTGGCCGAAGAGGGAGGTGGTGAGAATGAAGTCGTGCAACCAGTCAACCCCGCCGCCAATGCAGCGGCCAATCCAGCTGCCAACGATGCCAACGCCGCCGGTAATGCCACCGCCAACGCCGCCGCCAATGCTGCTGGCGCCCAGCAGCAGAACGCTGGAGCCCAACCTCCACCAACACAAGACACACGCGCCCGGAGCAATCAGTGTCAACCCATACGAGATGAAGTGGAGATGGAGCACCGCGCTAACTATGACCGCGACAACGGGGTCCCTGATCCCCTTGACACCAACCATCCCATCCAAGCAGCAGAGCTTTGTGAGATGCATGATCGAGAACTTCTGCGTCATGCTTAGTATGACCAAGATAACGGTCCTCCCGACGTCCTCTACGTCATCCCGTCAACCTACGCTCCAGCATCCAGCTCTGGAGCAATCAACAACTTTCCGCTGTTCTCACGATGTCTCCGGACGATCAGATACCCAAAGGACTTCAAGCCAGCCATCGAAAAATATGACGGTCGCTCCGACCCGAGTATTTGGCTCAAGATGTACAGCATCACCACCCGGGCGTCGGGGGGCAACGAAGACCACATGGCAGGATACTTTCCTCTCGTAATGGGCCAGGCGCCACTCCTGTGGCTCGACAATCTCCCTGCGGAGTGCATCACCTCGTGGGCGACCTTATCACGGCTCTTCACAACCTACTACCAAGCAACCAACAATCGCCCCGGCAACACTCACCACCTCGCCAAGGTACGGATGAGGAAGGATGAAACTCTCTGAGAGTACACCAATCACTTCTTCGAGAACCGCAACAACCTCGCCGGTGTCTAGGATGAAGACGTCATAGCCTACTACAAGAAGGGGGTAACTAACCTCAAGCTCTTCGAGAAGATCCATGAAGCTGACGCTAACTCCATCGCCGACCTCATGGCCTACGTCGCCAAGCTCGTCGACACCCAAGACGCGGTGGTACACGACTTCAAAGGAGATGATCACGACGACGGTGGCGGCATGTCGCGCAAGTGATCCGGTGAGGTCTACGCAACTGATCCACCCAGACCTTCCACCTTCCTTGAAGGTGACTTCAACTGTACACTGGACGACCAGTGTCAGTTCCACCGCGATGCCAAGCACACCATGAGGGAGTGCGAGCAGCTAAAGTGCACCCTAAGCGTACCCCCGGAGCCAAAGAAAACCAAGAGCGGCAACAACGACAACCAGAACAGCGGCTGCCGCTACGACAACCGTAACCGTCGACCTGATCGATGTGACTACCGCGACCGACGACCTTACCGTTGCAATGACGATAGGGATCGCCGTGACTATCGCTGCGACTATCGCCACGATGATTGGCGTGATGTCATCATAACGACTACCGCCGCGATGACCGCAGTGATGACCAACGAGACAACCGACATCGTTACGATGACCACAATGATGATGGCAACGGCCGCAAGGAGCCTTCTCCTCCACCTCCACCGAAAGCGAGGAATCCCAACGGCACGTTCCAGAATGCTAGTCGACAGATCAACTTCATCGTCGGTCTCCGCCAAGCAGCTAAGAGCAACAGTCAGCAGCGATCGAACGCAAGGGAGATCGGCCAAGTCAACACTGAAACTCCACAACCCCTGCGTTGGTCGGAGTACCCCATCACTTTCTCCAGGAAAGACCATTGAGTGCACATACCTGACCCCGGGACCTACCCGCTGGTCATCAACCCCGTAGTGGATGGCGCCTTCCTGCTTAAGACCCTCGTCGATGGGGGCAGCAGCTTGAACATTATCTTCACCGAAACGCTGAAGAAGATGGAATTCGACTTCTCCAAGATGACTGCCTGCGACGAACCCTTCTACGGGGTGGTGCCCGGCAAGGCTGCATACCCCATAGGTTGTGTATGTCTGCCGATCACTTTCGCCAAGGAGGACAACTTCCGCACGGAGTACCTGACGTTCGAGGTTGCGGACTTCCGCTCCTCCTACCATGCCATCCTCAGTCGACCTATGTTGGCCAAGTTTATGGCTATCCCACATCACACCTACCTCATTATGAAGATGCCAGCTCCGAACGGAATCCTTTCCGTCTATGGTGATATCCACGTCTCCTACAACTGCGAGAGCGACACTGTCGACCTCGCCAAGGTGTTTGCATGCAAGGTTGCAGCTACGGTCATGGTCGCTCAGGCCGCCAAGATCGACCAAACTACCCTGGAGGTGCCAGAACAGAAGCGCACAGCCACCGCCTTAGACGCAAGTCCAGCAGTGAAGAAAGTTTGCCTCGGCCTGCCCGACGCATCCAAGGAAGTCACCATCGGGGCCGACCTCGACCCCAAATAGGAACTCGCGCTCACCAGTTTCCTCCGTCACAACGCCGAAATCTTCGCATGGAGCCCGTCTGACATGCCCGGTGTCCCCAGGGAGCTGGCTGAGCATGCCCTTGAAGTAACCAAGACAGCAAAACCTATTAAGCAAAAGCTCCAGCGTTTTGCAAAAGATAGAAAGCGGGCCATAGAAGTAGAAGTCTGTAAGCTCTTAGCTGCATGATTCAATCGAGAATGTAAACACCCAGTTTGGCTCGCAAACCTGGTCCTTGTACCCAAGAAAACTGGAGGATTAAGGATGTGTATCGATTACACCGACCTTAACAAGCACTGCCCGAAAGATCCCTTCCCTCTCCCTCGCATCGACTAGGTAGTGGACTCCACGGCTGGTAGCATCCTGTTATGCTTCCTCGATTGCTACTCAGGGTATCACCAGATAGCCCTGAATCCCGATGATCAAGACAAAACAGCGTTCATAACACCCAACAGCATCTACTACTACAAGGTCATGACCTTTGGCCTGAAAAACGCTGGTGCGACCTACCAGAAGGCGATACAAAAGTGTTTGAAATCTCAGATCGGGAAGAACGTGGAAGCCTACGTCGACGACGTGGTCATCAAGACCACCATGCAAGATCAGGTCATCGCCGAACTCGCCGAAACCTTCACCAACCAATGCACCTACCAATGGAAGCTCAACCTAACCAAGTGTGTCTTCGGTGTTCCCTCCGGGTTGCTTCTGGGCTTCATGGTGGGGCACCGAGGCATCGAAGCTAACCCCGTCAAGATCGACACAATTTGCAACATGGCCAGACCATCTTGCAAGAAAGACGTCATGAAGCTCACGATTATGATGGCGGCCCTAGGTCGTTTCATCAGCAAGCTCGGCCTTTCTTCAAGCTATTGAAGAAAGCAGATAAGTTTGTATGGGATGAAGAAGCACAAAAGGCCTTCGAGGCTCTCAAAGAGTCCTTGACCACGCCTCCAATCATGACACCTCCAATCCCGAAGGATACACTCCTCCTGTACATCTCCGCCACCACTAATGTGGTCAGCACGGTCCTCGTCACCGAACGAGAAGAAGAAGGGCAGGTGTACCCTGTTTAGCGACCTGTGTACTACGTAAGCGAGGTCCTGGCTGACGCTAAAACACGTTATTCACAACCTCAGAACTTGCTCTATGCACTCCTGATCACATCAATAAAGTTGCGACACTACTTCCAAGCTCACAAGATCAAGGTGCCTTAATCTTACCTGCTAAGGGAGATCATCTGCAACCACGATGCTAACGGTCGTATCGTCAAGTGGTCGGTTGATCTCGGCGAGTTCGACATCGAGTTTTGCCCCAGGCAGGCGATCAAGTCGCAAATCCTAGCTGACTTCGTGTCAGAATGGACGGAAATCCAGATGCCACCTCCCAAGGAGCGACCTGAGCACTAGATAATGTAGTTCGACGGTGCACTCAACCTCAAAGGTGCGGGAGTAGGCATACTATTCATCTCTCCTCAGGGAGAGCAGCTCAAATACATCCTGCAGATACACTGCAAGGCCTCCAACAATGGAGCAGAGTACGAAGCTCTAATCCATGGGCTCCGTATTGCACTGTCCCTTGGCATCAAGTGACTACTGGCATATGGAGATTCCAAGGTCGTCATCGAGCAAGTCAACAAAGAGTGGGGTTGTGTGAAAGACACAATGGACGCTTACTGCGCTGAGATCCGGAAGCTCGAAGGCCACTTCGAGGGGATCGAGTTTCAGCATGTGTCGCGCAACAACAACGTGGCCGCCGATGTTCTATCTAAACTAGGCTCCAAACGAGCTCTAGTCCCGGCGGGTGTGTTTGTCCAGGACCGGCAAGCCGTCGATCAAGCTGTTGGATCCGGCCAACCCAGACCAAGGTCATCCCGACCAAAGCCCAGCACCTCCCAGAGACGTGCTGATGACAGAAAAAGTGGACGATTGGCGTGAGCCTTTCCTAGCCTTCCTACTCGACCAGCGAGCTCCAGAAGACAAAGCGGAGCGCAAACGCATCACGCGGCGTAGTGCTAACAATGTCGTGATCGGCAATGACCTATACAGAAAAGCCACCTCTACTGGTGTGCTGATCAAATGTATCTTGCGATCAGAAGGTCTTCAGCTCTTAGCTGAGATCCACGGCGGCGAGTGTGGCTGCCACGCAGCGTCCGCCAATCTGGTCGGCAAGGCTTATCGATTTGGTTTCTACTAGCCCACGGCCATGACTGATGCCAAAGACCTCGTAAAGAGGTGCAAAGGATGTCAGTTCTTTGCCAAATAGCAGCACCTACCAGCTCAGACCCTGCGCACGATTCCCCCATCATGGCCCTTCGCCATATGGGGCCTCGACTCCATAGGATCCTTCAGAACCGCCCCTGGCGGCTACAAGCACATCCTTGTGGCTGTCGACAAATTCACCAAGTGGATTGAAGTCCGACTTGTCGCTAAGGTCACGTCGGAAGAAATGGCGAAGTTCATCCAAGAGATAACACATCGCTTCGATGTGCCCAACAGAATCATCACCGACCTCAGGTCGGCCTTCACAGGATCTATCTTTTGGGATTTTTGCTAGGACAGCATGATTGATGTTTACTACTCATCGGTCGCCCACCCTCGGTGCAATGGCCAGGTCGAACGTGCCAACGGCATGGTTCTTCAAGCTCTCAAGGATCGTATCTTTGATGATGCTTCAAATTACGCTTCCCGGTGGTTAGCCGAGCTACCACACGTAATTTGGGGTCTGCGGACCCAAGTCAGTTCAGCCACAGGCTTCTCGCCCTTCTTTCTGGTCTATGGCTCAGAGGCCATCCTACCCACTGACGTCTCCTTTGGAGCTCCACGCATACAGTTCTACGAAGAAGGTGAAGCCGAGAAAACACGTCGTATCGACCTTGACAGCCTCAAGGAGCAACGAGTGGCAGCCGTCATGAGACAAGCTCACCACGACCAACAACTCCATCGGTACCATGATCGCAACATCAGAGAATGCTTCTTCAACGTTGGCAACCTAGTCTTAAGGCGTATCCAGAAGACCGACGGCATGCACAAGTTGTCCGCCCCTTGGGAAGGACCCTTCATCATCACAGAAGTCATTAGCCCGTCTACATATCGCCTCCAGTGGGGCGACGGCCAAGGGGTCCCCAACCCATGGAACGTGGAGCATCTTCGCTGATTCTATCCGTAGAATAGTTTTCATTACAGCTATGTATTCTTCGTCTTTGTACCTTCAGTTAAATAAATGTTAGTTTTAAGCAGTCATCTGTTGTGTCTTGAGTTCTATCCTCTTTTCTTCCATGTCATGTACCCTGCCCCTCGACATTCTCGGGGGCTTGGCAAAAGCCAATACAAGAGTCGAAAGATCTGAGGGTGAAATTTACTGTTCCTCCCCCTCGACATGCTCGGGGGCTTGGCACAAGCCAACACAAGGGTCGTTCGACCTGAGGACACCGTCCATCATGACCACTTACTCTATGTTGTTACGAGCCTGCTTGGTCGTGTGGTTGCAAAACCAGAGTCCTAGACTCCTCCCCGCGCGCTGATCGCATGTAAGTCTCCCTGCTGAGCCGTGGTGATTGGTAAGCCAGCCTCTCCGTGAGTAGTGGTCAGCGGGGTATGATAAGAACACATTGCTTCAGGGCAACCAAGCTCGTACAAACGTATACTAAGTATATCATGAAGGCCAAAAGAAGATTACCATTATTATTTACATGACTTGAGGAGGAGGGGGTATAGCTCTGTGACTACGTCTACTCTTCACCATCATCGCCCTCATAATCGATGGCGTCCATTATCTTCTCCGCGGCCACCCGCACCTCTTCCTCTACGACCTGGAGGTCCTTCGTGACGTCTGGGCCCTCCCCGACCTTGACCATGTCGACCTCAATGAAGTGCGATTTCACTCGCACCAGCGACTCCATCACCGCTATCAAACTCGTCACCCTCAGGAGGTCGACTAACTTCTGAGGTGCAGCCAGAAGCCGGTCAATGGCTGGCTTGGGCTCCTCCCTAGTGACCTACGTCTCCACCATGTCCATCACATGGTCGGTGGCATTCTTCAGGTCGTTCACCTCCACCTCAAGCCCTACAATGGTTACCTGGTCATTCCGCAATGACTGTAAAGCTACCACGAGACTGACCTCGAGGTCGTTTCGTGTTTGTTTCTCGTAAGCCAGCTTCTGGCTCATGGCATACTCACTGTCCACAGCAGCCTTCATCATCTACTTCAGCTCCTCGCCCGATGCGTCAGCCGCCCGCAGGTCCACCTCAAGGCCCCGGATCCTTTCCCTGGCAACCTTAAGGTCTTCCTTGAGCTTGTCCTTGTCCCTGTGGAATTCTGCGGCACAAAGATATCGTCAGAAACAGGATTTGATCTAACAGCTCAAATGTAGAAGGTCGTGGGCCGTTGGCCTTACCAGCACTCACGGACGTCAACAGCGTGTCAGCGTCACGATTCTTGCGCTGTTCTTCCTTCAGCTCGTCCTTGAGCTTCTTCTTATCAGTAGCGGCCTCCTCCCGGACCCGCTTGAGCTCTTGCTTGAGCTCCGTCACCCACAGCTGCATGGCCGTGGCATTCTTACACTGGTCGGCCCTGCTCTGGACACGGTTGGCCAGTGACTGCTTCAAAAACACTAGATAGATCGTCGATAACAATTACGAGATAAGTTGCTTAATGAATTCAAGAGCGGTTATTTACCATAAATGCATCGTTAAGCGTCAAAATGGCCTGACGGACCTCCTTCATGTCCTCGTCATCCTCAAAGATGTCTCCCTCCCAGGGGGTGCCGTTCCAGTTGATCTCCCGCCTCCTCAAATCTAGCCCCATCGACGCCGAACCCGGTACCTCTCCGCCGGTTGTTTCTGGGCCCCGCTGTGGCTGCTCGATCTGAGCTTGGTCCACCGCCGGGTCCTGAGCCGACGTGCTTGGCACCACATTGATCGGGTCCACCTCAATGATAGGCGGGGGAGTCGACGTTCCCACGCCACCAACGGAACCCTGTGTTCCGACCTCCTGCTCCGACGTCGTCGCCGTTGCAGGAGAACTCTGAGCATCCAAGGTGCTCTGAGGTCTGGTGTCCGACCTGCAATAATTTCTTCGTCAATATGCTACGGCCTCACGGTGATTGTCAATAAACAAGTCCAAGTACTGAGATCTTACCTCACGACTGTTGTCGTACGCGATTTCGGTCTCAGGGGCCGAGCTCGCACCTTCGTAGGCATCTTTGCCTGAACACCAGCTGCAGCCAGCTGTGCCTCTCTGATGCAGCGGTGGTCTTCCTCTGTCACCTGCCGCTCCTGCTCCCGCTGCATCTTGGTCGCGGAACTAGGCGACCTCGGTGCCGCACGGTCATCAATAACCGGCGGATCATCAGTAGCTTCATCTTCCTCCTCAACGTTCTGCAACGTCGGGGTGGGGATGGTCTTCCTCTTCCTCTTCTTCTTCGCAGCTTCAATCTTGGCAGTGTTCGCTACCTCGGCCGTTGCGGCATCCCTCGAGCTTGACTGCTTCGCCGTTGCTGCCCTCATCTTGCGCCCCGACTTTGTGGCACTAGATGCCTCAGGCCGGTCCACCACATCATCACCGACGTCCTCATCGCTGTCTTCATCCGCCTCTACGGACGAATCCGACAAGTAGTTCTCCAGCAGAGCAGCTGCTGGAGGTTGGTAGTCCTGCGACCTTAACTTCCGACGTGGCTCCTCGCCGGTCGGCAAAGGTACAGGACACCAGTACTGCATCTGCCGAGCCTGCAAAGGCAAGCAACAAGTCATAAGAGGTCTCCCTCTAAAGAATAAGGCAAAATAAACACATCGAAATGAGCTGGTTGTCTCAGGACTTACAAGATCGGCAGGTCGGGTCAGGGAATGCGCCTTCGGGCACTTCTTGTTCCGGATCCGCCCAGTGTACAGCTGCATAACTCTGGTCGCCATCTCGTCCCTGGAGACCTTGCGATTGACCTCACGAGTAGGGTCTGATTGACCCCAGAACTCGTATGCCAGATGCACCCGGTCCTTGATCGGCTGGATCAGACGACGACAGAATGACATTGCCACTGAGCCCCCGTCAGACCTTTTTCTTAAGGTCGGCGAGGAGGGTGAGCAACACCTTAAGATCTTCTGTCTCATGGGAGGTGAGGGACAGGTCCCACTCGGGTATCTTCTCGGGCCTGTGCCCAGTCTGCTTCGGGAGCGCCGGCTTCTGGTCGGCGATGTAGAACCACTCCGACCTCCACCCGGCGGTGTTGTCCGCAGATCCATATCAAGCCATTCTACCTTAAGACCTGGTCTTAAGCAGAACATCACTAAGCCTACGACGCCCGTACATTTGTTGGTGGTCTTGACGTGGAAGAAGTAATGCCAGAACAAAAAATGGGGCGGTATCCCCAGATATGCCTCGCAAAAGTGGATAAACGACGACACTACAGTGATGGAGTTGGGAACGAGGTGTACTAGCTCCAGCTTGTAGTAGTACAGGAGACCTCTGAAGAAGTCACCGGCGGGCACATTAAACCTGCGCTCGAAGAAGGATGCGAAGACGACCTGCTCCTTGTCGTCCTCCGTCGAGAATGCCTCGCCGGTGGACGCCTTCCACTCCATCTCTGCCTTGGACATGAGCAGCCCGCGATTCACCATCGCCTGGATCTTCTCCTCGGTCATCACCGAGGGCTCCCAGACCGTCTTCGGGGCGGGGATTTGGGAAGCCGCGGCCGCCATTTCTTGGGAATCTTTGGTATCTAAATGTCACTAGGGTTTTTATGCGCATGCGGAGTGGCGCGGCGCACGAGTCACAGCGGCGGTGCACGGTCTGCTAGAGATGGCGACGGCAAGCTTTGGCTTCGAATACGGTGGGGTGGATGCACAAGCACAGTGGCTAGGGCAAGGAGGCTTCCGGCGGATGGCGAGAGGAAGAAGACGATGGAAAGGGAGGGTCAACGCCCGTCCCAGCGGCCGTATTTATATGGGTCCCGCCGCGGACGCCCATTGCAGATCTATCGCTGCAACGGATCTTCCGTAACGGCTCTATGCCACTAATTGTGCGAGACGATCACGCCGGATTTCACGCCAATAGATATATGCGCAACAAAATGATTGGCGGCCTAATACTCTGAGTTTAGGTCGTATGAACAACAACGCTACCAGGTCGTCCTGATAGACAATTCGATCTCCATGAGGTCGACAAGCCCCCAAATCACATCAGTTTAGGTCTTTGATGAATAATTTCCTCAAAACAACCATTACATGACAGAAGAGAGCGAACGTAACACGGGAACTTCGAAGGTACACAAGTCCCCTGCGACCTCATTGGATCTAGAACCCGTTATAAGATACAAACATATTTGAAGACCTGATCTACCTAGAGCAATCTTTGCCATGTTCTCTGCTATAGCAGAGCACATTGCAAGGATTCTCCTAGCTTCAGATCCTCAATGGTGGACTTGTGGTGAACGCCTGCACAACGCTACGCATAGCAGTCACACTTTGTGCCTGACTATGGAATGCAGACATGAGCTTGCTCTTTGGCGCGTCCTGCGAGCCCTCGATGAGCATCTCATGCTTACTAAGAACCTGCAACATCACCTCGGGCCTCTAAAGCATCACCTCCAAACTCTCCTTGATTCTTCGCTGAGGCACGATACAAAGAGTGGGGGAGATACCTACACTTCGCAAGTATTCTTCTAGCTCCAAGCTTCAACACACCTTGCATCCTATGCTCTGGTGGACGGACGCATGCCCATGGCATAGCCAAAATACTACTCTGCGGCTTCATAGCTCAGCAATGCTCGGTGCTTGCTTCCTTCAGCCTTATGGTGCTATTTATAGCCGGAACCAGGCCTTGTATAGCCGGTGAAGTGGTGACACTGTCACCACGTGATTGAGGGGTCCTGTAGACATGTGGATGATTAAAGATGATGTCCTTTTCCCTGCTTTGCGACGCCTTTGTCGCTTGTGCATCATTGATGCTTGAGACCGCTACGGCGTCACATGGCTACAGTACATCTCTCGATCAGTGGGCAGTTTGTCATTTTCTGGGTGGCAAGAGAATCTCCGACCATTGTTGACCCGTGACCCTGCAGTCTACGGAGAGATAAGCCTGACTCTGCGTCAGAGGGACCTGCGCCTTGTTACATCTATGGACAACGACGATGATTAAATGCACCCGCTAGGCTTTGCGTCCTGGTGCACCCGCTATGGCTCTGCACGTAAACAGACCTATTCCAATCAGCCTATATTTCTGTTTCCGTGGCAGAATGGTTGTAAGTTCAATTGAAGACCTTCCGGGGTAGGCGTGCCTCGCTGCTCTGCCAGATCTGTCTGGGTGCCTGGAGATCAGAAGCTTCACGTCTACAATTTCGTCGGGCCTCCGTGGTCGGTGTGCCTAAAACTAAGGTCGTCAATACCTTTGTACCATGGCTCCACTGGATGGCTGGCAGCTATGCTGGTCGTCTGGACACCAAAACGACCTTCCTGAGGTCAGCATGCCTTAATACCTAGGTCTTGCAATACCTTGGTATGTCTACGGCTCTGCAAACCTAGTTGGGCGCCCTGGATGTGTGACCTTGCTGAGGTCGGTGTGCTTTGTATAGCTCTGCCAGCCTGCTCTGGACACCCAAGATTTTACATTGGGAATGAAGGCCTCCCTGTGGGGTGCGCGCCTTGTGGCCCTGCCAAGTACCTCCGGATACTTGGGCGCTTCTTGATTTGAGACCTTTTTGAGGTCGGCATGCCTCGGGTGGCTCTGCCAGACTCTTTGTAGCCATGCTGGATATCTGGGTGTCTCCACACTCCATTTGTCCAAGACCAACATTTTTCTTACAACTTCATTGTTGACCGTTTCGACCACTATAGACGACCTCTTCATGTAACGCACCTTTCAAGATCCTGCTGGGTATCCTCGGATACTGGACATTGTTGATTTCAGGCCTCTTTGAGGTCGGCACGCCTACAAAGGCCTCCTCGAGGTCGGCCCTGCCAGACTCCTTGCAGCTATGCTAGGAGATCTGGGTGTCTCTACACTTCGTTCGATTAAGACCATGACCTAGTTTTCTTCTCTTTTTTGAGCATCAAACCAGCCATGCTGCCTGCTTCAATGCTCGGGGACTATTCTATGAGAGCGTCTTCGACGCCCTCTTGTTTTCTTCGTCGTACCGACCTGTTGGGAAACCTGTTTCTCATCACGTCGTTACTCGACCTACTTTTTCTTCTTTTTCTTTTTTGGATCATCATACCGGCCATCCTGCCTGCCACGATGCTCAGATACTACTCTATGAGTGCGTCCTTGATGCCCTCTGAATTTTTGCATCGTCGCTTCGATCTGTTGGAAGTCTGCTTCCTATAGGTCGTCACTCGACCTCTCTACGATCGGCAAGACTACAAATAGGTCGGTTGCTAAGCTGGCTACGTTTTTCTTTTTTGGACCGATGTGCACGCTATTCGACCTGTCGATGGCTTCAAGACCTTGTCATGACCCTCTCGAGGTCACTGCACCTACACATAGCTCGGGGGCTTGTGAGACATGGGTACCCCTGGGTTCCCACTGACCAGGCTCACGACCGTCCCCGACAAGTGGGTCCAGCCTACCAGAAGAGCCGCCGACCTGACAATGGGCCCAACCGACCTAGTTGGTGGTCCACACGACCTCCTGAAGACTTTCCAGAAGATTCCCTGGGCGACCTTATCCAGAACAACCTCAAGACTTGGCGTGCAAGACAAGATAGCGGTGGATTCCGACAAGCAGTCCGACGTATATGGCAATGGTTGTAAACAACTAGATTTAGGTCTCCTAGTCATAACCGACCAGGAGTCTGGGTGCCGACCTTGTCCGCTGGCCAATGTAAGTCGGGCAAGGTGACCCATTGTAACATCACGCAATCCTCAAGCAATCTACACCGACAACTGGACATAGGGTTTTACTCTCCAGAGGCCTGAACCAGTATAAACTCGCCGTCTTCTCTGTGTTCCGTGTGCTCGTGCACAACCTTCGAGTTCTTAGCCCTAGATTCCACCCCGCCGAACACCACCGGGGTTGACCCCCTTGTGGGCTGTTCAGATCTAAACCTCTGACAGTGCCTGAGAATCACCATTGGGAGAAAACCAAGGACAAACAGGTCGAACCAAGATTTAGGAATGTCGTTCAGCAAACTTTCTATTACAACTACAAATACCTGCCCATGAAACTGTATCAGCACAGGGTTAGAAATTGGGATCATATGAAGTTGGCTGCGGGAGGGGATATTAATGTATACTTCGATGATCATCCCGGATTGGCTGATTTGGTCTCATTGCATCATCAGTATGTTGAGGATTAGGTGAGAGTTTTTTATGCTACTGTGTACATTGCCGATACTAGGGAGTACATCATGTTCATGTTTCAGGGACGCCAGTATACTCTTTTCCGACACCATATTGCTGACACTCTTGGATTGAGGGATTGTGAAATAGGAAAGTACGACCATAAGCCATCCCTACATAATATTGTCTACGGGGATCGTGAACCACCTCGACGTAGTTTGCTCGGTGGGTCGTTCCCGTCTGACGAGGAGATGGCCGGACTTTTTGTTGAGTCGTTCACAGGTAGGCGAGTATATCGCACGCCTGACATGCTTACCCCTGAGGCAAATGTGGTTCACCGGGCACTACGAAAGACATTGTTACCACAGTTAGCAATGCAAAGTCGATCACTAGTCTTCAGCAGTGGCTTCTCCTTCACGTCATGACTGGCCGGCCCTTCGACAACATGGACTTCATTTTAGCCGAGATTGAAGATGTTATCCTTGATGGGTTGACCGTGGACCGACATATGCCGTATGCTCACTAGATCTCCTTCATCCTGAGTTGTGTTACCAGAGTAGATGAAGATGGGGAAAGGGTGCAAACCAGACCCAAAGATTGGTGTCCCGAGTACATGATGTTTAAGACACATTTGAAGGAATACAGGCCTGCGAGACCAGGAGACAGACGTCGTGGCCTAAGGGCTACAATTGAGCCATCTCCTAATGACATTTGTTCCTCAGACAGTGAAGACAATGAGGCGTCTCTAGTGAGACATCTCCGAGTACATGATGGTACATCGCTACCCACTACAAAAACAGAAACAGTTCCAGTCACTCCAGCAACAACCAGTGAGCCAATGGACTCTTCCTTCTTTCTGAAACTGATCCTTGAAAATTAGCGTGAGCAGACCAAGTTCCAGTCAAAGATGGAGAAGAGGACGGCACAGTAGGTGGAGTTAGACCGCGCACACTCAGAGAAGATAGTACAAATGGTAACACAGCAGCAGTGCACTATGGAGAATTTTTTGAATGCTTCACTCAGTCACCTTCACCAAGTTAACGGCTTACCGCCACCGCCCGCTGTACTCGCACCTATTGGTCAGACTCCCTTGCAACTCATGCCTCCTGCTAACTTGGGTAAATCATCTGAAGTCTATGAGCTGCCTCAAAGTTCAGCAATTGGTTCACAATGGATGCCAGAAAAGGGTTCCAAAGAAGAAAAGGAAGCAGATGCAACAATACTCAAGGTTCTATCTGATATTGCAGCAGAGGAAACGAATAAGGAAGATCCTTTGGCGGCAACAGCAAATGGTCTGGAAGATCCTGCTCCAGCTACCTTGTAAGGCTCTCGTGCAGCTGATCCTGCTCCAGCCCCTGCTACGTCGGAAGGCTCTCCTGCTCCTACTCCTGCTACCTCAGAAGGATCTCCTGCTCCAGCTCCTGCTACCTCAGAAGGCTCTCCTGCTCCTACTCCTGCTACCTCAGAAGGCTCTCCTGCTCCTGCTCCTGCTCCTGCTACCTCAGAAGGCTCTCCTGCTCCAGCTCCTACTGCTGCTACCGAAGAAGGCTCTACTGCTCCTGCTCCTGCTCCAGCTCCAGCTCTAGCTCCTGATGACCCTCTTCACAATCCTGTTATATCGGCTCCTTCGAACACCAGCGAAAAAGAGGTAGAATGTTAAACATTCCTTTTATTGTCATTGATTCCATTTGATTGTTGTATTCGAGTTGAACAATACATTTTTCTTCACGTGTGCGAACCAACCATAAATAATCATTTTGTCTGGGCTTTGTCCTCAGGTCTTCACAATTGCTGACCAAGATGAAATTGTACCGGAGTCGGAAGACTCCCAATACTCTTGTACCAGGTTGCAAAATGAGATACAGCTACCAGCACTTCGTTTCCAAAATAGAACATCGTACTTCTGTCGTGACGTTGAAGACTCCAACTTCCATATGATTGAATCCTCTTATTGAATTAATGGCTTGGATCAATGCGAGATTCCTACAACCAAAACGAAGAGTTCTACGGCCTCGACATCACACAATGCATGAGTCGTGCTATGCATAAAACGAACCCAACACTCCTACACATGTTTTTGTTTGTAATTTTTGATGTAATCCTTGAATCATGTCACAATACCAATGTTTGATGAGAGGAAAGGATGTGTTGATCTCCAATGTGGGCATGGTCGAGGAGTATGCAACGTGACGTGCTCATAAGCTTGTAGTACTAAGCGAATCAAATCGACGAAGGAAGGGATGTGTTGATCTCCAATGTGGGTATGATCGAGGAGTATGAAACGTGACGTGCTCATAATCTTGTAGTACTAAGAATCGAATAGACGAAGGAAGGGGTCACTACAAGAAAAATGCTGACTAGTGACGTAAAAAAAAGGCCGTTTCTCGTCATAAACCGCGATTAATGATGCCGGTTGTTACGAAAACGCTCCGTCATTAATCGAGCGTCACAAACCGCGATTAATGACGAGACCTTATTTCGCGGCATCATGAGTTTAATGGTGCGTATAAATTCGTAACACTAAGGCATCATAAGCTACCTGCCACGTCGGACCGAGATCCGTCGTGGCTCCGAAGTGGCAGGGGGTTATGACGATTTCAGTTCGTCACAAATTGAGGCCCGGTCCATGTAAGAGCCTTTGTGCGCCTAATATTGTTGGGCCAATTTTAGCCCATTTCAGGTTTTCGTGTTATTTTTTTTGGCCATTCCCGAAATGTTTGTTGCATAGTATATTGGGCTATTTTATTTTGGGCCCTAGCAATCTAACGAACTTGGCCGATATTGCATTATGCTTGGACATTTGATTTTGGGCAATTATCCACAGGGCCTTTCTTGGGCCTCGGCCCATATTGCTTTTTTTAGATCAGCCTATATTGCATTTCGCAGGGCACTGTATACTGTTCTGGCTGATGCTGATCACTAGCACATAATCAGACAACAAAACAAAACATTTCCCACTTCCATATAATTCACACCACATTCAAGGAATAGTTCAACCAGTACAATTGTGCAATATACATCAAGTTAGCATCGAATCGAATCAACATACAACAAGTCATCAACAACACAAGTTCACTAGGACCACACTTCAGTTGAGAGGAGGATAAACCTGGCTGAAATTTATCAATCCTTGGATCAAATTATGCATGTCAGTTGTGCTCTTCTTCAAAGCTTCAAGCGCTTCTGTTTGAGACTTCAATGTTGTCTCCTGTTCTTGAGCCTTCAATCTCAGTTCGCTCATCTCAGCCTCCTGTTCAACAATCTTCTGCCGCAGTTGTGCCCCCCCTTGCTTCTCATTTTTAAGTCCAGCTCATATTTCCTGAACCTGAAGTGCAGTAGTAACCCTAGTCTTTTTCATGGAGGGCGGGCGAATGCCAGCAACCTCCAGAAAAGTCCTAGATTGGACAACTTCCGCCACTGCTTCAGCAGCAGTCTTTCTTGGTTGGTCGCCTTGAGGTTCAGCGACAATTTGTTCCATGCGAGCCTAAAAAAGGAAATAAAATGAAAGGTTTAAAATAAAATAGTCACACATGTTTCTAGTATTGTTACAAAGAAAAATGCAAAAGCAGACAAGTACTTACAGTGGCTGCCTGTACTGGAGCGGTGAAGCCATTCTTGCTGCAGTGGAAGGACTTGAAATAATCAAGTGGACTTAGCCCTTCTCCTTCAGTAGTATACTTTTGCCTCTAAATATGTTTTGAAAACAGGCATAATTATCAAAGTGCTAGCATTGTAAAATGGTTCATGAAATGAACTACAGAGCAAAAACATGACTTGTTCATCTGCTTACCACAAGATTAGCTTGTACAATTATTGACAGCTGTTAAGTACCACTTTTACACCGTCAACTCCTGCATTAAATAAATGAAAAGTGATCATCAACACTAGAATAGGGGTTTATACTGACAATTTCCACAAGTGTTGGTGTTTCTATCTTTTGTTGTAGGACACATGTAAATGCACATGGAATGATACAACTGAGAGCAAGTAAGCCAATGGCATAGATATGGCATCATCATAAACAACCTCAATTGCCAAATTGGTCTGCACCATTGCAACGGGCTCGTCGAGACGATCGAAATGGATATATCATTTGCATACATCGGAGCCCGGATGAGAGAGATATGCACAAGACATCATGTGGGCCCGGTGGGACCCACACCAGGCCACGTGGCGACGTGCTGCCACACAGGCGCCCACGTGGCCATGACATCTCACCGATCCAAAGAAGCACACTCTCGACCAATCAAGAGCAAGCACGCGGATCCAAGGGCCCACAACCACGAGATAACGGGCTAGAAACACCGCAAACACCCCCATAGCCACCTTGGGACCCACCTAGCAGTCACCTTGACGAAAACCGGCGCGATCGGGGCCACCCCGGGATCGGCCGATCCCCTAGGTTGGCCGAACCCACTCTGAGGCCTCTCGCGCCGCCCTTTCACGTGTCGTCTTGTCGCGACGAGCCAAAGGCGGTGCCAGGTGTATGCCCAAATATCCGCCCGGAAGCCTGCAGCTCCTTCTCATGGAAGATTCACCAACTTGGCCCCCACTCCTCTGCGCCACATGTCACCACCTCATTGGTGCCTTGGTGGTGCCCAAGGAAGCCTAGGGAGCTCCTCTTGGCCTATAAATATGAGGGGAGGGGGTAAGAAATGAGACACACTACACCACGGCACCCAAGGATGAGAGCTTCCCTTCAAAGGAGAGGCCTCTCCTTGGAAGATTAGAGAGTAGGGAGTGAGAGAGAGAGTTGTATTTCTATGGATGCTTGTTCTTCAATTAGAGTAAAGTAAGTATTTCCGCATTTCTTATTTAGACTAAAGTAGCATTCATGCATAGGTGATATGTTCTTATGTTCTTCGTGTGTTCTTGATTTAGAGGCTTGTGTTCTTCGCGAACACAACCTTTTGATCTTGTAGCATAAGTTCATAAGTACTCTTATCTGTTTGTATGGATGTTCGTCATTTAGAATAAAGTGGATATGCTTGCATGCTCTGATTAGAATAAAGTGTATTCTTGATTCCTTTCTAATAGTCTATGCTAGGTTGCATGAGTAGCCTTTCTCCTCTGCTAGTGCGTAGATCCTGGATTTATGCGTTCATCTGCTGCAAGTCGTTCGTATACGTTGGAAGCATGGTACGGGACCGAGTGCTCTCTCGTATGCCTTTAGCATAAGCTAGTAGTATCTATAGTTGAGTGAGATCAGTTCTCCTCCTTGTGGGTTTGTCGCTCTATATTTAATATAGAGTGACGTAGGTTGCTACGCACCGCGGGATAGCGTAGTCATGCTACAGTAGTAATCAGTAGCATAGACATAGTGTCTAGGCTAAGGGCTATCCTTCGTTTGCCCTATATCCCACGGATTGGTAGAGGTAGATCGCAGGTGGTGACAGCCCTGTTGATCCTTTGAAATCCTCCACGTTCGGATATAGTGCAGGTTGAGGTTCGTCTTAGATCTGTAGGCCAGAGTTTCCTGACAGATCAGGGGTTAGCCGGTGCCCGAAGCAAGTTCTTGAGATATCGACCTTTAACCTCATCTGTAGAGCTCTCCATAGGAATCCTTTCTCTATCCTTACCTCTTATCTGGGTGTGTCCTTAGACCGATTGTACGAAGTTAGTACACACATGTTCCCTTGGATTCGATACCCTTGGAATACTCTGAGGTGAAAGCTACAATGGTATCCGTGCACTTGCGGATTTATTTCGTTTGTCGCTAAAATACCCAACAACAATGTAGCATCGAGATCCCGTGCGCTGATGGTACTTGACCTTACCTCGATTACCTATGTTTGTACTACACCTCGCCTTTACAATAATAAGAACTCATGTAAGAAATAAGATTAAGAATAATATATAAGTACATGAAAATGTGGTAGTGGCAAGTTGAAGTTCTATCATACCCTGTGCTCAGGGGAAGACCACATGTTAACCAGTGCCTTCCATTGGGTGTCAGTCAAATTGGGCATAGGAAATTTAGTTGGGACTGCATTTGCTGGAACATCATTGAAGTACTTTTGCTTCAGGCGATACCTCGCCTGTCTCTGTATCGACTTCAGCATGTCAGTGCATGCCACCCTTATAGGCTCACTATGGTGTTAATGTCGAATTGCCCCTAGCACAAGACAATTATCAGAAAAATGGATGACAAGAATTGATGCAAAGAACTATGGCAGTAGATGAGTGGACATATGCACACCGCTAGTTTGCCCATGTAGTTCTTGAGATGGTCTTCAGTCTTTTCACCATCTTGCTGGTTCTTCTTTGGCTTGTAGTCCTTCCAGCTAGGAACGATCAGTATGTGCCCACGCACTATGATCCCACCTTCTGATGCAAACTTTGCAGCTTGCATTGGTGCCTCTGGGCGTTTGAGCCCTTCTTAAATGTGTATAGGGATCTTGCCATTTAAGCCTCGGCTAATTCGGTCCAGATCTCTGCCCAATCTTCTTGAATCCCATGGCCCCTGTTGTGCTCTGGAAGGGTGTGCATCACCTAACAAGTTTGTTACAGCCATACAAGTTAATAATTATTTGGTTGGTAATTAGGACATTCGAATATGAGATCAAATGACTTGCCTTCTGCAGTCATCATGTCGATGATGTTCTCATTGTGGGTTGCTGTTGCTTGGCCTTCAGTGGGCAATTCTTGTGTATCAAGAGTTGTCCCACTCCCATCAGCTAAAGCCCATTCCCTTGCCTTGGTCCTAGTCAGTCTAGGAGGCATTCTGGTAGGGTCATCCGGTGCCCGAATTCTCTTGGTCCCTCTTCCTCCACTGACAGGTATGCTATCAGTGACCTGATTACACAAAATTCAACAAAGAAAGAGAAGATCAGAAGCAATCCTGCATAACTAGTACATGAAATGAGTTCATGATAAGACTACCTCTTGTTGACATGTCTCTGGGTCAGATTCATGTTCATCAGAAGGGTTGTACTCCGGATCTGAATCTTGTATTGTTGTATCGTTGGTACCCTTTCTGCTTGGTCGGTCAGCTACTAAAAGTGCTTTCATTTTCTTGATGCCAAGACTAGATAAGAAATTGTGATTCTTCAAAACATTCATGTCCCTCTGCCGCTCGTAATCGCCGCGCTCGTCTACTTCTGTTAGGAAAGCAGAAAAACTTCTGTAAGGTTGGCCTACCACTGTAAATAAAACTAGATCTAAACACTTCTATAAGAACCAGTAGGATGTTCCTAGCCGAAACAAGATCCTGAAAAAGATGTTCCTAGTCAAAACAAGATCCTGAGAAGAAGTAGTGTAGACATGGGATCTGTCAGATCTAAAAACTTCTATAAGAACCAGTAGGATGTTCCTAGCCGAACAAGATCCTGAAAGGATGTTCCGAGTCAAAACAAGATCCTAAAAAGAACTAGTGTAGACATGGGATCTACCTGATCAAAAAAAAACTAGTGCACACATGGGATCTGCCACATGGGAAAACACGCAAGTACGAATCCACTGGGGAAGGGTGGATTCGTACTTGCGTGTTTTCTCATGTGGCAGATCCCATGTGTGCACTAGTTTTTTTTGATCAGGTAGATTCCATGTCTACACTAAATCTTTTAAGGATCTTGTTTTGACTAGGAACATCCTTTCAGGATCTTGTTCGGCTAGAAACATCCTACTGGTTCTTATAGAAGTTTTTAGATCTGACAGATCCCATGTCTACACTAGTTCTTCTCAGGATCTTGTTTTGACTAGGAACATCTTTTTCAGGATCTTGTTTCGGCTAGTAACACCCTACTGGTTCTTATAGAAGTGTTTAGATCTAGTTTTATTTAAAGTGTTAGGCCAACCTTACAGAAGTTTCTCTGCTTTCCTAACAAAAGTAGACGAGCGCTGCGATTACGAGCGGCAGAGTGACATTAATGTCTTGAAGAATCACAATTTCTTCTCTAGTCTTGGCATCGAGAAAATGAAATCACTTTTAGCACCTGACCGACCAAGCAAAAAGGGTACCAATGATACAGCAATACAAGATTCGGATCCGGAGTACAACCCTTCTGATGAACATGAATCTGACCCAAAGACATATCAACAAGAGGTAATCTTATCATGAACTCATTTCATGTACTAGTTATGCAGGATTGCTTCTGATCTTCTCTTTCTTTGTTGAATTTTGTGTAATCAGGTCACTCATAGCATACCTGTCAGTGGAGGAAGAGGGACAAAGAGAATTCAGGCACCGGATGACCCTACTAGAATGCCTCCTAGACTGACTAGGACCAAGGCAAGGGAATTGGATTTAGCTGATGGGAGTGGGACAACTCTTGATACACAAGAATTTCCCACTGAAGGCCAAGCAACAGCAACCCACGATGAGAATATCATCGACATGACGACTACAGAAGGCAAGTCATTTGATCTCATATTCGAATGTCCTAATTACCAACCGAATAATTATTAACTTGTATGGTGTAACAAACTTGTTAGGTGATGCACGCCCTTCCAGAGCACAACGGGGGCCGCGGGATTCAAGAAGATTGGGCAGAGATCTGGACCGAATTAACCGAGGCTTAAATGGCAAGATCCCTATACACATTGAAGAAAGGCTCAAACGCGCAGAGGCACCAATGCAAGCTCCAAAGTTTGCATCAGAAGGTGGGATCACAGTGCGTGGGCACATACCGATCCTCCCAGCTGGAAGGACTACAAGCCAAAGAAGAATCAGCAAGATGGTGAAAAGACTAAAGACCATCTCAAGAACTACATGGGAAAACTAGCGGTGTGCATATGTCCACTCATCTACTACCATAGTTCCTTGCATCCATTCTTGTCATCCATTTTTCTGATAATTGTCTTGTGCAAGGGGTAATTCGACATTGACACCACCAGTGAGCCTGTAAGGGTGGCATGCACTGACATACTGAAGTCGATACAGAGACAGGCGAGGTATCGCCTGAAGCAAAAGTACTTCAATGATGTTCCAGCAAATGCAGTCCCAACTAAATCTCCTGTGCCCAATCTGACCGACGCCCAATGGAAGGCACTGGTTAACATGTGGTCTTCCCCTGAGCACAGGGTATGATAGAATTTCAACTTGCCACTACCACATTTTCATGTACTTATATATTGTTCTTAATCTTATTTCTTACATGAGTTCTTATTATTGTAAAGGTGAGGTGTAGTACAAACACCGGTAATCGAGGAAAGGTCAAGTACCATCAGCGCACGGGATCTCGAAGCTACATTGTCCAAGCTAGTCTTGTGGTAAGCAGATGAACAAGTCATGTTTTTGCTCTGTAGTTCATTTCATGAACCATTTTACAATGCTAGCACTTTAATAATTATGCCTGTTTCCGAAACATATTTAGAGGCAGAAGTATGCTGCTGAAGGAGAAGGGCTAAGTCCACTTGATTATTTCAAGTCCTTCCACTGCAACAAGAATGGCTTTTGCATTTTTCATTGCAACAATACTAGAAACATGTGTGACTATTTTATTGTAAACCTTTCATTTTATTTCCTTTTTTAGGCTCGCATGGAACAAATTGTCGCTGAACCACAAGGCGACCAACCAAGAAAGACTGCTGCTGAATCAGTGGCGGAAGTTGTCCAATCTAGGACAATTGTACTGGTTAACTATTCCCTGAATGTGGTGTGAATTATATGGAAGTGGGAAATGTTTTGTTTTGTTGTCTAATTATGTGTTGGCGATCAGCAACAGCCAGAACAGTATACAGTGCCTTGCGAAATGCAATATGGGCTGATCTAAAAATAAGCAATATGGGCCGAGGCCCAGGAAAGGCCCTGTGGATAATTGCCCAAAATCAAATGTCCCTGCATAATGCAATATGGGCCAAGTTCGTTAGATTGACTAGGGCCCAAAATAAAATAGCCCAATATAGCGTGCAACAAATATTTTGGGAATGGCCAAAAATATAACACGAAAACCTGAAACAGGCTAAAATTGGCCCAACAATATTAGGCGCACAAAGGCTCTAACATGGACTGGGCCTCAATTTGTGACAAACTGAAATCGTCATAACCCCCTGCCACGTCGGAGCCACGATGGATCTCGATCCGACGTGGCATGTAGCTTATGACGCCTTAGTGTTCCGAATTTATACGCATCATTAAACTCATGACACCGCGAAATAAGGTCTCATCATTAATCGCGGTTTGTGACGCTCGATTAATGATGGAGGTTTTTCGTAACAACCACGTCATTAATCGCAGTTTATGATGAGAAACGGCCTTTTTTTGCGTCACTAATCGGCATTTTTCTTGTAGTGTAGTCATCGTCGTCGTCATCGCTGGATCCCTCCTCTAGTCACCGTCGCCATCACCGCCGCTGGGTCCCTCCTCCTCCAGATCTCGCTGTCAGAGGTGTGGCACGTGTCGTGCCGAGCGTGGTGTGGCACGCGTCTCAGCGAAGGGGTGTAGTGTGCATCGCGGCGTGGGGGGGAGGTGAGGGGGACGAAGGCGAGGGGGAGGAAGCGACGGCGGCGGCGCGAGGGGAGAGTGGGAGGAGACTGTGTGAGAGAGGCGTCTTTCCCTACTAACCCTAGCGCTAGTGGGCTTGTGTGGGCCTTAAAATGTAAAGCCTATGTGCAAATTAGTGTAAGCATTGATGTGATGTTTTTATAAGATATCAAGACATCTCAAAAAAATAATAAGACAGAAGCAAAAAATTCTCGAGAAACACTGATAGTCAAAGGAGCATATTCCACATATTTTAAGATATATGCACATATATATAGCATCACATCTTCACATATGACATGCATCACAAATTCACATCACCAAGCAAACTAACTTAAAGCAAACATATTCACATCTGACATGCATCAGCAGGGCACATCACCAAAATAAGACTGCATCAGCTGGGCGCATCACCAAACTAGATTTAGCTCCAAGGGAACTAGTTAGCTCGATGGCTTCTTTTGTGTTGCTGCCTCAAGTTCAGCTAACCTTGTCCCTAGTTTTGCCACTCTTTTTGTCAGCTTAACATTCTTCTTTAAAAGCTCAATCTCCTGCCTCTTATGTGTGGCTTTAAGCTACTCATCCTGCTTGTCGATTCCTTTCCAGATGTAGTCAATGTCACCCTGAGTAACAACACATTCCTAACACAAAGGCAAGTTATATTAATGCAAGTTTCATAACAGTTGTAACTTCTTACAAGAAAGCTATTTAGCTCTAACTGGTTTCAAAACTTGCCCGCTTCTCTTCAGCCGATTCTTTGAGCTTGTTGATTTCAGTCCAAATCCTGTCAATGTCATGTGCAGCAACTTCCTACGACAAATGGAAATTGATGCATTAGAACAATTGATCAGTGAAGGTGTGAAGGTACAAGGACAAATGGTGCGTGATGGTTTCAGAACTTGCCTCATGGTCTTCAGAATCATTACCGGAGTTGCTGCCGGAGTCGTCACCAGAGTTGTTGCTGGAGTCGTCGCTGGAGGAGATGAGGAAAACCAGCACTCTTTTGCTCGGGTCGTCACCGGAGGAGTCTGCGCTCACCTCAATGCGCGTGGAGCGCTTCTTCCTTTGCGTCGAGGAAAAAAAGCTTGCCTCTCCATGTCGGGCATCGCTGGAGTCCGCCAACTTGGCCCTTGCGCGTGTGTATGGCTTCCTCCCCCGGGCCGACGAAGAACCAACCTCTTCCATGGAGCGCCGAGGAAGACGCACAGGGGCGACGCGCGGGGACGACTCCTCTTCGTCACCGCGGAACCTCACTCTCTTGGCGGGGGCGGCGGACAGCACCGAGGAAGACGGACAGGGACGTGGTCGCGGGGCCTCCTCCTTGCAGAACCTCCGTCTAGAGTCGCGGGCCATCCCTACGATGGAGACGAGGCTGCGACGTAGACAAGGAAGGCGGAAGCGGGAGGAGGGGATAGAAGGCAGAATGCGGGACGAAGCATTTATTAAAAAGGTTCGGAGGCGCAAATGATATGCGGACTAACAACCATGCGTCGCCATTGAAGGGGCGAGCCAGATATATTCGAATGAAGGATAGTTTGCTTTTCCCCTTTTAATTTGCAATCAAATTTTGTATCACGTATTTCTACGTCATCCGTAATCCAAATTTGATAATATTTGTTTCTGAATTTTTCTAAAATCAACATCCATTCATTTATGACATATTTTCGTATGTAATTCCATTTCTTGGATGTTGTTTATATGCCTTATCTTGTTCCTTATAAGTACAACATAGAAATAATATTTGTTTTACACAACCATTATAATGAAACTTTGTATTTCGTAATCTTATGGTGAACATAAGGTTATGTTAAAATTTCAAATGCATATGAGTTCGAACGTGTTGTGAAGTGTGGAAAACTTCAATGTTGATGTAACATTCTAGGAAACTATATGAGAGTTGTAGACATTTGTACACAAGTATAATCTTCCTTTATCGAAACCATTTGAATTTTTGTCGACAAGTTTAGGGACCCGAATTATGTTGCCAAGTCAACTTGTAGAATGTTTAGAACACACTAAGACATTATTATAATTATTATATCATAAACATGAGATAAAAAATCTAATTTTAAGAAATTTGGTTAAACAAGTGTGGTTGTTGATATTTTATTCAAATACTAAATTACGAACTATGAATTATTCGTATTTTATATAAATTTTAGGTGTTGTTTATGGGCTCTAATATTTGAGGGAAGAAAGTTCAATTCAGACAAAATAGTGTCCGGCCCACGCGTTAGCGTCAGAAGCCTATATAAAAAAGATAATCGTTGCCTGCCCGACCGACAAAGGCGATGCGGGTACAAAAACCCGCATCGCCAACAAGTGCTCAATTGTCCGAAATGCCTGTTGACGGTGAATTTTGGTGCTCCAAACATGTTCGTTACACTTTGGTTTGAGCTTGATTATGGAACTAACCCGCCACTAGGCACACTAATGATATGACAAGTTCAACTTTTCTGTGCATTTAGAAGTGTTATGTTTTTGCAGGAAAACATGGACTAAAGGGACGGAGTCACAACAAGTTCAAAGGATCAAATGAGGAATCCATTCGTGTTCAAGTTCAAGGTGAAACCACTCCCAGAGGTGGCGAGGACCAAGGTGTTACAACGGAGCATCCCCGAGGACTAAAGCGTAAAGACCAGACTTAATGCGAGAAGACCCCCTATCTTAAGCGCAAGGATGGCGTTGCCAAAATGATGCAATTAAAGGGGTCCAAGTGCAAAATTTGTGCAATTAAACTGGGCTGGGCCTGGGCCGGTCGGCCCAGGCTGGCCGGCCTGGCCCCTTTCGATGTTGGTTCGGCCCCCATTTCTTGAGCGTGAAGAAGATGCAACCCTAAGTAATTGGGGGCGCCGCCATTCAAAGGGAGAGAGCCATTTGCCCGAGAGGTCGTCCACTAGGGAGAGAGGTTGGAGAAGAGAGAGATCATTCGCGAGAAGGATCGATCGAGTCCAAGGAGGCAACCACAAGTGGAGGAGGACGTCGAGGCCCTGCCACGGCACCCCCGGAGGAGAAGGAAGACACCGTCAGAAGCGTCGCCATGATCAACGGCGCCATGCTTAGCGCCTTGATGGGGTAAACTTCTCATTTGTCCAAGGGGTTGTAAACGTTCTTGTGATGTAATCGCTACTCTTTATGGTTTCAATCTATCAATCTAATGTTAAAGTTGCTTTGATGTTTAAGGTTAGCTATCGTGCTTTTCGGGAGTATAGATCTCACTACTCCCTTGGAATCCTTCAATACGCCGTGATCATCATAGGTCTAGTCATGAATACCTCCGTGTAGTGACATTACGAGGGGAGGGAAAGGGCGCAACCGTGGTCACACACCCCGATAGATTAGATCGGGTTTGTATCTTTTAGTGGTTGCATGTTCAAGTATCGTAGACCCTATGGGCAAGTGTCTTTATATCTTGTGAGCCTCACAACCCTCTGTAGTGTAGAGTAGTAGTCTTTAGATTAGTCTTAGTTTAAGGTTTGTTTAGTTAACTAGGTTAGTGCTAGATCAAACGCTTGTAATCCCCTTGCTCCGCGAATTGACAAGAACCTAGGGAATCCCCGTGGTGAAAAAGGTGTAGGTCCGTACGCTAGCGGATCGTAGGTGGATACGTGTTTCAACCATCAATAAGCCCCTTTTTCTGGCACCGTTGCCGGGGAGCAAGCCAGTTTACATCATTTGATTTTGCGTTGATTTTGTTAATTGCTAACATCTAACCCCTATTACCTAGAAAACCACTTCGTTTTGTTTTCTTTTTGTTTTGTTTTTGTTGTTTTTGTTTTGTTATCTACATTGCGTTCGTCAACCACCCTTTGGAAGAACCGAAGAAATCACTATGGGGTTACACTAGCCCGCGATGTGAAGACATCACAGTACAAGAGTCAGATTCGAAGCTCGAAGCGACAAAGTATGAAATCAAAGATAGGATCATCAAGACGGCGGTGGCAACCCCATTTAGAGGGATAGAAATGGAGAACCCGTATAGACACATCAGGCATTTCACGATGCTATGCAACACGATGCGTCAAGAAGGAGTTCCCAACGAATGGTTCAAGTGGAATCTCTTCCCCTACTCACTTTTTTTAGGCCAAACTGTGGGGGAGATCCCCACAGCACAAAAAAACTTTAATTACTTAAGGAGATAAGAGAGTTCTTACAGGAAATTAATTGAAAGCATCTAACCAAAAACAAAAAGTCGACCGAAGGTCAGACTTGAACCTTCCCCTACTCACTTGCCGGTGAAGCAAAGACATGGTACTCGTTTGCGTCTTTCAAAGTTGGAGGAAATTGGAACAAGTTGACGAGGAAATTTTGCGAGAAATTTTTCTTGTAAGCAAGGTCCAACATCTAAGGAGGTAAGTGATCAACTTCACGCAAGGAGAAGAAGAAGGGATATACCAAGCTTGGAATAGATTTAATGAGTTGATTGAACAAGGACCAAGACTCGGCTTCTCCGGTGACGTACTTTGGCATACATTTTTCTTTTCCCTAACCCCTAGTTGCATGGAACATGTTCAAATGTGTGCAGGTGGGGATCTCATGGAGAAAACACTCACGGAAGCCGCTCAACTTTTACAAAAGATTAGCAAAAGCGGCAGTCATGCGAAGAGATTGGGAAACATGACTTTCGAGAGGGCAGGAACATTATTCAAGCATGAAGACACCTACTGAAATTTCCAAAAAGGCAGCTCCAGAAGACAAGAAAGAGGAGCCAGTCCTGGAAAAGCTTGAAGAAGTACACACCGAGACAAGAACTACCCCAAGCATTGACTTCGTCAAGTCAAATGAAACAAATGAAAGGAGTATGTCAAGCGCGAAGCCATTAAGGAAGTTTGAGCAAATGGATTGGGTTCCAATTGATTATGGAGAAGTATTTGATAAGAAAAGACTGTACCCTAACCAAAAGGGATGGCAAGAGCATTGGAAGTGGACTTCCCACCGGAAAAGCAAGCGGAAAATCTATATGATCTTGATACCACCGGTGAGATCTTTCGAAAGGTCATTAGTGAAGATGAAGTGGATCCTGATCACATAGCCGAGGTGTAAAGAATTATGGGAATCAAACCCGAAGCATCACCATACGCTCGCCTTGCCAATGTTTATGCAATAGGATCCGATCAAGAGGAGAAGATGACCCCACACTTAAGTTGCGAGATTAATGGAATTCAATGCAAAGCTTTATGCGACATCAAAGCACAAGTAAGTGTCCTATCCTCTAAAATTTATGATAAAGTTCAAGACCATAACCTGGACTTAGTCCCAACTTCAACAAAATTAATTATGGGAGATGGTATAGAACAATTAAACCTCTAGGTATTGCTTGCAACATTAATGTAATCATCTCTGAAAAGTGCATACCAACCGACTTCTTTGTTATAGATGCCTATTATGATAAACATGATCACATAATCTTAGGTAGGCCTTTCCTTAAGTTGGTTGATGCCGTTTTAAATGCCGGAGAAGGCAAAGTAACAATAAATCTTAATGGAGATAAGTACACATATGACTTTCTTCGCGCTTCTAGTTTTGCTTCACCCTTTCCTCCCGAGGATGAAGAAGAAGTGGAGGTAGGTAGCCTTTGTTTTGTTGAAACTCCTAGAGACCCGCTGCAAAGAGCGATAGATAACTGACCTAATGATCAACAAGATGAGGAATTAGAAGAAGCAACAAAAGGACTCGAACCACAAGATGGAAGCATGGAGGAGGAGAAATTCGAAGACATCGGAGACACTAGACCCGAAGAACCACAAGTGCCTGAGGTGGATCTCAAACCTTTGCCCAAGGGATTGAAGTACGAATTTTTGGGCCAGGACAAGACTTATCCTGTCATCGTGAGCGACGAGTTGGGTCCCAAAGAAAACAAGAAGTTGCTGAATTTATTGAAAAAGCACAAGAAGGTGATCGGATATTCAATCAATGATCTCAAAGGACTTAGCCCAGCCTTTTGCACTCATCGTATACCAATGGAAGACCAATGCAAGCCCATAGTGGACCATCAAAGGAGGCTAACCCGTGCCATGCGAGAGGTGGTGAAGAGGGAGGTTATCAAGTTGTTGGATGCCGGAATCATCTACCCGGTGCCGCATAGCAAGTGGGTGAGCCCCGTACATTGTGTACCGAAGAAAGGAGGTTTGACTGTGGTAAAGAATGAGAAGGATGAATTAATTAATACCACGAAGAACTGTGGCCGGATGGCAGATGTGTATCGACTACCGAAAATTGAACAAAGCAACGAAGAAAGATCACTTCCCCTTACCGTTCATTGACGAGATGCTCAAGAAGTTAGCAAATCACGCATATTTTTGCTTTCTCGATGGATACTCAGGGTTCATGCAAATTCCTATTCACCCAGATGATCAACACGAGACAACTTTTACTTGCCCTTATGGAATGTTTGCATATAGAAGGATGCCCTTCGGTTTATGCAACACTCTGGCCTCTTTTCAATGTTGCATGATGGCAGTGTTCTCGGAATTCATCGAGGAAATTGTCGAGGTCTTCATGGATGATTTTCCGTTTATGGGAAAACTTTTGTGGATTGCTTGGCAAGATTGGACAAGGTTCTCACAAGGTGTGCGGAGGTCGATTTAGTGCTAGATTGGGAAAAATGCCACATCATGGTAAAGCAAGGTATAGTGTTGGGACACGTTATATCAGAAAGAGGAATTGAAGTGGATAAAGCTATAGTGGAGACGGTTGAGCAACTCCCACCACATACGAATGTAAAGTCTTTTAGGAGCTTTTTGGACCATGCCGGATTCTATAGAAGATTTATCAAGGATTTCTCAAAGATCACTAAGCCTTTGACTCTGCTTCTCCAAAAGGATGTGGCATTTGATTTTGATGAGAAATGCTTAGCGGCATTCCGGACTTTGAAGAACGCTTTAATAAGTGCCCCTATCATTCAACCTCCGGATTGGAGTCAACCCTTCGAGATTATGTGTGATGCAAGTGACTATGCCGTAGGGGAAGTTTTAGGGCAAAGAAAAGAAGGCTGGGTTCATGCTATATATTATGCTAGTAAAACTCTTAATGAGACTCAATTAAATTATGCCACGATGGAAAAAGAGTTGTTAGCAGTTGTTTTCGCCTTTGAAAAATTCAGATCTTACATTGTGAATTCAAAAGTCATTGTTTACACTGATCACGTGGCAATCAAGTATCTTTTGGATGAGAAGGATGCTAAACCAAGATTGATTCATTGGATCCTTCTTCTCCAAGAGTTTGATGTTGAGATCCGAGATAAAAAGGAGGTGGAAAATGTTGTGGCCGATTATTTGTCAAGGATGAACCGTAGACAAGATGACAAGGAGCCCATCAAAGATAAAATGAGAGATGATCACCTCTATCGGATAATCAACAAGGATACTAGGATGATCGACATCATTTGGGCAATTCGGAGAATGCCTCTTGATCACCTAGATAAAAACGCTAAGAGGAGGGTAATATTCGAAAGTCGAAAATATTTTTGGGATTCACCTTACCTTTTTAAGCTTGGGAGTGATGGTGTCATGAGGAGATGTGTACCAAGAGAAGAGAGGCAAGAAATTTTGAGGAAGTGTCATTTGGTGGAATACGGTGGACATTATAGCCATTTTCGAACACAAGCAAAGGTATGGTCCAGCGGATTTTATTGGCCGGAGATGCATGAAGATGCTAAAAGGTATGTTTCCTCATGCCCCGAATGCCAAAGGGCCGGAAACATATCTCGAAGGAATGCTATGCCCTTGAATTACAATCTACAAATCGATTTATTCGATGTTTGGAGGATTGATTTTATGGGGCCTTTCAAAAACTCACATCGATATGAGCATATCCTAGTCATGGTTGATTATGTATCCAAGTGGGTATTCCTCAAAAAAAAGTGGGTAGAGGCCATTCCATGTCGTAAAGCTTCCATGGAAGAATCCATCACAATGATTAAGAGTGTGATTTTCCCTCGCTACGGTACTCCAAGAATCTTGATAAGTGATGGAGGAACTCACTTCACCGGGAAGAACTTTAAGAAGTGCTTGTCCAAGTTGGGGATTGAACATAGAGGGGCTATGACATATCATCCACAAACCAACGAACAAGCGAAAGCATTGAATAGGCAACTTAAGAGCATCCTCAATAAGACTATAGAAATGGGAGGCAAGAATTGGTCAAAGAAATTGGATGGAGCGTTATGGGCATATCGGATGGTGTTCAAGACACCAATAGGTATGACTCCATATCAATTTGTTTATGGCAAAGCTTGTCATCTTTCGTTTGAGCTAGAACACAAGGCATATTGGGCAATAAAAGAGATGAACCTCGATTTAGACGCCGCAAGGATAAAATGAAGGATCCAAATTAGCGAGTTAGAGGAGATGAGGTTGAAGGCCCATCAAAATGCAAGCATTTACAAAGAGAGAATCAAGAGATGGTATGATAAAAGGCTTAAAAAGAAAGAATTCAAGGAAGGAGATAAGGTCCTCCTCTTTAATTCAAGGTTAAAACTTTTGGAAGAGGAAAATTACAAAGCATATAGGATGGACCTTATGTTGTTCATTCGGTGCTATCC
This sequence comes from Cenchrus fungigraminus, assembly GCA_036936925.1. NCBI lineage: Eukaryota > Viridiplantae > Streptophyta > Magnoliopsida > Poales > Poaceae > Cenchrus > Cenchrus fungigraminus. The sequence continues at coordinate 90,162,664 of CM072774.1, read as the reverse complement.
AATGGAGCAGTCACAATCATGGATGCAAAAGGAGATCAATTCATGGTGAATGGTCAGCGGCTCAAGGTGTATCTCGAACTTGATGTCGTGCCCCTTCAGTATTCGAACATGGAGGATGAGCCCAAACGTCAAGCCTAGGATGTAGAACAAGGTGTGCAATTTGTAAATAGCTCAAGGTGTATCATGGAGGATGAGCCCAAACGTCAAGCCTAGGACGTAGAACAAGGTGTGCAATTTGTAAATAGCTCTTGTTTTTATCTTTCTAGAGTTTTTCATGAGTTTTTACCAGGCCATCTTTTCCTCACGGGCTAATAATCAGACAAAAGTGGGATTCGCGAGAAGTTGGACCGAACTGACCCACGAAACGAGGCTGGCCGGCCGGCCCGGTCCGATCGGCCCAGAGGCCCAGGGCGGCGGTTCGTGCCCATTTTTCTTTGGGACGCGTCTCGTTGGCTTCCAAGTTTAGACCAACGATATTTGGGAAGTCAAGAATAGGAAAGGTTGGGTTCTAGGGAATTCTTTCTCAGGCTACTTAAAGGAATGAGATGGGAGCTCGGGAATCCATCCCAAGTCGCATTCTTTCACCTCCACAATAGCTAAAGCAGCAGCCATGACGTCCCCAAGGAGCGAGGAGGTGAAGCTAGGAGTTGAGAAGCCTATGGAGCCAGAGGAGGTGTGGCGGTGCGAGCTCAAGCCCAAGCTAGAGATCCAGAGGACCGCCCGCATCCTTTGCAGAGGCCGTGTCTCGATCGGGCAAATCGCAAGCCATCACCACATCAAGGAAGAGAAGATCGCAACTCCCGTCCGGCAATCGGAGCGTCTTCGGGGGATGAAAAGGAAGAACTACAAAGAGAAGACACCCGAGCTGAAGGACTATGGAGATAGCGACTTCTCCGACGACTGTAGCTCGAGTTTGTGGGCAGCCGCCGTGAGAGAAGATAACGACCTTTATTACTGGGAGGAGGTCCCTAAGGAACCAACTCCCGAAGGTCCCAATGGCGGTGGCAATCCCAACGAAGACGACGACGGCGACGACAACGGTGATGACGACCCTTTTGGAGAGCACCCAATGTGTTGTGTGGCGTGCCGCGATGCTATATCGGACCTCTTCGCACCCGTCGACGAGTGCTTTCAAGCCATGGAAGCAATGCGGCAAAGGATGGAAGACTTCGAGCGCGTAGTCGACGATGACTACAAGTTCCTTAACCGGAACGTGCGAAAGCTCTTCGGGATGGTGAAGGACCAAACTGGCGACCAGAGAGGGGTGGAGTGAATGGGAGCCGATAAAAATTCTTCTCGAAGGAGATGACTACTCCGACAAGATGAACACGGCTAACCAAAACACACCTCCGGCTCAACTACCCAAGTTGGCCAAGACCACGTAGCCACTGGAGTGCTCCTGGTCCTAGGAACAAACACCCACCGAAACCTACTCGAGAACGCAGTGGAACAAGCAACTCGAGCAGCTACTGGACTGCACCGATCAGACCGGTCACACACACCGGTCAGACCGGTCCCTGCTGGAGCACCCTGATAGAACTTGATGATTCCCACAGAAAGACTTCCACACCAGTCAGACCGGTATAGCACACCGGTCAGACCAGTCCGAGTCAGGAAACCCCAAATTCAAGAATCAAACCTCCCGAGCTCCAAACAGCACCAAACCTGAAACAGAAGCAAACCCAGACACTAGGGAACTCACCAGACGTTCACCCGAGCAAAACCCAACCAAGGGTCGGCACTAGTCAGACCGGTGAGAGTCATCAGTCAGACCTAGGCTCTCGGGATGAACAACAACCCGCGGGTCAACTCCTCCAAATCCAAATCCCGATCTCCCGATTCGCTCCACGGATTCGCACAAGACTTTGGGGATAGTAGGAGTACCTCATGGGCATTCCATAGCCAAGATTTGGTCCACCAAAACTTGCTAAATCAAGAGGAATCGAAGGATTTCCACCAAGAACGCCTCTAACCCTTGAGGAACCACAATCAAGCCTTGAGGAACCACACCGAATCATCTATACATACCATGAAGGTTCATACAAGGTCTAGCTTGCCTCCCAATCATCCTTCCCTCTCACAAGATCTCACCATGAAGCTCTCAAGCTAGTCCTAAAAATCCTAAGAAAAAATAGGAAGGGAAAATAGCAAAACAAATGAGCTAGGGTTCCAAGAGATGGCTGCCATCCTCTCACCACTTGGGTTATATGGAGGCTAGCTGAAAGACGAAACTACTCCTATTACATTAAACTAAGATACATGCCCCCGAAGGGCCTTTTGGGAAACTTCGTCGTAGCACCATCGGACGGATGCCCGGCGACCGCAAACTTACTTAGCCTCGGCGCAAGCCTTGCGATCCCGACGCGTGTCCTCCGCTTCGAAGTCTCTGGACTGCGTCGTCGCACACCGATCAGACCAGTCCTGGTGCTGCTGCCTCCGGTCTTCGGTCTGGGCTTTGTGGATCAACCAAGGAACCCAGCGGTTTTCTGGTGAACCACTGGAAACCCCGCGAACTCGGTGTAGTCTCCGCCAATCACCACTCATGACTTGGCTCCCACGTAGTCCCGGCTCGACCTTAGTTTTGAGGCTTAACCAAGAAATCATCCAAGACTTCATCTTGCGGTTCTTGCCACCATACGGCCCGCACTTGACCCCGCTGGCCACCGCGTCCCTCGAGCCAAGCCTACTTGTCTTCTCCACACCTCGAGGCCTACCCGGCAATGACCTTTCATGCTTGCTCTTCACCTGCACCAACACAGTTCAAGCCGCAACCTGCACCTGCAATACTTAGCCAAGAGTCAGTCCACACAACGTTGTCAATCACTCATCACCCCAGGAAGCGACCATCCACCGGTCCTCGAACCACACAGGCCCTCAGATGGTCGGCAATATCAAGAAGAAGTGGTGCTCATCATGTGGAAAATTCCACTAAGTAGTTAGGGTTCTTCCCCTCTATGTTTTTTGTAAAATACGACGAGGACGTCGTATGATCTAAGCGTGGGGGAGATCTAGCTAGCTAGTTTTAAATTTTGCCTTAGTAGATTGGTTTGGTTTGGTTTAGAGCTTGCTAGTTTAAATTTTTGGTGTGTTTTTAATTTTTTTTAGACTGAAAGTGTGTTAAATTTGTGTTTGAGTGAGAAAATCAAATAAAAAGAGTCTTTTACTTTTTGTCCCATGTGATGTTACTTCTTTCATTACTTGTATGTCTTTCTTTCATCTCTGATTTGTGAGCATGAGCAATAGTTTTGAAAAGTTTACCGTGGTGCTTAGTGGAGTTTTCACCTCTAACAGTACCCGCACCATACTTTCATCTTGAACTTTGTTTTGGTTATGTTAAGTTCAATGCTAATATTGGAGGTGTTTAATTCTGAAAATTATAAGAAAATCTATGTAATAAAGGTTAGCAAAATCTCTTTTTCCAAGTTGAGAGACAAAGAAAAATCCTATACAAGGCCAACTCAATATCCGCTCCACCATAAGTGCGGTTAGCATGATGAGTTGGGCTAGGATCCTTCTCTCTTGGAAGTTTTAATTTCGATCAATGATCATGTCCTTGTCTTATATCTTTTATTGCTAGCCTCGTCATGTATTCGGTAACGAGACTCTCGCATTGAAAGTCCTGTACATCGCCGAATTCCATACCCAACCCATAATATCTCTTTTATACATCTTATTCCTTGAACACAACCTATGTTCGAAGATTCGTCTCGTTCCTAGCATGGTTTTTATTTGAAATTCAGATTGTGTTTATGCAAGAGGAGATGAGCGAAGAGCTTCGGAAAAGAGGTAAAGATGTCAAGAAAAGATAAGAAAAAAAGAAAAAAATGTATGTGTATAGAAAAGAAAAGAAAAAAGAAAGAGAAAAAGAAAAGAAAAAGGAAAGGAAAAGGAAAGAGGAAAAACAAGAAAGGTCTGAGGAGGGATGAATCAAGTGAAGACTAAATGAAGTGTAAGGAAGGATGCACGTTGTTGAGAGATGAATCTTCTATTCTTCCAACCATGTGCAATCCGATAATGAGGACGTCATCAGTGCCTCGGAGTCTTATTTTCTTTTGCCCTTGCACATGTCCACCATTCTATATCTTCTTATCCTTGACACCCTCACAAAATGGTTTAATTCTCATGATCATTGGCTTGAAAGGTAAACAACCATTAGAGGAATTTCATACCTTGACAATATTTGTGTTGATCTCACTAGCCATACCTATAGTTCCACCTTACATGATATATGAGAGACTTGTGGGAGGTAAGAGTTTATGAATTGTTTAGGATAGCCACTTCAATGAGAGACATGTAAGGACTTGGAGAAAGGTTTTTGTCTAATACTTGTTGCAGGAATTTTATATAAAAAAAATCATGAAAACCCTCCGATGGAAACAAAGAAGTAAGCATGGCGAGAGTTGAGGACCTATAGTGAAAGGTATGAGTTGTGGGGTAAATCTTGATTTGGTAAAATTCTAAATGCCCATGTTTATGTATCATGATCATTGCTTTCATGTTTAATATATTAAAGATAAAGGATTGACTAACTTGTAAAGAAAGATTTAGCGGAGCATGTTTTCAACACCATGGACAAAAGTTCTTTTGCAAGGAACTTGCTCGGGGACGAGCAAGATCTAAGCGTGGGGGAGATGTTGACAGTGAATTTTGGTGCTCCAAACATGTTCGTTACACTTTTGGTTTGAGCTTGATTATGGAACTAACCCGCCACTAGGCACACTAATGATATGACAAGTTCAACTTTGTATGTGCATTTGGAAGTGTTATGTTTTTGCAGGAAAACATGGACTAAAGGGACGGAATCACAACAAGTTCAAAGGAGCAAATGAGGAGTCCTGTTCGTGTTCAAGTGCAAGGTGAAACCACTCCCAAAGGTGGCGAGGACCAAGGTGTTACAACGGAGCATCCCCGAGGACTAAAGCGTAAAGACCGGACTTCATGCGAGAAGACCCCTATCTTAAGCGCAAGGATGACATCGCCAAAATGATGCAATTAAAGGGGTCCAAGTGCAAAATGGTAAGAGGACCCACGTGGAGGAAGGGGCGACCAAACCGGGCTGAACTGGGCCTGGGCCGGTCGGCCGAGGCCAGCCAGCCTGGCCCCTTTCGATGTCTGTTCGCCCCCCATTTCTTGAGCGTGAAGAAGATGCAACCCTAAGTAATTGTGGGTGCCGCCATTCGCAGGGAGAGAGCCATTCGCCTGAGAGGTCGTCCACTAGGGAGAGAGGTTGGAGAAGAGAGAGATCATTCGCGAGAAGAATCGATCGAGTCCAAGGAGGCAACCACAAGTGGAGGAGGACGTCGAGGCCCTGCCACGGCACCCCCGGAGGAGAAGGAAGACACCATCGGAAGCGTCACCATGATCAACAGCGCCATGCTTAGCGCCCTGATGGGGTAAACTTCTCATTTGTCCATGGGGTTGTAAACGTTCTTGTGATGTAATCGCTACTCTTTTTGGTTTCAATCTATCAATCTAGTGTTGAAGTTGCTTTGATATTTAAGGTTAGCTACAGTGCTTTTCGGGAGTATAGATGTCACTACTCCCTTGGAACCCTTCAATACGCCATGATCATCAAAGGTCTAGTCATGAATACCTCTGCGTAGTGACAGTACAAGGGGAGGGAAAGGGCGAAACCGTGGTCACACCCCCGATAGATTAGATCGGTTTTGTATCTTTTAGCGGTTGCATGTTCAAGTATCGTAGACCCTATGGGAAAGTGTCTTTATATCTTGTGAGCCTCACAACCCTCTCTAGTGTAGAGTAGTAGTCTTTAGATTAGTCTTAGTTTAAGGTTTGTTTAGTTAACTAGGTTAGTGCTAGATCAAACGCTTGTAATGAGCTTGCTCCGCGGATTGACAAGAACCTAGGGAATCCCCGTGGCGAAAAAGGTGTAGGTCCGTACGCTTGCAGATCATATGTGGATACGTGTTTCAACCATCAACAATGCCCCTGGCCGATTGAATATCCATCCGCCCCAGCGACACGGGTACACTAACCCATGTCACCAACAAGTGCTCCATTGTCCAAAATGCCCCTAGCCAAATGAATATCCATCCGCCCCGGCCCCGGCCCTGGCCCCCTTCTTCTTCCCTTATCTGAGCTCCACCACCGCCGCCCACCTGTCCTTCCCCGCCGTCGCGCACATGTCGCACTACGTCGATTCGTCTGGAGGTGCACATGCCAGGAGTAGGGTTCAAGGTGGTCGTAGCATCCGCATTCACTCCATTAGCTTGGATCCAGTCGGTGAGCTAAGCGGCTTTTCATTGGTCCCTTGCCCGGACTGTGGTATGCCTCGGGTGGTGGAGGGGCGGACGTAGAAGGAAGGTGAAAATCACAGTCGTCTTTATTTCAAGTGTGCGAGGAACTCGATGAGTAGTCTGTGTTGTGTTTCCCAAATCTGAGTTAGGGTTCTTATGTGCTTTTGATTTGTAGTACACCAAGAATTCTGGATATTATCGTTTCCACAAGGATTATCTCCAGATGCTGAAGGATGCAGGCATCATTGTTTTTTGACCGTCAAACTGGGCAGACGCGGTCGATGAAGTAGTTAATTCAGTCGATTGTCAAATTGGGAGCGGTGAGCAGAGGCAAGCACTGGAGGACAAGCAGATGCAGAAAGCACTGGAGGAAAAGATGGACAATGTGATCTAGAAGATGAAATTGATTATTGTGGCTGTTGTTTGTGTAGTATTTGGATGTTTACTGGGGATGTATGCTGCAAAGAAGTAATTCTGATGTGAAAAGTGGTGCTTTTGCTTCATCTGTGTGGATGAAGAATGAAAAATTTGTCACAGATGACAAACTTAAATGTATGAATGAAGAATGGATGGAATGAAATTTGGGTCACAAATCTTAATGTGTCACATATCACAAAATTCATCAATTCATCTGTGCTGACATTTCATTGCAGCACGAGGCAAAGGAGACGCGGATTAACACAAACAGAGTAATAAACTTCTGGCATAACTCTGGCATACACATTGCAATTCATTGTAAGTTGCCATATATAGAGACAAACAGAGTAACAAACTTCTGGCATACACATTGCAATTCATTGTAAACTGCTGCCATAGACATTGCAATGTGTTATAAGAGACACGGATTAATCTACCCACATCTCTTAGATCTACTAGTTCAACAAACACACAGGAGGAAGACATTAACAGAGGAACATGTTCATGACAAACAAGCAGAGAATGACAAATCGAGGAGGAACAAATTAATTAAGTAGAGGTAGTCACCGTCAGAAGAGCCCCACCATCGGAGTCAGAGTCGGAGCTAGAGCCGTCGAGGCCGCCATCGTCATCGTCGTCGAAGCCGCCATCGTCGCTATCATCATCGTCGCTGGGGCTGACCACAACTCTATCAAGGTCCCCAGCCAAGTCATGGATCTTGAAGGCGAAATCCCTCACGGTCCTCTGCAGCGGATCATTGGGTCGTGGGAGGCCGAGCTGAACGACCACCCGTCGAAGCCTCCTGAAAGCTTTGAGGAACATGTTGACTAACCAAATGTCCACAAGATGTAGTTGAGGAAGAGGGGTGGCCTCCCCGGGCGGTGGTGCCAGCGCCTCCTCGGGTGGCGGCGGTGGCACCTCCTCGGGCGGCGGCGACGGCGGTGCCTCCTCGAGCGGTGGCGGCGGCGCCTCCTCGGGCGCCGGCGCCATCCCCACCTTGATGAGCCGACGGTGGCGGATTTCATCATCGTCATCCTCCTCCCTTCCCTGCTTCCGGGATGGCTCGCTTGACGATGCCATGCGCGCGCTTGAGGAAGAAGAAGCTCTTGGATTCACTTCTTGGTGACCGGAGACGGTGGCGCTAGGGTTTTCTTGGTGGCGCACTTGACGAAGTTCTTGGCCGGTCGGGGATTTATAGTGACAAGACGGGGAACTGTCAGGCGGCTTGTCATGCGGCTCGGAACCTGTGTATGCTCAAGAGACTCTTTGCCACAAAGGAGACAGGTGGTCACAAGGAGACGTGTGACTGTTCATATTTTATAAAAATACCAAATGCACAACTATGAATTGTTCGCATTTTTATTAATTTTTATGTGTTGTTCTATGGGCCCTAATTTTTGAGGGAAGCAAGTGTCATTTCAAAAAAAAAGTGTCGGGCCCACGCGTCAGCGTCAGCAGCCTAGTATAAAGAAGGTAACCGTTGCCCGCCCACGCACCAGCCAACAAAGGCGACGCGGGTTTGCTTACCCGCGTCGGCAGTGACTATCCATTTTGCAAAATGAATATTCATTCGCCTCGGACCCATTCCATCTGCCCTTCTTATTTCCAAATGGATAAGCGCAACACTTTCATTCAAAAAAAAGCGCAGCACACAACGCTTTCCTCATTTCTCACTAGGGTTAGTGGAGGTGAGCGGAGGCGTGGAGACGATGATGAGCACCGGCGAGGGGCAAAGCAGCAGATGACCCCATGCACCCTGGATCGAGAAGGATAACCAGAATGCGAAGCGGTGCCGCAATTTGATCCACGCGTGTGCCGACGAGATGGCGGAGAAGAGGGAGACGACGATGAGCACCGGAGAGGGGCCAAGCGGCGGTGGAGCGAACCCAAAGCCGGATTTGAGGGTCCTCGACTGGATCCTCTCGGGTTCCGATGAGGGGCCAAGCAGCGGCAAGGAGGAGCATGCCGGCGAGGGGCATGCCTGCCTCACGTCTGCGACCACAAGTGTCGAGGGAGCGGCGAAGGTGTAGAGGACCTCATCTCCGACTCTGGCAACGACCATGACCATGGCGAGGCAAGTTTCTTTGAATCTCACTACCTTTTACTTGTTCTATAGATGGACCTTGAGCTTGATAAATTTAGTGCATATGATGATGTCTTCCATGCTTGTCATGATCTTGCACTAAGTTCTGAGGCAAATTAGTTCTGAACTAAGTTCTGCTTTTACTTGTCACCCTGCTATGAAGCCTAGGATAATTTTCAAGTTCTCATATAATTTTCCTATGATGATTATTGTGCCTATACTGCTCGAACTTCTGAGGCAAATTAGTTCTAAATTAACTATGTTATTCTTATACCATGTTTAACCCTATTTTAGGCAAAGTTCTATGAGTCGCGAGCAGAGTTTGAGTTATTTCTAAACCTTAAATTCTGGTATTATGTGAAACCTGAGGTTGAAAAAATCACGAAAGAAGTGAACATCCTCATCAAAAAGGCTAAGCACATAAGGAGGTACAAGTATACGACTGAACAAAATCTCGAGCCCATTGATGATGCGCTCGAAGAGCTTCAAGAAACTTTGGTTGCTTACGAAGAGGCTGCAAAAGGAGCCAATCTTGATGGGGCATGAGGAAGTTCAAGCTTGTTGATGTGCAGGGTCAGATAGCATGACCATAGTAAAAAATGTGATGGACAAGTTAAGTCCTAGCCAGATGGACAAGTTAACTATTTGTAATAATTATCTTTATTCTTGTGGACAAGTTATCTTTATCTATGTGGACAAGTTATCTCAACTATGATGTCTGTTTTGTCTCAAAAGATATATGTGTTGATTGTGCCTGTATGTCGAAATGGAAGCAATGAGAGATAGAGCTGACTTGTCAATGAAGACAGGCACAAAGGAGACAAAATTTATAGTAGCACAGATTCAATACATGCAGGATTGCCACCCCTGTGCATTGGAGACCCCCGGTTTGGCTAATAATCCCCTGCCGCCGCGCTCCCACTTCACGGCAGTGAAGAGTGCTATTAGAATTCAACTATTGAGCTCTCAGTCTAGTAACGAGCGTCAAATGGTCATCGATAACAGACACTAAAGCCTCTTACCGATACGGTAGTGATCAGTAATGGACTTAAAGAGCCTGTTACCGACAGGGCATTGATCAGTAATAGATTTTAGGAGCCCGTTACCGATAGGTTTAATTTTTGTAACGGACTCACTTTAACGTCTGTTACAAAGAATTCATGTAACGGGCATTTAAGAAGCCCGTTACCAAAAGTCATTGGTAACGGGTGTTGTGGTGGCGAACCCCGGGGTCGGCCTGCTACGCTTATAGGTAACGGGCACCAAACAACATCCTTTACAGATGTGGGTGCATGTAACGGGTGTTAAGGGGCCGTTACAAATGCTGCGTGACCTATTTGAGGTTTTCACGTAGTGTAGAAAAGCCTAACAATAACGTAGAAAATAGCCTAGTGTACAAAGAAACAAGGCTCCTCCGATTATGGGCTACGTGAATGGTAGATTAGATAATATCCATTTCTTATCCTCTCCAATGTGGCAATGATCAAGTACTATGCAACGTGCTCATGATCTTGTAGTACTAAGCGAATCGAATCGACGAAGAAAGGAATGATGTGTTGATATCCAATGTGGGCATGATCGAGGAGTATCCAATGTGCTCATTATCATGTAGTATGTGACTCAAATCGAGGAAGGAAGGAATAATGTGTTCATCTCCAACGTGGGCAAGATCGAGGAGTATGCAACGTGCTCATAACCTTCTAGTAGTATGCGAATCGAATAAATGAAGGAAGGGATGTGTTGATCTCCAATGTGGGCACGATCGAGTAGTATGCAACATGCTCATTATCATGTAGTATGCGAATCGAATCGAGGAAGGAAGGAACAATGTGTTGATCTCTAATGTGGGCAGGATCGACTAAGTATGCGAATGGAATGTCCGGTTCTTTGTATTATGTAGCACAAGACCATCTTCTGACGACTTTGAAAGTCATCGACATACGTCCAGAGGATGATCCGGTGTGGTATACATTGGAACAGAGAAACATCTTTCTAAACTACGGGTAAGAAAGTCACTTCCCATTTCCTGGCCACAGGGTGCGCACAACGCACTACACATACCTTTATGGCTTTATCCAACGGCGTGTCACTCATGATGACCCGCCATCCCCCAATTTACTTCCTTCTCACTTGCGGCGCAACCCCTTCATAGGGTTCCACCGCTACCGCGGCCGCCGCCGCTGCTTGCAGCAACCTCCAGCGGATACCGCAATCCGTCGCTGAAATCAGAGGTATGCGTTAGCCTCTAGGCTCCAGTGTATACCGCAATTCGCCGCCTAATTTTTAGAATGGCACTAATTTGAGAAATATATTGCAGATGGGCCGAGATGGTGGCAAGAGAGATGGAAAGGTGCTTGATCCTCCTCCGACGAAGTGACAACGAAACTCGCAGCCGACTTCTGCAGGCATGTCTGGTCCTCAGATGAGGCAAAGGGCACGCCTGCGGCACGAGATTCTTCCTCTGCCGCTTCATGCTGCACACAGGGTGGGTCAACCTCGGCGCCTTCCTACCACACACAGGGTGGGTCAAGCTCGGCGCCTTCCTACAACACACGGTCAGTCACGAGCCGTCGTCAGCCCTGCCCTTCAGAGTTTCCTACTCCAGATCCCAGGAAGCAGAAAGAGGTACAACTTTACCCTCCACCAAAAGAGTCTCTTAGAGTGAAAGGTCTTAGATGGGTGCCTGAGAATCACTGGTGGGACAAAACCAAGGACAAATGGGTCGAACCAAGATTTATGAATGTCGTTCAGCAAACTTTCTATTACAACTACAAATACCAGCCCATGAAATTGTATCAGCATAGGGTTATAATTTGGGATCATATGAACTTGGCCACAAGAGTGGATATTAAGGTATACTTTGATAATCATCGTGGATTGGCTGATTTAATCTCATTGCATCATCAGTATGTTGAGGATTGAGTTAGAGTTTTTTATGCTATTGTGTACATTACTGAGACTAGGGAGTACATCATGTTCATGTTTTAGGGACGCCAGTATACTCTTTTCCGACACCATATTTCTACCACTCTTGGATTGATTGATTCTTAATCAGGAAAGTACGAGGATAAGCCATCCCTACATAGTATTGTCTACGAGGATCGTGAACCACCTCGGTGTAGTTTCGTCGGTGGGTCATTCCCGTCCCATGAGGATATGGCCGGACTTTTGTTGAGTCGTCCATAGGTAGGCGAGCATATCGCACGCCTCACATGCTTACATCTGAGGCAAATGTGGTTCACCAGGCACTACGGAAGACATCATTACCACAGATTAGCAATGCAGAGTCCATCACTAGTGTTCAGCATTGGCTTCTCCTTCACATCATAACTGGCCGGCCCTTCGACATCGTGGAATTCCTTGATGGGTTGACCGTGGCCCGACATATGCCGTATGCTCACTGGATCTCCTTCATCTTGAGTCGTGTTATCAGAGTCGATGAAGACGGGGAAGTGGTGCAAACTGGACCCAAAGATTGCCGTCCCGAGTACATGAAGTCCAAGACACATTTCAAGGAACACTATGTGAAAAACTCACTTTGGTAACGGGTATAGATTGCCTTTAGTAACGGGCAAAGCACCCGTTACCGATCAAGTGTTACAAATGAGCGAACAAAGGTAACGGGTTGATGCCCGTTACTGATAACACATATTCGTAACGGGCATCAAACAACGATCGTTACCACAACTAGCCACCGGTCACGTGAAATGGCTATTTCTCTGGGCCCACAGGCAACTTTGGTAACGGGCACCAAAACAGAGCCCGTTACAGGAACTCAACATCGGAGACGCGTACTGTTTACCTGCTTCTCCTCTGTCTCGATGAAATGAGACGCATCTATTTCAAGTGCGTCTCAGCACAACTAGGATTCGAAACGGGCATCAAACAACAACCGTTACCACAACTAGTCACCGGTCACGTGAAATGGCTGTTTCTCTAGGCCCACAGGGACCTTTGGTTATGGGCACCAAAACAGAGCCTGTTACAGGAATTTAATATCGGATATGCGTGTTGTGAACTCGTGTCTTCTCTATCTCGACGAACGGGCCAAGTTTTGGGGCCCATCGGTCAGTATTGGTAATGGGCTTTTACACTGCCCGTTACATTGTTGGCATGTTTGTAACGGGCGTTCCGAATGAAGCCCGTTAATCATTGATCAGTGTTTGTAACGAGCTTTAATTAACTCTCGTTACAGATACGTAGGCCACCTCTACAGTAACATGATGCCTGCTTGCCGGCTGCATCTTGGAACCAGCCAGGATTTGGCAGCTATCAGGGGCTGCATCCTGGAACCAGCCAGAATATGACAAAATTCACAGAAATTAGATCCAACATCCAAATTCACAGAAATCCACATAATACACATGCATCATATGACAAAATTCAGCATCATCATCTCACAAGTAAAGAAACATCACTGGCTTGACAACAATATCACAGCCGTAGTTAACTAGCTTGACAAAAATATCACAAAATTCATGGGACAAGGAGGAATGTAAAAATTTCCTAAAAACCATATATAATATTAGCCCACACAGTTTCATCAGCATGAAATTTTCCTCCGACTGCGATCACCTGTTCCATGAGGAATGTGGCAATTCTATCACGAACATAGACCAGTGTGCTATGGTGGAGAGGATGCTCATCTAGCCCTAATCTCTGGATATAACAATGTCACCAGTCAGCACACATATATAGGTGGTTACGAAACATGTGTAGTGCTAATAAGCAAGAACTATGCTCAATTGCAGGTTTTACAAATGAAGATCCCAAGAAAGTACCTTATTTAAGCATCTATCTTTTAAATTAAGCATGTGATAGGCACAATAGAAGCCGCAGAGTCTGGAACCAGAAGGTTGTTGGTGGCATTGCAATAAATGTACAAAGAAAAATAGTGGTGATCGAGAAGAAATAAACTCAAGCTTTAGTACTAGCTTCCACGGGAAGGAAATAAGTGGTATGTACCTCAAACTCTGTGACATGGTTCAAGGTGCTGTGGGGCAACTTCTTGTCAGAGCAGTAACAGTCCCAACCCCTACAATGAAACATGCAACAATGGTTAGGGCACTATTAATATACTCTGCAGAGTTTGTGGAGGAACGTCCGTAGGTTATGAAAGAAAGAACTTATTCATTAATGATTAGTGAGAAAAGGGTAATATCAGTCTTAAGGCTCTTCAATGAATCAAGATACAAGATCCTCTGCTGCTTCGGAAGGATTGCCACTACAATCCAGTGGTTCGCACTGAGATAAGCAGTAAGGATGAGTTTCTTTTTAGCATATAGTTTGAAGGCACGCTTCATATAGGACATAGCGAAACAAACAGAGTGAGTCTTGCTAATCAACATTGTCAAGTTAAAGCATTCAGGATCAAGGAAGCCAACTTCAGCGCCTTTCTTCTCAACTTCTACAGCCATATTCCTATTAGTAAGAAAAAACAAAGTGTAAAGAGGCCAAATACATGGTAAATATGATGTGAGGCAAAAAGCACATTTCAATAGAGAATGATTAGTGAGAAGCAGATTAAATTTTCAAGCAACTTACAGGATGAAGCAGCGGAGAAGTGTCAAATTCGAAGCATCCAACTTGAAGAGATCATACAAATCACTGAGTTGCATAGGTATCTGCTCGAGTTCGTTTGACGATTCTTCTCTCTTAGGCCACCAGCTGGTCCCGGGCCGAAGTGCGACCAAAATCAGAGAATCATTTTCTGCCTTACCACGTTGCATGTAGAATGTGTGGAGATCTCTGGTATAAGGAGCAGCCACATTGAGTACATCATCATTGAGAATGCTCTTTCCAAATTTGTAATTTGGGTTAGTCATAGTCCAAGGATTCTTCTTGGTGTTTCTCTCAGATCGCTTTCTAGTAGGCATCTTAGAGGTTTTATTTTCAGCAATTTTCTTTTCCTGCTGCTTTGAGATGGCTGCAGAAGGTTTCTTAAGGGCTTTCTTGCCTGCTGTAGGCGGTGTGGAGCTTTTATTTTCGGCAAGTTTATTTTATTGCAGCTTTGAAATGGCTAAAGGTTTCTCAAGGGCTTTCTTGCCCGCTGTATGTGGTGTAGAGATTTTATTTTCAGCAAGTTTCTTTTATTGCTGCTTTGAAAAGGCTGAAGGTTTCTCAAGGGCTTTCTTGCCTGGTAACGGTGGTGTCTGTTAGAGGTTTAGATCTGGACAGCCCACAGGGGGGTTAACCCCGGTGGTTTATTTGTTCTGCGGGGTGGAATCTAGGGCTAAGAACTCGATGGTTGCGCACGAGCACACGGAACACAGAGAACACAGTGAGTTTATACTGGTTCGGGCCTCCGGAAAGTAAAACCCTACGTCCAGTTGTTGGTGTAGATTGCTTGAGGATTGCATATTGTTACAAGGGGTCGCCCTGCCCGCCATATATTGGCCAGCGGACAAGGTCGGTTCCCAGACTCCTGGTCGGTTACGACCAGGAGGCCTAAGTCTAGTTGATTACAACACTTGCCATATCCGTCGATCTGCTTGGTCGGAATCCACCGATGTCTTGTCTTGCACGCCAAGTCTTGAAGTTGTTCTGGATAAGGTCGTCTGGGGAATCTTTTAGAAGGTCTTCAAGAGGTCGTGTGGGCCACCAACCTGGTCGGTTGGGCCCACTATCTGGTCGGCGGGTCTTCTGGTAGGCCGGACCCACTTGTCGGGGACGGCTGTGATCCTGGTAGGTAGGGACCTAGGGGTACCCATGTCTCACAAGCCCCAAGCGATGTGTAGGCGCAGCGACCTTAGAAAGGTCGTGACGAAGTCTTAGAGCCATCGACAGGTCGAATAGCATGCACGTCGGTCCAAAAAAGAAAGAAATCAGCTTAGCAGCCGACCTATTTGTAGTCTTTATCGAACGAAGCGAGCTCGAGTGACGACCTATAGGAAGCAGGCTTCCAATAGATTGAAATGACGATGAAAAAATTCAGAGGGCGTCAAGGACGCACTCATAGAGTAGTATCCGAGCATCGTGGTGGGCAGGATGGCCGGTATAATGATCCAAAAAAGAAAGAGAAGAAAAAAGAAGGTTGAGTAATGACGTGATGAGAAACAGGTTTCCCAACAGGTCGGTACGACGAAGAAAACAAGAGGGCGTCGAAGACGCTCTCATAGAGTAGTCCCCGAGCATTAAAGCAGACAGCATTGCTGATTTGATGCTCAAAAGAGAAGAAAACTGAGTCATGATCTTGATCGAACGAAGTGTAGAGACACCCAGATCTCCCAACATGGCTGCAAGGAGTCTGGCAGGGCCGACCTCAAGGAGGCCTCAAATCGACGATGTCCAGTATCCGAGGATACCCAGCAAAGTTTTTGAAACGCATATCTTATGAAGAGGTCGCCAATGATGTCGTACCTGAAGTGATGACGTCCATAACTGTTGCTGATGAAGCTATGAATACGTAGATCTTAACCGGATGGAGTGTAGAGACACCCAGATATCCTGCATGGCTGCAAGGAGTCTGGCAGAGCCACCCGAGGCATGCCGACCTCAAGGAGGTCTCAAATCAGAAGCGCCCAGTATCTGGGGATATCTGGCAGGGCCATTAGGCGCGCATCCCACAGGGAGGCCTTCATTCCCAACGTAAAATCTTAGGTGTCCAGATCAGGCTGGCAGAGCTATAAAAAGCACACCGACCAGGAAGGTCACGCATCCAGGGCGCCCAACTAGGTTGGCAGAGCCGTAGGTATATCGAGGTATTTCAAGACCAAGATATTAAGGCACGCCGACCTCAGGGAGGTCATTTTGGTGCCCAGATGACCAGCATAGCTGCCAGCCATCCGGCGGAGCCGTACTACAAAGGTATTGACGACCTAAGTAGCGGGCACACCAACCACGGAGGCCCGACGAAATTGAAGACGTGAAGCTTCTAATCTCTAGGCGCCCAGACGGATCTGGCAGAGCAGCGAGGCACGCCTACCCCGGGAGGTCTTCAATCGAACCTACGACCATTCTGCTCGAGAAACAGAAATACAGACTGATTGGAATAGGTCCATTTACATGCAGAGCCATAGCGGGTGCACCAAGACGCAGAGCCTAGCAGGTGCATTTTTATCGTAGTCATTATCTGTAGTTGTACCGAGGCGCAGGGCCAGCTGACGTGGAGTCAGTCTTATCTTCTTTCGTAGACTGCTGGGTCACGGGTCAACAGTGGTCGGAGATTCCCTTGCCACCCAGAAAATGACAAACCGCCCACTGACCAAGAGGTGCACTGTAGCCATGTGACACCGCAGCGGCCTCAGGCATCATTGATGCACCAGCGACAAAGGTGTCGCGAGGCAGGTAAAAGACATCGCCTTTAATCATGCACATGCCGAGAAGTCCTCCCGATCACATGGTAACAGTGTCTCCACTTCACCGGCCACTCAAGGCCTGGCTCGGGCTATAAATAGCACCATAAGGCTCAAGGAGGCAAGCACCGAGCATTGCTGAGCTATGAAGCCGTAAAGTAGAAATTTGGCCATGCCATGGGCATATGTCCGTCCACCAGAGCATAGGATGCAAAGTTTGTAGAAGCTTGGAGCTAGAAGAACTCTTGCGAAATATAAGTAGCACACCCACTCTTTGTACCGTGCCTCAGCGAGGAATCAAGGAGAGTTTGGAGGTGATGCTGTAGAGGCCCGAGGTGACGCAGCAGGTTCTTGGTGAGCATGTGATGCTCGTCGAGGGCTTGCGGTCCGCGCCGAAGAGCAAGCTCGTATCTGCATTCCATAGTCGGGCACAAAGTGTGACCTGCTATGTGCAGCATCGTGTAGTTGTTCACCGCAAGGCCACCATCGAGGTCCTGGAGCTAGGAGAATTCTTGTGACGTGCTCTGCTATAGCAGAGTACACCTCAAGGATTGCTCTAGGTAGACCAGGTCTTCGAATATGTTTGTATCTTGTAACAGGTTCTGGATCCAATGAGGTCGCAGGCGACCTGAAGTGACGTAATTTGGGGGCTTATCAACCTCATGGAGATCGAATGTGCTATCAGGACGACCTAATAACTTTGTTGTATTCACGACCTAAACTCGGGGTGTAGGTCGCCAAACTATCCGTTGGGCATATAGCCGTTGGCGTGAAATCCGGCGAGATCGTCTCGCGAAATTAGCGGCTTATAGCCGTTGTGGCGAGCTCATTGAAGTGGCGGCTCCGCAACGGGTACCCGTGGTAGGGCCCTTATAAATAGAGCGGCGGGGACCGGTGTTGGCCATCCCTTTCCATCTCCTTCCTCCTCTCGCCGCCTCCGCCGGAATCATCTTGCCCTCACTGCCGCGCTCCCGCATCCATCCTCCGCCCTTGAAACCCCAACCTGCTGTCACCGTCTGTAGCAGACCGCGCACCAACTCTGCCATCCACGCGCCGCGCCGCTCCGCATGCGCGTAAAAACCCTAGTCAACTTTAGATCCAAACCTTCTCGTCCTCAAGAAATGGCGGCCGCTGCATCCCAAATCCCGAACCCGCAGACGGTTTGGGAGCCCTCGGTGATGACCGAGGAGAAGATTCAGGCGGTGGTGGATCGCGGGCTCTTGAGGTCCAAGGTAGAGGTGGAGTGGAAGGCGCCCACCGGCGAGGCATTCCCGATGGAGGACGACAAGGAGCAGGTCGTCTTCGCCTCCTTCGAGCGCGGGTTCAACGTGCCCGTCGGCGACTTCTTCGGGGGGCTTCTCTACTACTACAAGCTGGAGCTGGTACACCTCGTCCCCAACTCCATTACTATGGTGTCATCGTTCATCTATTTTTGTGAGGCGTATCTAGGGATACCGCCCCACTTTTTCCTCTGGCGACATCTCTTCAACATCAAGTTCACCGGCAAGCGCACCGGTGTAGTAGGAGCAGTAATGTTTTGCCTGAGATCAGGTCTCAGGCAGAATGGATAGATATGGATCTACCGGACAACACCACTGGGTGGAGGTCGGAATGGTTCTACATCGCCGACCAGCGGTCGGCCCTCCCGAAGCGCACAAGGCACAAGCCTGAGAAGATACCAGAGTGGGACCTGCCGCTCACCTCCCGTGAGATGGACGACGTCAAGGAGTTGCTGACCCTGGTGAGCGACCTCAAGAAGAAAGGCCTGACAGGGGGCTCGGTGGCGATGTCGTTCTGTCGCCGCCTGATCCAGCCGATCAAGGACCGGGTGCATCCGGCGTACGAGTATTGGGGGCAGTCAGGCCCCACTCGCGAGGTCAACCGCAAGGTCTTCCAGGAGGAGATGGCAGCCAGGGTTACACAGATCTACACCGGGCACATTCGGAACAGGAACTGCCCAAAGACGCACTCCCTGACCCGACCTGCTGATCCTTTAAGTCCTGAGACGAGCAGGTCGTTTTGTTTTATTTAGTTGCTTGCTTCAATCTTATTCATTGTCGCTTGTTTGTTGCAGGCTCGAGAGATGCAGTTCTGGTGTCCGGCACCCTTACCGAAGGGTGAGGAACCACGTCGGAAGCTAAGGTCGGAGGAGTACCAGCGTCCAGCAGCTGTGCTGCTAGAGAATTATCAATCAGATTCGTTAGTTGGAGCTGATGAAGACAGTGACCAAGAGGTCGGTAGCGATGCCGCAAGCCGCCCTGAGCCAAGCAGTGCCACAAAGCCCGGGCGCAAGACACGGGCGACGACAGCGAAGCAGTCGAGCTCGAGGGCCGCTGCCAAGGCCAAACTCGAGGCCGACAAAAAGAAGAGGAAGAGGAAGGCGAGCCCTCACCCGACGATCCCCACCCCGGCGTCCAAAGAGGTCGAGGAGGAGGAAGATGAAGCTACCGATGACCCGCCGATCATTGATGATCGTGCGGCAAGGGGGTCGCCAAGTCCCGCGGCCAAGAGGCAACAGGAGCTGGAGCAGCAAGTGACGGAGGAAGACCTCCGCCGCATGAGGGAGGCACAGCGGGCTGCCGCTGGTGCTCAGGCCAAGATGCCTGTGAAGATACGAGTTCGGCCCCTGAGGCCGAAGCTGCGTGCGCCGGTTACCATAAGGTAAGGTCTCAATACTGAAGTTGGTTCATTGCTAGCTATTGTTAGCTCTTCTATTATGTTGACGAAGATTACTGTAGGTTGGACACCCAACCACAGAGCGCCTTGGGTGCTCAAGATTCACCCTCGCGGACGAGGTCGTCCGAGCTTGAGGTCGGGACTCAAGGCTCGGTCAGCGACGTGGGGACGTCGGCTCTTCCGCCTGTTATTGATGTGGAGCCCATCAACTCGGTGCCCAGCACATTAGCTCAGGGCCCGACTGTGGATCCTGCTCAAATCGAGCCACCACAGGAGAACCCAGAAACAACTGGTGTGCAGGCGCTGGGTTCGTCGTCGATGGGGCCAGGTTTGAGGCGGGAGGACATCGACTGGAGCGGCACTCCCTGGGAGGGAGATATCTTCGAAGATGATGAGGATATGAAGGAGGTCCACAGGTCGATCTTGACACTCAATCAAGCTCTTACAGTAAGCAGCTGTCCTTGAGTTAAATAAACGACCTATCTTGTGAACGTGGTTGACAACCCGTCTTCTGTTTTTGCAAAGCAGTCACTGGCTAACCACACCAAGGGCGGGGCCGACCAATGCAAGAGTGCCGCATCCCTGCAGCTACGGGTGGGGAGCTCGAACAAGAGCTCAAGTAGGTCCGTGAGGCGGCAGCGGCTAATAAGAAGAAGCTCGAAGACAAGCTAAATGAAGAGAAGCACAAAAATCGGGAGGCTGATGCGCTATTGAATAGTGTGAGCACTGGTAAGACCAACTGCTTCACGACTTCATCCATCCTAGTCTTGTACATCTGAGAGTTGCACCTTACGACCTTTTTGTGTATCGCAGACTTTCACAAGCGAGAAGATGACCTCAAGAACGAACTAAAGAATGCTAAGGAGAAGGTCCGAAGCTTGGAGGTGAACCTGCGGGAGGCCGAGGGCGGTGCTGAAGAGCTGAAGCAGCTGATGAAAGGCACCACAGATAGTGAGTACGCCGTGTCCCAGAAGCTGGCTTATGAGAAGCAAGCTCGAAAGGGCCTTGAGGTCAGTCTCGAGGTAGCTTTGAAGGCGCTGCAGAATAACCAGGTGCTCATTGCAGGGCAAGAGGTGGAGCTGAATGACCTGAAGAACGCTGCCCACTTTGTGATGGACATGGTGGAGACTCAGGTCGCCGGGGAGGAGCCCAAGTCGGCTATTGATCGGCTTCTGGCTGCACCAGAGAAGTTGGTCGACCTCTTGAAGGTGACGAGCTTGATGGTGGCTACAGAGTCGCTGGTGCGAGTGAAGTCTCATCACCCCGACATTGACATGGTCAAGGTCGGAGAAGGCCCAGACACGACGAAGGACCTCAAGGCCATAGAGGATGAAGTACGGGAGGCCGCCATGGTGATAATGGACGCCATTGATTATGAGGGCCATGATGGTGAAGAGTAGTCGTAGTCATAGAGCTGTACCCCCTCCTTCCTTCAGTCATGTAAATAACAATGATAATCTTCTTTTGGCCTGCACGACGTATGTTTGCACGAACTTGGTTGCCCTGAAGTGATGTGTCTTTATCATACCCCGCTGACCACTACTCACGGAGAGGCTGGCTTACCAATCGTCATAGCTCAGCAGGGAGACTTATGTGCAACCGGCGCGCGGGGAGGAGTCTGGGACTCAGGTTTTGCAACCAAACGACCAAGCAGGTTCGCAACAACATAAAGTGAGTAGTCATGAGGAACGACGTCCGCAGGTCGAGCGACCCTTATGTTGGCTTGTGCCAAGCCCCCGAGCAGATCGAGGGGGAGGAACAGGAAACTTCACCCCCAGGTCTTTCGACCCTTGTATTGGCTTTGGCCAAGCCCCCGAGCATTTCGAGGGGAAGGGTACATGACATGAAAGAAAAAATAGGGTAGAGCTCGAGACACAGCAGATGACTGCTTTAACTAATATTTATGAAACTGAAAATACAAAGACGAGGAATACATAGCTGTAATAAAAACTATTCTACGGATAGAATCGTCGTAGGTGCTCCACGTTCCATGGGTTGGGTACGCCTTGCCCGTCGCCCCACTGGAGGCGATATGTAGACGGGCTGATGACTTCAGTGACAATGAAGGGTCCTTCCCAAGGGGCGGACAACTTGTGCATACCGTCGGTCTTCTGGATGCGTCGTATAACTAGGTCACCAACATTGAAGGAGATCTCCTTGACGTTGCGATCATGATACCGACGTAGTTGCTGGTCGTGGCGAGCTTGCCTCATAATGGCTGCCACTCTCTGTTCTTCGAGGCTGTCAAGGTCGACACGATGGGTCTCCTCGTCTTCTCCCTTCTCGTAGAACTGTATACATGGAGCTCCGAAGGTGACATCGGTGGGTAAGACGGCTTCTGAGCTGTAGACCAAGAAGAAAGGCGAGAAACTCGTAGCAGAGCTGACTTGGGTCCTCAGACCCCAAATTACGTGTGGTGTAGTTTGAAGCGTCATCAAAGATACGATCTTTGAGAGCTTGAAGGACCACACCGTTGGCACGCTCGACCTGGCCGTTGCACCGTGGGTGGGCGACCGAGGAGTAGTAGACGTCAATCGTGTTGTCTTGGCAAAAATCCCAGAAGGCGGACCCTGTGAAGGCCGTCCCGAGGTCGGTGATGATTCTGTTGGGCACACCGAAGCGATGTGTGATCTCCTGGATAAATTTGGCCGCTTCTTCCGATGTGACCTTGGCGACAGGTCGAACTTCAATCCACTTGGTGAATTTGTCGACGGCCACAAGGATGTGCTTGTAGCCGCCCGTAGCGGTTCGGAACGGTCCTATGGAGTCGAGGCCCCACATGGTGAAGGGCTAAGATGGGGGGATCGTGCACAGGACCTAAGCTGGCAGGTGCTGCTGTTTGGCAAAGAATTGGCACCCTTTGCACTTCTTGACAAGGTCTTTGGCGTCAGACATGGTTGTGGGCCAGTAGAAACCAGATCGACACGCCTTGCCGACTAGGTTGGCGGATGTTGCGTGGCAGCCACACTCGCCGCCGTGAATCTCAGCCAGGAGCTGAAGTCCTTCTTATCGCAAGATGCACTTCATCAAGACGCCAGTAGAGGCGGCTTTTCGGTAGAGGTCGTTGCTGTTCACGACGTAGTTAGCACTACGTCGCGTGATGCGCTCTCGTTCAGCTTTGTCTTCTGGGACTCACTGGTCGAGTAGGAAGGCTAAGAAAGGCTCGCGCCAATCATCCTCTTTTTTTGTCATCAGCATGTCGCGGGGAGGTGCTGGAGTTAGGTCGGGCTGTGCTTTGTCCAGGTTGTCCGGATCCAACAGCTGAATTGACGGCTTGCGTAGGTCTTGGACGAACACACCTGCCAGAACTAGAGCTCGCCTGGAGCCTAGTTTGGATAGCACGTCGGCAGCCACATTGTTGTTGCGTGGCACGTGCTGAAACTCGATTCCCTCGAAGTGGCCTTCGAGCTTGCGGATCTCAGCACAGTAAGAATCCATTGTGTCTTTGACACAATCCCACGGTTGACTTGCTCGATGACGACCTTGGAGTCGCTGTATGCCAGTAATCGCTTGATGCCAAGGGATACTGCGATACGGAGCCCATGGATTAGAGCCTCGTATTCTGCTCCATAGTTGGAGGCCTTGTAATGTATCTGCAAGATGTACTTGAGCTGCTCTCCCTGAGGAGAGATGAATAGCAATCCTGCTCCTGCACCTTCGAGGTTAAGGGCACCGTCGAAGTACATTATCCAGTGTTCAGGCCTCTCCTTGGGAGGGGGCATCTGGATTTCTGTCCACTTTGACACGAAGTCAGCTAGGATCTGTGACTTGATCACCTGCCGGGGGCAGAACTCGATGCCGAACTCTCCAAGCTCCACCGACCACTTGACGATGCGGCCGTTAGCGTCGCGGTTGTGGATGATCTCTCCTAGCGGGAATGATGACGGTACTGTGATCTTGTGGGCTTGGAAGTAGTGACGAAGCTTTCTCGACGTGATCAGGAGTGCGTAGAGCAACTACTGAGCCTGTGAATAACATGTCTTAGCGTCGGCAAGGACCTCGCTTACGTAATACACAAGTCGTTGAACAGGATAGGCCTGCCCTTCTTCTCGTTCTGCGACGAGAACCGTGTTGACCACATTAGTGGTGGCAGAGATGTAAAGGAGGAGCGTTTCCCCTGGTATGGGTGGCGTCATGATTGGAGGCGTGGTCAAGGAATCTTTGAGAGCCTCGAAAGCCTTCTGTGCTTCTTCATCCCATATGAACTTATCTGCTTTCTTCAATAGCTTGAAGTAGGGCAGACCTTTTTCGCCGAGCTTGCTGATGAAACGACCTAGGGCCGCCATCATGCCTGTGAGCTTCATGACGTCTTTCTTGCAAGATGGCTTGGCCATGTTGCGTATTGCGTCGACCTTGACGGGGTTAGCTTCGATGCCTCGATGCCCCACCATGAAGCCCAGAAGCAATCCGGAGGGCACACCGAAGACACACTTGGTCAGGTTGAGCTTCCACTGGTAGGTGCGTAAATTGGAGAAGGTCTCGGTGAGGTCGTTGATGAGCTGATCTTGTTCGGTGGTCTTGACATCCACATCATCAACGTAAGCTTCTACGTTCTTCCCGATCTGAGACTTCAGACACTTCTGTATTGCCTTCTGGTAGGTCGCGCCAGCGTTTTTCAGGCCAAAGCTCATGACCTTGAACAGTAGATGCCATTGGGCGTTATGAATGCCGTCTTATCTTGGTCGTCGGGATTCAAGGCTATCTGGTGATACCCTGAGTAGCAGTCGAGGAAGCACAGTAGGACACTACCGGCCGTGGAGTCCACGACCTAGTCGATACGAGGAAGAGGGAAGGGGTCCTTCGGGCAGTGCTTGTTGAGATCGGTGTAGTCGATGCACATCCTTAATCCTCCAGTCTTTTTGGGTACAAGGACCGGGTTTGCGAGCCAAACCAGGTGTTTACATTCACAGATGAATCCTACAGCTAAGAGCTTACAGACTTCTAATTCTATAGCTTGCTTTCTATATTTCGCAAATCGCTAGAGCTTTTGCTTGATAGGTCGTGAGGTCTTGCTTACTTCAAGGGCGTGCTCAGCCAGCTCCCTGGGGACACCGAGCATGTCAGACGGGCTCCATGTGAAGATGTCAGCGTTGTCCCGGAGGAAACTGGTGAGCGCGAGTTCCTATTTGGGATCAAGGTTGGCCCCGATGGTGACTTCCTTGGATGCGTTGGGCAGGCCGAGGCAAACTTTCTTCACAGCAGGACTTGGGTCCAAGGCAGTTGTTGTACGCTTCTGTTCTGGTACCTCTAGAGTAGTTTGGTCGATCTTGGCGGCCTGAGCGACCATGACCGTAGCAACAGCTTTACATGCAGAAACCTTGGAGAGGTCGATGGTGTCGCTCTCGCAATTGTAGGAGACGAGGATGTTGCCGTAGACGGAAAGGATCCCGTTTGGTGCTGGCATCTTCATGATGAGGTAGGTGTGATGCGATATGGCCATGAACTTGGCCAACATAGGTCGACCAAGGATGGCATGGTAGGAGGAGCGGAAGTCCGCGACCTCGAACGTCAGGTACTCTGTGCGGAAGTTGTCCTTTTTGCCGAAGGTGACCGGCAGGCATACACGACCTATGGGGTATGCAGCCTTGCCAAGCACAACCCCGTAGAAGGGTTCGTCGCAGGCAGTCAACTTGGAGAAGTCGAAGTCCATCTTTCTCAGCGTTTCTCTGAAGATGATGTTCAGACTGCTGCCCCGTCCACGAGGGTCTTAGGCAGGAACGAGCCATCCACTATGGGATTGATGACCAGCGGGTAGGTCCCGGGGTCAGTTATGTGCACCCAATGGTCTTTCCTGGAGAAAGTGATGGGGTACTCCGACCAATGCAGGGGTTGTGGAGTTTCAGTATTGACTTGGCCGATCTCCCTTGCGTTTGATCGCTACTGTCTATTACTCTTGGCTGCTTGACGGCTACCGATGATGAAGTTGATTTGTCGGTTGGCGTTCTGGAACGCGCCGTTGGGATTGCCCCCTTTTGGTGGAGGTGGAGGAGAAAGTTCCTTGCGACGGTTGTCATTGCGGTCGCGATCATCATGCTGACGGCGATCATCACGCCGGTCGTTGTGGCGTTCGTCGTGGTGGTCGTTGCGGCGGTCCTCGCGACGATCATCGCAGCGGTAGTCGTCACGACGATCATCACATCGGTCATCGCGACGATAGTCGCGGCGATCCCTATCATTGTTGCGACTGTAAGGTCGCCGGTCGCGGTAATCTCGTCGGTCAGGTCGACGGTTGTGGTTGTCGTAGCGGCGGCTGCTGTTCTGGTCGTTGTTGTTACCGCTCTTGGTCTTCTTAGGCTCCGGAGGTACGCCTAGAGCGCGCTTTAGCTGCTCACACTCCCTCATGGTATGCTTGGCGTCTCGGTGGAATTGGCACTAGTCGTCCATGACCATGTTGAAGTCACCTTCGAGGAAAGTGGAAGGTCTGGGGGGTCGGTCGCATAGACCTCGCCAGATCGCTTGCGTGACCTGCCGCCACCGTCATCGTGGTCTTCTCCTTTGAAGTCGTGCACCACCGCATCTTGAGTGTCGACGAGCTTGTCGACGTAGGCCATGAGGTCGGTGATGGTGTTGGCGTCAGCTTCATGAATCTTCTCGAAGAGCTTGAGGTTGGTTACCCCCTTCTTGTAGTATGCTATGACGTCTTCATCCTTGACGCCTGCGAGAGTGTTGCGGTTCAAAAAGTAGCGATTGATATACTCACGGAGAGTTTCGTCCTTCCTCATCCGCACTCTGGCGAGGTGGTGAGTGTTGCCAGGGTGATTATAGGTCGCTTGGTAGTTGGTCGTGAAGAGCCACGACAAGGTCACCCATGAGGTGATGCACTCCGCCGGGAGGTTGTCGAGCCACAGGAGTGGCGCTTTGCCCATCACAAGAGGAAAGTATCCTGCCATGTGGTCTTCGTTGCCTCCAGACGCCCGGGCGGCGATGCTGTACATCTTCAGCCAAATTCTCGGGTCGGAGCGGCCGTCATATTTTTCAATGGCTGGCTTGAAGTCCTTGGGGTATCTGATCATCCTGAGACGTCGTGAGAACACAGGGAAGTTGTTGATTGCTCCAGGGCTGGCTGATGGGGCGTAGGCTGTCGGGATGACATAGAGGTCGTCGGGAGGACCATTGTCCTGGTCGTACTGGGCACGACGCAGGAGCTCTTGGTCGTGCATCTGCCGGAGGTCCGTGGCTTGGATGGGGTGATTAGCGT
Organism: Cenchrus fungigraminus; assembly: GCA_036936925.1. Lineage (NCBI taxonomy): Eukaryota > Viridiplantae > Streptophyta > Magnoliopsida > Poales > Poaceae > Cenchrus > Cenchrus fungigraminus. The sequence continues at coordinate 90,135,739 of CM072774.1, read as the reverse complement.
CAAGGGGATCAGGGACCCCATTGTCGCGGTCGTAGTTAGCACGACGTGCTATCTCCACTTCATCTCGTATGCGTTGACGTTGACTGCCCTGGGCGCGATTGGCTTGTACTGGTGGAGGTTGAGCTCCTGCGTTCTGTCTTCCGTTGCCGGCGACGTTCTGCTGCTGGGCACCAGCAGCGTTGGCGGTGTTGTTGGCGACATTGCCTGCAGCATTAGCGGCGGCGTTCGCTGGAGGGTTGGCTGCTGCGTTGGCAGCAGTGTTGGCAGCGGCATTGACCGGTTGCACAACTTCGTTCTCCCCGCCCCCCTCTTCGGCCACATGCTGAAGAGGAACATTGCTGTTGTTGTGATGACGATGTCGAGGTCGCTCCGACCTACTCCTTAAGTAGGAACTGGAGGCTGATTTGCTGTATCCCGGTCCCCTTTCTTCGACCTGGGTAGTAGGGATGTGGATGTGAGCTTGTAGACGTCGTGTTGTAGGAGTATCCTCAAGTTGTCCCAGCTCGGCAAGGGCTGCGCCTAGGTTAGCTTGAGGCGAGTTGTAGACTTCATGGCCATCTTGCTCAAAGTCCTTCAGGAGGTCTCTGGCACGCAGGCGGTGTCGACGAGGCTCGTCTTGATTGTGTTGCTGCTGAGGAGCGGCCGGAGCTGCGGGGGGTGGTCCCCCGTTGACGACGTTGCCTGCGGGTTGGTCGCCGGCACCTGGTACGACATTACCCGCGGCTTGACCTGGGGCTTGGGCTGCTGCAGCTGCATCTACTTCCTGCTGGTGACGCACAGCTCGTGCGGCATTAGCGTTCTCTCGTTGTATGCGCTGCTCGTCCGTCTCACCAGCTTGAGGAGGTACGTCAGCAAAAACCACAAGGACCTCTCGGTCTGGGATCTCAAACACCTCGCCCGGATAGTTGGGGGAGATGGTCGTGCGGGCGATCTGGAACGCAAGGCGGTCCAGGGAAGGCTCGCGGTTGACCTGACAGCGATAAGCCGCGGTGAGAGGTCGGCGAAGCTTCTTGAGCACGCGACACTGGCAAGCCGTGTGTTTGGAGTCTTCATGGACGGGGCAAGGGTCGTCGAGGTGACCTCTGCAGTTTCCATGATGTGGGATCTTGGGTCCAGATTGGATCTGGATCTTGTTCTTCATGTAGCGAGACGCTGCATGAGTTGCGTTCCGCAGACCAAGAGGCATGCGGGATGCAGATGGAGAGGTCCTGCGAGGGCGTTTGACGCGCTCACAGACCTTGATCGTGTTGGAGAGCATGTCTTCGACGCGATCGAGCCCCGCGATCAGGTCGCGAGGAGTGGGTGGGTGGGTCTCCTCCAGCAGATCGGACCCGACCTGCTGGTTGGTGGTGACCGCAGTGCTCTCGATGACGAGGCATGCGGCTGGAACGGTGGATTCCGCCGGCATAGAGCCGAAGCAGATGTCGATGGGGTTGGCGAGGATGTCCGCCATGCTCTCCGGGAAGATGATGCCGCTTGACGAAGCCATCGAGTTGCACGAAGAACCCTGGATTCACCCCTACCTGACGCGCCAACTGTCAGAGGTTTAGATCTGGACTGCCCACAGGGGGGTTAACAAGGTGGTTTATTTGTTCGGCGGGGTGGAATCTAGGGCTAAGAACTCGAAGGTTGCGCACAAGCACACGGAACACAGAGAACACAGCGAGTTTATACTGGTTCGGGCCTCCGGAGAGTAAAACCCTACGTCCAGTTGTTGGTGTAGATTGCTTGAGCATTGCGTATTGTTACAAGGGGTCACCCTGCCCGCCTTATATTGGCCAGCGGACAAGGTTGGTTCCCAGACTCCTGGTCGATTACGACCAGGAGACCTAAGTCTAGTTGATTACAACACATGCCATATCCATCGATCTGCTTGGTCGGAATCCACCGATGTCTTGTCTTGCACGCCAAGTCTTGAAGTTGTTCTGGATAAGGTCGTCTGGGGAATCTTCTAGAAGGGCTTCAAGAGGTCGTGTGGGCCACCAACCAGGTCGGTTGGGCCCACTGTCAGGTCGGCGGGTCTTCTGGTAGGCCGAACCCACTTGTCGGGGATGGCCGTGAGCCTGGTCGGTAGGGACCCAAGGGTACCCATGTCTCACAGTGTCTCACCAGGAGCTATTACAGAGGTATTGGGCCCAGATGTACCTGCAGCTTTCTTCGAAATGTCATCGACAGATTCATCAGCACCAGCCAACACATCACTCTGGTTGCCTGGTAACGGTGGTGTCTCACCAGGAGCTATTACAGAGGTATTAGGCCCAGATGTACCTGCAGCTTTCTTCGAAATGTCATCGGCACATTTATCGGCATCAGCCAATATATCAATCTAGGCTCTTGCTTTGGCATGATTGTTTTGAGCACTTTCATTTGGAGGTGTAGGTTTTGTTGTTTCATGAGGAGGAGAAGGAGGAGGAGGAGGAGGAGGTGGTGGGGATGGAATATTTGGTGTCTTGTAGATGTGGGGATGCAAGTTTTTCTGTTTTTTAAGGACGAGTAGTAGGAGGTGGGGATGGAATATTTGCTGTATCTTGCGGATGTGGGGATGCAAGTTTTTCTATTTTTTCAGGATGATGAGGAGGAGAAGGAGGTGGGGATGCAAGTTTTTTAGGACAAGGAGGAGGAGGTGGGAATGGAACGTCTTGCGGATGTGGGGATTGAGGAGAAGGAGGAGGAGGTGGGGAACCATGTGAGGAAGGAACCTGTCCCGTACTCTGTGAACTACAAGGAATCTGTACCGTAGCCTGTGAATGAGATTTATATGTTGGTGCTCCCTTGACATAAATGCGACACCTTCTCCACTGTAACCTCTATCCTACAGCTTGTCCGAGTGTCATCACCTCGTCATTATGAGGGTATTCCACCAGTTCATCCGCAAAGACATTATATACATGCAGCACTTCAACCACAACACAGTCTTCATGAATTGGGACTGTTTGTAGTGTAGTCTGCTCTAGATGAACAAAACCAATTGTAGCCTCACATTCAAGACCCCTCCACATGATACTTAGGCCACAGTGTGCTGGTTCAGTCAACATGCCTATATGGTCTTCTTGTGTACGATCGTCACAGTGCACCTCCGTTAACTCTGCAGTGCCATTGATCAAACCTATATTATCTGCGGACGCACAGCTGCTCTTCAGTGTGACGGGTGAAGGGCTTGTGCGATTGGACACTAGTGACAACACACCTGGAACCCGCTACCCAGCATGTCAAGCAAACTGTTCTGCATCTCAGCCTTGAGTTCTTGCTTGATTTCTTCCTTTATCTTTTCCGTATCAACTGATGCGTCGGTCTTCGTCCTCTTCCTTTTCCTGTACATGGAAGCGTGCTGAGGCCATGCATACTTCCAGCCCTGGTAGCTGGAGACACCACGCACGCGACCTGGTTGTTCAGGGCGGCCCAAGCACTGACTTAGCACATCATACTCCCTCTGCCCTGCCATTCCTGAAGATTCTGCACATGCATTCTTCTCCCTGATGTATGCAGCCAATTTTTCAATTTCTTTGTTGTTGAACACTATCACATGCATTCTTGCTCGCAGCCAATTCTTGGAACGATCGTCAGGGTAGGCGTCATATGGGTTGGGGATCCCAGCTGCAGCTAATTGTTTGTCCTCTTCCTCCCATTGTTCTAGTTTCACAGTATAACCAGCTGGACCCATGTTGTGCTCTCTTGTGTTCCGGCTTCGGAGTTCTTTGAACTTGACACTAACAGATGAGGCTTGCTCGGTTTCCTCCTGTTTCATGAACTCCTTCCACAGTTCTGGGTCGATAAACGGGTGCCTTGTAAATGACTCAAGTCCTTTTTTGATAAAATCTCACCTAAGCTGAAATCTGAATTGTCTCCATGCCTTGGCTGCCGTCTTCCAGAAAAGCTTGAATGCCTGCGGTTTCATACCTTCCTGGAACTTCAAGTGTTTCTGCACATGCTTATCAAACAAGTCCCACTTTTCATCATTCCTTAGTTCTTTGATTTCTGGCAAGTGCTAAGGTATCTTTTGTCTAGCAACGAGCCCCGCAAGCGCCCTGAACCTGTGCTTTTGTGTCAATGGAACTGGCATCCCCGCTATGTCGACCTCAGTGACTATCATTGTGTCACTTGGACACTTTGTGGATGTCCTTGGCGCTCTACCTCAGCGCGGAGCCCCACCCACCAGGTCTTGTTGTGCACTAGCAGTGCCATAACCCTCTTCTTCATCTTGTGGCCCAAGTCTATAGTCCTGTCAAATTTATCCTGTGAATTAATAATCAAGGGATTTTGAGAAAGGTCAGCTTAGTGTCCAAGAATAGCACAAAAAGCAGACCATACTGCTAGCTCTCCCAGGAGACATGCTACAACAGGAGACAAGTAGAGCACATTTTTAGTTAACCATGCTTAGCAACTAAGCATGAGAAAACACATAAGAAAACAATTATAGTAACTACTTTAGCCCACTATAATATCATTGGTTCTATGGTAAACCATTAACATAAATGCAAAATTCAGTAACCAAAAAATTAGTTCAGGCAATGCGAATGATACGCGGCTTAACAACCACGCGTCGCCAGTGAAGGGGCAGGGCCAGATCTATTCGAATGAAGAACAGTTTGCTTTTCCCCTTTAAATCTGCAATCAAATTTTGTATCACGTATTTCTGCTTCATACGTAATCCAAATTTGATGATATTTGTTTTTGATTTTTTCTAAAATCAACATCTATGTGAGAGATGTAGACAATTGTACACAATTATAACATTCCTTTATCGAAACCATTTGAATTTTTTTTGACAAGTTTAGGGAACCAAATTATGTTGCCAAGTCAATTTTTTTGACACACTAAGATGTTATTATAATTACTATATCATAAACATGAGATAAAAAAATCTAATTTTAAGAAATTTGGTTAAACAAGTGTGGCTGTTGATATTTTATTCATATACTAAATTACCAACTATGAATTTTTTGTATTTTTTACAAATTTTTATGTGCTGTTTATGGGCTCTAATATGACATGCATCACAAGTTCACATCACCAAGCAAACAAGTGTGACTGTTGATTAGCATCACATGTTCACATATGACATGCATCACAAGTTCACATCACCAAGCAGACTAACTCATAACAAACATATTCACATCTGACATGCATCAGCAGGGCACATCATCAAAATAAGACTTCATCAGCTGGGCGCATCACCAAATTAGATTGTAGCTGCAAGGGAACTAGTTAGCTAGATGGCTTCTTTTGTGCTGGTGCCTCAAGTTCAGCAATCCTTGTCTCTAGTTTTGCAACTCTTTCAGCCAGCTCAGCATTCTTGTCATACACATTGCAATTCATTGTAAGCTGCTGCCATAGACATTGCAATGCGTTATAGGAGACATGGATTGATCTAGTTCATCACAAGTTCAACAAACACACAAGAGGAACACATTAACAGAGGAATAAATTAATTAAGCAGAGGTGGTCACCGCCGGAGGAGCCCCACCATCGGAGACGGAGTCGGAGTCGGAGCCGGAGCCGTCGAGGCCGCCATCGTCGCCGCCGTCGTCGTCGATGGGGCTGAGCACGGATCTCTCAAGGTCCCCAGCCAAGATAAGGATCTTGAAGGCGAAATCCTTCACGGTCCTCTGCAGCGGATCATTGGGTCCTGGGAGGCTGAGATGAACGGCCACCCGTCGAAGCCTCCTGAAAGCTTCGAGGAACAAGTTGACTGACCACATGGATTCCTCAACAGTTAGTGCAGGAACAGGGGCGGCCTCCATGGGCGGCGGCACCGGCGCCTCGGGCGGGGGCGGCGGCACCTCCTCGGGCTCCTCGGGCAGGGGCGGCGACACCTCCTAAGGCTAGTCGGGCGGGGGCGGCGGCACCTCCTCAGGCTCCTCGGGCGCCGGCGTCGTCCCCTCCTTGATGAGCCGACGACGGCAGCTTTCATCGTCATCATCCTCCTCCCTCCCCCGCTTCCTAGACGGCTCGCATGACGATATCATGCGCGTGCTTGAGGAAGAAGAAGCTCTTGGATTCACTTCTTGGTGACCGGAGACGGTGGTGCTGGGGTTTTCTTGGTGGCGCGGTTGACGAAGTTCTTGGCCGGACGGGGATTTATAGTGACAAGACGGGGAACCATCAGGCGGCCGGTCACGAGCCTCGGAACCCGTGTACACTCAGGCTAGCTCTTGGCTACAAAAGAGATGTGTGGTCACAAGAAGACGTGTGACTGTTCATATTTTATTCAAATACCAAATGCCCAACTATGAGTTGTTCGATTCTCTAAAAAAACTATGAATTGTTCGTATTTTTATTAATTTTTAGGTGTTGTTTTATGGGCCCTAATTTTTGAGGGAAGCAAGTGTCATTTCAAAAAAGAAGTGTCGAGCCTACGCGTCAGCGTCAGCAGCCTAGTATAAATAAGGTAACCATTGCCCGCCCGCGCACCAGCCAACAAAGGCGACGCAGGTTTGCTAACCCGCGTCGGCAGTGACTATCCATTTTGCAAAATGAATATTCATCCGCCCCGGCCCATTCTGTCTCCCCTTCTTCTTTCCAAATGGATAAGCACAACACTTTCCTTAAAAAAAGCGCAGCACACGACGCTTTCCTCATTTCTCACTAGGGTGAGCGGAGGCGTGGAGACAGAGATGACGATGAGTGCCGGCGAGGGGCCAAGCAGCGAACGACCACGCGCACCCGGGATCGAGGAGAACCGAATGAGAGCCTGCGTGGTTCGAGGACCAGTGGATGGTCGCTTCTTGGTGTGATGAGTGATTGACAACGTTGTGTGGACTGACTCTTGGCCTAGTATTGTAGGTGCAGGTTGCGGCATGATTGGTACTGGTGCAGGTGAAGAACAAGTGCGAAAGGTCGATGCCGGTGAGGCCTCCAGGTGTGGAGCAGACAAGTAGGCTTGGTTTGAGGGACCTGGTGGCCAGCGGGGTCAAGTGCGGGCCGCATGGTGGCAAGAACAGCAAGACGAAGTCATGGACGGTTTCTTCGTTGAGCCTCAAAACCAAGGTCGAGCCGGGACTTCGTGGGAGCCGAGTCATGAGTGGTGATTGGCGGAGGCTACACCGAGTTCGCGGGGTTTCCAGTGTTTCACCACAAAACCACTAGGTTCCTTGGTTGATCCACAAAGCCAAGACCGAAGAGCAGCAGCACTGGACCGGTCTGACCGGTGGGTTGGACCGGTCTGACCGGTGTGCGACGACGCCTTCCGGAGACTTCAAAGCGGAGGACATGCATTGGGATCGCAAGGCTTGCGTCGAGGCTAAGCAAGTTTGCGGTCGCCGGGCATCCGTCTGATGGTGCTACGATGAAGATTCCCAAATTGCCCTCGGGGGTGTGTATATTAGTTTTATGTCTTAGGGGTAGTTTCGTCTTTCGGTTGCCTCCATATAACGCAAGTGGTGAGAGGATGGCAGCCACCTCTTGGAACCCTAGCTCATTTTGTTTTTGCTATTTTCCCTTCCTATTTTCCTTAGGATTTTTAGGACTAGCTTGATTGCTTCATGGTGAGATCCTTAGAGAGGGATGGATGATCGGGTGGCAAGCTAGACCTTGTATGAACCTTCATGGTATGTATAGATGATTCGGCGTGGTTCCTCAAGGCCTTGTGTTGTTTCCCCTGTTTTCCTTTTTGGTGATTTTCGGAGCCTTTTCTTGGCAAATTTCTTGTGGTGGATTTGAAGCCTTTCTCTTTGGGATTTGATAGGGGATGTATGCATGAACCCTTTGTGGTTCTTGTCCTTGTGATTCCCCTCACAAATCCGTGAGTACAGGTGTTCGATTTTGGGGTTTTCCTAGGTTTCGGGAAAGTGGGGTTCTTGGTGGAAATCCTTCGATTCTTCTTGATTCAACGAGTTTTGGTGGACCAAATTGTAGCTATGGGATGCCCATGAGGTACTCCTAGTATCCCCAAAGTCTTGTGCGAATCCGTGGAGCGTATCAAGAGATCGGGATTTGGATTTGGAGGAGTTGACCCGCGGGTTGCTGTTCATCCCAAGCGCCCAGGCCCTGACTGGTCTGACCGGTGCCTTCCACCAGTCTGACCGGTGTAGCCCCCTGTTGGGTTTTGGCTCGGGTGAACGTTCTGGTGTGTTCCATTGTCTCTAGGCTTGTTGCTGTTTCAGGTTTGGTGCTATTTGGAGCTTGGGAGGTTGGTTTCTTGGATTTGGAGTTTCCTGGCTTGGACCGGTCTGACCGGTGTGCTATACCGGCCTGACCGGTGTAGGAGCCTTTCTGTGGAAATCGTCCAGGGTGACCCGGTGTGTCTCTGGAGAGTGTCGGGTGATCCGACGGTCTAGTCCGGGTGATCCGGCTAGGACAGGTCTGACCTCTGGTAGTGACCGGTCTGACCGGTGTGGTCTGGTGCTGCTCGAGTGTTTGTTCCGCTGCGTTCTCGAGTAGGTTTCGGTGGTTGTTGGTTCCTAGGACCAGTACCACTTCAGTGGCTACGTGGTGTTGGCCAACTTAGGTAGTTGAGTCGGAGAAGTAATTTGGCCAAGCTGTGTTCATCTTGTTGGAGAAGACATCTCCCTCGAGAAGAATTTTTATCAGCACCCATTCACTCCCCCCCTCTTTGGTCGCCAATTCGGTCCTTCAAGTGGTATCAGAGCCGGTTACGGGTCTTTCGGGACTCTAACCTGTCTAAGATCCAAAGATGGCGTACCAGGAACGGGGATCGGGTCCTCCGCACTTCGATGGGAGAAACTACCAGATGTGGCAGAGGCGGATGGCTGCTTTCCTCCGCAGCAAGGGTCAGATCCTTCGGGATGTTACGGTGAACACAACTTATGTTCATCCTATTAACTTCCTTGCTCCAGGATCGAGGGACATGCACGACGCCAACAACAAGGCGGTCGACTACTTGTTTATTGCTCTGTGTCAGTCCGAATTCGATCAGGTTCAGACAGAGGACTTGGATTGTAGGATTTGGGAAACGCTGAGGAATGCTCATGCTGGAAACAGTCAGTTTCAGGCTCGGTTGTTTGCGACTTACCGGAGAGAGCACGAGAACTTTACTCATCTCCCCGGTGAGTCCATCGATACGGTGTTCCAGCGATTCACGGTGATTGTGAACAACATGAGGTCCAATGTGGCCGCGCTCCCGTACGATGATCATGACAGAGTCGTGAAGCTCTTGCACTCGTTGGATCGTACTATTTGGGGTGGAAAGGTCGAGTCTATTCTAGTGTCTGAGAAGTATGAGACTCTGAAGGTAGACGAGCTGTTCTCGAAGCTCAAGTCGGCTGAGGTGGACCGGGGTGTGACAGCCAAGATCGAGGGCCCGACTGACTCTCATAGTCTTGCCCTCATCGGTGGCCCAGGTGCAAAGTCTAATGCTAACCCATCCACCAGGATGTACTCTGTCTTCCTTGATGTCTTTGCCAGATGAGGAGTTCGACATGCTTGGAGAGGACGAGCTGGCGCTGCTGACCAGGAGGTTCGAGAAGATGCACGAGAACCGGGTGAACACAAGGAGGAACACGAGGACATGCTTTCAGTGCGGCAAGCCAGGAGACTTCGTCGCCGACTACCCTGAGAAGATGGAGAACAAGGACAAATACAAGCACCGGTCGAGGACGGAGAGCAAGTACTGGTCGAGGTGCGATCACAAGCACAAGCACAAGAACAAGGACGAGCGAAGATCGAGGAAGAAGGACGGCCACGGCAAGAAAGCCCGAGCGATGGTCGGAGCGAGCGACGTCGACTCCAGCTCCGCCTACTCTACCTCGAGCTCGAGTAGCAGTGAAGATGAAGGTTATCGGTGCAAGAACAAGAAGGGATCCAAGAACCTGAGCGGCTAAGCCGCTTCGCAAGAGACGGCTTCTGCGGCATGGCACACAGCTCCGACAGCAAGAAAAGCCAAAAGGATGACTCGGACTCCGACTCCGAGGATGAGGTACGTGACGAGCTTTCCTTCTTGTGCCAGGAAAATGAGGAGCTAGGAAAACTACTTGATAATCGTGATGACAGAGATGCTAAGAAAATGAGAAAGGAGCTTAGGGCCTCACTTGAAGATGCTAGGAGTAGAGTAGCTGAGCTAGAAACACAAAACCTGGATGCTAAACTTGAAATTGACTCGCTTAAGGCTTCACCAGTTGTTTCTGATGAGGTTGATTGTGTTGATTGCTCTGTGTTCCTAGCTGATCTTACTGCTTTTAGGGAAAAGCATGCCTCCAAGTGTGAGGAACTAGATGTGCTTAGGGTTGAGTTGGCTGAGCTGCAATCCTGACCTTCTTTGCTAGGTGCTTGCACATCTTGTCCTGTTTTGCATGGAAAGATTCATGAACTTCGTGCTCGCATTGTTTCACTTGAGGCTGATTTCAAAGTTCTATTCCTACTTCCTGCTCTACTTGTGAAATGCATGCTATGAGAAATCTGGAACTTGCAAATTATGTTGATCGCTTGCAGGATGAGAATGATGAGTTGAGAAAGAGTTTGAGTTGTTGTCGGGTCAGGAGCCTCAGCTTGGTATCATGATAGCGGCTTTCAAACGCTATGATGGTCAAGCACTTGGGGCTGACAAAATTAGCGAGAGTAGTGGTGAGAGAGATAAGAAAATTGGAGAGATTCCTATCCCACCACTAACAACACACAAGAACAAGTTTGAGCCTAAGCCTAACCATCTCAGAAACAAACTTGACACAACTCCTAATCCACCCATATTCCCTCACCTAACAAACAACTTCCAAAAACTGGTGAGATTTGTGAGCTCAAAGGGAGATGTGGTTGGATAGAAGAAGGGTGAGAAACCTAGTGAGGAGAAACCAAAAGAGAAGCCAAGTGAGCAGCCCCAACCCAAGCCTAAACCAAAACCCATACGGTTCCATTGTGAGTATTGTGGGAGAGATGGTCACAAGGGTGAGTTTTTCTTCAAGAGGAAGCGTGAGGAGAGAATGGCTAAGGAGTGGGCTAACAAGGACAGGTACCACCCTTCTAATGGTGTACCTGAGCCTTGTATGCAAATGCCCAGGGCTAAGGCCATTGTGAGGAAGGTTCCGGCTTGGGGAGATAGAAGAATGGCAGGTGGTGCTGCTGGCCGAGCACCACCGGTCAGACCGGTCAGGGGGACTGGTCAGACCGGTGCAGGTCTGGGTGGTGAGCAGTTTGGTTTTCGTGCTCGTGAGGATGCTCGGTTTAGTTCTTTTGGTCGTGGTACAGGTGGTTGGCATGGTAAGTCTGGTGGTGTTGAGTTTGCTAGACGTTCTCCACCTCGTGCTCAATACGAGGGTGGGAGGAGTCGTAGCTTTGAGCTGGAAAGGAGCTATGGCCCACCGTCTTTCTTTCATGGCTTTCGTGCTCCTCCAGCGAGACGGGAGTGGTTTCCCCGTGGTGGTTTCAGTTCTAGTGGAGATGGTAGGATGGGTCCGAGGTTTGGTGCTCGTGGTAGGTTTGATGCACACTTTGGTAGGAATGCTAGGATCGATCATGCTAACCCCACTTTGGAGCAGATGGCTCAGCACTGGTTTTACTCTTTTGGTACTAACCCCAGTGTTGAGTCATTTGCTCATTCACATGCTCATTTTTGATTTTCAGGTGGGAGGCTTGGGGAACGTTTGGTTGATCGACTCCAATTGCTCGAGGCACATGACCGAAGATCGGGGGTGGTTCTCCAGCCTCACCCAGGTGGTGTCTAGGACATACATCACCTTTGGGGACAATGGACGAGGGCGTGTACTTGCGGAAGGTGAATTGAGGGTAAGTGACAAAGTGGTGCTGAAGCGTGTTGCCTTGGTCAAGTCGTTGGGGTTTAATTTGCTCTCTGTTTCCCAGCTTCTAGAGGAAGGTTTTGAGGTGTTGTTTAAGTCGGGTGGTTCTTGGATACTTGATGCTCGAGGTGACCTTGTCTGTGTGGTCATTTTCGAGGGTCAAATATTCTGAGCGGATTTCTCTCAGAGTTCGGGTGTGTCGAGGTGTTTCGTGGTTGGTTCTTTGGGTGAGTTGTGGAAGTGGCATAGGAGGTTGGGTCACTTGAGTTTTGACCTTTTGTCACGCTTGACTGGACTCAACTTGGTCCGAGGATTGCCCCGTTTGAGGTTCATAAAGGATTTGGTGTGTGCGCCGTGTAGGCATGCTAAGATGGTAGCTGCTTCCCATCCACCCCTCACCGATGTGATGACGGAGCGTCCATGCGAGCTGCTCCATATGGACCTTGTTGGCCCAGTTTGTGTGAGATCTGTGGGTGGGAAGTGGTACGTCCTGGTTGTGGTGGATGACTACTCTCGGTATGCTTGGGTTTTCTTTTTGGAGGAGAAAGGGGAGACGTTTGGTTTTGTTCTAGATCTTGTCTTGAGGTTGAAGAACGAGAGGCACGGAGATGCCATACGAGCGATCCGCAGTGACAATGGCTCGGAATTTAAAACTCTCGCTTCGAAACCTTTTGCCATGACTTGGGTCTTGAACACCAGTTCTCTAGTCCGTATACGCCTCCCCAGAACGGCGTGGTGGAAAGCAAAAACAGAACCCTGTGTGAGATGGCTCGGATGATGCTCAATGAGCATAGGCCTGGGAAAAATACCCGATACCCATTACCAGTACCCGAATTACCCAAACCCGAACCCGAATTACCCGAACCCGAGGTACCCGATCCCAAGTTTGGATAGTGATTGTCATTACCCGAAATTAGTTTGGGTAATTCGGGTAATACACTCCGGTACCCAAACTACCCGAAATTTGCCTGTCTTTGTATTTATTCACGTGTTGTTAGTTGAATACTTGAAATTGTCACTTTATTAGAATATAATTCTCTTAATTTGAACAAGTGACTATAATATATTATTCTTCTCAACTTGTAGTTGAAATCCAACACAAACTAACACAAACTACTAGTCTATGCAAAATTATGTGTGTTTGAGTGTATACTTTGATTATAGATTTCGGGTAAATTGGGTAACCCGAACACGAACCCGATTTTTGCGGGTACCCGAATTTGCAGGTAGTATTTTTCTGGAGCTGATATCGGGCAATGATTCTCATTACCCGAATTTCTCAAAACCCGAATTACCCGACCCGAACTAATCGGGTAACCCGAACGCCCACCCCTAGATGAGCATAGGACTCCGAGGAGGTTCTGGGCTGAGGCGGTCAATACCGCGTGCTATCTGTTGAACAGGATTTATCTCCAGGTCCATAAGAAGAGAACTTGCTACGAGTTGATGCACGGTAGAACCCCCAAGGTGAGTCACTTTCACATCTTTGGCTGCAAATGATTCATTCTTAAGAAAGGCAAGAGTTTGGACAAGTTCGAGGCTAGGTCTATCGATGGCATTTTCTTTGGGTACACGTCTCATTCTAGAGCCTTTCGAGTGCTCAATCTTGAAACTAACCAAATTGTGGAGACTTGCGAGGTTACCTTCGACGAGACATAGCCACGTAGTTCGCTTGTTCTTGAGTGTGTAGGTGACGAGGAACTTGGCGAGGAGATTTATGAGGATGAGGTGCAGCAGCAAGGAGATGAGGAAGATGGTGGTGTGGCACCTGCGGCTGAGCATGTACATACTACTTCGACTACGATTGAGGACGGGCCTTCTCCCACACCTACGACGACGTGTCGAGATCGAGAGGAAGCTGCAGCTGAGGGGGAGGTGGCTTCGAGGCGAGAAGCTCCCTTTCGAGTACAAGTGGATCACCCAGCTTCAACGATCATCGGGAACATCAACGAACGAACTACACGGTCGAGGTTTCGAAATCACTCCCACTTTGCCCATGCTGCTTTTGTTGCTACTTTTGAGCCCAAGGACATTGGACATGCACTATCTGATCACAATTGGGTGAATTCTATGCATGAGGAGTTGGAGAATTTTTGGAGGAACCAAGTTTGGGAGTTAGTGGAGCCTCCACCAGGTTGTAAGCCGATTGGGACAAAATGGGTGTGGAAAAACAAAGAGGGATAGAAGGGTGAAGTAGTGAGAAACAAGTCGAGAGGTTGGTTGCTCAGGGGTACACAGAAAAAGAGGGGATAGACTATGAGGAGACATTTTCTCCTGTGGCTTGTGTGGAGGCGATTAGGATCCTTCTAGCCCTCTCTGTGACTAAAGGGTTCAAATTGTACCAAATGGATGTTAAGAGTGCGTTTCTGAATGGTGTTTTGGAGGAAGAAGTGTTTGCGAGGCAACCACTGGGGTTTGAGAGTGAGAAGTACCCCCATAGGGTGTACAAGTTGAGGAAGGCGCTGTATGGGTTGAAGCAGGCGCCTAGAGCTTGGTATGGTAGGTTGAGGGGGTTCCTGTTTGAGAGAGGCTTTGAGATGGGTGAGGACCGGAGCGTCCGAGGACCGGTGGATGGTCGCTCCCTGGTGTGATGAGTGATTGACAACGTGGTGTGGACTGACTCTTGGCCGAGTATTGCAGGTGCAGGTTGCGGCTTGACTCGTGTTGGTGCAGGTGAAGAGTGGGTGCGAAAGGTCTTAGCCTTGCGGGGCCTCCGAGGAGTGGAGAGACAAGTAGGCTCGGCTCGATGGACCCTGTGGCCGAACAGGGTCAAGTGCGGGCCGCATGGTGGCAAGAAAAGCAAGATGAAGTCGTCGACCGGAGCCGGTGCAGGGTAGCGGCTCACGATCGGAGTCTGCACGCGGGTTTGTGGCGGTTCACCACAAAACTGCCGATTTACTTGGTTGAGCCACAAAACCAAGACCGGAGGCTCGGCGGGCAGAAATAGGATCCGGGCGCGCCGAGAAGCTTCGATGCCAGAGGACACGCAGTGGGATCGCAGGGCTTGCGTCGGGAAGACGCGGACTGCGGCAAAGGCGTGGCCGTCTGATGAAGAGGAGTGCTACTTGACCATATTGCCCCTGAGGGGATTGTATCTTAGTTTTAAGTGCTCGGGGTAGCTTGGTCATTTGCCCAACCCAGAGGGACTCATATATATAGCTCTAGGGTTTCTGGGCAAACCATCCTTCCGGACTGCTTCTCACTTCCCTGCTCCATAGGTTTAGATTTTCATCATCGTTTTGTAGAGAATCTGATCTCCGAGTGTATGGAAGCTTTCATGGTTGCGTTGATTTCCTTCTTGTATCTCGTGTGATTTTCGTGTCTTTTTTGAGCTATTTTCGTTGGATTTTTGTGCGCGCCTTGTTCCTTTGATTCTGAGGTGTTTGGGTTCGGATTTGTTTGTGGGAATCATGGATAGATGTCTCGTGCATCTTTGTGCTTGATCTTGATCCCTCAAACTCCGAATTTGGCCTCCGATTGAAGGATTTCGGTTGGAACCCTAGCTTTTTGGTTGAGCTTGGTAGAATCTCGATTCCTCTCGTCTCAGTGGATTTGAGGCTCCAAATTCGTAGGTATAGCATCTCCTAGAGGCGCTTCACCTTCCCCTATGATTTGGTAGCAATCCCTTGGTTGATTCGGGAGATCGGGCAAAGGGGTGAAGGAGTTGACCTTCAAGAGGTCGGACTCGGGCTGCTGTCTGAGAGCCTGGTGGACTGTCCGCGGTCACCGTGCGGACCGTCCGCGAGGTGCTGATCAGCCAGCTGTTCGTCATGTTCTTCGCGAGTTCTTGCGCCACTTTGTTTCGATCCGTCGAGTCGGGAGGTTTCGGTTGGAAGAGGTTGGTCGGACAGTCCACCCGGGCTTGCCGAGCAGTCCGCGAGGCTCGGACGGTCCGCGGGTAGAGCACGGACGGTCCGTTTTTCGAGGTGCAGTACTAGTGGTTCGGGAGGTATTTTTGGACAGTCCGCCGTGAACCTGCGGACGGTCCGCCTGCCCCCCCTCCCCCCGCGGACAGTCCGCCCGGTCCATGCGGACGGTCCGCCGCAGGCGCCGTAGATTGCCTAAGTCTTTTGCTTCTTGAGTTGCGCTTCCGTGTTGCTTTGAGTTGGGATTTGTTCCTAGGGTTGGTAGGTCCGTCGTGACTACGCAACCTTGGCAAACTCGTGTGGGAATCCTTGGTTGTGAGTTTGGGGCATAGGCCGAGTTCATCCTTCGGGAAGAATTTTTATCGGCTCCCATTCACTCCCCCCCTCTCTGGTCGCCTAATCGGTCCTTCAATTGGTATCAGAGCCGGTTACGGATCTTCGTGATTCTAACTAGTCTAAGATCCAAAGATGGCGTACCAGGAACGGGGTTCGGGTCCTCCACACTTTGATGGTAAGAATTACCAGATGTGGCAGAGGCGGATGGCTGCTTTCCTCCGCGGCAAGGGTCAGATCCTTTGGGACGTTACGGTGAACATAGCTTATGTTCATCTGATTAACTTCCTAGCTCTAGGATCGAGGGATATGTTTGACGCCAACAAAAAGGCGGTCGACTACTTGTTTCGTGCTCTGTGTCAATTCGAATTCGATCGGGTTCAGACAGAGGACTTGGCTTGTAGGATTTGGGAGCAGTTGAAGAATGCTCATGCTGGAAATGCTCAGGTTCAGGCTCGGTTGTTTGCGATCTACCAGAGAGAGTACGAGAACTTCACTCATCTCCCCGGTGAGTCCATTGACAGCATGTTCCAGCGGTTCACGGTGATTGTGAACAACATGTGGGCTAATGTGGTCGTGCTCCCGTACGATGATCATGACAGGGCTGTGAAGCTCCTGCACTCTCTGGATCGTACCGTGTGGAGTGAGAAGGTCGAGGCCATTCTCGAGTTGGAGAAGTATGAGACCCTCATGGTGGACGAGCTGTTCTCCAAGCTCAAGTCGTCCGAGGTGGACCGTGGGGGGTGAGCGAGGATCGAGAACCCGACTAACCCTCATAGTCTGGCTCTCATTTCTGGACCAAGGACTAACGCTAACATGTCTTCGAGACAATTCTCTTTGTCTTGTCTTGTGTCCATGCCAGATGAGGAGTTTGACGTGCTGGGCGAGGAGGATCTCGCGTTGCTGAGCAGGCGGTTCGAGCACATGTACACGAACCGGAAGAATGCTCAGAGGAGCTTGGGCATGTGCTACCAGTGCGGGAAGCACGGGCACTTTATCACTGAGTGCCCGGAAGCCATGGAGGTCAAGTCCGAGCACAAGCACTGTCCGAGGACCGACCACAAGCACCGCTCGAGGGATGACGACAAGGGCAAGAACAAGTCGGAGCGGAGGCCAAGGAGGAGTGGTGGTCACAAGAAGAAGGATCGAGCGATGGTTGTCGGAGCGAGCGACATCGACTCGAGCTCCTGCTACTCTTCATCGAGCTCAAGTGATGAAGATGAGAACCGGCACAAGGGCAAGCGGTCAAGCAAAAACATCAACGGCTTGTGCTTCGCCACCCAAGGCTTTTGCGGCATGGCACATAGCTCCGCAAGCAAGAAGAGCAACAAGGATGACTCGGACTCCGACTCCGAGGATAAGGTAAATAATGATCCATCCTTCTTGGTAGCGGAGAATGCTAGGTTGAATGAATTGCTTGACAACCGTGATGATATGCTTAGAAAGACCAACAAGGAGAAGAGGGAGTATAGGTCTTTGCTTGGAGAGACTAAGGAGAAGGTGATTGAGCTAGAGTCTTTGCTTGTTGATGCTAGGGCTCAAATAGATTCTCTTAAGTCTGCTCCTATTGTGACCGATGAACCTGAATGCACTGATTGTTCCACTTTTCTTGGTGATTTGACTGTGCTTAAGGAAAAGTATGCCTCCAAGGTTGAGGAACTAGATGTGCTTAGGGTTGAGCTAGATGAGATGAAATCTAGGCCCTCCTTGCTTGGTGCTTGCACTTCCTGTCCTGTTTTGCATGAGAAACTAGATGAATCGGTTGCTTATGCTAGATCTCTAGAAGCTGCTCTGAAAGCTCCTATTCCCACATCATGCTCTACTTGTGAAATAAATGCTGTGAAGAATTTGGAGCTTGCACACTATGTTGATCGTTTGCAGGATGAGAATGATGAGTTGAGGAAGATGATGGGTTGGTTGTCTGGTCATGAGCCTCAGCTCAGGATGATGATTGAAGCATACAAGCGCTATGATGGGCAAGCATTTGGGGCGGATAAGGTTGGTGAGGGAAGTGGTGAGAATGAGGGGAAGATCGGTGATATCCCAAAATCACCAAAAACCCACCACAAAAATGCCTATGCTCCTAAGCCAAACCCTCTTAGGAATCGACTAGACACAACCCTAGCTCCCCCGTGTTTCCTCCACACACATAGACAACTTCCAGAAACCCATCAAGTTCAAGAGTGACTTGGGGAATGAGTTCTTTGGGAAGAAGGAAGAGAAACCGAGTGAGGACAAGCCAGAGCCCAAAGAGAGCCCAAAACCAAAGCCAAAACCAAAACCCTTCCATTGTGAGCATTGTGGGAGGGAGGGCACCTAGCGGAGTTTTGCTTCAGGAGGAAGCGTGACGAGAGGTTTGCTTGGGAGATGGCAAACAAGGACAGGTACCGCCCTTCTTGTGGTGTGCTTGAGCATAGGATGGTGCCAAGGGGTGAGGGTGTGGTGCATACCATTTACTCTCGGGAGAGGCGTGAGTTTGTGCCTCAAGGTGATCCACCACAGAGAGATGGTGGTAGGTGTGTTGGGTTTGGGCGTGGTGAGTTTGCTGGACGTTCCTTCGCTTGTGGCCAATACGAGTATGGGGCAAACGATCGCAGTTTTAGGTCCCAGAGGAGCTATGGGCCACGGTCTCCACCTCGTGGTATGCGTAATCCTCCAAGGGGATGTGTGAGTGTTCCACCTAGGAGAGATAGGATGGATTTTGCTAACCCCACTTTTGAGCAAATGGCACGACACTGGTTTCATTCATTTTGTACTAACCCTAGTGCTGAGTCGTTTGCTCACTCTCGCTCTCGTTTTTGATTTTCAGGTGGGAGGCTTGGAGGGTTTTTGGTTGATCGACTCTGGTTGCTCTCGACACATGACCGGAGATCGAAGGTTGTTCTCCAGCCTCACCTCGGTGATGACCAAAGAGTACATCACTTTTGGGGACAATGGGAAAGGTAGAGTGCTTTCAGTGGGTACGGTGAAGGTGAGCGAGTCTGTGACTCTTAGGCGTGTCGCTCTTGTCTAAGTCTTTGGGGTTTAATCTTCTTTCGGTTTCCCAGCTTCTTGATGAGGGTTTTGAGGTCCGTTTCAAAACGGGTGCTTCTCGTGTTTTGGATTCTCGAGGTGATCTTGTGTGCACGATCATCCCCGAGGGTCAGATTTTCAGAGCCGATTTTTCTTAGTGTGTCGGCTCTTCTCGTTGTTTGGTTACTGGCGTTTCGGTGGAGCTTTGGAAATGGCATAGGAGACTAGGTCACTTGAGTTTTGACTTGTTGTCACGTTTGAGTGGGCTAGGTTTGGTCCGAGGATTGCCTAAGTTGAAATACCAAAAGGACTTGGTATGTGCTCCGTGTAGGCATGGTAAGATGGTCACCGCCTCTCACCCGCCTCTGACATCCGTTATGACAGAGAGGCCATGCGAGCTGTTCCATATGGACTTGGTTGGTCCAGCTCATGTGTGCTCAGCAGGTGGGAAATGGTATGTCCTGGTGATAGTGGACGACTATTCTCGCTATGCTTGGGTCTTCTTTTTGGCTGACAAGGGGGAGACGTTTGGTTTTGTGCGGGATCTAATCTTGAGGTTGAAGAATGAGAGGAATGGAGATGCTATTCGAGCTATTCGAAGCGACAATGGCACTGAATTTAAAAACTCTCGTTTCAAAACCTTTTGTCGTGATTTGGGTCTCGAACATCAATTCTCTTCTCCTTATGTGGCTTGTCAGAATGGTGTGGTTGAGACCAAAAATCGTTCCCTTTGTGAGATGGGTCGGACGATGCTCGACGAGCATAGGACTCCGAGGAGATATTAGGCTGAGGCGGTGAATACCGCGTGCCATGTTGGGAACTGGATTATTCTTAGGGCCTTCTTGAACAAGACGTGCTATGAGCTCATGCACGGGCGAGCACCTAGAGTGAGCCATTTCAGGGCTTTTGGTTGTCGGTGCTTTATTCTCAAGAAGGGTAATCTTGATAAGTTTGAGTCGAGGTCTTTTGATGGGATCTTTTTGGGTTATGCGAGTCAATCTCGAGCATTCCGTGTGCTCAACTTTGATACTAACCTAGTCATGGAAACTTGCGAGGTTACCTTCGACGAGACCCAGCCATGCAGTTCGTCTGTCTTTGAGTGTGCAGGTGACGACGAGATTGGCAAGAAGATCTTTGAGGACGAGGAGGACGATGCTGGAGAGGATGATGGTGATGATGAAGCTCCAGCCGAGCATGTACCCTCTACTTCCACTACGACGACTACGGTGCAGGATGGTCCAGCCCCTACACCGACTACGATCCAGCAAGATCAAGTGGAAGCTGCAGCTGAGGGGGAGGTTGTCTCCAGGCGAGAGGCACCGAGGCACGTTCAAGTTGATCATCCTCCCTCAAGAATCATAGGCGACATCAATGAATGTACGACACGGTCAAGGTCCAGGAATGTTTCTCACTTTGCTCATTCAGCTTTTGTTGCTACCTTTGAGCCGAAAGACATTGGACACGCCCTCTCTGATCCTAATTGGGTGAACGCAATGCATGAGGAGTTAGAGAACTTTGAGAGAAACCAAGTTTGGGAGTTGGTAGAGCCACCACCACATTGCAAACCTATCGGGACAAAATGGGTGTGGAAGAACAGAGAGGGTGAGAATGGTGAGGTGGTGAGAAACAAATCGAGGTTGGTTGCTCAGGGCTATAGTCAGAAGGAGGGGATAGACTATGAGGAGACATTTGCTCCTGTAGCCCGTTTGGAGGCGATTAGGATCCTTCTAGCCTTTTCCGTGGCTAAACGGTTCAAATTGTACCAAATGGATGTGAGCAGTGCCTTCTTAATTGGGTTTTTAGAAGAAGAGGTTTATGTGAAGCAACCACCGAGCTTTGGGAGTGCTGAGTTTCCCCACTGGGTGTATAGGCTGAGGAAGGCGTTGTATCAGCTGAAACAAGCTCTGCGTGCTTGGTATGGTCGTTCGAGGGGGTTCTTGTTCAGCAAGGGGTTTGAGATGGGCAAGGTTGATAAGACTCTTTCTCTCCTCAGGCAGGGTGATGATATCCTAATTGTTCAGGTGTACGTGGATGATATTGTCTTTGGCGGCTCGTCTCACTCTTTGGTTGCGAGGTTTGCAGAGGACATGAGCAAAGAATTCGAGATGTCTATGATGGGAGAATTGCAGTTCTTTCTCGGGCTTCAGATCAAGCAGGCGAAGGAAGGAACCTTTGTGCATCAAGCCAAGTACACAAAGGACATCCTTAAGAAGTTCAAGATGGACGACTCGAAGCCCCTGTCGACACCGATGAGTATGACTACAGCGCTGGATGCGGACGAGGACGGAGAGCCCGTGGACCAGAAGGAGTACCGGAGCATGATCGGCTCCCTCTTGTACTTGACGGCGACGAGTCCAGACATTCAGTTTTCTATGTGTTTGTGCGCCCGTTTTCAGGCGTCGCTGAGGACTTCACACCGGCAGGCTGTCAAGCGGATCTTCAGGTATCTTCGATACACTCCTGAGCTCGGTCTTTGGTAATCGGCGTCCTCTTCTCTTTTGCTTCTTGGGTTTTCGGATGCTGATTTTGCGGGATGTTGAGTCGATAGGAAGTCGACTTCGGGGACGTGCCAGTTTCTGGGTTCTTCGCTTGTTTCTTGGTCTTCTCGCAAACAGTCTAGTGTAGTCTAGTCTACCACAGAAGCCGAGTATGTTGCTGCCGCTAGTTGCTGCTCACAGCTCCTTTGGATCACATACACGCTGAGTGACTTTGGTGAGGAGTGTTCCCATGTACCTCTCAAGTGTGATAGCACGAGTGCCATTAGTGTTGCCAAAAACCCCGTGCTTGACTCCAGAACCAAACATATAGAGGTGAGGTACCACTTCCTGAGAGACAATGTTGAGAAGGGAAACATAGACCTCATCCATGTGCCAACCGAAAAACAGCTCGCCGATATCCTAACAAAGCCTTTGGACCAAGCTACATTTGCTCGTTTGCGAGGGGAGCTTGGAGTGGTTTTTCCTTTTTGAGCTTCGGTTGGGAGTCTGATGTACATACTCATGTTGCACGTTCATTTATGTATCATATCATGCTTGCATCTTTGTATCATAGACTGCATGTGTATCATATGCTTTAGGAATGTTCTTCTCCTATATACTTCGATCACCATGATATGCTGGATATGAGATTATGACTTTGCTAGTGATGCTCATGTGATGTATAGCTATGCTCTTGGTAGCTTTGGGATGTATATGCTTGTGGATGGCTTTCTTTTGTAAAAATGCTATATATGATCCTCTCTTGTGAGTTGAATGCCTCTCATATTCAATTTGTGCACTTATGGCTATACCTTACTTAATTTGTGCTTGGAACCATATTCTTTTCATTTGGGGTTAAAGACCCATTTATCATCATGAATGTTTAGCCTACGTGCTACCTTGTGGAGAAGCCTAAGCTTCTTTTTGCCGCAAAGGCACTTCATGTACCATGCTTAATTTGTAAATCATGAAATTGGTATATGAAATGCATGTGCTTGAAAAATATGCTTCCATGTCAAATTGGCTTTAAATTCCTTATCTTGTGTGCTAAACCGTTGTATGATGTTCACCAATGAGAAGTCTCATATTTAGAAGTAGACACATGGCTCGGTGGCTTTGACATGACATGAGATAGCTTGTAGGTGTTTGTGATGATCTTGTGATGAGAATATGTGACCTTGCATGAAGCTTGTGGGTTATATGTTGTTTGTGCTCATTTTGACCATGTTTAGGTCCTATGCTCATGAGAGGGAATTTTTTATGAAAATTGCCTCACTTTGATTATGGCTATGTCACATGCTTATATGTCCCTATCTATCTTGTTGGCGATGCTTGTACTAAAATTGTGGCTATCTTGCTTGTCTTTGTCTCAATTTTAGCATGTTGTAGTGCTCTTTGTGTATTTGAGAAGCACATGCTTGCATTTGTAGACTTGATTCATGCATTACCAACAAGGGGGAGAGATAGTACCCAATTCTTGCTTTGGGAGGGAAGTACCCATGTCATGCATCCAGGGGGAGCTTTTGCATCAAGTGGGAGAAATGCATTTGTTCAGGGGGAGCTTGCATTCATGTGCTTTGGAGCTCTTTTTCGCCTAATTTTAGTTGTGCTCTTTTGCCGATGGTGTCGAGCCCTTTTGCCTCACCTTGAGGAGTCGGCAATTTTGGAGCATTTTAACTCGGTTGTGTCGAGCCGTTGCCCTTGTCTTAGGGGACCGAGATTTTTCTCTCTCAAGTGATCTCATTTTGGCTTTTGTTTGGCTTTTGATCACTTGTTTGAGTTTTTCATTCGTTTCTTTTCTTTTTCTCTTTTCTCTGAAGTGGTTACTATGTGTGTGTTGTCAATGAACTCATCAAGGGGGAGATTGCGGAGCGGAGCGTCCAAGGACCGGTGGATGGTCGCTCCCTAGTGTGATGAGTGATTGACAACGTGGTGTGGACTGACTCATGGCCGAGTATTGCAGGTGCAGGTTGCGGCTTGACTCGTGTTGGTGCAGGTGAAGAGTGGGCGAGAAAGGTCTTAGCCTTCCGGGGCCTCCGAGGAGTGGAGAGACAAGTAGGCTCGGCTTGATGGACCCGGTGGCCGAACAGGGTCAAGTGCGGGCTGCATGGTGGCAAGAAAAGCAAGACGAAGTCGTCGACCGGAGCCGGTGCAGGGTAGCGGCTCACGACTGGAGTCTGCACGCGGGGTTTGCGGCAGTTCACCACAAAACCGCCGGGTTACTTGGTTGAGCCACAAAACCAAGACCAGAGGCTCGGCGGGCGGAGACGCGATCCGGGCGCGCCGAGAAGCTTCGATGCCAGAGGACACGCGGCGGGATCGAAGGGCTTACGTCGGGAGGACGCGGACTGCGGCAAAGGCGTGGCCGTCTGATGAAGAGGAGTGCTACTTGACCATATTGCCCCTGAGGGGATTGTATCTTAGTTTTATGTGCTAGGGGTAGCTTGGTTATTTGCCCAACCCAGAGGGACTCATATATATAGCTCTAGGGTTTCTGGGCAAACCATCCTTCCGGACTGCTTCTCATTTCCCTGCTCCATAGGTTTAGATATTCTTCATCGTTTTGTAGAGAATCTGATCTCCGAGTGTATGAAAGCTTTCATGGTTGCGTTGATTTCCTTCTTGTAGCTCGTGTGATTTTCGTGTCTTTTTCGACCTATTTTCGTTGGATTTTCGTGCGTGCCTTGTTCCTTTGATTCTGCGGTGTTTGGGTTCAGATTTGTTTGTGGGAATCATGGATAGATGTCTCGTGCATCATTGTGCTTGATCTTGATCCCTCAAACTCCGAATTTGGCCTCCGATTGAAGGATTTCGGTTGGAACCCTAGCTTTTTGGTTGAGCTCGGTAGAATCTCGATTCCTCTCGTCTCAGTGGATTTGAGGCTCCGAATTCGTAGGCATAGCATCTCCTAGAGGCACTTCACCTTCCCCTATGATTTGGTAGCAATCCCTTGGTTAATTCGGAAGATCGGGCAAAGGGGTGAAGGAGTTGACCTTCAAGAGGTCGGACTCGGGCTGCTGTCTGCGAGCCTGGCGGACTGTCCGCGGTCACCGTGCGGACCGTCCGCGAGGTGCTAATCAGCCAGCTGTTAGTCGTGTTCTTCGCGAGTTCTTGCGCCACTTTGTTTTGATCCGTCGAGTCGGGAGGTTTCTGTTGGAAGAGGTTGGTCGGACAGTCCGCCCGGGGTTGCCGGACAGTCCGCGAGGCTCGGACGGTTCGCGGGTAGAGCACGGATGGTCCTTTTTTCGAGGTGCAGTACTGGTGGTTCGGGAGGTATATTCGGACAGTCCGCTGTGAACCCGCGGACGGTCCGCACCCCCCCCCCCCGCGGACAGTCCGCCCGGTCCATGCGGACGGTCCACCCCAGGCACCGCAGATTGCCTAGGTCTTTTGCTTCTTGAGTTGCGCTTCCGTGTTGCTTTGAGTTGGGATTTCTTCCTAGGGTTGGTAGGTCCGTCGTGACTATGCGTCCTTGGCAAACTCGTGTGGGAATCCTTGGTTGTGAATTTGGGGCATAGGCCGAGTTCATCCTTCAGGAAGAATTTTTATCATCTCCCATTCACTCCCCCCCTCTCTGGTCGCCTAATCGGTCCTTCAATGGGGAAGTTAGATCAGACCTTGTTTCTCCTCAAGCAAAGCAAGGAGATCCTAATTGTGCAGGTGTACGTGGATGATATTGTCTTTGGTGGATCGTCTAACTCTTTGGTTGCAAGGTTTGTAGAAGACATGAGCAGGGAATTCAAGATGAGCATGATGGGTGAGTTGCAGTTCTTCCTCAGCCTCCAGATCGAGAAGTCGAAGGAAGGAACATTTGTACACCAAGCCAAGTACACCAAGGACATTGTGAGGAAGTTCAAGATGGAGGACTCCAAGGCCATGACGACGCCGATGAGTACGACTACAACTTTTGATGCGGACGAGGAAGGAGAACACGTGGACCAGAAGGAGTACCGGAGCATGATCGGCTCCCTCCTGTACCTGACGGCGACGAGGCCGGACATCCAATTCTCGGTATGTCTGTGTGCTCATTTTCAAGCATCTCCAAGGACTTCGCATCGGCAAGCAGTCAAGCTCATCTTCAGGTATTTGCAATACACTCCCGACTTTGACCTTAGGTCCTCTGCGTCTTCTTCTTTTGAGCTTCATGGTTTTTCAGACGCGGATTTTGCCGGGTGTCGGTTGGATAGGAAGTCCACTTCTGGGACTTGCCAGTTCTTGGATTCTTCTTTGGTGTCTTGGTCTTCCCGCAAACAACTAGTGTTGCTCAATCTACAACCGAAGCCGAGTATGTTGCCGCAGCTAGTTATTGCTCTTAGCTCCTTTGGATCACATACACCATGAGTGACTTTGGTGAGAAGTATACCTAGGTTCCACTTCTTTATGATAGCACGAGTGCCATTAGTGTTGCAAAGAACCCAGTGCTACATTCCAAAACCAAGCATATAGAAGTGAGATACCATTTTCTGAGAGACAATGTTGAGAAAGGGAAAATCGCTTTGATCCATGTACCCACACAAAACCAAGTAGCGGATATTTTCACCAAGCCCCTAGATCAAGCGATTTTCACACGTTTGCGGGGAGAACTTGGTGTGTGTTTGGTTTCTTGAGTTGGTGGTGGGAGCTCCTTGTGTAGCATATGTACAGTTTCCTTTGTGCATTTCTTGCATTTTGCATTGCATATGTAACATGATGTATAGGCATCTTTGTATCTTAGGTTGCATGCATTTTGTATCATATGCATTTTGTAGGAAAAGCTTCTTCTATATACATTGTTCACCATGATGTGCTATATATGATTTTGTGAGCTAGTTTGGTATGATATGGTTTAGTTTGGCTTAGCTCTTGATGATCTTGATTTATATCCATGGTTGATAGCTATGTTTTTGAAAAATGCTACATGTATGCTCTCTTGTGAGTAAATGCCTTTATATGATCATGACATCTTTTAGTGGCATTTCTATGCTTAATTTGTGCTTGGATAGTTTATTTTGAGCATATGGGGCCAAAGGCTCATTTGTCGTCATGAATGTTTAGCCCCCTTTCTTTATCTTGTGGAGGGGCATAAGTTCCTTTTTGCCGCAAAGGCATTTCATGTACCATGCTTAATCTGAAAATGGAATGTCTTTTGCTTGGAAAATGTGCTCCCATGTCATATGTGCTTAATTTAAATTGCTTTTAGGTGCTACACCGTTGCATGTTGTTTACCAATGAGAAGTCTCATATATAAAAGTAGGCACATGGCTCGGTGGCTTTGACATGACATGAGATGCTTGTGGGTGTTTATGATGATCATATGCTTAGAATGGTTGTCCTAGCATGAAGTTTGTGTGGCTTTGCCATTTTGACATGTTTTGCTCATGTTTATGACTTTGCTCATGAGAGGGTAAATTTTCGCAAAAATGCTCAATTCTATCTTAGCTTTGCCCAATGGTTGTGTAACTTGGTGATCTTGTAGCTGATGTTCATACGAAGCTATAGAGCATCTAACTTGCTCATTTGGTCATGTGTAGCATGTTGTGTTGAATTTTGTCTATTTGAGAAGCTCTAGGTTGTAATTTTTCAAGTTTTGCCTTGATTCATACATTGTCAACAAGGGGGAGAAGTTTGTACATGTTTTGGGCAACTGAATGCATTTAGAAGGTTTCTGAGTGGTTTCGAGCCATTTTTGGGCTCTTGCAGTTCCCAGGTTTCCCAGGTGGTCATCGGCCTGACCGGTGGAGGTCACCGATCTGACCGGTGTGAGTGTCAGGACCTGTGCAGTTGTGGTGCACCGGTCTGACCGGTGCTGTGCACCGGTCTGAGCTGAGCTGGTGCAGCTGCTTTGTTTTGTGAAGAGGTTTGCATGCATTCGTCCAGGGGGAGTTGCATTGGTTCAGGGGGAGCTTGCATGTATGCAGGGGGAGCTCTTTGTGGTTTTCGAGCTTTGCTTTGGTGGTTTGTGCTCTTTGCTTGAGCTTTCTTTTGTCTCGATTGTGTCGAGCCGTTGCCCTTGCCTAAGGGGACTGAGACTTTCCACTTTCAAGTGATCTTGTTCTTTGCCTTTGGTTGGCTTTCGATCGCTTGTTTGAGTTTCTTTGTTCGTTTCTTTTCTTTTTCCTTTTCTCTTTGGTTACCAAATGTGTGTGTTGTCAATGCACTCATCAAGGGGGAGATTGAGAGCCTGTGTGGTTCGAGGACCGGTGGATGGTCGCTTCCTGGTGTGATGAGTGATTGACAACGTTGTGTGGACTGACTCTTGACCTAGTATTGTAGGTGCAGGTTGCGGCTTGATTGGTGTTGGTGCAGGTGAAGAACAAGTGCGAAAGGTCGATGCCGGTGAGGCCTCCAGGTGTAGAGCAGACAAGTAGGCTTGGTTCGAGGGACCCGGTGGCCAGCGGGGTCAAGTGCGGGCCGCATGGTGGCAAGAACAGCAAGACGAAGTCATGAACGGTTTCTTGGTTGAGCCTCAAAACCAAGGTCGAGCCGGGACTTCGTGGAAGCCAAGTCATGAGTGGTGATTGGCGGAGGCTACACCGAGTTCGCGGGGTTTCCAGTGGTTCACCACAAAACCACTGGGTTCCTTGGTTGATCCACAAAGCCAAGACCGAAGACCGAAGAGCAGCAGCACTGGACTGGTCTGACCGGTGGGTTGGACCGGTCTGACCGGTGGGTACCGATCTGACCGGTGAGGAGCACCAGTCTGACCGGTGTGCGACGACGCCTTCCGGAGACTTCGAAGTGGAGGACACGCGTCGGGATCGCAAGGCTTGCGTCGAGGCTAAGCAAGTTTGCGGTCGCCGGGCATCCGTCCGATGGTGCTACGACGAAGATTCCCAAATTGCCCCTCGGGGGTATGTATCTTGGTTTTATGTCTTAGGGGTAGTTTCGTCTTTCGGTTGCCTCCATATAACAAAAGTGGTGAGAGGATGGCAGCCACCTCTTGGAACCCTAGCTCATTTTTGCTTTTGCTATTTTCCCTTCCTATTTTCCTTAGGATTTTTAGGACTAGCTTGAGAGCTTCATGGTGAGATCCTAAGAGAGGGATGGAAGATCGGGTGGCAAGCTAGACCTTGTATGAACTTTCATGGTATGTATAGATGATTTGGCGTGGTTCCTCAAGGCCTTGTGTTGTTTCCCCCATTTTCCTTTTTGGTGATTTTTGTAGCCTTTTCTTGGCGAATTTCTTGTGGTGGATTTGAGACCTTTCGCTTTGGGATTTGATTGGGGATGTATGCATGAACCCTTTGTGGTTCTTTTCCTTATGATTCCCCTCCCAAATCCGTGAGTAAAGGTGTTCGATTTTGGGGTTTTCCTAGGTTTCTGGAAAGTGGTGTTCTTGGTGGAAATCCTTCGATTCCTCTTGATTCAACGAGTTTTGGTGGACCAAATCGTAGCTATGGGATGCCCATGAGGTACTCCTAGTATCACCAAAGTCTTGTGCAAATCCATGGAGTGTATCGGGAGATCGGGATTTGGATTTGGAGGAGTTGACCCGCGGGTTGCTGTTCATCCCGAGCTCTTAGGCCCTGACCGGTCCGACCGGTGCCTTCCACCGGTCTAACTGGTGCAGCCCCCTATTGGGTTTTGGCTCGGGTGAACGTTCTGGTGTGTTCCCTAGTCTATAGGCTTGTTGTTGTTTCAGGTTTGGTGCTGTTTGGAGCTTGGGAGGTTGGTTTCTTGGATTTTGGGTTTCCTGGCTTGGACCAGTCTGACCAGTGTGCTATACCGGCCTGACTGGTGTAGGAGCCTTTCTGTGGAAATCGTCAAGTCTTGCTCAGGTGATTCGGTTTGGTGTCCAGGGTGACCCGGTGTGTCTCTAGAGAGTGTCGGGTGATCTGGCGGTCTAGTCCAGGTGATCCGGCTCGGACCGGTCTGACCAGTGGTAGTGACCGGTCTGACCGGTGTGGTCTGGTGCTGCTCGAGTGTTTCTTCCGCTGCGTTCTCAAGTAGGTTTCGGTGGTTGTTGGTTCCTAGGACCAGTAGCACTTCAGTGGCTACGTGGTCTTGGCCAACTTGGGTAGTTGAGTCGGAGAAGTGATTTGGCCAAGCCGTGTTCATCTTGTTGGAGAAGACATCTCCCTCGAGAAGAATTTTTATCGGCTCCCATTCACTCCCCCCCTCTCTGGTCGCCAATTCTGTCCTTCACCGGAACGCGAAGCGGTGCCGCAACTGGATCCACGCGCGTGCCGGCGAGTTGGCAGCGAAGAGGGAGACGACGATGAGCGCTGGAGAGAGGCCAAGCGGCGGTGGAGTGAACCCAATGCCGGAGACGAGGGTCCTCGACTGGATCCTCTTGGGTTCTGACGAGGGGCCAAGCAGCGGCAAGGAGGAGCGTGCCGGCGAGGGGGCAGCAAAGTGGGCAAGGCGCCTGCCTCACGTCTGCGAGGGACGAAGGTGTAGAGGACCTCATCTCTGACTCTGGCAACGACCACGACGACGGCGAGGCAAGTTTCTCTGAATCTCACTGCCTTTTACTTGTTCTATAGATGGAGCTTGAGCTTGATAAAGTTAGTGCCTATGATGATGTCTTCCATGCTTGTCGTGATCTTATACTAAGTTCCGAGGCAAATCAGTTCTGAACTAAGTTATGCTTTTACTTGTCACCCTGCTATGAAGCCTAGGATAATTTTCAAGTTCTTATATAATTTTTCTATGATGATTACTGTACCTATACTGCTCCAAGTTCTGAGGCAAATTAGTTATGAATTAACTATGTTATTCTTATACCATGTTTAACCCTGTTTCAGACAAAACTCTATGAGTCGCGAGCAAAGCTTGAGTTGCTTCTAAACCTTAATGTCTGGGATTATGTGAAACCTGAGTTTGAAAAAATCACAAAAGACGTGAACAACCTCATCAAAAAGGCTAAGCACATAAGGAGGTACAAGTATACTACTGAACAAAATCTCGAGCCCATTGAAGATGCGCTCGAAGGGCTTCAAGAATCCTTGGTTGCTTACGAAGAGGCTGCAAAAAGAGCCAATCTTGATGGGCATGAGGAAGTTCAAGCTTGTTGATGTGCAGGGTCAGATAGCCATACTTTTGTGGATGTTCAAGGGGCATGCTTTTGTTGATGTGTATGGTCAAATAGCACGACCATAGTAAATAATTAATGTGATGGACAAGTTAAGTCCTAGCCTGATGGACAAGTTAAGGTAATTGTTTGTAATAATTATCTTTATTCCTGTGGACAAGTTATCTTCATCTATGTGGACAACTTATCTCTCTTATGATGTTTGTTTTGTCTCAAAAGATATATGTGTTGATTGTGCCTATATGTCGAAATGGAAGCAATGAGAGATCGAGCTGACCTGTCAATGAAGACAGACTCAAAGGAGATGCGGATTCACAAACCTCCGTCTCCTTTATTCACAAAGGAGACACGGATTAACAAACCTCTGACTCCTTTGTTCACAAAGGAGACAAAATTTATAGTAGCACAGATTCTATATATGCAGGATCGCGCCCCCGTGCATTGGAGACCCCCGGTTTGGCTAATAATCCCCTGCCGTCGCGCTCCCGCTTCATGGCAGTGAAGAGTGCTATTAGACTTTAATTATTGAGCTCTCAGTCTAGTAACAGGCGTCAAATGGTCATCGGTAACAGACACTAAAGTCGGTTACCGATACGGCAACGATCAGTAACGGACTTAAAGAGCCTATTACCGATAGGGCATTGATCGGTAACGGATTTTACGAGCCCGTTACCAATAGGTTTAACTTTTGTAATGGACTCGCTTTAACGTCCGTTACAAAGAATTAATGTAACAGGTGTTTAAGAAGCCCGTTACCAAAAGTTCACATTGGTAACGGGTGTTGTGGAGGTAAACCCCGGGGTCGGCCTGCCGCGCTTACTGGTAACGGGCGCCAAACAACAACCGTTACAGATGTGGGTGCATGTGACGGGTGTTAAGGGCCCGTTACAAATGCTGCGTGACCTATTTAAGGTTTTCATGTACTGGAATACAGGCCTGCGAGACCAGGAGACAGACGTCGTGGCCTAAGGGCTACAATTAAGCCATCTCCTGATGACAATTGTTCCTCATTCAGCGAAGACAGTGAGGCATCTCTAGTGAGACATCTCCGAGTACATGATGGTGCGTCGCTACCCAATACAAAAACAGAAACAATTCCAGTCACTCTAGCAACAACCAGTGAGCCAATGGACTCTTCCTTCTTTTTGAAACTGATCCTTGAAAATCAGCGCGAGCAGACCAAGTTCTAGTCAATGATGGAGAAGAGGATGGCACAACAGGAGTTAAACCGCACACACTCAGAGCAGATATTACAAATGGTAACACAGCAGCAGCGCACTATGGAGAATTTTGTGAATGCTTCACTCAGTCACCTTCACCAAGTTAACAGCTTACTACCACCGCCCGCTCTACTCGCAACTATTGGTCAGACCCCTTGCAACTCCTGCATCCTGCTAACTTGGGTAAATCATCTAAAGCCTCTGAGTTGCCTCATAGTTCAGCAATTGGTTCACAATGGATGACAGAAAAGGATTCCAAAGAGGAAGATGAAGCAAATGCATCAATACTCAAGGTTCTATCGGATATTGCAGCTGAGGAACACAACAAGGCAGATCCTTTGGCGGTAATAGCAAATGATTCGGATGGTCATGCTATCTCTGCTGGAAGTAGTGTAGAACATCCTGGTCACTCTACTTTGCATGTTCCAGAAGATTCTGCTGCAGCTACCTCGGAAGGCCCTCCTGCAGCTGATCTTGCTCTTGCTGCAGCTACCTCAGAAGGCTCTCCTGCAGCTGATCTTGCTTGAGCTCCTGCTACCTCAGAAGGCTCTCCTGCTCCTGCTACCTCAGAAGGATCTCCTGCTCCTACTCGTGCTCTTGCTACCTTCTAAGGCTCTCCTACTCCTACTCCTGCTCCTGCTCCTGGCATCCCCATCACAATCCTATTATATCGGCTCCTTCAAACACCGACGAAAAAGAGGTATAATGTTAAACATTTCTTTTATTTCTATTGATTCCATTTGATTGTTGTATTCGAGTTGAACAATACATTTTTCTTCACGTATGCGAACCAACCATAAATAATCATTTTGCCTAGGCTTTGTGCTCAGGTCTTCACAATTGCTGACCAAAATGAAATTGTACCAGAGTCGGAAGACTCCCAATACTCTTGTACCGGGTTGCAGAATGAGATAGAGGTACCAGCACTTCGTTTTCAGAATAGAACATCGTACTTGTATCGTGGCGTTGAAGACTCTGACTTCTATACGATTGAATCATCCAATTGGATTAATGGCTTGGATCAATGCAGGATTCCTACACCCAAAACGGAGAGTTCTACGGCCTCAACATAACACAATGCATGAGTTTTGCTATGCATAAAACAAACCCAACACTCCCTACACGTGCTTTTGTTTGTAATTTTCGATGTAATCCTTGAACCATACGACCGTACCGATGTTTGATGAGAGGAGGGGATGTGTTGATCTCCAATGTTCGCATGATCGAAGAGTATACAATGTGACGTGCTCATAATCATGTATTACTAAGCGAATCGAATCGACAAAGGAAGGGATGTGTTGATCTCCAATGTGGGCATAATCGAGGAGTATGCAATGTGACGTGCTCATAATCTTGTAGTACTAAGTGAATCGAATCGACGAAGGAAGGGATGTGTTGATCTCCAATGTGGGTATGATCGACGAGGATGCAACATGACATGCTCATAATTTTGTAGTACTAAGCGAATCAAATCGACGAAGGAAGGGATGTGTTGATCTCCAATGTAGGTAGGATAGAGGAGTATACAACATGACGTGCTCATAATCTTGTAGTACTAAGCGAATCAAATCGACAACGGAAGGGATGTGTTGATGTCCAATGTGGGCATGATCGAGTAGTATGCAAGGTGACGTGCTCATGATCATGTAGTACTAAGCGAATCAAATCGACAAAGAAAGGGATGTGTTGATCTCCAATGTGGGCATGATCAAGGAGTATGCAACGTGACGTGCTCATAATCTTGTACTACTAAACAAATCGAATCAACGAAGGAAGGGATATGTTGATCTCCAATGTGGGCATGATCGAGGAGTATGCAACGTGACATACTCATAATCATGTAGTACTAAGCGAATCGAATCAACAAAGGAAGGGATGTGTTGATCTCCAATGTGGGCATGATCGAGGAGTATGCAACGTGACGTGCTCATTACGAGCGTTGCGATTACGAGCGGTAGAGGGACATTAATGTCTTGAGGAGTCACACATTCTTCTCTACGCTTGGCCTCGATAAAATTAAATCACTTTTACCACCTAACCGAAACGCAGTGGCAGAAGTTGTCCAATATAGGACTTTTCGGAAGGTTGCTGGCATTCGCCCGCCCTCCATGAAAAAGACTAGGGTTACTACTGCACTTCAGGTTCAGGTTATACGAGCCAGACTTGACAATGAGAAGCAAGGGGGGCACAACTGCGGCACAAGATTGTTGAACAGGAGGCCGTGATGAGCGAACTGAGATTGAAGGCTCAACAATAGGAGACAACATTGAAGTCTCAAACAGAAGCTTTTGAAGCTTTGAAGAAGAGCACAAATGACTTGCATAATCTGATCTAAGACATGATAAATTTCAGCCAGGTTTATCTTGCTCTCAACTGAAGTGTGGTCCTGGTGAACTTGTGTTGTTGATGATTTATTGTACGTTGATTCGATTCGATGCTAACTTGATGTATGTGGCACAATTGTACTGGTTGAACTATTCCCTGAATGTGGTGTGAATTATATGGAAGTGGGAAATGTTCTATTTTGTTGTCTGGTTATGTGCTGACAATTAGCAGCCAGAATAGTATACAGTGCTCTGCGAAATGCAATATGGGCCGAGGCCCAGGAAAGGTCCTGGGGATAATTGCCCAAAATCAAATGTCCCTGCATAATGCAATATGGGCCAAGTTCATTAGATGGACTAGGGCCCAAAATAAAATAGCCCAATATAGCATGCAACAAACATTTAGGGAACTACCAAAAAAATAACACGAAAACCTGAAACGGGCTAAAATTGGCCCAACAATATTAGGTGGACAAAGGCTCTTACATGGATCGGGCCTCAATTTGTGACGAACAGAAATCGTCATAATCCCCTGGCACATCGAAGACGCGATGGATCTCGTTCTGACGTGGCGCAACCGCCGAAACAGGTTTATGACGACAAGTGTTACGAATTTATACGCGTCATTAAATTCATGACACCGCGAAATAAGGTCTCGTCATTAATCGCGGTTTGAGACGCACGATTAATGATGGGGCCTTTTCGTAACAACCGGTGTCATTAATCGCGGTTTATGACGAGAAACACCCTTTTTTACGTCACTAGTCGGCACATTCCTTGTAGTGATATATACTACCTGTTAGAGACCTTTTCCAGAGAGTGAGAGAGAGAATGTCGACATCTTGCTTGAACAGCTTGCTCTGTAGGTATTGGAGGTTATGTGCGCTATATATGTGAGCTTATAGCATTTGAACCAGTACTTCAAACACATATCTATGAATTCACGTATTTTCTTCAAATCATCAACATGTTTAGGAAGCATGTTTATTATTCTGAGTTGGTTTAGTACTATTTTCAATTTAATTGAATTTGCGCTTAGGGATTTTGAATACCATGCATTCAGACATATATTGCACTACCTACAGTGCCTATAGGAGCAAGTTGCCCAAGCACAATGTTCTCAGTGACACCTCTAAGGAGGTCAGCTTCAGTATATATAGTAACTCTTAGACAGTGAGAGGGAGAATATTGACATCTTGCTTGAACAGCTTGCTCTGTAGGTAGAAGAGGTTACGTGTGCTATATATGTCAGCTTATAGCATTTAAACCAGTACTTCAAACACATATCTATGAATTCACATATTGTTATCAAATAATCAACATGTTCAGGAAGCATGTTTACTATTCTAAGTTGGTTTGGTACTATTTTCAATTTAATTGAATTTGCGCTTAGGGATTCTGAATACCATGCATTCATACATATATTGAACTACATCCAATACCAATTGGAGCAAGCTGCTCAAGCATAATGTTTTCAGTGACACCTCTAAGTAGGTCAGCTTCAGCATATATATATATATATATATATATATATATATATATGTCCCGTGGAGCAAGCTGCTCTTAGACACCTTTTCCAGAGAGTGAGAGAGAGATTGTCAGACATCTTGCTTGAACAGCTTGCTATGTTAGTACTGGAGGTTAGGTGCGCTATATATGTCAGCGTATAGCATTAAACTAGTACTTCAAACACATTTCTATGAATTCACGTATTGTCCTCAAATCATCAACATGTTCAGGAAGCATGTTTATTATTCTGAGTTGGTTCCGGAAGTATATGTAACCTTTCACCGAACCAAGTGTGCACACATAGGTTGAGAGGGATTTAGAATACCATGTGCTTTGCAGTGCCGTATTGGTCTGAAACTCTTTGCAAGGCTTTCAGATGCCCCGTGGGAAGGATTCACCAAGTTTGAGATTTTTCTGAGTCGGTTTAGTATTTTTTCAATTTAATTGATTTTCCGCGCGACATCACCCGGTAATTAAACATTGACCTGAGTCCACCCCTGAAAAGATCCATAATGGTGTCAAACTTTGACACATGGTCTCTTGTGACTTAGGAGACAAATCTTTGTGGAGGCTGATGCAGAATTCTTGTGTTTTGGGTGTGTAATTGACCATAATTTGTGGCACGCATCACTTAAAAAAATACAATAATACATTTACTTATCAGAAAAACCTAAGATCTTGTGTGAGGCCTTATTTTGGGTGTAGATGACAACAAAAAAATTCAATCCATTTTGACATAGACAGAGTCAACGTGCTTCACAAAGGTATATGTAACCTTTCACTAAACCAAGTTTGCACACATAGGTGGAGAGGGATTTAGAAGACCATGCGCTTTGCAGTGCCATATTGGTCTGAAACATTTTGCAAGGCTTTCAGATGCCCCGTGGGAAGGACTCACCAAGTTTGAAATTTTTCTGAGTTGGTTTAGTATTTTTTTTCAATTTAACTATTTTCTACGCGACATCACCCGATAATTAAACGTTGATCGGAGTCCACCCCTGAAAAGATCTGGAATGATGTCAAACTTTGACACAAGGTCATTTATCAGTCGATTCAATTAATGATGCATAAACTGACTCAATTGAGTTTTTTAAAGTTATTTCAAATCAAGTTACAATATTTTCGTATAAAATTTGGAACATATGAAGATTGTAAACGAAAATTAGAAGTAATTGTTTCAACTCTTAAATTAATATGTGCATAGAAAAGTAGATATTTTTTCTTAATTTAATGTAATATTGCAAGGCACAAATATTTTAACTTACGATTTTTTTAAAATGTTGCAAACAAAAAGAATGAGAAAAATTTAGAAGGAAAAGAGAAATGTTAACTTCCCGCGCAAAATTGCAATTTAGTCTCCCTTTAGTTTCGGGTCATAACACCACCCGGGACTAAAGGGAGAAAATTTGCCTTTGGGGGGTTCCCATGCGAAACACCCCTTTAGTCCCGGCTCGTAACAACACCCGTGACAAAAGGCCCCCCTTTAGTCTCGAGTCGTAGCACCACCCGTGACTAAAGGCTCTATAGTCTTGGGTCGCAACACCACCCGTGACAAAACGGTGGGGGTGTATATAAGCCGCCTCGCCTTCTAGATCGGCACTTAGCCGCGTTTCGCCCAAATCCGCCTCGTCTATGTCGTCGTTCAGCAGCCGCCGCCGGCGTCCTCGCCGTGCCACTCCCCGACGCGCTGCCCCTCCCGGTTCCGACGCGCCAGCCCTCGCCAACGCGCCCCACCCCGACGCGCCACCCTTCCCGCCGCGGTGCTGGCACCCTCCCCAACGCGCCGCCCCTCCACGACGCGCCCCTCCCCGACCATACCAGCTGGCCTGACTGGTACACCGCGCCACCGCTGGCCCTGTCCCCATGCGGCCACCGGCCGGTGTGCGTGCGTGCGCCGACGACCGGCCGGGCCGCGCGCACCCTGGGATTTTGGCTTGCTGACGCAAGCTCGTGTAATGCTTGCGTCACCAAGCATTTTTAATTAGTTTTAAATTTATTTGATTTAGTTTATCATTTGAAATGTATTTATGTATAGTAATAATAATTTCCTAGATAGTCATAGAAAATGTAGAAATCATTGATATACATAGGAAATTTTAAATTTATAGGAATGCAAAGAAAATTTAATTAGAAATCATATATAGTTGTAATGCTTTGTATATGTTTGTGTATATATAGTCATACATATATATTTACTAGTAAAATGCACGTGCAACACGCACGTGTCTAAACATCACAACAATGAAATTTGTACTTTTATGAAAGGACTAATTTGTGGATATCAAACTTAAAAAAATGTAGTACATAGGTTTAAAAGATAATTGCCTCACTATGATTCATGGTTCAATCTTATTACAATAAAAAAGATAATTTCAAAATTTGGACTTTGGCTCTGCATCCTTAGGCCGGGCACTTAATCTAGGTGACGATTCAAATCAACACATATATATCAATCAACAAATAATGTTGGATCTTTCATGCCTTCAGCTACATATGTGCTCCTTACTTTGCAAACCAGATACAATAAAAGAATGGTTTGCATTCCATTTTATGGTTTGACAATCCATTTTATGCATTCCATTTTATGCATCTGCTACACATGTGCTCCTTACTTTCACTACAAGAAAATCGTTGACTAGTGACGCAACCACATTTTAGCGTCATTGATTTATGACGTTCCTGTCTAATCTCGTCATAATATTTTACTTCCGAGCAAATTTAGTGACAAAAAAATACTTTCGTAATAACGGTTGCTACTGTAGCCGAGCGTTCACTGTTCCATGCTTGTTTTGTGACGCCATAAGCTCCGCAATAGCGTCATAAACCAACTTTGGTCCCACATGTAAGCATTATTTTAAAAATAGAGCGTTCCAAGTCGTTATAAAATTTAGTTGGGTCCCACATGTAAGCATTTTTTCGAAAATAGAGTGTTCCAAGTCGTCATAAAATTTTCCAGGGTCCCACATGTAAGCATGTTTGCCATGTCAGCGGCGTCGTAAACCAACTTTGGTCCCACATGTAAGCATTTTTTCGAAAATAGAGTATTCCAAGTCGTCATAAATAGTTCCAGGGTCTCTCTCGAAGGGAAATTTTTTACATTGACCAGGTCCTACCTGTAAATTTTATGTGAGTCCTTAATATAAATTGGTAATTCGAAGGCGAAACGCTTCACTGCATTCGCAAAGACTCTCGACTTTTGCTACGTAGATCAGCAATTCCAAGGTGAGACTTTTGGCAGGAATGGCGGATCCTAGCGGCGACGGGAAGATGGTTGCGCCGCCATATCCAAGCAACGAGAGGATGAAACAGCACGACGAGGTCAGTCCTCTCCTCTGGTTTGAGCTGCTATATACTCCCCTATCTTCCTAGGTTTGGGGATATCAAGATTTAGGGATCTGGTGGATTGATGATCATATATGTTAGATTCAGATTTCATCGCACTCTTAGATTTGCACTTCGATTGGTGTTAGAAGCTGATAGGCTATAGACAATTCATAGGTGTTAGATTCAGTTAGTTTTCAATTTACATCATCTTACGATAGGTTCTTGTATTTTAGTAGCTTTCGGATGTTCTTCCTGCCACTCGTTTTATAGATTTTTCTGAAGGTGCACAATTGATAGGATTGATAGATCCTTATATTTTCAATTTGCATCGTTTTATGGATTGATATATTGAAGAGACTATCTTTGAGCTACAGACTGTGAAGGGGCATCTGGATTCTATCATGATTCTTATCCTTTGCACAACTCATAGGTGTTAGATTCAGTTAGTTTCCAATTTGCATCGTTTGATGGATTTATAGGTTCTTGTATTCTACTAGCTTCTGCAGGAGCTTCAAGCCACTGTCGCTGAGCTCTAGAAAGTGAAGAGAGACCTGCAAGACCAAGAGCTAGAGGCTGCACTATACAAGGACCTATATAAGCAATCGTTACAGCAGCTGGATGACTTGTCTCTGCTATTGTTACAACGGGAGAACGCCACACTAAAAAAATTTAATGAGTTACAGAACGAACATACTGACGTGTTGAAAGTGGCTTACAAATTGATGGAAGAGGCTAACCAAGAGAACCGGGAGAAGATTTCCCAGTTGAAAAAATGTAACATGAAGTGTGAAGCTGCTTGTGTGAAGCTGCAGGAGGCCATAAATGAGCTGGAGAAGTTCCAGCAATCTTAAAAAACATGTTTCTACCTCATCATCTTATGATGTTTTCTACTTGGTGGTGTGAACGTTTTGGTGATGAGTGCTATGAGATTCCATCTTATTATGCCGATTTGGTTTAATCTGTTTCAAATTGAGTTGAGCATACTCACCATTCTGAATTAATTTTGCTGATGTTTTGCTAGTCCGTTCTGTTGATGTTTTGCTGGAAGGACCTTCCTGAGTAACGATCACGAAACTGCTTGTTTCCTACTGTCGGTCACGAAATGTTGCAAAAACAATTTGCCATAGCAAGGGTTCAAACTAGAGACCTATAGGAACGAGACAGCACTATCTACCACTGCACCACCTCTTGGTTGTGTCAATTTAATGAGAAACACTTTCCACCCCAACCACAGCACGGAGCGGTTGTTCTGATAAGTTGGCGGGAGAAAAGCCCGCGCTGTAGCAAAAAATAGTTTTCCCGCAGCCCGCTGCCCCGAAACGGGAAAACGAAGAACGAAGAGGCGTGTAGGCTACCAAAACGGATCATTCCGGCGGTGATTTGCGACTACCAACGGCTGCTCACTCCTACGGGCGCAACCTGGGTGATACTTGTTGCAGCGGTGTGTCAATCTGGTAAGTAATTTTGTGTTCAATCCAGAAAATTTCGTTTCGCAGAATGTTCTCCTTTTCGGTTCGTTCTGTGGTCAGTAATTTTGAGTTGGATTCACCAAAAACTTTCCAAATGGATAGACGCTGGATAACCGGTTGTATTGGTTTTACCACCGATCATGAGAAAGGGGTCCAGGATTTCTTGGCATTTCTTCAGACAAGATACACTGAGGACGAAGAAATACTATGCCCGTGTCGTCGATGCCTCAATAACTCTACAGGGACTATAGAGCGAATTGGAGTTCACTTACTTGTGACTGGGATGGCAACCACTTACACTAGGTGGATCCATCATGGAGAAGCTTTGGAGGATATGGTTGACGATGATGAAAATGTACAGGATAATGCAATTCTGCCAGATGCAGAGGGGGATGTGGATAATGCAGCTCCACGGGATGGTGGTGATCAGGAAACAGTCCAGGAAAACCAATACATATCGGGTATGGAGGAGGATGAAAGCCCTGGAGACGATGGGATGTCTGAATTGATTGCTGACTTGGGCAAGGGTCAGGTGCTCGGTGAGAAAATGTATGAATTTGTAAAGGAACATCTGAACCGTAAGGTGTCACCGACATCTTCATATGCACAATTTACATTTGTTGTGGAGTTACTTCATATAAAGTCTTTCAGTAGCATGAGCAACGTCGCATTCAATGCAACGATGAATTTGTTACAAAAAGGATTCCCAGAAGCGTGTCTTCCAGACTCTTTTGATGCGGCAATGAAGTACATATGTTCCATGGGACTCGGCTATGAAAAAATCTATGTTTGCAAAAATAATTGTATATTGTTTCGCAAGGAGAAGTATGTCAAACTTGATGTGTGCCCAGTATGTTGTGAAGCGGATTCAAGATGGAAGGATGCAGACACCAACAAGCGCATTCCTCAAAAGGTATTAAGGCATTTTCCGCTGATTTCCAGGCTGAAGAGGATGTTTCTTTCATCAAAAATAGCAAAGGATGCACGATGGCACGAGTCGAAGCGAAAACCGGTGAACAATGAGCTTAGCCATCCAGCTGATGGTGAGGCATGGAAAGAATTCAATAAAAGATGGAAAAAATTTGCAAAAGATGCTAGGAACCTTAGACTTGGTCTTGCAACCGATGGTTTCAATCCATTTGGCAACATGAACAACTCATATAGTATGTGGCCAGTATTTGTTGTGCCGTATAACATGACACCATGGGTATGCATGGAAGAATCAAACTTCATGATAGCCTTATTGATCCCTGGGCCGAGTTCTCCATCAAAGGATTTTGATATCTTCATGGAACCTCTCGTCGAAGAGCTGCAGCAACTTTGGAAGGGTGTCTGGGAAATCGATGTTGTTGAGGGCAAAGGATTTAAACTGCGTGCTGCGGTTCTTTGGTGCATACATGATTATCCAGCATTGAGCACGTTGTCTGGGCGAGTCACGAAAGGCTATTTTGCCTGTGTGCGTTGCGACAAGGATCCTTGCTCAAGGAGATTGAAGAACAAGATATGTTACATTGGGCATCATCGTTTCCTTCCAACTGACCATCCATGGAGAAGAAAGAGAGCAGATTTTGATGGTACTATTGAAAACCGAGAAAAGCCAGAGCAGTTTACCCATGAGGAGCTGAAGCAGCAACTGGAGAAGGTTAAAGACGTTAGACCAGGAAAGCATCCTCTACCTCAAGGAAAGAAAAGGAAGCGGGAATCCGGACAGTGCTGGAGCCGAAGGGTTTGTTTGTGGGACTTGTTGTATTGGTCATCTCTGAAGTTGGCACATAACCTTGATGTGATGCACATTGAGAAAAACATATGCGAAAACCTTATTGGAACGTTGCTTAAAATTGCTGGGAAGACAAAGCACACCATCAATTCTAGGGTTGATTTGGAAGAGATGGGCGTAAGATCAAATCTACACATGGTGGCAACTGAGGATGGTGAATCATGCAAAATGCCAGAAGCTCTGTATGTACTTTCAAAAACGAAACAGAAGCTGTTTTGTGATTTTATAAGTTCGGTGAAGTTCCCAGATGGATATGCTTCAAACTTAGCTAGGTGTATTGCTGCAGATGGATGCAAACTACAAAGACTGAAAACTCATGATTGTCATATCTTACTCCAAAGGGTTTTGCCGGCTTGTCTTCGCAGTTTAGTGGACAAAGAGATATACACAGCTATTGCAGAATTAGGAAACTTTGTTGAGCAACTATGTTGCAAAACTCTGAAGTTAGATGTCTTGCAAAAACTGAAAACAGATATCCCAATAATTCTGTGCAACCTTGAGAAAATTTTCCCTCCTGCCTTCTTTGATGTTTTGGTCCACTTGGCTGTCCATTTGCCTGAGGAAGCAATCCTGAGAGGTCCAGTACAATATGGATGGATGTATCCCGTTGAAAGAATGCTATGCACATTGAAGCGTTCAGTGAGAAACCAAGCTAGGCCTGAAGGATTCATTGCAGAAGCAAATGTTGCTAATAAGGCCTTGACATTTTGCTCTAGGTACTTCGCGACTGATGATGTGGCCACACGATTCAATCAGGTTGGAAAGAATAGAGAGAATGCTGGTTTGTCTGTAGATGGAACATC
The DNA here is from genome assembly GCA_036936925.1 of Cenchrus fungigraminus. Classification (NCBI taxonomy): domain Eukaryota; kingdom Viridiplantae; phylum Streptophyta; class Magnoliopsida; order Poales; family Poaceae; genus Cenchrus; species Cenchrus fungigraminus. Next base: position 90,092,928 of record CM072774.1, on the reverse strand, counting down.
CTGTTTCGATCACAATGTTCAAGTACTTGGAGCAGGGACCACTTGTTGGCTTGGGTCAAAGTACGACAAGGTGGTTTGGTATGTGCTAAACAATTGCGAAGAGGTGAAGCCATATATCGAGTAAGTAAATCACCATTGCAATGATAGAACTACAATTATTTCGTTCTAACTTTGAGATGGTACTGCTTTGCAGAGTGTTCAAGAATGAATTAAAAGCGAAAGGTGTGTCAGACGAGGATATTGATCGTCGAATTGCTACAGAATTTTGACACTGGTTTAGATCGCATGTTAGTATTCATTTTTTTTGTTTGGTAGCTAGCTTATATTACCTTGTGAGGACCTTTACATAAGACTATATTAAAAAAAACTATGGCTCTTCTGTACAGATTACAAACAATCCCGTGAGCGACGACAACCTATATGCATTATCAGCTGAACCAGACCTGCGAGAAAAAACTTATACAACATGTATTGTAGGCGGTGTCCGGTACCACATCAAGGCCTGAGAAGCAAACAGGAAGACACAGAACAGTGGAATCATGACTACAGGATCACATAAAGACACTGCAGAAATTGAGTTTTATGGTTCACTAAGAGACATTATTGAGCTGCGGTACAACTCGGGGCTTGACAAAGATCGAACTGTTGTTTTATTCGGACCAAGAAGGAACCGAAGATTAGAAATGATGGTTACTTCACAAGCATCAATACTGGAGATTACTGGTACCAAGATGATCCCTACATTCTTGCTGAACAAGCAACGAATGTCTTTTCCTTGCCAGACACCCTACTACAACACCCATGGAGAGTGGTGCAAAAATTTGAGCACAGGCATTTGTGGAGCTATAATGAAAATGAGGAGGACATAGCTCCCACAGGCATGGTACTTGCATATCAAGATGATGAAATTGACCAAACCTTGCATGATGTTATACTTGATGATGGTCTCGATGATGGTTCGGAGGTTCCGGTGCCTATTACTGGCGAGGAGACTGTGGTTGCAGCCGCTGAAGTTGACGCAATTCGCCAGCAGGAGCTGTTTGATGTGGATGGATTCAATTTTGAAGATGAGGACGATGACACTCTATGGCAATACGTCGATGAAGATGAAAATGCTGCCGATGAAAGTGACGACGACTAGGATATCAAATCAGTAAATGTTTAAGTCGATCCGAACTGAAATCATGTGGACCTTATGATTTATATGTAATTTATATGTAGTTGAAGTGCACTTTCCTGAATATTAAACCTGCCGTAGGTGCCTACTATCCGGTTCACTGTATTATGTAGCATCGGAACTTCCTATTGCGTCTTTACACCATATACGATCGCGCATGGGGATGCCGATTATCCGGTACGTTGTATTATAAAACAATAGAATGTCCTGTTGGGCTACGTGAATGTGTTGATCTCCAATGTGGGCATGATTGAGGAGTATGCAACGTGATGTGCTCATGATCATGTAGTACTAGGCGAATCGAATCGATGAAGGAAGGGATGTGTTGATCTCCAATGTGGGCATGATCCAGGAGTATGCAATGTGACGTGCTCATGATCATGTAGTACTAGGCGAACGAATCGACGAAGGAAGGGTTGTGTTGATCTCCAATGTGGCCATGATCGAGTAGTATGCAACGTGACGTGCTCATGATCATGTAGTACTAGGCGAACGAATCGACGAAGGAAGGGCTTTGTTGATCTCCAATGTGGCAATGATCGAGTAGTATGCAACGTGACGTGCTCATGATCATGTAGTACTAGGAGAACGAATCGACGAAGGAAGGGATGTGTTGATCTCCAAATGTGGCCATGATCGAGTAGTATGCAACGTGACATGCTCATGATCATGTAATACTAGGCAAACGAATCGACGAAGGAAGGGATGTGTTGATCTTCAATGTGGCAATGATCGAGTAGTATGCAACGTGACGTGCTCATGATCATGTAGTACTAGGCGAATTGAATCGACGAAGGAAGGGATGTGTTGATCTCTAATCTCGGCATGATCGAGTAGTATGCAATGTGACGTGCTCATGATCATGTAGTACTAGGCGAACGAATCGACGAAGGAAGGCATGTGTTGATCTCCAATGTGGCAATGATCGAGTAGTATGCAAGGTGACGTGCTCATGATCATGTAGTACTAGGCGAATCGAATCGACGAAGCAAGGGATGTGTTGATCTCCAATGTGGGCATGATCGAGTAGTATGCAACGTGACATGCTCATCATCATGTAGTACTAGGCGAACGAATCGACGAAGGAAGGGGTGTGTTGATCTCCAATGTGGCAATGATCGAGTAGTATGCAACGTGACGTGCTCATGATCATGTAGTACTAGGCGAATCGAATTGACAAAGGAAGGGATGTGTTGATCTCCAATATGGGCATGATCGAGTAGTATGCAACGTGACGTGCTCATTATCATGTAGTACTAGGCGAATGAATCGGCGAAGGAAGGGATGTGTTGATCTCCAATGTGGGCATGATCCCGGAGTATGCAACGTGACGTGCTCATGATCATGTAGTACTAGGCGAACAAATCGACGAAGGAAGGGTTGTGTTGATCTCCAATGTGGCCATGATCGAGTAGTATACAACATGACGTGCTCATGATCATGTAGTACTAGGCGAACGAATCGACGAAGGAAGGGCTTTGTTGATCTCCAATGTGGCAATGATCGAGTAGTATGCAACGTGACGTGCTCATGATCATGTAGTACTAGGCGAACGAATCGACGAAGGAAGGGATGTGTTGATCTCCAAATGTGGCCATGATCGAGTAGTATGCAACGTGATGTGCTCATGATCATGTAATACTAGGCAAACGAATCGACGAAGGAAGGGATGTGTTGATCTTCAATGTGGCAATGATCGAGTAGTATGCAACGTGACGTGCTCATGATCATGTAGTACTAGATGAATCGAATCGACGAAGAAAGGGATGTGTTGATCTTTAATGTTGGCATGATCGAGTAGTATGCAACGTGACGTGCTCATGATCATGTAGTACTAGGCGAACGAATCGACGAAGGAAGGGATGTGTTGATCTCCAATGTGGCAATGATGGAGTAGTATGCAAGGTGACGTGCTCATGATCATGTAGTACTAGGCGAATCGAATCGACGAAGGAAGGGATGTGTTGATCTCCAATGTGGGCATGATCGAGTAGTATGCAACATGACGTGCTCATGATCATGTAGTACTAGGCGAACGAATCGACGAAGGAAGGGGTGTGTTGATCTCCAATGTGGCAATGATCGAGTAGTATGCAATGTGACGTGCTCATGATCATGTAGTACTAGGCGAATCGAATTGACGAAGGAAGGGATGTGTTGATCTCCAATGTGGGCATGATCGAGTAGTATGCAACGTGACGTGCTCATTATCATGTAGTACTAGACGAATGAATCGGCAAAGGAAGGGATGTGTTGATCTCCAATGTGGGCATGATCGAGTAGTATGAAACGTGACGTGCTCATGATCATGTAGTACTGGGCTAACCGAATCGACGAAGGAAGAGATGTGTTGATCTCCAATGTGGGCATGATCGACTAAGTATGCGAATGGATTGTCCGGTTCTTTGTATTATGTATGACAGTACCATCCTGTTATGACTTTCATACTCATCGACATACGTCCGGAGGATGGTCTGGTCTGGTATACATCAGAACAGAGGAACTTCCTTGTAAACTACAGGTATGAAAGGCGCTTCCCATTTCCTGGTCACAGAGTGCCAACAGTGCAGTACACACACCTTTATGGCTTTATCCAACGGCGTGTCACTCGTGCTGACACGCCATCCCCCCATTTACTGTCTCGTCACTTGAGGTGCAACCCCTTGGTAGGGTTCCGCCGCTGCCGCCGCCGCCTGCAGCAGCCTCCGGCGGATACCTCAATCCGTCACCGAAATCGGAGGTATGCGTCCGCCTCCAAGCTCCAGCGGATACCGCAATCTGCCGCCGAATTCTTGGAATGGCACTAATTCGAGAAATCCATTGCAGATGGGCCGAGATGGTGACAAGAGAGATGGAAAGTCGCTTGATCCTCCTCCAGCGAAGCGACAACGAAAGTCGCAGCTGACTTCTGCAGGCACGTCTGGTCCTCAGACGAGGCTAAGGTGTAGGCCTGCGGCACGGGATTCTTCCTCTGCCCCTACACACCGCACACGGGGGTGGGTCATCCTCGGTGCCTTCCTACCGCACACGGGGTGGGTCAAGCTCGGCGCCTTCCTGTCGCACACGGGGTGGGTCAACCGCGGTGCCTTCCTGCTGCACACAGGGTGGGTCAACCACGGGCCATCGCCCGCCCCGCCCTTCATAGTTTCCTGCGCCAGATCCCAGGAAGGAGAAATAGGTACAACTTCACCCTCCACCGGAAGAGCTGCTTAAGATGGTGGACCTGCGCAACCACACCTACCAAATGATTAAAGGTCTTAGATGGGTGCCTGAGAAGCAGTGGTGGGACAAAACCAAGGACAAATGGGTCGAACCAAGATTTAGGAATGTCCTTCAGCAAACTTTCTATTACAACTACAAATACCTGCCCATGAAACTGTACCAGCACAGGGTTATAAATTGGGATCATATGACGTTGGCCATGGGTGGGGATGTTAAGGCATACTTCGATGATCATCCCGGATTGGCTGATTTGGTCCCAATGCATCATAAGTATGTTCAGGATTCGGTGAGAGCTTTTTATGCTACTGTGTACATTGCCGATACTAGGGAGTACATCATGTTCATGTTTCAGGGACGCCAGGTTACTCTTTTCCAACACCATATTGCTGACAAACTTGGATTGAGGGATTTTGAAATAGGAAAGTACGACCATAAGACATCCCTACATAATATTGTCTACGGGGATCGTGAACCACCTCGGCGTAGTTTGCTCGGTGGGTCGTCCCCGTCCGACGAGGAGATGGTCGGACTTTTTGTTGAGTCGTTCACAGGTAGGCGAGCATATCGCACGCCTGACATGCTTACCCCTGAGGCAAATGTGGTTCACCGGGCACTACGGAAGACATTGTTACCACGGATTGGCAATGCAGAGTTGATCACTAGTCTTCAGTAGTGGCTTCTCCTTCACGTCATGACTGGCCAGCCCTTTGACATCGTGGACTTCATTTTAGCCGAGATTGAAGATGTTATCTTTGATGGGTTGACCGTGGCCCGAAATATGTTGTATTCTCACTGGATCTCCTTCATGCTGAGTAGTGTTACCAGAGTAGATGGAGACGGGGAAAGGGTGCGAACCGGACCAAAAGATTGGCGTCCTGAGTACATGATGTCCGAGACACATTTCAAGGAATACAGGCCTGCGAGACCAGGAGACAGACGTCGTGGCCTAAGGGCTACAATTGAGACATCTCCTGATGACATTTGTTCCTCAGACAGTGAAGGCAATGAGGCGTCTCCAGTGAGACATCTCCGAGTACATGATGGTGCATCACTACCCACTGGAAAAACAGAAACAGTTCCAGTCACTCCAGCAACAACCAGTGAGCCAATGGACTCTTCCTTCTTTCTGAAACTAATGCTTGAAAATCAGTGCGACCAGAGAAAGTTCCAGTCAATGATGGAGATGAGGATGGCACAGCAGGAGGAGTTAAACTGCGCACACTCGGAGCAGATAGCACAAATGGTAACACAACACCAGCGCACTATGGAGAATTTTGTGAATGCTTCACTCAGTCACCTTCACCAAGTTAATGGCTTACCGCCACCGCCCGCTCTACTCGCACCTATTGGTCAGACTCCCTTGCAACTCATGCCTCCTGCTAACTTGGGTAAATCATCTGAAGTCTATGAGCTACCTCACAGTTCAGCAATTGGTTCACAATGGATAACAGAAAAGGATTCCAAAGAAGAAAAGGAAGCAGATGCAACAATACTCAAGGTTCTATCTGATATTGTAGCAGAGGAAACGAATAAGGAAGATCCTTTGACGGTAATAGCAAATGGTTCGGAAGATCTTGCTCCAGCTACCTCAGAAGGCTCTCGTGCAGCTGATCCTGCTCCAGCTCCTGCTACGTCGGAAGGCTTTCCTGCTCCTGCTCCTGCTCCTGCTACCTCAGAAGGCTCTCCTGCTCCTGCTCCTGCTACCTTAGAAGGCTCTCCTACTCCAGCTCCTGCTACCTTAGAAGGCTCTCCTGCTCTAGCTCCTGCTCCTGCTACCAAAGAAGGCTCTCCTGCTCCTGCTCCTGCTCCAGCTCCGGCTCCTGATGACCCTCTTCACAATCCTGTTACATCAGCTCCTTCGAACACCGACGAAAAAGAGGTAGAATGTTAAACATTCCATTTATTGTCATTGATTCCATTAGATTGTTGTATTCGAGTTGAACAATACATTTTTCTTCACGTGTGCGAACCAGCCATAAATAATCATTTTTCCTGGGCTTTGTGCTCAGGTCTTCACAATTGCTGACCAAGATGAAATTGTACCGGAGTCAGAAGACTCCCAAAACTCTTGTACCGGGTTGCAGAATGAGATACAGGTACCAGCACTTCGTTTCCAGAATAGAACATCGTACTTGTGTCATGACGTTGAAGACTGCGACTTTCATACGATTGAATCCTCCGATTGGATTAATGGCTTGGATCAATGCGGGATTCCTACAACCAAAATGGAGAGTTCTACAGCCTCGACATCACGCAATGCATGAGTCGTGCTATGCATAAAACGAACCCAACACTCCCTACGCATGCTTTTGTTTGTAATTTTCAATGTTATCCTTGAATCATGTCACAATACCGATGTTTGATGAGAGGAAGGGATGTGTTGATCTCCAATGTGGGCATGATCGAGGAGTATGCAACGTGACGTGCTCATAATCTTGTAGTCTTAAGCGAATCGAATAGACGAAGGAAGGGATGTGTTGATCTCCAATGTGGTTATGATCGAGGAGTACGCAACGTGACGTGCTCATAATCTTGTAGTACTAAGAATTGAATCGACGAAGGAAGGGTTGTGTTGATCTCCAATGTGGGCATGATCGAGGAGTATGCAACGTGACATGCTCATAATCTTGTAGTACTAAGCCAATCGAATCGACGAAGGAAGGGTTGTGTTGATCTCCAATGTGGGCATGATCGAGGAGTATACAACGTTATGTGCTCATAATCTTGTAGTACTAAGCCAATCGAATCGACGAAGGAAGGGATTTGTTGATCTCCAATGTGGGCATGATCGATGAGTATGCAACGTGACGTGCTCATAATCTTGTAGTACTAAGAAACGAATCGACGAAGGAAGGGATGTGTTGATCTCCAATGTGGGCATGATCAAGGAGTATGCAACATGACGTGCTCATGATCATGTAGTACTAGGCGAACGAATCAACGAAGGAAGGGATGTGTTGATCTCCAATGTGGGCATGATCGAGGAGTATGCAACGTGACGAGCACATGATCATGTAGTACTAGGCGAATCGAATCGACGAAGGAAGTGATGTGTTGATCAATATATGGGGAGCAGTACATAAACGAAATGAGTAGTTCCTAGTCAAGGAATATCCTATCTAGTAGTATCTTGATTAGAGGAACATCCTTTGCCGCAGTATATAGCACTGACCAGCCCTCAGAACAAACCGGCTCATGATTCAAATATTCAGAATTTCGGACGCCCGGGCAAAGCAGATGTTAAATGTCCTTTTTGCTTCCCCCTTCCCAATGCACCCCATTTCAGTCACCACCAAAATGAAAGGGTATATTGGTAATCTGACAAGGCCCTCCACCGAAATGGATAAATTACCCCCGCCCCCGTCCCTTCCCTCCCTTCTACTCCTCTCCTCGCCATCTCAAATCTTTCCGCCCCCATTTCACCTTCCCTCCTCGCCGGCAGCCCAAATCTTCACCTCCTCTCCTCCATCGTCTCAAATCTACCGCTTATAGCTTCAGCCCCTTTCCCATCTGCCTCTGTAGTAGTAGCGGTGACGACACAATGGCACCAGGAGGGAAGGTCATACGAAGGAAATATCCAGAACAAGGTACAATGTTTTCCTCCTCGGTTCAGCTTCCCCGGTGGATTCGTACTTGCGTGTTTTCCCATGTGGCAGATCCCGTGTGTGCACTAGTTTTTTTTATCAGGTAGATCCCAAGTCTACACTAGTTCTTTTTAGGATCTTGTTTTGACTAGGAACATCCTTTCAGGATCTTGTTTGGCTAGGAACATCCTACTGGTTCTTATAGAAGTTTTTAGATCTGACAGATCCCGTGTCTACACTACTTCTTTTCAGGATCTTGTTTTGACTAGGAACATCTTTTTCAGGATCTTGTTTCGGCTAGGAACATCCTACTGGTTCTTATAGAAGTGTTTAGATCTAGTTTTATTTACAGTGGTAGGCCAATCTTATAGAAGTTTCTCTGCTTTCCTAAAAGAAGTAGACGAGCACGGCGATTACGAGCGGCAGAGGGACATGAATGTTTTGAAGAATCACAATTTCTTCTCTAGTCTTGGCATCGAGAAAATGAAAGCACTTTTAGCAGCTAACCGACCAAGCAGAAAAGGTACCAACAATACAACAATACATGATTCGGATCCGGAGTACAACCCTTCTGATGAACATGAATCTGACCCAGAGACATGTCAACAAGAGGTAGTCTTATCATGAACTCATTTCATGTACTAGTTATGCAGGATTGCTTATGATCTTCTCTTTCTTTGTTGAATTTTGTGTAATCAGGTCACTCATAGCATACCTGTCAGTGGAGGAAGAGGGACCACGAGAATTCGGGCACCGGATGACCCTACCAGAATGCCTCCTAGACTGACTAGGACCAAGGCAAGGGAATTAGCTTTAGCTGATGGGAGTGGGACAACTCTTGATACACAAGAATTGCCCACTGAAGGCCAAGCAACAGCAACCCACGATGAGAACATCACTGACATGACGACTGCAGAAGGCAAGTCATTTGATCTCATATTCGAATGTCCTAATTACCAACCGAATAATTATTAACTTGTATGGCTGTAACAAACTTGTTAGGTGATGCACGCCCTTCCAGAGCACAATGGGGGCCGCAGGATTCAAGAAGATTGGGCAGAGATCTGGACCAAATTAGCCGAGGCTTAAATGGCAAGATCCCTATACACATTCAAGAAGGGCTCAAATGCCCAGAGGCACCAATGCAAGCTACAAAGTTTGCATCAGAAGGTGGGATCATAGTGCGTGGGCACATACCGATCCTTCCTAGCTAGAAGGACTACAAGCCAAAGAAGAACCAGCAAGATGGTGAAAAGACTGAAGACCATCTCAAGAACTACATGGGCAAACTAGCGGTGTGCATATGTCCATCCACTCATCTACTACCATAGTTCTTTGCATCCATTCTTGTCATCCATTTTTCTGATAATTGTCTTGTGTTAGGGGTAATTTGACATTGACACCACCAGTGAGCCTGTAAGGGTGGCAAGCACTGACATGCTGAAGTCGATACAGAGACAGGCGAGGTATCGCCTGAAGCAAAAGTACTTCAATGATGTTCTATCAAATGCAGTCCCAACTAAATCTCCGGTGCCCAATCTGACCGACGCCCAATGGAAGGCACTGGTTACCATGTGGTCTTCCCCTGAGCACAGGGTATGATAGAACTTCAACTTGCCACTACCACATTTTCATGTACTTATATATTGTTCTTAATCTTATTTCTTACATGAGTTCTTATTATTGTAAAGGCGAGGTGTAGTACAAACACCAGTAATTAAGGAAAGGTCAAGTACCATCAGCGCACGGGATCTCGAAGCTACATTGTACAAGCTAATCTTGTGGTAAGCAGATGAACAAGTCATGTTTTTGCTCTGTAGTTCATTTCAAGAACCATTTTACAATGCTAGCGCTTTGATAATTATACCTGTTTTCGAAACATGTTTAGAGGCAGAAGTATACTGCTGAAGGAGAAGGGCTAAGTCCACTTGATTATTTAAAGTCCTTCCACTGCAGCAAGAATGGCTTCACCGCTCCAGTACAAGCAGCATTGTAAGTACTTGTCTGCTTTTGCATTTTTCTTTGCAACAATACTAGAAACATGTGTGACTATTTTATTTTAAACCTTTCATTTTATTACCTTTTTTAGGCTCGCATGGAACAAATTATCGCTAAACCTCAAGGCGACCAACCAAGAAAGACTGTTGCTGAAGCAGTGGCGGAAGTTGTCCAATCTAGGACTTTTCGGGAGGTTGTTGGCATTCGCCCACCCTCCATGAAAAGACTAGGGTTACTACTGCACTTCAGGTTCAGGAAATACGAGCTAGACTTAACAATGAGAAGAAAGGGGGGCACAACTGCGGCAGAAGATTGTTGAACAGGAGGCCGAGATGAGCGAACTGAGATTGAAGGCTCAAGAACAGGAGACAACATTGAAGTCTCAAATAGAAGCGCTTGAAGCTTTGAAGAAGAGCACAGCTGACATGCATAATCTGATCCAAGGCTAGATAAATTTCAGCCAGGTTTATCCTCCTCTCAACTGAAGTGTGGTCCTGGTGAACTTGTGTTGCTGATGACTTGTTGTATGTTGATTTGATTCGATGCTAACTTGATGTATATTGCACAATTGTACTGGTTGAACTATTTCCTGAATGTGGTGTGAATTATATGGAAGTGAGAAATGTTTTGTTTTGTTGTCTGATTATGTGCTGGCGATCAGCAGCAGCCAGAACAGTAGACAGTGCCCTGCGAAATGCAATATGGACTGATCTAAAAAAAAATATGGGCCGAGGCCCAGGAAAGGCACTGTGGATAATGCCCAAAATCAAATGTCCAAGCATAATGCATTATCGGTCAAGTTCGTTAGATTGCTAGGGCCCAAAATAAAATAGCCCAATATACTGTGCAACAAACATTTCGGGAATGGTCAAAAAAATAACACGAAAACCTGAAACGGGCTAAAATTGGCCCAACAATATTAGACGCACAAAGGCTCTTACATAGACCGGGCCTCAATTTGTGACGAACCGAAACGTCATAACCCTCTGCCATGTCGAAGCCACGATGGATCTCAGTCCGACGTGGCAGGTAGCTTATGACGCCTTAGTGTTACGAATTTATACGCGTCATTAAACTCATGACGCCGGGAAATAAGGTCTCGTCATTAATCACGGTTTGTGACGCTCGATTAATGACGGTGCGTTTTCGTAACAACCGGTGTTATTAATCGCAGTTTATGATGAGAAACGGCCTTTTTTTTCGTCACTAGTCGGCATTTTTCTTGTAGTGTTTGCAAACCAGATACAACAAAATAATGGTTTGCATTCCATTTTATGGTTTGACAATCCATTTTATGGATTCCATTTTATGCACCTGCTACACATGAGTTCCTTACTTTGCAAACCAGATACAATATACATGATGATCCGTGTTAGTGTGAAATAAATCAAACAGAAGGTAGAGGTTGCGTGAAAACATTACCACCAGTGCAGTAGGTGGATCCATATACGTGCTTCCATATTCATTCTTCCGATATTAGTTTTTCCTTGCCCTTGATCTTTTAACCTCTTTGGTTCTTCAGGTAAATTTGCATACTTCTTCCTTGCCATTCACCTCATTCATTCAACTGGATTTTCTATTTTGAGCCTTACCACATCTAGACCTAAAGTTTGAAATAAGAAAAATTAGTGGTGTGCCCTAAAAAAACATTTTTGAGGGCCCCTCTACAAAAAACATTGAACAGATCAAACTCACCCACACCAACCTCGGATGAAACATGACGAGTACCGACAAAATATCGCTTCAGTACAGTTGATGGATCAAAACAAAATTACTACATATAGACCAGGTAAGAAGCACATTTAAATATCCAATTGCCTACGATCCATACCTCTTAGTTTGCAAGGCTACACTAATAACCTATGGTCTCTAAACAAATCATGAAATAGGTTCAGAAAAACAAAATCAATATTACTACATCTGGTATAATTGTAACCATAGGTAATCAGTGTAGAGTTTGAGTTTCCAAGCAATCTAGGCTAAATTATCATCGGGCTTTTATGGCACAAGCTTACCTGAAGCCAACCATTGATGAATTGAGCGCATATAAGGATTGAACACGCAGCTCAAGCCTGTCGAAAATTTAATTCCCCATTCTAGATTTGGTTAGATTAAAAAATATCAGAAAATGATAGTGACAAGAACAAAAATACACTAATTGCATTGCTAGGATGAGACTTGCTGCAATTGAGAAAAAAATAACAATAGTGTGCGACCTTCTTGCGCAATGTATATCGAGCGCCGGAGCATGTATACACGTACGTCATTAACATGCTTATAGTATGCGAATGCATACCAATGATCGGGCAGGGTGTGCGATCAGTACGCCGGTGGCGGGCGGTGCAACGCTCGAGCTGCCGGCGGCCACATCACGTACGGATCCTTTCGGCTGCGATTAGGAGGCAGCGGCGAGGTGAGGCGCGGGCTGACGTCGTAAGGGCGATGATGCTCTTGTGGCGGCTACTCCATGTGATGCTGGTGTTGCTGCTGATGATCACTACCGCAGTGCTCGTTGCGCCAGGTCCCCGACTCCTTGCTACCGGTAGCCGCCAGTTATGAAGACGTCGTCGTCTGACGGAAAGAAAGGAAACATGTGATTGAAGGGAGCAACATGGTTGATTGATTGATAGACGTGATGGAAATAAATGGATCCAAAAACATAGACGCGTGATTAGTGGAAACCCATATAAATTTCCGTGTGATTGGTGGAAATTGCATCGTCATTCATATGGACGCGTGATAGGCTACCGTGCGTGCTCTCCTACGATCCCGGTGCGCGACACTCGACATGTCTAGGGCCAAGCTCAACTTCGGTCTCGCGTTACCACGGCTATAAACGCAGCGCTACGTCGCTGACACTGAGGATGTCGACCTTGCCGACGAGAGGTGGACGACGACCATGATTATATTATGTCACGTCCATCGTCAAACACGACAATGGTGAAGCGGAAAACACTAAATAAAAAAATTTACAAACCTCCTACGTTGGATGATGCATGCGTGATTACCCTTTGAGCCGAGCTGTCCTATACATGGCAAGTGCACACGTATGATTGGGGGTAGGCATGGTCATCGCGGGAATTTCCTTTTAATTACTCTCTCTCTCCTTGATCACGTAGGATTTTTTTTGCACCTTGGAGCTAGCAGATCATGTAGCTAGATAGGATTATTATTAGGGGCAGGCCTAGAAGGAAGGAAAGGAGCATATCATGCAGGAACTTTGGATGGAAGAAAAGGAGTAGATCACGTAAGAAATTCTCACGGCATAGCAGGTCACATAGGATTATTATAAATGGAAGGAATAATAGGATTAAGAGCATCTCCAAAAGTCCCTCTAAAACAAGTTGCTTAGCTAAAATTAACATAATTGAAGAAAAAATCAGATCCAACAGCCTCTCCAAACATGTCCCCTCGCTATATCGCTCGGTATCCGACGTGCTCTGCTAGCCATATTTCGCGAGTCCCGTCAGCTCGCTATCCTGTCCTCCCCACGCTTCGTCCATATCCCGCACACGAGGTCCTCCTCTCGCGCGCCCCAGTTTGTCCTCCCGTGTAGCGCTGGAGGCGGCAGTGGAGCCAAAACGGCGATGACGGCAGCGCTGGAGGCGACGGTGGGGCCACCAAATCCGCAACGGCGGGGCCAAATCGACGGCGGCGGCGGCGGCGCTGGAGGGGACGGCGGGACAAATCGGAGGCGGCGGCTGGAGCTCTGGGCTGGGCTACCTAGACTACCGCTACCCCATCAAGCGCCAGTTCTTTGACTACCTTGAGGCCTGCGCGGCGCGCGCCGGCGTCGAGCGCGAGCCCGCTTCAACCAGGTTGTCACCTCGGTGCGCTACGCTGCCACCATGGGGCTCTGCCGGGTGCGCGTCGAGGACGTCTCCGCCTCCGGGACGCCGGCGTCGCGACCGAGTACATCGATCACTGGCTCGCCATGCCTGACTTCAACGGCGTCGACGGGTTCGGCGGGCCCGTCTCCCACGTCTCCAAGTAGAAGTCTGGCGAGATCTACCGCGGCAAGCGTGTCCTCGTCGTCGACTGAGGCAACTCCGGCATTTAGGTCTACCTCGACCTCTACATGGGGTCCGTGTGGGGTGTCGTCCAGATGAGGCGGCACTCGGCGAGCTGCTTGCATTGCCTGCTTCCCCGTGCCGGAGGCGGCGCTCCTCAAGGCCTGAAGCCTCTGCAAGCGTGGCCGGAGCCAGCGCTCCTCAAGGCCGGCGGGGGCGGGCTATGCAACCGTGGCCTGGCGTAGACGAGCCAAAGCACCAACAACGAAGAACCACTTGGATTTGATAATAAAGAAATATAAATGTCTGAATAGTATTTTAAAAGTGTATGAAGAATATGATTTAACTAGGCTGATGGAGTGTACTTAAATATAGAGACGAAATCTTAGCTAAATAGGAATATAGAGAGCGAGATTTAGCTATACTCTTGGAGTTGCTCTAAGGAAATGTGACAAGGGCAACTGGTAGTTAAGTGCAAATTGACGTGACCGGTATGTATATTGGCCTTGGGATTTTCCCTGTACTGCCAAATCGTTGCAACCCATAGCTGTGCTTTTTTGTTTTGGAAAGTCAAACCACTAAGGTTTAGCCCAAAACGTGAGCTGTGAAATTTTCTTTGAAAGACAGCAACGCGAGAGTGCTATATGGAAACATAAACAAGATTGGTGGGGTGCGCCCCAATTAATACGGGCGGGATTGAGAGTGGGTATGCATGTGGGTAAGAAAAATTCTTGGTGAAAAACGTAGAGGCAAAACGGGGGAAACATATTCTAACGTGCTGTTTTCACCCCTTTCCACCCCTTTCCAACCCCCCTCAACCTAACAACTGGGTCCTTTGTGAGGGGTACAGGGAAATTCTTTTGGGTGAAAAAAGTTTTCAAAAGAACTCGTTCTTTATAGTATAGATTAGTTTCGACACATATGTGTATGGACCAAAATTCTTATTTGTGTATTTGAGTTCTTAATTATTTTTGAATACACATTTCATAGTTCTGAACCCGACGACTGCCGCGTCGACTCGAACAAGTGACTTCCCGTCACCTCTCCGCCATTCTCCCACTATGCCCAAACGGTACCGCGGCACCGTCGTCCACAAGCATCGTTCGTCCACAAGTTAGTAGAAATATTTCGACTTAGTCTAATGGAAAATTGTTGTTTATTCCAGAAATTCATAGAAAATTGTTGTTTATTCGGGAAATTCATTGAAAATTCTTGTTTATTCCAAAAATTCATAGAAAATTCTTGTTTATTCTAGAAATTCATAGAAACTTTTTATTTATTCCAGAATTTCATAGAAAATTGTTGTTTATTCTAGAAATTCATAGAAAATTCTTGTTTATTCTAGAAATTCATAGAAAATTCTTGTTTATTCCAAAAATTCATAGAAATTTTTTTGTTTATTCTAGAAATTCATAGAAACTTTATTTATTCCAGAATTTCATAGAAAATTGTTGTTTATTCTAGAAATTCATAGAAAATTCTTGTTTATTCCAAAAATTCATAGAAAATTCTTGCTTATTCTAGAAATTCATAGAAAATTCTAGTTTATTCCGAAAATTCATAGAAACTTGTTTTTATTCCAGAAATTCATAGAAAATGATGTTTATTCCAGAAATTCATAGAAAATTCTTATTTATTGCAAAAATTCATAGTACTTCTTGTTTATTCTAGATGGATGACAACAATGAGAGCCTTATGGATGACAATATTGCTAGTGGTACAAATACCATTGCAACCTTCACCGACTAGGAGTGTAGTCAAGCGGACATACCTCCGACCGAGGAAGACGCTGCCCCCGTCGAGGACCCAGCGAAAAATAATGAGGACCATGCAGAAAACAATGAGGACATTCTTGTGAATTATAGTATGGAATGTTAACGTCCAGGTGGTAGCTGCCCGTGTCATGGAGATTCGGACACGTGTGCTAGCCACCTGTGATTTGGCCGTCGGCTAGCGACGGACGTTAACTGACGTCTCTCGCCCTGGCGGAAGGACTGCCAGAAGCCAAGCACGCCCGTGAGTTTCCAGGTCACGGACTGGAAACCATGTGCAGCTGTTGCCTGCTACAATAGTCTGACAACGCCTACATCCAGCCTCCTGGCACGATACTGGCGAAGCTCCTGCACTGTCCCATGTGGCTCAGGGACGGCGGAGGAGACGGGGAGCCCCGCGGCGGAGCAGGGGATGGGCCGCGCGCGCCCTTAGCTCACGGACGTCAGTCCCCTTCCGCCTCCCCTTTTTGCTCACCGGAGAGGGAGGCGTTGTGCCCCGCGGACGTCGTCCAGGGAAGGTCGAGCCACGCTGCAGTGCTTCTCCCTACTCCGCCGCCGGAGTTGCTCGCTGGGAAGGGCTCGATAGGGAGGGCCAGCGGCGGTGGTAGTAAGGGATGGCGCGTCCTGCTCCACCTCCGGCCCTCTGCTTCGCCTCGTGCCGCATCTGAGGTGAGGGAGGGAGCGGCGCACCTGCAAATTTATGGAGGGGGTGGCACGCCGGCGAAGTGAAGGAGGGGCTGGCGCCGCGACGGTTGCGGCCACGGATGTGGGCGGAGTTCGGCCGGGAGAGAAGGGAGAGGGAGGGATGGGGTAGGTGGGTAAATTGGAAGGAGTATGACATGTGGATCCGCATGTTGGTAGTTGGTTTGGAGTACAAGGTATAAGGGATGACGGGTGCGGGAAAACTAGTACTGGACTGTAAAATCTCGATGACCGGACAGGAATATTCCTTTTAGGGGATGGATTTGGAGTATGACAAGTGCAGATAGCCTGAGCTTTGCGAGGTCTTGATGCTCCTTTCTTTTTCCCGCACGGCAGCACGCTACAGATTCCCTCCCAACAAAGCCACTAGTGGCCCTTAATGCACTTGCTCCAAACAGTAAAAAGGATCATCTACATTATATACTAAGTGATACCCCGCGCGTTGCTACGGGAATTTTTTAAACAAAATTTTAAGGTGCAATGTGATTGCATGGCAATATTCGTTTGTAAATAATATTATATATGAAAGCATGTTATTTTGTCGAGAGTGAATCATTCTAAAATGATTGATCCGACATGTATTTCAACTGCGAGAATTTTGTGGTGTGCTACTCACAAATATATGCTATTAGCCACAGAAAATCGGTTGAAGGCATAAATAGATGGTTTGGTGGATGATGACATGACGTATTGTGGATGGTGACATGACGTATAGTGGGTTGTGATGTGAAATGCTTGCATGTTGAGAGAAATGAGGGTACGACTTGTAGTGGGTATCCTGGACGAACTGAGGTGGATGCGAACCCCTATTATTTGTGGAGGAGGATTCAGTGACTTGCCTCTGGCAAGGCACAACGTAACTTACCTATGCATCCGGACCATCTAAATCTGATCCAATGACTATCCTTCCTCCTGGTAAAAAACTAAGAAAAAACAATAAGCTAAGCCCACCTGTCAGTCACCGATTTCTTCTTCTTCTTCCTCCCAACGCTCTGCCTCAGCATCTCATGTCCGACGAGCTGCAACCTGCAACAGCGGAGTTGTCACGCGTGGTGAAGGCTCTGTTGTACACCCCATTGCCTAGCACGCATGCAGGACCTCGACCTCAGCCGCAACAAGCTCTCCGACCCCTTCTCCGCTGTCCTCGATGCCATGTCCCCCGGCATCCGTGCGCACCACCAAGTCGCCAACGACCTCTCCAACCTGCTCGACGGCGCGCTGCCGGACCTCGCCGCGCTCCCAGCCCTCAACACCAGCAG
Organism: Cenchrus fungigraminus; assembly: GCA_036936925.1. Lineage (NCBI taxonomy): Eukaryota > Viridiplantae > Streptophyta > Magnoliopsida > Poales > Poaceae > Cenchrus > Cenchrus fungigraminus. The sequence goes on along the minus strand of CM072774.1, from coordinate 90,075,204 downwards.
CAACTTGACCTTTCTACAAACAGCCTTGCCGGCGCATTACCATCTTCCGCCACGAGGTGCAGACGGGCGGCACACGCTCTCAACTTGGCGATGCAGCGCGTGAGCCCGCGGGAGAGCTGCGCGGCGGTGCCGGAAGCCAGGAATAAAGTGCGGCCTCGCTGCTCCTTGGCGTGGTGAAGGCTCTGCTGCAGCAACGGGCGGAGCTGCCGGCCACTTTTCTCCAACTCCAAATCAGCAGCGTGCTGCTCTTCTCCTCCATGACATCGCCGCGGGTCCTTAGGCGGAGGCGGAGGGTCTTAGACACCGGTCTTTCTTTCATCAGGATGTCGACCACCTCCTCCTCTGGGCGGCGCCCATGGTGGCGTAACAGCTCGTGCAGACCACATCCGACCAGCAGGTTTCAGGCACAACACGCTGCGTCCTTGGTCAATTATGTGGTCTTCCCAGCTGAATAAGAGAATAATGCTGCCCCTTCCATTGGATCGTGTTTTGACGGTGGATGGGATGCCGCCAGTTACGACGTGACTTGCTGAATCCTCCTCCTTAGGTGTAGTGCATCTGTCGGGACAAATTATGTTTTCCTGTTGTAATAAGATGGAAGGTGTTGTTTTCAAGCCTCTAATGTAAAAAAAATGGAAAAGTGATGTGGTAGGCCCTCCGGTATGACCCCATTCAGGCATGAGAATAACGATATGTCCCTTCAGCGACGAAAAGACTTCTCATCACGCCGCAGGCTCCACCTGGCCTTTCCTTCTCCTGCGACCTCAGAAGCTACCGGCCGACCGGGGGGAGGTAGGCAGGCAAGGCGGTGGGAAAGGTCGTGGGGCGGCTTAGGGCCGTAGCGGCGGAAGAGGTGGTCGGGCCAGGTCGGCGAGGGGGAGTAGCTCGTCGGCGGCGGGCGGGTAGGGTTCCGGCGGCGGGTGGCTAGGGTTCCGGCGGTGGGGGCAGTGGAGGGGGAAGGGGCAGAAGGAGGCCGCCGCGGGCGTGGTAGGGTCTCGTCGGAGCTCCGCGGCCGCTGGGGTGGTGGGCGGTGATGCGGTGGTCGGTGATGGAGGCGAGGGCGAGCACCGGACGTGTTAGCGCATGGGGGGGGCGGCCGCCGGATTCGGTGGCGGGAGCTGCCGGAGACAGAGGAGGAGGGTGGAGGCGGGGGGTAGCTAGATAGAGGCGGGGCGAGTGAGAGATGGAGGGCCTTCGGTGACGGTTTGTTTTTTGTCGCCGAGGTGATGGGTAGGAGCATCCATTGAGGCATCCACCATCCTCTCTCTCCTTTTCTTCACTGTCTTCTCTCCTTTTGCTGCTCCCCCGCGGCCCCGCAGAAGCTGACCTTCCTAGTCCTTGTGAATGATTTTGAAGTCCTTTTTTCCCCTCAAAATCTATAACATTTTTTAGCTCGGTTGGCATGAGTGAATAAAAAAATAACAGTTTACAAAATCTTCCACGGTCCACTCACGCAACAGAAGGACAAATATTTTTTTTCCTACAACAAAGTAACAAAATGTTGCAAAATATATATGTAATGACTTCAAGGCAGCGGTTTGTTTTTTTGGCAAATGTCACACCCGTTTTTTCGAAAAAACCGAATGCATCTCATATGTGTGCCAGGATCAGAATTTCACACATATGATAGACTTCTGAGTGTAATATCACAAAACAATGCTCAAAATGTACAGAAAAGGTTTATTAACATTATTACACCCACGAGGGAAGACACGAAGATCTTTACACGAACAACGATAACTATGACAATGCGACACCATCTTCATCTTCCACAGGCATCTGACTGGTGGATCGCATGCCTCAGAACTCCTCGTAGCCACCGAAGTACTCCATTCCAGGGTTCTTCTCTGAATAGCATTACGCAAGGATGAGTACACTTATGGTTGGTACTCAGCAAGGCCACTAAAATAATCAGAAAGCAAATTATATCCATCTTTAAGTTCATTAATCATGTGAGGGTCCAGGCCGCTCTTGACCGTGAGCACGGCTGATCGGTCAGTTTTACACTCTGCAGAGGTTGTACACTTTCACCACAGTTCGCGTAAAAGTTCCGAAGAACTTTGAACCTAACCATGCTTGTGCTAATCAGGCACAATACCACACTTCTGAGGTGTGATTGCATAGGGACGCTACGAAGCCTTTACAAAGATATGCAAAAGAACCAACAACCCGCATAGTTACAGATCAGGGCGGACCATAACCCTCCCTAGTGGTCAGCACCTTAGCAAAGGCTGCTACCCCAAAAGGACTGGGCTATACCCCTGCAACCCCGATCCCCCTCTGCTCCTTTCGGATAAGGTCATCAGTACAATCACACACCTAATTAATTGGCTAAGCCAGAGCCATATTGACTGTGATTGCACTGTTTTCCTAGGTGGTTCTCCATGTTCCGATTAATTTATAGTATTCTTGTATTAAAGCATAGGTAGAAGGGTGGTTAGGGTCACTTGCCTTTCTCCAACCAAAAGTTACTCTCCTTATCTTCAAACTTCTGCACTTGTTCTTCCTCGAACGGCGCGTTGTCTACGATCACACAAGAAAACATGCAATAAATAAAACAATACATAAAACATTACTAAAAAACTAAAACACACTTCTAAACTAACGTGCTTGCTGAGACGATCGCGTGGACACCAAGAACGCTTAAAACAGAGCTAGGACGGCAAAGATATGGCTTGAACAAGGTTTAGGGGCTAGATTGTGAAGTAAACTAACTTCCAGGGGCTTATCTGCAAGAAACCAGGGACCTAAACCTAATTATGCATAAAAATAGGAGGTCTAACATGTAAAAGATCAAGGGTGGACTGCGGGCTGGAAAAACTAAGAAGCCCAGGGTTCTAAACATAAAAACAAGGACCTGGCTGAAAGGATCTTAATAGGTGGAAGGGTATTTTTGTGATATTAAAAACTACAGGGGCCTTTTTGCAAAATGGCCACAGCTGGCGCGGTTGTTGACCGGTATGAGGCCGATTGACCCACGGCCAGGGTTGATCTGGGCGGTTTGTTCCTAGATGGACGGCTGGCAGCGGTAGTTGGCGGATGGGTGGCAGCGTGCGGGACGGCGGCGGCTCGCCGGCGACTCTCAAAAATGAGCTCCTGTGCACGAAACTTGACGGGACAAGGACCAAAAGGAAGCTAGGGAGATGAGGAACTCACCGAGGGGCTTGAAGAGGTGGGAGAAGCTGCGGTGGAGGAGATCAAGGCGGGACGGTGGAGCTCTGGCGGGCTTCTTCGGGGCGGCGGTGCTGCGCGAGCGGGGAAGAGAGGAGGAGTGGTGCGGGGAGGAGAGGGAGCTTGGACTCGTGTTTTATAGGGCGGAGGGGGAAGGGGAGAGGCCGGCAAGGCGGTGGGTGGTGGAACTCCGGCGGTGGGCGCCATTAAAGCTCATGGAGCTCTGTGGGGGGCGGTTTCGGGAGATGAGGGGGCGAGGCGGTGGTGCCGGCGCATTGATGCGCGCTCGTGGAGGGAGGGGAAGCGGCGCGGGAGTGGGGAGGATGTCGGGAAGAGGGGAGGGTGCCAGTGCGGCGCGTCCATGGCTGGGATGGGAGCGGCCGGAGGTTGGGGACGCACCCGACAAGTGGGTCCCACTTGTCGGCGGTCGGGAGAGAGAGAGGGGGGAAGGAGTGGAGGTGGGCCGCGGGTTCGGTTGGGCCGGAAGAGTCGATGGCCGGTGGGGTAAGTTGGGCCGCAAGAGAAAAAAAAGAACAGGGTCGGCGGAGAGGGAAAACGGGCCAAGCTGGGCCATGCAGAGGACTGGGCTGAAAGAAAGGTTGGCTGGATTGGGCTAAAAGAGGAAGAGGGGAAGAGATTGAGAGGCAGATAGCTTGAGGGGGTTTTTCAAACTTTTGAACTTTTGTTTTAAAAATCACACAACAACAAACAAAACCAATGCAAAGGCATGAATGCATCAAACACTTGGTGAATTCTAAATTTAAATGTTGTTTAATTTAATTAAAGGACAAATTTATTTAGTCAAATTTATTTAATCCTTAGAAAATAAAAACTAAACCATGTTTCTAACATTATTTTATTGTGATGGAATTTTCGGGTGTTACAAATCCTACCCCCTTAGAGAGAATCTCATCCCGAGATGCGGAGGGATTGGAAAACAACTGAGGAGATTCTTATTTAAGCTCATCTTGAAATGTGTTTAGGTACTCGCACACCACTTGAATATCGTCCACGAATCTTATTCACTTTTCCTTCTTCTTTGGGCTGGCAGTAGCAACAAACTCAATCCTATCTCCTTGCGGGCTTGTTAACGGCACAGACTTCTTGGCACACAGAATAATTCCATCATGTTTGCCTAACCAATCCATTCCAAGGATCACATCTATTCCACTAGATGTTAGAATCACTAAGTCAGCTTGAAAATCTATCTATCTGATTTTAAGATTGACCTATGGGCATACATGGGTAGATTTCATTTCACCATTTGGTGAACCAACTAGCAAATGCGTCTTCATGGGACTCATGGGTACATCATGCTTTGCCACGAATTGTTCAATAATAAATGAATGTGATGCCCCGGAATCAAATAAAACTATTGCAGGTACAGAGTTGATAAGGAACGTACCAAAGCACAACATCCTTAGCCTCTTGGGCTTGCTCAGCTATCACGTGGTTCACTCTACCACTCACGTAGTACTGTTGTCCCTTGTTGCCTTGAGGACTTGGATTCCCGATGCGGGCTTGAGATGATTGTTGACCGGGTCTCTGACCATTGCCTTTTTGAGGTGTCTGCATGTTGCGCTGGGGGCTAATACTGGCATAGTGTCCCAATTCTCCGCAATTGAAACATCCATTTGGGTGAACTGGGGTATTATTCCTTACTGGTGCACCTGGGTGATTCTGATGAGGATTTGGAGCACGTGGTGTCATTGGGTTGAATTCTTCGGGTTGCTCAAACGAACGATAAAACTGTTGATTCTGTCCTTGGCTTCCGCCTTGTACGCTAGAATGAAACTCGGAGCCCTGTGACAAGTTGTAACGAGGGCAAGTGTTACTACTAGAGTGTCCTTGAGACTGAAACTTGTGCTTCTGCTCACCAAGTTCCTTGCGTTTGTTTTCCAAGCCTATGGCCTTATTCAGCAACATTTGGAAGTTTGGAAATGTGTGGCTCTGCAAATGATAATTAAGTGGCCCTATCAGACCATCCAGAAAGCATTATTGTCTCTTTGCGTCGGTGTTGACTTCATCTAGTGCATAGCGGGACAACCGAGTAAACTCATCCAGATACTCACTAACTGTCATGTTTCCTTGCTTTAGAGTGAGAAACTCCTTCTGCTTGAGCTTTTTCACACCGAAAACTTTCCTGGAACTCCTGCCAGGTAATGGTGTTAGGATCAGCATGTGCGGTTGTGTAAGCATCCCACCAATTAGATGCTGCACCCTCTAGGCGGCCTGAGGCATACAAGACCTTCTCACTATCATTACATTGTGTGATATTCAGCATCTTGTTAATGGTCTTAAGCCAATCTTCAGCATCGAGGGGATCCACTGAATGGGAGTAAGTGGGTGGGTGGTGGCTCATAAACTCTTTATGTTTATTTGGAGGTGGCGGGGGTGCATGAGGTGGCGATTGGTTCTGTTGGGCTTGCAAATTCTGGACGGTGGCAGTGAGGTTTTGCAAGAGCTGCATCTGAACTGCAAAGAACTGTGCATCGCTGGATCCATTGTTGGTCCTGGTGGTGGAGGAGGTACTTGATTCTGCTGGTTAGCGATGTGAGCACGTATCACCGGCGAAACGTCCTGTCCACCTCCTGACCTGTTGTTTACCATCTGATTGTTAAGGAAAAGCATTTCCGATAAGAAGTTGAATTGTTAAAGATGAAAAGAGAAAAAGGGGGCTAATATTTAAATTTTGACTTTAATTATTTTATTGATGCATTTGTGGCCATCACTCCACAAAAACATTCCAATCATGTCAAAGATCCAAATCATGCATGTTTACAACCAACAAGCATTTACATCACACGTCCTCGCAAGAATGGCTCTATCGAAATAAAACTGATAGAAGGGTAGGCAACCTAAGAAGCTAAAAAAACACGTGTGTAGTTCAAGGTGAAAGAACAAAACTAAACTCAGTGTAGAATAAAACAAATAGATATAATTTTGGATAAAGAATAAAGAATAAAATATATTTTTAAGTGCAAATAAGATATTTTGAGAGCTGAAAAGGCTTTCTAGAAAGAGGGTCCTTAATCTCGACCATTTCTACCTGAGGCTGCGTCCTATAGTCAGCATTACTCTGATACCACTCTGTCACACCCGTTTTTCCGAAGAAAACCGAATGCATCTCGTATGTGTGCCAGGATCAAAATTTCACACATATGACAGACTTATGAGTGTAATATCACAAAATAATGCTCAAAACGTATAGAAAAGGTGTTTATTAACATTATTACACTCACGAGGGTAGACACGAAGGTCTTTACACGAACAACGATAACTATGACGATGTGACACCATCTTCATCTTCCACAGGCATCTAACTGGTAGATCGCATGCCTCAGAACTCCTCGTAGCCACTGAAGTACTCCATTCCGGGGTTCTTCTCGGAACAGCATTATGCAAGGATGAGTACACTTATGGTTGGTACTCAGCAAGGCCACAGAAATAACCGAAAAGCAAATTAAATCCATCTTTAAGTTCATTAATCATGTGAGGATCCAGGCCGCTCTTGACCGTGAGCACGGCTGATCGATCAATTTTACACTCTGTAGAGGTTGTACACTTTCACCACAGTTCGCGTAAAAGTTCCAAAGAACTTTGAACCCAACCATGCTTATGCTGATCAGGCACAATACCACACTTCTGAGCTGTGATTGCATAGAGACGCTACGAAGCCTTTCCAAAGATATGCAAAAGAACCAACAACCCGCATAGTTACAGATCAGGGCGGATCATAACCCTCCCTAGAGGTCAGCACCTTAGCAAAGGCTGCTATCCCAAAAGGACCGGGCTATACCCCTGCAACCCCGATCCCCCTCTGCTCCTTTCGGATAAGGTCGTCAGTACAATCACACACCTAATTAATTGGCTAAGCCAGAGCCATATGGACTGTGGTTGCACTGTTTTCCTTGGTGGTTCTCCATGTTCCGATTAATTTATAGTATTCTTGTATTAAAGCATAGGTAGAAGGGTGGTTAGGGTCACTTACCTTTCTCCAACCAAAAGTTACTCTCCTTATCTTCAAACTTCTGCACTTGTTCTTCCTCGAACGGCACGTTGTCTACGATCCCACAAGAAAACATTTAATAAATAAAACAATACATCAAACATTACTAAATGACTAAAACACACTTCTAAACCCAACGTGCTTGCTGAGACGATCGCGTGGACACCAAGAACGCTTAAAACGGAGCTAGGACGGAAAAGATATGGCTTAAACAAGGTTTAGGGGCTAGATTGTGAAGGAAACTAACTTCCAGTGGCTTATCTGCAGGAAACTAGGGACCTAAACCTAATTATACATAAAAACAGGAGGTCTAACATGTAAAAGATCAAGGGTGGACTGCGGGCTGGAAAAACTAAGAAGCTCAGGGTTCTAAACATAAAAACAAGGACCTGGCTGAAAGGATCTTAACAGCTGGAAGGGTATTTTTGTGATATTAAAAACTGCAGGGGCCTTTTTGCAAAATGGCCACAGCTTGCGCGGGTGTCGACCGGTATGAGGCCGATTAACCCACAGCTAGGGTTGATCTGGGTCGTTTGTTCCTGGATGGACGGCTGGCGGCGGCAGCAGGCGGATGGGCGGCGGCGTGCGAGACGGTGGCGGCTCGCCGGCGACGCTCAAAAATGAGCTCCCATGCACGAAACTTGACGGGACAAGGACCAAAAGGAAGCTAGGGAGATGTGGAACTCACCGAGGGGCTTGAAGAGGTGGGAGAAGTGGTGGAGGAGGAGATCGAGGCGGGGCGGCGGAGCTCCGGCGGGCTTCTTCGGGGCGGCGGCGCTGCGCGAGCGGGGAAGAGAGGAGGAGTGGTGCATGGAGGAGAGGGAGCTTGGACTCGCATTTTATAGGGCAGAGGGGGAATGGGAGAGGCCGGCAAGGTGGTGGGTGGTGGAACTCCGGCTGTGGCCACCATTAAAGCTCGGTGGGGGGCGGTTTCGGGAGATGAGGGGGCGAGGCGGCAGCGCCGGCGCATTGATGCGCGCTTGTGGAGGGAGGGGAAGCGGGACGGGAGTGCGGAGGATGCCGGGGAGAGGGGAGGGTGTTGGTGCGGTACGGCCATGGTCGGGATGGGAGCGGCCGGAGGTTGGGGACGCACCCGAAAGGTGGGTCCCACCTGTCGGCTACCGGGAGAGAGAAGGGAAGGAGTGGAGGTGGGCCGTGGGTTCGGCTGGGCCGGAAGAGTCGAGGACTCGGCTGGAAGAAAGGTTGGCCGGATTGTGCTAAAAGAGGAAGGGGGAAGAGATTGAGAGGGAGATAGCTTGAGGGGGTTTTCAGACTTTTGAACTTTTGTTTTAAAAACCACACAACAACAAACAAAACCAATGCAAAGGCATGAATGAATCAAACACTTGGTGAATTCTAAATATAAATGTTGTTTAATTTAATTAAAGGACAAATTTATTTAGTGAAATTTATTTAATCCATAGAAAATAAAAACTAAACCATGTTTCTAACATTATTTTACTGTGATGGAATTTTCGGGTGTTGCAGCAAAGTTACAGCCGACGGGGCCCACGCACAAAACATTATCCTCAGCAAAGCACGCACGCCTCTCCCTGCGTTTCTAGATCTTGTCTCTCTCGCCCTTTCTCTCGCTCGCGCCGGCACCTTCTCCACGCCGCGGAACCGAGGCGACGGCCCGGCGGCGGCTTGGATCCATCAACTCCGGCGACAGTCGGTCTCCTCCTGGCTCTTCCTCTCTCTCACGCCGGCATCTCTCTCCTCTCTCTAATCCATCCCCATGGTCATTTCCCTCGCTCTCCTCTCTCCGATGCAGCAGATCGGCGCGCATCGGACCCCGGCAATGGAACGCGCCGGAAACACCTCCCACGGAAGCCCGCGTGGCGACCCCCGGTGAGGGCGTTCGTCGGCCCCTTGGGGACGCCCGCGCAGTGGCGGATCCCGGTGAGCGGTGCACTCCATGGAGGCGGGCGCGCTTGCGACCCCCTCTGCTAGGGCGCACGACAGCGTCCCTTCCAAGGCTTCCTACAACGGTGAGCTGAGCTATGGTGCCGCATCACCGTCGACGCTCAGAGTGCTCCTGCTCCAAGTTGGCAACGTCGCCAATGACGACGATGAGCCGCGAGCGATGCCGTTGTCAGGCAACCTGACTCTACCGCCGTCGTCCACGCCACCAAGCCAATGCAGGATCACGGGCCTGCCACTCCGTTGAGGTAGAGACGCTCGACTACAACCCCGATCTGCACATTGTACTCGAGTGTGGCCACTGGCCACAACCCCTTCTATGCTGGCCTCCACCTCGACAACAAACTGTTCGAGAAAATGCCTGATCGACCAGCTCAAGCCGGTGAGACACGCCACGACCTCTCATTTCTTTTTTGCACCGGTGATATGTGCCCGACCCTCGTGCCGCTGTCGTTCTTGCAAGTCACAGTAGTGCCCGTGTTGTACTACCGATGCCGCTTGAGCCTTGCCCGCGCGGGCATGTGCGCGGCGGCTAGCTGTCCACTTCTGTGTACATGCCATTGTGCTACATTTCTGTGTAGGAGCAATAGATGCCACCCATTGTTCTATTTATCTTGGTGATTAGATTATTTAATCATGTTTTGCTTGTTTTTGGTTGGTGAACTAATCAAATGTTTAGTTCCTCACCAAAATGAATCAGTGTTGCTATTGTTAAGACCAATGATTTAGGCTGGAATAAACTACCAAATTATTCATTTTAATCCAGCATTCTTGTCTTCTGATTTAAGCATTATTAATGGTCTGACAATCTGCCATCTGTTTTGTTTTTCTATTGATCAACTTCATGCTTATATCTACCTGTTGAGAAGTGTGAAGTAAAAATAGCGATACTCACTAACACTAAGTATCTACATTAACCATATGGTAGTGTTTGTTATCCCCGACACTCACTAACACTGAGTATCTTCATTCACTACAAGAACCTATTTAATCCGTGACGAACTTTCTGCGACGTCCTCAAAGAACATCACGAAGAGCACTGCGTCTGCGACGTATTCCTGTTTTTCGTCACGGATGTGCACTGATGGATATTGAAGCCCAAAACACTACGATGATTTGTTAAATTCGTCGTGATTCTACGACGTATTCCTGTTTTTCGTCACGGATGTGCATTGATGGATATTGAAGCCCAAAATACTGCGACAATTTGTTAAATTCGTCGCAATCCGGCCCACAACACTGCGATGTTTGAGCAGATTCGTCACGATCAACAAATAAAAAATAGTCATGTTATGGATGGAAAAAATTGATAAATTAAAATTTAAAAAATCAGCAAAAATAGTCATTTTATTGATGAAAAAATTTGTAAATTAAATTATAAAACCAAAAAATAGAGAGGACCAAAGAACAAAACTCACAAACTCAATAAAAAAAGTGTACTCCGGGGGGATTGAACCCTAGACTTCTAACAACAAAGAATAGCACCTTACCACTGGGCTATGTTATTCTTTCTGGTTTTGTCAAGGATTTGGTTTTTTAATACACATCACCCAACCGGAAAAAATAAGCCGAGCAGGAGGGAAAAAAAGGAGGGGACAGGACTCGAACCCGAGCACTCACCCTCCAAGACTAGGACCTTACCACTAGGCAATGTTATTATTTCTGATTTTGTCAAAGGATTGGGCTTTTTAATACATCTTGCCTTACCAGAAACCATACGTGGTGACGTCGGCCCGCAGCGCCCAGTCACGTGGTCGGAATTTAATGCGGAGAGTGGGAAAAAATGAGCCGGAGCGGTGAGGGAAAAAAGAAGGGGACAACGGGGCTCGAACCCGTGCCCTCGCACACCAAGAGGTGCACCTACTACCACTGGAGCACTTCAGCATTTGTGATTCTTTTATGATAGTTTGTTTCATATACGAAGTTATGGAGCTTCGGGACCACGTGGCAGTACTGGGATGGTCGAGTTGCTTTGCTGGGTCCACGTGGCGCACACTAAGCTCGTTTTCCCCATCATTTTTTCTTTTTAATCTTCAATTAAAATTTGAAACTGGTATTTCCCGTTCATAGTAACTTCAAATTCATTGGTTTTTTTCTGATTTTTTGTAAAATCATGATCTTTCATGTAATATCATTCGTTTGCATATTAATTGCTATTTCATTTATCTTTTCTATATAGCTTCTTTTCTTCTACTGAAAGAAAATAATAAAAGATATTTATGCATAATAAATGGTAACATAACTTCATATTTTCTAATGTTATGATAAACATAAGATTGTAGCTAAGTTTGAGATGCATACGACTTTGAAAATACTTTAGAGTTTATAAACTTCAAAGCTTAAGTTGAGTTGTATGAAAGAATGTTAGAGATCCATCCATTTTGTGAACAATGTACAGAAATTCTTTGCAAAACCTAATGAAACTTTTCTGTCAACCTTTTACATCCCTAAAACGATTCCATACAAGTCAATTGAATTTTTCTTCAATCTCCAAGATGTGGGCTAGAATGGACCATAGGTGCCTAAATATTGTTTTTTTGAATTTTTTTGAATCTTATTAGAGGTACATTTAGGTCAATTTGGAATTACTTTCGGTAAAAATGCAAAATTTCATTTATATCATAGAAAATAGCGAATCTACTTGAAAATTCTTGAAACTCCTAGGTGACAACGTATATGTTTTATGTTACATGTGAAAAATGTTTTGAGGGTATGTAAGATAATATTTTTGCAGGTTACTTCACAAGGGTGTCTTAATTAGGTTTTAGAAAAAATAGAAAAACTACTTTTTCGCATGACAATTGGAAATCTAAATATCTAAATACTAATAGGAGAGTAAGGTTAAGGTTGCATCCAAATTTGAGGTGTCCATAGGGTAAGAAAGTACTTGAGTGTGTACAAACTTTGAAGTTCAAGTTGAGTTGTAAGAAACAATGTGATGAACTATCTAGTTTATGAACAATGTATACTCAATTTTCACAAAATCTTATGAAATCTAAATCTCCAAATACTAATAGGAGTGTAAGGGTAAGGTTGCATCCAAATTTGAGCTGTCTATGGAGTAAGAAAGTACTTTAGAGTGTATAAACTTCAAAGTAGATCATAATTGAGAGTAGAAGTTTGAATTATGACAATAAACATTGGAATCTTTCATCTATTTTCAGAATATGAGTTATAGTAAATAATAAGTACTTAAAAATTATTGTTTTGAGAAATTTTTTAAATTTTATTTGAGATAAATATGCTTCAAATTGTAATTATTTCCATATTGCAAAGAAATAAAAAAAGGAAAAGAAAAATGTTAAGTAGGGGAGGAATGTAACAGGCCCGTTTAGGCCCAAACAGCCCATTCATTTTAGACTGTTCATCAGCGAACGGATGGCTCAAATCGCGTTCGCTTCATATAAAAGGATCCTCAAACCCTATTCCGCTGCCTCCCCCTCCCCTCAGCCTCATCCCGTCGCCCCCGCCGCCCGCTCCCTCTCCATCTCCCTCTCCTCGCCTCTCCCCCCTTAGATCCCCCACGCATGGAGCAGCTGCAACCTTCCTCCCTCCTCAGATCGAGCGGCCGGTGCCACCTCTCTTCTCCCGCACCCACCGGCGCTCTGCCCTCGTCCTCTCCTCCCTCCTCCCCACCCAGATCCGCACGTCGGCGGTGGCGGCAGGGAGGATGCCGAGGCGGACCTCCTCGTCATCACGCCTCCTCAGATCCGGGCTCGCGGCTCGCCTCCCCTCGCATCATTGCTCCGCTGCAGATCCACCACCCCTCCCCTCCCATTCCCCACCGCCTCCACCCACGACCCTGCGGCCCGCGGTGCTCCCCTGAGCTCGGTGGCAGCGAGAGGAACCTCAGACCAGCCGCCCTCTCTGCTGCAAATCGCGGATCTCGCAGCCAGTGTGGGCTCGGCGGCGATGCTGGGTTGCTGTCCGCAAGCTACAGCTCCCTCGTGGCCTGAGCTTGGTGGCGGCGAGAGGAAGGTGGCCGCAAGGGGGTGGGTGAAGGACCGAACTGGCGACCAGAGAGGGGGGGAGTGAATGGGAGCCGACAAAAATTATTCTCTAAGGAGATGGCTAGTCCAACAAGACGAACACGGCTAACCAAAACACGTCTCCGACTCAACTACCTAAGTTGGCCAAGACCACGTAGCCACTGGAGTGCTATTGGTCCTAGGAACCAACAACCACCGAAACCTACTCGAGAACGCGGCGGAACAAACAACTCGAGCAGCTACTGACCGGTCACCTGCACCGGTGAGACCGGTCCTTGCCGGATCTTCCGGACTGAGCCGCCGGAACACCCGACACCCTCCAGAGACGCACCAGGTCACCCTGGACCTCGAGCTGGGTCACCCGAGCAGGACTTGGCAATTTCCATAGAAAGCTCCTATACTAGTCAGGCCGGTGTAGCTCACCGGTCAGACCGATCTGAGCCTGGAAATCCCAAATCTGCAAAACCAACCTCCCGAGCTCCAAAACCGACCAAACTCGAAACAACAGCAAACCCAGAGACTAGGGAAATCACCAAGACGTTCACCCGAGCAAAAACCCAACAGGGGGTTGGCACCGGTCAGACCGGTGGAAGGCACCGGTCAGACCGGTCAAGCCCTGGGCTCTCGGGATGAACAGCAACCCGCGGGTCAACTCCTCCAAATCCAAATCCCGACCTCCCGATTCGCTCCACGGATTCGCACAAGACTTTGGGGATAGTAGGAGTACCTCATGGGCATTCCATAGTCATGATTTGGTCCACCAAAACTTGCAAAATCAAGAGGAATCGAAGGATTTCCACCAAGAACGCTTCTAACCCTAGACCAAAGAAAACCCCAAAATTGAGCCCCTTTCCTCACGGATTTGGGAGGGGAATCAAAGGGAAAAGAACCAACTAGGGTTCATGCATACATCCCCCACCAAATCCCAAAGAGAAAGGTCTCAAAACTGCCACAAGAAAATCACCAAGAAAGGCTCCGAAAATCACCAAAAAGGGAAAACGGGAGAGACACAATCAAGCCTTGAGGAACCATGCCGTATCATCTATACATACCATGAAGGTTCATATAAGGTCTAGCTTGCTACCCGGTCATCCTTCCCTCTCACAAGATCTCACCATGAAGCTCTCAAGCTAGTCCTAAAAATCCTAAGGAAAATAGGAAGGGAAAATAGCAAAAGCAAATGAGCTAGGGTTCCAAGAGATGGCTGCCATCCTCTCACCACTTGGGTTATATGGAGGCTAGCCGAAAGACGAAACTACCCCTATTACATTAAACTAAGATACACGCCCCTGAAGGGCCATTTGGGAAACTTCGTCGTAGCACCATCGGACGACCGCAAACTTGCTTAGCCTCGACGCAAGCCTTGCGATCCCGACGCGTGTCCTCCGCTTCGAAGTCTCCGGACTGCGTCATCGCACACCGGTCAGACCGGTACCCACCGGTCAGACCGGTCCGGTGCTGCTGCCTCCGGTCTTTGGTCTTCGCTTTGTGGATCAACCAAGGAACTTAGCGGTTTTCTGGTGAACCACCGGAAACCCTGCGAACTCGGTGTAGCCTCCGCCAATCACCACTCATGACTCGGCTCCCACGTAGTCCCGGCTCGACCTTGGTTTTGAGGCTCAACCAAGAAACCGTCCATGACATCATCTTGCCATTCTTGCCACCATGCGGCCCGCACTTGACCCTGCTGGCCACCGGGTCCCTCAAGCCAAGCCTACTTGTCTTCACCACACTTGGAGGCCTACCCGGCAACGACCTTTCGCGCTTGCTCTTCACCTGCACCAACACCAGTCAAGTCGCAACCTGCACCTTCAATACTTAGCCAAGACTCAGTCCACACAACGTTGTCAATCACTCACACACCAGGAAGCGACCATCCACCGGTCCTCGAACCACACAGGCTCTCAATCTCCCCCTTGATGAGTGCATTGACAACACAAACATTTGGTTAACAAAGAGAAAAGGAAAAGAAAAGAAACGACTAAAAGAAAAACTCAAACAAGCGATCGAAAGCCAAACAAAGGCAAAGAGCAAGATCACTTGAGAGAGGAAAGACTCGGTCCTCTTAGGCAAGGGCAACAGCTCGACACAACCGAGTCAAAAACATGCTCAAGCAAAGAGCAAAGACCACCAAAGAAAGGCTCGAAAACCACAAAGAGCTCCCCCTGCACACATGCAAGCTCCCCCTGAACCAATGCAACTCCCCCTGGACGAATGCATGCAAACCACTTCACAAAACAGAGCAGCTGCACCAGCCTTGCTCTGACCGGTCAGACCAGTCCACCTCACCGGTCAGACCGGTGCACTAGATCGCCCAGAACCTGACACTCACATCGATCAGACCGGTGAGCTCCACCGGTCAGACCGATGACCACCTGGGAAATCTGGGAACTGCAAGAGGTCAAAAATAGCTCGAAACCACTTGGAAACCTTCTAAATGCATTCAGTAGGCCAAAACATCCTCAAACTTCTCCCCCTTGTTGACAATGCATGAATCAAGCCAAAAATAGGAAACTTTCAACCTAGAGCTTCTCAAATAGACAAAATTCAACATAGCATGCTACACATATCCAAATGAGCAAGTTAGATACTCTATAGCTTCGTATGGACATAAACTACAAGATCACCAAGTTTCACAACCATTG
The DNA here is from genome assembly GCA_036936925.1 of Cenchrus fungigraminus. NCBI lineage: Eukaryota > Viridiplantae > Streptophyta > Magnoliopsida > Poales > Poaceae > Cenchrus > Cenchrus fungigraminus. The sequence goes on along the minus strand of CM072774.1, from coordinate 90,059,467 downwards.
GGCAAAGCTAAGATAGAATTGAGTATTTTTGCGAAAATTTACCCTCTCATGAGCAAAGTCCTAAACATGAGCAAGACATGTCAAAATGGCAAAGGCACACAAACTTCATGCTAGGACAACCATTCTAAGCATAAGACCATCATAAACACCCACAAGCACCTCATGTCATGTCAAAGCCACCTAGCCATGTCCTTACTTCTAGATATGAGACTTCTCATTGGTAAGCAACATGCAACGGTTTAGCACCCAAAAGCAAGTAAATTAAGCACATATGACATGGGAGCACATTTTCCAAGCAATTTACATTTCATTTTCAGATTCATATTTGGTACATGAAATGTCTTTGCGACCAAAAGGAACTTATGCCCCTCCACAAGATAAAGCATGGGGGCTAAACATTCATGACGGCAAATGAGCCTTTGGCCCCATATACTCAAAATAAGCTATCCAAGCACAAATTAAGCATAGAAAAGCCACTAAAACATGTCATGATCATATAAAGGCATTTACTCACAAGAGAGCATACATATGACATTTTTCAAAAGCATAGCTATCAACCATGGATATAAATCAAGATCATCAAGAGCTAAGCCACACTAAGCCATATCATACCAAACTAGCTCACAAGATCATATATAGTATATCATGGTGAACAATGTATATAGGAGAAGCTTTTCCTACAAAATGCATATGATACAAAATGCATGCAACCTAAGATACAAAGATGCATATACATCATGTTACATATGCAATGCAAATGCAAAAATGCAGAAAAGGAAAACTATACATATGCTACAAAGGAGCTCCCACACCCAACTCAAGAGACCAAACACACACCAAGTTCTCCCCGCAAACGAGTGAAAGTTGCTTGATCTAAGGGCTTGGTGAAAATATCTGCTAGTTGGTTTTGTGTGGGCACATGGATCAAAGTGATTTATCCTTTCTCAACATTGTCCCTCAGAAAATGGTATCTCACTTCTATATGCTTGGTTTTGGAATGAAGCACTGGGTTCTTAGCAACACTTATCGCACTCGTGCTATCACAAAGAAGTGGAACTTGGGTATACTCCTCACCAAAGTCACTCATGGTGTATGTGATCCAAAGGAGCTGAGAGCAACAACTATCTGCGGCAACATATTCGGCTTCGGTTGTAGATTGAGCAACAATCGACTATTTGCAGGAAGACCAAGACACCAAAGATGAACCCAAGAACTGGCAAGTCCCAGAAGTGGACTTCCTATCCAACCGACACCTGGCAAAATCCGCGTCTGAAAAACCGTGAAGCTCCAAAGAAGAAAACGCGGAGTACCAAAGGCCGAAGTCGGGAGTGTATCGCAAATACCTGAAGATGCGCTTGACTGCTTGTCGATGCGAAGTCCTTGGAGACGCTTGAAAACGAGCACACAGACATACCGAGAATTGGATGTCCGGTCTCGTCGCCGTCTGGTACAGGAGGGAGCCAATCATGCTCTGGCACTCCTTCTGGTCCACGTGTTCCCCGTCCTCGTCCGCATCAAGAGCTGTAGTTGTACTCATCGGTGTCGCCATGGCCTTGGAATCCTCCATCTTGAACTTCCTCACAATGTCCTTGGTGTACTTGGCTTGGTCTATGAATGTTCCTTCCTTCGATTACTTGATCTGGAGCCCGAGGAAGAACTGCAACTCGCCCATCATGCTCATCTCAAATTCCCTACTCATGTCTTCTGCAAACCTTGCAACCAAAGAGTTAGACGAGCCACCAAAGACAATATCATCCACGTACACCTACACAATAAGGATCTCTTTGCCCTGCCTGAGGAGAAACAAGGTCTGATCTACCTTCCCCATCTCAAAACCTCTCTCAAACAGGAACCCTCTCAATCTACCATACCAAGATCTAGGCGCCTGCTTCAACCCATACAGCGCCTTCCTCAACTTGTACACCCTGTGGGGGTACTTCTCACTCTCAAACCCTGGTGGTTGCCTCACGAACACTTCTTCCTCCAAAACACCGTTCAGGAAAGCACTCTTCACGTCCATTTGGTACAATGTGAACCCTTTAGCCATGGCAAAGGCTAGAAGGATCCTAATCGCCTCCAAACGGGCTACGGGAGCAAAGGTCTCCTCATAGTCTATCCCCTCTTTTTGTGTGTACCCCTGAGCAACAAGCCTTGACTTGTTTCTCACCACTTCCCCTTTCTCTCTCTCTTTATTTTTCCACACCCATTTTGTCCCAATCGGCTTACACCCAGGTGGAGGCTCCACTAACTCCCAAACTTGGTCCCTCTCAAAATTATCCAACTCCTCATGCATCGAGTTAACCCAATTGTGATCAGATAGCGCATGTCCAATTTCTTTGGGCTCAAAGTAGCAACAAAAGCAGCATGGGCAAAGTGAGAATCATTTCGAAACCTCGACCGTGTAGTGCATTTGTTGATGTTCCCGATGATCGTTGAAGCTGGATGATCCACTTGTACTCACCGGGGAGCTTCTCGCCTCGAAGCCACCTCCCCCTCAGCTGGAGCTTCCTCACGATCTCGGCACGTCGTCGTAGGTGTGGGAGAAGGCCTGTCCTCGATCGTAGTCAAAGTAGTATGTACATGCTCAGCCGCGGGCACCACACCACCATCTTCATCATCACCTTGTTGCACCTCATCCTCGAAAATCTCCTCGCCAAGTTCCTCATCACCTGCACACTCAAAAACAAGCTGATTACATGGTTGTGTCTCATTGAAGGTAACCTCGCAAGTCTCCACGATTTGGTTAGTTTCAAGATTGAGCACTCGAAAGGCTCTAGAATGAGACGCGTAACCAAAGAAAATGCCGTCGACAGACCTAGCCTCGAACTTGTCCAACTTCTTCCCTTTCTTAAGGATGAAACATTTGCAGCCAAAGACATGAAAGTGACTCACCTTGGGGGTTCTACCGTGCATCAACTCGTAGCAAGTTTTCTTCTTATGGACCCTGAGGTAAATCCTGTTCGACACATAGCACGCGGTATTGACCGCCTCAGCCCAGAACCTTCTCGGAGTCCTATGCTCATCGAGCATCGTCCGAACCATCTCACACAAGGTTCTATTTTTCCTTTCCACCATGCCGTTCTGGGAAGGCGTATACAGACTAGAGAACTGGTGTTCAAGACCCAAGTCATGGCAAAAGGTTTCGAAGCGAGAGTTTTTAAATTCCGAGCCATTGTCATTGCGGATCGCTCGTATGGCATCTCCATGCCTCTCGTTCCTTAACCTCAAGACAAGATCTCGAACAAAACCAAATGTCTCCCCTTTCTCTTCCAAAAAGAAAACCCACGCATACCGAGAGTAGTCGTCCACCACAACTAGGACGTACCACTTCCCACCCACAGATCTCACATGAGCTGGGCCAACAAGGTCCATATGGAGCAGCTCGCATGGACGCTCCGTCATCATATCGGTAAGGGGTGGATGGGAAGAGGCTACCATCTTGGCATGCCTACACGGCGCACAAACCAACTCTTTCTCAAACCTCAACCGTGGCAATCCTCTGACAAAATTGAGTTTACTCAAGCGAGACAAAAGGTCAAAGCTTAAGTGACCCAACTTCCTATGCCACTTCCATAACTCACTCGAAGAACCAGCCAAAAAGCAACGAGCCACACCAGAAGACTGAGAGAAATCCACTCGGAAAACTTGACCCTCGGGAACGACCATGCAAACTAGATCCCCTCGAGAATCCAAAATCTGAGAACCACCAGGCCGAAACAACACCTCAAAACCCTCATCCAATAGCTGGGACACGGAAAGCAAATTGAACCCGAGTGATTGAACAAGAGCAACACGCCTGAGAGTGACCTTGTCACTTACCTTAATCTCACCTTCTGAAAGCACACGCCCTCGCCCATTGTCCCCAAAGGTGATGTATGTCTTGGACACCACCGGGACGAGACTTGAGAACCACCCCTTGTCTCCGGTCATATTCCTCGAGCAACTGGAGTCCATCAACCAAACGTTCCTCAAGTCTCCCACCTGAAATTCAAAAACGAGCACGTGAGTGAACAAACAACTCAGCACTGGGGTTAGTACCAAAAGAGTAAAACCAGTGCTGAGCCATTTGCTCCAAAGTGGGGTTAGCACAAAACATATCATCACGCCTATCAAAGCTACCACCACGAAAATCACCACGGGAACCACCACTAGGGAACCAACCCTGTCTCACTAGAGGAGAACGAAAACCACGAAAGGAAGACCGTGGACCGTTCCTCCTCTCAAACTCAAAGCTATGACTCCTCCCACCATCGTATTGAGCACAAGGTGGAAAACACCTAGCAAACTGACCACCACCAGACTCACCATGCCAACCACCTGTACCACGACCAAAGGAACCAAACCGAGCATCCTCACGAGCACAGAAACCAAATTGCCTGGCACCCAGACCAGCACCGGTCTGACCGGTCCCCCTGACCAGTCTGACCGGTGGTGCTCGGCCAGCAGCACCACCTGCCACCTTTTGATCTCCCCAAGCCGGAACCGTCCTCACAATCGCCTTGGCCCTGGCATTTACATACGAGGCTCAGGTACACCATTTGAGGGGCAGTACCTGTCCTTGTTAGCCCACTCCTTAGCCATTCTCTCCTCACGCTTCCTCTTGAAGCAAAACTCACCCTTGTGACCATCTCTGCCACAATAGTCACAATGAAACCGTATGAGCTTAGGCTTAGGCTTGGGTTGGGGCTGCTCACTTGGTATCTCTTCACTCGGCTTCTCTTTCGGTTTCTCCTCACTAGGCTTCTCACCTTCTTTCCCAAAGAACACATTCCCTAAGTTGCTCTTGAACTTGATGGGTTTTTGGAAATCATTTGTGGGGTGAGGGAATATGGGTGGATCTGGAGTTGTGTCAAGTTTGTTTCTCAATGGGTTTGGCTTAGGAGCGTAGGCATTTTTGTGCAAGGTTTTTGGTGGAGCTTGGATATCACCAATCTTCTCTCCTCCCTCACCACTACACTCTCCAATCTTATCCGAACCAAGCGCTTGCCCATCATAGCGCTTTATGCCTCGATCATCATCCTAAGCTGTGGTTCATGACTCGACAACCAACCCATCATTTTTCTCAACTCATCGTTTTCATCCTGCAAGCGATCAACATAATGTGCGAGTTCCAGATTCTTTACAGCATGCAATTCACAAGTAGAGCAAGAAGTGGGAACAGGTGCTTTCATCTTAGCCTCAAGAGAAACAGTGTAAGCATGCATCTCATCAATCTTTCCATGCAAAACAGAGCAAGGAGTGCAAGCACCTAGCAAAGCAGGTCTAGACTTAAGCTCAGCCACTTCAATCCTAAGCACATCTAGTTCCTCACACTTGGAGGCATGCTTTTCCTTAAGAGCAGTAAGATCAGCTAGGAACATAGAGCAATCAGCACAATCAACCTCATCAGAAACAACAGGTGAAGCCTTAAGCGAATCAATTTCAAGCTTAGCATCTAGGTTCTGTGTTTCTAGCTCAGCCACTCTAGTCCTAGCATCCTCAAGCGAGGCTCTAAGCTCCTTTCTCATTTTCTTAGCTTCTCTAAGCATGTCATCATGATTATCAAGCAACTTGCCAAGCTCCTCATTCTCCTGGCGCAAGAAGGAAAGCTCGTCACATACCTAATCCTCGGAGTCGGAGTTTGAGTCGCTCTTGTGATTCTTCTTGCTGCCGGAGCTTCGCGCCATGGTGCAGAAGCCATCTCTCGCGTAACAGCTCAACCTGCTCAAGTTCTTGGATGACTTCTTGCTCTTGCGCCGATCACCTTCGTCTTCACTGCTACTCGAGCTCGAGGTAGAGTACGCGGAACTGGAGTCGACGTCGCTCGCTCCGACCATCGCTCGGGCCTTGTCGTGGCCATCCTTCTTCCTCGATCGTCGCTCGTCCTTGTGCTTGTGCTTGTGCTTGTGATCGCGCCTCGATCGGTACTTGCCCTCTGTCCTCGACCGGTGCTTGTAGTTGTCCTTGTTCTCCATCTTCTCAGGGCAGTCGGCGACGAAGTGTCCCGGCTTGCCGCACTGAAAGCACGTCCTCGTGTTCCTTCTTGTGTTCACTCGGTTCTCGTGCATCCTCTCGAACCTCCTGGTCAGCAGCGCCAGCTCGTCCTCTCCAAGCACGTCGAATTCCTCATCTGGCAAAGAGGACAAAGAGTACATCCGAGAGGATGGGTTAGCATTAGACTTAGCACCTGAGCCACCGACGAGAGCAAGACTACGGGAATCAGTCGGGCTCTCAAGACGGGCTGTCACACCACGATCCACCTCAGCTGACTTGAGCTTCGAGAACAGCTCGTCTACCGTCAGAGTGTCATACTTCTCGGACACAAGAATGGCCTCGACCTTTCCATCCCAAACTGTATGATCCAGCGAGTGCAATAGGTTCACAGCTCTGTCATGATCATCGTACGGAAGCACGGCCACATTGGCTCTCATGTTGTTCACAACAACTGTAAACCACTGGAACATGGTGTCAATTGACTCACCGGGGAGATGAGTGAAGTTCTCGTACTCTCTCTCGTAAGTCGCGTACAACCGAGCCTGAACCTGAGCATTTCCAGCGTGAGCATTCTTCAACTGCTCCCAAATCCTACAAGTTAAGTCCTCTGTCTGAACCCGATCGAATTCGGATTGACACAGAGCACGAAACAGGTAGTCGACTGCCTAGTTGTTGGCGTCGTGCATGTCCCTCGATCCCAGAGCAAGGAAGTTAATCGGATGAACATAAGTTGTGTTCACCGTAACGTCCCAAAGGATCTGACCCTTACCGCGGAGGAAAGCTGCCATCCGCCTCTGCCACATCTGGTAGTTTTTGCCATCGAAGTGCGGAGGACCCGATCCCCGTTCCTGGTACGCCATCCTTGGATCTTAGACTGGTTAGAATCACGAAGATCCGTAACTGGCTCTGATACCACTTGAAGGACCGAACTGGCGACCAGAGAGGGGGGGAGTGAATGGGAGCCGATAAAAATTCTTATCGAAGGAGATGGCTAATCCAACAAGACGAACACGGCTAACCAAAACACGTCTCTGACTCAACTACCCAAGTTGGCCAAGACCACGTAGCCACTAGAGTCTACTGGTCCTAGGAACCAACAACCACCGAAACCTACTCGAGAACACGGCGGAACAAACAACTCGAGTAGCTACTGACCACACCGGTCAGACCGGTCACCTGCACCAGTCAGACCGGTCCTGGCCGGATCTTCCGTACTGAGCCACCGGAACACCCGACACCCTCCAGAGACGCACCAGGTCACCCTGGACCTCCAGCCGGGTCACCCGAGCAGGACTTTGCAATTTCCACAGAAAGCTCCTGCACCAGTCAGGCCGGTGCAGCTCACCGGTCAGACCGATCTGAGCCTGGAAATCCCAAATCTGCAAACCAACCTCCCGAGCTCCAAAACCGACCAAACTCGAAACAGCAGGAAACCCAGAGACTATGGAACTCACCAAGACATTCACCCGAGCAAAACCCAATAGGGGTTGGCACTGGTCAGACCGGTGGAAGGCACCGGTCAGACCGGTCAAGCCCAGGGCTCTCGGGATGAACAGCAACCCACGGGTCAACTCCTCCAAATCCAAATCCCGACCTCCCGATTTGCTCCACGGATTCGCACAAGACTTTGGGGATAGTAGGAGTACCTCATGGGTATTCCATAGTCACGATTTCGTCCACCAAAACTTGCTAAATCAAGAGGAATCGAAGGATTTCCACCAAGAACGCCTCTAACCCTAGACCAAAGAAAACCCCAAAATTGAGCCCCTTTACTCACGGATTTGGGAGGGGAATCAAAGGGAAAAGAACCATGAAGGGTTCATGCATACATCCCCCACCAAATCCCAAAGAGAAAGGTCTCAAAACCGCCACAAGAAAATCACCAAGAAAAGGCTCCGAAAATCACCAAAAAGGTCAAACGGGAGAGACACAATCAAGCCTTGAGGAACCATGCCGAATCATCTATACATACCATGAAGGTTCATACAAGGTCTAGCTTGCCACCCGGTCATCCTTCCCTCTCACAAGATCTCACCATGAAGCTCTCAAGCTAGTCCTAAAAAATCCTATGGAAAATAGGAAGGGAAAATAGCAAAAGCAAATGAGTAGGGTTCCAAGAGATGGCTGTCATCCTCTCACCACTTGGGTTACATAGAGGCTAGCCGAAAGACGAAACTACCCCTATTACATTAAACTAAGATACACGCCCCCGAAGGGCCTTTTGGGAAACTTCGTCGTAGCACCATCGAACGGATGCCCGGCGACCGCAAACTAGCTTAGCTTCGACGCAAGCCTTGCGATCCCGACGCGTGTCCTCCGCTTTGAAGTCTCCGGACTGCGTCGTCGCACATCGGTCAGACCGGTACCCACCAGTCAGACCCATCGGTCCGACCGGTCCGGTGCTGCCACCTCCGGTCTTCGGTCTTGGCTTTGTGGATCAACCAAGGAACCCAGCAGTTTTATGGTGAACCACTGGAAACCCCGCGAACTCGGTGTAGCCTCCGCCAATCACCACTCATGACTCGGCTCCCACGTAGTCCCGGCTCGACCTTGGTTTTGAGGCTCAACCAAGAAACAGTCCATGACTTCATCTTGCCGTTCTTGCCACCATGCGGCCCGCACTTGACCCCGCTGGCCATCGGGTCCCTCGAGCCAAGCCTACTTGTCTTCTCCACACTTGGAGGCCTACCCGGCAACGACCTTTCGCGCTTGCTCTTCACCTGCACGAACACCAGTCAAGTCGCAACCTGCACCTGCAATACTTAGCCAAGAGTCAGTCCACACAACGTTGTCAATCACTCATCACACCAGGAAGCGACCATCCACCGGTCCTCGAACCACACAGGCTCTCTGTGGGTGCTTCGCGGGGAGAAGCAGCCGCTGCTGCTGCTGCACCGCGCTGCGGCTGGTCGGCCTCCTAGCGGCACACCTTGGGGGCTTGCCCGCCTCCCTCGGCCGGCCTACAAGGGACCGATTCTACTGGATGCTCACCGTGCTCGGCGTTGCCAACTTCCCCGTCTTCCTCGTCTTCGCCAAGAGGCACCAGTACAAGCCCAGCGCTGCCATGCCGGCGGCCGTTCACCCGACGCCGGCGTCGTGTCTGGGGAGGATGAAAGCACGTAGCCCTGGCGACGTCAATGGTGAGCCTTGCTTCCACTGCAATCTTGTACTTGGTGTATGGATCTGATTACTGAATCATTGCTGAATCTTGCTTTTGTTATTTTGGTTCTGTTTTTTTCTCACAGTGCACCATTTCATTCAGGTCGGTCGATGCACCAACTGGTTGTTGATAGGCCTAGCTGACGACCAATCTGCACTGAGTTGGCAGCAACCTCCACCCTTAGGATATCAGTGTTGTGCCGGTGGAAATTTGGCAGTAAGTTTCCTCCCTCTGCTAATCAAGTTGTGCTCTCAAGGTGATAGAATCAGTTAGCACTAACAGTCCATGACTGGATCCTGTATGATGATGCTCCTGTTGTTACTAATATGTGTTGATGCATCTATGGTCGGCACAGGTCACAGGAGTCAAACTTAAATTTGAGTACCTTTGATACTAGTCTTGTTACATAATGCTTTTGTGGTGGTTATTTGAATTAAATAATAATTGTTTTTTGGTTGCTTGTATATCTGCACATTGCGCATGCAAGTTAATGCTTTCCTTTTGTATTGTCGTCAATCCCTTGGTCTATTCAGTTAGCTTCTTTTTACTTACAGTGATCATTCATTGTTTGTGTTATTTTTTCATAGAGGGATATTTTAATCTTTATTAAAATGAGCTCAATGCCAAGTATTAATTTAATCTTTGCCTAGAGCTTTGGTCAAAAATTGTCCCTACACTGATCTCAATTTAGTAAAGCGGTCATTCTTGCTTGTTATTTGTCAATTCTATAGCTGATCTCAGTTTAATACATGGTTGTTGTAATTCTATCTGAATATGGTCTTCAGTGCACAAAGAATGATAAGCAATGTTGTTTTGTTTCTGATCAGTTGCACCTGCACTTTGTTCCAGTTCATCCATTCACTTTGGCAGAAGCAGGGATTTTAGGGGAGCAACAATTCAACGTTGCAACAACAATTGTCTTTCAAGGTTAGCTGGTAAGCTATGCAACTCTGAGCCTATCAAGTTTGTTAAGAGATTGAGTGACTTGATGAACAGCAGCAGTATGTAGTGTGGAGCAGTGTAGTAGCTTAATAATTCCACTGCAATTTAATTATATGAGCTCGATATATATGCCTGTCCACTGCAACAAATAGATAACATTTCGTCTCTTAGTTTTAAGGAAAACTGGAGAAAAAACTTGCCGATGCATAGCAGTTACATTTGTTGAATGTCAGCTATCTTTTTTTCTTAGGTAAATTTGCTTGCCACATGTAGCATCTTTGGTAAATTACACACAATTGTCATTGTGATACTCAATTGTTTAATGATTGGAAGCTGGTGTCTGTTTCCTGTCTTAGTAGATCAGTTTGGTCCATGTCGATTTTATATTCTTCTAAAGCAAGAATCTAGTTGAGTACTAAAAACTCCTGTGACACTTAATATTTGAGAACTTTGACATTGTCCTCTGACTGTATTTGGCAATGTGCTTTTTCAGGGCAAGGATTAGATGCAGCAAGGAGCAAACCATTAGAAGTGATTGGATGGGGATTAGAAGACTCCCCATTATGTCACGAATCAAACCTTTGAAAACTGAGATCAAATTTAATTTGTAATGCCATTTATGTTCTATTTAATTTGTTGTGCAAAAAGTTATGAAGATGGATGTATGTAATTGTAATTTTGGTAATCACATGGGTTCTATCGCAATTCTGAATGGGCTGAACAAAATAGTGCCACATCATTGTCCATGTGGGAGGTGTCACGTCATCAACTGTGTATGTGCCACATCATCAACTGTGTAGGTGCCATGTCATCGTGTGTAGGTGCCACATCATCAACTATGTAGGTGCCACGTCATCAACTGTGTAGGTGGCACGTCATTGACAGAGTAGGTGCCACATCATCGTCTGCGTAGGTGCCACGTCATTGTCAACATCAACCACGCAAATGCCATGTCATCGTCCACATCATCAACCACGTAGATGCCATGTCATCATCCACGTAGGTGCCACATCGCATCCATGTCAGCAGCCACATCGCATCCATGTCAGTAGCAATCCGCGACAATTCTATTTTGTCATGGATGGTGGGTTAGGGGTTGGGCTGCATGGGCTTCGGGCTACTCCGTGACGATCTAGATACGTCACGAACTACGACGTTTATTAAGAAACGTCGACTGATTTAATCAATGACGCTCATTCCACCATGAAAATTTAAATCATCGCGGACACTGATTTGCGATGAATTTTCAACGATCCGCGACAGAATGATTGCGTCACAGATTAAATAGTTTCTTGTAGTTATTAATCATATGATACTAAGTCATTTAAACTAATTGACTCAACAACTTAGCACTTGGATTTAACCAATTTAGTTGCCGATCACTACTAATTTTTTTACATTGAACCATGCATGTAAAACAATGTGTTTATTAGGAAAAATATGTTGCGGAGGTAGGCAAACCAATATAGTTAGTAGGAAATAATATGGTTCTGAATTTGCAAGAATATGGGGTATATATTTTGCATCCATTCTATATTAGACAAAACATTGTTTTACTAGGTTCTTTCTTCAGGCAATTTTTGTACTTATATATTACTAATTGCAATCAGCCATGGTGATATCTTACTCCTAATATTGAATGCACTTGTTGTTGTTTCACTCATCTATTCTTCCCTTTTCTTCTTTTTCAGTGAACCTGCTTGCAGATTCCAGGTTCTGCACCAGATCAAATTTGCAGTTGTTGTTTAACCTAGGCAGTTATATTAAAAAAGTGATTTTCACCTAGCAACTTTAACCTAGGTAGTTATATTACAAAAAGTGATTTTCAGATAGCCAATAATTTGTTTAGTAGGCAAAAGGCAATTGTTGTAATAAGCAATCAACCATAGTGTTGCAGTCTTACATACTTGCATCAAATGGTACTGTTTGTTTGTCCCCTGGCACCAAGTTTTCGACATTAACCATTCCGAACTAAGTCATTTATACCAATTGACCTAGCAACTTAGCATTTGGATTTAACCAATTTAGTTGTCGATCACTGCTACTTTTTACATTGAACTATGCCTGTAAACAATGTAATTCATTAGGAAAAATATGCTGCGGAGGTAGGCAAACCAATATGCCTTTGTAGGCAATAATATAGTTCTGAATTAGCAAGAACATAGGGTATATGTTATGCATCCATTCTATGACACACAGAAGTATTGTTCTGCTAGGTTCTTGCTCTAGGCAATTTTTATCCTTTTATTACTAAATGTAATCAGCCATGGTGATATCCTACTCCTGATATTAATTCACTTGCTATTATTTCACTCATCTATACTCTCATTTTATGCATCGCATGTGTACCGGAGCACTTTATTATGAACTCTGTTGTACAATAGCTCTAATTAGCTCTGTGAACTTATGTCTTGCCATTTTTCTTACTCATCAATTGCAGTTTTGATAATGGCTACCGGACATAGATGTTACACAACAGTGTGTCATCATCTAATGTGGTATGTATCACTATACAGGTGTCATGCAGTGATTGTATTTTTGCAATTATAGACTTGTGACCTCGAACATCCCTTGAACCTGTCATACATTATATGTATGCTTCCCCAGATGCAACTAGGTTTCATGCATTTCATTTCTCAAATTCAGTAGACAGCTCATGTGGTAGGTAGTAAAATGGGTAGGAGAAAACAATTTTCTTTGTTGCGGATTTGTGCAAAGTAAGTTTCGTTGGCAATTATATCCCTCGCATCATGCAATTTTTCGTTAGCAACAAGCAAAGTAATGCAAGGTCGCTTATTCCAAAAGGCAACTTAGCAACCTAACCTTCTGTTCTTTCTTAAGAAAATTAAAAGATTCAGCCATCGAGCTACACACACACTCATCAGCAAATCCTGTACTTGGTTGGTGTCAGGAACTGGGCTACTTTGTCATTAGCTCGGTCAGGTAAGCAGCGCAACACTCCAGATGTAAGGTTTCGAATGTAAGGTAATGGATGGCCATTTTTCATGCTATAGTGATGCTGCTAGGTCCAATATTGAATCATTGCTTGCTTTCATTTGGTAGATCAATAGCTCTGATTAGGTCCAAGTCAAGTGTATGCTAGGTTGGTTATTCTCCTGCAGTTTCTCTTTCTTACAGCAGGAAGCCAACATTGCCTTGTGAGAGCCATGTGTGGTTCGAGGACCGGTGGATGGTCGCTTCCAGGTGTGATGAGTGATTCACAACGTGGTGTGGACTGATTCTTGGCTAAGTATTGCAGGTGCAGGTTGCGGCTTGACTGTGTTGGTGCAGGTGAAGAACAAGCGCGAAAGGTCATTGCTGGTGAGGCCTCCAGGTGTGGAGAAGACAAGTAGGCTTGGTTCGAGGGACCCGGTGGCCAGCGGAGTCAAGTACGGGACGCATGGTGGCAAGAACGGCAAGATGAAGTCATGGACGGTTTCTTGGTTGAGCCTCAAAACCAAGGTCGAGCCGGGACTACGTGGGAGCCGAGTCATGAGTGGTGATTGGCAGAGGCTACACCGAGTTCGCGGGGTTTCCAGTGGTTCACCAGAAAACCACTGGGTTCCTTGGTTGATCCACAAAGCCAAGACAGAAGACCGAAGACAGAGGTGCAGCGGCATCAGACCGGTCTGACCGGTGGGTACCGGTCTGACCGGTGTGCGACGACGCAGACCGGAGACTTCGAAGCGGAGGACACGCGTCAGGATCGCAAGGCTTGCGTCGAGGCTAAGCAAGTTTGCGGTCGCTGGGCATCCGTCCGATGGTGCGAAGACAAAGTTTCCCAAAGTACCCCTCGGGGGTGTGTATCCTAGTATTAGGCCTTAGGGGTATTTTAGTCTACTGGCTAGCCTCCATATAACCCAAGTGGTGAGAGGATGGCAGCCATCTCTTGGAACCCTAGCTCATTTTGTTTTGCTATTTTCCTCTTCCATTTTCCTTTGGAATTTCTAGGACTAGCTTCAGAGCTTCATGGTGAGATCTTGTGAGAGGGAAGGATGATCAGGCGGCAAGCTAGACCTTGTATGAACCTCTTTGTATGTATAGATGATTCGTCGTGGTTCCTCAAGGCTCGGATGTGTCTTTCCCATTTCTCCTTTTTTGGTAATTTTCGGAGCCCTTTCTTGGTGATTTTCTTGTGGCGGATTCGAGGCCTTTCTCTTTGGGATTTGGTGGGGGATGTATGCTTGAACCCTTCGTGGTTCTTTTCCCTTTGATTCCCCTCCCAAATCCGTGAGCAAAGGGGCTCGATTTTGGGGTTTTCTCCTCTCTAGGGTTAGAGGCGTTCTTGGTGGGATTTCTTCGATTCCTCTCGATTTAGCAAGTTTTGGCGGACCAAATCTTGGCTATGGAATGCCCATGAGGTGTTCCTACTATCCCCAAAGTCTTGCGCAAATCCGTGGAGCGATTCGGGAGATCGGGAGTTGGATTTGGGGGTGTTGACCCGCGGGCGCTGTTCATCCCGAGCTACCCAGCCTGACCGGTCTGACCGGTGCAGCTCACTAGTCTGACCGGTGCAGAGGCCTTGTGGGATTTACCTCGGGTGAACGTCTTGGTGAGTTCCTTGTTGTCTCGTGTTGCTGCTGTTTAGAGTTTGGTTTGTTTTGGAGCTCGAGAGGTCAGGTTTGTGATTTTGGGGCTTCCTGGCTCAGACCGGTCTGACCGGCGCGCTACACCAGCCTGACCGGTGTAGGAGCTTTCTATGGAAGTTTCTCAGGATCTGTCGAGGTGCTCCAGTAGGGACCGGTCTGACCGGTGCTGCTCACCGGTCTGACCGGTGCAGTCCAGTGGTGCTCGAGTTGCTTGTTCCGCTGCGTTCTCGAGTAGGTGTAGGTGGTTGTTGGTTCCTTGGACCAGTAGCACTCCAGTGGCTGCGTGGTCTTGGCCAACTTGGGTAGTTGAGTCGGAGACGTGCTTTGGAAGCCTTGTTCATCTTGTTGGAGTCTCCATCTCCTTCGAGAAGAATTTTTATCGGCTCCCATTCACTCCCCCCCTCTCTGGTCGCCAGTTCCGGTCCTTCAAGTGGAATCAGAGCCGGTTACGGATCTTCGGATTCTAACCAGTCTAAGATCCAAGGATGTCGTACCAGGAATGGGATTCGGGTCCTCCGCACTTCGATGGCAAAAACTACCAGATGTGGCAGAGGCGGATGGCGGCTTTCCTCCGTGGTAAGGGTCAGATCCTTTGGGACGTTACGGTGAACACAGCTTATGTTCATCCGATTAACTTCCTTGCTCTGGGATCGAGGGACATGTTCGACGCCAACAACAAGGCGATCGACTACTTGTTTCATGCTCTGTGTCAGTCCGAATTCGATCGGGTTCAAACAGAGGACTTAGCTTGTAGGATTTGGGAGCAGTTGAAGGATGCTCATGCTGGGAATGCTCAGGTTCAGGCTCGGATGTACGCGACTTACCGGAGAGAGTACGAGAACTTCACTCATCTCCCCGGTGAGTCCGTCGATGCCCTTTTCCAGCGGTTTACAGTTGTGGTGAACAACATGAGAGCCAATGTGGCCGTGCTCCCATACGATGATCATGATAGAGCCGTGAAGCTCTTGCACTCGTTGGATCGCACCGTATGGGACGGAAAGGTCGAGGCTATTCTTGAGTCCAAGTATGACACCCTGACCGTGAACGAGTTGTTCTCGAAGCTCAAGTCGGCTGAGTTGGACCGTGGTAGGACAGCCAAGATCGAGAGCCCGACTGACTCTCATAGTCTTGCTCTCGTCGGTGACAAAGGGGCTAAGTCTAACGGTAACGCATCCTCCAGGATGTACTCTCTGTCTTCTTTGATGTCTTTGCCAGACGAGGAGTTCGACGTGCTTGGAGAGGACGAGCTGGCGTTGCTGACCAGGAGGTTCGAGAGGTTGCACGAGAACCGGGTGAACACAAGGAGGAATCCACGGACATACTTTCAGTGCGGCAAGCCAGGACACTACGTCACCGACTATCCAGAGAAGATGGAGAACAAGGACGGCTACAAGCACCGGTCGAACAAGGACAGCAAGTACCGATCAATGTATGATCACAAGCACAAGAACAAGCACAAGGACGAACGACGGTCGAGGAAGAAGGACGGCCACGGCAGGAAGGCCCAAGCGATGGTCGGAGCGAGCGACGTCGACTCCAGCTCCGCCTACTCTTCCTCGAGCTCGAGTAGCAGTGAAGATGAAGGTGATCGGCGCAAGAGCAAGAAGTCATCCAAGAACTTGAGCGGGCTGAGCTGCTACGCGAGAGATGGCTTCTGCGGCATGGCTCGTAGCTCCGGCAGCAAGAAGAGTCACCAGAGCGACTCGGACTCCGATTCCGAGGATGATGTACGTGACGAGCTTCCCTTCTTGCGTGAGGAGAACGAGCATCTTGGCAAGTTGCTTGATAATCGTGATGACATGCTTAGAGAGGCCAAGAAGATGAGGAAAGAGCTTAGGGCCTCACTAGAAGATGCTAGGAACCGAGTAGCTGAGCTAGAAACCCAGAACCTTGATGCTAAGCTTGAGATAGATTCGCTTAAGGCTTCTCCTGAGGTTTCTGATGAGATTGATTGTGATGATTGCTCTGTGTACCTAGCTGATCTTACTGCTCTTAAGGATAAGCATGCTTCTACTTGTGATGAACTAGATGTGCCTAGGGTTGAAGTGGCTGAGCTCAAGTCTAGACCTGCTTTATTAGGTGCTTGCACTTCTTGCCCTGTTTTGCATGGAAAATTGATGAGATGCATGCTTACACTGTTTCGCTTGAGGCCAAGTTGAAAGAACCTATTCCCACTTCTTGCTCTACTTGTGAATTGCATGCTTTGAAAAATCTGGAACTTGCACATTATGTGGATCGCTTGCAGGATGAGAACGATGACTTGAGAAAAATGATGGGTTGGTTGTCGGGTCATGAACCACAGCTTAGGATGATGATAGAGGCATACAAGCGCTATGATGGGAAAGCGCTTGGTTCGGAGAAGGTTGGAGAGTGTAGTGGTGAGGGAGGAGAGAAGATTGGTGATATCCAAGCTCCACCAAAAACCTTCCACAAAAATGCCTATGCTCCTAAGCCCAACCCACTGAGAAACAAACTTGACACAACCCCAGATCCTCCCATATTTCCCCGCCCAACAAATGATTTCCAAAAATCGGTGAAGTTTGTGAGCTCCAAGGAGAGTGAGGTTGGAGAGAAAAAGGGTGAGAAGCCGAGTGAGGTGAAACCAAGTGAGCAGCCCCGACCCAAGCCTAAGCCTAAGCCCATACGGTTTCATTGTGACTATTGTGGGAGAGATGGTCACAAGGGTGAGTTTTGCTTCAAGAGGAAGCGTGAGGAGAGAATGGCTAAGGAGTGGGCAAACAAGGACAGGTACCGCCCTTCAAATGGTGTACCTGAGCCTCGTATGCAAATGCCCAGGGCCAAGGCGATTGTGAGGACGGTTTCGGCTTAGGGAGATCGAAAGGTGGCAGGTGGTGCTGCTGGCCGAGCACCACCGGTCAGACCAGTGCACTCCACCGGTCAGACCGGTGCTGGTCTGGGCAGATAGCAGTTCGGGTTCTGTGCTCGTGCGGATGGTTGGTTGGTTCTGGTGGTCGTGGTTTTGGTGGTTGGTCTGGAGAGTTTGCAGGTGGTCAGTTTGCTAGACGTTCTCCACATCGTGCTCAATACGATGGTGGGAGGAGTCGTAGCTTTGAGATGGAGAGGAGGAACGGTCCACGGTCTTCCTTTCGTGGTTTTCATTCTCCTCCAGCGAGACAGGGGTGGTTCCCTCGTGGTGGTTCCCGTGGTTGTTTTCGTGGTGGTAGCTTTGATAGGCGTGATGATTTGGGTTGTGCTAACCCCACTTTGGAGCAAATGGCTCGGCACTGGTTTTACTCTTTTGGTACTAACCCCGGTGCTGAGTCGTTTGTTCACTCACGTGCTCGTTTTTGAATTTCAGGTGGGAGACTTGAGGAACGTTTGGTTGATTGACTCCGGTTGCTCGAGGCATATGACCGGAGACAAGGGGTGGTTCTCAAGTCTCATCCCGGTGGTGTCCAAGACATACATCACCTTTGGGGACAACGGGCGAGGGCGTGTGCTTTCAGAAGGTGAGATTAAGGTAAGTGACAAGGTCACTCTCAGGCGTGTTGCTCTTGTTCAATCGCTCGGATTCAATTTGCTTTTAGTTTCCCAGCTTTTGGATGAGGGCTTTGAGGTGTTGTTTCGGCCTGGTGGTTCTCGGATTTTGGATTCTCGAGGGGACCTAGTTTGCATGGTCGTTCCCGAGGGTCAAGTGTTTCGAGCGGATTTCTCTCAGTCTTCTGGTGTGGAGCGTTGTTTCTTGGCTGGTTCTTCGAGTGAGTTGTGGAAGTGGCATAGGAAGTTGGGTCACTTAAGCTTTGACCTTTTGTCTCGCTTGAGTAAACTCAATTTGGTCCGAGGATTGCCACGGCTGAAGTTTGAAAAAGAGTTGGTTTGTGCGCCGTGTAGGCATGCCAAGATGGTAGCCTCTTCTCACCCGTCCCTCACCGATGTGATGACGGAGCGTCCATGCGAGCTGCTCCATATGGACCTTGTTGGCCCAGCTCGTGTGCGATCGGCGGGTGGGAAGTGGTACGTCCTAGTTGTGGTGGACGACTACTCTCGGTATGCGTGGGTTTTCTTTCTGGAAGAGAAAGGGGAGACGTTTGGTTTTGTTCGAGATCTTGTCTTGAGGTTGAAGAACGAGAGGTTGAAGAACGATTCGCAGTGACAATGGCTCAGAATTCAAAAACTCTCGCTTCGAAACCTTTTGCCCTGACTTGGGTCTTGAACACCAGTTTTCGAGTCTGTATACGCCTCCCCAGAATGGTGTGGTGGAAAGGAAAAACAGAACCTTGTGCGAGATGGCTCGAACGATGCTCGATGAGCATAGGACTCCGAGAAGGTTATGGGCTGAGGCGGTCAATACCGCGTGTTACGTGTCCAACAGGATCAACCTCAGGGTCCACAAGAAGAAAACCTGCTATGAGTTGATGCACCGTCGCACACCCAAGGTCAGTCACTTCTATGTCTTTGGTTGTAAATGCTTCATTCTTAAGAAAGGGAAGAAGTTGGACAAGTTTGAGGCTAGGTCTGTCGATGGCATTTTCTTTGGTTACACATCTCATTCTATAGCATATCGTGTGCTCAATCTTGAAACTAACCAAATCATGGAGACTTATGAGGTAACCTTCGACGAGATACAGCCACGTAGGCATCTTGTTTTTGAGTGTGCTGGTGACGACGAACTTGGCGAGGAGATTTTCCAGGAGGAGGAGCATGAACATGGAGATGATGAAGATGGTGGTGTGGTGCCCGCGGCTGAGCACGTACCTACTACTTCGACTACGGTGGTGAACGGGCCTTCTCCCACACCTACAACGACAAACCCAGATCAAGGCGAACTGCTGTTGAGGGGGAGGTAGCATCAAGGCGAGAACCTCCTCAGCGAGTTCAAGTGGATCATCCAGCTTTGAGGATCATCAGCGACATCAATGAACGTACTACACGTCGAGGGTTCGAAACAATTCTCACTTTGCTCATGCTGCTTTTGTTGCTACCTTTGAGCCCAAAGACATTGGACACGCGCTATCTGATCACAATTGGGTTAATTTGATGCATGAGGAGTTGGAGAACTTTGAGAGAAACCAAGTTTGGGAGTTGGTTGACCCTCCACCTGGGTGTAAGCCGATTGGGACAAAATGGGTGTGGAAAAATAAAGAGGGAGAGAAAGGAGAAGTGGTGAGAAACAAGTCAAGGCTTGTTGCTCAGGGGTACTCACAGAAAGAGGGGATCGACTACGAGGAGACTTTTGCTCCCGTAGCTCGTTTGGAGGCGATTAGGATCCTTCTAGCCTTTTCAGTGGCTAAAGGGTTCAAATTGCACCAAATGGACGTGAAGAGTGCTTTCCTGAACGGTGTGTTGGAGGAAGAAATGTATGTGAGGCAACCACCGGGGTTTGAGAGTGAGAGGTACCCCCACCGGGTGTACAAGTTGAGAAAGGCGCTCTATGGATTGAAACAGGCGCCTAGGGCTTGGTATGGCAGGTTGAGGGGGTTCCTGTTTGAGAGAGGGTTTGAGATGGGAAAGGTCGATCAGACCTTGTTTCTCCTCAGGCAGGGCAAAGATATCCAGATTGTGCAGATATACGTGGATGATATTGTCTTTGGTGGCTCGTCTAACTCTTTGGTTGCAAAGTTTGCAGAAGACATGAGCAGGGAATTTGAGATGAGCATGATGGGCGAGTTGCAGTTCTTCCTCGGCCTCCAGATCAAGCAATCAAAGGAATGAACATTCGTGCACCATGCCAAGTACACCAAGGACATTGTGAGGAAGTTCAAGATGGAGGACTCCAAGGCCATGGCGACGCCTATGAGTACGACTACAGCTCTTGATGTGGACGAGGAAGGTGAACACGTGGACCAGAAGAAGTACCGGAGCATGATCGGGTCACTCCTGTACTTGACGGCGACGAGGCCGGACATCCAATTCTCGGTATGTCTATGCGCTCGTTTTCAAGCGTCTCCGAGGACTTCGCATCGGCAAGCAGTCAAGCGCATTTTCAGGAGTTTGCGTCATACTCCCAACTTCGGCCTTTGGTACTCTGCGTCTTCTTCTTTGGCTCTTCATGGATTTTCAGACGCGGATTTTGCCGGGTGTCTGTTGGATAGGAAGTCCACTTCTGGGACTTACCAGTTCTTGGGTTCTTCTTTAGTGTCTTGGTCTTCCCGCAAACAATCGAGTGTTGCTCAATCCACTACCGAGGCAGAGTACGTGGCCGCAGCTAGTTGTTGCTCTCAGCTCCTTTGGATCACATACACCATGAGTGACTTTGGTGAGGAGTATACCCATGTCCCACTTCAATGTGATAGCACCAGTGCCATAAGCGTTGCAAAGAACCCAGTGCTCCATTCCAAAACCAAGCACATAGAAGTGAGGTATCATTTCCTGAGAGACAACGTAGAGAAAGGAAAAATCGCTTTGATCCATGTACCCACACATGACCAGCTAGCTGATATTTTCACCAAACCCCTAGATCAAGCAACTTTCACTCGTTTGCGGGGGGAGCTTGGTGTTTGTTTGATTTCTTGAGTTGGTGTGTGGGAGCTCCTTTGTAGCATTTGTATAGCTTTCCTTTGTGCATTTTTCGCATTTTGCATTGCATTTGTATCATGATGTATAGTCATCTTTGTATGATAGGTTTCATGCATTTTGTATCGTATGCATTGTGTAGGAACGCTTCTCCTATATACATTGTTCACCATGGTATGATATATATGTCCTTGTGAGCTAGTTTTGTAATCTATGGTTAGTTTGGCTTAGCTCTTGATGATCTTGATTTATATCCATGGTTGATGGCTATGTTTTCTCAAAAATGTCATATACATGCTCTCTTATGAGTAAATGCCTTTATATGATCTTGACATGTTTTTGTGGCTTGGTTATGCTTAATTTGTGATTGGATAGCTTATTTTGATCATATGGGGGCCAAATACTCATTTGCCATCATGAATGTTTAGCCCCCATGCTTTATATTGTGGAGGGGCATAAGTTCCTTTTTGTTACAAAGACATTTCATGTACCAATTACAAATCTAAAAATGAAATGTAAATTGCTTGGAAAATGTGCTCCCATGTCATATGTGCTTAATTTACTTGCTTTTGGGTGCTAAACCGTTGCATGTTGTTTACCAATGAGAAGTCTCATATTTAGAAGTAAGCACTTGGCTCGGTGGCTTTGACATGACATGAGGTGTTTGTGGGTGTTTATGATGGTCTTATGCTTAGAATGGTTGTCCTAGCATGAAGTTTGTGTGGCTTTGCCATTTTGACATGCTTTGCTCATGTTTAGGACTTTGCTCATGAGAGGGATTTTTTCGCAAAAATAGTCATTTCTATCTTAGCTTCGCCCAATGGTTGTGAAACTTGGTGATCTTGTAGTTTTGGTCCATACGAAGCTATAGAGTATATAACTTGCTCATTTGGAGGTGTGTAGCATGCTATGTTGAATTTTGTCTATTTGAGAAGCTCTAGGTTGCATTTTTTGCATTTTTGGCTTGATTCATGCATTGTCAACAAGGGGGAGAAGTTTGAGCATGCTTTGGCTTGCTGCATGCATTTAGAAGGTTTCCAAGTGGTTTCGAGCTAGTTTTGAGCTCGTGCAGTTCCCAGTTTTTCCCAGGTGGCCATCGGCCTGACCGGTGCTGCTCACCGGTCTGACCGGTGTGAGTGTCAGGTTGCTGGGCGATCTAGCCCACCGGTCTGACCGGTGAGGTTGACCGGTCTGACCGGTCAGAGCAAAGCTGAGGCTTGCTCTGTTTCGTGAAGTGGTTTGCATGCATTCGTCCAGGGGGAGTTGCATTGGTTCAGGGGGAGCTTGCATGTGTGCAGGGGGAGCTCTTTGTGGTTTTCGAGCTTTGGATTGGTGGTTTGCGCTCTTTGTTTGAGCATGGTTTTGTCTCGGATGTGTCGAGCCATTGCCCTTGCCTAAGTTGTCTTCTTCAAGTGATCTTGCTCTTTGCCTTCTCTTTGACTTTCGATCGCTTGTTGGAGTTTCTTTTAGTCGTTTCTTTTCTTTTCCTTTTCTCTTTGGTTACCAAAACGTGTGTGTTGTCAATGCACTCATCAAGGGGGAGATTGAGAGCCATGTGCGGTTCGAGGACCGGTGGATGGTCGCTTCCTGGTGTGATGAGTGATTGACAACGTGGTGTGGACTGATTCTTGGCTAAGTATTACAGGTGCAGGTTGCGGCTTGACTGTGTTGGTGCAGGTGAAGAACAAGCGCGAAAGGTCGTTGCTGATGAGGCCTCCAGGTGTGGAGAAGACAAGTAGGCTTGGTTCAAGGGACCCGGTGGCCAGCGGAGTCAAGTGCGGGCCGCATGGTGGCAAGAACGGCAAGATGAAGTATTGGATGGTTTCTTGGTTGAGCCTCAAAACCAAGGTCGAGCCGGGACTACGTGGGAGCCGAGTCATGAGTCGTGATTAGCGGAGGCTACACCGAGTTCGCGCGGTTTCCAGTGGTTCACCAGAAAACCACTGGGTTCCTTGGTTGATCCACAAAGCCAAGACCGAAGACCGAAGACGGAGGTGCAGCAGCATCAGACCGGTCTGACCGGTGGGTCTGAACGGTCTAACCGGTGAGTACCGGTCTAACCGGTGAGTACCAGTCTGACCGGTGAGGAGCACCGGTCTGACCGGTGTGTGACGACGCAGTCCGGAGACTTCGAAGCGGAGCACACACGTCAGGATCGCAAGGCTTGCGTCAAGGCTAAGCAAGTTTGCGGTCGCTGGGCATCCGTCCGATGGTGCGAAGACAAAGTTTCCCAAAGTACCCCTCGGGGGTGTGTATCCTAGTATTAGGCCTTAGGGGTATTTTAGTCTTTCGGCTAGCCTCCATATAATCCAAGTGGTGAGAGGATGGCAGCTATCTCTTGGAACCCTAGCTCATTTTGTTTTGCTATTTTCCTCTTCCTTTTTCCTTTGGAATTTCTAGGACTAGCTTCAGAGCTTCATGGTGAGATCTTATGAGAGGGAAGGATGATCGGGCGGCAAGCTAGACCTTGTATGAACCTCTTTGGTATGTATAGATGATTCGGCGTGGTTCCTCAAGGCTCGGATGTGTCTTTCCCGTTTCTCCTTTTTTGGTAATTTTCGGAGCCCTTTCTTGGCGCTTTTCTTGTGGCGGATTCGAGGCCTATCTCTTTGGGATTTGGTGGGGGATGTATGCTTGAACCCTTCGTGGTTCTTTTCCCTTTGATTCCCCTCCCAAATCCGTGAGCAAAGGGGCTCGATTTTGGGGTTTTCTCCTCTCTAGGGTTAGAGGCGTTCTTGGTGGGATTTCTTCGATTCCTCTCGATTTAGCAAGTTTTGGCGGACCAAATCTTGGCTATGGAGTGCCCATGAGGTGTTCCTACTATCCCCAAAGTCTTGCGCAAATCCGTGGAAGGATTCGGGAGATCGGGAGTTGGATTTGGGGGTGTTGACCCGCGGGCGCTGTGCATCCCGAGCTACCCAGCCTGACCGGTCTGACTGTTGCAGAGGCCTTGTGGGATTTGCCTCGGGTGAACGTCTTGGTGAGTTCCCTATTGTCTCGTGTTGCTGCTGTTTCGAGTTTGGTTTGTTTTGGAGCTCGGGAGATCAGGTTTGTGATTTTGGGGCTTCCTGGCTCAGACCGGTCTGACCGGCGTGCTACACCAGCCTGACCGGTGTAGGAGCTTTCTGTGGAAGTTTCTCAAGATCTGTCGAGGTGCTCCAGCAGGGACCGGTCTGACCGGTGCAGTCCAGTGGTGCTCGAGTTGCTTGTTCCGCTGCGTTCTCGAGTAGGTGTAGGTGGTTGTTGGTTCCTAGGACCAGTAGCACTCCAGTGGCTGCGTGGTCTTGGTCAACTTGGGTAGTTGAGTCGGAGACGTGCTTTTGAAGCCTTGTTCATCTTGTTGGAGTCTCTATCTCCTTCGAGAAGAATTTTTATCGGCTCTCATTCACTCCCCCTCTCTGGTCGCCAGTTCCGGTCCTTCACCTTGTGATATATTTTTCTACTCGATGGTTTATTCGCATTGATCTCTGCAGCTCAGTTCAATACTTATGTGAAATATTAGTGTGTTGGTCAGTTTACCTACATGCTCTGATCATTTCAATTTTGAACACAAGTTGTTAGCATGTTTATTCGCTCAATATCATGTCTTTATATCATCCTATCATAACGCTGGTTGATTTTCTATTTAGTTTAGCAGTTTCACAGTAGCAGGTTGATAGCAACAACTCATCATCAAAAAAAGGTATCTGGATGTGCAGGAGGGGGGAACAAGATGTGCAGTATGAAGCAGATCAAGTAAATAAGGAGGCAAAGTATAGTTCAAGGACACCATAATCAATGCATACTTGTGTGTTTATGCCACTTTTCCCCCTTTTGGTTGTAGCTTGAAAGTTTATGTTGCATGTTGTTATGGCTTTTGCGTCAAATCTTGTTTTTGCAAACCTAAAATCAGAATTGCACATGATGCAAAAATAATGATCTGTGTTACCCTGCATAATTTGGCTGGACAATTTGGTTGTCATTGTCGTCGTCCAGTTAGTGGGCATGCTGATTTTGCCGTTTTGTTTTCTATGGGGATGCGAGGAACCTAGCTTACCTAGACAAACCGGAGGGAGGACTGAGGAGGAACAAAACCTTGCAATAGTGTTGCCTATTTTTATTTCGGACAGTGCTAGGTGGAGCTCGAACGACCCCCACAAGGAAGCAACGCTACCCAAAGTCCCAAAACAGAAAAGTGCACGCATTCCTTTTACTACTATTTTCAAAAAAAGGAAGCGCCTGTAAGGTAGGTTATTTTACAGACGGTTGTAAGGTAGCCATGTCCATATATATATATATATATATATATATATATATATATATATATATATATATATATATATATATATATATATATATATATATATATATATATATATATACTATTTTTATTCACGGAAATAGAATGGCAAATAAATAATTTGCGAACTTGGAAAACTAGAATACCTATTCCCTAGAAGAACAGGACCAAGGTCCACCATTCCTCCCTAAACCACTGGAAGAAAGGCAAAAATATAATTACATGTAAAATATATTTCAAGAAAAAATGTTTACTGTTCATCTAATAGTGTCCTTGCAGAGTCTGACAGCGGCATCATCCCTCTTCTCTTTCTTACGTGTGGCAAGTTCCTAAACAAATAGTTCTTGAATACTTCTCTCTTTTGCAAAATCCATGAGCAGACCTCTCTCCCTCAACAATTGACAAGGAACACATGCAGATTCCCTGACACCATCTTTTGCGAAGAGACCTTGCCAGCACTGCCGGTCAGGGGCATATACAAAAGGTACGTTGTTACTAACGGCGTGTTTCCTCACCCTGGCATATGTCTACAGCGCGTGCTCGCGCAGATGCGCTTGCAGCGTCATCAAACGGAAGCAGGTGCCTGGGTAGCAGCCCGCTACGGGTGGTTAGCTACCCGGGGTGCACTACTACCACCCTAGGTAACAAGCTATTTCCAACGTTATTCCATACCCGAGCCAGCCCTCCGACTTGACGCGCGCGCGCCAGTTCCCTTCGTCTGTGCCCACCCCTCATGTCCATTCCCGTCCGGTTTTCACGGCAGGAGATGGTCGACCTCGACCAGACTCTACAGGGCGCCTCTCCGCTTTTTTTGACCGGTTGGTTTCCTTTCTGCTGCTGGTGTTTTTCCTTCCCGTCCGGTTTTCATGGCAGGAGATGGTCGACCTCTACCGGACTCTACAGCGCGCCTCTCCGTTTTTTTACCAGTTTTTTTCCTTTCTGCTGCTGGCGTTTTTCATTTCTGCCCGCAATAGAGGTCATTCAGATATTTTATGTTCGATAATGCTCAGCAACGGGCGTCCGATCAGCCCAAAAAATCAGACGTGTCCCGCACCGTCCATTACGCACGCATCAGACGCCCAGCAGACACTGGCAACCGCCCTCGGCCGCTTCTCACTTCTCATCCCCACGCCACGCGCTCGCAACAGCTTCATTCCCCACCTACCCCCACTTCTCTCTCCAACCGCAGGCGATGCAACGGCGGCGATGCGATCGCGGCGGCTGGGTCGATCGGGGGCGGCGGCGGAGGACTCCGACTGGGAGCCAAGCGATGGTGATGAAGGCGACGCCTCCCCGCGGACGCGCGCACATCGCTCCCCTACGCCGAGCGGCGATCCAGGGGGCACGAAGGCCCATGTGAACCCGAAGCGGACGCCACGGCCGTGCCGTACGAGGGCGATGGCGGATGGTGCTGTTGGGGAGGACCGCGACGTCTTCCCCCGGACGCGCGGACGGCGCTCGCGCTCTTCCAGCGGCGATGCAGATGGCGCGGAATCTCCTGTGAACGACGACCACCCTGCGAGCGAGACCCGCGACGACATTCAGGAGAACAAGCGCACAAGGCAACCCAGTAAGTTCATCACCCGCGCAGCCCCCCCCCCCCCCCGCGCGCCACTGCTAGTTGTGCTCCACTTTTCAGGGTTGAATTTGACTCCAAGCTAGGGTTAGGGTTCAGTTAGTCACACACACGCGGCACCCCTGAAATGACTGAATTAATGGGGTTTACAGGGACCTCCTGGGCTAGTAGTGATTGATCTCTATACTCGAAACTTTGAAGCTTTGATGTGGACCTGAAATTTGCATATTTGTCTTTGTTTTATAACAATCTATGTAAGATTTAAAGTAGATTTTGAAGCGCGTTCTGTACATTTTCAATTGCAGAAGAACGTTGGTTGCACTGTTGATTGACCTGTTGCTTAAATGCACTCAAAAGCTTTCGCATGAGCACTGTCTACATTAAATTCTGAAAGGCATGCATGCTGACATTTTCTTTGCCTGAAATCAGGGACTGATCTGTGCACCTTTGAAATGTGAATGACATTTTCATTTTCTCATATAGCCAGTGGGTGTAATGATGCTGCTTTTTGTTCAGTTTCTTCAGTTTTCGGTTTTTCCGGACGACACAAACTGAATGAACAAAATATATTCACTAGCGTTACTCCTTTTCGCCTCTGCTTGTTGCATACTTGTCTGCTTCGTGTTATTTCATTCAGTTTTAATACTCCCTTTGCTTGTTGTATAAGTCACGTCAATCATGCTTTTGTGATCCATCACCATCATCACGGTCATGCATTGCTACTTTTTTCATCTTCAAAGTTGAACACTGCACACGCCATCGTCATTGCACATGTATCAGTTTTGTAGAAAAACAGAGGCCCCCCCCCCACAGTGTCGATGTCTTTTATGTTTTGATAATGTTTATCTTTAATGCATCTTTTGTTGCATTCATTCATTTCTTATGTTTCAAGCTAACACAGTTATCATTATTTTTTTAGAGAAGACAAACATCAGCACAAATGAAGAGCATTTCAAGAGTCGGTTTTCTGTCCGTAGGATCCGTTTGCTTGTACCAGAGCTCGATGACCAGCAAAACAATGGGTTATCGATGCAGGTTTTGGTGCTCTATTGTCTATTTATGAATTTTCTGTCCCTATCAAGCTTGTCAAGTGGATGATGAAGCATGTAGACCCACTTCTCAGTGAATTTAGATACAAGAATAAAGTCATTGTTTTCAACCGCGAGCTCATTTGCAAGATTCTTGGGTTGGAAAACAACGCTAGAGTTGTGAGGCTCTCTGGGGATTCAGACGAGGTGAACAAACTCAAAGAGATGTATATGGATGGAGATAGAGCTAAAATTGCAAAGTGCATCTCTCTTGCTAAAGAGAGTAAGGATAGGGAGTCGTTCATGAGGGCCTTTACCTTACTGGCTTTAGGGAGTGTGTACAATCCTGGTACGGGAAATGATGTCAGCCTAAAGTATCTTAATAGCTTAGAAAATGTTGAGCTGATCAGCACCTATGATTGGGCTGGGCACATTTTAAAGGAATTGATGGATGAAGTGAAGAAGTACCAGAAGTTTTTTCCTCAACGTCTTGAGAAGGATCATCAGATTGGATCATGCCTCATCATTTTAGCGGTACGTTTATCCTTTTTTTCGATGATGCTCATTGCTGTGTGCTGCTATGTTGTTTCATATGTTGCAATAGTCATATGTTAATGTTTCAAGGTTATTAAATTGTGAATTCTTGTTCTGCTTTTTTACATAGATTGCCTATATGGACCACCTTGATCTGCCATCCGACAGAGGGCACCAAATCAACTACAATCTACCCCGCATCTGCAACATTAGAAACGCGGACTTCAACTTTGCTATGGCGGTTGACAAGAATAAGATGTCATTGGGGAATTCTTTTGGGAGGCTACCGGTATGTGCAATGCTACATCCCCTCTTCCCCTTCATCATTTTTTCTTTTCTGTTTTGCAACTTCCTCCTATTATTCAAAGGCACTTATACCTACTTTTGTTGCAGTTCCGTGACTTCTCTCTCTCTCCGTATTTCGCTGCCCCTGCCCCAGCCCCAGCCCCAGCCCCTGGATCTGCTGACCCTGCCCATCCACATGCCCCTGGGCCCTCTGAAGAAGTCCCTATCATCAGTTCGTTAGATGAATGGCTGCAGCAACCTGCTCAAATTGACATACAAGAGGTATATTAAGTCCCTCATTCTCTTTGTTTTCTGAGTCTTGTCTTCTTCCTGTCTCCAAAAATTTATATGTTGCAAATATCATTATTTGTCGTTGCATACATTACCCCCTGATGTTGCAAACATTTTATGTGATTTTTTAGAGTAGTGAAAGTGATGTGTTATTTCTTTTTTTAGGATGTTCCAGATGCTATTTAACTATGTCCAATCTATTTGTAACTGTATGCTTTTTGTTTATGCGAAACATGGGTAGTATTCCCCTGCAACATAAAAGATGAACATATGCAACATCATATAAATTGTGGATATTACTTGTAAAAAAATTCCCATCTACATGCCCACCTGTTGTTGTTGCAAAGCCCTAATAACTCTGTACCATGGCTTTTTTGCAGATACCGACTGAGTACCAGCAGGTTGCTGCACACTTTTCCAAGGTTATGGACGAAGATGTCCGCCAAATTGCTGCTGCTGTGTCCAAATCCCTCAATGATCAGATTTCGGCAAGGCTCAGGCAGCGTCAAGTGGAGATGCTGGCCAAGATGGCTGAGTTAGCTAGTGGGGCCAGGAAAAATGTTGTTGGAGCAGGACCATCAACCATCGACGGTCTTGTTGGCAAAACAAAAGGATCCACAAGCGCTAGTGCTGCAGCTTGAAGGACCGAACTGGCGACCAGAGAGGGGGGGAGTGAATGGGAGCCGATAAAAATTCTTCTCGAGGGAGATGCCTTCTCCAACAAGATGAACACGGCTTGGCCAAATCACTTCTCCGACTCAACTACCCAAGTTGGCCAAGACCACGTAGCCACTGAAGTGCTACTGGTCCTAGGAACCAACAACCACGTAACCAAACCAGAAACAGTAACAAGCCTAGAGACTAGGGAACACACTAGAACATTCACCCGAGCCAAAACCCAACAGGGGGCTGCACCAGTCAGACTGGTGGAAGGCACCGGTCAGACCAGTCAGGGCCTGGGCGCTCGGGATGAACAGCAACCCGCGGGTCAACTCCTCCAAATCCAAATCCCGATCTCCCGATACGCTCCACGGATTCGCACAAGACTTTGGGAATACTAGGAGTACCACATGGGCATCCCACAGTTACGATTTGGTCCACCAAAACTCGTTGAATCAAGAGGAATCGAAGGATTTCCACCAAGAACACCACTTTCCCAAAACCTAGGAAAACCCCAAAATCTAACACCTTTACTCACGGATTTGGGAGGGGAATCACAAGGAAAAGAACCACGAAGGGTTCATGCATACATCCCCTATCAAATCCCAAAGAGAAAGGCCTCAAATCCACCACAAGAAATTCGCCAAGAAAAGCCTCCGAAAATCACCAAAAAGGAAAACGGGGGAAACAACACAAGGCCTTGAGGAACCACGCCGAATCATCTATACATACCATGAAGGTTCATACAAGGTCTAGCTTGCCACCCGATCATCCATCCCTCTCTAAGGATCTCACCATGAAGCTCTCAAGCTGGTCCAAAAAATCCTAAGGAAAATAGGAAGCGAAAATAGCAAAAGCAAAATGAGCTAGGGTTCCAAGAGGTGGCTACCATCCTCTCACCACTTGGGTTATATGGAGGCAACCGAAAGACAAAACAACCCCTAAGACATAAAACTAAGATACACACCCCCGAGGGGCAATTTGGGAATCTTCATCGTAGCACCATCGGACGGATGTCCGGCGACCGCAAACTTGCTTAGCCTCGACGCAAGACTTGCGATCCCGACGCGTGTCCTCCGCTTTGAAGTCTCCGGAAGGTGTCGTCGCACACCGGTCAGACCGGTGCTCCTCACCGGTCAGATCTGTACCCACCAGTCAGACCGGTACAACCCACCGGTCAAACCGGTCTAGTGCTGCTGCTCTTCGGTCTTCGGTCTTGGCTTTGTGGATCAACCAAGGAACCCAGTGGTTTTGTGGTGAACCACTAGAAACCCCACGAACTCGGTGTAGCCTCCGCCAATCACCACTCATAACTCGGCTCCCACAAAGTTCCGGCTCGACCTAGGTTTTGAGGCTCAACCACGAAACCGTCCATGACTTCGTCTTGCTGTTCTTGCCACCATGCGGCCCGCACTTGACCCCGCTGGCCACCGGGTCCCTCAAACCAAGCCTACTTGTCTACTCCACATCTGGAGGCCTCACCGGCATCGACCTTTCGCACTTGTTCTTCATCTGCACCAGCACCAATCAAGCCGCAACCTGCACCTGCAGTACTAGGCCAAGAGTCAGTCCAGACAACGTTGTCAATCACTCATCACACCAGGAAGCGACCATCCACCTGTCCTCGAACCACACATGCTCTCAATCTCCCCCTTGATGAGTGCATTGACAACACACATGAAGGACCGATTAGGCGAGGAGGGGAGTGAATGGGAGCCGATAAAAATTCTTCCCGGAGGATGAACCCGGCCTATGCCCCAAATCCACAACCAAAGATTCTCACACGAGCTTGACAAGGTCGCGTAGTCAGAGCGGACCTACCAACCCTAGGAACAAGTCCAAACAAGTTGCAAAGCGGAAGCACAACTCAAGAAGCAAAGGACTTAACCAAATCTGGCAGCCCCTGGGCGGACAGTCCGCGAGTGCCTGGCGGACAGTCCGCGAGCCTAGCGGACAGTCCGATCCTGTACGGCGGACAGTCCGTAATAAGCGACCGAACCTCCAGTACCGCACCTCCGAAAATCGGACAGTCCGTGAGAGGTCCGCGGACAGTCCGAGCTCGGCGGACAGTCCGTGACCCACCTGCGGACTGTTCGCAAATAGCCTCCAACAAAACCCTAACCCTTTCGCGGATCAAAACGCCTCGTGCTCACGAACTGAAGAACAAGCGACGAACACCCGATGAACAGTCCTCGCGCGGACAGTCCGCAGGCCACGGGCGGACAGTCCGCCGGCCTCGAACAGAGCAGACCGAGCTCAAAACCGCGAGGTCAACTCCACCAATCCATCCATGGATCTCCCAAACGGCTGAATGGATTGAGACAAGATTTGGGGAAGATGTGAAGCGTCCCTAGGGGATGCTATGCCCCAAAACTTGAGACCTCAAACCAACTAAATCGCCGGGAATCAAATCGCAACCGAGCTCAACTAAAAAGCTAGGGTTCCACACGAAATCCTCAAATCCAAGGCCAAATTCGGAGTTTGAGGCGTCAAGATCAATCACAAAGATACACAAGGCATCTATCCATGATCCCCATAAGAAAATCCGAACCCAAACACCTCAGAAATGGAGGAACAAGCCGCGCACGAAAATCCAACGAAAATAGCCAGAAAAAGACACGAAATTCACACGAGCTACAAGAAGGAATTCGACGGAACCATGAAAGCTTTCATACACTCGGAGTTCAGATTCTCTACAAAATGGTGAAGAAAATCTAAGCCTATGGAGCAGGGAAATGAGAAGCAGTCCGGATGGATGGTTTGCCCAGAAACCCTAGAGCTATATATATGAGTCCCTCTGGGTTGGGCAAATGACCAAGCTACCCCTAGCACTTAAACTGAGATACAAACCCCTCAGGGTCAATATGGTGAAGTAGCACTCCTCTTCATCGGGCGGCCACGCCTTCGCCGTAGTCCGCGTCCTCCCGACGCAAGCCCTGCGATCCCGCCGCGTGTCCCCCGGCATCGAAGCTTCTCGGCGCGCCCGGATCCCGTCTCCGCCCGCCAAGTCTTCGGTCTTGGTTTTGTGGCTCAACCTAGTAACCCGACGGTTTTGTGGTGAACCACCGCAAACCCCGCGTGCAGACTCCGGTCGTGAGCCGCTACCCTGCACCGGCTCAAGTCGACGACTTCATCTTGCTTTTCTTGCCACCATGCGGCCCGCACTTGACCCCGTTCGGACACCGGGTCCATCGAGTTGAGCCAACTTGTCTCTCCACTCCTCGGAGGCCCCGCAAGGCTAAGACCTTTCGCGCCCGCTCTTCACCTGCACCAACACGAGTCAAGCTGCAACCTGCACCTGCAACACTCGGCCAAGAGTCAGTCCACACCACGTTGTCAATCACTCATCACAGCCAGGAGCGACCATCTACCGGTCCTCGGACGCTCCGGTCCTCAATCTCCCCCTTGATGAGTGCATTGACAACACACATAGTAACCAATTCAGAGAAAAAGAGAAAAAGAGAAGAAACGAATGAAAAACTCAAACAAGTGATCAAAAGCCAATCAAAAAGCCAAAACAAGATCACTTGAGAGAGAAAAGTCTCGGTCCCCTAAGACAAGGGCAACGGCTCGACACAATTGAGATAAAATGCTCCAAAATTGCCGACTCCTCAAGGTGAGGCAAAAGGGCTCGACACCATCGGCAAAAGAGCACAACTAACATCAGGCGAAAAAGAGCTCCAAAGCACATGAATGCAAGCTCCCCCTGACCAAATGCATTTCTCCCAATCTTTCTCCCTCTTGATGCAAAACTCCCCTGGATGCATGAAATAAGTACTTTCCTACCCAAAGCAAGAATTGGGTACTATCTCTCCCCCTTGTTGGCAATGTATGAATCAAGTCTACAAATGTAAGCATGTGCTAAAATTGAGAAAAAGACAAGCAAGATAGCCACATTTTAGTACAAGCATCACCAACAAGATAGATAGGGACATATAAGCATGTGATATAGCCATGATCAAAATGAAGTATTTTTCAACACAAATTTCCCTCTCATGAGCATAGGACCTAAAACATGGTCAAAATGAGCACAAACAACATATAACTCACAAACTTCATGCAAGGTCACAAATTCTCATCACAAGATCATCACAAACACCTACAAGCTATCTCATGTCATGTCAAAGCCACCGAGCCATGTGTCCACTTCTAAATATGAGACTTCTCAATGGTGAACATCATGCAACGGTTTAGCACCCAAGATAAGGAATTTAAAGCATAAATGACATGGAAGCACATTTTTCAAGCACAAGCATTTCATATACCAATTTCACGATTTAAATTTAATCATAGTACATGAAGTGCCTTTGCGGCAAAAAGA
The DNA here is from genome assembly GCA_036936925.1 of Cenchrus fungigraminus. Taxonomy (NCBI): domain Eukaryota; kingdom Viridiplantae; phylum Streptophyta; class Magnoliopsida; order Poales; family Poaceae; genus Cenchrus; species Cenchrus fungigraminus. Next base: position 90,025,355 of record CM072774.1, on the reverse strand, counting down.
AGCTTAGGCTTCTCCACAAGGTAGCATGTAGGCTAAACATTCATGATGATAAATGGATCTTTGACCCCAAATGAAAAGAACATGGTTCCCAAGCACAAATTAAGCAAGGTAAAGCCATATGCGCACAATTTGAACATGAAAGGCATTCAACTCACAAGAGAGGATCATCTATAGCATTTTCACAAAAATAAGCCATCCACAAGCATATACATCCCAAAGCTACCAAGAGCATAGCTATACATCACATGAGCATCACTAGCAAAGTCATAAGCTCATATCCAACATATCATGGTGATCAAAGTATATAGGAGAAGCACATTAATAAGGCATATGATACAAATGCAGTCTATGATACAAAGATGCAAGCATGATATGATACATAAATGAAAATGCAACATGCATATGTACATTAGACCCCCAACCGAAGCTCAAAAAGGAAAACCCACTCCAAGCTCCCCTCGCAAACGAGCAAATGTAGCTTGGTCCAAAGGCTTTGTTAGGATATCAGCGAGCTATTTTTCGGTTGGTACATGGATGAGGTCTATGTTTCCCTTCTCAACATTGTCTCTCTGAAAGTGGTACCTCACCTCTATATGTTTGGTTCTGGAGTGTAGCACGGGATTTTTGGCAACACTAATGGCACTCGTGCTATCACACATGAGAGGAACATGGGTACACTCCTCACCAAAGTCAGTCAGCGTGTATGTGATCCATAGCAGCTGGGAGCAACAACTAGCGGCAGCGACATACTCAGCTTCTGTAGTAGACTGAGCTACACTAGATTGTTTGCGAGAAGACCAAGAAACAAGCGAAGAACCCAAAAACCGGCACGTCCCCGAAGTCGACTTCCTATTGACTCGACACCCCGCAAAGTCGGCATCCGAAAACCCAAGAAGCGAAAGAGAAGAGGACGTCGAGTACCAAAGACCGAGCTTAGGAGTGTTTCGAAGATACCTGAAGATCCGCTTGACGGCCTGCCGATGTGAAGTCCTAGGCAACGCCTGAAAACGAGCCCACAGACACACAGAAAACTGAATGTCCGGCCTCATCACCGTCAAGTACAAGAGGGAGCCAATCATGCTCCGGTACTCCTTCTGGTCCACAGGCTCTCCGTCCTTGTCCGCATCCAGCGTTGTAGTCGTACTCATCGGTGTCGACAGGGGCTTCGAGTCGTCCATCTTGAACTTCTTGAGGATGTCTTTCGTGTACTTGCCTTGATGCACAAAGGTTCCCTCCTTCGCTTGCTTGATCTGAAGCCCGAGAAAGAACTGCAATTCTCCCATCATAGACATCTCGAATTCTTTACTCATGTCCTCTGCAAACCTCACAACCAAAGAGTGAGACGAGCCGCCAAAGGCAATATCATCCACGTACATCTGAACAATTCGGATATCAACGCCCTGCCTGAGGAGAAAAAGAGTCTTATCTACTTTGCCCATCTCAAACCCTTGCTGAACAAGAACCCCCTCAAACGGCCATACCAAGCACGGGGAGCTTGTTTCAGCCCATACAACGCCTTCCTCGGCCTATATACCCAGTGAGGAAACTCAGCATTCTCAAAGCCCGGTGGTTGCTTCACATAAACCTCTTCTTCTAAAAACCCATTCAGAAAGGCACTCTTCACATCCATTTTGTACAATTTGAACCCTTTAGCCACAGAAAAGGCTAGAAGGATCCTAATAGCCTCCAAACAGGCTACAGGAGCAAATGTCTCCAAATAGTCTATCCCCTCCTTCTGACTATAGCCCTGAGTAACCAACCTCGATTTGTTTCTCACCACCTCACCATTCTCACCCTGTTTGTTCTTCCACACCCATTTTGTCCCGATAGGTTTGCAATGTGGTGGTGGCTCTACCAACTCCCAAACTTGGTTTCTCTCAAAGTTCTCTAACTCCTCAAGCATTGCGTTCACCCAATTAGGATCAGAGAGGGCGTGTCCAATGTCTTTCGGCTCAAAGGTAGCAACAAAAGCCGAATGAGCAAAGTGAGAAACATTCCTGAACCTTGACCGTGTCGTACGTTCGTTGATGTCGTCGATGATTCTTGAGGGAGGATGATCAACTTGAACGCGCCTCGGTGCCTCTCGCCTGGAGACAACCTCCCCCTCAGCCGCTGCTTCCACTTGATCTTGCTGGATTGTAGTCGGTGTAGGAGATAGGCCATCCTGCACCGTAGTTGTCGTAGTGGAAGTACAGGGTACATGCTCGGCTGGAGCTTCACCATCATCACCATCATCCTCTCCAGCATCATCCTCCTCGTCCTCAAAGATCTTCTTGCCAATCTCGTCGTCACCTGCACACTCAAAAACAGACGAACTGCATGGCTGGGTCTCGTCGAAGGTAACCTCGCAAGTTTCCATGACTAGGTTAGTATCTAGGTTGAGCGCACGGAATGCTCGAGAATGACTCGCATAACCCAAAAAGATCCCATCGGAAGACCTCGACTCAAACTTATCAAGCCTACTCTTCTTGAGAATAAAGCACCGACAACCAAAAGCCTTGAAATGGCTCACTCTAGGTGCTCTCCCGTGCATGAGCTCATAGCACGTCTTGTTCAAGAAGGCCCGAAGAAAAATCCGGTTCCCAACATGGCATGCGGTATTCACCGCCTCAGCCCAATATCTCCTCGGAGTCCTATGCTCGTTAAGCATCGTCCGAGCCATCTCACAAAGGGACCGATTTTTCCTCTCAACCACACCATTCTGACATGCAACATAGGAAGAGGAGAATTGATGTTCGAGACCCAAATCACGACAAAAGGTTTCGAAATGAGAGTTTTTAAATTCAGTGCCATTGTCGCTACGAATAGCCCAAATAGCATCTCCATTCCTCTCATTCTTCAACCTCAAGATTAGATCCCACACAAAACCAAACGTCTCCCCCTTGTCAGTCAAAAAGAAGACCCAAGCATAGCGAGAATAGTCGTCCACTATCACAAGGACGTACCATTTCCCACCCGTCAAGCACACACGAGCTGGACCAACCAAGTCCATATGGAACAGATTGCATGGCCTCTCTGTCATAACGGATGTCAGAGGCGGGTGAGAGGCGGCGACCATCTTACCATGCCTACACGGAGCACATACCAAATCCTTTTGGTACTTCAACTTAGGCAATCCTCGGACCAAACCTAGCCCACTCAAGCATGACAACAAGTCAAAACTCAAGTGACCTTGTCTCCTATGCCATTTCCAAAGCTCCGCAAACACCAGCAACCAAACAACGAGAAGAGCCGACACACTGAGAAAAATCGGCTCTGAAAATTTGACCCTCGGGGATGATCGTGCATACAAGATCACCTCGAGAATCCAAAACACGAGAAGCGCCCGTTTTGAAACGGACCTCAAAACCCTCATCAAGAAGTTGGGACACCGAAAGAAGATTAAACCCCCAAAAGACTTGACAACTGCAACACGCCTAAGAGTCACAGACTCACTCACCTTCACCGTGCCCACTGAAAGCACTCTACCTTTCCCATTGTCCCCAAAAGTGATGTACTCTTTGGTCATCACTGGGGTGAGGCTGGAGAACCACCTTCGATCTCTGGTCATGTGTCAAGAGCAACCGGAGTCGATAAACCAAAAGCCCTCCAAGCCTCCCACCTTAAAATCAAAAATGAGAGCGAGAGTGAGCAAAGGACTCAGCACTGGGGTTAGTACAAAATGAATCAAACTAGTGCCGTGCCATTTGCTCAAAAGTGGGGTTAGCAAAATCCATCCTATCTCTCCTAAGTGGAACACCCACACATCCCCTTGGAGGACTATGCATACCACGAGGTGAAGACCGTGGCCCATAGCTCCTCTGGGACCTAAAACTGCGATCGTTCCCCCCATACTCGTATTGGCCACGAGCGAAGGAACGTCCAGCAAACTCACCACGCCCAAACCCAACACGCCTACCACCATCTCTCTGTGGTGGCTCACCTCGAGGCACAAACTCACGCCTCTCTCGAGGGTAAATGGTACGCACCACACCCTCACCCCTTGGCACCATACGAGGCTCAGGCACACCATGAGAAGGGTGGTACCTGTCCTTGTTTGCCATCTCCCTAGCAAACCTCTCCTCATGCTTCCTCCTGAAGCAAAACTCTGCTAGGTGCCCATCCCTCCCACAATGCTCACAATGGAAGGGTTTTGGTTTTGGCTTTGGTTTTGGACTCTCTTTGGGTTCTGGCTTCTCCTCACTCGGTTTCTCTCCCTTCTTCCCAAAGAACTCATTCCCAAGTCACTCTTGAACTTGATGGGTTCCTGGAAGTTGTCGGTGTGTGTAGGAAACACGGGTGGAGCTGGGGTTGCGTCTAGTCGGTTCCTAAGTGGGTTTGGCTTAGGAGCATAGGCATTTTTGTGGTAGGTTTTTGGTGGTTCTGGGATATCACCGATCTTCCCCTCATTCTCACCACTTCCCTCACCAACCTTATCCGACCCAAGCGCTTGCCCATCATAGCGCTTGTATGCCTCAATCATCATCCTGAGTTGACGCTGATGACCAGACAACCAACCCATCATCTTCCTCAACTCATCATTCTCGTCCTGCAAACGATCAACATAGTGTGCAAGCTCCAAATTCTTCACAGCATTTACTTAACAAGTAGAGCATGATGTAGGAATAGGAGCTTTCAAAGCAGCTTCTAGAGATCTAGCATAAGCAACCGACACATCTAGTTTCTCATGCAAAACAGGAAAAGAAGTGCAAGCACCAAGCAAGGAGGGCCTAGATTTCATCTCATCTAACTCAACCCTAAGCACATCTAGTTCCTCAACCTTGGAGTCATATTTTTCTTTAAGCACAGTCAAATCACCAAGAAAAATAGAACAATCAGTGCATTCAGGTTCATCGGTCACAATAGGAGCAGACTTAAGAGAATCTATTTGAGCCCTAGCATCAACAAGCAAAGACTCTAGTTCAACCACCTTCTCCTTAGCCTCTCCAAGCAAAGACCTATACTCCCTCTTCTCCTTGTTGGTCTTTCTAAGCACATCATCACGGTTATCAAGCAATTCATTCAACCTAGCATTCTCCGCTACCAAGAAGGATGGATCATTGTTTACCTCATCCTCGGAGTCGAAGTCCGAGTCATCCGTGTTGCTCTTCTTGCTTGCGGAGCTATGTGCCATGCCGCAAAAGCCTTGGGCGGCGAAGCACAAGCCGTTGATGTTCTTGCTTGACCACTTGCCCTTTTGTCGGTTCTCTTCTTCATCACTTGAGCTCGATGAAGAGTAGCAGGAGCTTGAGTCGATGTCGCTCGCCCCGGCAACCATCGCACGCTCCTTCTTGTGACCACCACTCCTCCTCGGCCTCCGCTCGAACTTGTTCTTGCCCTTGTGGTCATCCCTCGAGCAGTGCTTGTGGTCGGTCCTCGAATGGTGCTTGTGCTCAGGCTTGACCTCCATGGCTTCCGGGCACTCAGCGATAAAGTGCCCGTGCTTCCCGCACCGGTAGCACATGCCTGAGCTCCTTCGAGCGTTCTTTCGGTTCGTGTACATGCGCTCGAACCGCCTGCTCAGCAATGTGAGATCCTCCTCGCCCAGCACATCGAACTCCTCATCAGGCATGGACACAAGACAAGACAGAGAAAACTGTCTCAAAGACATGTTAGCATTAGTCCTTGGTCCAGAAACGAGAGCCAGACTATGAGGGTTAGTCGGGTTCTCGATCCTTGCTCGCACCCCACGGTCCACCTCGGACGACTTGAGCTTGGAGAACAGCTCCTCCACCGTGAGGGTCTCATACTTCTCTGACTCGAGAATGGCCTCGACCTTCTCACTCCACACAGTACGATCCACCGTGCAAGAGCTTCACAGCCCTATCATGATCATCGTACGGGAGCACGGCCACATTAGCCCTCATGTTGTTCACAATCACAGTGAACCGCTGGAACATGGCGTCAATAGACTCACCGGGGAGATGACTGAAGTTCTCGTACTCTCTCCGGTAGGTCGCGAACAGCCGAGCCTGAACCTGTGCGTTCCCAGCATGAGCATTCTTCAGCTGCTCCCAAATCCTACAAGCCAAGTCCTCTATCTGAACCCGATCGAATTCGGATTGACACAGAGCACGAAACAAGTAGTCGACCACCTTGTTGTTAGCGTCGTGCATATCCCTCGATCCTGGAGCTAGGAAGTTAATCGAATGAACATAAGCTGTGTTCACCGTAACATCCTAAAGGATCTGACCCTTGCCGCGGAGGAAAGCAGCCATCCGCCTCTGCCACATCTGGTAGTTCTTACCATCAAAGTGTGGAGGACCCGAACCCCGTTCCTGGTACGCCATCTTTGGATCTTAGACTGGTTAGAATCACGAAGATCCGTAACCAGCTCTGATACCAATTTAAGGACCGATTAGGCAACCAAAGGGGGGAGTGAATGGGAGCCGATAAAAATTCTTCCCGAAGGATGAACCCGGCCTATGCCCCAAATCCACAACCAAGATTCCCACATGAGCTTGCCAAGGTCGCGTAGTCACAGCGGACCTACCAACCCTAGGAACAAGTCCAAACAAGTTGCAAAGCAGAAGCACAACTCAAGAAGCAAAGGACTTAACCAAATCTGGCAGCCCCTAGGCGGATGGTCCGCGAGTGCCTGGCGGACAGTCCGCGAGTGCCTGGCGGACAGTCTGCGAGCCTGGCGGACAGTCCGACCTGTCCGACCTTGTACGGCAGACAGTCCGTAATAAGCGACCGAACCTCCAGTACCGCACCTCCGAAAATCGGACAGTCCGTGAGAGGCCCGTGGACAGTCCGAGCTCGGCGAACAGTCCATGACCCACTGGCGGACAGTCCGCAAATAGCCTCCAACAAAACCCTAACCCTTTCGCGGATCGAAACGCCTCGTTCTCACAAACTGAAGAACACACGACGAACACCTGATGAACAAGCCTCGCGCGGACAGCCCGCAGGCCACGGGCAGACAGTCCGTCGGCCTCGAACAGAGCAGCCCGAGCTCACAACCGCGAGGTCAACTCCACCAATCCATCCATGGATCTCCCAAACGGCTGAATGGAATGAGACAAGATTTGGGGAAGATGTGAAGCATCCCTAGGGGACGCTATGCCCCAAAACTTGAGACCTTGAACCAACTAAATCGTCGGGAATCGAATCGCAGCCGAGCTCAACTAAAAAGCTAGGGTTCCACCAGAAATCCTCAAATCCAAGGCCAAATTCGGAGTTTGAGGGGTCAAGATCAAGCACATAGATGCACAAGGCATCTATCGATGATCCCCACAAGAAAATCCGAACCCAAACACCTCAGAAACGGAGGAACAAGCCGCGCATGAAAATCCAACGAAAATAGCCCGAAAAAGACACGAAAATCACACGAGCTACAAGAAGGAAATCGACGCAACCATGAAAGCTTCCATACACTCGGAGGTCAGATTCTCTACAAAACGGTGAAGAAAATCTAAGCCTATGGAGCAGGCAAATGAGAAGCAGTCCGGATGGATGGTTTGCCCAGAAACCCTAGAGCTATATATATGAGTCCCTCTGGGTTGGGCAAATGACCAAGCTACCCGTAGCACTTAAACTGAGATACAAACCCCTCAGGGGCAATATGGTCAAGTAGCACTCCTCTTCATCAGGCGGCCACGCCTTCGCCGCAGTCCGCGTCCTCTCGACGCAAGCCTTGCGATCCCGCCGCGTGTCCCCCTGCATCGAAGCTTCTCGGCGCGCCCGGATCCCGTATCTACCCGCCAAGTCTTCGGTCTTGGTTTTGTGGCTCAACCAAGTAACCCGACGGTTTTGTGGTGAACCGCCGCAAACCCCGCGTGCAGACTCCGGTCGTGAGCCGCTAGCCTGCACCGGCTCGATTCGACGACTTCGTCTTGCTTTTCTTGCCACCATGCGGCCCGCACTTGACCCCGTTCGGCCACCGGGTCTATCGAGCCGAGCCTACTTGTCTCTCCACTCCTCGGAGGCCCCGCAAGGCTAAGACCTTTCGCGCCCGCTCTTCACCTGCACCAATACGAGTCAAGCCGCAACCTGCACCTGCAACACTCGGCCAAGAGTCAGTCCACACCACGTTGTCAATCACTCATCACAGCCAGGAGCGACCATCCACCGGTCCTCAGACGCTCCGGTCCTCAACACACGTTTGGTAACCAAAGAGAAAAGGAAAAAAGAAAAGAAATGAACAAAGAAACTCAAACAAGCGATTGAAAGCCAACCAAAGGCAAAGAACAAGATCACTTGAAAGAGGAAAGTCTCGGTCCCCTTAGGCAAGGGCAACGGCTCGACACAACCGAGACAAAAGCAAACTCAAGCAAAGAGCACAAACCACCAAAGCAAAGCTCGAAAACCACAAAGAGCTCCCCATGCACACATGCAAGCTCCCCCTGAACCAATGCAACTCCCCTTGGACGAATGCATGCAAACCTCTTCACAAAACAGAGCAGCAGCACCAGCTCAGCTCTGACCGGTCAGACCGGTCCACAGCACCGGTCATACCAGTGCACCACAACTGCACAGGTCCTGACACTCACACCGGTCAGACCGGTGACTTCCACCGGTCAGGCCGATGACCACCTAGGAAACTTGGGAACTGCAAGAGCCCAAAAATGGCTTGAAACCACTTGGAAACCTTCTAAATGCATTCAGTTGCCCAAAACATGCACAAACTTCTCCCCCTTGTTGACAATGCATGAATCAAGGCAAAACTTGAAAAATTTCAACCTAGAGCTTCTCAAATAGACAAAATTCAACACAACATTCTACACATGACCAAATGAGCAAGTTAGATACTCTAAAGCTTTGTATGAACATCAGCTACAAGATCACCAAGTTTCACAACCATTGGGCAAAGCTAAGATAGAATTGAGCATTTTTGCGAAAATTTGCCCTCTCATGAGCAAAGTCCTAAACATGAGCAAAACATGTCAAAATGGCAAAGCCACACAAACATCATGCTAGGACAACCATTCTAAGCATAATATCATCATAAACACCCACAAGCATCTCATGTCATGTCAAAGCCACCGAGCCATGTGCCTACTTCTATATATGAGACTTCTCATTGGTAAGCAACATGCAACGGTTTAGCACCCAAAAGCAATTTAAATTAAGCACATATGGCATGGGAGCACATTTTCCAAGCAAAAGACATTCCATTTTCAGATTAAGCATGGTACATGAAATGCCTTTGCGGCAAAAAGGAACTTATGCCCCTCCACAAGATAAAGAAAGGGGGCTAAACATTCATGATGACAAATTAGCCTTTGGCCCCATATGCTCAAAATAAACTATCCAAGCACAAATTAGGCATAGAAATGCCACTAAAACATGTCATGATCATATAAATGCATTTACTCACAAGAGAGCATACATGTAGCATTTTTCAAAAACATGGCTATCAACCATGGATATAAATCAAGATCATCAAGAGATAAGCCAAACTAAACCATATCATACCAAACTAGCTCACAAAATCATATATAGCACATCATGGTGAACAATGTATATAGGAGAAGCTTTTCCTACAAAATGCATATGATACAAAATACATGCAACCTAAGATACAAATATGCCTATACATCATGTTACATCTGCAATGCAAAATGCAAGAAATGCACAAAGGAAACTATACATATGCTACACAAGGAGCTCCCACCACCAACTCAAGAAACCAAACACACACCAAGTTCTCCCCGGAAACGTGTGAAAGTTGCTTGATCTAGGGGCTTGGTGAAAATATCTGCTAGTTGGTTTTGTGTGGGTACATGAATCAAAGTGATTTTCCCTTTCTCAACATTGTCTCTCAGAAAATGGTATCTCACTTCTATATGCTTGGTTTTGGAATGTAGCACTGGGTTCTTTGCAACACTAATGGCACTCGTGCTATCACAAAGAAGTGGAAGCTAGGTATACTCCTCACCAAAGTCACTCATGGTGTATGTGATCCAAAGGAGCTGAAAGCAACAACTAGCTGCGGCAACATACTCGGCTTCGGTTGTAGATTGAGCAACACTCGATTGTTTGCGGGAAGACCAAGACACCAAAGAAGAACCCAAGAACTGGCAAGTCGCAGAAGTGGACTTCCTATCCAACCGATACCCGGCAAAATCCGCGTCTGAAAAACCATGAAGCTCCAAAGAAGAAGACGCGGAGTACCAAAGGCCGAAGTCGGGAGTGTATCGCAAATACCTGAAGATGCGCTTGACTGCTTGCCGATGTGAAGTCCTTGGAGACGCTTGAAAACGAGCGCACAGACATACCAAGAATTAGATGTCTGGCCTCGTCACCGTCAGGTACAGGAGGGAGCCGATCATGCTCCGGTACTCCTTCTGGTCCACGTGTTCTCCTTCCTCGTCCGCATCTAGAGTTGTAGTCGTACTGATCGGCGTCATCATGGCCTTGGACTCCTCCATCTTGAACTTCCTCACAATGTCCTTGGTGTACTTGGCTTGGTGTTCAAATGTTCCTTCCTTCGACTCCTTGATCTGGAAGCCGAGGAAGAACTACAACTCACCCATCATGCTCATCTCGAATTCCCAGCTCATGTCTTCTGCAAACCTTGCAACCAAAGAGTTAGACGAGCCACCAAAGACAATATCATCCACGTACACCTGCACAATTAGGATCTCCTTGCCCTGCCTGAGGAGAAACAAGGTCTGATCTACCTTCCCCATCTCAAAGCGTCTCTCACATAGGAACCCCCTCAACCTACCATACCAAGCTCTAGGCGCCTGCTTCGACCCATATAGCGCCTTCCTCAACTTGTACACCCTGTGGGGGTACTTCTCACTCTCAAACCCCGGTGGTTGCCTCACAAACACTTCTTCCTCCAAAACACCATTCAGAAATGCACTCTTAACATCCATTTGGTACAAATTGAACCCTTTAGCCACAGAGAAGGCTAGAAGGATCCTAATCACCTCCAAATGAGCCACAGGAGCAAATGTCTCCTCATAGTCTATCCCCTCTTTTTGTGTGTACCCCTGAGCAACCAACCTCGACTTGTTTCTCACTACTTCACCCTTCTCTCCCTCTTTGTTTTTCCACACTCATTTTGTCCCAATCGGCTTACAACCTGGTGGAGGCTCCACTAACTCCCAAACTTGGTTCCTCTCAAAATTCTCCAACTCCTCATGCATAGAATTCACCCAAATGTGATCAGATAGCGCATGTCCAATGTCTTTGGGCTCAAAAGTAGCAACAAAAGCAGCATGGGCAAAGTGGGAGTCATTGCGAAACCTCGACCGTGTAGTTCGTTCGTTGATGTCCCCGATGATCGTTGAAGCTGGGTGACCCACTTGTACTCGTCGGGGAGCTTCTCGCCTCGAAGCCACCTCCCCCTCAGCTGCAGCTTCCTCTCGATCTCGACACGTCGTAGGTGTGGGAGAAGGCCCGTCCTCGATCGTAGTCGAAGTAGTATGTACATGCTCAGCCGCGGGCGCCACACCACCATCTTCCTCATCTCCTTGCTGCTGCACCTCACCCACAAAAATCTCCTCGCCAAGTTCCTCGTCACCTGCACACTCAAAAACAAGCGAACTACGTGGTTGTGTCTTGTTGAAGGTAACCTCGCAAGTCTCCACAATTTGGTTAGTTTCAAGATTGAGCACTCGAAAGGCTATAGAATGAGACGCGTACCCAAAGAAAATGCCATCGACGGACCTAGCCTCGAACTTGTCCAAACTCTTGCCTTTCTTAAGAATGAAGCATTTGCAGCCAAAGACGTGAAAGTGACTCACCTTGGGGTTTCTACCGTGCATCAACTTGTAGCAAGTTTTCTTCTTATGGACCCTGAGTAAATCCTGTTCGACACATAGCACGCGGTATTGACCGCCTCAGCCTAGAACCGTCTCGGAGTCCTATGCTCATCGAGCATCGTCCGAGCCATCTCACACAGGGTTCTGTTTTTCCTTTCCACCACGCTATTCTGGGGAGGCGTATACGGACTAGAGAACTGGTGTTCAAGACCCAAGTCATGGCAAAAGGTTTCGAAGTGAGAGTTTCTAAATTCCGAGCCATTGTCACTGCGGATCACTCGTATGGAATCTCTGTGCCTCTCGTTCTTCGACCTCAAGACAAGATCTCGAACAAAACCAAACGTCTCCCCTTTCTCCTCCAAAAAGAAAACCCAAGCATACCGAGAGTAGTCGTCCACCACAACCAAGACATACCACTTCCCACCCAGAGATCTCACACGAGCTGGGCCAACAAGGTCCATATGGAGCAGCTCGCATGGATGCTTCGCCATCACATCGGTGAGGGGTGGATGGGAAGCAGCTACCATCTTAGCATGCCTGCACAGCGCACACACCAAATACTTTTCGAAGTTCAAACGGGGCAATCCTCGGACCAAGTTGAGTCCACTCAAGCTTGACAAAAGGTCAAAACTCAAGAGACCCAACCTCTTATGCCACTTCCACAACTCACCCGAAGAACCAGCCATGAAACACCTCGACACACCCGAACTCTGAGAGAAATCCGCTCAGAATATTTGACCCTCGGGAACGACCACACAGACAAGGTCACCTCGAGCATCAAGTATCCGGGAACCACCCGACTTAAACAACACCTGAAAACCTTCCTCAAGAAGCTGGGAAACAGAGAGCAAATTAAACCCCAACGACTTGACCAAGGCAACACGCTTCAGCACCACTTTGTCACTTACCCTCACTTCACCTTCCGCAAGTACACGCCCTCGTCCATTGTCCCCAAAGGTGATGTATGTCCTGGACACCACCTGGGTGAGGCTGGAGAACCACCCCCGATCTCCGGTCATGTGCCTCAAGCAACCGGAGTCGATTAACCAAACGTTCCCCAAGCCTCCCACCTGAAAATAAAAAACGAGCATGTGAATGAGCAAACGACTCAACACTGGGGTTAGTACCAAAATAGTAAAACCAGTGCTGAGCCATCTGCTCCAAAGTGGGGTTAGCACGATCCATCCTAGCATTCCTACCAAAGTGTGCATCAAACCTACCACGAGCACCAAACCTCGGACCCATCCTACCATCTCCACTATAACTGAAACCACCACGGGGAAACCACTCCCGTATTGTTGGAGGAGCACGAAAGCCACGAAAGGAAGACAGTGGGTCGTAGCTCCTTTCCAGCTCAAAGCTACGACTCCTCCCACCCTCGTATTGAGCACGAGGTGGAGTACGTCTAGCAAACTCAACACCACCAGACTTACCATGCCAACCACCTGTACCACGACCAAAAGAACTGAACCGAGCATCCTCACGAGCACGAAAACCAAACTGCTCACCACCCAGACCTGCACCGGTCTGACAGGTCCCCATGACCGGTCTGACCGGTGGTGCTCGGCCAGCAGCACCACCTGCCGTTCTTCTATCTCCACAAGCCGGAACCGTCCTCACAATGGCCTTAGCCCTGGGCATTTGCATACGAGACTTAGGTACACCATTAGAAGGGTGGTACCTATCCTTTTTAGCCCACTTCTTAGCCATTCTCTCCTCACGCTTCCTCTTGAAGCAAAACACACCCTTGTGACCATCTCTCCCACAATACTCACAACGGAACCGTATGGGTTTTGGTTTAGGCTTGGGTTGGGGCTGCTCACTTGGCTTCTCTTTTGGTTTCTCCTCACTAGGTTTCTCACCCTTCTTCTCTCCAACCACATCTCCCTTTGAGCTCACAAATCTCACTGGTTTTTGGAAGTTGTTTGTTGGGTGAGGGAATATGGGTGGATCTGGAGTTGTGTCAAGTTTGTTTCTGAGATGGTTAGGTTTTGGCTCAAACTTGTTCTTGTGTTTTGTTTGTGGTGGGATAGGGATCTCTCCAATTTTCAGATCTATCTCACCACTGCTCTCTCCAATTTTGTCAGCCCCAAATGCTTGACCATCACAGCGTTTGACAGCCGCTATCATGATACCAAGCTGAGGCTCCTGACCTGACAACCAACTCAAACACTTTCTCAACTCATCATTCTCATCCTGCAAGCGATCAACATAATGTGCAAGTTCCAGATTTTTCACAACATGTAATTCACAAGTAGAGCAGGAAGTAGGAATAGGAACTTTCAAATCAGCCTCAAGTGAAACAATGTGAGCACGAAGTTCAGCAATTTTTCCATGCAAAACAGGACAAGATGTGCAAGCACCTAGCAAAGAAGGTATAGACTGCAGCTCAGCCAACTCAACCCTAAGCACATCTAGTTCCTCACACTTGGAGGCATGCTTTTCCCTAAGAGCAGTAAGATGAGCTAGGAACACAGAGCAATCAGCACAATCAACCTCATCAGAAACAACAGGTGAAGCCTTAAGCGAGTCAATTTCAAGTTTAGCATACAGGTTTTGTGTTTCTAGCTCAGCTACTCTACTCCTAGCATCTTCAAGCGAGGCCCTAAGCTCCTTTCTCATTTTCTTAGCCTCTCTAAGCATGTCATCATGATTATCAAGCAGTTTTCCTAGCTCCTCATTTTCCTGGCACAAGAAGGAAAGCTCGTCACATACCTCATCCTCGGAGTCGGAGTCTGAGTCGTCCTTCTGGCTTTTCTTGCTACCGGAGTTGTGTGCCATGCCGCAGAAGCCGTCTCTCGCGAAGCAGCTCAGCCCACTCAGGTTCTTGGATCCCTTCTTGTTCTTGTACCGATCACCTTCATCTTCACTGCTACTCGAGCTCGAGGTAGAGTAGGCGGAGCTGGAGTCGACGTCGCTCGCTCCGACCATCGCTCGGGTCTTCTTTCCGTGGCCGTCCTTCTTCCTCGATCTTCGCTCGCCCTTGTTCTTGTGCTTGTGCTTGTGATCGCGCCTCGACCGGTACTTGCTCTCCGTCCTCGACCAGTGCTTGTAGTTGTCCTTGTTCTCCATCTTCTCAGGGCAGTCGGCGACGAAGTGTCCTGGCTTGCCGCACTGAAAGCACGTCCTCGTGTTCCTCCTTGTGTTCACCCGGTTCTCGTGCATCCTCTCGAACCTCCTGGTCAGCAGCGCCAGCTCGTCCTCTCCAAACACGTCGAACTCCTCATCTGGCAAAGACATCAAGGAAGACAAAGAGTACATCCTGGTGGATGGGTTAGCATTAGACTTTGCACCTGAGCCACCGATGAGGGCAATTCTATGAGAGTCAGTCGGGCCCTCGATCTTGGCTGTCACACCCTGGTCCACCTCAGCCGACTTGAGCTTCGAGAACAGCTCGTCTACCGTCAGAGTCTCATACTTCTCAGACTCTAGAATGGCCTCGACCTTTCCGACCCAAATAGTACGATCCAACGAGTGCAAGAGCTTCACGACTCTGTCATGATCATCGTACAGGAGCGCGGCCACATTAGCCCTCATGTTGTTCACAATCACCGTGAACCGCTGGAACACCGTATCGATGGACTCACCGGGGAGATGAGTAAAGTTCTCGTACTCTCTCCGGTAAGTCGCAAACAACCGAGCCTGAACCTGACTGTTTCCAGCGTGAGCATTCTTCAGCACTTCCCAAATCCTACAAGCCAAGTCCTCTGTCTGAACCCGATCGAATTCGGACTGACACAGAGCACGAAACAAGTAGTCGACCGCCTTGTTGTTGGCGTCGTGCATGTCCCTTGATCCTGGAGCAAGGAAGTTCACAGGATGAACATAAGCTGTGTTCACCGTGACATCCCAAAGGATCTGACCCTTACCGCGGAGGAAAGCTGCCATCCGCCTCTGCCACATCTGGTAGTTTTTCCCATCGAAGTGCGGAGGACCCGATCCCCGTTCCTGGTACACCATCTTTGGATCTTAGACTGGTTAGAGTCCCGAAAGACCCTTAACCTGCTCTGATACTACTTGAAGGACCGAACTGGCAACCAGAGAGGGGGGAGTGAATGGGAGCCGATAAAATTTCTTCTCGAGGGAGATGTCTTCTCTAACAAGATGAACACGGCTTGGCCAAATCACTTCTCCGACTCAACTACCCAAGTTGGCCAAGACCACGTAGCCACTGAAGTGCTACTGGTCCTAGGAACCAACAACCACCGAAACCTACTCGAGAACGCAGCGGAACAAACACTCAAGCAGCACTAGACCACACCGATCAGACCGTCACTACCACCGATCAGACCGGTCCCAGCCGGATCACCCGGACTAGACCGCCGGATCACCCGACACTCTCGAGAGACACACCGCGTCACCCTGGACCCCAAACCGGATCACCCGAGAAAGACTTGACGATTTCCACAGAAAGGCTCCTACACCGGTCAGGCTGGTATAGCACACCGGTCAGACCGATCCAAGCCAGGATACCCCAAATCCAAGAAACCAACCTCCCGAGCTCCAAAAAGCACCAAACCTGAAACAACAACAAGCCTAGAGACTAGGGAACACACCAGAACATTCACCCGAGCTAAAACCAAACAGGGGGCTGCACCGGTCAGACCGGTGGGAGGCACCGGTCAAACCGGTCAGGGACTGGGCGCTCGGGATGAACAGCAACCCGCGGGTCAACTCCTCCAAATCCAAATCTCGATCTCCTAATACGCTCCACGGATTCGCACAAGACTTTGGGGATACTAGGAGTACCTCATGGGCATCCCATAGCTACGATTTGGTCCACCAAAACTCATTGAATCAAGAGGAATCGAAGGATTTCCACCAAGAACACCACTTTCCCGAAACCTAGGAAAACCCCAAAATCGAACACCTTTACTCACGGATTTGGGAGGGGAATCACAAGGAAAAGAACCAGGAAGGGTTCATGCTTACATCCCCTATCAAATCCCAAAGAGAAAGGCCTCAAATCCACCACAAGAAATTCGCCAAGAAAAGGCTCCGAAAATCACCAAAATGGAAAACGGGGGAAACAACACAAGGCCTTGAGGAACCACGCCGAATCATCTATACATACTATGAAGGTTCATACAAGGTCTAGCTTGCCACCCGATCATCCATCCCTCTCTAAGGATCTCACCATGAAGCTCTCAAACTAGTCCTAAAAATCCTAAGGAAAATAGGAAGGGAAAATAGCAAAAGCAAAATGAGCTAGGGTTCCAAGAGGTGGCTGCCATCCTCTCACCACTTGGGTTATATGGAGGCAAACGAAAGACAAAACTACCCCTAAGACATAAAACTAAGATACACACCCCCGAGGGGCAATTTGGGAATCTTCGTCGTAGCACCATCGGACGGATGCCCGGCGACCGCAAACTTGCTTAGCCTCGACGCAAGCCTTGCGATCCTGACGCGTGTCCTCCGCTTCAAAGTCTCTGGAAGGCGTCATCGCACACCGGTCAGACTGGTGCTCCTCACCAGTCAGACCGGTGCTCCTCACCGGTCAGATCGGTACCCACCAGTCAGACCGGTCCAGTGCTGCTGCTCTTCGGTCTTCGGTCTTGGCTTTGTGGATCAACCAAGGAACCCAGTAGTTTTGTGGTGAACCACTGGAAACCCCGCGAACTCGGTGTAGCCTCCGCCAATCACCACTCATGACTCGGCTCCCACGAAGTCCCGGCTCGACCTTGGTTTTGAGGCTCAACCAAGAAACCGTCCATGACTTCGTCTTGTTGTTCTTGCCACCATGCGGCCCGCACTTGACCCCGCTGGCCACCGGGTCCCTCGAGCCAAGCCTACTTGTCTGCTCCACACCTGGAGGCCTCACCGGCATCGACCTTTCGCACTTGTTCTTCACCTGCACCAGCACCAATCAAGCCGCAACCTGCACCTGCAATACTAGGCCAAGAGTCAGTCCACACAACGTTGTCAATCACTCATCACACCAGGAAGCGACCATCCACTGGTCCTCGAACCACACAGGCTCTCATAGCTGAACGAGGTACTAGCAAAAGCGCTACTGCTGCAGTTGAAGGAGGTACCAGCAACGTCAACGCACCTGTAACATCAACTAGTGCTACTTGTTCTCCTGGTCACAAGAAAAGTAATGATTCCAGCCTCTATGACGACCTCCCTTCATTCGATCTACTGAATTCTGATGGGATTCATGATGATTGCTCGACCCCACCAAAAATCACATGCAAAGGTGCCCCCCTCCTCCTGCCTATCTATTTGTCTGCGAATTCAGCAATTTATGTTTTCATTTTCTTTTTTTTTAGCTGAAACAACCATGCAAGATATTGAAGCAAAGAAGCCTGGCTCAAGCACAAATGACAAGAAGAATAGGAGGAAGCGGGCTGCAATCAACTTGAACCAAGGAAAGAAATTGAAGAAATTGAAATTGGATGAAGAAACAAAATCCGTGTATGAGAAGTAGATCAGCAAAAGGATTTTGAAGAAGCCGGTCACCAAAGAAGAGATATTAGAAGCATAAGCTAATTTTCTAATTTTTGCCCTTCATTTTGTTTCACTCCGCATATATACATGTTTCGCACTCAAATTCCTGATGTTTTTTTTGTGCTTTCTGCATAGATGTGTGAATATTTTGCCCTTTTTCAATACATGTTGCAACAGTAGTCACTACATGTTGTAGGCTTAGAATTTTAATGTTTCAGACCATTTATCACCAATTCAGTGTTTCATACTCACAATATGAATGTTTGAAACTCATTATATACATGTTGGTGTAATAACTGTTAAATGCTGAGCAGCAGCGAAAATATACATGCATACGCTAATTTTAAAATTTTTCCCTTCATTTGTTTCACTCTGCATATATACATGTTTAGTACTCAGATCCTAGATGTTTGTGTCTCCTGCATTTCTATGTGGTTCACTTCAGAATATTTTGCCCTTTTTTACTACATGTTGCTGCAGTAGTTACTACATGTTGTAGGCTTATATAATATGTTTCAGACCCATTTTCCACCTATTCAGTGTTTCATACTCACAATATAAATGTTTGAAACTCACTATATACATGTTGGGTTCCATGCAGCCCTATATTTGTTAAAATAGATGGTTTCCATGTTTGCTATGAGGAGTTCTACAAATCCTTTAAGCCAAAGGGTTTAATTGATAATGAGGTCATGACCCTATGGACTAACCAGTTCAATATCGAAAAAGGTGAACTCCGTACAAAGGACAAGAATGTTGTCAAGAAATACACTTTCTCAGTCGTACTCACTGTTAGTATCCAAATCTACACTTTTTTTATCTTCACCACCATATGCCTATGTTTCTTTTTTACTTCAGTTTTGTGTTTTCTAACCTCTTTTTTTTTTTGCCCTCCCCCCTCAGGATAAACTGATTATCGACCCTGATAAATTCATAGAAGCAAGTTGCAACAGGATGTTAAACATGTTCGACAAGACATGGGACCTTTCTAAGATGGACCTGGTACCGTGTTGCATACCTAAAGCCCCTTTTTGCTTTGTTTTTAATCTGTAAACATGCCACACGCCTAATACATGGATTACTTGATGTTTCTTGTAGCTTTTTTCCCCATTGTCCAAGAACATCATTGGGTACTTGTTTGCGTTAACATGTTTCTTCAGCAAATTACTTGGTTTAATCCTCTAAACGCCTCCAAAGACAAAAAATGTTATAGTTGTGCGCAGAACCTGGTTAGTAATTCCAACTATGCTTGCCTTTTTCATCAATTTAATCCTTTTTAGCTACTTGCCTTTTCTGTTCAGCCAACAGAATAATTAACTTCCATTTTTGGTTTATAACTAGGTCACAAACTTCTCTAAAGCTTGCCTGAAATCTAACATGCTGAGGAAAGATGTGTCTGGGTTTGTTTGGAATTACCCCAAGGACTACCCTCAACAAGATAACTTGTAAGTTTCGCTTCAAAAACATGTTTTCACCCAATCAATGTTTCAGACTCATCCTATTGATGTTGCTGTAACAAATGATAAATGTTGTGGATTCAGATTATCTTTTTTCAATTGATGTTAGCACAGTTGCTACTACATGTTTCAAATTCAAATTAGAAATGTTTCAGATCCATGTTCACACAATCAATGTTTCAGACTCAAAAATGTTTCAAACTCATCTTATACATGTTGCTGTAATAAATGCTAAATGTTTTCGGATTTAGTGTTTTTTTCAATTGATGTTGCCACAGTTGCTATTACATGTTTCGAAGTCAAATTATAAATGTTTCAGCTCTATGTTCACCCATTCAATGTTTTAGAATCAAAATATAAATGTTCCATACTCATCTTATACATGTTGTGTTTGCTATCTTTTTTCTCAACATTTTTTTGTGCTCCAAGGCATGATTGCGGACTGTACACAATGCTATATATGGAGTCCTGGAATGAAAGAAGATGGAAACGGCATTGCAGTCGGTAATACCTGCAACATACTAGATATAGCTTTTATCTAAAATCATCTCTTTTTCTTCAGGCCTTCAATTATGGTAGCCTTCAATTATTTGCACCTAATGATCTTATACATGAACTGATGATCTATCCTTTTTTTCAGCACATGATGGACGATTATAGGAATGTTAGTGCAGCCATACTTCTTCTTTCCCAAAGTAATGAAGTTAAGACAAGCGAATTTGTGGAAAATTATTGCAGCATCAAGAAGTAGAATGGCTCATAGTTGTAGTAGCATACCTTCTGTACTAGTAGTTTTTTAGGATCTTTAGACTTGTGAACCTTTTAGAGTTTCCAGTTATGCGGCTCATAATGTCGCATGTGAGATATCATATTGTCTCACACTATGTAAACAAATGTTTGGAATATCCATTCAACTTGTTCTTCATGTCACCCTGTGCTATGTAAAGAAATGTTGCAGCACTAGTGGGGTCTATACAATTATCTAAGCAAGTGATGCACTACAGGTTTTTATGATGTTGCCGCAATGTATTCTGATTGTTGCACATTATGCTCGACGATGTTGCATGATCTTGTTTCCATTTTTATTATCCCGCAACATTCGCTAACTCCTTCTGAAACATCTCAGAATCACACACGCAACATCAAGTGATTTAATATTTTTTATGATGTTGCCGCAGTGTATTCTGTTTGTTGCACATTCTGCTCGACGATGTTGCATGATCCTGTTTCCATTTTTATTATCCCCCAACATTCGCTAACACCTTCTGAAACATCTCAGAATAACGAACACAACATGAAGTGATTTAATGCTTCAGGACACCAAGCACTTTGTTGCTATAGCAATACAAAATGTTTGCATTCTTATGAACCACATGTTCTCAATAGCAGGCATCACACAACAGCAGGAATAATTATATTTTTCTATTTAAATAATGGACATGCCGCAGTTGATAAAATGAAATGTTGCAGCATCTACATTTTCATGTTTCATAAGCTAAACTCAATGGATAAAAAAATACAAAATAATTTACATCAAAGCTTTAGTTCGGTTTGCTTCAGCTCCGCCCTAATCGCGTCTGCCTTGGCCATGTACTCATAAGTCTAGACACTATGACCAACTTCGTAGCAATAAGAACATGGTTTCTTTCCCGTACTCTTAGCCTTGCCCTTCTTTTTCATTGCCTTCTCCCTAGCTTGCATTCCTATAGACTTGAACCTATCCACCTTCTCCTTTGGGTGCCCCTTGCTGTTTGTTCTCAAGGGATTCTTCACCTTCGCAGTAGGTTTTTGATTTGCCGCAACATTGACCGCAACACCAACCTGAACTTCATCATGTTGATTTGCCGATGAATCCCTTGTTGCCCTAACTGTTTCAAACAATTGATCTATACCAGCTGAAACAATGGTGTACTTCTCTGGACCCAAACAAGCTTCTGCTGCTAAGGAGGTCATCTTCTGGCACAATGCATTGTACCTTAGCTTGTTTGTGGTCGGGACACCAAATGCTGGTTCAGGACCTGAGAGGCGTTCTGGTACCCTAATTGTCGCTTCCTTTGACCACCTTTGAAGCAGATACTTCTCTCGAATTGTATCAACGTCCCTATTTGTGAACACTTTTAGTATGTGTGGGCAGAGTAGACCATCACGATCAAACATGTTGCATGAGCATGTATACATTATTGCATGTTTATCAGCTGAGACTGTGCGGACTCTGGCAGAATTCTGGTGCACAACTTGAAAGGACCAACCTTGTTCATTAGCAGTCACACCTCCTATCTTGAACCTTGTTGAATCACGCAGCAACTCCTGGAATTTACCAAATACTTCACCAGTGTAGAATTGTGTTGCTTGTTTCTCAAAAGAGTACCTCCCCCACAGTGGCGGGTCTGAAATCTCTCCCTTGCAACGCTCCTTGTTCTCTCTTTCAGCTCTGGTGTCCATGATGTAGTCATACTGCGTCACGAACTGCAGCACTGAGTCGTGAGGGTGGACAACCTTCTTGAACAATGAATTCATGCTTTCAGACCTCCCTGTTGTGCCTGTGAAAGGGAAGAGGTACTTTCTGAAGTATGCTGGAGCCCACATCCTTCTTGTTGCTGAAATGCTTTGAAAGAATTCATTGTCTCGCAGCTTGTATTTTTCCTCCAACATTGCCCACAACCCCTCACACTCTTCTGGTGTTTCAGTGCAGTTCACATAGTAGTCAAACTCTTTTGCAAAGTCCTTTTCATGACTAATCAACCAGGCAAACTTCTCGGTTGCTTTGCTCAACACGTGCCACTTGCGGCATTTGTGGATTGCATTTGGGAAGACTATAGCTATCGCCGCCTTCATCACCTTATCTTGATCTGTCATGATGTTGGTTGGCTCTCGCCCACCCATGGCTTCCTTCAACCTCTCCAACACCCAAACAAATGTTTCGGTTGTTTCATCAAGCAACAATGCACACCCAAGTAGTATGCTTTGCAGATGGTTATTTATTCCAACAATAGGCGCAAATGGCATGTCGTATCTGTTTGTGTAGAATGTTGTGTCCAAGAATATGCAATCACTAAAACTCTTGTAAAGCTCTCTTGTCCTGCCATCAACCCAAAATAGCCTCACACAGCATTATCTGCGTCAATCATTGGAGCATAGTAGAAGGAAGGACTCTCAGCCTGCTGCTTCTGGATATACTCCAACGTTGCATCCATGTCTCTATAGCTCAACCCTCCCCTCGAGCGCGTCCTCATGTTTGAAACATCCTTGCTGCTGAAAGTAAGGTTGGCAATCCCACCTTGGAAATCACCAAGAATCCCCATTATCTGCATGGTCCTGATGTTTCTGTGATGCAATGTTTTCAGCAACTCATAGTCAGCCCATGATATGCTCCGGTGGGATCTCAAATGTTTCCTCACCCCAACCCCCTTCACAAGAGGATGGCTATGCTCAGGTTGCATTACAATGACTCTCCACTTCCCATCCCTTTTCCCAAGCACCATATGAGCTTTGCAATCAAACTTTTTGATGGTGTTGCGCTTCCTTGCTGATGTGGTTAGCACAACTGTTGCTGCCCTCTTCTTTGTACCCTCTACTTTAGTTGTGTCATTTGTCGAAGCTCCTGAGTTGGCTTCTTCCTCCGTATCAGCAGCCGCATCCTGAGCTGGCTTCTTAGCATGGGAGCATTCCCATTCTTTCCTGATTAGTTCTTTGCTATCTCTTTTACTGTTGATTCTGCTCGAAGCCACCCTGATGCCAAAACTCATCTTGAAAGCATAATCATTGTACACTCTTTGTGCTTCTTCTATTGTGTCAAACTCCATACCAACACACGGCTACACTAGTTGTGAGCACACAACATCCTCGTCCTCATAATAGACCTCCTCTTCCCCAACCACCACTTGCACACGTTCAGTCGAGTGAGCTGAAACATTGGGAATGCCCACACTGTTGTCCCTCGAGTTTGCTGCAGTCCAGGGCAGCAAATTCGAAGTACGCACCTGCAAAATTTGATGTTGCAGCAGGGTCAATAATCAGATGTTGCAAATGACATACTACGATGTTTTCGATCCTGCAAACACTATGGAACATCAAAATTTGCAGCCAAAGGATCCAAAAGACCTAGCAAAAATCGCCAAAAAGCAGTCCAACATCATGCAGTACATGGGGATCCTCGCCCACCAACATCTTCAACATTCGCGCAGCAACATGGAGGGGGGGAGCGGACCTAACGTGCCCTACGGATGACGGAGGCATCGGCCCTGTGCTGTAGGGCGCAGGCGTTGAAGCGCCCACATGGATGCCGCTCGACGAAGCTGGGCGGGCAGTGATGGACATCATCACGGGATCTGAAGCTTTTCTTCCAACAATGGCGCTAGGACGGGCGGAGAAGGCTCCATCTGATGGGGGGCACTCGATCCCCTGGAGGATATGCGCCATATCCACTCCTCACGGGCGGATCGAAGGTTTGGGGGAGCTGCTCGCCCATCGCCCTGGAGTTCGCACTGCCCCCCACGAGAGCCGTGGCCGAGGAAGGAAGAGCGCCCGTGCGCTTGTCTGCTGACCCCAGATGTTGCACGCTCGTGCGCTCGCAACATCGCTTGCAACATCGGATCGTTGAATGTTGGTTGCAACACGCTTCGCAACATGGCAAAAGTGTTCGCAACATGTAAAAAGAGATCGCAACATGCTTCACAACATCAATATGCTTCGCAACATGATCCGACGGCTGATACGTTTCCTGATTCGAATCGTGTGGCCGGGAAGGTGTCCGATACTAGCGCCCGAAACGGACGTCTGGGCGCTAGCAGTGCCGTTTTTGTTTTTGCTCCATGTGTTGTTTGAACAAAAGTAAGTATTTTACTTAAAATCCTGAGGTGTTTATGACCAGCCAAACAATTGATGACAGCACAAATTAGATATAAAAACTGCAAAACGAAAATAATGATTTTATGACTAGTGAACCACCTCGAATTTAATCACAAAACTTGAGTACAAATTGATATTGCATTAACCGTGTACAAACTGTCTACATGACCATATTTACAAGACTAGTATATTTTCCTTTTTCATTGACTATTTTGTACACTTCGCTACTTCATTTTCTAGGCAACCCATGTTCAAGCATGGCCCTCACCCTCCGGTTCTGCTGATCTGCGTCATATCACTTCGCATGACTGACTTGTATCATTATCAACCATCACTGTTACTTCCTTGTATATGCTGCAGACACTGGAAACATTATATAGAAGTAGAAGGAAACTCGTGAAAATAATCCAAAACTCTATGGCGACAACAACCATGTAAACAAGAATCACGAAAACATCCGCCTTTGAATGGCCATGGATTAATGGAAAGCAAGATCATCAAGAGTACTCCAACATGGCAGCAGACAACATGGGCGGCACCACTGACAAATATACTGCCATGATCAGCTGAGGATGCATTGCCACCTTCTGATTCATAACTAATATAATTTGATTGACAAGAAAAAAAATGATGTTGGCAATGATAATTTGAAGCATTAGCAGAAGACGAGCTGAAAATATGCTACCATGCCATATAGCACTCGGAAATTAGTGGCATTCTTGTGGATCCAAAGTTATAAGCTCATGTTGACTATACTAGGCAATAAAGCAAATGATGTGAAAAATGAGCAAAGATACCATAGGTACAAGGTTATTAAAATAAATTATTCATTTGCTACCCATTCAGTAATAGGAACCGTTGAACAATGAAATTGAATACTACTATTGTTATGATAGTGAACTCACATATCATATATTAAGCCTTTTATGCTTAAGATTTGACATGAAGCCACTGTCATGAATCATATTGAGATTACTTATATACTTTTGCAAGTAACCAAAAAAATTGGAGTTTAAAAGACATTGTTTGTGATCAGACTATGATTTCAGGAAGTATCCAATAACAACCTTGTACCATTCTCAAGATACCAGAGGTAGCTAAGGAATTATGAACACAAATTTCGAGCAGCGATTTCAGGAACACATATTTATAAAGCAAGATCAATAAACGAAGGGTTCAATTGTAATCATTAGAAAAAATGCTGGAATGCATATGTTGTTTTCTGGGAAAAAAAGATTAGCACTTCTAGCTCACATCAAGCATGGAAGTGCATCACAACAGGCAACAAATTTCATTTGCTGAATGAACTTGGCATTGATCTGAGTGGAAAAATCTACCATGACTGGTAAGTATGGCAGATGTAACATCCTAAATTCCTAAAAGAATAGTATTCTGAGTCAAATACTCACACGCTTCCAAGAATTAATTGGAAATCTGATAACACATTCTAGCTTATCTTTTGTATTGGCCTCATACTTTGCAACCACCTGAAAAAAGAAAGATTTTGTTCAATACGGTGGCTTACAGAATGCCCGTCATGATAAGCTGCTGCAACCACGCTAACCACTGGCATTAGATGCATCATATGGTCTCGTCACCATATGGCTTTGTCAGCAGCCTGACCCAGCTCCTGCAGTCCTGCAACTGTAGTTGAATGCAAAGCAAATGAGATGTCATTGTAAATCTGTAATATATATCAAAATCCTACAGGCCATTATAGAATAGAAATTATAAAAGTTATGCACCTGAACTTTCTTGGTAAGAGTAACTTCTTAGCAAACAAAGATGAGTTTTGTGAACTACAAGATCTATGAGCAGATAAGATCTGCTGGTTGTATCTCAGAACAATTAATGAATCTATACCACGAAGCATTAACAACAGAGTAGTTGCTACTAACGGTAAGGATAGCACATTTCTAACACTTGCAATCATCCAATTCAAAAGTAACAACTCTGTTGCATGTTGAATATAGAACCTTACAACTCTGCTCAATGCTGCTACGAGAACAAAGCTGAACAAAAGCTAATAGAGCTCAATTGGCCGGAACAAACATTTCCACCTCGAAGCCAATGTCGATTGACTAACCGATTACATGAGGGTATAGAATATAAATACCCTATATATATATATATATGTGTGTGTGTGTAGAATCCTATTCTACACCCAGGCACCCAAACTACCCAACCGGCTACCAGCTAGACCAACCGGCACCCAACATCCCAACCAGACTGTGACAACCCGCCCGAGAAAATACCGTATTATCACCTAAACCAATCCACTTTGGCCATTAAGCGACAGTAAAGTATCATCCCGTCGTAAGTTACCGGGTCAAAGCCCGGTAAATCACTTGGATAACACATAGAGGATCGAACATATGCATTAAAACTCACACGAAGGCGAGTCCAGAGTACGAACACAAATTAAATCCAATTCTACCCTTAAGGGTTAATTATTACAAACCATGGTTCATAACATGATAAGTAAAGGTTCAGAGTTCGAAAACAGCGGCATAATAAACTAGCGATACAGTAGACATCACAGGAGGCCATCCGTGATGCCATCACTCGTCGACATCCACCAATTCCAGCTCCCAGCCGGGTGGAATCTCTCCAGGCCACACAACACCTGCAACAACATTTATATAGCAAGGCTGAGTATACTAATACTCAGCAAGACTTAACCGTCGGGTGATAACTACATCACCAAACTCTAGACATGAGAGGCTTTTTGGCCGGTGGGTTCTTTTGCTGAAAAGCAACAAAGAGTATGTCCTTACTTTCAATATTTTAGCTCCAATTCTAGTTAATTACCATTCTAAGTGAGCCAACTATTACAATCAAGAATTGTACAATACAATTAATCCACGCAGCAATATTCACATAGTTCCATCATTAAGGGATATCATGGCCAGTTGATTAAGCAGTCTCAGATAACGATGAGAGGCCCACAATCGATTGATTAAAAACCTTACAAGGTAAACCTAAACACACGGAGTGATGCCCTCACAAAGTTGGCACCGACCAGGCGGTTTCCAAAAATCCTCGGGTTGGGATCGAATCTTACAGTCCCGGGTACAAGGCTTATCTGGCATGCCCCCACACAGTACATCAGGTCTCACACATGTACCCACCTCTCGGTTGCAAGTCGGGCAGGCGAATACTCAAGATTAGTAATAGTAGGATCCCGCACCGTCTCATTAAGGTACTAGGCTTACCGGTCCCATTCCCGACAAGTGCTTAGTACATTCAAAAGCTTAGCCCACGAAAGCCACTGGACCGGAGCCCAAAATCCCATGCTCTTACCACATGAGCAATCCATTTATAAAGTGAAAGGACCTTGATGTCGCCTATAGGGGGGTGAATAGGCGAGTCGACCAAATAAAACTTTTCCCCCGAAAACTTGAGCTTACTGGCAGAGGCGGTCAGACCGCCTTCACAGGGTGGTTAGACCGCCTGGCTGTTTTCTGCTGGGGGAGGCGGTTAGACCGACCCCTGCAGGCGGTTAGACCGCCTCCTCGCAGAAAGCTACCCGAGAGTGGCTCAAGCTCCTCTTGACTTCTACCACGAACCAAACTTGGTGAGTGGCCTTGGTAGATGGTAGCAAGCAGGGTAATAATCCCTGCACACAAAGACAAGCACACCCAAGTAGATCGAAGCGGAAGCAAATACAAATATGCTAGAAAACCACAAGTGAAGCAAACCACAATGGAGACGCAAGATTTGTTTCCCGAAGTTCACCGCCCACTAAGGAACGGCTACGTCTCCGTTGAGGAGCTTGTAAGGGAAATCTCCCACAACAAGCCGGGTCTCTTTCAACCGCTTTCCTCCTTTCCACTAAGGCGATCTTTTCCACGAAGAGGCAAGATCATAGCCCTCACAAACTTGCCACTGCTCACCACAACCTTGGGAGCTAGCCGGCGATGCCTAGCCGTCTAGGAGGCAAACCTCCAAGAGTAACAAATGCTTCAAGGCTTGTAGTCGCGAATCACAAGTGCTCAAGCTATGGAATGGCTCTTCTTAGCTCACAAAGCTCACACAAACTCACTCTCTCAACCCAACACAAGAATAGAGCTTGAATCTCACAAATCTCACAAAGAGAAGGTTGGGGAGAGGTTCTATAGCTTTGGCTCTTCAAAAACCGCAAGGGAAGCACACCAGCAACCCTAAAGTCAGCAGCTCCAACAAGTGGAGCTCGTGGGGTACTTATACCCCACTCAAGGAAAACTAGCCGTTAGAAAAGCGACCGAGGCGGTCAGACCGCCTGGTCAGGGCGGTTAGACCGCCTCCCTCCCGCCAGTTTGAAAAACTAGCCGTTGGCTGACAGGGGGCGGTCAGACCGCCCCCCATGGGCGGTTAGACCGCCCTGGGCAGAGAGTTCCCAAAACCCCTTTTTCTCTTTTCGCAAACACTCCAAGACGTGTTGAAGTGGTTAAGGTTGGGTTAGAGGTTTGTTAGTTCCCTCAGGGACACTCTCAAGGCTATTTCTCACATAGGTCAACTAATGAGCACTTTTGATACTTGTCATGAAGCTAATGTTGCATCCCTCTTGATAGTATGGCATTCCTATACTCAAGGATAAAAGTAAATACCTAATCAACCTCTTGAGCTTGTATACCTTTCATCTTGCCATACTTGAACGTGTTGAACTTGAGGGCTTCCAACAATTGCTATCTTCATGAGCACATTCATACTTGAGCTAGTAACTAAAGATCTTTCCATATAGCATAGGTATGCATGCTTAGATCCTTAAGTCACTCCATATTACCAAACATAACATGTAGATGAGTTGCATTGTTTCACTCTGTTAAGGCTTGGATATGATACTTGGAGACCCCACGGATGCTAGAACTTCACCTTAGCAAAACACAAAATGGCGGCTTAGCTAGGGCCCCAAAGATTGCTTAGTCCCTCACCCTAGTCACCTCGGTTCATCTCTTCATCACTTACCCAAACCACATTGAGTTCGACTTTGCTTCATCTAAATTTGATCTTCATTTGAAATACCGCTTCAAATACTTGTTCTTGATTGACAATGTTTATGCAAGCTTCCAACTTAGGATCATCAAAAATACACTCATCCTTGTATCCTTTCACAATCATCACATGAAGTCTTGCATTTACTATTTAGTAGAGAACACCATTTCTCTTTTTATGACCCATTTACTTTCAATCAAGCTACCACATTCATTGGAGACTTGTAATTGTTCTTTGGCAAATATCCCCAATATTTTACTTCATTTGATTGCTTGACATTCACCATTTCTCATCAAAGGACCACACACTTGCTTGTCTTCATCATGTGAGCCATACAATATTCATCCTCAAATATATAACAATATTAACTCATGAATAATTAGATAAGAACCTGCTCACACTCTTAAACAAACAAGTTAGATCTTTAATCGTTTTGTCATTCAATTCACCAAAATCCACTTAGGGGCCTAGATGCACTTTCAATCTCCCCCTTTTTGGTGATTGATGACAACTCGATTAAAGCTTACAAATAAAACATTTAAGTGCATAAAAATTCTTAGATATAGGATGAGCTCCCCCTTAATATGTGTTTTGAATGGAATTTCAAAAATTTGGCCTCAAATGCCAAAGGCACATTTTAAGTGAAAGTACATGAGAGCTCCCACTATATCTCAGAATATGTGCAACAAGTGTGTGTGACAACAATAAAATACAATCGTGATGCATATGACATGAAAAGCATTCAATAAGAAAGATGTGTGTGCTGACTGGGCCGGGGCGGTCAGACCGGGTCTGTAGGCCGGTTAGACCGCCTCCCCCACTCAACCAACACAAGACAAGCACCATCACACATAAATATTGCAAACTAGCATCAAGTCACTTAAGGTACATAAATAGATCCAAATACACACAGTAGCACACATACAAGGTTCTCAAGTCCACTAGAAAATATAAAACCAAATTTATTACATGGCTCTCTCAGCCAACTGCCAGGGGCGGTCAGACCGCGTCCCTGGGGCGGTCAGACTGCCTGCACCAGATCAGCAACATAAAGAGATGAAAACTTGAAGATTTAATCCATTCTTCTCCCCCTTTGTCATCAAGCATCCATAAAAGGGCCTGAAGAAGATGTGGCTGCAGATTATCACCAACCGTCCCAACTGGGTTGAGAACCTCCTATAGAGAATTTTCAGGTAGCCAAGGCATAGGAGAGTTTAGATATATAGAGTCGGGTATGGTGATTTCAGATAAAGTAGCTAGAGAATCATCGCTCATACCATAAGGAGTAGGACCATAGCTGAATAGATCCGCTGAGAGACGTGCTGCTAGAGGAACTGCCGGATCGTCCTCAGGAGGAGGAGGTGGTGGAGGAGCCTGAGAGGAAGACTCTCCACCAAACATGGCATCATAACCTCTAGGTGCATAAGTAGGTGGTGGAGGAGGTGGTGGAGCCTGAGAAGATGAGCCACCCTCATCAGGATAGTGCCTTTGAACAAACTCCTCATAGTAACCGGAGTTGATGTAGCCCAACATCCTCTCATCTACTGAAGGTATCTCAGCCTCTGGAGGAACAGGGGATATGGGTGAGCGAGGTGGCTGAATTCCAAAGTGTCCATGCATCCTTTTCATCGAATCCCGCTCTTTCTTTCTTTCCCTCATTGCCCTGTCATTGGCAACTTCAATGTCCCTCTGACTCTTGCAAATACCAGCCAAGATATTGAACAATTTCTTGAAGAAAGAGGTGTTTTGCCGCTGGTAGTGCTCAGGGCGGTCAGACCGCGTGTGGGGGGCGGTCAGACCGCCTCCAGCCTCATTTCTGCCCGGCTGTAGTGTTTCTGCCACACCGTCCCATTGTGCATCTCCTTCTTGTTCACGCAGTTCTTCTGGAGAGGAGGGAACACTGATGGTAACACTGTGCTTGGGTTGCAATAGTCGGTGTCTTGCATCTTTAGGATATTTGGTGTTGGTGACCTTTCTTATGATATACATGATATATGGACTATGGCCGCATAAGTTTTGAGCATTCTCTGAACAATTCTTGATTTCTTGCCAAATAAAGTCACCAACACAAAACGGAGCTGCTCCCGATCTCATAGCAACCATAAGATTCCTCTGAAAGGCAGTGATCTGTGAGGAGTTCCCATCTCTAGGGGTGAGGGTTTTCCTGAAAAGCCGATTAAGGACTGCATAGTAGGTGTAAAGCGGCTTTACCATTCCTACAAATGCCCTCTTACTTCTAGGGTACATAAACTCCATGTCCCTTGAGTTGAGAATCCCTTCACCATGAAGTTTTCTAAGATCAGGATCATTTGGCAGTCTGAATAAAGCAAGGAAGTTACTAAATGTGATGTGCCATCTCTCTCCCTCAGTCATCCAGAACATTGCCCGCTCAGTTCCCATGTATCCAAAGTAAACAGTAGCATAGAACTGAGCTATGATCTCTTTATTCCAATGTTGCAAGAAACCCATGATGTTCTTTAGTCCCTTCAATTCACACTCTCTGATTATTTCATTGAAAATCATGTCATTCTTTCTTGCCATATAATCCCAATCTATGCACTGAGCCTCACTGGTGATTTTAGCATTCCTTCGATTAAGAATGACAGTAGTGTAGTAATCCTGCTGAAAAGGGGACCAAAACCGATAATCTGAGGCTGTCCTTTGCTGATCATAAGGATTCTCCCTTCTCTTATTTTTCAGAGTCTCTGCCATGCCTTCACTGTAATAATCCACAGGGCCTCGAACAAGAGGATAGACGGGGACCCTGATTTCTGGCAAGAAATTAACAACAATGGGAGGAACATTTCCTCCAGCCTCATCATCATCATCAGGAGGCACTCTAGCTGCACCCTCTGGATTTTCTTCCTCATTATCACCTGCATCATCATCAACCTCCTCAATCTCTGCATCGGCTCTAACTCCACTGCCTCCAGCACCAAAACCTCTGCGACTAGCACCAGCACCTCTACCACGTGCACCAACACCACTGTGTATGGGTCCAACTCTACCCTCATGATCTGCACATACATAGGTGTCATCCTCTACCTCATCATCATCACTGGACTCATTTCTTTCCTCCATCTCAATGTCTTCCCCATAGTCTTGATAAATTGGCCTTTGCTGCCCCCGTGGCCTCAATTTCTCCCTGACATTATAAGGACGAGAGCTCTGTCCGGCTTCGGTGTAAGCAAATTCCTCTCTTCCCTTTTTCCTTTTCTTGGCACCTGAACCTTTAGGCATTTCAGCAATTCCTGGGTCACAAGAAGTGAATCACAGATGCATAAGACACCAGGAACAAGAATGGCTAGATAGATCATGTCGAAGCAAGGCGTGTGGAGCAATTGGCACAAAACTGGGCAGGGGCGGTCAGACCGCCCTACCAGTTTTGAGCCAATGGCTCTCTACACCAACAACAAGGACAAAATGCTGAGATATTAAAGATAAAGTTCATGATATAGTCCTAGATTGAATATGTGTTGAATGCACGGCCAAGAACAAACATTTTGGGGCAAACTGCTCAGGGCGGTCAGACCGCCCTGCGCACGCGGTTAGACCGCCTGGCGCAGTGAACCCTAAATTTTGTTCCCAACAATGTAGCCAACGAAATTGAATGATACTCTAGGAATGTCTTCTAGGGGTTGCTAATAGATGATATCTCAAAGGAAATCCAAAGTTTCGCAACGAGTAGGGAGATCGGGCAAAAACAAGGTTTGGATACCTTTGGAGAGATGAACTTGAGAGGAATCCAAAATGCTGCCTTGGATCTTGCTTCAGCACCCTTAGGAGAGCCCTTTCCATGGAGGGGATTTACTTTTCCATGGTTGAATCCTCAAATCTCCATGGGAGAGGAGGAGAGAGCTTGAGAGGAGAGAGGCACGGTTTGGGGACGAATAGGAGGTGTTCTGGCCGTGGGAGGAGAGAGGGGGTGAAAGGATAAGGTCAAAGTTACTGTGAGGTCATGGGAGGGGTAAAAAAGTTAAAGACCCGTGATACCCGGTCAAACCGCATGCACCACCCGGTTAGACCGCCCCCCTCGGTTCATTTTGGAAAAAGCTGATTCTGAGTAGATTTTGATCCTTTTGCTTTTCCATACTTTGATACAGAGATTATGGAAGATAAATATCCATTTGTGCCAAAACTTAGAAGAATAATTAATTTTCCAAATAATTCCATAAGTCTTGATTCTTCCACGAGTGAGAGAGAGATAAAGATATGGATATAGAGATATTATGGACTTGAGAAAATCTTCTTAATTATGACTAGCCAACAATCAATCAAGAGGAGCTATAGTCATAACTAAGTTGATTAGGTCACAAAGACCAAGATTCAAATATTTTTCGAAAATTTACAAAACCTACGCATGCTAGTTCATTTTTCAAAAACTTCTATCCTATGTCACAAAGTGCACACAACCACCCCAAGCAAATCACCACTCTAGTATATTTAGCTCATACCCAACTAGAGGACACTCTCACGACACGAAGTCGTGTTTATGTGTGGGTATCAATCAAATATCTAGAAGGGCATACAAAGTTTACTTGAAGCAATTATATGCTAAGAATGGCACACTAGCATGGTACATAAATAGGCCTAGATGCATTTCAATATTTTAAAAGAGGTCAAGAGAACATACCTTTTCTTTAGGCCACATTTTATTTGTGCATAAATTAATTTTAAAGACGACTTGCTCTTAACTTGAATTCTTAAGGATTATTGTTTCAAAAAGAGCTTGCATATGTTGCACAAATATGTGAGGCTACAAGTTCACTAGAAGAAATTGTTAGTCCCACAAATGACACAAATTTTGAAGTAACCTCCCCCTTAATTAGTGCTAGAGAGACTTTTGAATATCTTTTACATAGCACAATATTCATTTAAGAATAGAGGGAGATTATTCCAAAATTTGGTCATGACAAAAAAAGGTATAGCAATTGAATTTAGTCAAGTATCTTATTACCATTTGCTTATGATCACCAATGAACGTCCCTCAAATATTTTTATCGGAACTTCCGACAAAGTGCACGAGAGACAGAGGACTCTTATCGAAACTTCCGATATTCATCCTTTTAGGGACCAGGCGGTCAGACCGCGCCCTATAGGCGGTCAGACCGCCCTGGCCAAAAGAAATTGGCTCAGTGATTTTGCAGCCTTTGTTTACGGGAATTGTTCACTTTGTTTCCTGCAAGTCATAAAATAGCACATGCTCTCCTAGAGAGCCATTAAACGCATCGAATGGTATGAGAGGCTAATTTCAACAAAATTTTCAAAGTCACTACCTCATGTATCATAAGTCTTAGTACTAATGGTCCATGAGTGTTCACAAAGAACTGAGAGTGACCAAGACACAACATTAAGCATTTATTACCGAGATTGCATTGATAGAATGATTTTCAAGCTTTTCTCATGGCAAGACATCGATTATTGAATCTTTTTCTTTTCACCATGACTTCAATGCAACTCGATCAACCTACAAGCTCAGCAAGCACTTCTTGGTACCCAACACTTGTTGGGTCCTACTAGGTTAGTCACAAGGTGCTTAGGAACCCAAATGGCCCTAGTGCTTGTTTGAGGTGAACTAATCATCCTCATAGCACAAGTACCATTCTTGTCATTCCTAAGCTTACTGAAATCATAATGGACAAGGTTCGATTTAGGAATGTTACCATTTGGACAATCCTTGCCCATGTGACCCTTTGTACGACAAGTGTAACATATTCGGCTTTTGTCACTTCTAGGCTTGGGAGTTATTTGCTTGTCTTGTCTGGGCTTGCTTGTGGGCTTCTTCCTTGAAGGGTGAGCTTTCTCTTCTTTGCTGCAGTGCATCTTGGTAGTAGTAGCCAGACGTGGTCTAACCGCCCTGAGGGGGCGGTCAGACCGCCCCCGGTCAGTACTGTTGACCTGTGGGCAATCTGCGGCAAAGTGACCCTTCTCTTTGCATTGGTAGCACAATCTCCTTCTGATGGAGTTTCTTTTCTTCCAGGAGATTGATTCTTGAGCCTTGAGTTTGGTAGGGCAATGTGAAGCGAAATGCCCCATCTTTGAGCATTGATTGCACTTGATAAGCTCAAACTTCTTCTTCTCTAGAATCTTGATCTTGTTGTCCTTGAGTTGGTGTTGAGGACCTGAGCTAGTGACGGTTGACCCCTTTTCAAGCTTCTTCACCATGTTAGCACAGTTATCTTGAGAAGGTTACACTTTGCTCTTCTCCTTCAACTTACTCAAGTTCTTTTTAAGCTTTTCAACCTCTTGCTTGAGTTGATCATTTTCTTGAGCAATGAGGTCATCACAAGATTCTACAAGTACATGCTCAATGCTAGATTGGCTTGCTTGAGAACAAGGTTTAGTGCAAGCAAGAACATTATTGACAAGTGAGCATGTGCATGTGTGTGAGAGAGGTTGCAAATATTTAACCGAAGATAAAACAACCTCATGAGCAATTTCTAGTGAAGCATAAGAATCTACAAGCTTCTCATGAGAACACTCTAGTTCCTTGTGTTTTACTTGTAGAGCCATATGCTCCCTAGTGAGCTTCTCTAGTTTAGCTTCTAGTATGTCATTAGCTTTAGCATACTCAAGTTGTTTAGCCAATGACTCATACTCACAAACCATGGAGGCACGCTCAGTTTGAAGAGTCTCAAGTTGCTTTTCCATCGAGCTTGAGGCTTCATCTTTTTCAATTTTTCCTCCTTTGGTTCTTCTCTTTTTCTTGTTCTTCTTCTTCTTGGCCTTTAGGCAAGCACCTTTATCATAATAAGCTTCTGAGGCTTCAAGAATAGGTGAGGATGTGCTTGGGGCTTGAGAGGTCTCCTCGACACACGAGGATTGACTTCCTCTGCCAGGGGCGGTTAGACCACCCTGGGAGGGCGGTTTGACCGCCTCTTCCAGAGGAGCTTGTTCTTCTCTTCTTTTGCCCTCTTCCTTCTCGAGAATGGATGCTTGATGTTCTGTGGTGGCTGTAGAGGTAGTGTAGCATTCCTCTACTTCATCTTCATCTTCGTCATCACTTTCATCTTCATCCAATTTGGAGTCCACAAAGGATTTTAGTAAAATCCAAATGCGATGAGCATCCCGACAAATGTTCTTGTTCTCTAGCATAAATTCTTGAAAATCTTCACATAGAGAACTACGCAAAAAGTTAACAATAGAGGCATTGAGTTGCGTGTTTTCCAAATCCTTAAGAGAGACGTATGTCCAATCTTTTGGAAGGATACTCGCAACTACAATGCTCTCCGCAGTGGGACCCATAGCCTTAAGCGAATGTAGAACATTTGCTGACCAAGAAATATAGTTTGAGTCATCTAGAGCTAGAGGCTCAAACGGTACCTCACATGTAGTTGACATCGTCAAACTCCGAGCGGTCAAGCTCGAAACGGAGCACTCGGCTCTGATACCAATTGAAAGGACCTTGATGTCGCCTAGAGGGGGGTGAATAGGTGAGTCGACCAAATAAAACTTTTCCCCCGAAAACTTGAGCTTACTGGCAGAGGCGGTCAGACCGCCTTCACAGGGCGGTTAGACCACCTAGCTGTTTTCTGCTGGGGAGAGGCGGTTAGACCGACCCCTGCAGGCGGTTAGACCGCCTCCTCGCAGAAAGCTACCCGAGAGTGGCTCAAGCTCCTCTTGACTTTTAGCATGAACCAAACTTGGTGAGTGGCCTTGGTAGATGGTAGCAAGCATGGTAATAATCCCTGCACACAAAGACAAGCACACCCAAGTAGATCGAAGCGGAAGCAAATATAAATATGCTATAAAACCACAAGTGAAGCAAACCACAATGGAGACGCAAAATTTGTTTCCCGAAGTTCACCGCCCACTAAGGAATGGCTACGTCTCCGTTGAGGAGCTTGTAAGGGAAATCTCCCACAACAAGCCGGGTCTCTTTCAACCGCTTTCCTCCTTTCCACTAAGGCGATCTTTTCCACGAAGAGGCAAGATCACAGCCCTCACAAACTTGCCGCTGCTCACCACAACCTTGGGAGCTAGCCGGCGACGCCTAGCAGTCTAGGAGGCAAACCTCCAAGAGTAACAAATGTTTCAAGGCTTGTAGACGCAAATCACAAGTGCTCAAGCTATGGAATGGTTCTTCTCAGCTCACAAAGCTCACACAAACTCACTCTCTCAACCCAACACAAGAATAGAGCTTGAATCTCACAAATCTCACAAAGTGAAGGTTGGGGAGAGGTTCTATAGCATTGGCTCTTCAAAAACCGCAAGGGAAGCACACCAGCAACCCTAAAGTCAGCAGCTCCAACAAGTGGAGCTTGTGGGGTACTTATACCCCACTCAAGGAAAACTAGCCGTTAGAAAAGCGATCGGGGCGGTCAGACCGCCTGGTCAGGGCGGTTAGACCACCCCCTCCGGCCAGTTTGAAAAACTAGCCGTTGGCTGACAGGGGGCGGTCAGACCGCCCCCCATGGGCGGTTAGACCGCCCTGGGTAGAGAGTTCCCAAAACCCCTTTTTCTCTTTTCGCAAACACTCCAAGACGTGTTGAAGTGGTTAAGGTTGGGTTAGAGGTTTGTTAGTTCACTCAGGGACACTCTCAAGGCTATTTCTCACATAGGTCAACTAATGAGCATTTTTTATACTTGTCATGAAGCTAATGTTGCATCCCTCTTGATAGTACGGCATTCCTATACTCAAGGATAAAAGTAAATACCTAATCAACCTCTTGAGCTTG
The DNA here is from genome assembly GCA_036936925.1 of Cenchrus fungigraminus. Lineage (NCBI taxonomy): Eukaryota > Viridiplantae > Streptophyta > Magnoliopsida > Poales > Poaceae > Cenchrus > Cenchrus fungigraminus. Next base: position 89,987,246 of record CM072774.1, on the reverse strand, counting down.
TATACCTTTCATCTTGCCATACTTGAACGTGTTGAACTTGAGGGCTTCCAACAATTGCTATCTTCATGAGCACATCCATACTTGAGCTAGTAACTAAAGATCTTTCCATATAGCATAGGTATGCATGCTTAGATCCTTAAGTCACTCCATATTGCCAAACATAACATGTAGATGAGTTGCATTGCTTCACTCTGTTAAGGCTTGGATATGATACTTGGAGACCCCACGGATGCTAGAACTTCACCTTAGCAAAACACGAAATGGCGGCTTAGCTAGGGCCCCAAAGATTGCTTAGTCCCTCACCCTAGTCACCTCGGTTGATCTCTTCATCACTTATCCAAACCACATTGAGTTCGACTTTGCTTCATCTAAATTTGATCTTCATTTGAAATACCGCTTCAAATACTTGTTCTTGATTGACAATGTTTATGCAAGCTTCCAACTTAGGATCATCAAAAATACACTCATCCTTGTATCCTTTCACAATCATCACATGAAGTCTTGCATTTACTATTTAGTAGAGAACACCATTTCTCTTTTTATGACCCATTTACTTTCAATCAAGCTACCACATTCATTGGAGACTTGTAATTGTTCTTTGGCAAATATCCCTAATATTTTACTTCATTTGATTGCTTGACATTCACCATTTCTCATCAAAGGACCACACACTTGCTTGTCTTCATCATGTGAGCCATACAATATTCATCCTCAAATATATAACAATATTAACTCATGAATAATTAGATAAGAACCTGCTCACACTCTTAAACAAACAAGTTAGATCTTTAATCGTTTTGTCATTCAATTCACCAAAATCCACTTAGGGGCCTAGATGCACTTTCATAAAGATCTTATGATTCCAACATAAGAACCTATTCTCGCGAGTGACAAACATCACTCAACTTGTATCGGTCCCATAGCATAGCGGCTATCCACCTAGCATACTAGTAAAAGAGCATAGGTACCTAGGGATCATGCATCTAGGGTTTCAATTCAACTCCTGAAACGTAAATGCACAATCATAGCAAAGGTAATTGCATAATTTTAAAGCGAAGGGTTAATGATCCAGGGCTTGCCTTCATCGGCAAGGTTGGCCTTGGGCCCTTCTGGACTTTGGTCCAGGTCCTGAGCTACGTCCACGTACTGCAGCTCACCGTCAGCACCTTCGTCTCCTCCTTTCGGCACGAGCGTATAGCTACCGTCGGGAAGATCTACACGAGGATGCATCTGCAAGATTTAATTAACAATTTTGTTTTAATTAATTACAAAACAACATATGACAACCATGAAGGGTATGGTTGGCCATATTCACCTAGATAATAATACATTCAGCATACTCTTCCAATAAAAGAACAATATGTGGTGCTTTATTACTTATTCTTTTTGATAGTGACTGTGTACACATTTATGCAAATAAATTAATTTAATTTCACAAAACAGCAAGGGTGGTGACACTTAGCTTCTTAGCATGATTTACATCACATACATAGGGTCATTAGGTGAGGTATTGGTGGTTTTCCAAATTAACTTAATTTAAGCTTAAATCGGCTTCCATTGCTTTTATTCATAAAGAATTTCATAAAATTCAGGGGGTGGTGTTTCTAAAGCACCATTGACCTAGATAAGGCCAATGAACAAAATTCACATTTACATGAGTTATAAATTAAATATACCGAAAATGACAAGTTTTATCTACCAAAGCAGATAAATGCATATAAAAATAAATAAAGCACTTTTGGATCCCAACTTTCTCTCACTGATTCTCTGGTCCAAAACTGAGCTAGGCATCCAACATATACACCTAGGGCTACTATAGATCTTGAGCTATGCAATTACATTGAAAATTAAGTATAAATCAAGAACAAATATTTCTGATAGATATAAAATCATGATTAGTTCACCAGTGGTGTATTTGGGCATAAAAAGATCATATGCAGAAGTTGAGCACAAAAATCTATTTATTTTTAGCTACAAAAATCATTTGGACAGATTTAGCTTAAATACAAAATAAATCATATTAAAAGATCTACAAAGTAACTTTGTCCAATTTTTGGTGCAGAGACTAGACATGACATATCTAGCAACATATCCAAAATTCTACTTGAGATCACTTGAAGATTTTGAATTACAGCAGATCTAGGTGAAACGATTTCTATTTTTCGTGCAAAAACTATCAGTCAAAAGTATGGTCATGCTTTGTGAAAGTTGTAGAGTTACTCACAAGGAAGCCAACAAAATTAGTTTTGCATTTTTTTCATTTTTCTATGATTTTCTATGAATTTTACAAGATCCAGAAAAATCCATACACTATTTAAGATTTGGTTTTGCAAGCAGGTCCCTGGAAAGATTTGACCATTCACAACTATGCCCTTGGTTTACAGATCGACCCCTAGAAAGAATCAAAGCCTTGCAATTAGGTCCTTGGGGAGAGGGGCGGCGCAGCCGGCTAGAATTCCGGCGAGCCGGCGGCGGGGTCGGCCGGGGAAGTGGGGGAGGAAGGATGCAAGCTCACCTAGACTCGACTGGGGACCGGAGACGGGGCGGGGACGGCTCCGGTGAGCTCGCTCGGCGGCGCAAGGCGGCGGCGGCCGCTGCGGACCGTCCCCCGGCGAGGTGGCGACGCGTCCAGGGCAATGTGCGACGGCTTGAGCTCCACTGGGTCTTAGGGAAGGGGCTAGAGGGGTTCGACGGCCGAGGGAGCGAGCGGGAGCGGGAGTTTGCCGTGGAGGCACCAATGGCGGACGGCAGCGTTGGCGTGCTCGCGCGGGGACACGGCGGGCTTCTTTTATCGGCGGCAAGGAGCTTCAAGCCTTCGCTTTGAAGCAAAGAGGGAGGGAGAGGGGGACCCGGCCACTGGCAGGTGCGTGCGGCCCGTGGCCGGCGGACGGCGCGGCAGCGGCCCGGCGGCGGCGCACGGGAGGCGTGCCACGCACGCGGGAGCGCGAGCCCCAAGGCGGCTGCTCGGGCGGCGTGCGGCTCAAGCAGGCGGGGTGGCCTCGGGAGCTGTGGGCCGGTGTGGGGACCCGGACGCCGAGGCGCATGGGTGCCATGCGGCGGCACGCGCGCGCGTGTGGGCGCGCCCGGCGCGGACGACCGGCATGACGTCGCCCAACGTACTCCGTTTAACTGTGTTTGACCGCCGTTTGTTCAAAATTTTCAAACAGAACTTCAAAAACTTTGAATACCAAAGTTGTAGAGCAACAATAGGAGAACATTTTTTGTAAAGGCCGACCTATGTTTTGATCAACCGTTTGAGCATGAACTGCTGGCAAAGATGATGTCTTTCTTGGCGCTAGTGAATAGTACTCGGCTGCAGTTGACCAAGTTTTTCACCATTTTCCACTCCAAATTTGAAATGCCACCCAAAAGTAAAGTTGTGTACCTCGAAAAACTGGACAACTTTTATATTGGGAGAATTTGAAGTGTTTAGGTGGAATTTGGAGAACACGGCAAAAGTTCTAGAGAGGTTCAAAGACAGCAGGGGTTTTTGACTAACCTTTGACTAGGGTTTGACCACTAATGCGTGTTGACTCGCTCAAGATGATCATTAGTGTTTGTCGGCTAGGTTTTCGAGGTGATGACCCAGGTTGACCGAGGTTGGACCAAAGTCAACGTGTTTGACTCGGTTGATTAGGTCATTAGCACTAATGATGCTAATTAAAAACCTGGGGCGTCACACAGACCAACCGGCCAACCCACCTCGCCCCGCGCCCGTTAACCGCAGCGCGCGCCCGACCCGCTAACCACCCCACACCCAAACCCCCACGAAACCCAACCGGCCAAACCCGATTCATTTGCACCCACCAGATCCCCTTTTCTTCCGAGCCTTCCAGGGCGGTGGTGATTCCGCGTTAGATCCGTTCTAAGCGTTTTTGGTGTCCACACGATCGTCTCAGCGAGCTTGTTTGTTTTAGCAGTGTGTTTATAGCTTTTAGTTCTGTTTGATGTACTGTTTTATTTATTCTATGCTTTCTTCTGTGCTCGTAGACATCGTGCCTGTGTCCACTGAAGAGCCCGTTGGTGTTGATCAAGAACAGCTTTTCGAGGAAGAGCAATATGAGTTTCTATGCGAGGAAGGCAAGTGGTCTTCTCCCCCTACATATTCTATTTTATCCTATATAATTGCATGACAACTAAGTTTACCTTTTATGATATTGCATAAATTTGATGGGAAATCCTTTTTAAGGACATGACTAGACTTTATCCTTGTACCCTTGAACAACCTGATTTAAATAAATGTTTTGGGTAGATATTGCTTAGTTGCTTTACCTCGGGTTGGTTGCAAATGAATCTGTTGTACAAATGAAAGTTATGCATGTTTATGATGATGTTCATGGTTAATACAAGAACATCTTAATTTAATCAGAACATGGAGAACCACCCAAGAAACAGTGCAACCACAGCCTATATGGCTCTGGCTTAGCCAATTAATTAGATGTGTGAATTATCTGATGACCCTTGTCCGAAAGGAGCAGAGGGGGTTTGGAGTTGCAGGGGTATAGCCCGGTTCTTTTGGGGAAGCAGCCTTTGCTAAGGTGCTGACCATTAGGGAGGGTTATGGTCCGCTCTGAACTATAACTATGCGGGTTTGTTGGTCTTTTGCATGTCTTTGTAAAGGCTTCGTAGTGGACCCCTAGCCACTCACCTCGGAAGTGTTTAAGGGTCTAGCTAACCCGAGCAACATGGGGAACACGAACTGTGGGTAAAGTGTACAACGTCTGCAGAGTGAAAACTGATCGATCTGCCGTGCTCACGGTTAAGAGCGGCTTGGAACCTCACATGATAATCAAACTTAAAGATGGAATCAAATCATGGTTTCATGTGGGTTTTTGAGATGAGATGTTTCTAAATGCTTAAGTGGGTTGGTATGAACTTACATTTAGTAACTAGGTGTTTGATAAATAAAATTTGACTAACTTAAAAATGCTAACCGCTGGAAAACCCTAGCCTATCCTTGTGGCCTTGCATCTTCCCCCACTTGCTGAGCTCCAACCATAAGTGTGCTCACCCTTTCTTACCACTGTTCAGAGAAGAATAACGGTGAGGAGTACTACAGCAACTACGATGAGTTCTGAGGCAGGCGATCCCCCAGTCAAGTGCCTGTGGAAGACTGAAGACGGAGCTGATCGTCTTAGTTATCGTTGTTCGATGTTAAAGACCTTCGAGTCTACCTTTTGAGTGTAATAAAGATATTGTAGTAAAGTTAAACCTTTGTACGATTTTGAATGTTGTATTATGGATATTCACTCATGACGTCTATCATATGTGTATAAACTTGATCCTAGCGCACATATGAGATGCATTCGGTTTATATGGAGAGATGGCTAGGGTTCCAAGAGATGGCTGACATCCTCTCCCCTCTAAGTTTATATGGAGGCAACCGAAAGACGAAACTACCCCTATTACATAATACTAGGATACACGCCCCCGAAGGGCACTTTGGGAATTCTCGTCGTAGCACCATCGGACGGATGCCCGGCGACCGCACCTTGCTTAGCCTCGACGCAAGCCTTGCGATCCCGACACGTGTCCTCCGCTTCGAAGTCTCTCGACGCACCCGGATCCCGTCTCTGCCAGCCGAGCCTCCGGTCTTGGTTTTGTGGCTCAACCAAGTAACCCGACGGTTTTGTGGTGAACCGCCGCAAACCCCGCGTGCAGACTTCGGTCCTGAGCCACTACCCTGCACCGGCTCTTGTCCACGACTTCGTCTTGCTTTTCTTGCCACCATGCTGCCCGCACTTGATCCCGTTCGGCCACCGGGTCCAGGCTCCTGTCCACGACTTCGTCTTGCTTTTCTTGCCACCATGCGGCCTGCACTTGATCTCGTTCGGCCACCGGGTCCATCGAGCCGAGCCTACTTGTCTCTCCACTCCTCGGAGGCCCCGCAAGGCTAAGACCTTTCGCGCTCGCTCTTCACCTGTACCAACGCAAATCAAGCCGCAACCTGCACCTGCAATACTCGGCCAAGAGTCAGTCTACACCACGTTGTCAATCACTCATCACACCAGGGAGCGACCATCCACCGGTCCTCGGACGCTCCGGTCCTCAACAACTCGTCAAGAAAGCCAAGTGATTGCAACATTTGATATTTTTAAAATGCAAGTTGCAACTACCATTACTTCCCAGTTACAACTCTAAAGATATACTGGTTGCAACTGCAATGATACACTGGTTGCAACTCGTCAAAAAGCCAAAAGTGATTGCAACATTGAATATTTTCAAAAATGCAAGTTGCAATTACCATTACTTTCCAGTTGCAACTGTAAAGATACACTTATTGCAACTGCAATGATCCAAATTGAGATTTTTCTAAAAAGATTGAAAACTGCAGTTTAGAGTACGGTTACAACTGGAATAAATAGACAACATTACTGGTGTATGCATTGTGCTTCCAACATTACTGGTGCACAAAACAAAAAAACAACATTAAAAGCTTCTGACTTTAAGCTCGTCCTGAGGATCCATCTCCCGGTCAAGAATTTTGCAGCATGCACTACCAAACGACTGCAAAAAAACGGCTCACAATATCTTGTGCCAAAATTTGACAGGATTTTTAAAGGAACCTAACTTCTACCAAAAGGAAATAAAATGGTGGTAATTTCAGTAAAATTAAAACAAGTAATTAATAGATCTAGTGCTGAAAGTTAGGAGCAAAGCAACGATCCTAGAAGACTCAGATATATGCATGACACTAAAATATTTGTACAGGTGCACAGCTAGTATGCCAAAAAAAAGCAATACGGTTCAGGGATCTTGATGAGTATCGCTGCAGAAAAACTGTAGAAGGTGTGAAGTTGTAGACGTTGAGGGTGAGGCCCAGATCTATCAATCAATTATACAGGATATAAGGACGATGTCATAGACTTGATCTGATGCAGAACTGGGGCATTCTCAACTCGTTAAGCGGTGAGCCTCCTTTGCACTAACAACCAAATTTGTCGTGGTGTCTCCAGGAAAACTGTTTGACAGACCAGCAAGGAGAATATATCCTTTGGCCTTTTCGAAGTCCATGATCTCGCTGCTCGTCGAGGGGGTCAACCGGAACTGCTCAAACTACTACCTGCCCGAGGGGAATCAGTCGCCCTCTTCACCCAGCAGCACCCGCAGCACCCTGGCCTGATAGGTGAACTTCCAATTGGCTTGGCAATTTAGTCAGTGCCACGGCTATCGACCTGTCGTTGCCCAAACTCTTTCTTCCCCGACCTGCAATGGCCTTTGCGCTGCCACCTCTGCTTCCTGCTGTCACACGACACCTCCTTCGTGCTATCTCGGCTTCTGTGGCCAGTGCCCCATGGCCTCCTCCTCCAGGCGGTGGCGCCCGTCCGCCACCACTGCCTACGCTGCCGCTCGTCGATGCCACTGTCAAGACCACGCTGTTGTGCACGGCCGCCACAATACCACATCGCATCTTCGGGATGGGAACTGATGGCGCTGGCTGATGGGAAAAGGCCGTGGGAGCCAGCAGTTGGGACGGGGACCACAGCCGCCGGTGGTAACGCGGAGCACCACTGGATCCGACGATGGGTACCGGGCCGCGGGCACGGGGAAGCTGGTAGTGGAGCGCCTTCATTGTGGCTGCTGCATCCCTCGTGTGCAATCCGCTGCCAACCGCCTCTTCTGTGCGCTGCCGCCGGCTCGCCTACCGCGCGGAGCTCGTCCACGGCCACATCACCTCTCCGCAACCATGCGCCACCATCCCTCCACAGACTTCCGCCCCTGAAGCACTCCCGAGGATTCGGGGATTGGATGGATATGTGGTTCGGCACGGCTGGGGGAGCGGAGTTGTAGCGGGCGCCGCGTGGATGGGCGGCTTGGTCGGTTTGGCCACCTAGTTGGTTCGTCACGCAAATTGGCCAGATGAGACGCAAGGGTTGGCCTGGGTGCATTATCTTCATAGGATGCACCCAGGTGCATAATATATACACAGAGTATACTCTGTGACCGGCCATAGAATAACTTATTCTGCAGCTAAGCCACCTGACCCAGCCACGTACAGTCAGTGCGGCTGTTTCCCACCAACATCTCGCGAGCCTAGCCCTGTAACTCCGGTAGATAGGTGCCGTCATTGATGGTAATTCAAAGCGTAATTGATTAGCTGCTGCTGACCTGCTGTGATTACGGACAAAAAAATTAGACGCCTCGATGCATAACCTCTGGACTACTTCGTACGAGCTAGTCTACGAATTTAGAATGTACACATGCAAGGAGTACGTGTTACTAGAATAGAAAACTGGATGTGGTTACTGTACAACGAGAGTGCAGGTATATACATGCGGTTAGACAGCTACGAGGATCGAGCTTCAGCATGATATTGTTTTTGAGTAACGTGTTACTATAATTAAGGAGACAAATTTGATAATAAATAGCTACGAGATATATCTGAAGAATTTCGATAGTCTATGACTTGATAACCTAGTAATTTTGACGGCTGTGATTTACTAGAATTTAGTAAATAGTTTACTAGAATTTTGTAAACAATGATTTACTATAGTTATGATATTTTTCTTGAATGGATTTTAACTGATTTACTATAGTGTATCTATGGATCAAGTAGGTAAATTACGAGTGTATGGCCCTCCCACCCAGGGGCGGAGCTGGGCCACATTGAAGCCTAAGGCCACTTAATAGAAGTATTAAGCTAGCTATACTAAGCCCTTTATATACTACAGTGCTACAGTGTGAGAAATGTCAGCCCACGTCTAGAGCCAAGGCCTTAGTGGCCTTACCCTCTCCTCCGCCACTGCTCCCACCCTTCCAAATCTGGTTTACGTATACGATCTTCGTTTTCATTTACTGTAAAAAAACTTTTTCTTATAAATCATATTTACTATAATCGTTTATGATTCATCGAGCCACGATATTTACTCGACTGCGCGATTGCAACTGGATGGATACTTATGAAACTCAAATCAAATCGCTATAATGCCACTATTTCCATACCAGAGAACACCAAATCACAATCAACTCATACACATGAATCACAGATACAATATCATAATTAGTTTAATGTCCAGCTCAGATAAAGTAAGATCTTGTCACGTATATTTGCAATAAATATACGAGGTCCAAAACACTATCAACTGCAGTTTTGGAGGCCCCTAGATTAGACACGTGCACCTCCAGAAGCAAATGCGCAGCAGCTGGCTGTACAATACGAGCAAGATATACCCTACGTGTAACAAATTGGGATCTGGCTGTGTGACTCGATCGAAAAATCATATCAGGCTCGAATCCTCATCTCCCATCAGCTGGCAACAGGGAAAATTTAGTTTGGAATGAGTAAATTACTGTGGCAGATAAAACTGTAACCACCCTTAAGCTACACTGCTGAGATTAAGGCAGGAGCGTGAGCGAGTATGCAGCGAGTACCGATAGCTAGGATAAATCTCAGAGGTCAGGCAGAATTCGCCATGGCCGATACAAGGTCTGATATGTCTGAATGTCGAAGAAAGGAGAGTACACGCCTGTGATATACCCCAGGCCTAGTGACCGCGCAGGGCCCACTGGTCAGCTACTCTTCTTGACGCCTTTCACGGAATACGCCTTCAGTTCTCGCTGGCGCCGTTCACTTCCCTGTCACCACTCTGATCCGGTTCCACAGCAGTGGTGACAGTTCCCTCCCCTTGAGAACTTGCTTGACCCCAAGCAAGCGCCGATGGAAATCTGGCCTTCAAGACGTTGGCATCCTCCCAAGTTGTGGCGTCAGGAGGTAGATTTGTCCACTTGACGCGCAGCTGCACAGTAGCAGCATTTCCTTTTTTCACCATCCGACGTTCCAGGATCTCAGCTGGCTCCACCTTGTCCCTGTCAAGATCAATGAGCTTGGGCAAAGTATCAAAAACAGGTGTATAATCAGGTGTAAAAGGTTTGATCTGGGAAACATGAAACACCGGATGCACTTTAGCATCAGGCGGTAAGTCAAGCTTGTATGCAGCCTTGCCAACACGTTCCAACACCTTGTAGGGACCAAAGTACTTGAGAGAAAGTTTAGGGAATGGTCTGTTAACCACTGAATGCTGGGCATATGGTTGTAGCTTGAGCAGCACTTGCTCGCCCACTTGGAATTCCCTAGGCACTCGCAGTTTATCAGCCTGTGTTTTGAATTTGTTCTGGGCGGCCAACAAATTGTCCTTCAGGATAGCGTTGTATGCTTCTTGTTCCTGTGCCCAGTCAGTAGCAGGTGTTGCTGGTGTATCTGGATTCATTGGGATAGCTAAGACATTGGGTTCATAGCCATAGAGGGCTTTGAATGGGGAGCATTTGAGAGAAGAGTGGTATGTGGTATTGTACCACAATTGAGCTTGTGAGAGCCATTTCTTCCATTGCTTGGGTGTATGATAAACTGAGCAACGAAGGAACATTTCAAAGCACTGGTTAACCCTTTCACTCTAACCATCAGTCTGTGGATGGTAAGTTGTGCTCATGTTAAGAGTGATGCCTAGTAGCTTCAGCAGGGCAGTCCAAAAATGACTAGTAAATACTTTGTCTCTGTCAGACACAATAGTCCTTGGGAGCCCATGTAACTTGATGACATTATCAAAAACAGCTTGTGCAACAGTTTGTGCTGTGAATGGGTGATGAAGGGGGATAAAATGTGCATACTTGGAAAATCTGTCTACCACCACCAGTATTGTATCATAAGTTTCAGATTTGGGCAGACCTTCTATGAAGTCCATAGTGAGGTCCTGCCAAGCACCTTGAGGGATGGGGAGCGGTTGGAGCAAACCTGCCGGGTGAGTGTGTTCATGTTTAGCCTGTTGGCATACTTGACACTGCTTCACAAAAAGATCTGTGTCTTGAGCCAATCCTTTCCACACAAAGTACTTCTTGATTCTGTTGAAGGTGCCTTGAATACCAGAATGGCCTCCCATTGGTGATGAGTGAAAAGCAGCAAGCAATTTGGTTCTGAGGGCTGAGTTATTGCCAACCCAGATCTGGGATCCTTTTCTTAGCAATCCTTCCTGGAGAGAGTAGCCTTTTTCACCAGGACTAGTAACTGCAAGTTGCTGTATTAATCTCTGGGCCTCAACATCAGTAGTGTAGGAGTTTATCACCTCCTGAATCCACATAGGCTTGATTTCAGACACAGTTGTGGTAGTGAGCAAATGACCCACCCTAGAAAGAGCATCAGCTGCCATGTTTTGCTTATACACTATCTTGAATTGAAGACCCATCAGTCTGGTCATGGCCTTCTTCTGCATCTCAAACTGCAAATGTTGCTCACCGAGATAACATAAACTTTTGTGGTCAGTTCTGATGATGAACTCTCTTTTCTGCAAATAGGGTCTCCATTTCTCTATAGCCATTATAAGGGCTAGAAACTCTTTCTCATAAATAGAAAGGTGCTGATGTTGTGCAGAAAGTGCTTTACTCAAATAGGCTATAGGTTTGTCCTGCTACATGAGGACTGCCCCTATACCTGTATCACAAGCATCAGTTTCCAATGTGAATTGCTGTGAGAAATCCGGTAGTGCTAACACTGGTGTCTTGGTAATTGCTAGTTTGAGCTTGTCAAAAGCTTGCTGGGCTACAGGAGACCATAGAAATTGCTTCTTCTTGAGGAGGTTGGTAAGGGGCTTTGCAATGATTCCATAATGAGGGACAAACTTTCTGTAATACCCTGTAAGTCCTAGAAATCCTCTCAACTCAGTAGTAGAGGTTGGAGTTGGCCATTTGAGCATATCTTGTGTCTTAGATGGATCTGTGGCTACACCTGAAGATGAGATGATGTGTCCCAAATACTTAAGAGTATCTTGAGCAAAAGAGCATTTGGATAGTTTGAGATAAAACTTGTGTTCCCTCAGTAGTGTAAGGACCAGCTGAAGGTGTGTAATGTGAGTTTGCAGATCTGGACTGTAGATCAAAATGTCATCTAAGAACACCATTGCAAACTTCCTCAGGTAGGGCTTTAGTATAGAGTTCATCAAACTTTGAAAAGTTGCAGGTGCATTGGTGAGTCCAAATGGCATGACTCTGAATTGATAGTGGCCATGGTGCGTTTTGAATGCAGTCTTGTATTCATCTTCTAGCTTCATCATGACTTGGTGGTAACCAGCCTGCATGTCTAGGGTAGTGAAGTATGTGGCACCAGCCAACTCATCTAAGATTTCATCCACAATGGGAATTGGGAATCTGTTTTTAATAGTTAGAGAATTGAGCTTTCTGTAGTCCACATAGAATCTCCATGTACCATCTTTTTTTTGCAGTAAGAGCACAGGGGAGGCAAAAGGGCTGGTGCTAGGAGTAATGAGGCCAGCTGCTAGCAACTCTTGGACTTGGTGCTCAATATCATCTTTGTGATGTGGGGAGTATCTGTAGGGTTTAGAGTTAACTGGGATAGAGTTTGGTAACAAAGGAATGCTATGATCATATTCTCTCATGGGAGGTAATTTTTTAGGTGCAGCAAAGACATCCTTATACTGCTGGAGCAAGTGTTGCACTTGTGCCTTGAACTTGTGATGTTCTTCTTCTTCCACTTGTTGCACAATGGCAAATGCCCAAATGTCATTGCCTTTGCTCCATTTAACCAACTGAGTGGCTGACATCTCTTTCAGGGACAACTCCTTTGTTGTGAGTACTCCTTGTAATTTAATCTTCTTGCCCTGTTCTTCAAACTCAATAGTTTTATCAGCCCAGTGACAATTCATAGGGCTGCGAGGTTTCAGCCAATCATATCCTAAGATGGCATCATACACATTGAGATCCAGCACTCTCATGTCAGTTTGGAATATATAGCCTTGGATCCACCAGGTTAACTGTGGTACTATGGCAGTGCTGAGCAGAATGGACCCATCTGCCACTTTAACTCTTGCAGATGGTGCCTGGACGGTTGACAAACCAGCCTTTTTTACAAAAGCAGAGCTAACAAAGCTATTGGAGCTGCCTGAGTCTACCAGTGTCAGCATAGTTTGGTTCTTAACCAAGGCTCTCAATCTAATGGTGTCTTCACTAGCCATACTAGTCATAGCATTCACAGATAGATGTAAAAGCTCCTCTGTAAAGACATCCTCTTGCTCAAGTTGCAGCAAAATATCATCAGTAAGATCCATGTTCAACTCTTCCATTGACAGTTGATGGACTTGCTTTTTGGGTCTCTTCTTGCAGGTCTCAATGTGTGCTGGACTGAAGGGTTCTCCACAATAGTAACAAAGGTTGTTAGCCTTTTTGTAATCCCTAGCTTGTCTAGCTTTCCACAGCTCATTGTCATTTGGTGAGGTCTTGGATTCTCTTGCAGCAGTAGGAAATGATCTGCTGGAAAAGGTGGGCTTGGCTGTCTTAAACTTATTTCTTGCCATAATTGTTTCCTGAATACCTGCCAGATGCAAAGCTCTTTCTACTGTGTCAGGATCCTGGGACTGAACTGCACCCCTAATATCTGGTTTCAGTCCTCTGATGAATTGTTGCACAAAAAAGGTGTCATCTAATGCAGTATTGTGCATGTGTAACTGGTACTTGGCATCTATGAATTCCTGGTAAAACTCTTGCACTGACCCAGTTTGTTTGAGCTGCATAATATCATCCATAGCATGTTTATAGTCATAAGTTCCAAACTGCTTGATCACAGCTGCAGTGAACTCTTCCCAAGTGCCCAATTCTTGCTGCAATTTATAGACTTGGAGCCATTTGGAAGCATTATCATCAAAAGCTACTATAGCTGCAGTGACCCAAAAGCATCGAGGAATACTATAGATGGTAAAATAATTAACTGCTTTATCAATCCAGATTCTAGGATTAGTTCCATCAAATTTAGGAAATGGCATCTTAGGTATTGCAGTCTTATGGCCTTGCATTGCAGAGTAAGTAGTATCTCTTGGTTTGTTGTTGTTGCCTACAGTTCCCCAAGGATTGTCTTCATGGAAGAAGGACTTATGGGTCTCAAATTTTGTACCTTTGGGTGTAGGATGAGATCTGGGACTGTCGTCGTCACCGTAAACCGGCTGCTTCTGTTCCCTTGCCTTGTCCAAGCGTAGCTGTGCGACGGCCCGGCCAGCTTCAGCGAGTTGCTTGGTGAGGAGCAGCTGATCACGTACGGTCTGATCGACCACCTTGGAGGTGAGGTCGAGCTGCTCCTTCATCTGCGCTTGGTTGTTGTCGATGGTGGACATCTTGTTAAACAAAAGGTCCAGACTGCGCTGCAAATTGTCCCAGCGCTCATCATTAACCTCATCGTTGAACGCCATGATGTCCAACAGGAGCTGCGCCTGCGGTGACGGCTTGACCGAAACCGGTGGTGTACGTCGGCGTGACTTCCCAATCTTGACAGCAAGAAGCTGCGATCTTCACCTTTTGTGCTATGCTCGGTCACCCAGAGTAGACGAACCGCACAGAACTCGTCGCCCGTGGTGCGGATTTGGTTACGGAATTTTACACAGAGACAATTGCTCTGCAACCCTCACCAAAGAGCACCACCCACCATCGCCTCCGCGGGAATCAATCCAGCAATTGGCTCACGGAATTTTACGCAAAGACAGATGCTCTGCAACCCTCGCCGTGTGCTGAATTTCTGCTAATTGAGTGGGGGAAAATGGGATTTTTCTTCACAGATCCGGTTGAATCGAGGGATTTTGCGTGGGTGAGCCACAACCTCTCCTCAACTCGCCGGTCGGACGAGATCTGAAAGACTGGCTGTGGGAGTTCGTACTCGGCGCCCGGGAGGACGAACAAGACGAACCGAAATCGCTGCTGGAGGTAGGGGTCGTCCGGATATGGGTGTGGAGACGAGGCACTGCCGCAGATGAACCTCGAGGTCGGGAATAGCCACGACGAGTCGCGCTCACTATCCCGTTCCGGCGAACTCAAATCTGACGACAGGGAACTCGAACTCAGCGGAGCCAATCCACGAATCGACCGTCTCTGATACCACGGTAACCACCCCTAAGCTACACTGCTGAGATTAAGGCAGGAGCGTGAGCGAGTATGCAGCGAGTACCGATAGCTAGGATAAATCTCAGAGGTCAGGCAGAATTCGTCATGGCCGATACAAGGTCTGATATGTCTGAATGTCGAAGAAAGGAGAGTACACGCCTGTGATATACCCCAGGCCTAGTGACCGTGCAGGGCCCACTGGTCAGCTACTCTTCTTGACGCCTTTCACGGAATACGCCTTCAGTTCTCGCTGGCGCCGTTCACTTCCCTGTCACCTCTCTGATCCGGTTCCACAGCAGTGGTGACAAAAACAAATTGGGCGAGATTCACAATATACCTAAAATTCAGCGAACAGATGCTGCGGAGTCCTTTGTTGGACTCAGAGAGTCGAGAAGCAGATCCTGCTCTCATTCGATAGATACCTCTCATTCGGTGGTGAATTAATTAATCTAATGCAAAGGGAATCTAATCAGAGATTGAACTATTGACGAAACAAGAGCACAAATGGCTGCCTCTCGGCTAGCCTAACCTGGATGGCCGTCACATGATGACACGGCCTCATCTGCGGCAATCGCCCTGCTGATCGGTGGAAGGAGCCATGGAGCAGCGCTATGCACAGGGTTGGGGACGGCGGATTAGCGAATGATGCAGTGAGCCATGGGGGCAGACAAAGCAAGCTTTAATTTTGTACTATGATGATTCCTACGGCCGGTGGCGCGATTAGCGGTCGAGCTGATGCAGCAGGTGGGAATTCAAACCGCATTTAAGGGGACCGGTTAGCTGCAGCCCGCAGGTAGGTTTGTGCGCCATTTTTGCTAGGTCGGATGTGTGTTTTGGGCCTGGCTATAGAATTACTTATTCTATAGCCGGCTACAGACTACCAGTTTTATATATATATATATATATATATATATATATATATATATATATATATATATATATATATAGGTAATGTATATTCAGTTCACAGTATGTTGAATAGTATTTAACACCCGGCGGAGTGCCGCCCCTCCGGCCGGAGATATTACTAGTCCCGCAACTGTAAAGTTTTACCGATATTTACTCCTACGCTTGCATTAATTGGGTTGGGGTGAGTGAGTCCGGCTGCATGTCCGTTTTTTGACGAGGATTTTGAGGTTTCTCGCATTCAATGCATGCATTGGCTGTTGCTATAAAGATACAGGCTACAGGACGCTCACCGACAATTCCATCGGCTTGCCAATTTTCTTCAACATGCACGGCCAGCTGTAGACTGTCACCATTCAACGGCGTTGGATCCCCTCGGCTGTGCGCGAAGTGCAACACAACCATGCGGCAGGAGGCATTAGAAGCACGGTGCCCAAGCTGCCTGCATTGGAGTGTAGTAGGTCCTCGTGTGGATCTTGGCGCGGTGACCATCCTGTCACCGGCGGCATAACTCAGCAGCACAGATGATGGTGCAGGTGAGTTCCTACACTCGGGCTTCCAAGTATCGATCTGAAATCTGATGTTTGATTTTTTTTTTTAATCTCGAATCCCAGTAATTATTCGGTCCTAGTGGCATGTAGCAGGTATCAGCATCTCCGATGGCAATCTAAGTTGCTCGACAAGACCCGTTTCATCTAGCCTCCATTGTGTTAATATTACTTTGTACACTGTACTCTAGTAGTAATTATTTCTCCATAATGTTACTATTACTTTCTCAAGATAATGAGTAGTAATTATCTCTCCCAGTATTTCCGTTTTTCCTTCTGGCAACCTAAAAAGGAGTAAATGTACCAGCCTATGATTTTTACTACGACCATTGAGAACAATGTAACAAGTGCACAATGTATGATTTGATCCGGCCAAACAATTTGAATAAGGCGAAACCTCTAGCATATGAATGCACCAAATGTCATATGTATTGTTCATCTGTGTAGATCTAAATATGACTATTCATATGAAAAATAAAAAATGGAGTCACCACAAAACCATAGATCCACTTTTTTACTTCTTGAAAAGGAAAAATGAGTGAATCGCTCAACAATATGATTTTTACTAGTATGTCCATTGATCCTGCGAAACACTTTGAATCAAATTGATACCTCTAGGATATGGATGCAACAAAAATCAGTCTGCATGGTTCAAGATGTACATCTGGGTGTATTCATTTGAAAATATGAAAACTGGAGTCAACATCATTTTTACTATATTATAAACAACTCCTCAAAATGATTTAAAACCGCATTTATAAAGTTTGAAACTTATTCTGCTACCATTATTACTACCTTAAATGGAGGAAATATGCAGTGTTTGTTTGCAATCATAAATATTTCGAAGCCTGCAATAATTGTACTCTATAATAAATAGTACTCCCAAATCTCGCTCATCCTAGCTGGTGCATATGCAAGCACTAACTGCCACCTTGAATCCTTTTCTCTTTCTTGGATTTAAGTTAATTGTTGCAGACCTTCCGTGCATGCTGAAAAGATTTTTGCATCCACATGTCAGTTCGTGGTCAACGAGGATCAGCTTCCTCTAGTCATGGATGCAAACTGCAAAATGGAAGGAAGAATGGTAGTGCGCTTCTCCACCTGCATGTTGAACGCGCAAGCCTAGCCAGCAATCAATACCAATTAGTTCGGCACTTAAAACGGACATTAAAACAGACATATAAATCTTAAACAATCATGATTATTATACGTAGTTGACCAACAAACATTAAAATAGACGTGCCATGTAGGTGAGATTTGTTTTTGACTACCCCAAACAAAAACGAAGTAATTACGTGATTGATAGGATTTTTACTTCACGAGAGCTCTAGAGTGTTCCTCAGTTGAACCTTGATTTTACTGTTGCAGGAATTACTACTCTGGAATTAGAATAAAAAATATCCTAATGTTTGCTCAATTGACATCCGAACCTTGAAATTGATTTTAATCGAGTTTATTTGTACAAAGGTATTGATTCCAATGAATTGTGTCATAATATTTTCATTTGACCCGTACATAGTGCCATAGTGTTATTCATAAAATTGGGTACATAATGCTACAATTCACAAAAGAGGAGTACAATACTCCTTTTTAAATGACTCCAAACTCAACAGACCAACTAACTCTTCGTTGCTGGGTACTTTTTAAACTATTAGGTCTATATGATATTCCCTACTCAGATGCAATCTTTTCAGTGGCTACTAAACACTCCATGTTCTGCAAAATATTTTTAACGTGGTAGAGAAATTCTATTACTCCCCTAAGATATTAAAATTACTTCTGAAGAGTTCTATCAGTGTTGTAGTCTCTTTGAAGGGTGATTCATGCATGCAAAGGAGTATGTTGTTGGTGAAATCTCCCTATAATCTCGCAACAACGCTAGTACCCGGTAACTGTGCAAGGACTCGCTGCACCTGAAATCTGTCGCAATTAAGTTTACTAAATTGCTGGTCTAAATTCACTGAATATTGGAAGTTGTCAACTTGCATATTGTTTTTGTCAACAGCTTGACCAGAAATTTAAATCATGTAGTAAATATGAAGAATGAAGACACGTACAAAATATACGGAACCAAAGCCATTAGCTTCTTGTTCGCCTCTCGTCGTGACCTATGGAACCAATTCTATGGGCTCTGTCCTACTCGATGCAACATGCAAAGTGTAGGGATGGTGCCGAGATCATGGATGCCAGAGCACCGTGCACGCGCACACGACTGCCCTTCAGCGGGCTACTTCTCTAGAGGCCGCCATAATGCATGCGCCGGCAGCACCGTCGTGCCGCCATCGTTGCATGTTCGGTCTTGTAGAGAACGCACACCAAATAATCGCGGCCAGCAACGGGCAGTAAAGTTCTGGCGGAGCATGAGGTGGAGCCAGGATGACCAGCAATCAATTCACCATGTATTAGACCAATTAAAATAGGGGTGCATTAAAACAGATGAAAGATTGAAACGCATGCTGGTTTTTACTACGTGAGATGAGAACGGAGTAGATTCGTGATTAATTGGGCTGCCGGAGCTCCGGCAACTCCTCCGCCGTGCGTGTTGAATAATATTCACCGTGGTGAATATCCTGGTCATATATATATATATATATATATATATATACATATATACATATATATACATATATACATATATATACATATATATATATATATATACTGTATGTATATGCTACACATAGGTGCATCCTATATAGGAAATGCACCCAGGGCAACAGACGCACATGATGGGGCGACCCGGCACAACCAGCCGATTAAACTGACGCGCAACCGCACCCATCCCACCACCCACCTCGACCGTATCCCGTTCACTCTTCAGCTTCCCCGATTTCCATTCGCATCCCCACCTTTTTTCCTTCTCTCTTGAATTCCCCTGCGGCGAGATGGGAGGTGGGAGCAGCGCCGCTTGCGGGGCGACGTCCCCCGCGGGGAGCTTCGGTACCAGGTTGCGACGAGCTCGATCCGCAGGGAGCAGCGGCGCTCGAGCCACCGGGGTGACGTCCGTCGCGGGAGCTGCGGCGCAAGGCTTAGGCGAGCTCGGCCGGCAGGGAGCAGCGGCGCTACAGCCGCCGGGGCGACGTCCCCGGCGGGGAGCTTCGGCACCAGGTCAGAGCAAGCTCAGCCCACAGAGATCGGCGGCGCGCGGCACCCTGGCAAGCTTCTCCCAGGGAGCGGCGGCCAGCAGCGCCTTGCCGTGTGGCGAGGATTCCATTTTTTTGTTTTCTGATCCGCCGCGCCGCCGCCACGATGACTCCGAAGCGACGGTGTGGCCTCCCTGCTTCTGATTCGATCAAAGTCCAAGGCCGCATGAGTGGAGGAGGCCTCCTGTTGAGGCTTCGTTGCCATCGCCAAGCATCACCGTCAATTTTTTAGCCCATCCGTCGTCTCGCATCCTCGTCCTTGATCCATCGGAGGCAAGTTGTCTTCAATCTGGCCACCCTCCCTTCCTCCCCCTGTGCAATTCCTTTACAGATGTGGATTTGACCCCCACGGGGGTTTAATTCTAGTTGTATCTCAAGAGTATTTGTGTCATTCTAGCAATAAAAAAAATGAGTTTCAGGATTCGCAAGTTTAACTAGTGATATCATGCTAGAACTAGGTACGGAGGATCTAATTGATAGAATGAGAAAGCTTCACGGTAGCTGCCAGTTAGGATGTAAGTGGGTACTTATAACTCTTTGCAATAATTAATTATTTCTCCAAGTAACTCGGTACATTCTGGAAAAATAAGAGAGAATACATGATCTCATGGGAAAAACAAACTGGGAATGGAACTAAGCATTAAGCAACAGTACCACATGAATGCAAACTGTACATCATGAATGCTTAGTGATGTTTGATTCATGTTGTAGTTACGCCCTTGAGTTTTTGGGGCTGCAATTTTCATACAGTCACTCGTGTCCTTTTTTTCACGTGTTGAGATTTGAAATTTTGCTTTATCAACATGCTAGCATCACCCTTTGTCCCGAATTTGTCATCACACCCTTTCTGATTGACCTCATGTAGAAATTGAGTTGTCACAGGACTTGCAATTGCGTTGTCTCGGTTGTTGCAATTGGCCTCAAGTGGTGGTTAGGGTTACAGTTAGCAATTGTTTTATTTTGATATGACTAGCAATTGCACTGTATCCATGTTTGCAATTGGCCTCATGTCTTGATTTTGGTGGGGTTTTTTTATCTTTTCAGTTTTGCGGTAACAATTAAACATTTGATACAGGCATCTTAGTTTTGACAGAACATTTTTGCTCATCTGAACGAACTAAATATGTACATGTATGTATTATGTAATCTTCAACATACTGAACCATGATTTGGATAAGAGTATGTGTCAAATAATTCAGATTCATGTTACTAAGGTATATCTGTTTGTGTGTCCCAAAAAACATGGAGAAAATTTAAAAGGTATATATCTGTCTATGTATCTGAGAAATAAAACTCTGCACTCTTGACATGTGCAGACAGGTAAGAAATTATAATCAAGCACTTCTCCTAACATGCTCGAGTCAGACAAATATGTTGGAAGAGCGATGTAGGTAGAAAAGAAAATTGCATGTTGTATCCCTAATTAAGAACCTTCACATGTTGATGAGTTATTGCTTTTCACATATTTTGTTTATGCTAATTTCCTGGTTATGTCTTGGCATGTCCTTCACGTCTGATTTATGAACCTTCATGTACTATGGTGCCCTGGTTACATTATGTAGCTTGGCACCTGTTTGTGTTTATGCTTTCATTTTGCAAGCTACTCACTACTTATGATGATATGAGGTCTTTCACAACAAAATCTAACCCACACCTTCTCTAATTTGATCTACTAATGAATACAGGCGAGGAGGCTTAGCGAGCAGGAGCTGATGGGCAGGACCAGTATACTTGAGGCCATTGGGGCCAGGTCCAAGACCCGGTCCAGGCCGACTGATTCCCATCCATATTTATGATGGTTGGTCCCTTCCCCTATTACTAGTGCCAATTTTTATTCAAGCACTATTTTTTATATCGTTGCAATTGTACCCTTATACTTAGTAGCAATTGGTTTGGTTTTTCTGTTGCAATCGACTGTAGCAAGTGTTGCAATCTGAGTTAATTTGACTTATTTTTTATCGGAGTTCAACTCAGACATTCATATATGTCGCAACTATGCCCATATAAATAATGGTATTTGTTTTAGTAGTTTTGTTGCAACTGGCCCATGCCACAAGTTGCAATTCGGTTCACTTTGACTTTATTTTTTAGAGCAATTGGTTTATTTTTTTTGTTGCAGCTGGCTCATCGCACCAGTTGCAATTTGGTTTAACTTGACTTAATTTTTTAATCAGAGCTCAACCCACACATTCATGTGTTGTAAATGTGCCTTTATACATAGTAGTAATTGTTCCAGTAGCTTTGTTGCAATTGATGCAATGCAAAATGGTAATGGTAATTAGTCTGAAAACTTCTTTTTCCATTTCATTTCAGTTTGCACATGGGTGCCATGGCTGGTTCCCCTGCAACGTCACTGCAATCAGCTGCGACCACCATTGTAGCATGGAACTCTACTCTAAGGTAATAATTTCACATTATTGTTTGCAACTGGCCATTGTTTGCATTATTGTTTGCAACTGCGTACACATATATACAGTAGTAAATAGTTTAGATTTATTGTTTGCAACTGGCAATTGCATCATGGCAATTCATTTCAATTTGACTTATTTTTTTTACCGAAGCTCAACCCATACACTCATGTAGCCCATATGCACAGTAGCAATTGATTTAGATTATTGTTACAACTAGACCATTGCATCAGTAGCAACTTGTTTTATTTTTTATCATAATTTTTGCAAAACAGACACCCTTTCTCATGCCGCAACTTAGCCTAGTTGCAACTGGAGGGTGCCACTAGTTGCAACTGCTCGAATTGCCACCAGATTAATGCTCTATTCGCAATTATGTGGCATGTGCACAGCTTTCTTATGTGGTTGCAATCGGATTATTGATCTAGTTGCAACCGGAAGACATGACATGTTGCAATTGTTCCAACTTTTTTCTGTATGCGTTTTTATAGGTCCCACAATGTTTTTTAAATTGTTCCACATTTTTATAGATCTCACATTTTTATATGCAATTTTTATAGGTCCCACATTTTATATGCATTTTTTGTAGGTCCCACATCAGATTTGGATGATGTGTAGTCTACTGATCAACTAATGCCGATTTTGTTATGGATGTAACCATCAACTGATGCCGATTTTGATGTTTTGTGTTACCAGCGAGCTGCTGTTACATGCATTTTCATGCTGGCTGCAGCTGTTGTTGCCTGCCAGCAGCCGCTGTAGTGGCTGTTGCAGCTGTACAAGGCCTGTGAGGTCGGCGAACTGAGTTATTTCTTTAGATATATTAGTTGCAACTGAGTTACTGTCCTAGTTGTAATTGAACATTATGAACACGTGCAACAGCCAGTGGCCAACTCGGTGGGCAAGCTCATGCCCCCGCTGCTGTGATGCTGGCAAGTGGTGACCCAGAATCCTAGATCAAACGACGGCCAACGTGTGAATCCACTCAGATAATGGCAGCGGTCGTTGTGTGCAAGTCCAAAAACAGCAACGGTGAACCCATGGACAAAGAAGCATGAGAGGTTCATGTTTTTCATGCCCCTAGTCCATATTCTGATTTTTTCATATAACATATATAATTTGATGTTACGAGCTATTAGCTAGTACTTGTACCAGGTCGTAATTTCCCTGGTTTGTGAATAAGATTGGTGCTGATTATAATGCTACTCGTACATATTTACTATTAATTACTAAGCATTCTATAAATTCCAAATTAGCAAGCGCCAGTGCATACAGATCAACCTGTAATTAAATTTCATACAGTGCATGCTTCTCTTCTGTAGGCCGTATATGCATAATCTCGTGAATAAAAACGTTCGCTTCCTTTCCTGAACTAGCTGTAGAAACACTAGAATTATTCTTTTTTATGACATGCTTATGTGTAGTTTTGATCTCTTTAGGCTTGCTGGCAATTGTTCTTATGTTTGATAATTTCTGGCAACGCAAACTGTGACAGGCTCCTCAACACAACTATTTTCAGTCATCTTTTTAATAAATAGGATATGTTGATTTGTGTCTGATTGGCCTCATGCAGCAAGACTCAGTCACCAGCGCATGCCCCGGCCAGATCTCTCCCAGCAGTGCACAGCGGCACGCCCGCGGCTCCGGTGAGGCAGGATCCACAAATTTGGCGGCGATGCCTCCCAGGCTAGCTCGTCTGCCCACAGCGCGCCCTCCGGCAAGGTCACCCCAGCAGCCGCGGCCCAGCGCTCTCCCCGACGGCGCGGGGTCCGGCCTCCCGGCTCCCCCGGCGGCGCATGGCCTCCCGGGGTGCACGACAGCTGCGCGCGGCTTGCGACTCGACAGCGCAGGGTCCGGCCTCCCACGCAATTGGAGGACCCTACTGGTTGCAATTTGGTTGTCTGCAATTGGATGTACCAGTTAATTGCAATTGCTGCAGTTGTAACTCAATTGGTTTTCTGGTAGCAATTTGTGATGGCATATGTAACTAGCTTATTATCTCAGTTGTAAGTTGTAACAGGGATATTGTCCTAGTTGCAATTGGAGGACCCGACCAGTTGCAATTTGTGATGGTGTATGCACTTTTTTTACTAGGAAACTCTACCTATTTTGTATAATTTTTTATTCCAATCTGGTTTAATTTGCTCCATAAAGTTCCTTTAGTGTGTAGTAACCATATTATTATGCTAAATATAATTGGACCTCCCAACCAATTGCAATTGTTGCAGTTGAAACTGATTAGTGCTTCAGTTGTGACTCAATTAGTACTCCAGTTGTAATTGTGATGACGTGTGTAACTAGCTTATTGTTGTAGTTGTAACTAGCTAATTATCTTAGATGTAACTGGGATATTCCCCAAGTTGCAATTGGAGGTCTTGATAAGTTGCAATTGCTCTACTTGTAACTAGATTAGTGGTCTGCTCCAGTTGTAGGTAGATTAGTGTCCCGATTATAATTGTGATAACATGTGCATGACTTCCTAGTGTAGTTGAAACTATTTTATTATCTTGTAATTGGGTTATTGTCTTAGTTGCAATTGTCTTTTAATACCCTTGTAAATGGGGCCTAGGTGTCTGTCTCCCTTTGTTTCTCTCTCTTTGCGGCGTGACTCAGAGGCGGCGCTTGCATCCCCGGCTCCCCCACGGGCCGCGGCCAGCCAGCAGCATCAGCGAAGTTCGGCGTCCATGAGGACCGCGCCAAGGAGCCCACGCAGGTGCGTGGCGCGAGACGGTGGCACGAACAGGAGCCTCCGCAGACGCATGGCGCGAAAGGGCGGCACGGCCTGAAGCTGCTGCACGTCCTTGCTCGGGCGGAGCCCGCATGGCTGTGGCCCGCGGGGGTTCCATGGCCGATGACTAGGCCAGAGTTACCGGCCGCCTCGAGGTCACGAGTCTCGCGGCCCTTCTGATGCTCGTACAGCATCAGAAGTAGAAACTACCAATCGGAAAATCAAATTGATGAATCTCCTAATTACCAATCGGTAGTAAAAATTGAAATTGATCAAATCTGATTGGTGCTCGACCTCCATCTTCCGCTCTACCTCTATCCGGAACTTGGCCTCGCAGGCAGCGCGGCCCCGACCAAGGCGAACAGAGCCGAGTCTTCGTGATTTCGCGAGCAGCAAGGCGCGGCGCATCTGAAATAATTTCACTCCAATTTCATAGCAGTAGGGGAGCGCATCTGAAATAATTTCAGGGCAGAGCGTAGCTGCCCCGCGGCAGGAGCACCTTCCGTGCTCCACACGCGGTGCTAGCTCAGGTCTGCAGCCAACCGCGCCTAGCGCACCTTGCGCTTGCAGCTGGCCGCGTTGTGCTTGCTGCTAGATCCCCGCTCGCCCGCATGGACGCCGCCGGCTCTGACCCGCAAGCAGCTTGGGGCCCGCGGAGCGCCGCGCATCGCAACAGCTTAGTACCGCTCGAGCCCGCCGCGTCCCTCGCAGCTCGCCGGACTAGGCTCGCGCTCGCCGCTTGCCGGTGGCTCGCGCTCGCCGCAGGATGGAAAGGGGGATTCGGTCCGGTGAATGGTTGGTTATTGGGCCTCCAGTGTGGAAGGGGGAGGAGTGCGGGTCCAAAATAGGGTCTGTGTATTTCCTATACTAGTTACATCTTGTTGCATTTTAACCGCGCCGTGTATATATATAGTAATATTATATGGCACTTGAATTCCGTACCCGAGCCGCTCCATCCCGGTCGCCTGGACGTCGCCTGCCCCGCGCGGCACGGATTGGTCAAATCGGGCCACGAGCCCACTACCTGATATTATGCATTTTTATTTAATTAAAAAGAAAACTCAGTAGATCGTGATCCATTTTGGCAGTTCCCCTGCGCTGCAACAGCTGCGCGGAGACGTCGGCGGCGGTGGTGGCGAGATGCCCCCGAGGCCCAAGCCTCCCGGCTCCATCGGCCGCTGGATTCACCTCCACCCCTCGTGAAGGTGAATTCCCTTCACTGTTTTGCAAGAGATTAATGATAGACATGCCGTGTGTAGATCGAATTTCTTTGATTTGTTTTGGATCTACGGATGTATTTTCCAATTACTTGAATCCATTCCTCCCGCAGGCGGCGACGGCGCTCGCGGTACCTGAGCCCGCCGGCCTCAACACCGTGCGCAGGCGATGACGCCGTGCATGGCCCTTGGGGCCTCTCCGCCCTCTGCAGGTGACGGCACCGCGGAAGGCCGACTCTCCGTCCTCTGCAGGCGACGCTGTGCGCCCTGCGGTACCTCATCCTGCAGTGGCTGCGAGCTGTGCCTTCGTCTTTAGTTCTTCACCTACGGCCAGCATCAGCTTCTTCCTTGTCTAGCTCCCTACAACGCTCGGCAAGGTACCAATCTGAAACCATCTTGTTTCTATCTTCGTGATGATTCTGGATTTGTATGCAAAAAGGTCGACCTTTTCTAATAGATTTTTTTTGTACAGTTTGGATGGGGATGGATTAAGGTTAATGATTGTCAAATACTCAAATGTAAAGCTGATTTGGGTAAGATGGAAACTCATGACTGCGAGAATGTTCTTTTCAAAAAAAAAATAAGAAGAAGATAAGTGAATGCTTGTTAAAAAAAATTGAAGACCCTAAATGATAGTAAATTGTGGGTTTATGTCAAAATGCAAGTCAAACATGGTGTGGTTCAGCTCATAGAATCTGAAAGGCTGCCCAACTTTAGCCTTTCAGATTTTCCCTACCGGTTTTTCTTTTGCCGGGTCAAAAATATACATTTGTTGATCGTGGGTCCTTGTTCCTCAACCTCCATTCAGATCGTGGCTTCGCCAGATTCCGTTCTGGCGCTCCATTCCGGCCACCGCGCGCCCATCCTTCTCCATTGCTGCTGCCCCTCGCCTATTACTTGCGTGCTATTATGAAATCGACGCCGCAATAGCCTGGCCTGGCTAGGTCACGCCGGGGCAACCCCTCTTGCGCCCAGCTGGTCGATTCTCCATGCCCAGATGCCGCCGCAGGCCCTTGCAGCTAAGCACGTCCGCAAGTTGTCATCTTCCATCCACCATTGGAAAGGCTCCATCGTGTGAACAACGGAGTTGCCTACATTTGGAGTTTGACCGCCAGCTGCTCCCCCAAGTTTTGATCTTTCGATTGATGTGTTGCTGGGATTTTTGAGCGGTGTTCAGAAAAAGGAGATCTCCAAAAGAATGAAGGCGGCCGCGCCAATCACCCGTGGGAGACAGACGACTGCCTGATCTTGCTGGCGGAAGACAGACGGACGCGCCAGTAGTGGTGATGCGGAGCAGCGTGTCGTCCTCTGTGCAAATATGGGCACCACTTCATCAAGATCCAAGGTCTACTCTCCTCATGTATCCCCTATCCGTGTTCTTCTAGCTTTCTGAGATATACACGCCTAATCTCTCCAATGCAAGAGAATCCAGGTGGTGCTCCATCTCCTGTGCTCTGGCAGCACACAAATTGTTTGTAGAAATGCATAGAAAAGGAACACAAGCAGTCATTCGTCTCTCAGTGGCTGTCATCCTCATTTTATTCCAGATGATTCTAGTATGGTACCTCATGATGTTTTATGTCATCAGGATTTTGTGTGTTCAAACAGTACTATTTAATGGCTCTCACAAAATCTATGCATCCAAATTGCGAACTACCCAGTTTTTATGACGATGATAAGATGAATCGGCTACTGCGAAATCATGATATTCAAATAGCAATTGACACTTTTTATTATTACAATTGAGATGACTAGCTTTCAGAAACTAATCCTTGCATTTTCACTTGCAGTATCCATTATTCTTTCTTGTTTCATTTCAGGTCATGGCCTTTGAGTCATATAACCAGCAGTGTTACACGGATCAGTTCACACTGCACATCACCACCCATTAATAGAAAGATTGCCCCCAATAAGGTTCTAGCTGTCCGTCTTAATTCTCTAATTGGACAGATGGATTAATGAGACTAAGGGGCACCTAATTGTGGTGTTTTCAGTCAATTAGCATTTGTTCCTTCCTGCGGTTGCATGATTGGCCAAGTTGGTGGTGACGATTTTTTATAACGGTTACAAGTAAGAATTAAATTGAGTTTGGGCACACCTTATGGAGTTTTCAGTCAATTAGCATTTAGCAGCCCCAACTTTAGTTACAGCTGGATGCAGAAGCAACCAGTTCTGCTTTGTTATGGTGTCCCAAATTTAGTGACATGATCAATTACCATGCTTGTTTCTCTGCAAAAAACTAAGGTTCTTTGGTTCAATATTCAGTTGGAAAGTAGCGGCTTTTTCATCTATTCGTGTTACTATTGGTGGTGAAGAAACTTCACGATAGGTTTCATACAATTCGGTTTTCTACTTTCATGTTACAGTTTATGTGACACTGTTAACCTGGTCCAGTTTTCCTGTTGCAGGTCAGGGTCTCAGGGATGCAGTGAGTAGGACAAGAGGTCACAACGCACAAGCGAACTGCAAGAGTGAATACAAGCACATAGACTGGCGAGTTCAACTAAAAAAAATTGTTAGCCTACTTAACCGATGGGATGAATGTGGCATGTACAGGGATATTTGCAAACATGTTGTACATCCCTGATCTTGATCAAATTACTAACAATTACTGTAAAATAAAGTTTTCCATCATCATTCTTAAATGTTTCCAAGCTTTTTTATATGTTTGCAGTGCTTACAAGTTCATCAGTTCTCGCAAATATAGTACGACTAGACCTGTGATGAGTAAAGAAATAAGAAATAATGATAGAGGTAATTGACGAAATTGATGGATCATATCTTTTTTATGGATGTTTATATTTCTAATATATTTGAGGAAAAAGTAAAATTAAATGGACCACACGTCACATGCTAGTTCCGTCAAATAGAAAAATTTCAAATTCCGTCTCACTGATGGATACGATTTTGAACTAAGTAGTACTGGAAGATCCCAGCGTTTCTTTGTGCATGAGGTTTTCTTTGATCGGTCTAGGGAACCGGTGGAAAATATATTGAAGAGTTGTTCGATCCACGTCTAGATGCTGCTATCTGCAGTAATTAAAATAAAATATTGCGGAATGGAACATGGTGGTCCGATCAGCTGGACAGCTCTCGACGGAACGGTAAGTGGTGGGCCAGGCTGGGCCGCGTATGATCACCGAAAAGCAGGAACCGCAAAGAAAACGAACCGGGATGAGGCGTGCTTGACCCAAAAAAACGGGACGAGGGCGCGATGCCGCTGGCCGTCTGGTGGTGCGGGGCGGGGGATCGGGTACTGAATAGTTATTCAGTACGGTACCAAATAGCGGAGTCATATATATATATATATAGACACATGGTGAGGTTAAAATACAACAAGGTGTAACTCCTGTAGAAAATGCACAGATCCTGTTCTGCTTTCCAATATCGGCCCGCGCTCCACCCCACGCACGTGGGCTGTGCGCTCATCCATCCTCGTCTCCCCTCCCCTGTCCGCGCACCTCGTTTCAGGCCGCAACCCCCGTCGGCACGCCCCCGGGGCCCACCGCTTCGCTCGCTAGCGCCGCCACAGGGCCGCCGGCCTCCGCGCCCCATGGACGCGTGCGACGCCTTCGACCTCGGAGCCGCCTCCCCCTCCAAGCCGCGGCCCATGCCCGGGGACGGGTTCGGCGCCAAGGGCCCACGGTGCTGGACACGGCCGGATGGGCACGGCGGCAACGAAGACCCACCAGGCAAGGGAGCGCGTGGCCACCACCGTGTGGATGCGGCGGTATGCCGCGTCGTCGGGGATGCGGGACGCTGCGCCGTAGATGCCACTCCCACGCCGTGATTGTCGTGCCGCCAGCGACGCCATGTTGGGTGCAGCCGCTCGCCGGGGGCGCCGTGCCGGTGCCGCCGCTGCTCTTCACCCACTGTCCCCATGGGTTTCCTCCTCCCATCTCTCCCCTCCCTAGTGGAAAGAAAAGCACGAGGGAGATAGAAAGAAAATCACGGGAGAGAGCCAGAGAGGGTCGTCTTGTTCCCCTCGGACGGGCTCTGCGCATGGATCCGCCGACCTCCAGGGTCCCGAATTCATGACTCCGTCGATCCATGGCCTGCTCCAGAGGAGCTCCGCCTGTTGCATTTGTATGTAGCTTCTGCTCCATGCATTGCCCGCTGCTACATGGATCTCTGATCTGTGGCTACGGGAAAAATAACAGGAAGAAGAGGCAGCGGTCAGTGGATAAGAGCGACGGAAGAAGGATGGTGGGTGGTGACGAGGATAAGAGTAGTTGAGTTGTTTTGTTTAGGATTTCCTTTTGTTTATTCTACTAGACTAGTATGGTAAGTTGGTAACAAAGTGATAGCAGTCCCTCGACCTCTCTCTGGTTTGCCCTCTTTGCCAGGCAGTCCTAGTGGAAGCCAGGATAAAAAACAATTTGCAACACACATCATTGCGAAAATGCTACAGAAATATTGACCTAGTTATAAATGGAGTAATTGCAACCAGTCTCGTCGTCTATTTATAGTGTGGACATTATCCCAATTAAAATTAAAGTAACAAGTTAGTTATTATGACATTTAAAAATCATTTGCAACTAAGATAATAAGGTGGTTGCAACTGGTCGGGTCCTCCACTTACAACTAAGAGAAAAACCACTTAAATATTTGTATGACCATCGAAAATGAGGTATGATGACACAACCATGGCAAGGACCCTGTTGCAACAAAACTAGAAAGCAATGCACAAAAACCATAAGGTATCAAAGGGGCACTAGTTTAATTACAACTAGAGAAAATTGCAGCTGGTTGATATCTCCAATTGCAACTAGGACAATAGCCCAATTACAATTAGGATAATAAAGCAATTGCAACTTCTAGCTAGGCGCATGGTTGCACCAGTGGAATCAATGCACGTAAACCACAAGGTATCAACGGGGTGCTAGTTTAATTACAACTAGAGCAAATTGCAACTGATCGAGATCTCCAATTGCAACTAGGACAATAGCCCAGTTACAATTAAACTAATTTCTATTATTAAATGTTTAATCGGTACTGCAAACAAAAAAGCTTAAAAAAAATCTCACAACCAAGACATAAAACCAATTGCCAAAATGGATACAATTTAATTCGAGGTAAAAACAATTCAAAAAGAAGGCCATGAGCTGGGCTTAACCCGGTTGGGACACTGAGCCAGATTTGCTCAAGTGCAAACTGTTTGGAACCTCCAATTACATTTAGAACAATAACCTTGTAACAAACTGCACTATTAACCAATGGACACACCATCGAGAAGTTATGGCTGGACAAATTACAACTTTATGGCTGGACAAATTACAACTCCACAGGTCCTTCAATTGCAGATATGATAGTAGCTCAGTTACAACTAAGGTATTAAGCAATTTACACAACCTTGAAACAAATTACTACCAATGGGAAAGTGGTCTCCTTGATATCCTCAGCATCGTCGGGGGCTTGAACTAGATCAGTATGACTGTCAGTGTCAAGAGCCATCAGCTTGGCGTAGCGCAAGAGCCTCTAGCAGATGACGTGCATTGTTTAGTCACTCCGTGCGTTACTCAAACAAACAAAAGTCCATGTTCATGACAAATAGAAAAATGAGGGGAAAACCTCACATAATCAAACTCCTTGCGTACAAAGACCACCTGGAGTCCTGGACATGAGGTACAACAGAATATGCTCCTTCACCTCCCCTGGGCACAGTTGATGGATCTTACACCCAGATGACAAAGACCAACCTACCATCACATTAAGATCGTGGACCTCATGCTGGAAGAAGTACAGTATTCCAATTGCAACTAAAGGAAATAACACAGTTACAACTACACTACAAACCGAATCAATTGTAATTAATTGGGTACTCCAATTGCAACATGGACATAACTGATTAATAAATGAAACGAATTACTACTAATGCAATGGTCTAGTTGCAACAACAAAAATAAACCAATTACTACTATGTAACGGGCACAGTTACAACACATATGAGTGTGTAGGTTGAGCTCCAATAAAAAATTAAGTCAAAGTGAACTCAATTACCGGTTACCACTGATGTAATGGACCAGTTGCAAAAATAAATCTAAAGCAATTACTGATATGTATATGGATATGGGCACAGTACCAACACACATGAATGTGTTTATTAAGCCCAATAAAAAAATTAAGTCAAAGTGAACCGAATTACCAATAGTGTCATGGGTCCATTGCAACAAAATTACTAAAACAATTACTACTATGTATATTGGCATAGTTGCTACACATATGAATGTGTGGGTTGAGTTTCGATTAAAAAAAAGTCAAATTAAACCAAATTGTTACTCATGACATGGCCCAGTTGCAACAGAAAACTAAACCAATTACTACTATGTGTATGAGCACAGTTGCAACGATATAAAATTGCTACATCAGGCCAATAATAAAAGAAGTGTGATGACAAATTTGGACAAGGACTGATGCAAACAGGAAAAACCTGGCAAAATTAGCATAAACAAGATATGTGAAAGCAATGACTCACCAAAATGTGAAGGTATAGTTAAGGATGCACAGTACAGACCATCTGTATAGAATCAACAGGCCATTTTCTTTCTACTTTCATTACTATTCCAACAAATGTGCCTGACTCGAGCTTGTAAAAGAGAAGTGCGTGATTATAATTTCTTGCTTTGTCTGCACATGTCAGTAGTGCATATTTTTATTTCTCAGAAATAAACATATTTACCTTACTAACAAGAATGTGAAGCATTTGATACAGAATTACTCTTATCTAAAGCATGGTGGACACCGAGGATGAGTCAGGAAGAAAAGGAGAGCTGAGATGTGGTGGACGAAGGGGAGGAGTGGCGTGCGAACTTGTTGTGTTCAATTCAACAAACCGCAACAGTACAAAAAACAAAGAGATGCCGGAGGATGTCCATGCCGAAGTAGAAGAACTCCCTCTGCCGCCCCCTGATGACCGACCACAACTGCTTCCACACCTTGTGCCATGGACCAATTGCAACAATAAATCTAAATCAATTTCTACTATGTATATAAGTACAGTGCCGATAAACATGAATGTGTAGGTTGAGTTCGGACAATAATAAAAAATCAAAGTGAACCGAATTACCACTGATGCCATGAGCCAGTTGCTACAATAAATCTAAACATATTTCTACTAACTATAGGCACATTTCCAACACACATGAGTATGTGGGTTGAATTTTGATAAAAAAATATTTTCAAAGTGAACTGAATTGCCACAGGTGCCATGAGCAATTGCAACTTGTATATGGGCTCAATTGGAATACATATGAATGTGTGGACTAAGCTCTGATAAAAAAGTCTAAATAAATCAAATTGCAACTTATGCCATAGAACAGTTGCAATAATATATTTAAGCCAATTACAACTTGTGCCATAGGCCAGTTGAATTCCGATAATATTTTTTTAAAAAATAAATCAAATTGCCACAAGTGCCATGAGCCAGTTGCAACAAAACTACTAAAATAATTACTACTTTGTATATAGGCTTAATTGCAATACATGTGAAGACTAAGTTAGAATCGAAGCAATTACAATTGACATGTTCTCTAATTACAACAGGAACAGTAGCCTGGTTGCAACTTGGATAACCGACAATTACGACTACACTAGGTGCAGTCTAAATTAGAATTGGAGCAATTACAATTGAGACGGTCCTCCAATTGCAACAAGGTTGGTAGCCCGGTTACAACTAGGATAACCCACAACTCTGGAAGCATGCCTTATTTTCCTCCTCACATATATGTGCATTTTGAGTTCATTCATATAAGTGGAAATGTTAAGTCAAAACTAAGTGCCATGGGTCAGTTGCAACAAAACTACTAAAATAATTACTACTATGTATATGGGCACAGTTATAACACATAAATGTGGGTTGCGCTCTAATTAAAAAATTTAGTCAAATTAAAGCAAATTACAACTGCTGACATAGGCCAGTTGCGACCAAAAAACTAAACCAATTACTACTATGTGGGTATGGGCACAATTGCAAACAATATGAAAAATGCATAAATCATTAGGCACTAACCATTAGGAAGATTTGCCTGAATAATATTGGCAACGGTAATGCTTCATTATTGCTGTCCACAAGGTGCGGGTCAGGTTGTAGCAGATGTGGAGTGCTCAATGGAAACAGTGAAGAAGAAACGATTTTCCCTACAGCACTAACCTATGTGGCCCTTTATATGATGATGGGTAAGAAAAAATCTTGGGATCCCTGTCCTGGTCCCTGGATATCTTTGGATATTCACACTGGACAAGAAACATTGGATTTCCCAAAACAGGAAGTAAGCATGATGCATCAATCATTCAAGCCTAAATAAATTCAGAAGCACTTCAGGAAAAGGAAAGTGCAGAAGCCAACCTTGAAATCTGAAGCACAAGATTAGCAAAAAGAAGCACAGACCTTGTCTCCCATTTCTTGACGAGGGATTTCGTGGTAGTCGTTGGGATCGACCTCGACGAAGTTCTGTGGCACAGAGCAAATTCTAATGTTTTCAGAGTTCCATTCTTTTTCTTAAAAAACCCTCTCCAAAGCTAGAGGGACAGAAGCCTGAGTGGATGATAGAGAGCCGAGAGGGGCAAACCAAATTGATGAATCAAACAGGGCTGGACCTTGGCATCATTGAGGCAATGGCGGCAGCCGAAGACCTCGTTGCAGCAGGGCACCACGACCCAGCACCCCACACCTGTAAGTGGAAAAGAAAGTCATGGTTGCACGACATATACCAAATCTATGAAATAATAAAACAATTTGTTATCCATAGTATGCTAGTTCACTCGATCTGCCTTGAGCTTTCTCATTGGCTGGGTAGGTATATGTTGTTTTATGGTTGTTTATTTACCCAAGCAAAAAGAATCAAATTCACATTCTTGTTTTCATGTATATGGGCAGTTACGGCACAAGAATGTGTGGGGCGAGCTCCAATAGAAAAATAATTCAAACTAAACCAATTGCTATCGGTGCCATGGGCCTGTCACAAAAAAAACCAATAAAAAATCTACTGTGTTTATGGGCATAGTTGCAACAATATAAAAGAATGGTGCCAGAATAGAAATTGCACCAGTAATGGGGGAGGGACAAAGCATTAGGAATATTCCACATTCTAATGATATATGGTCGCTGCATAGATGCCTATATCAAATGTTTAATCAATACTGGCATCAAATGTTAATTGATACAGCAATTTCGAAAAAGAAAAAACCCACCAAAACAAAGACATGAGGCCAATTGCAACTATGGATACAGTACAATTACCGATCTTACAAAATAAAGCAACTGCTAATCATAACACTAACTACCCACATGAGGCTAGTTGCAACCATGGAGAGACAACAAATTACAAGTTCCGCGATAACATAATTTCTACATGAGGCCAATCAGAAAAAAAAAGTGATGTAAAATTTGGGATAAAGTGGTGATGCTAGCATGTTGATAAAGATAAATATCAATTCTCAAAGAGTAAAAAATGGGCACAAGCGGTTGTAGGAAATTTGGAGCCCCCCAAAATTCTCAAGCGCATATATACCTACAACATGAATCAAGCATCACCAATCGTGCAAGGGCGTGGAGCTATCCAGAGATCCACATTTGCGCAAAATAATGACCCAACATACTATTGAGATACAACTACATCTTTTTAGGAAAGCAAATCGTTTATGTCATACCCATCAGGACTCATATACATTTTATTAGATAGGCGAAATATGATTTAGCCTTTTTTCCCGAAAGTCAGGAGCGTAGGCTCCTATGGCCCTACCAATTTTCATTAAATAAGTCAAAGAAAGAGTGTGAAAGAATTGCTAATTAGCTAATCGTTTGCAAAATCACTTGTATTGATCCAGGACAACTGTTGTCTATTGGGTCACATCACTCGCTCTTGATAAGGAAATACAACAATGACTAGCAATCATATTCAGGTTCTCAATTATTCAAATCCCAATGTTTTTTTCAAAAAATCCTCTCCAAAGCCAAAGCAACAGAAGAAGCATGATTGGATGATAGGAGAGCAGGTAAGGGCAAACGAGATTGATGAATCAAAAGGGCCGGACCTTGGTATTGTTGTAGCAACAGCGCAGCCGAAGAACTTGCCGCAGCAGGGCACCACGACCTAGTACCCACACATGTAATGCTCGCAGCTTTAGAAAAACAGAACAGAGATGATGAGTTTTCTCCTCTTCAAGACAAAATGGTTTCTAGATTCTAGATTGACCCAAGTAATCGAATCGCATTAATTCATTAATTTGCTTTCTTACCCATGCTGATCCATTGCAAAATCAATCCAGACACACCTAGCTTGTTGCCGCTGACCGATTTTTCCTCTTCCCATAGGTGGGGATGCGAATCGCACCTCGCCGGAGGAAAGGCTGTTACCTAGCGTGTGTGGCAGTGGCAGGACACGAAGCCATGGGGGAAGCCCCCGCTCGTTTCAGCCGCCAGTGCAGACGCGTCCTGCAAGCAAGCGGAGTCCTCGCGGCACGGCGGCACGGTAGGGTGCCGCCACCGATGCTCTTTGGGGGAAGCTTGCCCGGGTGCTGCGCGTCGCCGCCGAGCTCACCCCCGACCTGGCGCCGCTACTATTGCGAGCCGAGCTCACCCCCGATGGCTCGAGCGCCGGCGCTCCCCGTGGGCTGAGCTCGCCCCCGATGGCTCGAGCGCCGCCGCTCCCCGTGGGCCGAGCTCGCCCCCGGTGGCTCGAGCGTCGTCGCACCCCATCACGCCTGTGAACCGAGCTCGCCGCGACCCACCCTCTCACGTGCGGAGAGACCAAGCTGAGATCTGGATCGGAATGGAAGGAAAAAAAAATGAGATAGGGAAGGAGGATCCCATGGCGCGCCGGGTTGGGGGCGGAATGCAACGAGTGGTCGGGTGGGGGGTGGAATTGATGTGCGTGGGTGGGGTGTGCTAGTTCGGTTGGGCCTTGCGCGTCGGCGGCTCGTCGCGGGCTACCATGACGCGCCGGGTTGGACTGGGTGCATCTTACATATAAAATGCACCCAGGTGTATAATATACATACAGTATATATATATATATTTATATTTATATATATATATACACACACGGCAGCGTTATTCTACACCCTAGGTGTAGAATGTCATTCTACACCCAACCAACCTAACCCACCATCCTATCTAACCAACCGGGTCCTAACTCCACCTTCCCCCACCCGTTTAACCACCGAACCCGCACCCATCCCCAACCCCAGCCGGCCTTCTTTTCCCCCGTGCGAGCGCGAGGCGCGAGTGGCGCGCAGCGACGCGAGGGCCGAGCGCGAGCCGCCCGCGGCGAGTCGGGGTGCAGCGGCGCGCGCAGGATCCCAGCGCGGCGCGCGGCGAGGGCGTGACGGCGTCAGCAGTGCTTCAGGGTGGGACGCAAGCCGGCGTGGAGGACGTGAGACGCGCGGCGCGCGGTGAGCGCGAGCCGTCTCGGAGCGGAAGCAGAGCTGCAGGGGCGCGGGCGCGCGAGTGGAGCGGCGCAGAAACAGAGCTCGCGGCGCGGCGGCGGGACCGTCTCGGTGCAGAGCGGAGCGGCGCGGTGCGGAGCACGACACGGCGAAGCGCGCAGCTAGCGGAGGGTAGGCGCGGTGGTCGGAGGGCGCCGCGACGGCCGCCCATGGTGCTCACCACCGACATCCCCTTCCATGGTGCAGGAGTTCACCGACATCCCCTAGCCGCCGCCATCCGCACCGAACCTGGGTGGCCCAAGCGTGCTCATCGGCGTCCCGCGTCACTACTCTCGAATTGCTGATGCGCCCGTCATGCTCCCCGCTGTGCCGCATGCCTCGCCTCTCGCCGGCTCATTCGTGCCCTCCCCTGTTCAATTTGGAAGCTATATTGGTTGGGATTTTGGACTTGTAGTAGTCTACTGCCAGTATAATTACTGAAGAAAGAGGAGTATGCGCATGGAGATCGAGCATGGCAGGAGGGCGCAAGCTCGCAGGGGAGAAATCGGCAAGCTATCCCCACCGAATATACAAAGCCGCCAGGCAAAAGAAAAACAGAGATCCCAATCTCCTGTAGTAATTTCTTGCGTTGCTGAATGCCTGAATTAATAAATGTACCAGCCGGTGATCTTCTCTTAATAAAAAAAATACGGAATTACTGTGTCTTCTAACTTGTGCTATTCGAATTGTCCACACATGGCGTTAGCAGAAAGGAGTTGGTCCAACAGACGCTTGCGGTCATCAACTGAAAAAAACTAATATTCCCAAATATTCATGGACCGAAGTTTAGTTGCTGCAATTTGTTGATATAATTTACAAGCGTTGATG
The DNA here is from genome assembly GCA_036936925.1 of Cenchrus fungigraminus. Taxonomy (NCBI): domain Eukaryota; kingdom Viridiplantae; phylum Streptophyta; class Magnoliopsida; order Poales; family Poaceae; genus Cenchrus; species Cenchrus fungigraminus. The sequence goes on along the minus strand of CM072774.1, from coordinate 89,949,176 downwards.
AATTCCTACACATGTGTGTGTTTGAAAATCCCAGATTACTAATTTACTTATTGCGATTACTGGAATCTCAAATAATGCATAGTTACAGGATTACTCAAACGAATTACTAAACTAAATGCTCAAACGAATTACTAAACTAAATCGTCACTGTCATCAGTGTGGTTGATCGGTGATTCACCAAGCTTGTTGAGGTCTACATTGGATTATTGAATTTAGTCACAAACCAGTTCACACCTACATGAAACCACAAGCCCAGGGAACCCCCATGGGCATACAAAGATACTGCATTATTTATGAACTACATGCCCACAACATCTGAAAAGTTCCTGGTTTTCCCATCAAGAAGAATAGCAAAAGAAACAAAAAATGGGCATGAATATTCAAAAATACTAATAATTAACATGTTTCATTACTGAGAAAGTTTAAATTACATGAGGTGGTGATTACAGGATTCCATCGAATATAATCAAACATGGAATAATTTGTCTATTTTACAAGTACAACAGCTATGAGAAACACCTCTGGCTGCAAAAATATAAATATTGTACATTAATTTCTGAATAACAGCTCTGAACATCTGCAATATGGCTGTACATATTCAGAAACCTGATCAAGTACATGGACAACACCTAATGATTAGCAATGCATTTCTCCATCATGGTAGTCATTCGTGCCGATCCAGTGATCTCCTAGAATGCACAATCACCGACACAGATTTGCAAAGCATGCACAACTCTTCGATGGGGTAGCTGCAAGGGCGAGAAAAATATAGGGAACCATTTAATTACTGAGCATCAAATACTAACGACGATTTCTAAAAATCCCACTCAGCCACTCTGCCACCAGAGCATGGATCTGCCCACTTTTTCTCCACCTGCTGCATTGCCCCGACTAAATAAAGTAAGCCAAAGGCTGCTGTGAGAGAGGAGAGCATGGATCATAAGGCTATGATTACACGATTACTGAGAAATCGAGCAAGCCAAAGGCTGCTGCATTGCATGAAAAATGTTGTTTAGTAATTAATGGTGAAACTACAGACGCCTCAAAACAAAGGTCAGAAATTTAAGTTTTTGATTACTGACAGTAGTATACCTAAGCTTCTGACGTTACTGAATTTATTTCAATATCATGGCATGAATTACCGAATTACCAACACATGTGAAATACTGGATTACCAAAACATTTCAGACAAAAAACATATAGTAATTCAGTACACATCTGTCTCTTTATAGAGCCACAAAACAATCAATCTCATGAAATGTACTGAATTACCGAACTTCAATCTTATGGTGTGAATTACCGAATTACCGACAGATGTAAAAAAACTGAATTCAAATCAGTTCACACAGGGAAAAGCCACAACCAGTAATTCAGTATACATGTGTGTTCTTTGACTTTTATGTGGAATTACTAAGTTACTGTTCAAAAATAATACCTGATTCCTGTCGGTCTTTTGGACATGTTGGGTGGTGCCCCCACTATGTGCCCTTGCAGATGACCTATCAACCCACCTAGTAGTTTAGGTAACATCTGGCATTGGCTTGTTTTGACAAGGTGACCAACAAGAAAAATCATCAGTGGAGCCTATCCCCTGGGAAAAGCCAACTAGCAGGGACCTTCGCATTATAAACCAATGCCGTCTGGCTGATGATTGTAAGCCTTCTACATCAGCCACCAGGTCATCCAGTAATGACATGAAGCTGTCATGTTTAAAAGGGTATTACTGAACTACTAACTGAAGTGTAGGGACTCCATCTCCATGAATTGAGAGAATCTCAATTGTGTTGGCGAAATTAGTGAAGCTAAAAATTATCAAAATATTACTAATGCTATGTGCGACATGACAAGGCTGCTGCCAAAAAATGGCAGGAAACAATAATTTATACTACTGAACCTGCAATAAAAAAATGCTCCCATGAGCTTCTGTTACTGGACAATGAAAAAAACAAATGCTCAAATTATTACTGTGTATGCAGAGCTATGGTTCTAGTACTAGAAAAGAAAAAAACTGAAGCAAAAAGTCCATCAGTGTTCAGTAGTCGTCAGACAACCCCCATTCTAAAAATTCAACTACATAATACTAAAACTACTGAACTACTATCATACTGAACTAGAATCTTACTGAACTACTGCTCGGGCTGACAACTCGATAAAATGCATCCCACTACTGGATGGCTGTATGCTTGCAAATCACAGAAAAAACATTGGAACAGGGAGGGCACGAGGGTGTGTCCAGGGCTGTGTGTGTCACATTGATTTAAAGGTACTTCTTCCATTCGTTGCAGAATGATCAGCATGCCACAATCACAAACAATCACCGAGAAATCGAGATAAATCTGACAAACAAATTGAAACCCTAGCAAAAAGTAAGAATGGATAAATATCAAGGGATCCATGGTCATGGAACAAAAAAAAATCAGCGCGCGGTTGGGGATCCTCACCGGAGCCTGCCAAAGACGGATGTGAAGGTCTCTTCAGCAGATTGAGAACCCCCAGCCCGCCGGCGTTTTGCCCTGCACACACATCCGCCCAAGGCTGCTGAGAGGGGAGATTCTAGGCTTTAGATCGAGAGAGATGGGGGAGGGGGAGTAGTGCTAGACCGACCTGCTGACGACCCTCCGCCGGCACCGCCCCTCGCGACCTCCCGCCGCTGCTGTCGCCGCGTTCTCTCCGAACCGCTGGTGCGGGCGCGGGCAGGAGCCCTCGTCCCTCGTGAGGTCAGGGTCCGGGAGGAGGCTCCCCGACGCTGGGTAGGGCGAGGAGGCGCTCCCGACGCTGCGAGGATGACTCCTCCGGCTCGTTCTCGCCGCCGTCCATCTCGATTCCACCAATCCGAGCATGCTGTCTCCCTCTCTGATGCTGGCAGTGACGCTCGATTCCGCTGGAGATGCTCGCTAGCTCGCCAATCGTCGCTGCTCCCGCCACCAACGCTCGATTCCGCTGGAGACGCTCGGCAATCGCCGCTGCCCCGTCGCCGACGCTCGCCAATCGCCGCCGCTCGTAAATCGCCGCTGCAGCCCAGGCTCGGGAGAAAAAAGGATGGGATCGAGGTAGGGATGGGTGGGGGCCTGGAAGGCTCGCGGTGGTGGGAGCCTCCCGCGCGGTGGCCGTCGGAGACCCTCGCCGCCGTTCCCAATGCCGTCCCGCCCGCCTCTGCAAATCGCCGCCGCCGCCGCCCGATAGAGTTGGGGGTCTCTCGGGGGAAAATGAATCTGGGAAGGGTTCAGGATGGGTTGGATACCGGGTAGCGGGTAGGGCGCGTGGGGTTAACGGGTTGCGCACTCGCGGACCCGGTTGCGGTGGCTGGCTGGTTGGTTCGGATCGGTTGGTTAGTTTGGGTGCCTGGGTGTAGAATAGGATTTACTTTGTTCTAATGCTCAGATAGTACTAGGTACTACCTTGTACCGACATTTTTTCATCAGCTATTTTAATTGATATATATATATATATATATATAGGACGAGTTTTTTCTCCCGGGAGTAGCTACTCCCATACTTGTATCTCACAAACTATAGGGTATCTTTACATACTTGAGGTTTCTAAAATAAGTATGTACACATACTTGATTTTTAAAAGTGGTATGTGGACATACCCTCTTTTTATATATGAGGAAACATAAAGTTAGTGAACATACTCATGTTTCAATATAGGAAATGACATACATCACAAGGTGCAAAAAATTACGAGTTCCACTCAAATTTTTTCATGGTTATCACTTTGATAAATCTGATTTTAGGTATGTTTACATACTCCAATTGATAAATGGGTATGTACACATACGCAAAGTGCTTTTTTGAACGTGGGAGTAACTACACCCGGGAGTAGAATGGATTTATCCTATATATATATATATATATATATATACGGCGAGGTTAAAATGCAATAAGGTGCATTTGATATAGTGAATGCACAGACCCTGTTTGTGAAAGCAGCCCAACCCGCGAACCTCTCGGCCGTGCAGTCATCCTTCCGTTCTTCCTGGCTTCTCTCTACCTGCGAGGGTGAGTCGCGAGCGCACGGAGCGCCGCGAGCGACGAACGCGAGGAAGATCTAGGCGAGCGCAGTGGCCCTAGCGGCTTGTGGCGGGTGGCGCGGTCGTTCGGTGGTGGGAGGGGGCGCTGCAGGAGCACGCCTGAGCAGCAGGCATGAATGGGCTCCGACCGCCTGCGGCCAGATGCAGGACCGCGCGCACGGCGCAGGAACAGGAGGATTTGGCGGCGAGCGCGGTGCAGAAGCTTCGAGCAGCTAGCGCGAGGAGGATCTGGCGAGCTGTGTAGGGGCAAAGGCAAGAGGGATCCTCGAGGTTCGGCAAGTGCGAGTGGGTCAACGGCATGGTGAGGCGGCGGAGATCCCATCTGTGGCTCCTCCCTGTTCGTGCGGGTACTCCGAGCTCCCGCAGCAAGCACGCGACGCACGGCTTGCCGGAGGGGGCAAACGGAGCTGCTGGAGAGCACGGGTCCTGTCCTGTCAGGGCCGCGGGCATGCCGCCGTGCGCGGTTGGTGTAGGCCTGGCCAGGGCGCGTGCTGGGGCTGGGCCATACGAGGAGCGACTGCCTCTTCCGTGGGTCCTGCTACGCTGGTGCCGTGGCCGTGCCGCCGGCTTCTGTGGCGGCAGATGGAGACGGAGAGCAGGAAGGAGGAATGGAAATGGATGAATGGGAGCCGAGGGAGGTCTGCAAGCGGATGCGGCCTCGGTGTTATGAATTTTTTGCTGCGCAGTCTGATTTGCAGTTGTAGCATGTGGTCTGGATGAGGATGAGTACTTGAGCCGCAATTGGCCACTGCCATCACATTTGCAACTCCTTGATCCTTCGATTGCAATAAAAAAAATAATCCTATTACAACTTCAATAGGAAAGTACGCAATCACTATTGCAATTGCAGCACTAATTACTTACAACAAGAGGAATAGAAATTGATAATAACAAAAACTTACATCTGGATAAAATATTCCTTTGTACGTTCGAGAATTCTAAATTCTAATTTAACCATGTGTGGTTGTGTTCAATTACCCAGCAACTTGAAGCCAATACGGAAAATGAAAATCTCATCCTCACGCGAGTTGTACAACTTGGAGACCGTTCGAGGGAGGAGATAGAAGTAGTTAGCACCTTTCAGAAATTGTTTTGTAGGTGTCATTGGAATTTCATCTTTCAACAAAATGATGATTTAGTACCGCATGCTGTTTAAATCGGAATAGTAACCAGCCTCCCTGCTTGTGGTGCATAGTTGTCTCTCTAGTGTCGATTGTTTGGGTTGCAGACCATCAGGCCTTCCAAATTATGAAAATTCAGCAAGGACACAACCTTTTGAAATTCTATTCTAGCATTTCAAATGACATGAAACTAAAGTTTTGAATGGAAGAAGCACTCATGCCACTTTTTACCCTAGCTACTTGCTGCGACAGTAGTTGGTCTCAACCCAAGAGCCCATAGTCGATCTGAACTACACGAGGCAAGAAGGAATTTGGCAACAGAGATGCAAAGAACCCATGATTGAAGGTATCATCAATCTTCATTGTCTTAACCTATGAAAGAAAGAATGATCCTCAACTGGATCGACTGGTTCGAGTGCCAAAGGCTAATAACATGGCGTTTTAAATTTTGATGTCCAACATACAGAAGGCACAACATACTACCTGTGTACAAGCAAATAGGCTGAATACTCCAATAACATGGCATTCAATCAAATAAGTGCTGAAAAATCTGAAAGTCCAATGAGCGCTGAAAAACAATTTGGGGTATTTGTCCAACTAACTAATTGCTATTGAGTCAGCTGCAAATAAATGAATCTAGTCGAGATAGTTTGGGATGGGGGCGACAGAGTTAAGTTTATCAGTGCTATCTTTTGATGGTAAATCAGAAATCCATGTAGACCACAACAAATACCAACTGGAGCAATGATCTAGTCTGATCCGGAGCAATTGCAACTAGTGGGGTACCCCAATTGCAACTAGTTGGATACTCCAAATTCCGACTAGGACTATAATTGATACCTATGTACAACAATTACTAGGTATTTACATCCTTCACCTTATTCCTATGTACAACCATTTAGTGAGCTGAAAACAAGTAGATTCAGTGCCTCCTTTCATCATCATCTGTTCATGGGTTCTTCAAGCTCGGGTGGTTCTTCATGTTGTTCCTTCAGGGTGTGTACCAGTTGCAACATTTTGCTGCTGCGAGTAACATAAGATAAAAACAGTGAGTTGCGACATTTATAAACAATTTGACATAACACATGCATGCTGATTGCAACACTAAAGCAGTCATATATTGGATATATGATAAAAATAACTTAAAGACGGCCCAAGCCTGCAGATGTGCCCTATTGGATAAACCACATACCAAACATATAGCTCTATCATATCATCAGAAGCTTCCTTCCTCCGTATTTTTTGACAGATATCTTCAGTTTTGGTTATTTCGTTCTACTAGGTGTGTGCCCGTGCATTGCTGCGGGCAAAATAATAATAATAAATGTAAATACTAAATGTTAAGCAATATTGCTGAAAAACACATCACCATTCAAACAATATTATATCATTGATAAGAAAATTTCAATTACAAGGATTTCTTGACATGCTAACAAAAAACAATTTTGCTGACAACAATCCCTAGAAAGTAGATAACAATGTACATTCATCCCGGTGTGCATTCTACTAACTATGGACAATTTAAAAGCTTGAGTTTGCACCCATCCTAGCATGACATTCATTTTCCAATGAACAAAATTGACCATACTATGTTTCATTAACCATCTTGCAAAAAAAGTCATTGTCATGTAAGTATAGTCGATTATATCATCCTGCAAATCAAAGTGAAGGATTATTCAAAGTCTTGTGTAAAAGTTTGGCAAGATCTACAGTTCTACCGACTCACCGACCATGCCATTCAAAGACTTAAACTACAGGCTTTCAAGAGACCTTATTACTATTTTAACTGACAAAGTGGTATGAGACGCATTACACTAAAAATATGTCAGAAAGAATAGGATGATGATGTACATTTGCACTGAACCATTAAGTACCAAATTCGATACAAATCGACATCGAAGGACACATTTTTTTCATTTAATACAATGTGAAGATCTTGTCGAAGCAGCTGGAGAATCTTTACCTTCAGATGGAGGATCGAGCTCTCAAGTTTATATGCCTCTGAGATTAACAACCATCTTGATACAACCATATATTATCAGAGAAAAAGCAGTTCTGATGTACAAGGACTTTCACAACATAAGCCCCTGGAACCACCTTAGATAATAAGCATGAACATCTTCAATCTTATATTATCATTTTCAGTTTTTAAAAACAAAATAGGTGCGCTCAAATACAAATATATATTGACATTGAAAATGTCAAGCCAGTCATTCCCTTCTACAGCCCTGGTAGGAAAGAGAAACAGTAGAAATTATGTTAGATAGTGCATATCTCAAATTGCTTTAGATGATGGTGGCAGCGTGAATGCGTGATATGTGAATGAACACGGCTAATTAAGCAATCATGTTATGACTTGTTAGCAACATAAAAATGGAACAGAAGCATTCAAACTGGAAGCAGCTAAGTGAATAATAAAATTGAAACATACCTGCAAGTCACTATATGAACCTTCAGCTTTGAATATAACTATTGGAGGATCCGTTACATTTGAACGTCAATGTTGAAAGCTGGCCATTCAAGATTGTCGATTGTTTATTTCAGGCAACGGACTGAAATTTCAAGCACGGAATAGTGTACTCCTGGCAAACTTAAGCAAACAGTTTACCCATGTTGCCCACAAATAAATATGGATTGTAAGTGATTGGAGTATTTATTCCCATCATGCTCAGGATTGTAATGCCATGAGATTGTATATAGAATTCTGGTTCTGATTTCTGCATATAGAAATGATCTGGGGAGTCCATCAATCTATATCACATCACTAGAGCACCCCAAATCAGCAAAATTTAAATATTTTAATCATCTTAAGTTAAATCAATCTCTACAGCCAATAAAACATCTTAAAATAAACATAGGAGTTCATATCTGTATTGAGGTCAAGATGGTCACATGATTAAGCTAAAAAATCGGATCATTCATCTCATCATAAAAGCCGTTTTAGAAATACAAACATGAACAAACAAATCCAATCTTAATTTCTGTTAGAGGCATGGAGAGACACCATTTGTTGTCTTCCCAGTTATCCAAATAACTATATCGGATCAGTATGAAATTTAAACAGGTCCGATCAAAAAGAAAAACTTACCAGGACATCTACGAGTGACACTATGGTCACAATACTATCATGAGGATTTGTTTTCATTCTCCACTGGGTGAGCTCTTGATGCCATCTCACATTTCCTTATGCTTGCAAAAACAACCATTAGATGAAAAAAAATACATGGCAAAAGGATGTGCAACCATTAGGTCAAAGGATGTAGTTTTGTTTCAGAAAATAAAATACTCAAAGATTGGAAATTCATAAGCTAGGGTTCCCACACGCTGGAGTGCATACATCCTATGCCATGGAGCCTCATGCTCTCATGTCATGTGTGAGCTTGGTTATGCTGATCAGGAGCCAACTGCCATATCAATTTACTTACAAGCCTGTATTATCTTGTCGACTTGGTAGAGTAATCTAAATATTCCACACTGAAGATGTTTTTTAGTAAAAACCTTTTGAGAACTTTTTTGCATGAAGCATTTCTACTTCTTCCAGATGCCTGCACGAAAAATTCATAAGAATGTTAGTGATTTATGTTGCTACTACAAATACAAATGATAATGTTACCGATTGAATCATTTGACTGGAAAGTGTATTTTCAGAACTTATTGGTATAATGCATATCATATAGTTGCCAACAAATGCTTCAAGTATTATGATCAGAAAGGTCGACTAAGAAGAATACTTATTTTAATACAGCATCTATAGCCAAAAACATTTTAGAAATTTCATAGTATGGACATCATATGCAAAATTTATGTACTACACTAACAGTCTAACACCAGATGGATCTCGATTGTTGAAGCAAGATGAGGGTTGAAGCTTGCCATCAATACCCACCATTCACCATCCAGTTGACTGCTGGTACCTGACACAGTCATGTGTGCACCTCCATCCTTTCGGAAAACATATAATAAGCATCAGCACATTGATTGCCTCCTCAAAATTCAGTGAACTCTCAAACATCTGTGACATTGCTACATTGCAAGATTCTGAAACTTGTCATCCTTCGATAATACTTTCCTAACCTAAAATGCGCTAAAAAAAATTATGAACTCTGATCCAATCCACCAGACCGTTAGTTAACAATAGGGAAGATCTATGAATTGCCAAGTTCAGTTTCACAACAATTTCAGTACTGCACTTGAGCAGGCATTCACCATTTTGCATATTCAATCCTGTACTTATAGGGAAGATAAAGAGAACAAATGTGACCTTTATTCTGTAGATCATGGGCCACATCTCCTTTCTCATTGGAACCAGCTTCATCTTCTCGCGTGCACCTTGTCAGGGGACAGTGAGGGCGTGGGAGAGCAGGTCCAGCTTGGTGGCCACGAGTAGCGTGCGGGAAGTTGGCCAGCGCCTCGCTTTCAGTCCTTGAAGTGGGCTTCGCCGGCGGCGGCCACCAAAGGAGTTGTCGAAGTCCGAGGCGTCTGTGAGGAGCTGCACGAGCGACCTGGCCTTCGACGCCGACAGTGGCGATGAAGTCGAAGTCCAGGAGGAGGCGCTCGGCATGGGGGTGCCTGACGCGGCATGCTGCAGACCCCGGACAACGACGGCGGGGTTAGTTGGAGGTGGCGGCGGTGTCCACGGGCAGGGGCGAGCGGACAGCGGGATCCGGCGTCCATGGGTTGGGGAGAGGTGCGGCGGCGCAGCGGCGACATTGACGCAGAGACGCGACGACGTCGATCCAGTGGCTGCATCACATCGACCGGAGACGCGGCGTTGACCCGGTGATGGCGTCGATCCGGAGACGCCGGAGGGGTGAGGCGGCGTGACGACGGTGTCGAACGCGGCTGTGCGGCGACGGCGTCCATCCGGCGGCGACGTCGAACCGCAGACACGACATCCACCTGGCGGCGGTGTCGATTCGAAGAAGCCGGAGAGGTGTAGCGGTGCGGCGACGGCTTCAACACGGAGACGTGGCTGCGCGGCGATGGCATCGATCCGGCAGCTGCGTCGACCCGAAGATGCGGCATCGACCCGGCGGCGGCGGCGATCTGGAGCGGCTGTGCGGCGACGGCGTCAATCTGACTGTGAGGTGATGGAGCGCAACGGTGAGGCGAGCGAGATGACGAGGCGGCGGCGGCCGCGTGTAGGAGAGGGCGCGAGCGAGGTAGTACCGTGGCGTCGCGGGGCCGAGGTGGATGGCGACTGGGAGTGGGGGGCGGCGGCGGCTTCTTAGGGTTTGGGATCGGGCTCGGGTGAGGCGAGCGGGTAGAGAGACGCGGGGCCGCGGGGTGTCACGCGCGGAAGACGGACCGGCAAGTGAACGCGCGGGGGGTCGCGGGGTGAACGCGCGCAGGCAGAGCCACGGAGGGTGAAGCCACGGGAGGGTGAAGCGACGGCAGCGGATGGTTTACCTACTAGAATTTTTTCTCCACTTCGTACTTTTTAGGAGTATATAGAGATTCTCCACTTCGTACTTTTTAGAAGTAGAGATAGAGATGAAGCACGAAAAAAAGCAGTGAGTGTTCAAGTTGCATGATGATACTGTTTTGAAATTACTACAATATGGATGAATAAAAAAAATCTTACGACGACTTCTGTATTATTTGGCACCTTGTTTGGAGAGTCCTCTACCGTCTCAATCGTTTCATTCTATTTAACACACACCAATTGCAACCGCACAGTCAATCCAATTGTATACTGGGTACTGTGTGAACTACTACAACATGCAACAAAAATATAAAAACTTACATAAATTTCTGTGTGAGCATCTTTGTTAACAGTAAACTGCTCCATCTCATTCAATAAAAGATAGTGAGTCATTTAACATAATATTTTGTAGAGTGTTGTCATGTATCAATTGGTAAAAAATATATGAAGAATAAGAAACAGTGCCTTTGTTGAATAGTCATACAAAGAGAATTAAAAAATCAAATTGCAACTACCCAGTGAATCCAATTGCATGTTGGTGATGTGTGGATTACTACATAATGAAAGAAATTAAAGCATATACGTGCATATTGCAACATTAAAAAAAGTCATATTGAATATAGCATTAAAAAAGTCTGAGTTGATATATGGAAATACATAGGAAACAGATTGCAACTACCCAGTGAATCCAATTGCATGTAGTTGGTGTGTGGATTACTACATAATGAAGAAAATTAAAATCATATGCATGCAGATTGCAACATTAAAAAAAGTCATATATTGAATATATCATAAAAAAGGTCTGTGTAGATGGGTGGTTGTTCCTGGGTACCTCTCCATCCTGTGTGGGAGAATCTACAATGTCCATCCTCACCTCCTCCAAGTTGATCTTCATGCACACTTGGACTGGAAGAATCTAAATTTTGTTCATCTCAACCTCCTCTAGGTTGATCTTCATGCACATCTGAACTGACGCAAAAAAATATTTACGATTCAGCACATAGGGCGCACAAAAAAATAACATGGAGGTCATGGTGAATTGAATTGGCACCGATGCAATGGGCCTGTTGGAACAATTCCAAATGTAAACCAATTACAACTATGTATATGAATGTGTTGGTTAAGCTCTTATAAAAAAATCAAAGTGAACCGAATTGCCACTAGTGTCATGGGCCAATTGCAACAAAACTATCAAAAAAATTACTACTATGTATATGACATATGAATATGTTGGTTGATCTCCGACAAAAAAATAAATCAAATTAAACTAAATTACTACATGTGCCATAGGTCAATTGCAACATAAGAACTAAATCAATTTCTATTATGTGTATGGACAATGATATAAAAAAAGGTGCCTGAACAAAATTGGCACAGAGTAATGATGCAAGGGGCGAGCCATTATGAAGATTCCACAACTAAACAAATATAGATTCTCCAAACAAATAACGAAACATATAATAAAAAACGAAGAGTACATACAGGGATGGGATGAAGTGAAGTCTGGAGAGTTCAGGCAGATACACAACCAGATCACTACATAGACAACTAACCTTTGGAGGTGTGAAAGATACATTCGTGATGAAGATCTCGAAAATCCATATTCCGCTCAAGGTCAAGATTTTCTTGTGGATGGCATTCCATGACAGGATCCAGTCAGCAGTTCAGTTGAAAAAACGCAACTAGTCAGACCCAGAGGCGTGTAAGCTGTGTGGAGAGTTAGAATCCACTGAACATATCTTATTTAGATGCCATATTGCTAACTTTTTGTGGATCCTTATAAAGGAAGCGCTGGGATGGCGGGTGACCCCATCCTCCTGCTCACATCTAGAAGAGCTAATTACTAAGAACATGCAAGGGGTGTCGATTTCCAATATCATCTATCATTGTGCAGGGGCAATGTGGGCGCTTTGGAAGACTAGGAATGACCTATTTTTTAACAAAAAAAAAGATTGTTGCGACGCCGGAGGTGGTGGCCTACAATCTTGTACTCCTAAACTTCTACTCCTGTGTTTACTCTGATGTCTCTACGGGTTGAGTTAGTGGCAGTTGTCTTTCTTTTGGGGCTGGTGGTTCAGAGCTAGTGGTATTAGAGGTTTTTTGCTTAAGTGTTGGATGAGAAATTCCCTATAAAATGTTGCTGGCATCTGGCAACCCCAGCGGCCTGGGGCCATTGTATTCTGCTTGCTAAATTTTCAATAAAGCTGGGCATACTGCCTTTGGTCTAAAAAAAATTGGATGCTACTGCTAGGTTTTTTCTAAGCAAAAAGGCAGGTGGTCTCTGCTTTCTTGTTTCAGAAGGAAATAAAAAGGTTGTCGGCATGAAATAATGAAATGAATTGCCACTGATGTAATGATCTAGTTGCGACAATAAATCTAAAGCCATTGCTACTATGTATATGAGTGTGTCGGTTGAGCTCTAAAAAAACAAAACGAAAATTCTACTATGTGTATGGTCACAGTTGCAACAATATTAAAAAATACAAAAATATTCAGTCAAAGCTAAGATGCAGGTATATCAAGTGTTTAATCGATATTGCAAAACCAAAAAAAACTCACTAGTGATAGTAAGCTAGCAACACATGCCATTGTATAACTCCAATTACTACTCCAGGTATTAGCACAGTTGCAACATATATTGGTTTGGCACCAGCATATATTGGTTTGGCACTAGTGAGCAAAAAAAGCTCTGAGATTGGAAATGAATTATATATGAAACAAATTGCAAACATTGTATGAAGCCAATTACTACTCTGTATATAGCACAATTAAAACATAATAACCCCCAAATCTGATCAGGTGCAATTGAAAAATAGAAAAACAAAATCATTACGGATAAGCCATAAACTCCAAGCTAAACAGCCAAATAGAAAAATTAAGCCTTGAGTATGTCTATTCGACCCCTCTCTAGTGAAATGCAAGAAATCATCGACACATGTTGGATAAGCAGGCCACTCAAGCACATCTTTACACACACCAACTGAATTCTGCTACTGCACAGCAAAATAGAATATGATCTGTAGACTCGACTTGACCACTAATTTGCACACTATCGCCCCGGCCAATTGCAACACAACCTTACAGCAAATTACTAATAATGGGGTGTGTTTTTGCTAGAATTCTAGCAAAAATGAAATGAATTGCCGTCTAGCTGCAAACAATTAATCTACAACAATTACTACTATGTATATAGACACAGATGCACCAATTACCCCTGAAGCGCTCTTGACTCGCTGCACCGCATCTCGCCGAAGGCACCGCCACTGCCCCTTGAAGCGCCGGGGAAAGAGGGAAAATGGATCGAGGGGATTGGGGCACCGAGTTGTAAAGGGTGGGTGGGTCTGTCGGTCGGTCGGTTCACTCGGTTGGGTTAATTAGTTGGAGGGATGAGGCTCTATTTGGCGAGCTGGTTGGTCGCACCAGCGTGTCGGTTCGGTTGGGGGAATGCACCCAGGTGTGATATAGATATATGAACACCAAAACCCAGGGACGTTCAGCTACGTGGGACATCTGGTGCCCATTCGATGGCACTCATGTTCAACAGAACGGATGCATGACTATACAGCCCATAAAGAAGGAAAAAATAAGGTAGAAAACAACAATTACAACATGATGTAGTGCACAGTTGCAACACAACCTTAAAACAAATTACTACTACTTTGGCGGTTAAGTTGCAGACGAGAACGGGTGTGCATTTTTGCTAAAATTCTAATATAAAAATCTTACGAATTACCACTGATTCAATAGTCTAGTTGCAACACATGACTATATGAGTGTCAGAGTGTGTGGGTTGAGCTCGGAAAACAAGTAAAATGAATTGTCATGATGCAATGGCCCAGTTGCAAACAACAAATCTAAACGAATCATTACTATGTGTAGCTACATAGTTCCAACACATGAATGTGTGAGTTGAGCTCTGATAAAAAAAGTTAAAGTGAACTGAATTGCCAATGGTGACATGGGCCAGTTGCAACAAAACTACTAAAACAATTACTGTTATGTATATGGCACAATTGCAACATATATGAATGTCTGAGTTGAGCTTCGATAAAAAAATAAGTCAAATTAACTCAAATTACAACTGATGCCACAGGCCGGTTGCAACAGGAAAACTAAACCAATTAGCCTATCTTTTTTTTACAGAAAACTCATCATTAAAACATTTCAATAGTTTGCCAAAAAGCATTGTTTACCATAGCAATCCTTTATTCTCAATAATCCACAGTTTTTTTAATTGGGAGTCTATACAGAGTATACATGTACATATATATACTCTGTATATATATTGGAAGTCCCGAGTCCCTGACCCGGTTTGAGAGTCGCAGCCATACGGTGGAACCCAACCAGCTAGCACCTGCCTGCCCACCGAACCAGAGACCCGGTCACGTGATGCCATCCACGTGCGTGGGCCCCACCCTATCTCCTCCTTCCCCTCATTCCCCACCAGCCCGGTTCAAAACACCACCCCCCTCGCTGGACGGATCGACCCAAAGATCCGAGCGCAACGACGGTGCCCCCCCTCCCCCGGCGGACGGCGGTTTGGCCGGCGAGCATGCACGCGGCGGCGCAGATCCGGGGCGAGCGCCCGGCGGGCTCGTGCGACCGACGAGCAACAGAGACGGCGAGCGTGGACAACGGCAGCCCACCGCGCCGGCACCGGCGTCGCCCCTCCTCCGACTGCAGCCCACCGTGCCGGTGCCGCCCCTCCTCCGATGCGGGGCGAGCGGCCTCCGGCGGGAGCTACGACGCGGTCCGGCCTCCCCTGCGAGCATCTTCCTGGAGGTGTTCCTGGCCGAGCGGTCGGCAAGCTCGTGCCTGCGGCGAGCAACAGAGACGGCGAGCGGCAGCAGGCTAGCTGCGACGTGCCTGGCCACCTCCCCCGCGCGGATCTAGGCTTGGTGCGGCCTGCGGGAGCAGCTCAACGACAGAGGAGGTCGTGCCTCCGGATCCCGCTCGGTGGTCAACGGGCTTCAGATTTCACGGTGGTGGCGGCCAGATTTCGTCGCTGCGGTTCCATCCCGGCGGACGGCGACGGCACTAGCGAGGTCGCGAGACTTGGGAAGCGGACGGCCGGCGGCTTCATCAGGTATGCCCGACAACTCGATTTCCTCTCCCCTTTTTACTTCTATGGTGGATTTGCTTCCCCCTTTCTTCATCATTGCATGGGATATGTAGTCATACATTGCCGACGTTTGGGAGCTGGACGCGGACGGCGAGGTCCCTGCGCTCGCAGCCCAAGCCGGCCTCGCCTGGAGGAGGTGGCGCGCCGGCAAGGAGGCCGGGCCCTGCGCATCTGGGGACGACACAGTGACCCTCCACCTTACGCACAACGGCAAGATGGTGGGTCCAGAACATCGACGACGAGCTGCTCGCCATGTTGCCCCAGTTCGTGAGTCAAAGTGTCCATTTTTTCTCACCATAATTCGATTCCTGCTATTGTTGGCTGATTACTAGGACTGCTATTACTCTTGGTGATCGATTCGACTGCTAGGATTGCTAGGACTGCTAGGACTCTTGTTGGACCTTGAGAAGAAGATGCATATTATCTGTTCGATGGAATGCCTCTGAAGATGAAATAGTTGTTGACTGATGAACGTGCTGTTGTGCGCTGCTGAACCCGTGCGTGTGCGTGCCTTGCTTTTTTCTGTTCCATAGTTGCCTGCTCCTTTGATCGATTCTCTGCAGCAACAGCTTGTTCATGAATCCAAATTCCACGTTTATACGATGATCTTTATTGGTTTATATGACTACCAACATTGCTTTGTATGACTTATGATGATGTGTTACACGATTTCCCCAGTATATATGATCACCCTCACTGGTTCGTATGACTGCCAAAATTTACTTATTTCTTTCTTCATCTTTTCCCCTGCAGATATGGAGTTCTTGTGATGTGCAATGGCTGGAGATGACTAGATCTTGAATTTATGCTAGATTTCATTTTTGCTTCTTGCAGATCGATTGTAGTTTAGGATTCTATGACCTGGTAGTTTAGGATTCTATGATTAGTAGTATAGGGTTCTATTAAGATGGTTGTACATAGGTTTCTAAGATTGACTGGTAGTTTATTAGGATTCTGCAACTATTTGTACGACACGCTATCACATACTTCTTGGCACATATTTTTAAATTCTTGTGCATAAATGTAAATTTGATGTTTATATGATCCTCACTGGTTTGTATATGACTATGTGCGGGGCCATTGGGAGCATGTAGGGAGAGTCATATAAACATAGATACTATCTGTTTAATCATGTCTTGTGTGTATGGATGTATAGAAATCAAAGTTATGTTTTTTTGGCATAGTAATCAAAAGATTTGTATGATTCTATGACTGCAAACTAGATTGTATGACTTTTGGTTGGTGGCAGTGCTTTGTTGAACACGTCAGAGGTGTTGTGTCTACAATCTCCAGAACATGATGAGGATGTGTTGCTCGCTATAGCAGGTGCTGCTGCTGGGATAGAAATTGTACTATTTTGGCATAGATATTGAAACTCTTTTGCACGAATGAAAATTCTATGTTTACACAATGGTCCTCATTGGTTTGTATGACTAACGACACTGCTTTCTATGACTTTTGATGTGGTGTGTTAGACATTGTATGTTGAGTTCTAACAAATTTAAAAATTTGCATTTTAGAGAAAAAGGAAAGAACTCAAACGCTTTATATGACTCCGTTGATTGGTATTTAGATTTCGATCATTTGATAATTTTGTTGATTGGTATTTAGATTTTGATCATTCGATAATTTTGATCATATATACTTGAGCGATGTAGCATAAAACACATATATTCATGAATGCTTGTGTTCTATAATGAAGAACAAAAGCATCTAAGTCCATGTTGAATAATTCTATGTTTATGTTTGTGTGAAACCTTCTATTCGGATTTGTCATCCGAGTCATAGAAATATACTCTTGGGGTCATGGTAACCTGTTGTATGGGTCATATAAACTTATCTTTCGGATCTTTGAAACATGTTGTTCGGTCATATAAATCTGTAGACCGAGTCATATAAACATGTTGTTGTGGGTCATATAAACCTGTTGTTCAGGTTATACAAACCTGTCATCCGAGTCATACAAGACTATCATCCGGGCCATACAAGCCTATCGTCTGAGAGGAGAGGAGAGGAAAGAAAGTGCGATTCAAATGAACGGTAGCAGGCACGTGTGGGACAGCATGGACACGTGTGCGGCGGGTGCAAGTGCACGCGTGGTATGTGCCAGCTCTTTTGACTTTTCTATAGTAAGTTTTTCTGAACCGGTTAACAGGTTTCTATGACTGTATGTCTCGGATGAAAAGTTTCTATGACCCATCAGGTTTCTATGACCCCGACCGTCATGTTTCTACGAGCCAAACGACAGGGTTCTATGACCCTGATGACAAGTTTCTACGACTCGAACGATATATTTCTATGACCCTGTCAATTTACTTTCTACGACCGCTTCATTAAGATTATATGACGATTTAAATTCTACTACCCTCCAATCAAGTTTCTATGACAATATGAGCGTGCGAGCCAGGAGTCTGGGATGCCCGTGGGGCGCGGGGTCCACGTGAGCGTGCGGGTCGGGGCGAGTTGAGACGCGCGGCAGGCGGGGCACGCGCGGGGCTGGCGCGGGGGCGCGGGGCCCGCGAGCGGTAGGGCGCGGGACGCACGGGGCGTGCGGGGCCTGCGGGGGTGCGCGGCAGGCGGGGCACACGCGGGGGCGCAGGGCCCGCGAGCGGCGCGCGGCAGGGCGCGGGACGCGTGGGGCGTGCGGGGCTGGCTGGCTGGCTGGGGCTTCCAATAGCTATTGGAAGCCCTGGGCTCCCATTAGTCTTACTCTATATATACATGTGCATATATACATATATATATATACATATATATGGTATATATATATATAGACACACACACTAGACTGCGTATAATTTGTCATGTAGGTGTTAGTTTCAAGAATTTGTTAGCATATTTGATCTTTTTTATCATTGAAATGAATTCCTGCATGTTTATTGAAAGTAATTTAAAGTTGATATATGTGTATCTCCAATAAGATTAAAAAAATTGCACAACCATCATATTTAGGTTCAGATGTCCCATTTTAGTCTATGTCTTGGAGGTAGATGGAAAAATCAATTTAGTTATAGGATCAATTCAAACTTCTACCAATCCACCACATAATATTTTCAATAATATCTAAATTTTGTCCAAAAATGTTAGAAATTGATGTGGACACATAATTTTGGACTATAAACTTGCCATAAAATGCAAATGATTTTAGTAAAATATGACCATACATTGTTCACAAATGGTACATCCCTCACATAGTTTCATACTAAGTCTAAGACAAACAGATGAGAACAAGACACTCATGCATATGACGATGATTGGTTATGTCATATAATAGGAGTCCAACAACGATGTCCAAGTCCCCAAGGTGGAGGCCAAAAGCAACTCAAGTTCGAGCCCACTAAGGTGGAGTTCAGGAGCAGCACGTACTAAAAATGACACCCATGTCGCATATAGAGTCCATTTTGTGCATTCTTTATATGGGTGGAACCAGAATTTCACAAAGCTTCCGATGGCATAGGTCTTGTTGGTATTTGCTAAGGCTACAGAGAAATGAATGATTTGCAAGCGCACGGATACCGGTGAGCACTTCACCCGGGGTGATGGGTTTTAAAATATCGTATCCACAGGGAAGATGGGATGGATGTATCGGTTGACTAAGGATGGCAGTAGACTACTTTATGAGACTTTGATGGTATGGCATATACTTTAACAGGGGTAAGCCAAATGATAAAGTAATGATAATTTAGACAGGTAGAGGCACACATGGAGCATAAAACATACTACTTCCTAGTTAGATTAGAATTGGATTTACTTAAGAGGCACAAATTCTATGTCGCATACAAAGACTTAGTTATTCATCTATTCTATTGTAGCATATCATCACATACAGAATAGTCATGGATAAATGTGTGCACCCCGAAGATTACCCAAGAAGATCAAGAACGAAACATGATCCTCCCAAGAACCATTATCGACTAGTCTTATACTCGAGGGATGGATTGCAAAGGACTCAATAGGCCTGTCACACCTACGATCTACCACACGACCCGGAGCATAAGGTGAATCCGTAAGTAAATCATATCTAAGCACCATGCTTACATAATTTCTACTACCTAGCATACGCACATAATATACTAGGAGCTCTACGAATAAGTGCGTGAAATTACCATTAATCATGACTATATCAAATACACTACTAGAACAAATTAAGAACTTAGCAATTGCACACATAATATTGAAATAACACATAGTCATTGAGAAACAATATAAGAACTGGATCTTGATGACTTACAGATCTGGAACTGGAGCAAAGCTCAACTCTACTCGAGTCTAACTTTCTATCTAGAACTAGGTTCTAGATCTAAGAATTAGATCTAGAACTATGAAATAGCTATCCTATCTCTTGTGTATCATCTTCTTCTCCTGCCCTGGCGTCTTGATAATGATCTTCTTGATTGCTCTGATCGTCTCTCTCCTCCAGGGGGTCTGGGGGCTGCTTATATAGTCCGAAGGAGGTAATCCGTCACCGTAGGATCAAACCGACCTAAACATGTGGTTTAGATTGACCCTCATAGGCGGTGGAGGAACCTTCCAGAAGTAGGGCTGAGTTGGCGTCCGGGGGGGACCGACCGGCCCCACCACAGGGCCGGTCGGCCTGTGGTGGGCCCCGTCTGGGCCCAGCCTTCGCGTGGTGTCTTCTCGTTCCTTCTAGATGCTTATTTTCTTGTAGCTCACGTTGGTTAAGTTCGGGAGTCTTCCGGAGCCTTCTAAATTTCATTCTTTTCGTATTTTCCTGAATGGTCCCTGAAATTATTCAATTCACCAAAACTCGTGGAATTCATCAGTCCAAAGCCCTATACTACTGTTGAAATATCTTTTTAATCCTTTTTCATGTGTTGTTGATGCATAAAAATAAGAGTTAGTGAGCATCAACAAACTCCCCCAAGCTTACCTCTTGCTAGTCCCTAGCAAGACTCGTTGTTACCAAAATAAATTCTTCTCCAAGGTAGGATGAAAAGACAGTCTTGTAAGACTGCTTATATCTGCTTGAGAACATGGGGCTTTTATCTGTTCTTGGGTCTTGAGCAGTTGAGAGATATTAAGTCAAGCACCATGTTTCAAGTTCTTGGTTTCACTATAATTCTGGAGCTTTGCAGAAGATTTTCAAGATAAAACTCAGAGTATTCCTGTATGACATATGACAGCGATGTGATGATATATTAAATCTTTTAGCCTTAGCCTTTATTTGCTTCTTTTGTTCCTGAAATATATCTCTCCTTTTAGCAATAATTTTAAGAGAACCTTGGGTTACATGACAATTGGAGAGGTGGGCTCTACTCGCCCCGGACTTTTGTCCATTTTTCTCTCTCCTTAGAGATGTGGGCTCTTCTCGCCCTCGGACTTGTGTCCATTATTCACCTCTAATTTTATTATTTAGGGAGGTAGGCCCTTCTCGCCTAGTATGACACTTGTCCTTTTCTCTCCCTCTCTTATCTCACTTTTTCTCTCTCTTGTCTTCTTTTTTTATGTCATGCCCAAGTCTCTTGAAAGCATAGAGAGATATATAACAGGAACACTATGAGCATATTTTCAACAAGGCTCTCTCTCTCTTTTTTTTAGAACTTAAGGTCTTGTGTCATACAGGAGACTCGTCATGCAAATTTATGATTTTAAAAGTAAATCTCCAGAATTTAGTGTCACTTTGAACAAGATAAACAGCAGCCCAACTTAATTATATCATATCAACCAATTACCTAGACTTAGATCAAGAAAATACTCCCACAAAATCTCAAACTCAAAGCATGTTTTAAAAATCTAAACAATTGTATCCATGTCTTGGGAGAATTTAAAGATGGTAATCTAGGCATTGAAGCATTGAAGAGCATTTGTCTATCATGTCCATTAAGCATACTTCTCTAGTTCTTATTTATTTAAAGCAAGGGAAAAATATTTATTCATTTATTATTATTTTAACACACTATAAACTTATAAAACTTAAACAAACCTTAAGCGAAAACATAAAAGTAGGTAAATAATACTTACCTCGGGGACACTCCTCCCCCAAGCTGCTCGGTTTCACATCCTCCACTGGCGGAGCGTTCTAGCCAGTAGTTCAGCGTTTGCGTCCGTGGTTTCTTGTATATCTTCCAGTTGTTGTCCTGCCTGGTTCATCCATTGTTGTTGCTGGTGTAGCATGTCGGTGTGGAGGTTTTGGGTGTGCATTTGTGTTCTCATGTTGTCATGGACACCTTAGCGGAATGTTGCAGTGCGCTGATGATCGAATCCTGAAAAGGAGTTACGGGCAGGTACAAAATTTGAAGATAATGCATGAAACCTGCCACTCCCGAATTCCTGTCTTCTAAGATCACTTGGTCCTTGTGACGGTAAACCTCCTCCTTGGTATGCGCAGCGAGGATATAATGGTACGGAACCTTCATATGATTGATAAGCGGCGTCTTCAGAGGGTTGGTCAGTTCCGGCGTAGTTTGATGATGAAGCTCGTGCTGACGTTCGCGGGGGTTGCTGCTGGACTGGTTGTGCCTGAAAGTTGATCAAGAAAGATTGCACGGAATATATACCCAACCCCAGGTTAGGTAACGGGATTGTGTCTTTATTGCAAATATAGTACAGTTGCCCTTGAATCCTTTTGACCCGTCTACCTTGGCGAAAATAATCATAGCCGATGATCTCTCTAGGAGTGTCAATATTGATGATGGTAACATCTCCTAGAATGCCCAAATCATCGGCTATTCGAGTGATTAGAGAGGTGCAGCTCACTTCTCCAACTAGGTTGGGGAGTGAAAGCCAGTGCTCTACTAACAGCTTCACAGGGGAGACAACTTTTTTTTCACAACAGCATACATGAGTTGCATGTCTGCTACTCTCACGCTGATGTTGTCATTTCGTGGAAAGAAGACAAGGCTTATCCACTTATGAAAGAAACGGAGAGTGGGATGCTGAATTTTGCTAGTGCGTGGTCTATGTGCATTTTGTCTCCCTGAAACGTCTGCCCAAAGGTGCAGCTTATCAAAATCTTCAAGTGATGTGTCTAAGTCTAAAGTGCATCCTTGTGCAAACCCCAGGGCGTTGCTTAACCTCCTCCAAGACAAAGTGTGTTCTTGACGGAAGAGCCGGAAGGTTACTCCGTCATCAGTGGTTTTTAAGGTGCATAGAAATTCTAGTGTGAGGAGACGGCAACCCCGTTCAGAAGTGATGTAAAAGGTAGTCCAACCTAGCAAAAGAAACATTTGAGCAAACTCGGCATCCATACCCGTTTCTTGCATGAACTCCTCGTCAAACATGGGTGTGAGGACAAAAGTGCGTTTCTTCAACTTCTCATACCTCTCCTCCTCCCCTCTCCTTATGTGAAGATGAACATCACCGGTTAGGATTTTCGTTTGTGATGGTGATGCTGATGGAGAGGGATTGGAGATGGGTGAGGGAGACTCCTGAGAGTCAACACTCATTGATCGTTGGGAGTTGGTCCTAGAACGAGTGCGTCCAAGGATTCTCCCGAACATGGTGTTTTACACAAGGGTATGAATGTGATTAGTGCGAAACTACCCCTGAAAAACTTCCTTTCTTCCTAAACCTCCTTACTCTTGTGGCAGCACTACACTAGCTTGAAATGAAGTTTTTTGAGCTTGTGAATGTGTGAAGAAATAGGCAGGAGGTGGCTGTTTTTATAGAGCCAAGGGGGGAAACCAGTCGGTCCTGTGGTGGGGCCGGTCGGCCCCACTTGGGCCCCACTCGGGTGCCCTCTCCTCCGTCCATTTCTTGCTGCAAACCCACGCCAGAATAAGTGGATGTTGAGTGGGAATAACTGAGGCTAGTGGAAGAGAAGGTGGAAGGAAGCGATGATTTGATTTGTATCCCTATGGCAAGTGGGTCCCAAGCGTAAGGGTAAATAAAATACATGAAAATATAACAGCAAAAATATGACAGTAAAAATACTTTTATGCCACCACGAAAGATTATTATACAGGTTTTGACACACCGTCAAAATTATTTACCATGGGGCGTGAAAGAGTTCTTACTGTAATAAATGCAGAAAATATATTTTTGTGTTTTTACCGGTTACCTTTGGCGAGGGTTCGTAGTTTAAGTCCTCGAACGGGACTTCCAAATCTTCTAATCTTCAGGTAGATCCTCCGTCTTCGAAGAGAATAGTCCTTCTGGTGACATCTTCTCTTGATCGATCATGTTCACGTTGATGCTGAGCTCTGGTCTGGGTTTGAAGGCAAACTTCTCTTCCTTTCCATTGATCTCGAATGTGATCTGTCCTGCACCTACATTGATGCATGCGTTGGCAGTGCTCAGGAATGGTCGCCTGAGGATCAGTGAGACCCTGGAGTCTGGGTGCATATCCAATACCACGAAATCAACTGGCACCAGGAACTCTCAGATTTTCACTGGAATATTCTCGGCGATTCCTGATGGGTAGCGAACTGATTGATCTGCTAATTGTAGACACATTGATGTTGGAACCTAGGTAGGGTGCTTGAGCTTGTGGAAAACAACCTTGGGCATCACACTGACACTTGCTCCAAGATCACAGAGTGCATTGTTGAAGTATTGATCCCCAATGGAGCACTCTATAGTGGGGCATCCTGGATCCTTTTTCTTGACGAGTGATGTATTCAGGATTGCCGCACTACATTCTTCAGTTAACTTGATGATCTCCGTAGTTGGCAGAGGTCTCTTCTTATTCAGGATATCTCAGATGTACTTAGCATATGTCGGAACTTGCATGGCGTCTAATAGAGGTATGTTGACATAAAGCTTCTGGATTACCTCTATGAACTTCCCGAATTGATCATCAACTTGGGGTTTTCTCATTCTTCTTGGATATGGTATGAAGTTGGTGTCATGGAAATCTTGTCTTGCTGGATCTTGTTCTTCGTACACAACTTCTTCTACATTATTATCCTTCTCTTTTGGAACTTCGGCTGGTGCTACGGGTGCTGCAGAGGTTGCAGGTGCTATAGGTGTTCTAGCCGACGGTCTTGCTGTGCCCTTTGGATATGGTGGATCAGTTGTTTGCTTCCCACCCCTTGTTCGGACATTGAATACCTGTTCAGGGTTAGTGGTAACAGGCACAGCAGACAATTTCGATAACTTCGATTCTAGTTTAGCATTAAAGATAGCTTGATCTTTTAAGATGGCAAAGAAACCATCCATTTTAACATTTATGTCCTCTAGAATCTTATCATTAGCAACAAGCTTCTTAGAGAAATTATCATTAATTCTAACTTGTTCTTCAATTAATTCCCGTAGTGAAGGTTGCTTGGAATTATTACCTGGATACTTACCTGCGTAAGTCGATCGTGGTTGTAGGTCTTTTCCTTGGGTTGGTGCTGACTTGTGGACCACCAAGCTTGAATTTCTTGAAGCATTCATAGAGTCTTGTAAAGCTTGTCGATCCTCTTTGAAGTTGGCTCGTTCCTCAAGCCGGTTCAATAGCATGTCCATACCAGCTGATACTGCTTTCAATTCTTCATCTTCTTGTACTTCTTCACTCTGATGACAGTGTTGGGTGTTCTTCTGGGTCCAGCCTTGATTTTCTGATATCTTGTGCATAAGTATGTCGGCTTCTCCCGGAGTGAGTGACAAGAATGATCCTCTAGCAGTTGCATCTAGATGTTCAGACGCTTTTTGGTTTAGTCCATGGTAAAAGCTTTGTAAGAGCATCCATTCTTTTATTCCATGATGAGGACAATCTGATATATATTCTTGCAAATGTTCCCATGCCTCTGGAATTGACTCGCCTTTCTGCTGCTGAAAGTTGGTGATTTTTCCACGTAAGGCATTAATCTTGCCTGTGGGGAAAAACTTTGATAGGAAGGTTGTAGAACATTCCTCCCATGTGTTGATTTCATTGGAGTAGAACCATTGTCTCGCCCTTCCCGTTAGTGAAAATGGAAATAAGCGGAGTAGGATCGTGTCCTTTGGAATGTTCTTGATGGAGATGGTGGTGCCTTTCTCCAGAAAGTTATGGAGATGAGTGCTTGCATCTTCATGTACCTTTCCACTGAATGGATTAGCTTGCACCATGTTGATGAGGCTAGGCTTGAGCTCGAACTCATGGTTGATTTGAAGTGTTGGTCCAGTGCGAACGTTATTGATGCTTGGAGCAGAGAACTCAAACAACGTCTTTTCAGCCATGGCTTCAGGAACTTGGTGTAAAGCTTCCTTGGTTGATTTGACTCAAATAATCAAAGTGTGGTGAATCACAATCAAACCTGTTAATACCCTTCAAATAAGATAGACAAAAACAAACAAGGGTAATTCTGTGTAAGCAGAGGTGCCAAATTACAATGTCATCATAAAGTATCTAGCCATCGATTTTCAAAAAGGTAGCCATCCAATCTTCCCCGGCAACGGCGCCAGAAATGCTTGTTGGTATTTGCTAAGCCTACAGAGAAATGAATGATCCGCAAGCGCACGGATACCGGTGAGCACTTCACCCGGGGTGATGGGTTTTAAAATATCGTATCCACAGGGAAGATGGGATGGATGTATCGGTTGACTAAGGATGGCAGTAGACTACTTTATGAGACTTTGATGGTATGGCACATACTTTAACAGGGGTAAGCCAAATGATAAAGTAATGATAATTTAGATAGGTAGAGGCACACGTGGAGCATAGAACATACTACTTCCTAGTTAGATTAGAATTGGATTTACTTAAGAGGCACAAATTCTATGTAGCATACAAAGACTTAGTTATTCATCTATTCTATTGTAGTATATCATCACATATAGCATAGTCATGGATAAATGTGTGCACCCCGAAGATTACCCAAGAAGATCAAGAACGAAACATGATCCTCCCAAGAACCATTATCGACTAGTCTTATACTCGGGGGATGGATTGCAAAGGACTCAATAGGCCTGTCACACCTACGATCTACCACACGACCCGGACCATAAGGTGAATCCGCAAGTAAATCATATCTAAGCACCATGCTTACATACTTTCTACTACCTAGCATACGCGCATAATATACTAGGAGCTCTACGAATAAGTGCGTGAAATTACCATTAATCATGACTATATCAAATACACTACTAGAACAAAGTAAGAACTTAGCAATTGCACACATAATATTGAAATAACACATAGTCATTGAGAAACAATATAAGAACTGGATCTTGATGACTTACAGATCTGGAACTGGAGCAAAGCTCAACTCTACTCGAATCTAACTTTCTATCTAGAACTAGGTTCTAGATCTAAGAATTAGATCTAGAACTATGAAGTAGCTATCCTATCTCTTATGTATCCTCTTCTTCTCCTGCCCTGGCATCTTGATAATGATCTTCTTGATTGCTCTGATCGTCTCCCTCCTCCAGGGGGTCTGGGGGCTGCTTATATAGTCCGAAGGAGGTAATCTGTCACTGTAGGATCAAACTGACATAAACATGTGGTTTAGATTGACCCTCATAGGCGGTGGAGGAACCTTCCAGAAGTAGGGCTGAGTTGGCGCCCGGGGGGGACCGGTCGGCCCCACCACAGGGCCGGTCGGCCTGTGGTGGGCCCCGTTTGGGCCCAGCCTTCGCGTGGTGTCTTCTCGTTCCTTCTAGGTGCTTATTTTCTTGTAGCTCACGTTGGTTAAGTTCGGGAGTCTTCCGGAGCCTTCTAAATTTCATTCTTTTCGTATTTTCCTGAATGGTCCCTGAAATTATTCAATTCACCAAAACTCGTGGAATTCATCAGTCCAAAGCCCTATACTACTGTTGAAATATCTTTTTAATCCTATTTCATGTGTTGTTGATGCATAAAAATAAGAGTTAGTGAGCATCAACAGGTCTCACATAAAAAATTGCTTTATATTTGTTGCACCACCGACTTTTGGGCTATTGGCCTTTGTATCGTGTAGGAGCCTATAGGGGCATGATCAGGGGGGTCACCCATGACCTAACCCTCATATATTCAGTAGCCGCTGCCACATTCACTATGTGAAAACCTCAAATAGGTCAAACAGCATTTGTAACAGGCCCTTAAGACCCGTTACATGCACCCATATCCGTAACGGTTGTTGTTTGGCGCCCGTTACCCATAAGCGCGGCAGGCCGACCCCGGGGTTTGCCTCCACTAGGCCCGTTACCGATGTGGACTTCTGGTAGCGGGCTTCTTAAACGCCCGTTACTTGAATTCGTTGTAACGGACGTTAAAGCGAGTCCGTTACAAAAGTTAAACCTATCGGTAACGGGCTTGTAAAGTTCGTTACCGATCAATGCCCTATCGGTAACGGGGTGTTTAAGTCCGTTACTTATCACTGCCATATTGGTAACACGCTATAAAGTTCGTTACCGATAACTTTCGTACTAGAGACGCATGTTTGTTAGGATGCGTCTCCTTTGATGGCGACCCAATTGGATACACTCGTTTTTTAGGACTCGTCTCCTTTGATTGCCACCCAGGGTCGCCTTTTTTCTCACATCGAAGACACGTATTGTTATTGTGCGTCTCTGTCTTCTCCTTCTGACACCACTCGCTCTCTCTCCTCAGAAGGCCACTCCCGTTCCGACAACAATACTCGCTCTCTCTCCTCAGAAGGTCACTCGCTCGATCTCTCTCCTCAGAAGTCCTCGCCGGCCTGCCCCGTTTGCCGCCGCCGGCTGCGCGCGCTCTGAGGATCGCGCTCTGTCTCCTCAGAAAGTCGGCGCTGCAGCAAGCCGGCCGGCCGCGTGCGCGACGGTGAAAGGGGGCCAGCGGACGTTGACCGCAGCGTCATCCAAAGCAGACGCCTCCGTGTCCCCTCCCCCTGGGGCTCGGCGCCGTCCTCCGCGCTGTCGCCGCAGCCGCGACACCGCCTCCGATCCTCCTCCTCGGCCGTGCTCGCCTCGTAGAAAGTCCTCATCAAGGTGGAAATTAATTGCCCCCTTTTATTGAAATTCTTCAGCTGTCCTAATCCTCTTATGTTATCAGTTTTTTGTGTGATGAATTATGCTCATTTGGTGTATGGAATACAGATGGCGGCTGCTTCTCAGGCTTGGCTGTACACACAGCCCCAAGAAGATTGGGATAATTTCTTAAGCGGGGTCAATGGTTTTCTAAATCAAGCAGAGGTGGATATGAGAAACCGTGGTGTTCAGGCAATGCTTTGCCCTTGTATAGATTGTCTCAACCAGAAGAAATTTGGACAACGGGAAATCATTTTTCATCATTTGGTCACACGTGGTTTCACAAAAAATTACACGTGTTGGAATAAACATGGTGAGGAAGGCCTTAACGAACTCGAAGCAGGGTGCCTAAATGAAGGTGAAGTGCGACACCATGCTACCGACCGTGATGAAGACCTTGATGAAGGTGGAGTTTTGAAGAAAATGAACCATTCCCACCAAACGTGATGAGGCCTGAGGATATCACTGATCAAGAAGTTAGGGGCTTCGATGATGGTGAGGTGTTGCAACGTGTGCACAATGTTGATCAAATGTTGCGGGATGTTGAGTTTCAATGAGTGTACACACCTTCTGAATTAGCGAGGCTGAAGCAGTTCATTGAAGATTCAAAGAAACCCCTCTATCCTGATTGCCAGAAGTACTCTGCAGCTTAAGGCAGATCATGGTTGGAGCAACAAAAGTTTCAAATATCTATTGCATATGCTTAGAGACATGCTACCTGAAGGAAACCAAATAGCAGAGTCTGTCTATGAGGCGAAGAAGATAATCTGTCCTCTGGTAATAGAGGTTGAAAAAATCCATGCATGCAAGAACAGTTGTGTATTGTTCCGTGGAGATTATGCAGACCTTGACAAGTGCCCCAAGTGTGGCTGTGATCGGTACAAGAGGAAAAAGGATGGCAGAGATGATAATAATGCTGATGACGAGAACGAGCCCGTGGAGGTCAGAGGCAAGAAGAAGAAGGCTAACAGAGGGGCTCCTGTGAGGGTGGCTTGGTATTTTGCATCATTCCTCGGCTGAGAAGATGGTTCACAACACGAAAGGAGGCCCAACTCTTGCGTTGGCATGAGGAAGGCCGAAAGAAGCTTAAGGAAGAAGGCAAGTTTAGGCACCCCGCAGATGCAGCACAATGAGGTAACATTAATAACCACTTTTCATAGCTTAACGAAGACATAAGGAGCATACGGTTTGATATGAGCATAGATGGCGTGAACCCATTTGGTAACCAGAGCTTAACACATAGCACCTGGCCTGTCGTGCTGTGAATGTACAACCTTCCACCCTGGCTATGCAAGAAATAGAAATATATGATGCTGACAATATTGGTCTCCGGGCCAAAGCAACCTGGCGACCGTATTGATGTCTACTTGAGGCCACTAGTTGATGACTTGAAGATACTGTGGAAGCCTGGTATGAAGGAGGTTTGGGATGAGTTCAAGCATGAGGAGTTCACAATGCGCGCCATGTTGTTCACCACCATCAATGACAACCCGACTCATCTCAACCTCTCTGGCCAGAGTAAAAGGAAAGGTGCAGCTTGCTCACACTGCTTGGAAGATACTTGTGGCTAAGACATTCAAAGAAATATGTATTTATGGGGCACCGTCATTTCCTCGGCAAGAAACATCCATACCGAGCCATGGTTTGTCAGTTTAATGGGGAAAAGGAGAATCGAGAGGCGCCGTGCATGTGACTAGAGATCTGGTCCACTTGAAAGTCAAGGACATCAAAACTATCGAGGAGTTACCCAAACTGACTGAAAAAACCCTTGGCAAAAGAAAGAAACGAGATGGTGAAGAAGAAGTAGAAGAAGGAATGTGGAACAAGAAATCAATTCTATGGGAGCTAGAGTATTGGCCGATGTTGGATGCGCGTCATTCGATTGACAACATGAAAGTCAAGAAGAATGTGTGTGAAGCTACTTGTGGAACGTTGCTACAACAGAAGTCTAAAGGAAAAGATCATAAAAATGCAAGGGAGGATCTTAAAGATCTGGGCATTAGGCCGGAGCTCTATGCAGAGGAAACAGATACGGGGACAGACCTTCCCGTTGCTGCAACCACCTTGTCAAAGGCAGAGAGAAAAAATTCTGTTAGTTTTTGCATGATTTGAAAGTACCTTCAGGCTACTCATCAAACTTCAAGAGGCTAGTGTTTGTGAAGGACATGAAAATGAATTTCAACTTGATGAAATCTCATGATTGCCATGTGTTGATGACAACTCTTCTTCCTGTTGCACTTAGAGGTATCAAGACAGAACTGGTTCGCGACGTGGTAACGAGCTTGTGTTTATTCTTCAATGCAATAGAACAGAAGGTGATTGATGAGGAAAAACTATTGGACTTAGAGAGGAGGCATTTCAAGACCCTATGCCTGCTTGAAGCTACCTTCACACCATCATTCTTTGATCTCATGCTGCATCTAACAGCACACCTCGCGAGGGAGATCTGGTACATTGGCCCATATTACCTTCATCAGATGTTTCCATATGAGAGGTTCTTTGGATTCCTGAAATCATTGGTACAAAACCGGTTATTTCCGGAGGGAGCCATTGTTCGTGGCTACGAGACCATCGAAGCAGTGGAGTGGGCCATGGGTTATATGGACCCCTAAAACCCCATTGGTGTGCCTCGCTCACGGCATGAAGGTAGGCTTTCAGGTGTTGGGACCCTGGAGAAAAAGTCAGTCACTCCGAAACCAGATGCCAGAAGGCTCATTTCACCGTGATACAACAGCTGCACCTGATTACACCGTTTGCTAATGAGCACAAGCGACAACTACGTCAAGATAACCCTGACCGTGGTAGAGCTTGGCTTGCAAAGATGCACATGCAAGGTTTCAGCAGGTGGCTCTGAGATTATGTCGAGACATGGAGCAATGCTGTAATAACCGACGAGATAAGGAATCTAGCAGCGGGGCCATTGTTCACTGTTACAAAATACCAAGCAATGGATATCAATGGATACACATTCTACACAATGGCCCAGGATAAAAAGGGCGTCTATCAAAATAGTGGTGTGCGTGAACGGGCCGTCGTCGACGACAGTGATGATGATGATGACATGGAGACATACACATATTATGGTCAAATAGAGGAGATATGAGAGCTTGATTATATAGGATTGAAGGTAGCCTTGTTTCGTGTAGATGGGTCACCAATGGGAAGAGAGCTGTGAGCAAGGACAAATATGGTTATGTTAGTGTTGATCTCTGGGTCTTTGGTTACAAAAACGAACCGTTTGTCTTCGCCAACGATGTTGAGCAAGTGTTCTATGTACCTGACCTTGCAAAGAAGAACTGGTTTGTGGTTATGCCAGGAAAAAAAGGATTGTTGGGGTTGAAAATGTTGTTGAGGAGGAGGAATACAACCAATTTGACGGAATTCCATCCTTTGACACTTCATACAAGCCCCGACTCTTGGGAACTAAGAAAACACCGTACTTGCGAAGCGACCATAGTGAAAAATCCATATACAGAAATCAATGAAGAAAAAGCAAGCCTGATTTCTACTGAATCCTTTTTGTAATGCAGGATGTGTCTATTGGTGGAAATGGAACCCGTTTTGTAATATAAAGGATGTAATGTATTGGTGGAATTTGAATCCTTTTTGTAATATATAGGATGTGGTGGAATTTGAATCCTTTTTGTAATATATTCTGTTTATATTCTACTTCAGTTCAGTAAGTATGTTGCAGGCTGCTGACATTATTATCATCAGTAACGGGCGTTATTATAAAAGAGACGAGGATTAGGAAACCCGCGTCGCCTTTGTTATGGGCAAGAGATGCGAAATCACACACAGAGATTGCATCAAAAGAGACGCGGATTAGCCAACCCTCGTCGGCTTGTTCTTCTTCATGCTTGCAAGTGAGCAGGTAAATCGTACAAATAATTGAACTGCACACAGATAATCACACAAGCATGTCTCTTAAGATGCAAAATCATACACACAGATTACAGTCATCATTGATACATTAGAAGGTTACAAAGCGGCCATCTATGTTCATCATCACTAGGCACTACCAGGATGAGGAACATATATAGATCTAAACTAAGCAAAAGAGATGCTCCCGGCAGCTTGTTCTGCTTCATGCTTACAAGTGAGGAAAATACAGCAGAAGGGGAGAACATATTCCATCAAAAGGAAACGTAAGTTTGACGAGATATGCTCCAGATTCTGCGACCTTCCCGTCCGCTTACTCTTCTTCATGCTTACAAGTGAGCAGAAGAGAAAGATACAACAGAGGGTGGAAACATATCCCTTCAAAAATCCTCCTCCTGGAGGAGGGAAAGCAAAAGGAAGCGCAAATTTGACGAGAAAGATACAGCAGTTGGGTTCTGGGCTACTCTCCCCAGACCTCAGCAGTGATCTTTCCGTCAGCTTGTTCTTCCTGATGCAGAGGTTTTGGGCTACTCTCCCCCGACAGCTGATATATCATAAGGATTTTCTAGCAACTGTGCTAGAGGGATGCGCAACCCAATCACCCATATCACAAGAATTCTTCTAGCAACTGAGAGAACGAGGAGGAGGAAGAAGAGAGAATAGCAAAAGCTTGGGCCCTACAAGATCTATTCTTTGTGCCATAGCTAGATCTAGATCTAGAGAAGAATGAAGCAAGGGAGGAGGACCGATAGGCGTCGGTCCCTTTTTATAGCAAAAACAAGGAAGGGATAAGATCAGTTGTCAAAAAAAAAGAGGAAGGGATAAGATCAAAAGCACAGGAAACGGGAAGGTTCCCAAGAAATTGATGCCAGATCCGGTCAAGGGGAAACAGTTGCCCAGTCAATGGCTGAGAGCAGAGGCAGTGATTCCATTGTAGAATTAAAGGATACGCGGATTAACCAAACGTCGTCTCCAATGTAGAATTAAAGGATACGCGGATTAGCCAAATGTTGTCTCCAGTGGAGAATTAAAGGATACGCGGATTAGCCAAACGTCGTCTCCATTGCATACTTAAACCATGTTTGGAAACAAATCTCCTGTATCTTCTCCTCACCGCCTACAAAGCCTTCCTTTCTATGCTGATCGATCTCGGGAATCCGGAGGCTTGCTTCTTCTCCGGGATCAAAGCCGTGTTCATGGAAAACAGGGAAAG
The DNA here is from genome assembly GCA_036936925.1 of Cenchrus fungigraminus. Classification (NCBI taxonomy): domain Eukaryota; kingdom Viridiplantae; phylum Streptophyta; class Magnoliopsida; order Poales; family Poaceae; genus Cenchrus; species Cenchrus fungigraminus. The sequence goes on along the minus strand of CM072774.1, from coordinate 89,915,531 downwards.
CAATGATCTCCGGGGCGCCGCCGAGGGTGGGCACGATGCGGCGGCCTATCTATACGCCATCTTGCTCTACAGGGACAATGGCGATGCCGCCACCGACGACACCGCGAAGCGGTACATGAGGCGGGTGGCGGGTGGCGGCAGTAAGACGTCGAGATGACTGAGCAACGACGGGTGTCTGCCTTTGCGCGAGAAGGCCGCGCGTGCGATCCACTCCTCGACGTGGTGCATTTGGGGTGAACCGCTGCCGCCTCCGGCACAGGTGCGCGGTGATCAGCTGTTCGCAGGCAACGGCGGCGGCTGCGGCGTGGATAAAGGATGGCTTGGAATTTCTCTGTTTTGCAGCGAAGACTGTAGGCTCCACCGCGAAATGGTGAAGTTCGAACGGAGTATTGGAATAGGAAATCAGTAGTGGATTAGCTTTTGTATGTTGCTCGTATTATTTGTGTAAATTTTTGGAAGAGCAGCAAAGCTGACGCGGGTTATCAGTCCCGTGTCGCCAATGACTGTGGGGCCCAGTTCTATTCGAATGAAGAATAGTTCGCATTTCTCCTTTTAATCTGCAATCAAATGTTGTAACATGTATTTCTTCGTCGTAATTAGTCCAAATTTGATTTTTTTCTAAATTTTTCTAAAATCACCATCTTTTCATTAATTTTATTGTTTAGTGTATATTCCGTTTCTTGAATAATGTTTATATGCCTTATTTTGTTCTATGTAAGTACAACAACATATAAATAATATTTGTTTTACACAACCATTAGTGATGAAACTTTGCATTTTGTAAGCTTAAGGTGAACACAAGGTTTTGTTAAGTTTTCAAATGCATATGAGTTCGAACATGTTGCAAAGTGTGGAAAACTTCAATGTTCAAGCAACATTCTAGGAAACTATGTGAGAGATGTAGATATTTGTAGACAAGTATATTATTCCTTCATCGAGACCATTTGAAATTTTGAAGACAAGTTTAGGTACCCAAATTATGTTGCCAAGTCAATTTGTAGATTTTTTAGACGACATTAGATGTTATTAGAATTATTATATCACTACTATGGGATGTAAAAACGAATTATAAGAATTTTGGGCACCCAAGTGTGACTGTTGATATTTTATTCAAATACTAAATGTCCAAATATGAATTGTTCGAATTTTTATGATTTTTTAGGTGCTGTTTTATGGGCTCTAATATTTTAGGGAAGCAAGTTTCATTCCAAAAAAATAGTGACGGGCCCACGCGTCAGCGTCAGTAGCCAATATAAAAAGGATAACCGTTGCTTGCCCGCCCGAACCCAACTGCCAACAAAGGCGATGTAGGTTTGCTAACCCGCGTCGGCAATGACTATCCATTGTCTCTTAGATCTAATTCATCACAACAGATCTCCAGCTCATCACAACGGATCTCAAGTTCATCACAACAGGATGAACACATATTATAGGAGATGCGGATGGATCTACTCGCGTCTATTAGATCGAGTTCATGACATACAAAATCCAACAACCAAACTAATTAACTAAGCAATTCATGATCGACAAACAAACTAAGTAGTTCATGTCCAACAACCTAACGAAGACACACACACACACATTATTACTATACATGGTAGAGGAGTCTATCAATTAGTCGGTCGCTGCCGTCGGAGTCCCGCCGTCATCACCACCGTGACTGCCGTCGGAGCCGTCGTCGCCACCGTGGCTGCCGTCATAGCCGTCATTGCCGCCGTGGCTGCCGTCGGAGCCGTCGTCGCCGTCGGAGCTGCTGTCGTCGAAGTCGATGTGGCGGTCAGCCCGCTTGACCACGGGGAGGTTCTCGAGCTTTTCAGCCAACCCGTGGATCCTGAAGGCAAGACCCTTCACGCTCGGGGCCTTGTCCACTTCATGAGGTGCCTTGATGTCGAAGGCCTCACCAACATCTTGAAGCATTCTGAACGCGCTCCTGAGCAGGTCGACGGCGAACTTAGTGTTGTCACCGAACGGTTCCTTGTCGGCATCCTTGGTCGCCGGCTCCTTCCCCTTCTCCAACTTCCTCCGATGGCGGCTATTGTCGTCGTCGTCCTCCCTTCATCCCCGCTTCGCTGGCAACGGGGCACTTGACGCCATCTTCTCCTTCGTGATCTCTCGGTGACCGGAGATTTGTAGTGGTGGATCGCGAGGAGGAAGAAGAAGCGAAAGAGATGCTAAGCCTATGGAAGAAGCAGGGGAAAGCAGGGGAAGGCAGGGGAGTTATATTGACAAGACGCGGAACCGTCAAGCGCCTCTGCCCCCACCCACTACTCCACTAGTGCCACTACGCCTCGGGCTCCGTTTCAGGCGCAAAACCGTCCAAAAACACGTGTCGCCTTTCAATTACGCGGGAAGGTGAAGGGGCAGGGGCAATGGTGTCGGGCCCTCTCGTCAGCATCAGCAGCCAAACTGTGGTGCCTTTTCAATTTCCATATATTGTTCTAGATGGCCGAGTCACCTTTTTCTATTTCCAAACCCCGTCGCCTTTCAATTTCAACCTCGTCGCCTTTCAATTTCCAAATCCCGTCGCTTTTCTATTTCCTCCCCATCTCCTTGATGGCCGCGGTGTGCTTGATGCTGCTGCTACCAGATGATCTTATCACCCAGATCATCATCCACTCCATCAAGGATGAGCCCGTCATTCGTTTTCTGATCCTTCATAATCAGATCTGCAGCACCTTCCGGCACATCTGCGACTCCGATGAGGTACTACTGCACGTGTCTCTGCATGAGCTTCGTCAGGTGTGCAGGAATCGCTACGTCAGGTCGTGCTTTGAGCGGCGCTTCCGCAAGGCCAATCATCTGGAGGCCTTATGCTTTGAGGGGATGGAGAGGTTGATGAGGCAGCGGAATCCCGATAAGGGTCTGAAGCTCGTCGGAGATGCCGCTGCTAAAGACTTCGGTGCGAAGTACTTCCTAGCGATGCTGAAGTACCGTTGCAACCCTGCGGATCCCGAAGCCATGGCACTGCTCCACGAAATCAGCGGCGGCTCGTCGCCCCCTGACGGACGGTAGAAGAACCACAACCTACGACGGCTGCACTACCTCGTCAAATGGGATCTCCAAAACATTGCGTGGTGGTACTGGCTTCGTGACGGTGATGACGACATTCCGTTGCTGCCCATCCAGAATCCCCACGTCTGCATTTGGGCAGCGGGATGTAGGCGCTACAGGTGGGAGACCTCAGAGATCATCCACTACTGCAGCGCCGAGTGTCGCATCCGTCATGAGTTCGACCTCTGGACGCGTAACTCCAGCGTCGCCGTGGAGTACGCCGTCAGCTGGATGAACATCGGGATGTTGGCGCAAGCATCAATGAACATTATCTATCTTGAATGTAAATTATTAGATATTACTAAACGCGGATTTGATTTTATCAGGATGTCGGTTTTTAATCGGTTTTTGATAGACAAGATTATTTGATTTGTCACATTTGTGAGTCAAATCGGAGGTTGCGGTGGTCTCATTTGCCACCGACGAGGCCTAGGGTGCCCTCTTGGGTGTCAAAACCGCCGAAGCGGGCACGGCGGGGGAGGCGGCGGGCGGCGGTGCCCTCTGCTTCCTCCTTTGTTCTATTCGAGAATGAAGAACAGTTTATCCGTCCCGCGTCGCCGACGACATTTCTCTTTTTAATCTGTAATCAAATTTTGTAACATGTATTTCTCCGTCGTAATTAGTCCAAATTTGATTATTTTTTTTCTAAAGTTTTCTAAAATCACCATATTTTCATTAATTTCATTGTTTAGTGTATATTCCGTTTCTTGAACAATGTTTATATGCCTTATCTTGTTCTATGTAAGTACAACATATAAATAATATTTGTTTTCCACACCTCCTGTAATGAAACTTTGCATTTTCGTAATCTTAAGGTGAACACAAGGTTTTGTTAAGTTTTCAAATGCATATGGGTTCGAACATGTTGCAAAGTGTGGAAAACTTCAATGTTCAAGAAACATTCTAGGAAACTATGTGAGAGATGTAGATATTTGTACACAAGTATATTATTCCTTCATCGAAACCATTTGAAATTTTGAAGACAAGTCTAGGTACCCAAATTATGTTGCCAAGTCAATTTGTAGATTTTTTAGAGCACACTAGATGTTATTAGAATTATTACATCATTAACACGGGATGTAAAAATGAATTCTAAGAATCTTGGGCACACAAGTGTGACTGTTGATATTTTATTCAAATACTAAATGTCCAAATATGAATTGTTTGTATTTTTATGATTTTTTACGTGCTGTTTTATGGGCTCTAATATTTTAGGGAAGCAAGTTTCATTCGAAAAAATAGTGGCTGGCCCACGCGTCAGCGTCAGCAGCCAAAATAAAAAGATAACCGCTGCCCGCCCGCCCGGACCCAACTGCCAACAAAGGCGATGCGGGTTCACTGACCTGCGTCGCCAATGACACTGGCCCACACGTCAGCGTCAGTAGGCAAACCGTGCGTGGGCTGTTCAAAATTTCCCACCTATATTGACTATAATGCCCATGGAATTCCAATTCCACCAGAGAGCCGTTCAAGGGCACGCCAGTAAATTCCTTAAACACAGTTACGCACATAGTTCCTCAGTGGACATATTCGGCTACTCACTGGACAAATTCACAACGCCTGCACTCTCCCCGCCACCGCCCTGCTCCTTCTCCTACCCTAATCGTCACCACCACACTCCCCGCTCACCTTCGCCGCTCTCTCCCCACCGCAGCCCTGCTCCCTGCGTGATGACGGTGACGAGGACGCGGTTACTGGCGTGCGGACGGCTTCCCAACCAACCTAAAGACGGCGACGCGGATCCGTCATCCCCGGCCACGATGACGAGCCGGCCACCTCAGGCCACGAGCCGACGTGGATCCGGCCCCTCCAACCATCACGAGAACAACTACTTCATTCGCGACAGAGGTTAGTCCTGCTTGAACCCCCAACGCCCTCTCTCTGCTCGGCCACCCAATCTGCTATATATTCATGTCAAGGTGGATTAAGCAGACATGCCTTAATAGTTCATTTTTAATTGATTGACTGTGGATTTGATGGATGGATTTTGTTGCTCCAAGTCTATTTGAATAAATTGTTGCTACCAGATGAAGTTATATGAACTGTTGAAATTCATTTTCATGTTCCTAGTGCTACAATTTTTGCACTGTAAATTCATGAAAAACATTGAGGATTAATGAATACTTTAATTCTGTTATGCTTTGAATGTACCAGATCGACAGTTATGCTTTGGACCTGTTAGCATACTTTAATTCTGCTATGCTTTGAATGTAGCAGATCGACAGTTATGCTTTGGACCTGTTAGCATACTTTAATTCTGATGGCCACATAATGTCAGTGGGAAATGCATCGCAGTGGTTTATAATGTAGTGATAACTAGACTGTCCTATGCTTTGTTGTGAGTGTTAATTGTTTCACTACTGTCATATATATTGTTATTGTTGGTGTCATGATGTGTTTTGAGTGTTATTTCACTACTGTCATATATAATATCATGATTACTTTATCCTCTTGTTGCATGTACACTTGGAACACACAATCCATTGCTGCTGAAGTTGGACAAGGAAGCAGTTGAAGGAATTTATTCTCTGCTTTGATATATAAGCATATTGCTGTGTTTCTGTCAAAATGGTTAGCACCTATCCCTGTATGCTAATTAAGTAAAATATGAATTGTGTATGTCTATGCTGATTTTATTTACGACTTGTAATGATTTCTAGTCTAATATCAGTTATTTTGCTTGTCAGAGAAAAAGAATTTATCTAATAAGAATTTTGTTTAGATTTTCAGTCTTGCTTATGTTGCTCTACTGACAACCTGACATATCATCTATGCAGTCTCCCACAACAACAAACTCCTCTACCTTCAGTGCACCATCACAGCCCATCGGCGGTGATCCTTCTTCACAGGGTCACTCAGCACAGACTGCTGCGAGTAGTACTCAATCCCGCAGGTCAAGGACACAAACCAAATGGCCAGAAGATAAGTTGACTGCAACTAGACTTTATGCCAATTTTTGGCCTACCCCAGATGCTGTGAGGGATAGATTTGTATTGGTCTGTGGCCTCATTGCTCGAGAGAGGGTGTCAATCAACAAGGCGGTTGATGATCTCTCACCAATTGAGAAAGAACATTTGTTCACAGTTTTAGAGGAAAAGCTAGATTACCCAGCCAATCTGGAAGAATCTGTTCGCAAGAAGGCACTTAAGGCAGCTATATCAGAGATTGGAACTTAGCAACGGCGGTTCAAGGCCCATTTAAGAAAAATATGTGAGCGAAGAGGAGCCTCCCTTTGCGAAGCATGCCTTTTGCAGCAACAAGACTGGGACATGTTTGTGCAGGAAACCAATTCTCCTTCATTTCAGCAATTGAGCCAAGAGATGAAACAAAAGAGAGCATTGCATAATAAGCCACACAAGACGGGCAGAAAAGGTTATCGTGGTAAAAGGAAAGAGTGGGAGGAGGAGGATGCAAAGCTAGCTACAGAAGGAAAACAGAACCCTTGGGACCAATTTCCTGGACGTTCGAGACCTTATCTACAGGCAAGGGTAGGGAAGAAGAGGAAGAACACTAGTGAAGGAAGCGGGGACATAACATTTAGTAACCCTGTGGTGGTGGGGGTAGCAGATAGGGTGAAAACACTTGCAGCTCAGGGTAGTGATGGTTCTTTCTCTGGGGTTAGGGAGAATGATATCCTAACCGCAGCACTTGAGACTCCAAAGCATCGTGGTCGGGTCCGAGGCGTGTCTAGTTCACTTGGCTGGGGTAAAGGGTTTGGTGAAGAGTTTGCTGCAATATACAGGAAGAAGAGGAACAAGAGGTCTGATGATATGATGGACATAACATTTAAAACAGTTGCCCATGCTCTTAGACTATCAGGCATTGAAATACTGAAAAATGTACTTCTTCCTTCCCAATTACCAGCGCCAGTCAGTAGCAGCAAGGAAGAAGACGTGCGTGGCAGCAAGGAAGAAGATGCGCATGACAACGAGGAAGAAGATGCGCATGACAACGAGGAAGATGCGCGTGGCAGAGAGCAACACCATTGGAATGTCAACGAGGACGAAGCGAATCCAGTGCACAGTGATAGTCGATCACCTATGCTGGACACAATAGATAAGCTGACAGAGCCAACCGCGTGCAGCCTTGAAGGACCGAACTGGCAACTAGAGAGGGGGGGAGTGAATGGGAGCCGATAAAAATTCTTCTCGAAGGAGATGGCTTCTCCAACAAGTCGAACACGGCTTGGTCAAAACACTTCTCTGACTCAACTACCCAAGTTGGCCAAGACCACGTAGCCACTCGAGTGCTACAGATCCTAGGAACCAACAACTCAACCAAACGAAACACTCACTCCAAACACACAGCGGAAATCTGCACAGCCTGCTGTCAGTGCTACACCGGTCAGACCGATGGCACCGGTCCGACCGGTGGACAGCGCCGGTCAGGCCGGTGACTACAGCAAGTGCACATAAACATTCCAGGAAGCCTTAGTGACTTCTCTAGGCCCTGGAACAAAAACCACCTCCTGCCTCAAACTGGAGGAGAAGAAAAACCTTCACAAAACCTAGCAAAACCCCTTGAAACCTACCAAGAACTGACCAGCAGCACCACAGCCCAAAGCCACACGGATCAGGCAGTTCACCCGAGGCAAATCCCACTGGGACCTTGCACTGGTCAGACCGGTCACATGCACCGGTCAGACCGGTCAGGCCTGGGCAGCTCGGGATGAACAGCGAGCTGCGGGTCAACCCCTCCAAATCCAAATCCCGATCTCCTGATTCACTCCACGGATTCGCATAAGACTTTGGGGATAGTAGGAGTACCTCATGGGCATTCCATACCATAGCCACGATTTGGTCCACCAAAACTTGCTAAATCAAGAGGAATCGAAGGATTTCCACCAAGAACGCCTCTAACCCTAAACCGGAGAAAACCCCAAAATCGAGCCCCTTTACTCACGGATTTGGGAAGGGAACCACAAGGAAAAGAACCACGAAGGGTTCATGTATACATCCCCCACCAAATCCCAAAGAGAAAGGTCTCAAAACCGCCACAAGAAAATTGCCAAGAAAAGGCTCCGAAAATCACCAAAAAGGGAAAAACGGGTGAAACACAATCAAGCCTTGAGGAACCACGCCGAAACATCTATACATACCATGAAGGTTCATACAAGGTCTAGCTTGCACCCCGATCATCCATCCCTCTCTAAGGATCTCACCATGAAGCTCTCAAGCTAGTCCTAAAAATCCTAAGGAAAATAGGAAGGGAAAATAGCAAAAGCAAATGAGCTAGGGTTCCAAGAGATGGCTGCCATCCTCTCACTACTTGGGTTATATGGAGGCAAGTCGAAAGACGAAACTACCCCTATTACATTAAACTAAGATACACACCCTCGAAGGGCCTTTTGGGAAACTTCGTCGTAGCACCATTGGACGGATGCCCAGCGACCGCAAACTTGCTTAGCCTCGACGCAAGCCTTGCGATCCCGACGCGTGTCCTCCGCTTCAAAGAATCCGGAAGCCGTCGTCGCACACCGGTCGGACCGGTGCACCCCACCGGTCAGACCGGCCTGATGCTGCTGCACCTCTGTCTTTGGTCTTGGCTTTGTGAATCAACCAAGGAACCCAATGGTTTTCTGGTGAACCACCGGAAACCCCGCGAACTCGGTGTAGCCTCCGCCAATCACCACTCATGACTCGGCTCCCACGAAGTCCCGGCTCGACCTTGGTTTTGAGGCTCAACCAAGAAATCGTCCACGACTTCATCTTGCTGTTCTTGCCACCATGCGGCCCGCACTTGACCCCGCTGGCCACCGGGTCCCTCGAACCAAGCCTACTTGTCTTCTCCATACCTGGGGCCTACCCGACAACGACCTTTCGCGCTTGTTCTTCACCTGCACCAACACCAGTCAAGCCACAACCTGCACCTGCGATACTTATCCAAGAGTCAGTCCACATAACGTTGTCAATCACTCATCACACCAGGAAGCGACCATCCACCGGTCCTCGAACCACATAGGCTCTCAATCTCCCCCTTGATGAGTGCATTGACAACACACACATTTGGTAACCAAAGAGAAAAGGAAAAAGAAAAGAAACGACTAAAAGAAACTCAAACAAGCGATCGAAAGCCAACCAAAGGCAAAAGAGCAAGATCACTTGAAAGAGGAAAGTCCCGGTCCCCTTAAGCAAGGGCAACAGCGCGACACAACCGAGACAAAAACAAGCTCAAGCAAAGAGCACAACCCACCAAAGCAAAGCTTGAAACCACAAAGAGCTCCCCCTGCACACATGCAAGCTCCCCCTGAATCAATGCAACTCCCCCTGGATGAATGCATGCAAACCTCTTCACAAAGCAGAGCAGCTGCACCAGCCTTGCTCTGACCGGTCAGACCAGTCCCCTACACCGGTCAGACCGATGCGCAACATCGCACAAGATCTGATACCCACAACGGTTAGACCGGTGAGCTCCACCGGTCAGGCCGATGACCACCTGGGAACTGCAAGAGCCCAAAAATGGCTCGAAACCACTCGGAAACCTTCTAAATGCATTCAGTAGACCAAAACATGCTCAAACTTCTCCCCCTTGTTGACAATGCATGAATCAAGCCAAAATTAGGAAAATTTTAACCTAGAGCTTCTCAAATAGACAAAATTCAACATAGGATGCTACACATATCCAAATGAGCAAGTTAGATACTCTTTAGGTTCGTATGGACATAAACTACAAGATCACCAAGTTTCACAACCATTGGGCAAAGCTAAGATAGAATTGAGCATTTTTGCGAAAAAATGCCCTCTCATGAGCATAGTCCTAAACTTGATCAAAACATGTCAAAATGGCAAGCCACACAAACTTCATGCTAGGACAACCATTCTAAGCATAAGATCATCATAAACACCCACAAGCATCTCATGTCATGTCAAAGCCACCGAGCCATGTGCTTACTTCTAGATATGAGACTTCTCATTGGTAAGCAACATGCAACGGTTTAGCACCCAAAAGCAAGAAAATTAAGCACATATGACATGGGAGCATATTTTCCAAGCAATTTACATTTCATTTTCAGATTTATATTTGGTACATGAAATGTCTTTGCGACAAAAAGGAACTTAAGCCCCTCCACAAGATAAAGCATGGGGGCTAAACATTCATGATGACAAATGAGCCTTTGGCCCCATATGCTCAAAATAAGCTATCCAAGCACGAATTAAGCATAGAAATGCCACTAAAACATGTCATGATCATATAAAGGCATTTACTCCCAAGAGAGCATACATGTGACATTTTTCAAAAACATAGCTAGCAACCATGGATATAAATCAAGATCATCAAGAGCTAAGCCACACTAAGTCATATCATACCAAACTAGCTCACAAGATCATATATAGCACATCATGGTGAACTATGTATATAAGAGAAGCTTTTTCCTACAAAATGCATATGATACAAAATGCATGCAACCTATACAAAGATGCCTATACATCATGTTACACATGCAATGCAAAATGCAAGAAATGCACAAAGGAAATTATACATATGCTATAAAGCAGCTTCACCACCAACTCAGGAAACCAACCACACACACAAAGCTCACAAACGACCGGCTCCTCGAGGGGAGGCAAAAGGGCTCGACACCATCGGCAAAAGAGCACAAAACTCACAAGCTCCCCCTAAACACATGCACTAGGGCCAAAGAGCATACAAAACTCTCCCTAAGCACACATGATAGAGCAAAGAGCACACTAAGCACACAGGCTCCCCCTAAACATATGCACTAGGGCCAAAGAGCATACAAAGCTCACCCTAAGCACACATGATAGAGCGGAGAGCAAAAACGAACCGAGTGGCTTGACCAATGCCACACACACTTGAAGGTCACAAAACTACTTACCTTGATCATTCCTTCAGAAGTCCCATGTCCTTGTTCACCATCCCCGAAAGTGATGTACCTCCTTGACACCACCGGAGTATGAGGCCGGAGAACCACCCCTGATATCAACCAAATGTTCTCCGAGCCTCCCACCTGCAACTCAAAACCAAGAGCGAGAGCGAGCAAACGACTCAACACTGGGGTTAGTACCAAAAGTGTCAAACCAGTGCCGAGCCATCTCCTCAAAAGTGGGGTTAGCAACATCCATCCTACCGCACCTATCAAAACTGTGATCCATCCTATCAAACCTATCAAACCTGGAACCACCATGGGAAAACCACTCCCGTCTCGCTGGAGGAGTACGAGCACCACGAAAGGGAAAGCGTGGTCCGTAGCTCCTCTGAGACTCAAAGCTGCGACCTCTCCCAAACTCGTATCGGTCACGAGGTAGAGAACGTCCAGCAAACACAACACCACCAGACTCAAAGCGCCTACCATCTGTACCATGACCAAAGGGACTGAACCCACTAGCATCACGACCTCGAAAACCGAACTACCTAGAAAACTGGGGAGGGCCGGTCTGACCGCCTAGCCAGGCTGGTCTGACCGCCCTCTCCAGACCACCACCTCGGCTACGGGATCTCTTATCTCCCCATGCCGGAACCTTACGCACAAAACCCTTTCCCTTAGGCAGTGGCATACGAGGCTCAGGCACACCATGAGAAGGGTGGTACCTGTCCTTGTTCTCCCACTCCTTAGCCATTCTCGCCTCTCTCTTTCTCTTATAGCAAAACTCCTTCTTATGACCATCCTTCCCACAAAACTCACAATGGAAACGGATTGGTTTTGGCTTAGGCTTGGGATGAGGCTCTTCACAAGGCTTCTCACTAGGCTTCCCATTTGGTTTCTCACTAGGCTTTTCACTTGGCTTCTCACTTGGTTTCTCTCTCGGTTTAAGCAACTAGTTTGGCTTGGGTGCAAACTTGTCTTTGGGTGTAGGTTGTGGTGGAACTGGAATATTCCCAAATTTCCCTTCTCTCTCACCACTGCTCTCACCAAACTTATCAGATCCCAAAGCCCAACCATCAAAGCGCTTAAAACTGGCAATAATTGTACCAAGCTGAGGCTCCTGACTGGACAACCAACTCAACACCTCACGCAACTTATCATTCTCATCCTGCAAGCGATCAACACATTGTGCAAGTTCCAAATTCTTCATAGCATTCAATTCACGAGTAGAGCAGAAAGTAGGAATAGGAACTTTCAAATCAACCTCAAGCAAGCTCAGCAAGTTTTTCATGCAAACCAGGGCAAGAAGTGCATACACCATGCAAAGTGGGTCTAGATTGCAGCTCAGCCAACTCAACCCTAAGCACATCTAGTTCCTCACACTAGGAGGCATGCTTTTCCTTAAGAGCAGTCAAATCAGCTAGGAAAACAGGGCAATCACCACAATCAACCTCATCGGAAACAATAGGACTAGCCTTAAGCGAATCTATCTCAAGCTAGGCTTCGAGAACCTGTGTTTCTAGCTTAGCCACTCTATTCCTAGCATCTTCAAGCAAAGCCCTAAGCTCTTTCCTAAGCTTCTTGGCCACTCTAAGCATGCGATCGCGGTTATCAAGCAAGTCAACCAACTCCTCATTCTCCTTGCGCAAGGAAGAGAGTTCATCACATACCTCATCCTCGGAATCTGAGTCTGAGGCGTTCTTCTGGCTTCTCTTGCTGTCGGAGCTGTGCGCCATGCCACAAAGTCCATCCTTCTTGTTATAGCTTCTCGGAGTCTTGCTTGCGGTACAGCAAAGGCCGTTGAAGTACTTGCCGAAGTTCTTCTTCTTGTTCTTCTTCTTCTTATTATTATTATTATTATCGCCCTCTTCTTCTTCTTCACTCGAGCTTGATGACGCGTCCTCAGAGCTGGAGTCGACGTCGCTCGATCTCTTGATCTTTTCTCATGTACGTCCCTTCTTCCTATGTTCATGCTCCTTCTTCTTGGATCTTCTCTCCTTGTCCTTGGACTTGTGCTTGTCGTGGTTGTTCACCTCCGGACACTCGGCGAAAAAGTGTCCGGTCTTGCCGCACTTGAAGCACGCCCTCGAGTTCCTCCTTGAGTTCACCCGGTTCTCGTGCATCCTCTCGAATCTCCGTGTCAACAACGCCAGCTCGTCCTCTCCAAGTACGTCAAACTCCTCGTCTGGCAAAGACTTCAAAGAGGACAAAGAGTACATCCTGGAGGATGGGTTAGCGTTAGTCATAGCACCGGAGCCTCCGACGAGAGCAAGACTATGAGAGTCAGTCGGGCTCTCAATCCGGGCTGTCACACCCCGGTCCACCTCAGCTGACTTGAGCTTCGAGAATAGCTCGTCTACCAACAAAGTCTCATACTTATCTGACTCAAGTATGGCCTCGACCTTTCCGCCCCAGATCATATGATCCAACGAGTGCAAGAGCTTCACGGCTCTCTCATGATCATCATACGGGAGCACGGCCACATTGGCCCTCATGTTGTTCACAATCACCGTGAACCGCTGGAACATCGTATCGATGGACTCACCGAGGAGATGAGTGAAGTTCTCGTACTCTCTCCGGTAAGTCGCAAACAACCGAGCCTGAACCTGACTGTTTCCAGTGTCAGCATTCTTCAGCGTTTCCCAAATCCTACAAGCCAAGTCCTCTGTCTGAACCCGATCGAATTCGGACTGACACAGAGCACGAAACAAGTAGTCGACCGCCTTGTTGTTGGCGTCGTGCATGTCCCTCGATCCCGGTGCAAGGAAGTTAATATGATGAACATAAGCTGTGTTCACCGTAACGTCCCAAAGGATCTGACCCTTACCGCGGAGGAACGCTGCCATCCGCCTCTGCCACATCTGGTAGTTTTTGCCATCGAAGTGCGGAGGACCCGATCCCCATTCCTGGTACGCCATCTTTGGATCTTAGACTGGTTAGAGTCCCAAAAGACCCGTAACCAGCTTTGATACCACTTGAAGGACCGAACTGGCGACCAGAGAGGGGGGGAGTGAATGGGAGCCGATAAAAATTCTTCTCGAAGGAGATGGCTTCTCCAACAAGTCGAACACGGCTTGGCCAAAACACTTCTCCGACTCAACTACCCAAGTTGGCCAAGACCACGTAGCCACTCGAGTGCTACTGATCCTAGGAACCAACAACTCAACCAAACGAAACACTCACTCCAAACACGCAGTGGAAATCTGCACAGCCTGCTATCAGTGCTACACCGGTCAGACCGATGGCACCAGTCAGACCGGTGGACATCGCCGATCAGGCCGGTGACAACAAGAAGTGCACAAAAACGTTCCAGGAAGCCTCAGTGACTTCTCTAGGCCCTGGAACAAAAACCACCTCCAACCTCAAACTGAAGAAGAAGAAAAACCTTCACAAAACCTAGCAAAACCCCTTGAAACCTGCCAAGAACTGACCAGCAGCCCCACAGCCCAAAGCCACACAGATCAGGCAGTTCACCCGAGGCAAATCCCACTGGGACCTTGCACCGGTCAAACTGGTCACATGCACCGGTCAGACCGGTCAGGCCTGGGCAGCTCGGGATGAACAGCGAGCCGGGGGTCAACCCCTCTAAATCCAAATCCCGATCTCCCGATTCGCTCCATGGATTCGCACAAGACTTTGGGGATAGTAGGAGTACCTCATGGGCATTCCATAGCCACGCTTTGGTCCACCAAAACTTAAATCAAGAGGAATCGAAGGATTTCCGCCAAGAACGCCTCTAAACCTAAACCGGAGAAAACCCCAAAATCGAGCCCCTTTACTCACGGATTTGGGAAGGGAATCACAAGGAAAAGAACCATGAAGGGTTCATGTATACATCCCCCACCAAATCCCAAAGAGAAAGGTCTCAAAACCGCTACAAAAAATCACCAAGAAAAGGCTCTGAAAATCACCAAAAAGGGGAAAACGGGAGAGACACAATCAAGCCTTGAGGAACCACTGTGACAACCCGCCCAGGAAAATACCGTACTATCACCTAAACTAATCCACTTTGGTCCTTAAGCAATGATAAAGTATCATCCTGTCGTTAGTTGCCGGGTTAACGCCTGGTGAAATCACTTACATAGCAACAAGGATCGACATATATGCATTAAAACTCACGCGAAGGCGAGTCCAGAGTACAACCCTTAATTAACATCCCAAGCTACCCCGAAGGGTTTAATTATTACAAACCGAAGTCTTTGACATGACAACGAAGTTCAGAGTTTTGAAAATAGCGGAATTAAACTAAACGGCGCGAGGAGCATCACAGGAGGCCTGCCATGATGCCTTCAATCTTCGTCTTCCACCCACTCCAGCTCCCAGCCAGGCGGGATCTCACCAGGCCACACATCAGCAAAAGCATTACCTGGATCAACCGATTGCAGCAAGGCTGAGTATACTAATACTCAGTAAGACTTACCCGTCGGTGACAGCTACATCACCAACTCTAGACATGAAAGGCTTTTTGGCCACTGGGGTTTCATTTGCTGAAAAGCAACAAAGAGTATGTCCTTACTTTCAAGATTTTAGCGCAAGTTCTAGTTGATTACTCTTTTCTAAGTTAGCAAGCTGTTGCAAGCATAAGTTGTGCAATACAATTAATCAAGCATAAGTATTCACAAAGTTCCATCATTAGGGATATCATGGCCAGTTGGATAAGTAGTCTCAGATAACGGTGAGAGGCCGACAATCGATTGGTTTAAACCTTGCAAGGTAGACCTAAACACATGGTAGGGTGCCCCCGCGAGGACAACCACCAGGTGGTTCCCAAAAATCCTCAGTTCGGGATAAAAGGCCACAGTCTTCGGTACAGGCTATCTGGCATACCCCGCAAGGCACCCAGAATCACACATGCACCACCGGTAGCTAGCCGGGGGACGCATCCCAAGATTAGTCACAGTAAAATCCCTTACCGTCTCATCAAGGTACTAGGCTTACCGGTCCCATTCCCGACAAGTGCTTAGTACGTTCAAACACTTAACCCACGAAAGCCATTGGACCGGAGCCCAATCCCATGCTCTTACCACATGAGCAATCCATTTATAAAGATCTTATGATTCCAACATAAGAGCCTATTCTCGCGAGTGACAAGTATCACTCGACTTGTAACGGTCCTATTGCATAGCAGCTACCGACCTAGCATACTAGTAAAGGACACGGGTACCTAGGGATCATGCATCTAGGGTTTCATTTCAACTCCTGAACGTAAATGCACAAACATCCATAGATAGTTATGTAACTTTTCACAAACATATAGGACAATGCACCGGGGCTTGCCTTCGCTGACAAGGTTGGCCTTGGGCCCTTCTGGACTTTGGTCCAGGCCTTGTTCTGCAGTGACGTAGTGCACGTCTCTGCCAGCTCCTCCGTCTCCTCCTTCCGGCACGAGCGTATATCTACCGTCGGGAAGATCTACACGAGGATGCAAATGCACGATTTAATTGATGGCTTTTACTTTTAATTAATTACAAACAACAAATGACAACCATGGGGTGCATGGTTGACCACATTCACCTAGATAAGAAATACATTCAGCATACTCTTCCAAAAAGGAACAATATGCAGTTCTTTATTAATTATTCTTTTTGATAGTGACTGTGTACATATTTATGTAAATTAATTCATTTAAATTTCACAAACAGCAAGGGGTTGGTTTTGAGCTTTTTAACATGATTTATATCACACACACATAGGGTCATTAGGGGTGTGGTTGGTGATTTTCTCATTTAACTTAATATTAAGCTTTAATGACCTCCATTGCTTTTATTCATAAAATAAATTAATAAAATTCAGTGGAGTGTTTTATGAAGTACTAGAAATCAAAACAAAGCCACTGCACACACATGTACACTTAGGAGAGCTATGAAATTAAATATACCAAAAATAACAAAAGCTAGCTACTAAAGAAAGATAAATGCATATGAAAATAAATACACATCAAAATGATTCCAACTTTCTCACACATGGCCTCTGGTCCAAAACTAAGCTAGGAATGCAACATATACACCTAGAGCTACTCTAGATCTTGGGTTATCCATTTACAAAGAAAATTAGGCATATATCAAGAATAAATATTTCTGACAATTATAAAATTGTGATTAATTGCCAGAGGTGCATTTTGGCATAACAAGATCACATGCAGAAGTTGAGCACAAAAATCTAATTATTTTTTGCTACAAAAATCATTTGGACAGATTCAGCATAAATACAAAATAAATCATATTAAAATATTTACTCAGTAACTTTCTGCAAATTTTGGTGTCGAACCTAGCCATGGCATAACACACAACATATCCAAAATTCAGCTACAGATCACATGTAGATTTGGAGATACCATAGATCTAGGTTTATCAGTTTTCTATTTTTGAAGAAAAAACTATCAGGAATAACAATGGTCATACTTTACAAAAGTTGTAGGGTTTTTCACAAGTATCCCAAAAAATTTAGTTTACATTTTTATGATGTTTTTATGATTTTCTACAAATTTTACAAGATGCAGCCAACCAGCCTACACTATTGAAGATTCAACTTGCAACAAGGTCCCTGGAAACTTTGATTTCCTTATAGATAAGTCCTTGGTTCTCACAAATATACCCTCGGGGCTAACTTCCCTCACATCCAGGCCCTCGGCGGCGGTGAGTTCGCCGGCGGCGATGTGGGGCCCGCCGAGGCAAACAAGCGACACGAGTTTGCGATTGAGCTCACCCGCGACCGATTGATGGTGGTTTTGGAGGCGGGGTCGGCTCCGGCGGTGCCCGGCGAGGGGACAGCGGCGGCGCGTCCGCCGCGACCGAAATTCCGGCGTGCTCGGCGGCAATGCGTGGCGGTTGGGACCTCGGGCGGATGTGCTAGCGTGCGGGGAGGAGCTAGGAGTGGTTGGCCGGCGACGGTCGCGAGCTGAGGGGGGAGCTCGGCTCGGCGGCGGCAATGGTGGCGCGGCGGAGCCCAGGGAGGAGGAACGGGTGGGCGCGCGCGAGGAGGCGAGCGCGATGCCCTTTTATAGACGACTTCCCTTCTCTTCGAAGCAAGGAGGAAGGGAGAAAGGGGGTACGGTTGCGGTGGGGCGCGTGCACGCCTTGCCGGCGGACGGCGCGGTAGGGGCCTGGCGGCAGCGTGCAGAGGCGGGACACGCAAAGGGCGCGGCTCCCGGGGGCTCGGTCTGCGTGCGGCCTCGAGGCGCGCGGTGTTGGGGAGGCGCGGGCCGGTGGGGGCCCGGACGCCGAGGCAGCGGCCTCGACGCGTGGCGGCGCACGCGCGCGCGCGGGCGCACTCGGCGCGGCTGACCGGCGCGACGTCGCCAATCTCGTCTTATTTAACCCTGTTTGACTAGCTTTAACTCCAAAAATTTGAACTGAAGTGCACTGCAGTGTAAATAGCAAAGTTGTAGATCGACGACCCCTCTACAACTTTTACAAAGGCTCATTGGGATTTTGAGCAATGGATTTTGCACAAACTGCACGCAAAGTTGCTAGTTTTTATGACTCTGGTGAATAGTAAAAGCTGAGTTTGACTGAGAATTTCACTAATTTCCACTCCAAATCTCAAATGCCGCCAATTATAAAAAGTGTGTCCCTCGAAAAGACGAGCAACTTTTGTATTGGACGATTTAGAAGTGTTTAGGTGAAATCCGGAGAACGCGGCAAAAGTTCTCAGAGGGTTCAAAAGCATTTGGGGTTTGACCTGGATTTGACCATGCCTTTGACTGAGATTTGACCACAAGTGAGTGTTGACTCGGTTAACAAGGTCATTAGGGGTTGCTGGATAGGTTTGCGAGGTGATGACCTAGGTTGACCAAGGTTTGACCTAATGTCAATAGTGTTTGACTCGGTTGATTCGGTCATTAGCACTAATGATGCTAATTAAAAACCTGGGGCGTCACAGCCTACCCCCCTTAAACAGAATCTCGTCCCGAGATTCGACATCAAGATTAGAGTGATCCCTTCCAACATGCCAGGGGTGACAAGGAAGAAAGATATATCCAGTTACACTTCTCGACATCGAGAATTCAGATAGGACGAAAGATACATGGTGCATCCCCCGCTGCCTCAACGCCGTTCATGAGGGAGCGGGCGATGAATGTGCAAATGAAAAACTAAGAGCAGACATATTCCGCCTGCGATGCAGAGATACATCCCTACCAGCGTCCAGCGGGGCGGCTCGAACACCTCCAAGAACTGAGTCATGGATGGCAGCGCGGCGTGAGTTCTTCTCCTGTCCTACTTCCGAGCTTCTTCTCAATGTCGTCAGTGAAGACGGAGGGACAACTTGCTCAGTGAGGAACGGGGAAGACGGGAGAGATGGGCTAGTGGCAGGTTGGCTAAAAACTAGCCGGAGGGAGAACAAAGAGCGATGGTGATGTCGAGCTCGAAAGGATGCGAGGCTTGGTACTGGCGGTATCGACGGAGGGCTTCCTTTTATGGTCGCAGCCGGACCGCAACGGTCATCCAAACCACCCGAGGTAGGGCTGGTGGAGCAATCCGGTGGTGGCAACACGGGGCTCAACACTGGTCGGCCCGTGAGGCCTCGGCGACATGATCATGGCCGCAGAAAAGAGATGGCAGAGCGACGTCACGGCATCGTACGGTCGTGGCACTGAAAAGGATGGGGTCCAACGGTCCGAAGAACCGACCGTGATGGTGAGAATAACGAGAAGAGCTCAGGGTATCCGCCCTCTTGGCTCGAGATCGCAACGAGGTTTAGTAAAAGATTTTACCGATGCTTTGTTTGCTTGCTTCTCGACTCCCAGAATTCGGAGGGTATGATCACGGATCATGGACGGATAAGCGATGGAGGACTCTCATGCCTTGACTTTTCGAGAACCTTGATTGCTCAAGAAAACTCTACTTCTACTTCTTCAACTTAGCTAGTTGAATTGATTTGATGCTAAGGGAGCGTCGAGATTGGCGGAAAGAGACCAGTCGAAAGGTGATCATCAAAACTGATTTCTATGAAGAAAAGGATGGCTAGTAAAAGATTTCCGTAATTTCTTTGTACGGAAGACACATTAGTATGGGAATTTCAGAACAATCTTGCTCACACGTTATTTAACTTGTAAATTTGGGTGGTACCGACTCGTTACATTACGGTGCAATGATTTTTAAAAGTTTGCGTGATGCACATGCTTGTGAAGACACGATGCACATGCTAATGGGGTATGGTGCTCATGATGTAGGTTAGCACGACTCGGTTACCCACAAAATGAGTTAGTGATTGAGAGGCAATCAATGAGTTGAAAAGGAGTGTATGCGTGGCAAGTCGCGTTCTCACAACCAAGATACCTAGCGCGCTCCTAGTGGAAATCATGTGGCTGCAGCGCACATGATGCCCTAGGCTCCGTCGCAGCACCTTTGGTTATGGAACAATAACATCACCAATCATACGAAGGATAGAGTAGGGGTATCGAATTCTTCCATGCGTATGCATGTTAGTTCACCCAAGGTTCCCAAATGCATGTGCTATGCAATGCATACTCAAAAGTGACATTTGTTTTAATTCAAAATCTTGTGAGCAAGACAAAGAAGAATAAGTTCATGATTGAAAGATCGAAGTAATCATGACAAGGATATCAATACAAAGAATAGCTTAGTGCTTCAACATGTATAAATACAAGGGGGTTTGGAAGGGATACATGTCGATGGAGATAACATTTTGACAGGCGGAGATGATAACTGAAGATTGAACCCTAAGATCCAGACATTACTCAATTGACACGGTAGGACAAAAAGTTCTTTCCTCACGCTGGGCAAAACTGGGGTAGTCATGTGTACAAAGGTACAATCGTATGTTAGAACTCGAAGCGAGCAGACATACACCATGACATAAAGTTCTGGCAGTTGTGAACAAAAATTCATAACTCAAAATCCAGAACCCCAAAAATTCTCAATTTTGCGTAGCAACTCAGCAAGATTATGACGCACCTTTTTGGTATTCCAAGGTTGATCTAGGAAGGTTAGGGAGATGCTCCAATTAAGCAAAGTTCAGAGTGGATTTCTAGGAAAAACAGCACGGTAGAGGTTCACTATATTGAGCATAACTTGAGATATACAAAGGTTATGGCCGTGAACTTTTGCGAGCAGAAACTAGATTGGATATGGAGCAACTCCGGTAGAGATCACCTAGGCAAATTGACTCTTGAACAAGGGGCACAAATCAAGCAAACAGCCCTATCAATTATTGGACAACAACACATCTATGCATGAGAGACTATGCAAAGAGAAATCACACTAGCAAAATATTCCCTTAGAGAGCATACACTTCGTGTTTTGGGTCCATTTTTAAGTTGTTTTCGATTTTTAACATGATGCAAAATGTCCTAATCGTCCTCACCTGGCGATTAAGCCAAAAATCGAAGTTAGTACCGGTGGCAAGGCTTTTATTCGTCTCTCCCTATAATAACTAGTCGAGTGCTACTCGGTACTCACTTAGCGTCTAACGAAGCGCTGTTATGTACCTGCAGAAAAGAACCTTCCGTGCCAGCACGTCACGGAAGCGTCCACATATAGTACCGTTCACTTATAGAAATGGTATCCATGCGTCAAGCCGCTGCATGGACAGCGTCCAACCTCAGATACGCTCCTTTTTGAATGAAGCGGATCCTTGCCTCGCATATTCACAATGCGGAACGTCCACGTATGGCAAAACGTGGCGAGACACAGACGCGACGGTGGGTTCCCTTTGGATTAGGTCCCATCCATCCCTCACATGACTTTCATGCGGCACCACCACGTATAGCAAAACGTGATGAGACACAGACGCGACGTGGGTTCCCATTAGAATAGGTCCCATCCATCCCACACAGGACTTCCCTGTGGTACCACCACGTATGGCAAAACGTGATGAACTAGTATGGTTGTACAGAAAATAAGTTCTGACAGGAATAAATGTGCTGGGAGTTAGCAAAATAAACCATAGATTTATAAACCACCTGAAAGAACCCAAAAATTCCCTCTAGGGCCTCTCGGTCTAATTCATCCTTAACGGACCAACGTATTTTGCAAATCCAAACAATCTTGGCAAATTTTATTCAAAAGCCAGTGATTAAAGTTGTTAATTAAGCTCTGGTGCATATAATTGCTCTGATGCCAGCTGTGACAACCCGCCCAGGAAAATACCGTACTATCGCCTAAACCAATCCACTTTGGTCCTTAAGCAATAATAAAGTATCATACTGTCGTTAGTTGCCGGGTTAACGCCCGGTGAAATCACTTACATAGCAACAAGGATCGACATATATGCATTAAAACTCACGCGAAGGCGAGTCCAGAGTACAACCCTTAATTAACATCCCAAGCTACCCCGAAGGATTTAATTATTACAAACCGAAGTCTTTGACATGACAACGAAGTTCAGAGTTTTGAAAACAGCGGAATTAAACTAAACGGCGCGAGGAGCATCACAGGAGGCCTGCCATGATGCCTTCAATCTTCGTCTTCCACCCACTCCAGCTCCCAGCCAGGCGGGATCTCACCAGGCCACACATCAGCAAAAGCATTACCTGGATCAACCGATTGCAGCAAGGCTGAGTATACTAATACTCAGCAAGACTTACCCGTCGGTGACAGCTACATCACCAACTCTAGACATGAAAGGCTTTTTGGCCACTGGGGTTTCTTTTGCTGAAAAGCAACAAAGAGTATGTCCTTACTTTCAAGATTTTAGCGCAAGTTCTAGTTGATTACTCTTTTCTAAGTTAGCAAGCTGTTGCAAGCATAAGTTGTGCAATACAATTAATCAAGCATAAGTATTCACAAAGTTCCATCATTAGGGATATCATGGCCAGTTGGATAAGTAGTCTCAGATAACGGTGAGAGGCCGACAATCGATTGGTTTAAACCTTCCAAGGTAGACCTAAACACACGGTAGGGTGCCCCCGCGAGGACAACCACCAGGCGGTTCCCAAAAATCCTCGGTTCGGGATAAAAGGCCACAGTCTTCGGTACAGGCTATCTGGCATACCCCGCAAGGCACCCAGAATCACACATGCACCACCGGTAGCTAGCCGGGGGACGCATCCCAAGATTAGTCACAGTAAAATCCCTTACCGCCTCATCAAGGTACTAGGCTTACCAGTCCCATTCCCGACAAGTGCTTAGTACGTTCAAATACTTAACCCACGAAAGCCATTGGACCGGAGCCCAATCCCATGCTCTTACCACATGAGCAATCCATTTATAAAGATCTTATGATTCCAAAATAAGAGCCTATTCTCGTGAGTGACAAGTATCACTCGACTTGTAACGGTCCTATTGCATAGCAGCTACCGACCTAGCATACTAGTAAAGGACACGGGTACCTAGGGATCATGCATCTAGGGTTTCATTTCAACTCCTGAACGTAAATGCACAAACATCCATAGATAGTTATGTAACTTTTCACAAACATATAGGACAATGCACCGGGGCTTGCCTTCGCTGACAAGGTTGGCCTTGGGCCCTTCTGGACTTTGGTCCAGGCCTTGTTCTGCAGTGACGTAGTGCACGTCTCTGCCAGCTCCTCCGTCTCCTCCTTCCGGCACGAGCGTATATCTACCGTCGGGAAGATCTACACGAGGATGCAAATGCACGATTTAATTGACGGCTTTTACTTTTAATTAATTACAAACAACAAATGACAACCATGGGGTGCATGGTTGACCACATTCACCTAGATAAGAAATACATTCAGCATACTCTTCCAAAAAGGAACAATATGCAGTTCTTTATTAATTATTCTTTTTGATAGTGACTGTGTACATATTTATGTAAATTAATTCATTTAAATTTCACAAACAGCAAGGGGTTGGTTTTGAGCTTTTTAACATGATTGACATCACACACACATAGGGTCATTAGGGGTGTGGTTGGTGATTTTCTCATTTAACTTAATATTAAGCTTTAATGACCTCCATTGCTTTTATTCATAAAATAAATTAATAAAATTCAGTGGAGTGTTTTATGAAGTACTACAAATCAAAACAAAGCCACTGCACACACATGTACACTTATGAGAGCTATGAAATTAAATATACCAAAAATAACAAAAGCTAGCTACTAAAGAAAGATAAATGCATATGAAAATAAATACACATCAAAATGATTCCAACTTTCTCACACATGGCCTCTGGTCCAAAACTAAGCGAGAAATGCAACATATACACCTAGAGCTACTCTAGATCTTGGGTTATGCATTTACAAAGAAAATTAGGCATATATCAAGAATAAATATTTCTGACAATTATAAAATTGTGATTAATTTCCAGAGGTGCATTTTGGCATAACAAGATTACATGCAGAAGTTGAGCACAAAAATCTAATTATTTTTTGCTACAAAAATCATTTGGACAGATTCAGTATAAATACAAAATAAATCATATAAAAAGATTTACTCAGTAACTTTCTGCAAATTTTGGTGTTGAACCTAGTCATGGAATGACACACAACATATACAAAATTCAGCTACAGATCACATGTAGATTTGGAGATACCATAGATCTAGGTTTATCAGTTTTCTATTTTTATCAAGAAAAACAATGGTCATACTTTACAAAAGTTGTAGGGTTTTTCACAGGTATCCCAACAAAATTTAGTTTGCATTTTTCTGATTTATCTATGATTTTCTACGAATTTTACAAGATTCAGCCAAACAGCCTACACTATTGAAGATTCAACTTGCAACAAGGTCCCTGGAAACTTTGATTTCCTTACAGATAAGTCCTTGGTTCTCACAAATATACCCTCAGGGCAAACTTCCCTCACATCCAGGCCCTCGGCGGCGGCGGTGAGTTCGCCGGCGGCGATGTGGGGCCTGCCGAGGCAAACAAGCGACACAAGTTTGCGATTGAGCTCACCCGCAACCGATTGATGGTGGTTTTGGAGGCGAGGTCGGCTCTGGCGGTGCCCGGCGAGGGGACAGCGGCGGCGCGTCCACCGCGACCGAAATTCCGGCGTGCTCGGCGGCAATGCGTGGCGGCTGGGACCTCAGGCGGATGTGCTAGCGTGCGGGGAGGAGCTAGGAGTGGTTGGCCGGTGACGGTCGCGAGCGGAGGGGGGAGCTCGGCTCGGCGGCGGCAATGGTGGCGCGGTGGAGCCCAGGGAGGAGGAACGGGTGGGCGTGCGCGAGGAGGCGAGCGCGATGCCCTTTTATAGACGACTTCCCTTCTCTTCGAAGCAAGGAGGGAGGGAGAAAGGGGGTCCGGTCGCGGTGGGCGCGTGCACGCCTTGCCGGCGGACGGCGCTGCAGGGGCCCGGCGGCAGCGCGCGGAGGCGGGACACGCAACGGGCGCGGCTCCCGGGAGCTCGGTCCGCGTGTAGCCTCGGGGCGCGCGGCGTTGGGGAGGCGCGGGCCGGTGGGGGCCCGGACGCCGAGGCAGCGGCCTCGCCGCGAGGCGGCGCACGCGCGCGCGGGCGCGCTCGGCGCGGCCGACCGGCGCGACGTCGCCAATCTCCTCTTATTTAACCCTGTTTGACTACCTTTAACTCCAAAAATTTGAACTGAAGTGCACTGCAGTGTAAATAGCAAAGTTGTAGATCGACGACCCTCTACAACTTTTACAAAGGCTCATAGGGGTTTTGAGCAATGGATTTTGCACAAACTGCACGCAAAGTTGCTGGTTTTTATGACTCTGGTGAATAGTAAAAGCTGAGTTTGACTGATAATTTCACCAATTTCCACTCCAAATCTCAAATGCCGCCAATTATGAAAAGTGTGTCCCTCGAAAAGACGAGCAACTTTTGTATTGGACGATTTAGAAGTGTTTAGGTGAAATCCGGAGAACGCGGCAAAAGTTCTCAGAGGGTTCAAAAGCATTAGGGGTTTGACCTAGATTTGACCATGCCTTTGACCGAGATTTGACCACAAGTGAGTGTTGACTCGGTTAACAAGGTCATTAGGGGTTGCTGGATAGGTTTGCGAGGTGATGACCCAGGTTGACCAAGGTTTGACCTAATGTCAATAGTGTTTGACTCGGTTGATTCAGTCATTAGCACTAATGATGCTAATTAAAAACCTGGGGCGTCACAACCACGCCAAAACATCTATACATACCATGAAGGTTCATACAAGGTCTAGCTTGCCACCCGATCATCCATCCCTTTCTAAGGATCTCACCATGAAGCTCTCAAGCTAGTCCTAAAAATCCTAAGGAAAATAGGATGGGAAAATAGCAAAAGCAAATGAGCTAGGGTTCCAAGAGATGGCTGCTATCCTCTCACCACTTGGGTTATATGGAGGCAAGTCGAAAGATGAAACTACCCCTATTACATTAAACTAGGATACACACCCTCGAAGTGCCTTTTGGGAAACTTCGTCGTAGCACCATCGGACGGATGCCCAGCGACCGCAAACTTGCTTAGCCTCGACGCAAGCCTTGTGATCTCGACAAGTGTCCTCCGCTTCGAAGACTCCAGAAGCTGTCGTCGCACACCGGTCAGCCGTCGTCGCACACCGGTCAGACCGGTGCACCCCACCGGTCAGACCGGCCTGATGCTGTTGCACCTCCGTCTTCGGTCTTGGCTTTGTGGATCAACCAAGGAACCCAATGGTTTTCTGGTGAACCACCGGAAACCCCGCGAACTCGGTGTAGCCTCCACCAATCACCACTCATGACTCGGCTCCCATAAAGTCCCGGCTCGACCTTGGTTTTGAGGCTCAACCAAGAAACCGTCCACGACTTCATCTTGCCATTCTTGCCACCATGCGGCCCGCACTTGACCCCGCTGGCCACCGGGTCCCTCAAACCAAGCCTACTTGTCTTCTCCACACCTGGAGGCCTACCCGGCGACGACCTTTCGCGCTTGTTCTTCACCTGCACCAACACCAGTCAAGCCGCAACCTGCACCTGCAATACTTAGCCAAGAGTCAGTCCACACAACGTTGTCAATCACTCTTCACACCAGGAAGCGACCATCCGCCGGTCCTCGAACCACACAGGCTCTCAAGCCTTTTGGATGGCACCAGGATTAATGTGGAGCTCGCACTAGCGAAAGTCTTTCCATTTCAAAAGGCTTGCCATGCAATACCAGTGCAGGATGGGTATGTTGTGGTGCAACCTACGTATGTGTGGGCCAATGCGGGTCACTACCCTCTGCCTATACCAGTTGACGGGGGTGACATAGCAACCCTAGCTGAGGCTCTCGTTCAAAGGATCCAATGGCCAAAGGACAGGATCCTTATACCACCCATGATGAGACATCCCAACCCTGAAGCCGCAACAGGTAGCAGGGGTACAGCATCAGATGGAGGTACTGCAGCTCAGTGTTAGCAAGAGAAGGCTTAGCAGCAGCAGCAGCAGCAGCAGCAGATCAGCAAAACTATGCAGCAGGAGCGTCGACAATAGCCAGAGGAGCTCAGGCAAACTCTGCCTAAGCAGCAGCTGCAACATGAGGATAAGCAACAGACGACGTGTGTGAAAACAGATGCGTCTCATTTCGTCAAGACAGAGGAGACGCAGGTTCACAACACGCATCTCCGATGTTGAGTTCACAGTAATGGGGTCTGTTTTGGTGCCCATTACCAAAGTTCCCTGTGCGCCCAGAGAAACAGCCATTTCACGTGACCGGTGACTAGTTGTGGTAACGGCTGTTGTTTGATGCCCGTTACGAATCCTTGTTGTGCTGAGACGCGCGTGAAATAGACGTGTCTCATTTGGTCGAGACAGAGGAGACGCAGGTTTACAGCACGGCTCTCCGATATTGATTTGATGTAACGGGCTTTGTTTTGGTGCCCGTTACCCGTTACTGAAGTTCCCTGTGGGCCAAGAGAAACATCAATTTCACGTGACCGGTGGCTAGTTGTGGTAACAATCGTTGTTTGATGCTCGTTACGAATATGAGTTATCAGTAACGGGCATCAGCCTGTTACCTTTCTTTGCTCATTTGTAACACTTAATCGGTAACGGGCGCTTTGCCCGTTACTAAAGGCAATCTATGCCCGTTACCAAAGTGAGTTTTTCATGTAGTGATTACGGTTTGGATTTTGCTTAGATTATTTTTGTCCTTCACAGTAGCCATTCATCGATTTGTAAAACCCAAACTTTATGTGCTTAATCCAAGGTTTGAAATGGTACCAAAGAGCAAGAGATCGTAATATATTAGTATGCGACGCAAAAACTAAATACTTCCAACTAGTGGCCAAAGATAAACATAGGAAAACACACATTTTCCAACTTGAGCAAGAGAAAGGAGTCATATGCGGCGGTGGCTGATTTAAAGAAGTATATCACGAAATATTATAAACACCTTGTTGGCCCATCCGGCACGAGTAGGGTAGCATTGAATGACTCACGTGTAGCCAATATTCCCCAAATTTTGGTCGAGAAAAATGAGTTGTTGGCTGCCAAATTTACCAAAGAAGAAGGGAACCAATCTTTCAGATGGAGCATAACAAAGCTCCGAGTCCGGATGGTTTTCCTCTTGAGTTTTATCAAGTCTTCCGACACATTGTCAAAGAGGACTTCATGGCTCTATATGAGGAATTTCACAATGGCACCCTGCCTCTTCATAGCTTAAACTTTGGTACAATAATTCTACTCCCAAAAAGTAGTGAATCAAGGCAAATCCAACAATACAGATAAATATATTTGTTGAATGTTAGTTTCAAAATTTTCACCAAGGTGGCCACTAACAGAATAGCAAAAGTAGCTCAAAATATAACTAGAGCATCGCAAACTGCATTCCTTCGTCATTTTCCATGAAACTATACATGACCTACATAGTATAAAGCAGGATGGAGTAATTTTAAAATATATTTTGAGAAAGTATATGATAAAGTAAAGTGGGACTTCTTACAATAGATATTGCGTTTGAAGGGCTTCTCTGAGACATGGTGCAAATGGGTAGAAGCATTCACCCAGGGGGGATGTGGGGATAAAAGTGAATGACCAAATGGGTTCATATTTCCAAACTAGAAGGGGTTGAGACAAGGTGATCCTTTGTCACCCATACTATTTAACATAGTGATTGACATGATGGCTATCATCATCTCTAGGGCTAAGGAGGATGGGCAAGTAAAGGGTTTAGGTTTTTGGATGGTTTGTCTATATTGCAATATGCAAATGACACTATAATTTTAAAGGACCATGATATTGACAAAGCAAGAAATATGAAATTATTGCTATGCGTCTTTGAACAATTATCTGGGCAAAAGATAATTTTTCATAAAAGTGAAATCTTCTGCTTTGGGTAGGAAAAACAATTTCAATTGGAATATTCAAGACTATTTGGTTGTAGGATGGGAACATACCCATTTCGTTACATTGGGATCCCAACGCATTATAGATAACTGAGTAACAAAGACTGGAAATACATTGAAGATAGATTTGAAAACATACTAAGTGGATGGAAAAGAAAGTTACAATCTGTTGGAGGTATACTGGTTTTGATCAATTCAGTTATATCCAGTTTACTGATGTTTATGATGTCCTTTTTTGAGGTCCCAAAGGGAATTCTCAATAAAATGAATTATTATAGATCAAGACGTTATTGGCAAAATGGTCAACATAAGAAGAAGTATAGATTAGTTAGATGGAAAATTTTTGTGCCAACCAAAAGAACAAGGTCGATTGGGCACACAAAATCCAGAACTGCAAAATAAATGCCTACTTAGTAAGTGGCTATTTAAATTGTGTAATGAGAAAGGGACTTGGCAAGAACTTTTAAGAAACAAAATCCAAGACGTTAGGTCATGTTATAAAGAAACCAGGAGACTCATTATTTTGGATGAGCCTTATGAGTGTGAAAGACCAGTTCCTTAGCCTGGGAAGATTTAAGTTGTGGCAAGAATCAAATAGTATGTTATGTGAAGATATATGACTAGGTAATCGGATGTTGAGTTCCCAGTATCCATCTCTATATGACATTGTTCACAAAAGATATGCTGTAGTTGCAGAATTGTTTGGTTGAACACCATTAAATATCTCTTTCCAGAGATCATTAGTGGGTGATAAATTACGAGACTAGCATAATTTTGTAGGAAGAGTCTTGAATGTAATTTACAGGAGGGGAGACAACTTTAGTTGGTCACTTCATGCTAACGGTTCCTTCTCAGTGTGTTCCATATATAGGCACTTGATTAATAGTGGGGTGAAGGTCACAGGAGAAATTTGGTGTGCTAAGCTACCTCTAAAGATTAAAATCTTTATGTGTTATTAAAAAAGGGTAGTGCTTACAAAAGATAACTTGGCTAGGAGAAATTGGAATGGTAGTAAGATTTGTAGCTTTTTTTTGCTCCGAAGAGACTATCCAACATCATTTTTTAGTGTGTTTATGCAAGATTGCAAGATTCCTGTGGTGTTCCATCCATATCATTTTTGGATTTGATCTACCTTTGAACTTTGATGATTTATTCAATTAGTGGTTAAAACAAAGGGAAAAAAACCAAACCTACACTTGTTAACAGGGGCAACGACATGTTGGGCAATTTGGTTAACAAGGACTGATGTTGTTTTTGACAAGTGCCAACCAAAAACTTTTATGAAGGTTCTATTCACGGGATTGTACTGCCTTCAACAGTAAGCATAGTTGTAGCACAATGAGGAGATGTAGGAGATGATAATCCAAGAATGTCAAACCTTGGAGACATCCGCCTGTAACTTCCTTGCTTCCTATGGATGGCCATTTAGTTTGCGGATTAGTGTTTGATACTTTCTTTGTGTTTGTTAGACCAATTGCTTTGACGTGGGTAGCGTTGAGCTACTAAGTGTAATAATTTGGACTGATTCCCTCTTGTAAGGGGGTTGAATGCGTATCTTTTTCCATTGTCTAAAAAATAATGATGCTCATGATGCAATATTCGACAATGTAAATACATAGGATTGCTACATGCTCTTGGTGGCCCAACCGAAAGGCAGCGCCTGGAGCTGCATGATGCCTCCAAACCCTTCAACTGAACAGCAGCAGGGGAGCACATCGCCTTGGGTCTGCTGTATGTGCATGCCATGTATGTACGGTAGGGTATATCATTGATAGACATTTTCTTAGATAATGGAAATAGTTTCGACTTCAGAACCCTCCTGAGAGGGGCATCAGACCGCGATTGTTACAGACATACTAGAGTTTAGACCACAATGTATTTAACATTATTGACCAATACGAAGAATGAAAGACCAAACATGGGATGCAAAAAATGCATAGCTCTAGACTCTAGAAACTGGCAAGCCTTGACGAGCCACTACTTTCAATCGTCAGTGCACTATGACAAAGCCCAAAACCGAAGCCAATGTGTCCCCCTGAATAGCACCTGCAAACAAGTTTTTGTTCTACCATTGTTAAACACAATATCATCTTGTGAGCAAAATTGCCCAACAAATAGATGCAGCACCTATCAATAAAAAAACATTATGCTCTTGTCCCCCTTGTTTATGCCAATTGTTAAACCTATGTTCTTTGTTTTGTGGTGGTGGGATTCCAAACACAATGTGTATCGCACGCCAGAGAAATTTTGCATAATGACATTCAAAAAACAAGTGATGAATAGTTTCCGGCTTACTACAAAAACATCAAGCCTTATTCCCATTCCAATTTCTCCCAGCTAGATTGTCTTTCGTAAGGATCACTCACCTTTTCAAATACCACATAAATATTTTTACTTTTAGAGGAATATTCACATGTACATGCCATATTTCTTGTGTAACTTTGACTCAATTATTGACTAGGTACCTATACATTGAGTTTATCATGAAAACTCCATTCTTCTGTAGATTCCACACAAAAATATCCATACCTTCAATTGTTATAAACGATGGCGAAAATGACGAGAAGTAAAAGAGATCAAACCGCAAGGAGACACGAGATTTAACGTGGAAAACCCCCTCAACATGAGAGGGAAAAGCCACAGGCGCCAGCCAGCAAGCAACTTCACTACGATCGGAGTCCAGTTACAAACGCCAACAGCGGCGGCTTACAAGAAGTAGAATGAATCGATCTCCAATGGAAAACCCTAACGGGGTTATATGACCCGTACCTTAGCCTCCCGGCGGGCCTCCGCTACGCTTCGTCAGAAGTTGGCATTTATCTCGTGCACAATGAATTTGGATCATCAATCAACATCAATCAGATTAATGTGTGATATTCTCACGACAAAGTTATGCCACTCAATTAATTAACTTACTCCCGACTAAAGGTAGCATGAACGAAACATTTTTTGGGTTCATACCGAGCACTTCCGCCACAGTTGCATGTTGTCTTCACACTATATTAAATAGATTAGGGTATTGGAATTTTAAAGCTTGGGTACCTACCATTTATCCTCACAAAATCTGATTTGGTTACCGCTTTTTAGCCTGAACCTTCCTAGATTTAGGAATTGGTCTTGAGAATCTCCTACTTTTTTACTCACCTGGCTTAAGCTTTTATTCTTCAGATATTTGTTTTTGAGCAGCTCCTGACACAACCCCTCTTCATTACACGACTTAAAAAGCCATTTGCTTAGTAGACAATTGTTTTGTGTGTCTAAGTTCTGTATATCCAATCTCCCTTGTTCTTTCAGCTGGCAATGAATATTCCATGTTACTAATCTACATTTTTTTTTATGTTGGTCATATTGTCAGAAAAACGTTGAACTCTAGTATTCAATTTTCTTAAGGACTCCTCTTGGGGCCACAAAAAAGAGAGCATGAACATAGGCAAGCGGGAGAGAATCAAGTTTATCAGCATAGACGTCCTCCTATAGATAGGAGTTTTCCTTTCTAACTACATAACATTTTCTCTATTCAACTTCTGATTCCTTCCCGTCTTTGTTTTCTAGCTTTCTATAATGCATTGGGATCCCTAGGACGAGATGGTCCTTGGTGAAAGCTAGCGACCCATCTAATTGTTGGTTGAAATGGTCCTGGGTGGTTTTGCAATGAAAATTTTCCAAGATCTGAGGAAAAATAATAGAAGGTACAATATATATGTATATATATGTGTATATATATATACATATATATAGTATATATATTAGGAGTCTAGAGCTTTCAATAGTTACACGAAACCCAGCCACCCGGTCCCTCTCAGCTAGCCACGTGACCCGCAATCCCGGTCCAGCCAAACCGTCACGCACCACATCTGTCCACATGGGACCCACCTGTCCCGGACGGACCTTATCTACGAGTCGTCATCCACTCCTCCCTCCAGTCTCCACCTCTAATCTCTCTCTCCATTCAAATAGGCGGTAGCGCGTGGTCCAGCCAACTACCGACGCGGGGTAGACGGCGGCCGGAGGAGGCATCGGCGGCCTGCCAGCTCCGGTCGTGGGGCGTTGAGGCTGCTTCCCCGGCCACCCCGGCGAGCTGCCGCTCGGGCGGAGTAGCGGCGCGTGCGGTTCCACGTCGTCCCGGCGGCGGCGAGAAGGTGGGTGTCTTGGGCATGCGGTACCGACGAGGCGTTGGTGCCGTCACCTGCTGCAGCCCACGGGAGATCTGGTGTGGGCGAGCTCCAGCAATACGGCCACCGTGTGGTAGCTCTCCTGGTGCGAGATCCGCAAGACGGCTGGCGCGGGAGCCCGGACAGCCTGCGCGGACGAGCTCCGGTGAGCCGCTGCCCTGCGAGTGGCGGCGTGGTGGCTTCTCATCCCAGGCAAGCGGCGACACGCCCGGACGTGGGTCATGCATCGTCTCTGCTGCCCATCGGCACGAAGCCAGCAACTCGCCTTGCATCCACGACTCTCCAGCTTCCGTGTGGTGCAGTCCAGTCCTTCGGCTGCAGCTGCATCAACTCCTACTTCGGCATCAGGTAGCAATACCTCAGCAGGTGAGGTGTTCGACAATATACTCCTGAGGCAGACGCTTCGCGTGTTCAGACTAACTGCTTCGATGCTTCCGTCTTTTCCATCCCTGGCTCTTTTTCTTTTTTTCTTTAGTTGATATGTTTCTTTTGCAAAAAAAAAAGTCTTTTCTTTGTGCAAAATCGATGCTTGCATCTTTTCCCTCCCTCGTTGCTTTCTTGCTCATGGCCGGTCTTTGTGCTGCTGCTCGTCATCGTTGCAGGGAGAGCTGTAGTCGTGCATCACCAACGTTTGGGAGCCGAACATGGAGGGAATGAACCAAAACGTCTGTGTTCGGCCATCGAGCCGTGTTTTTAGGATTGTATGACGCTTGGTTGCTCGCCGTCGTCCATGTGTGCCGACCTTCACATTAAGGTTGTGTTGAAGGTGTCGCTGCCTTGGGCATAGAAATTGTCTTTTTTGTCGTAGATAAAAAACTCTGGTGCATGATGTAAATTTTATGTTTATATAATGATTCTCACCTGTTTATATGATCGCCGACACTGTATTCTATGACTTCTTATGTGTGGTGCGTTAGACATTATCTAATACGTTCTGATTAATTTCGGATTTTAAACTTTGCTTTTGTTACCGAGTGTCGTTGCCTAGGATATAAATTATTTTTTCATTGATCTCGAAACTTTTGTGTATGAAAGCAAATTCCATGTTTATACTATGGTTCTCATTTGTTTATATGACTGCCAACACTTGTATTCAAATTTCAAATTTTGTGGCTGCATGTGTCAGGTTTATATGACTGCATGTGTCAGGTGACAGGTGCATCAGGTGGCAGGTGTCAGTTCTGTCCACTTGTATTCAAATTTCAAATCTAAAAAAAATAAATGGCTCGACATTTATATGCTCGTGATGCGGGTTTATATGCTTGTTGTTTTAGTTCGGATCATACAAACATGTCGTTCTGGTCATACAACCTTGTCATTAGGATTATAGAAATATGAAATATGTCATCACGTCATAGAAATATGTAATCATGATCATAAAAACATGTTGTCACGGGTCACATTAAGATATGTAATCATGATCATATAAATCTGTTGTCGCGGGTCATATAATCAAACCTATTGTTACGACAATAGAAATCTACCAGAAGGTCATCGAAATATGTAGTCTTGGTCATAGAAGCATATTGTCGTGGATTATAGAAACCTGTCGTCGTGCGTCATACAAATCTGCAGTCCAGGTCATATAAACTTGTAGTCCGAGTCATACAAACCTGCAAAACAGGTCATACAAATTTGTAGTCTGGATTATACAACCCTGCAAACCTGCAATCTGAGTCATACAAGCCTGTTTCGGGTCATACAAACCTATCGCCTAGGTATCTATGGTCATGAAAATTTTGAATTCAAAAATTAAAAAATATATATTCACAATGGATCTCGAATTGTGCATAAAAATGTCACGAATATTATGGCGAAAATCATTTTTGAATCGGATTATCGTGTGAAGATTTATCATGAAAAAAGTAAAAAGGAAAGGTGGCTTTGCATGCATGTGTCACGTGCCTGGTTGGTTGGGTTGGCCAGGGCTTCCGATAGCTGTTGGAAGCTCTGGGCCTCTAGTTGGTTTGCATGCATGTAACACTAATCGGAGCCTTGAGCTTCCAATAGCTGTTAGAAGCCTCGGTCAACCCAGCCAACCAACCAGCCACGTGCCCACCTCCATCTCCCTCCCACCTGACGCATGTATACATGCAGATTCATCTTTTTGCTTTTAGTTTTTCCGCAATAAATCTTCACACGAGGATGCAATTCACAAACGGTTTTCACCATAAGATTCATGACACTTTTATGCACAATTTGAGATCCATTGTTAATATTTTTTTAAAAAAATTGAATTCAAAATTTTACATGACCATAGATACCCGAACGACAGGTTTGTATGACCCGGACTGCAGATTTGTATGACAACAAGTTTGTATGACCCAGACTGCATGTTTGTATGACCCGCGACGGTAGGTTTCTATGACCCGTGACAATAGGTTTATATGACAAGAACTACATGTTTCTATGACCTGCACTACAAGTTTTTGGACCTGAACAACAGGTTTCTATGACCCGGACGACAAGTTTTTATGACCTGGATGACAGGTTTCTATGTCCCGCACGACATGTGTCAGGTGGCATGTGCATCAAGTGGCATGTGCTGTCCGATCATAGAAACATGTGGTCTAGATCATACAAATATGTCAAGTCGTCTCCAAGTCATATAAATCTACCATCTAGATCATAGAAATATATGGATTGGAGCATACAAAACTTCTCGTATTTTCTAGATTTGAAATTCGAATACAAGTGGACAGATATGACACATGCCACCTTATGCACCTGACACATGAAGTCATATAAACCTGACACATGCAGCCATGGAATTTGAAATTTGAATACGAATGTTGATAGTCATATAAACAAGTGAGAACCATCGTACAAACATGGAATTTGCATTTACACACAAAAAAATTGAGATCAATGAAAAAACAATATCTATCGTGGTGGTGGCACCAGCAACAAAAGCAAAGTTCAAAATTTGAAATTGATCAGAGCTCAACACATAATGTATAACGCACCACATGACAAAAGTCATAGAAAACAATATTTATAATCATATAAACCAATGAGGACCAACATATAAACATGAAATTTACATTCATGCACAAGAGTTTTGAGATATATGACAAAGAGTACAATTTCTATCCTCAGCAATGCCACCTACAACATAAGCTCGACACGAAGGCCGGCACACATGGGCGACGGCGAGCAGCGCATCTCGAACCTTGTAGTCATTCTTGTCGCGGTCTAAGCAACACCTCTGACAACTTCAACTATGCCCTGGCAAGGTTGAGAAGGCTTTGTTGCACTAGTCAAAAGTCATAGAATCCTGTTAGCACAGTCATAGAATCATGCAATGTGGTTTCTACGATCAGGACCAAGCATGTATATGATCCCAAAAGACAAGCCTAACAGATGGAACCATATGCATTACAAACCCAAGATCAAGAATCAGCAAAAAGAAATAATAGAACTCTATGCGTGAAAGCATAGAGGTGATGATATTTCTTTGAGATTTTAAATTTGCAGCGAACTAGCATAAAAACCTATATGCGCAGGCATATAAATCATACAACAACCTAAATTTAGCATGGAAACCTATGTATAGAAACTTATGACTGCAAGCAAATAAAGTAGTTTCTTTTTTAATTGAATCTTGCATTGAATCCAATTGTCATACAAACTGTCATAGATACATATACATGTAAAGGAATCAATGTCACAGAACTAGCAGCACGGAATCATAGAAGCATGCAAAATCAGAACATTAGAAGCATGCAAAAAGAAACAATATTCCCTATGAGATGCAAACAAGCAACATATACCACAATATCTTCCCGGAGTTGGTGTGCTGAATCCTTGACAGCCTGCACAACGAGACATAAGTTTACATTTTAATTTGCGATTGGTTCCAATAACAGGAACAGAGAGAAATCAGAACAATAAAGTAGGCCAAGAAGATGCACGAGAGCAACGGATACATCCACCGTGGAGACTAACACACGAAGGAGACGGAGCCGCATCAACGAAATCCGGTCGCCACCACGAGTAGACCCCGCGGAGCTCCCACACCGCTAGGAGGTGCGGCCGCCTAGATAGGATTCGCCGCCACAAAAGCAAGAGCCCGAGGACGAGCGGCTCTCGAGCTTTGGCGAGCAGCATCTGGTGGCACGAGCCAGTGGCGTGCTCCCGTGCCATCAGCTCGCCGGAGACCTCCATGGCGGCCGTCTCGCGATGTTGACGCGTGAATACACCGTTGATTTCGCCTTGTACCTACATGAGGACGCGGAGCAACAACAGATCCAGTCACGAGAAGCTCAGATCCGCGACGCTGGGCAGAGACGGATTGGGAAGGGTGAATGTACCAGGGCTAGCTCCGCGTCGACGCTCTCGACTCCCTCGGCGGACGTCTCGCCACCGGTGAAGGGAGCTCCCGCTCGGCCTGCCGCTGCCACGTGCTCTAGCATGGGGAGGTCGCCAGGCGGCCCGCCGCTCGCCATGTGCTCCAACGAGGGGAGCTCGCCGGGCTCGCCATCGCCTCGTGCTCCGTCGAGAGGAGGTTCCGGACGCCCTGCGCCAATGGGTGCGTGCAACGGCGAGGGGAGCTCGCCGGGCCCGCTGCTACTGCGTGCTCGCTGGGGGAGGCTGGTCTAGTGGTGGCTATTGCCTGCGTCCACGACGCAGATCCCGCAGTCGGCTGCTCCTTGGGGTCCGCACCGGCGCCGCCGCTCCTCGACGCCCGGACGCTCGCCGGGGAGCCCCACGGCCGTAGGGGAGAGAGAGGAGGAGGAGGAGGAGCAGGAGAGAGAATGGGGGATTTGAACTGAGGAGACTAAGCAGAGGGATGGACACTGGTGGATATTTTGTGGCTGCTGCTAGGCTCTAGTGGGTCACACGAAAGTAGTGGTGCTGGTGCTCCACGCTGGAATATATATATATATGATATTTATATTCTATCCTCTGGTTATGAAATAACTATTCCGTACCCGAGGCATACAGCCGACTTCCGGCCGAACCCGTCGCCCTCCGGTTTTTTCTCCCGTTTTTTTTACGCACGGAACCGATTAGATCGTGGGGGCAACCCCATCCGTCCGTTTCGGTTCATTCCCCAACCCCATTGTCGCCTCGTGCTCGCCGACCTCCGTCGCCGGAGCTCGCAGCTCCCCGCCGGACATATGTCGCCACCGGCCTTAGCTGCTCCCCTGCGGCCCATCTGACGCCCGATTCTACAGCTCCGGATGCCCAGAGCAGCTACGCAATATTATCGCCGGAACGCTGTCTCCGCCGTCGTCTTCTCCAAAGTCCTACCGGCCTTCCCGTCGTCGTTTGCCCGCCGTTGGTGAGAACACGCGTGTCCCCGCTCCTCTCCCTCCTGCGCGCACTCGGCCGCCCGACCCCACCGTCGGATCCCATCTCGTACCTGCCCCGATGCGCCCGTGCCCCGACGGTGATTTGCTCCCGGTGGTGGCCCGCTCTCCAGGTTCACAACCGAGAGGTCTAGAGCAGCGGATGGCATGCCATGGCAACTGCAGCAAAGAGATTCGCCTTGGAGCAGTTTAACGTATTTGCTACTCAAATGGTGAGTCCATCTCTCATCTTGTAGGCTCCCCCAAGGACGCGGATTTACTACACTATGGTGTATATACACCACCTTATCCAACGGCGGCGAGCGGATCGGGAACAAGCTGAATCGGTGAAAGGGTAAGGATGAATCTGGGGTGATTAGCGTGCGCAAGAAATCACCGTTTCAATTTTTCGTTGGCCTCCGTGAGAGCGGCGCAGTAAATGTGCGTCCAGCTGCATTTAACCAGCCCACTCCCCCCAATCGACCATACCATCCACCCCACCGCTTGTAGATCATCATCTTCCTCTGGATCTCTGGAGTGATGCTCCCCATGGTGCTTGGTCCTATGCCGGGGCTAATTTCTCCGGGAAACAGCCCCGTCGATGATCGTGGACCAGCCCAGGTACCATATATGAGGACTGAGGAGCAACGGCTGCCTGTGATCTGCTGCTCAAGCTGTTCTGTGCACCGAAGATGAAGACCATGGCGGCGGCAACGATGCTGGAGACATCGCTCAGGCACTACACATGACAGGTAAGATCCGCGTCCCCCTTCTGCGCCTACACAGTTCATAGAGAAGACTTTTTACCGCTGATTAAGGGAGAGATTCAGAGTGCATGGAGACGCCGTTTAGAAAGTAATTAAAAGGGAGATTTGTAGAGTTAGCATGGAGGCAAGTTTGCATGCCGACCTGTTTGACTTTTCACCGGAATGAATGTCTGCATCCCCACCTTTTGCATTATTCTAGAACAGGTTTGTTCTGACGCCTCTTGTCTCCATACTAATGGACTCAAGTGATGCCTTAATCAAAAGCCAAACAAGGACATGCGAAGTTTTTGTGCAGAGGCTAGTATAGCTTTTCCTAATTATGCTGAGTGATTCCTTTTGTTCTCCATTATACAAAAGTTCAGAACTTGGTAATATAAGAGTGACATTGGTCTTCAGGTTTTCAGTTTGAATACAGACATACCAGATGGTGCTTAATTTGTCTGTCATTATTGCTTTCTCAGAGTCACATGCCAGCATGTTATATTTCCATCAATTTTTATATGCACTTTTGGCACTTCAACGTCATTCGCAGGCTTTGTACAATTCTACTACATGATTCTGAAGCTGAATGATCTAGGTGCTATATATATGATTTTGTTGGCATATCTCCTGCATTTTCCCCCATGCCAAGTTTAGCTTTTATCTACTTATATGCATCACTTTATTTATGAATTCTCACACTAAATTGACATTGGTGTCAAGAGTAATTGTGCTATCTATCCTTTTGAGAATATAGTTTGGCTATTTGGCTGTATATATGAATAGTGATAGTACCTATTCATGCAGTTGTCACTTTCCAGTTACCATTCGAACTGACGGGTCTTTAGAAACAAATGGAATAATATTTCAGTTCTAGTTTCTTGCCTAATTAATTGTCCACCTATCATTTGAATTGGTGACTGGTGAGTGGGCACATTGGAACGCCAAGTCATCCTTATGTTTCAAAACGTTACATGATAATATAGGTTTTTATTTCTTTGTATGCTCAAATGTCCAAATGCAGGTGTATGGAAGATTTGAAGAGTCCACTCTTTACGTCACTAGGTCCCTTCAGATTAGGCAGTTGGTCAGTCCAGAACTGAGCAGTAAGCTCTAAGCTTGCTAGGCTAGGACACTCTACCTTTCTAGTTGTAAATATGAATGCTTACTGTGTCTTATGATGTAGTACTCCGTATGATGTTAGTACATGGCTTTCCATATATCCAATAAAGTATTGTATCCCTTGCCAAGTTTTTAAATCTGAGTATAGCTCAGGCAGATGAGTTTGCTATATAAAACAAATGAGTTATTACGTGAGCTCGGAATAGGTTCAAACGGAGTAAATTGCTCAGGCAGGCAGTCAGGCAGATGAGTTTGAGAAGGTTCCTGATGTGCACGCGCCGGATGCCTCCCTCTCCCAACGGCCAACGCCACACGTCGTGCACCGCTTTCGATTAGTGACCACCTAACGCCGTGAACATACAGACGCAATAATTACTGCGTATACCTTCCACCGGTCCTCTAATCATAGAGACGCCACGGCCGTCGATCCGCATGTGGACGGCATGGTGATTAGGTGGTGTATCTCAACCACTGCGTAGACGAGCATTGTCACTCCCCCAAGCAGTGCCACCGTCTTGGACCATATTGTCATCTTCCTTTTATTTTGATTCTGTCGTATGCTTTCAATTTTTTCCAACTTTTTGTTTGTCAGGCACAAAGGCTGAATTTGATACTTCAAGCAGTTGATTTGTCTAGGATAGATTTGTAATGATTCCGACGATGCAGATCCATGCCACAAGCCCACATCTAGCAGCAGTATTTTGCTCGGATGATGGTGGCGTGTTGTCATATCCAGGTCGAAGCACAGCAAATTGAACCAATATTGGACTAACGATAGAGATTTTGATTTTTCATAATCCTAATTTCCCTTTGATGCAGTTATATCCATCTCTAGACCTCTGATGTATTATTAGTATCCAAAACTAAGGACAAATAAGCATCCTTATTGTGATATCTGTTGATGTTCAACCTCTAACATGGATTGGACGTTTGCTGTAGGAAGATCTCACCCTTCATTGAAGGGGTGTGCAATGGAGCTCGGTTATATTCTCAATCCTCTCTTGTATTCTTGTCTCCTTTATTCTAAGAAAGAAGTATTTTGTTGTTTCTTCTGATTTAGAACTCAGTAAATTATGTAATGTTAATATAAGTTTCTATACGCTCATTTGAAAAACATTGGCACTTACATTATTTGTCAATTTTCTGTATGTCTATTGGTGAGAGGTATTCCGAAGTGTAGAGTGCTTGCCGTGGTTCAGAGTTTGATGTTTCGATATGGTTGCTATTGTAATGTTTTCTAAGCTTTGAAATTCTGAACCTAAGATGTACCTACTAGCATGAAACTACACTCTGTTTTACTTCTCACTTTCCAACTGAGGAATTAAAAAGAACATGTTTTTGCTCTGAGTACATGAAAGCTTAAAATTTATACTTGGTAATCTAAGAGTTACATGAGCGTTTATACTTCAGAAACAGTTTGTTTCCTTGAGATACCATTCTTTGGTTAATGTTTATCAAGAAATATGCTGATGTTAGCCAAACTTTATTGTGATCAGCTTATGCATCAGTTTGTGACACTTTTATGAGTTTATCATACTGGTTGAACATGTGGCTCACTTCAACCTGCTTTTTTCCCCTACTCTTCCTATAGGCTACAGGTTGAGGTCAGGATGAGGGAAGAACGAGCAGTCAACATCCACATGTTTTGCGCTCTCAGGCCTGTTCTTCTGCTTAATGCTATGAAGGTGATGGCCTCGACATCCAGCAGGCCGTTGTCAGTTGTTTCAATGGATTCACCCTAGACGTCTTCAAGGCTGAGGTAATAATACATAATACAATTGCACATACCTTTCTTCTCACTTCCACTGCCAGAAACTAAGATTTTAACTTTCTTCCTCCCTGCAGAATGGAGGGGATGGGACATCAATTTTGCAACCAATACACATTTATCCCAAAGAATGCAAGAGGCAACACACTAGGGATATGCACATGAATAAATAGTGAGGTTTCAGATTTTTCAGGTGTGTATGAGGGCTGGTGCAAATATTTGTTCATGATTAATTTTCCAGTAGTCCTAATTCAGTTTCATGGTTTAGGGATTCCTTTTTTTGTTGGTATTATTGGATTTAGTTACTTTAGTTTGTGTAGTAGTGTATAGTATGCCTAATGCCTTAAATATTTCAGAAGAACATTGTATGGCTGTTCTGTGGTGAGACGAGAACTTTATATGCCTCATAATACTCTAAAATGATTTGGAACTTTATATGCGTCTGTACACAAATGAGGCTCCACCTGATACATACCTGAACTTTAGTGTTCATATCAATGTGTAACTTCACGTGATAGGGATCTGCTCTCTATTGCTCTTGCCCTGACTGATGTCTGTGGATAGTTTTTGGAATGCCAATCTTCAAAGTGATTTGATCTTTTCTTGTAGAACATAATTTTGTTCTACCAATTGATTATCATATCCATTTCTTGATCATCTATTTTGATCATTATCTTATTGGAAAGACTAACCCATACATGAATTTATTCTTCTAATGATAAATATAATATATTTTTTAGTTCTTCCATAGTAGAGAAAATGACAATGTCAAACATCCAATTTTGTATTCTACATCCATGACTGTCATTCATGTGCTTCTCGCCAAAGCTCTAATATTTGTATGCTAATCACTGATTGGGGATATGTTTGATAGGTCTTTTGAGGTGACCCCGATAATGTTGGCACCCATTGTGAAGCACCATCACATTACTCTGATTTAGTCTATTGCCCCTATTGGCAAATTAGCTTATTTTGTTGAATCCAGGTATAACTGGTAGTATGATGGTTCGTGTCCTTCTGAGATATCCATTTGTATGCCTGTAATATGACCCTGCTTCATATGGCACAATTATGGATCACAAAGAAATCATATGCTCATGTGTCATGTTAGGTGGAGGCCAAAGTACGCATGTAGCTTATTTGGTTTACTTGTATTAATATGTTTAACGTCATTTTTTCTAACAAGTACTTACCTATTAATATGTTGAATATAGCACTTGCAAATGTCATACAATTATAAAACCAGAACCCTCGTGACTGAGAAAAGCAATATAATTCAAAAATCATAATACATCCAGCAAGCGTAAAAACTAGTCACTGAATTTCCTAATTATGAGAAAAATAATGAAAACCAAGACATTACCGCTCTCTTCACTCCAAATGAATCTTATCTTTAATTGATATTGTCGTCATTATAAATAGAAATATTCTTCAGTTCAGTATACGGTGCGTTAATTACAAATAGTTGTTACGATCCTGCAGTAGCAAATGATGTCACCGGTAGGTGTTATATTTATATGGAGAAAAACAGGAGGGCGCACCACGCAGAGGTCCGGTTCATAGAGAAAAAAATACAGAGTTGAATGGAGAATGTAGCCACGTGAGCTGCTCAGGACTCAGGTGCACGGTGCCTCAAAAAAAAAAAAGGACTCGGGTGCACGAAAATAACTGGTGTTGGTAAACCTGCACGCTGAAAAAAAAACGGTTGGCTCGCCACGGAATAGGAACGTGTGGAGGAAGGCACGGGTGGGAAAAACCGGGTGCTGGTTGGTTCAGTGGCGAACTGAACGTCGGACTATGCGAAGTGGGCTCGGGTATGGAATAACTATTCCATACCCAGGGTATTGAATAGCGCTAGTCTATATATATATATGATAAATTCATTCTACTCCTGAGTGTAGTTACTTCCACATTCAAAAAAGCACTTTGCGTATGTGTACATACCCATTTATCAATTGGAGTATGTAAACATACCTAAAATAAGATTTATCAAAGTGATAACCATGAAAAAATTTGACTGGAACTCGTAATTTTTTGCACCTTGTGATACATGTTATTTCCTATATAGAAACAGGAGTATGTTCACAAACCATATATTTCCTCATATATAAAAAGAGGGTATGTCTACATACCACTTTTAAAAATCAAGTATGTGTACATACTTATTTTAGAAACCTCAAGTATGCAAAGATACGCTATAGTTTTGTGAGATACAAATATGGGAGTAGCTACTCCCGGCTCCCGGGAGTAGAAAAAACTCGTCCTATATATATATATATCGGATAAATCCAATGTACTCCCGGGTGTAGTTACTCCCACGTTCAAAATATCACTTGCGTATGTGTACATACCCATTTATCAATTGGAGTATGTAAACATACCTAAAATAAGATTTATCTAAGTGATAACCATGAAAAAATTTCAGTGGAACTCGTAAATTTTTGCACCTTATGATATATGTTATTTCCTATATAGAAAAAGGAGTATGTTCACAAACTATGTGTTTCCTCAAATATAAAAAATAGGTATGTCCACATACCACTTTTGAAAATCAAGTATGTGTACATACTTATTTTAGAAACCTCAAGTATGCAAAAATACCATATAGTTTGTGAGATACAAATATGGGAGTAGTTACTCCTAGGAGTAGAAAAAACTATATATATATATATATATACACACACGGA
Organism: Cenchrus fungigraminus; assembly: GCA_036936925.1. Taxonomy (NCBI): domain Eukaryota; kingdom Viridiplantae; phylum Streptophyta; class Magnoliopsida; order Poales; family Poaceae; genus Cenchrus; species Cenchrus fungigraminus. The sequence continues at coordinate 89,870,701 of CM072774.1, read as the reverse complement.
GAGTATACTCTGCGGCCAGCCACAAAATAGCTTATTCTGTGGCCAGCCTATCCTACCGTCCGATCCTCCTGTTTCTACACGGGTGCATTTACTGGTGTCTGGGAACCTAGTAGCGAGCCGACGGGGGTTACGAGATACGCGGACGCGGCATCATTACGACATTAATCACCGATGCGGCATTAGCGGTAGACGACAGGAGGTCTGACCGACCGCAGGCGCATTACGGCATTTTCATCATATGATTGACTGCTTTCAGGGCAGGAAACACTCCATCGTCCTGTGCCAACCTCCTCCGCTGTCCACTTCCATGGACATGGACTATGGAGGTCGTAACTCCCAGGGCGCATGGTCTGCGGCAGTGCGCGCGGCGATTGAGGCTACTCCTAGCCGCCTAGCGCTGACGGTAAATCCTGCTAGGCTGGGCATGGTGACGGTGGCTCCTGTCGAAGCTGTGTCACTGGAGATGATGGGAATGCCTCCATCGGATAGGACGTACACGCATGTGAGTATGCTTGCCCTAGTCTTTTTCTGCTCTATTGATTTGGCACAATAATCTGTGCTCGTTGAATACAGTAACATGAGAATGCACAATTATTGTTTACACATCCATGCAAAAGCACCGTGGTTACCACAATAAACTATAGTTTTACTATTCTTTTTAGGCGCACCTGCAATATCAAATTGGATTACCAGAATACATTAGGCATGATGGAGAGTTACTACAATTATGCACCATGCTATGTCGAGGTACCATTTTTACTATATTAACCAGAGGAATGTACTATCAAATAATTTGGATGGGAATAACCACAATTTATCACTATGCCAGTTCCGAAGAAACAAGTACTGCAAGATGGAAAAATATCTTAAAGTATTTACCTGATTGGGGTTATCGATTCGTCATAAAGTATTTATCGGAATAGCATCATCGATTTACCATAAATATTTACCAGACTAGCGTACCTCATCGATTTACCACAAAAGGTATTTACCATAACAGCATCATCAGTTTACTACAAAATTATTTTGAAATTCTTTCGTTTATAATCAAGGTTCATATTGCAGGAAAATAATATTTGAGATTATAATCAAGTCCATATAACAAGCTCTTGGCGTGCACCGGTGAAAGTCAAACAATATTCTTCAGTTTGCAAAATTGGTTGGTGGACTGATGAAACGAATCTTTTGTGCGACGATCCAAGCGGCCAGAAAAAAAGGGGCGTGATTATTGATTAATTAGCGGCGGCTAAATTGATTCAGGAGGTACGACCAGAGTCCATGTGCATTGAATGACTGAACAGTAAAGGCTGCTGGAAGCGTGGTCGTTTGGGCGCTAATTGCTGGGCCGCATGCTTTGTTTGGACCTCGCTATAGAATAAGTAATTCTATAGCCGGCTATAGAGTAGTAAGTCTATATATATATATATATAATACACATGGGTGCATTTGATATATAGGATGCACCCTGGCCAACCGGCACGCCAGATCGGGGCAACTTGCGCGAGCTGGCCCGCCCAACCAACCAAATTAGCACGGTCCAGGGCCCACCCTGCGCACACCAATTCCACCCGGCCTCCTTCCACTACGTGAAAACCTCAAATAGGTCACGCAGCATTTGTAACGGGTCCTTAACGCCCGTTACATGCACCCACATCTGTAACGGTTATTGTTTGGCGCCCGTTACCCATAAGCGCGGCAGACCGACCCCGGGGTTGGCCTCCACTAGAACCGTTACCAATGTGGACTTCTGGTAACGGGCTTCTTAAGCGTCCGTTACATGAATTCTTTGTAACGGATGTTAAATCGAGTCCGTTACAAAAGTTAAACCTATCGGTAACGGGCTCGTAAAGTCTGTTACCGATCAATGCCCTATCGGTAACGGGCTGTTTAAGTCCGTTACTGATCACTGCCGTATTGGTAACGGGCTATAAAGTCTGTTACCGATAATTTCGTACGGGAGACGCATGCTTGTTAGGATGCGTCTCCTTTGCTGGCGACCCAATTGGATACGCTCGTTTCTTAGGACTCGTCTCCTTTGATTGCCACCCAGGGTCGCCTTTTTTCTCACATCGGAGACGCACGTTGTCATTGCTCGTCTCTGTCTTCTCCTTCTGACACCACTCGCTCTCTCTCCGCAGAAGGGCACTCCCGTTCCGACAACAACACTCGCTCTCTCTCCTCAGAAGGTCACTCGCTCGATCTCTCTGCTCAGATGTCCCCGCCGGCCTGCCTCGTTCGCCGCCGCTAGCTGCGCGCGCTCTGAGGATCGCGCTTAATTTCTCTCCTCATAAAGCCGGTGTTGCAGCAGGCCGGCCGGCCGCGTGCGCGATGGCGAAAGGGGCCAGCGGACGTCCACCGCAGCGTCATCCAAAGTAGACGCCTCCGTGTCCCCTCCCCCTGGGGCTCGACGCTGTCCTCCGCGCTGTCGCCGCGGCCGCGACGCCGCCTCTGATCCTCCTCCTCGGCCGCGCTCGCCTCGTAGAAAGTCCTCGTCAAGATGGAAATTAATTGCCCTTTTTATTGAAATTCTTTAGTTGTCCTAATCCTCTTAGGTTATCGGTTTTTTTGTGTGATGAATTATACTCATTTGGTGTATGGAATGCAGATGGCGTCTGCTGCTCGGGCTTGGATGTACAGGCAGCCCTAAGAAGATTGGGAGAATTTCTTAAGCGGGGTCAATGATTTTCTAAATCAAGTAGAGGCGGATATGAGAAACCGTGGTGTTCAGACAATGCTATTCCCCTGTATAGATTGTATCAACTAGAAGAAATTCGCACAACGGGAAATCATTTTTCATTATTTGGTCACACGTGGTTTCACAAAAAATTACACGTGTTGGAATAAACATGGTGAGGAAGGCCTTAATGAACTCGAAGCAGGCTGCCTAAATGATGGTGAAGTGCGACACCATGCTACCGACCATGATGATGACCTTGATGACGGTGGAGTTTTTGAGGAAAATGAACCATTATTCCCACCAAATGTGATGAGGCCTGAGGATATCATTGATCAAGAAGTTAAGGGCTTCGATGATGGTGAGGTGTTGCAACGTGTGCACAATGTTGATCATATGTTGCGGGATGTTGAGTTTCAACGAGTGTACACACCTTCTGAATTAGCGAGGCTAAAGCAGTTCATTGAAGATTCAAAGAAACCCCTCTATCCTGATTGCCAGAAGTATTCTCGCCTTTTTGGTGATCTAAAACTTCTGCAGCTTAAGGCAGATCATGGTTGGAGCAACAAAAGTTTCAAACATCTATTGGATGTGCTTAGAGACATGCTACCTGAAGGAAACCATATAACAGAGTCTGTCTATGAGGCGAAGAAGATAATATGTCCTCTGGGAATAGAGGTTGAAAAAATCCATACATGCAAGAACAGTTGTTTATTATTTCGTGGAGATTATGCAGACCTTGACAAGTGCCCCAAGTGTGGCTATGATCGGTACAAGAGGAAAAAGGATGGAGATGATAATAATGCTGATGACGAGAACGAGCCCGGCGAGATCAGAGGCAAGAAGAAGAAGGCTAACAGAGGGACTCCTGTGAGGGTGGCATGGTATTTTTGCATCATTCCTCGGCTGAGAAGATGGTTCGCAACACGAAAGGAGGCCCAACTCTTGCGTTGGCATGACAAAGGCCGAAAGGTGCTTAAGCAAGATGGCAAGTTTAGGCACCCCGTAGATGCAGCACAATGGGGTAACATTAATAACCACTTTCCGTGGTTTGATGAAGACGTAAGGAGCATACGGTTTGCTATGAGCACAGATGGCATGAATCCATTCGGTAACCAGAGCTCAACACATAGCACCTGGCCTGTCATGCTATCGTTGTACAACCTTCCACCCTGGCTATGCAAGAAATATAAATATATGATGCTGACAATATTGGTCTCCGGGCCAAAGCAACCTAGCGACCGTATTGATGTCTACTTGAGGCCACTAGTTGATGACTTGAAGATACTGCGGAAGCCTGGTGTGAAGGAGGTTTGGATGAGTACAAGCGTGAGGAGTTCACAATGCGCGCCATGTTGTTCACCACCATCAACGACAACCCGGCTCATCGCGACCTCTCTGGCCAGAGTAAAAGGAAAGGTGCAGCTTGCCCACACTGCTTGGAAGATACTTGCGCAGTATGGCTAAGACATTCAAAGAAATACGTATTTATGGGGCACCGTCGTTTCCTCGGTAAGAAACATCCATACTAGGCCATGGATTGTTAGTTTAATGGGGAAAAGGAGAATCGAGAGGCGCCGTTGCATGTGACTGGAGATCTGGTCCACTTGAAAGTCAAGGACGTCAAAACTATCGAGGAGTTACCCAAACTGACTGAAAAAACCCTTGGCAAAAGAAAGCAACGAGATGGTGTAGAAGAAGAAGAAGGAATGTGGAACAAGAAATCAATTCTATGGGAGCTAGAGTATTGGCCGATGTTGTATGTGCGTCATTCGATTGACAACATGCACGCCAAGAAGAATGTGTGTGAAGCTACTTGTGGAACATTGCTACAACAGAAGTCCAAAGGAAAAGATCATAAAAATGCAAGGGAGGATCTTAAAGAATTGGGCATTAGGCCAGAGCTCTATGCAGAGGAAACAGAGATGGGGACGGACCTTCCTGTTGCTGCAACTACCTTGTCAAAGGCAGAGAGAAAAGAATTCTGTCAGTTTTTGCATGATTTGAAAGTACCTTCAGGCAACTCATCAAACTTCAAGAGGCTAGTGTCGGTGAAAGACATGAAAATGAATTTCAACTTGATGAAATCTCATGATTGCCATGTGTTGATGACAGCTCTTCTTCCTGTTGCACTTAGAGGTATCAAGACAGAACTGGTTTGTGACGCGGTCACGAGCTTGTGTTTATTCTTCAATGCAATAGAATAGAAGGTGATTGATGAGGAAAATCTATTGGACTTAGAGAGGAGGCATTTCGAGACCCTATGACAGCTTGAAGCTACCTTCCCACCATCATTCTTTGATCTCATGCTACATCTAATAGCACACCTCGCGAGGGAAATCTGGTTCCTTGGCCCATCTTACCTTCATCAGATGTTTCCATATGAGAGGTTCTATGGATTGCTGAAATCATTGGTACACAACTAGTTATTTCCGGAGGGAGCCATTGTTCGTGGCTACGAGACCAAGCAATGGATATCAATGGATACACGTTCTACACAATGGCCCAGGATAAAAAGAGCGTCTATCAAAATAGTGGTGTGCGTGTACGGGCCGTCGTCGACGACAATGATGATGATGATATGGTGACAGACACATATTATGGTCAAATAGAGGAGATATGAGAGCTTGATTATGTAGGATTGAAGGTAGCCTTGTTTCGTGTAGATGGGTCACCAATGGGAAGAGAGCTGTGAGCAAGGACAAATATGGTTATGTTAGTGTTGATCTCCGGGTCTTTGGTTACAAAAACGAACCGTTTGTCTTCGCCAATGATGTTGAGCAAGTGTTCTATGTACCTGACCTTGCAAAGAAGAACTGGTCTGTGGTTCTGCCTGGAAAAAAAAGGATTGTTGGGGTTGAAAATGTTGTTGAGGAGGAGGAATACAACCAGTTTGACGAAATTCCATCCTTTGACACTTCATACAAGCCCCGACTCTTGGGAACTAACAAAACACCGTACTTGCGAAGCGACCATAGTGAAAAAATCTATATACAGAAACCAAGGAAGAAAAAGCAAGCCTGATTTCTGCTGAATCCTTTTTGTAATACAGGTTGTGTCTATTGGTGGAAATGGAATCCGTTTTGTAATATATATATAGGATGTGGTGGAATTTTAATCCTTTTTGTAATATATTCTGCCTAAGATACTATATATATTCTGTTTATATTCTGCTTCAGTTCAGTAAGTGTGTTGCAGGCTGCTGACATTATTATCATCAGTAATGGGCATTAATATAAAAGAGACGATGATTGGCCAACCCGCGTCGCTTTTGTTATGGGCAAGAGACGAGAATTAGCCAACCCACGTCGCCTTTGTTATGGGCAAGAGATGCGAAATCACACACACACAGATTACATCAAAAGAGACGCGGATTAGCCAACCCCCGTCGGCTTGTTCTTCTTCATGCTTGCAAGTGAGTAGGTAAATCATACAAAAAATTGTACTGCACACAGATAATCACACAAGCATGTCTATTGAGATGCAAAATCACACACACAGATTACAGTCATCATTGATACATCAGAAGGTTACAAAGGGGCCATCTATGTTCATCATCACTAGGCACTATCAGGATGAGGAACATAGATCTAAACTAAGCAAAAGAGATATACTTCCGTCGGCTTGTTCTTCTTCATGCTTGCAAGTGAGTAGGTAAATCATACAAAAAATTGGACTGCACACAGATAATCACACAAGCATGTCTCTTGAGATGCAAAATCACACACACAGATTATAGTCATCATTGATACATCAGATAGGGAGGCCTCGGGATCTTGGCCAGCTCAGCAGCCTCGAACTCGCGTCTGGCTCCAGCTGAATCTTCGGCCGGCCAGAGGTAGAAGACCACTGCGGTGGTGGGTGCTGACTTGGCGATGTTGAGGCTCAAAGTTCGATCTTGCTCCTTCCCTGCCCGTCGGTCGATCGTCGGAGGTGAAGAGAAAGGAGGCCGCCGTCGGCTTGTTCTTCCTGACGAGATATGCTCCAGATTCTGGCTTCTTCTTCATGCTTACAAGTGAGAACAAGAGAAAGATACAGCAGAGGGTGGAAACATATCCCTTCAAAAATCCTCCTCCTGGAGGAGGGAAAGCAAAAGGAAGCGCAAGTTTGACGAGAAAGATACAGCAGTTGGTTCTGGGCTTCTCTCCCCAGACCTGATCTTTCTGTCGGCTTGTTCTTCTTGATGCCAGGAGGTTCTGGGCTACCTTCCCCCGACAGCTGATATATCACAAGGATTTTTCTAGCAGCTGTGCTAGAGGGATGAGCAACCCAGTCACCCATATCACAAGAATTCTTCTAGCAACTGAGAGAACGAGGCGGAGGAAGAAGAGAGAAAAGCAAAAGCTTACGCCTTACAAGATCTATTCTTTGTGCCATGGCTAGATCTAGATCTAGAGAAGAAGGAAGCAAGTGAGGAGGACCGATAGGCGTCGGTGCCTTTTCATAGCAAAAACAAGGAAGGGATAAGATCGGTTGTCAAAAAAAAAGAGGAAGGGATAAGATCAAGAGCATAGGAAATGGGAAGGTTCCCATGAAATTGATGCCAGATCCGGTCCATGGGGAAACAGTTGCCCAGTCAATGGCTGAGAGCAGAGGTAGTGATTCCAATGTAGAATTAAATGATACGTGGATTAACCAAATGTCGTCTGCAATGGAGAATTAAAGGATACGCGGATTAGCCAAACGTCGTCTCCATTGCTTACTTAAACTGTGTTTGGAAACAAATCTCCTGTATCTTCTCCTTCCAAAATAATTTAGATCCCCTGCCCCTTCATCTACCCGTGAAGAAACAGCAACTGCCTACTCCTCATCGTCACCATTCCCGGCCGGAGATGAATAGCATGCCGGGAAGAAGCAGTCGGCACCAGCCGTCATCGCTGCTGGACCTCCCTCAAGACCTCTGCATTGAGATTGCGGCGCGCGTCGGTGCGACCTCGGAGCGGCCCTTGGCTGACCTCCGCAGCCTACGCGGTACTTGCTCGACCATGCGCCGCGTGTGCGGCCACGGCGACGTTGGCCGGCGTTTGTCGATAGAGGGGATAAGAGATGAGATTTCTTGGGTGTGGGACCCCACCGCCTACAAAGCCTTCCTTGCTATGCTGACCGATCTCGGGAATCCGGAGGCTTGCTTCTTCTCTAGGATCAAAGCCGTGTTCATGGAAAACAGGGGAAGCAATGATCTCCGGCGCACCGCCGAGGGTGGGCACGATGCAACGGCCTATCTATACGCCATCTTGCCCTACAGGGACAATGGCGGTGCCGCTGCTGACGACACCGCGAAGCGGTACATGAGGCGGGTCGTGGGCGGCGGCAGTATGACGTCGAGATGGCTGAGCAATGAGGGGTGTCTGCCTTTGCGCGAGAAGGCCGCGCGTGCGATCCACTCCTCGACTTGGCGCATTTGGGGTGAACCACTGCCGCCTCCGGCACAGGTGCGCGGCGATCAGTCGTGCGCAGGCAACGGCGGCGGCTGTGGGGTGGATAAAGGATGGCTTGGAATTTCTCTGTTTTGCAGCGAAGACTGTATGCTCCGCCGCGAAATGGTGAAGTTCGAACGGAGTATTGGAATAGGAAATCAGTAGTGGATTAGCTTTTGTATGTTGCTCGTATTATCTGTGTAAATTTTTGGAAGAGCAGCAAAGCCGACGCAGGTTATCAGTCCCGTGTCGCTACTGACTGTGGGGCCCAGTTCTATTCAAATTAAGAACAATTCGCATTTCACCTTTTAATCTGCAATCAAATGTTGTAACATGTATTTCTTCGTCGTAATTAGTCCAAATTTGATATTTTTTTTTCTAAATTTTTCTAAAATCACCACATTTTCATTAATTTTATTGTTTAGTGTATATTCCGTTTCTTGAATAATGTTTATATGCCTTATTTTGTTCTTTGTAAGTACAACAACATATAAATAATATTTGTTTTACACAACCATTAGTGATGAAACTTTGCATTTCGTAAGCTTAAGGTGAACACAAGGTTTTGTTAAGTTTTCAAATGCTTATGAGTTCGAACATGTTGGAAAGTGTGGAAAACTTCAATGTTCAAGCAACATTCTAGGAAACTATGTGAGAGATGTAGATATTTGTAGACAAGTATATTATTCCTTCATCGAGACCATTTGAAATTTTGAAGACAAATTTAGGTAGCCGAATTATGTTGCCAAGTCAATTTGTAGATTTTTTAGATCAAATTTGATGTTATTAGAATTATTATATAATTACCATGGGGTGTAAAAACGAAATATAAGAATTTTGGGCACACAAGTGTGACTGTTGATATTTTATTCAAATACTAAATGTCTAAATATGAATTGTTCGTATTTTTATGATTTTTTAGGTGCTGTTTTATGGGCTCTAATATTTTAGGGAAGCAAGTTTCATTCCAAAAAAAATAGTGACGGGCCCACGCGTCAGCATCAGCAGCCAATATAAAAAAGATAACCGTTGCCTGCCCGCCCGGATGCAACTACCAACAAAGGCGATGCGGGTTCACTAACCATCGTCGCCAATGACACTGGCCCACGCGTCAGTAGGCTAACCCGCGTCGGTAATGACTATCCATTGTCTCTAAGATCTAATTCATCACAACAGATCTCCAGTTCATCACAACAGATCTCAAGTTCATCACAATAGAACACATATTATAGGAGACGTGGATGGATCTACTCGCATCTATTAGATCGAGTTGATTACATACAAAATCCAACAACCAAACTAATTAACTAAGCAGTTCATGATTGACAAACAAACTAAGCAGTTCATGTCCAACAACTTGACGAAGACACAAACACACACACATTATTACTATACATGGTAGAGGAGTCTATCATTTAGTCGGTCGCCACGGTCGGAGTCCCGCCGTCATCACTGCCGTGGCTGCCGTCGGAGCCGTCGTCGCCGCCGTGGCTGCCGTCGGAACCGTCAGAGCCGTCGGAGCCGCCATCGTCGAAGACGAAGTGGCGGCCAGCCCGCTTGACCACGTGGAGGTTCTCGAGCTTCTCAGCCAACCCGTGGATCCTGAAGGCGAGACTCTTCACACTCTGGTCCTTGTCCACTTCATGAGGCGCCTTGATGTCGAAGGCCTCGCCAACATCTTGAAGCTTTCTGAAGGCGCTCCTGAGCATGTCGACGGCGAACTTAGTGTCGTCGAAGAACGGTTCCTCGTCGGCGTCCTTGGTCGCTGACTCCTTCCCCTTCTCCAACTTCCTCCGACGGTGGCTTTCGTCGTCGTCATCCTCCCTTCGTCCCCGCTTCGCCGGCGGCGGGCTCCTCGACGCCATCTCCTCCTTGGTGATCTCTCGGTGACCGAAGATTTGTAGTGGTGGATCGCGTGGAGGAAGAAGAAGCGAAAGAGATGATAAGCTTATGGAAGAAGCAGGGGAAAGCAGGGGAAGGCAGGGGAGTTATATTGACAAGATGTGGAACCGTCAGGCGCCTCTGCCCCCACCCACTACTCCACTACTGCCACTCAATTGCGCATCGGGCTCCGTTTCGGGCGCAAAACCATCCAAAACCATGTGTCGCCTTTCAATTACGCGGGAAGGTGAAGGGGCAGGGGCAATGATGTCGGGCCCACTCGTCAGCGGCAGCAGCCGAACTGCGGTGCCTTGTCAATTTCCATTTATTGTTTTAGATGGCCGAGTCGCCTTCTTCAACTTCAACCCTCGTCGCTTTCAACTTCAACCCTCGTCGCCTTTCAATTTCCAAACCCCATCGCTTTTCTATTTCCTCCCATTCTCCTTGATGGTCACGGTGTGCTTGATGTAGCTGCTGCCAGATGATCTTGTCACCCAGATCATCATCCACTCCATCAAGGATGAGCCCGTCATCCATTTTCTGAACCTTCGTAATAAAATCTGCGGCACCTTCCGGTGTATCTACGACTCCGATGAGGTACTACTGCACGTGTCGCTGCGTGATCTTCGTCAGGTGTGCAAGTCAGGTCATGCTTTGAGCGGTGCTTCCGCGAGGCCAATCATCCGGAGGCATTATGCTTCGAGGGGATGGAGAGGTTGATGAGGTGGCAGAATCCCGATAAGGGTCTGAAGCTCGTCAGAGATGCCGCTGCTAAAGACTCCAGTGCCAAGTACTTCTTAGCGGTGCTGAAGTACCGTTGCAACCCTGCAGATCCCGAAGCCGTGGCACTGCTCCAGGAAATCAGCGGCAGCCCGTCGCCCCCTGACGGGCGGTGGAAGAACCACAACCTGCGGCGGCTGCGCTACCTCGTCAGACGGGATCTCGATAACATTGCATGATGGTACTGGCTTGGTGATGGCGACGACGACATTCCGTTGCTCCCCACGTCTGCATTTGGGCAGCGAGATGTAGGCACTATGGGCCGGAGACCTCAGAGATCATCCACTACTGCAGCGCCGAGTGTTGCATCCGTCATGAGTTCGACCTCTGGACGCGTAACTTCAGCGCCGCCGTGGAGTACGCTGTCAGCAGGATGAACATCGGGATGTAGGCGCAAGCATCAATGAACATTATCTATCTTGAATGTAAATTATTAGATATTACTAAACGCGGATTTGATTTTATCGAGATGTCGGTTTTTAATCGGTTTTTGATAGACAAGATTTGATTTGTCACGTTTGTGAGTCAAATCGAAGGTTGCGGTGGTCTCATTTGCCGCCGATGAGGCCCAAGATACCCTCTTGGGTGTCAAAACCACCGAAGCGGGCACGGCGGGGGCGGCGGTGGGCGGCGGTGCCCTCTGCTTCCTCCTTTGTTCTATTGGAGAATGAAGAACAGTTTATCCGTCCCGCGTCGCCGACGGCATTTCTCTTTTTAATCTGCAATCAAATTTTGTAACATGTATTTCTCCGTCATAATTAGTCCAAATTTGATTATTTTTTTCTACAGTTTTCTAAAATCACCGTGTGTTCTTTAATTTCATTGTTTAGTGTATATTCCGTTTCTTGAACAATGTTTATATGCCTTATCTTGTTCTATGTAAGTACAACATATAAATAATATTTGTCTTCCACACCTCCTGTAATGAAACTTTGCATTTTCGTAATCTTAAGGTGACCACAAGGTTTTGTTAAGTTTTCAAATGCATATGAGTTCGAACATGTTGCAAAGTGTGGAAAACTTCAATGTTCAAGGAACATTCTAGGAAACTATGTGAGAGATGTAGATATTTGTACACAAGTATATTATTCCTTCATCGAAACCATTTGAAATTTTGAAGACAAGTCTAGGTACCCAAATTATGTTGCCAAGTCAATTTGTAGATTTTTTAGAGCACACTAGATGTTATTAGAATTATTACATCATTAACATGGGATGTAAAAACGAATTCTAAGAATCTTGGGCACACAAGTGTGACTGTTGATATTTTATTCAAATACTAAATGTCCAAATATGAATTATTTGTATTTTTATGATTTTTTAATTGCTATTTTATGGGCTCTAATATTTTAGGGAAGCATGTTTCATTCAAAAAAATAGTGGCTGGCCCACGTGTCAGCGTCAGCAGCCAAAATAAAAAGATAACCGCTGCCCGCCCGCTGGACCCAACTGCCAACAAAGGCGATGCAGGTTCACTAACCATCGTCGCCAATGACACTGGCCCACGCGTCAGCGTCAGCAGGCAAACCGTGCGCGGGCTGCTCAAAATTTCCCACCTATATTGACTATAATGCCCATGGAATTCCAATTCCACCAGAGAGCCATAAAGGGCACGCCAGTTATTTCCTTAAACACAGTTACGCGCGCAGTTCCTCAGGGGACATATTCGGTTCCTCGCTAGACAGATCCACAACGCCTGCACTCTCCCCACCACGCCGCCACTCTCCCCGCTCGCCTTCGCCGCTCTGTCCCCGCTCGCCTTCGCCGCTCTCTCCCCGTCGCAGCCCTGCTCTTCTCCAGCCCCACCGCTCCCTGCGTGATGACGGTGACGAGGATGCGGTTACTGGCGTGCGGACGGCTTCCCGACCAACCTAAAGACGGTTGACGCGGATCCGTCATCCCCGGCCACGACGACGAGCCGGCCACCTCAGGCCACGAGCCGACGTGGATCCGGCCCCTCTGACCATCACGAGAACAACTACTTCATTCGCGACAGAGGTTAGTCCTGCTTGAACCCCCAACGCCCTCTCTCTGCTCGGCCACCAAATCTGCTATATATTCATGTCAATGTGGATTAGGGAGACATGCCTTGATAGTTCATTTTTAATTGATTGACTGTGGATTTGATGGATGGATTTTGTTGCTCCAAGTCTATTTGAAAAAATTGTTGCTAACAGATGAAGTTATATGAACTGTTGAAATTCATTTTCATGTTCCTGGTGCTACAGTTTTTGCACTATAAATTCATGAAAAGCATTGACGATTAATGCATACTTTAATTCTGCTATGCTTTGAATGTACCAGATCGACAGTTATGCTTTGGACCTGTTAGCATACTTTAATTCTGCTATGCTTTGAATGTACCAGATCGACAGTTATGCTTTGGACCTGTTAGCATACTTTAATTCTGATGGCCACATAATGTCAGTGGGAATTGCATTGCAGTGGTTTATAATGTAGTCCACCCAATCTGCTATATATTCATGTCAAGGTGGATTAGGGAGACATGCCCCAAGCTTATCATCGACATACACACTTGAGATCTCCCACACAGGTGTTGCACAACATCACTGCACTTTCATGAAAATGGACAAGGTAAACTAGAGTGAGACGGCTGCCCCATGGGTCAGTCGAACCACTGCTGGTTCTCCTTGTTTCTCATATTCTTCAAGAGCGATGGTATGTGCACCCTTTATCTCACTCTCTTTGATTCATGAGTTTGAATGAGTTTCAATCCTTATCTTCTAAGTCAACTCATGGAATCTTGCTCTACCTGCTTTACATGTTTCCTATGGTTGGCTTGCATATGTTTTATTCCATACTTATCATCTTAATGCTTGCGAACAAATATCATTAGGGAACTCTTGCTCATCTAAGTAGTTGATGTTTGAGATATGGTTTGATGATATGATCTTCTCTCTCAATGTTTGAGTGCTTGGGAATTTTATTTGAAAAATTGAAAACCCTTTGCAAAGCACCTCTTTGATATGCCAAAGTCCTACCAAAGCCATATGATGTTTTTAGTTAAAAACATTATACTCATATGCTGCTTGTTATTGCATTGAGCTTTGTCAAATTGTCATGACCCTTGTGATAATTCTTTTCATGCTTTCATGATCAAGATTCATGTGCACTCCATTTCCCCTTGCTATACTTCTACACTGGAAGTTAGCATTGTATCATCCATCCATTACATAAAAACAAAGCTCCATGTGTGGTGTGACCTCTCTTTCCAAAAGTATTATTGAAAAAGAGACATGGGCAATGCAAAAAAAACAGAGAAAGAAAAAAATACACCATGCTCAAAGCATGAGTGAAAAAAAGATGCTCAAAGCATGCAGAAAAAAAGATAGCCCATGTCCAAAAGAATGAAGAAAAAGGAGAGAGATGTGATCATGCAAAAAGGAGTTCCAATAAATTAGATGGTAATAACTAGCACTCGCTCCGGGCCTAGTGTCCACCTTACCATCACCACAACATTTATCATATATATGGTAATATCTAGCACCCATACCGGGCCTAGTATCCACCTTACTATAACCATCACATCCATACACGTGCACATCTTGATCTAATTGTATGTATTGTTTTTCTCCTTGGATCCGGTTTTTGACTTTGCAATATATGTGATGCAAGTATGCTTTATCTTATATCCTACCCTGAGCTCCACATATAGCCATCATTAGAAATAGGATGAAAAAAGGCAAATCTAATGCCTTGGTGAGGACATATACACATTGAGTGATCTGAGAGAATCAAATGAGGAAGCTAAGCGAAGGTTTCTTTCGAAAACTTATTGCAAAACCCCGAGTTACTTGACATGATGAGCAAAAGTGATTTGATTCACTACCGTTCCATTCCTCAACTACCCAAGATAGCATGATAGCCATTCCACAGAGTTCATAGGTACAAGGTATGGTTTGGAATATCTCTTATGCTTACTTCATACCTCTGGATATAATGTCCCACTTGATTTGTTCTCCCTTCACTCGGGACGAGCAAAGGTCAAGTGTGGGGGTGTTGTTGACGGCTGTTAAGTACCACTTTTATACCATCAACTCCTGCATAAAATAAATAAAAAGTGAGCATCAACACTAGGATAGGGATTTATACTGACAAATTCCACAAGTGTTGTTGTTTCAATCTTTTGTTGCAGGACACATTAAAATGCACATGAAATGATGGAGTTGAGAGCAAGCAAACCAATGGTATGAATATGTCATCATCATAACCAATCTCAAATGCCAAATTGGATTGCTCCACTGCGACCGGCTCGTCGAGATGATCAAAATGGATATATCATTTGCCTACTTTGGAGTTCGGATGAAAGAGATATGCACAAGATATCATGTGGGCTCAATGGGACCCACACCAGGCCACATGGCGACGTGCTGCCACACAGGAGTCCACGTGTCTATGACACCTCATCGATCCAAGGAAACACACCTTCGACCAATCAGGAGCCAGTACACGGATCCAAGGGCCCACTTCCCCACGGAAACAGGCTAAAAACACCGCAAACACCCCTATACCCACCTTGGGACCCACCTGACAGTCACCCAGACGAAAGGCGGCGCAAACGGAGCCGACCCGAGATCGGCCGACCCCACCTTAAGGCGGTTCGCCCCCATTTTCCACGTGTCGTCTCCCCATTGGATCCTCAGGGCATTGCTGGGGTGCTTGGGGTGTCCTCACGAAGTTGCCCAGCCCCTATAAATAGAAGTGAGGGGGGTAAGAATAGGGACACACCATCTCACCCAAGGATGAGAGCTTCCCTTGAAAGGAGAGGCCTCTCCTTGGTAGATTAGAGAATAGGAGAGTGAGAGAGAGAGTTGTATCTCTATAGATGCTTGTTCTTCAATTAGAGTAAAGTAAGTATTTCTGCAGTTTCTATTTAGACTAAAGTAGCATTCATGCATAGGTTATATGTTCTTGTGTTCTTCGCTTGTTCTTGATTTAGAGGCTTGTGTTCTTTGCGAACACAACCTTTCGATCTTGTAGCATAGGTTCATAAGTGCTCATATCCGTTTGTATGCATGTTCGTCATTTAGAATAAAGTGGATATGCTTGCATGCTCTGATTAGAATAAAGTGTGTTCGTGATTCCTTTCTAATAGTTTATGCTAGGTTGCATGAGTAGCCTTTTTCCTCTGCTAGTGCGTAGATCCTGGGTTTATGCGTTCATCTGCTGCAAGTCGTTCGTATACGTTGGAAGCATAGTACGGGACCGAGTGCTCTCTCGTATGCCTTTAGTATAAGCTATAGTGAGTGAGATCAGTTCTCTTCTGTGGTCGTAGTTCTATTAGTACGGAGTGCCATAGTCCGTTGGCTACGGCAGTAACCACAGCGTGGATGTTGTGACACGCTACCTGTTATCATTCGTTCGGCTTATCCCAAGGTTAGGTAGAGGCAGTCCAGGAGGTGGTGACAGCCCTTCTGGCCCTTGTTGATCCTCCACGGCTGGATATAGTCAGAGCTCCGTTCCACATAGATCTGCGTACCGGAGTCGCCTGTTAAGTCAGGGCTATCGGTACCCTAAGCCAAGTTCTATCTAGAGATCGACCTTTATTCTCATCTATAGTGCTATCTTTAGGAATCCTCTTTATCCTTACCTCTTGCCTGGGTATGTCCTTGGACCGACTGTACGAAGTTAGTGCACACACGTTCCCTTGGATTCGATACCCTTGGAATACTTTGAGGTGAAAGCTACAACGGTATCCGTGCGCTTGCGAATTTATTTCGTGTGTCGCTAAAATACCCAACACATATGAAAGCAAACTAATTTAGGAAAGCATATAAATATTTTTGGTATTTTTAATTTTGTAGATTTTTATGTGTTTTTAGCATACGGGGTTCTGAAAACAAATGAAGATACAAGTTACCTTAGAGTGGGGGTCCTCCCCCAAGCTAGCTTCAGGCTCACTACTTTGGAGGGGGATATCCCATCCACCGATAGTAAGCCCTCTGCTCCTCCAACTATTGCTGCTGTGCCTATTCGATGGCGTGAAGGACAGCGTTCTCGGGAGAGATTGTCTCGAACGGATTGAGCAGAAGGCACAGAGAGCTAGGAGCAAGGGTGGCTTGCCTCTTCTTTTGTCAGAAACTTATTGAATTGGAAAGTGAAGGATGTCTTACCAGATCTCTCCTAACGGAGGGCTTCTTACGACCCTTGGGCTTTTGCAAGTTTTTGATCATTGAGTATCTGTTCCTTTTTGGGACGGAATTCGGACCTTTCCTCTTTGCCATTAATGTGGAGTATGATTAAACCCGCTCCAACATCAATATGTGCTTCAGCAGTACTCAAGAACGGTCGCCCTAGTATGAGCGGTGTTTCTTTATCGATGTTCATGTCGAGTACCACGAAGTCGACGGGGACAAAACAATCTCGGATTTTGACTGGTATGTCCTCGGCAATCCCCGCTGGGTATCGGATTGATGAGTCAGCGAGCTGCAGCTGCAAAGTGGTTGGGGACAATTCCGTATAATTTAATCGATCAAAAACTACCTTAGGCATAACGCTGACACTTGCTCCAAGGTCACAGAGAGCATGATCGAATTGTTGTGTCCCGATCGTACAGGTAATCGTAGGGCACCCTGGATCCATCTTCTTTTCCGGAAGACGGTTGAGTATAGCAGCACTACATTCTTTCGTGAGCTTTACCACCTCCAACATTGGTAGAGCCCGCTTCCTGGTGAGACTATCCTTGAGGTAGCATGCATACGTAGGTACCCGCATTGCCTCAAGGAGTGGAACATTGATGTAGACTTTCTGAATCATATCAACAAAATGAGTGAATTGTTCATCCACTGTCGTCTTCCTGTTTCGCTAAGGGAACACCAGGATATTTGTTTCGATAAATTCTGGATTCTCTGCCTCTCCTTCATGTGCCCTTTCTTCTATGGGATCCCTTCTTCCTGGTGCTTGTTCTTTTATATCAGAAGGGCCCTTGCTGGATTCCTCACCTTCTCTCATGCTCTTCTTACTGGTCCCTGCATGGTTAGGATAAGGCGGGTCGCGAGTGGTCTTGCCCCCCCTCGTGACTACCGCTTTTGCATTTTCAACTGGGGGAACCATAGCAGTCAACCGAGCCAACTAGTTTTCTATCATCTTATTAAAGCTTAACTGGCTCTTGAGAGCAGAAGAGAGGCTATCAACCATAGTGTTAAGGCTTTCCAAAGCCTTATCATAGGCAGCTAACTTCTTATTGAAACTATCATTGATCTTAGCTTGCCCAAAACAAGATCTTTCAAGGAAGGTTGGTTGGGATTGAAAGAATTACCTTTATTACCTCCTTGATAATAAGGGCGTTGATTCCATGTTTGACCTCCCTGTGGATGATAACCATTGTTATTGCCGTTCATGAACATCACATCCTCCTGGGTAGTAGGGCAGTAATTCCCTGAATACCCAGTGTTACCATAGACTTCGCAGGTCATGCGAGAATCCATAGCTTGGGTAGTGGTGGCCATGGCAGCCTTCTCATTAGTTAGGTCATCCATTCGCTTCATAAATAGGTCCATCTTAGCGTTCAACATATCTGCTTCCTTGACAGGATGTGTACCACTTTGTCGTGGCTGGAGTCGATCATCACTCCACCCTTGGTTGGAGACCATCTTCTCAATAAGCTGAGTTGCATTAGCAATAGTGAGTGAGAAGAAAGCTCCTCCAGCAGCAACATCGACATGTCCTCGGGCTGTCTGAGTCAGCCCATTATAGAAATTCTGCAAAATAAGCCAGTTGTCCATCCCATGATGAGGACAGGCCAAGATGTACTCTTGAAGCCTCTCCCAAGCTTCTGGGATAGTCTCATTTGCTGCTTGTTGAAAGCTTGAAATCCTTCCCCGCAGGGCATTGGTTTTACCCAACGGAAAGAACTTCGCGAGGAATGCCCCTGAGCATTTTGCCCAATTATTAATCTCCTCACAGTTCACATAGAACCACTGCTTCGCCTTTCCCAAAAGTGAGAATGGAAACAGTCGCAGATGAATAGCATCTTCCTACACTCCTCGTATGGTGAAGGTGCTGCACAGTTCCAGGAACTGTTGCAAATGGGCGCTCGCGTCTTAATTAGGATTGCCACAGAATGGGCTAGCCTGTACCATTGTAATGAGGCCAGTCTTGATCTCGAAGTTTCCGTTCCCGGTGTTGATCTCGGGGCCTGTAGGCACCTGATCAGCAGATGGAGTAGAGTACTCATGGAGAGTCTTCTCGACGTTGGGGTTGGCCATAGGAGTTGATGTAGATGGCACAAAGGAAGCTAGGTCGCCTTCCATACATACATGCTGGGGAGAACCGAAATGAGTTCTAGCTCTCCTTACAAGTGACTCAGGATCTTTAGTGAAATTCGGCGGTAAGTCGAAACCAGTCATGCACTACCTGTCTTCGTCATCCAAAGACAAAGAAGACAATCAAGGTTCACCTGCATTGAGAACTGCTTTACCCTGTCATGATTATAAACATATGCAAAGTGTTGTCATGTTATCCTTTAGCCTTCCCCGGCAACGACACCAGAAATGCTTGTTGACTTTTCTTAACATCATCACTAGGTTTGTATCCCCGGCAACAGCGCCAGAAATGCTTGTTGACATTTCTTAACGTCATCACTAGGTTTGTATCCCCAGCAATAGCGCCAGAAATGTTTATCGACATTCCTTAACATCTTTGCTAAGTTCGTGAGTTCATAGCAACGATGCCATAAATGTTTCGATGGTAATCCTAACGTTTACAAAGAATCCGCAAGCGCACGGATATACCATTGTAGCATTTCCCCAAAGGAGTATTCCAAAGGGTATCAAATCCAAGGACGGCATGGTCGGATTAACATGTGCAACACTATTGCAATGAGTATAGATCAATGATGAGAATAACTCAGGTCCTAAACACAGGGGTGAGATATGATAATGATAGATTAGTGTGAACACACTCGAACTCGTTCTCTCTATGGTACACTACGACTTAGGAGGCAACATACGAGTTAGCTCTAGGTTCTAAGGTACTAAACATATAAAGTCAGTAGATACCAGTCAATCACATAAGCATTGTATGAATATCAGCTCAGCACCCAGGCACAAACGAGGAGCTAACTGCCCGTGTCGCTTCCGCACGACGTCGGTTGTTAGATTTTAGACTCCTACATTGTACCCGAGCGTGAAGGAGTACAAAGGGTCCAATGGCTGTCACTACCGCGGCCTACCTCTATCAATCCGTGGGGCACGCTCATATGCAACACAGCTACTCAACCCAAGCACCATGCTTGCCTTGTTAACTAGACACTGACCAGCCCGGGCTATTGTGACCCAGGTTAGTGCCACCAGATAACTGGACCGTAGCTTGAACTCAAACTTAATACAACACAAACACGTGATCTAACTGGATCAAACTACGCTAGTCATACAAATGGATTCGTGTTCTACTATGTCTATTAAACAGGATCAAAGGGTCGTGTTCGTGAAGAACACGAGCCTCTAACTTATGAACAAACAACAAAGACATGAGTAAATCATCCGTCAAGTGGATCGAAAGGCTTTGTTCATCAAGAACAGGAGCCTCTAAACGATGAATGAATGAAGAACACATGAACGAATCACCCACATATGCTAACACTACTTTAAATGAAATAGCTGAATAACTGAAGTAGATCAAAGTCATACAATAAAATAAAGATACAAGAGAACTCATACCTAGACCCCAAAGTAGACTTGGAACCTGAAGTAGAGATACTCTAGCCTACCTCCTAGCCTTGGAAACCAAAAGTGAGAGAGGAGTTGGAAAGTGAGTTGGGTAAGAAATGAGTCCCCTCCCTTCTATTTATAGGGTTGGGACAACTTCGGGAGAATGGCGTGAGCACCCAGGGAGTGGACCAGGAGCCAACCAGGTGACACCACGTGGAAGCCCCTAAGTGGCGGCCTCAAGGTCGGTTCGGCTGACCTGTGGGGTCGGCTGACCCCCTGTGGGCCCCACTCGGGGTGTGCTTCTTCGTGGTGGCTATCCTGTGGGTCCTAAGGTCGGTTCCCGGTGTCCACCTGAGTTTGAGGCGGTTTGCCTACCCGTGGGCCCTTCAATCCATGTGACGTCCACGTGTCGCCCTCCGATTCGTCAGGGTTGCTTCCCTTGGATTGCTGACATGGCTTGCATGCATGGGATCCTAAGTGGCAGCCCTTCCTTGGCAGAGGTGACGTGGCATGGACCATAGAAGGTGAGTTGTCAGTTCTTTTATGCTTATTTTACCTGTAATCACAAAAGCTCTAAGGACAAGTGGAACTACATTATTCTTAACTAAATGCATGTAAGAAATTCCTTTTGCTCCTTTATTTATGAGTATATTGACGGCTAAAGTAAGCACATAACAGCCATCAACAGTACTCCAGCATCTTCTTCCATTGGTAGTTACTGCTCGGAGACATCTTCCTGCAATAGTAGCCATTGGCATCCTAAAGACAAGTGCAAACACGGGTTGAGGGCTATGGTGAAGTATGCTTGGACCTTTCTCAACCCTGGCCGCCGGTTTGCTGGCTGCCCAAAGGTAATGGCTAGTTGGCTACCTGCTTATGTGGTTCATTTGGTCAACGACGATTGTAAATGGGACATTTAATTTGCAGGAAGAAAAAGAGCAATGTGATTACTTCTACTGGATTGATCTAGAATGGGATGAATGGTCATATGCTGTTATGGTGAAGCTCATGAAAAAGAAAGCGAAAGCTGAAGAGGATGCAAAGCAGTGGGAGGGAGAATTGGGAAAAGCTGACTGCGAGATTAGAGAGATTAGGAATGAGCTCAAAATAGCGCGACAAAAACTTCAGAAGGCTACCGCCGAGCTGAAGTCAATTGGGAATTATAGGCACAATGTCAAACTCGCGCACGTGCTGCTTGCTTTATTTGTTGTTTTTGCGGGAATAGCGAGATTGATGCTCAGTGGCAAGGCTAATTAGATGTGTCGATCAGGTATTCTACAAGTGTCACTTTGGTATTGTGAACAATGTGTCAATCATGTATTCTGAACATTGTGTCATATGCTTTTGAGCATTGTACTGATGATGTATTGCCAAAATCGACCAAGAAATGCACGGCAGTTAGTATCCACCACATTGTACTGACCATTTAGTCCGACCTGTTCACATTTCCAAGAACGTAATTTCCGTTAGGTTAACCAACAGTCATAATGAATTATTATTGTTATCCCAAAATCAACGGAGCAGTAGCGACGGTTGTTTTGGGTGGCGAAGGAGCAGTGAATTTACTGTAAATGCGGAGAAAGGAACGGTGGATTTGTTGTAAATGGGGTATTGATTGACTTCTTCCACCTGGGGTACAGAGAACCTTTTTGCAATTGCATCTCCTCCTCTCGGAAGGAAGATCCGTGAGAGTATAGTGCTCTCTTCCAAGTCTCTGTATCAATTTGAATGTGCATTTGACCTGGCACTCTGATGTTTGATCAAACTATTTTAGGACTTCGGTAGGTCAGTAATCATGTTGTCGAGGCGGTTGCCGTTATCGCTGGTGGTGCTCCCAACCGAGGTGAACATTGACATCGCTGGCCACCTCACTGCGACCTCAGAGCAGGCCATGTACGACCTCCGCAGCCTACGGGCGACCTGCCGGGAGATGCGTCGCGTGTGCAAGAACGCGGCCGTTGGTCGGCGTGTGGCGCTAGAGCGATTTGCTGTCGAGCTGCAGTGGAACGACCACAAGGGCTACGATGCCCTCCTCGATTGCCTGACCCGCATAAGAAACCCGGAGGCATGTTTCCTCTCCAGGATGGACATCCTATTCGGGGAAAACTACAACTCCCGGTCATCCATCGCCAAGCTCGAGGAGGCCGCCCAGGCCGGGCACAATGTGGCAGCCTATGTAGCCGCCATGGTCCTCTACAGGGCCCATGGCGGCGCCGGTGATGATGACACTGCGAGGCGGTACATCAGACAGGTCGAGGGTGAGGAAGAATCGGTGGCCGCGACATCGATGATGATGTGGACGGACAAGGGTTGCCTGCGGTGCCGTGAGGCAGCCTCAGTGGTGATCTGGCGAGTGACATGGCGCCGATGTGCAACGCTGGCACCGCCAGTGGCGCGGGGCAATCATCAGTGCACAGGTCGCCTGTGCTTCAAGATGAGCTGGGAAGAATGGTCACTTTTTTATGATGAGGAATGTAGAATTCACTCTGAATGTGTTCTGTTCAATAGCAAAATAATTGGATATCTGCATCCAAGCAAATTAAACCTTGACATGCGAGAGTGATTTTGGATATCTTTTGTTTCTAGATCAATCCCCTAATATCTGCTCTGTTTCTATCTCTCTTCATTGCTTCCCGTGTAGCAATCTTTACTCGTGCACGGATTGACAAGATGGAAACCAACTTCTGGTCTTCCCCCATTTATTTACCACGGCCGGTACTTGGAATAGTTCATCGCAATTTGGAGAGGTGGAAAATCAATATTGGACAATTTTAAAACAAATAATGTGATCCAATTTTCACTATCTCAGAAACTACGAAATCCGTAATCAGGTTTGCCCAATTCAAAACAAGCAACTTTTGCTAGGAAAGGAATGAAAATTTTTGTCTGGTCTGTTAATGTTTCGTAAATCCAAACATCTGGTCCTGCCCGGGTTGTATTGCCTATCTCTTGCATGCTTTCATTTTGTGGTTACCAAGCATGACTCCTCAAAAAAGAAAAATGAAGCCGTGGTTCAAACTCTAAGTCAGCTTGCTTGTCTTCACGATTCTTTCCTACTAACCAAGTCTTGGAAAAACAAATCTTTGCTAGATGGGGTATGGTAGTGTACACTAACTAGAGTTGACACGGTCTTACTGAAAGCCAATTTGTTGCCCATCGCTTCAATTTTCTCTACCTAAGCCACGACTTCACATTCGAATTGTGCACGTTTTTGGCTCTCCCTAAGAAGGATGATATCATAGCTCACCTTGTCCAAATTTAAAAAAAGCATCTTTTTCCATCAAATGATTCAAAATATTTCTCTGGTCTACTCATGGTTCTTAAACCTAAACATCCGACCTCCTTTCGTGCCCTTCTTCTATTGCCTATCTCATAGCAAATGCTTTAGTCCGGTCTAATAATGTTTCATATACCAGAATAACCGGTCTCGTTGCAACTTTCGATCTCATCATGTTCAAGTGAATTAAGTTTGCTCCAAGTTCAACGAGATTGCAAATTACGCGCCTAGGCCATTTGCCTGACACGATCCCCGAGGAGACCCTGCACCTTTCCCTTGGCAAAAGAGATCTATTAATATATATTGGAAAACACTTTTGCATCTCCTCCTCAACTTAAGAAAACCCCATCGACATCTCCTCCTCTCAGCACAAGAAGACCCCATCGGCATCACCTCCTATCGTCGCAAGTACCGTCGTCCTCTCTCCCAATTCAATCGATTTCATTATTCTTTCGACCTTTTCCTCCTCTTTGAGCAAACTAATTTCTATGTGCATTTCAGTGCATATCCCCTAATGGCCGGTGACAATCATCGTGTGCCTCCTGTGGAGCTCACTCTCCTATCATCCACGCCAGCTAAAGCTTCGGTGGGGCCGAGATGCGGCGACTGCGGTAGGACAGAAACGCCGTAATGGATGGCCGGGCCGATGGGGCCCGGCACGCTTTGTGCCGACTGCGGCCTTCATCGCTGGCATGCCGGGTAGTGGTGGGACAGGTGTTCTCTCCGGATCTCTCAAACCACAATTCCCATCTCACCGTCGCCACCAGAAGCTGGTGTGCAGTGGGTAGAGTGCCCGAGAGGCTGGGCTGGTCGCACGTGGCAGCCGTGGCCCTCCACTCTGCCATTGATGTCAAGTGCACCTGCCGCGTCGACTGTCCTAGAGAGCTTAGGCGCACGGCCGTTCCCGTCCCTGCTCCATAGGCCGGTGGCGTTACCCGCCACTCGGCCAATGATGTTAAGTGCGCCCGCCGCTTCGACTGTCCCGGAGAGCTCAGGTGCACGACCGTACCCGTCACCACCAGAAGCTGGCATGCATTGGGTGGAGTGCCCGAGAGGCCGAGTTGGCCGCACGTGGTTCTCGTGGCTGTCCGCTCCGCTACTGATGTCAAGTGCGCCCGTCGCGTCGACTGTCCCAGAGACCTCAGGCGCACGGGTATTCCCGTCCCTGCTCGACAGGCCGGCGGCATTGCCAGCCGCTCGGCCATTGATGTCAAGTGCGCCCACCACGCCGACTGTCCTGGAGAGCTCAGGGGCACATCCGTTCCTATCCCTGCTCAAAAGGCTGGCGGTGTTGCCAGCCGCTCAGCCACCTATGTTGGAGCCATTCCTGTTCGACGGCGAGGCGGTGCCTTTGATCCTCGATGACCCGGACTGGATGAAAAGTTAAATGCCAACAATAACAAGTGTCACTTTGCTGTAGTGCTAATTAGTAGTTTTTGATTAAGTTTGGTCCCTCCGTATTTGATTATGCTGATTGTAAGATCAGAGAACTCTGTTTCCTACTACGGAGTACTTTGGATGGATGTTCGTTCGAAAAATGTGAACCTATTTTGCAAACAAATCAACAAATAATTTAGTCCGGTCTTGTCACTTTTTCTTAACAGTAACATCCGCCCATTGCCATCCTCGTGCCACAACTTCCCATGGAAGGTGGTTTCCATCATCAAGAGATCACAGACATGTTGGTCATACGGCGCGGGGACCTGCACATCAGCCCCTCAACGGTGGAAGATGAATGGAAGCCACTCAAGACTCAAGAGGCACCCGTTGCTTACCTTCTCACCGAAGTGGCACAACTTCCCAGGCAAGGTGATTAACCCCACATAAATCGCCATTCCTACCCCCCACCATCGGCGTCCTCACCAGTTCCGAACCACTCTACCACTTCCCAAACACTCGCGCCTCACTCCTACTACCCAGCCGACGCAATGAAGCGATCAGGCTCCCCGTCTCGCTGGCTATCCCCCACCAGCTCCCCGTCGCACCGGCTCTCACCCTCGCCCTTCAACCATTCCTCCGGTGCCACATCCTCTTCGCGTGCCCGTGACTGGGTGCCGCCGTGCGAAGGCCAGCACTTCGCCCACATGTTCACGGAGGTGCTGTGGGGCCACATCCACGGCACACCGCCGCCGCGCTCCGACACCGCCAATGTCGACCCGCCGTCGCTCGTCGGCGGTTTGCTAAGAGCCGGTGGTGGCTCACCGACGGATACCCAGCTTCCTCCACCGTCGCTGCCACTGCCCTCCGACGACGCCAACGTCGACCCGCCATCGATCGCCAGTGCTTTGCTAGGAGCAGGTGGTGGCTCGCTGGCAGATATCTAGCCTCCTTCACCGTCGCCGCCTCGGAAGCTTACATTTACGGTTACCCTTCCTGCTGCTGAGTTTGACTCCGACTCCAACTCCCAAGCTGGCACAGACTCGTTTGAGGACCGTCTGTTGGTGTTTTAGACCGGCAACCTACCAAGGGGGGTACCCGAGGTAGATGTTTGTGGCCTCACCGAGATCGGGAACTCGAAGGAGAGACACATGGCACACAATTTAGACAGGTTCGGGCCACGGGGTGCGTAATACCCTATGTCCTGTATGCTACGTAGCTCTTGGTTGATTGGGTGCTGTTACAAGATGATGCAGATAGATAGATAGATAGATAGGGGTCCCTGCCTCGCCTTATATAGTCCAGGAGGCAGGGTTACAAGTCGGTTTCAGGGGAGAGTAATAGTCGTACACAGGTAGGAGTACTCTACATGGGTTCGGACATGTCTAGCTTCCTAACCGAGTACTAGTCCCCTGGCTGCCTTGCGCTCCACGCCGTCTTGCACTGTGTAGCACAAGTCGAGTAGTCCCAAGGGCCCACGTAGTAGTCGGTCCCAGTTCCCGCCTGGGTAGTGGGCCCTGGAATGTCCATACGACAAGCCTAGAGTACTTTGTAGTCGAGTAGGATGTCATGCATCCTTGGCGAGTAGTCCTTGAGCGTCCCCGAGTTCCACAAGCCGAAAGTCCTCAAGAATGCTTGAACCATCCCGAGGCTCAAAGGTACTCCAGCTGATCTTTTAGTAGTCTTGAAGTCTTCTCAAGTAGTCCCCAAGCGTCCCCGAGTGCTTCTCTCGAAGGTCTTCAATAGTACTCGTGATGTCTTGATGAAAAACCATATGGAAAATGTGATTCGAAGAATCGCATTCCATATGGAATGTAGCCCCCGAGCCTTAGTTCGAATTGTAGATTCAAGCTAAGGGTCAATCTGAAGTTCTGTCAACCTTATCCCTAAAAATCCAGAGAAAAAACCGAAGGACACGTGGCACGGAGCCCCCGAGCCTTTAGTTGAGTACTTCTCTCGAATTGAAGGGTCATCTTGACTGTAGAATGTGTCCGGAGTGGATCCTTGATGTGTTGAAGTCCACCAAATCCAGCGATCGAAGTCAAGCCCCCAAGATTGAGAGCATCGAGTACTGGAAGTTGAAGAGTCAGCCCGCCTGCGCTGAGTCAGCCGCTCTGAACCGACCCGCCCAGTGGCTTATAAATAAGAGGGCAACTCCTTAGGGTTTTCCCACTCGCAGCAGTTGCATTCTTGCGATTAGATCTGAAGAGCCCCCTCCCCACTGCCGCCGCCAGTAGATTTGATCTACTAGCGCCACCGCTGTAGTATTCACCCCTGCAGCCCCCGAGCAAAAGCGAGTGAAGACACTCATGACTGGAAGGATGAAGTCTTCACCGGCAAAGAGCACGAAGACGGGCGCATCGAAGAAGAGGAACCGCAAAGAGGTCGGTGATGCCGGGAAATCGTCGTCGTCGTCCCGCCCCGCTCCACCGAATCCGGAGAAGGAGTGGAAGAAGGCGAAACTGAAGACTGAGGACATCCTCGCCCTCATCAACAGCGGTTTCTTTCGTGAGAAGGAGATGGATCTATGGCGCGCCGCCACCGGAGACGCGTACCCGATGGAGAAGAATCCCGATGAGATTCCGATGTTCGCGCGGTTCGTGGAGCGCGAACTCGTACTCCCAGTGAGCGACTTCTTCAAGGGGATGCTTCAGTACTACAACATCGAGTACGTGAATCTCAATCCCAATGGGATCTTCCACATTTCTGTCTTCATCCACTTCTACGAGGCGTTCGTGGGAGTCAAGCCCCACTGGATCCTCTTCCGCAAGTTCTTCCGGTTGAAGCCCCAGCCGAGCGCGGATGATCCTAGGATAGTTTGAGGTGACGGGGTGCAGATGCGCGAGGATGCCGCCGGACAGTACTTGCCTTACAAATTGATCAATTCCAACCAGGACTGGAAGGCGAGGTGGTTCTACATCAGCAACCACCACCCTTCCCTGCCGAAGCCGAGCGGTTACCCGCCGAAGCACCAGCTGTGGTGGAACACCAAGCCCACCATGCAGGAAGGCCTCTAGCTGCCTGCGCTACTGGAGAAGGTGAAGGCCCTAAGGAAGGCCGGACTGAGGGCCGAGCATGTGGCCTTCAGTTTCATGAAGAAGAGGGTCCAGCCGCTGATGGCGCGAGACCGTCTCGGCTACGAGTACACTGGAGCAGAGGATTCCTCACAGATGCCTAGTGAGGAGATCGACGACGAGGTGATCATTGAAAGGCTGGGCAAGATTTTCAAAGATATGCCCCCGTACACGCCTTGCCCTGTGGAGGAGTACTCCACGTCACGTCCACCGAAGAAGGTTAGTAGTTGTGGCCATAGCCCCCGAGTAGAAGTAGCTTGAGTAGTCGTACTGACATTTGTTCGTTCTTGTAGGAGGATGTCAAGAAGTTTGTTTCCATGCCGCCTGCTGCCCCGCAAGCTCAAAAGCAATCCTAGGGCAAGGCGGAGGCAAAAGCGAAGGAGCACCGAGTAGTCGGTGACGGTGATGACACTATCATTGTCGAAGATTCGTCCGATGACGAAGACGAGGAGATGCTGCAACAGCATTTCCAGCTTCGGTCTAGGTTCCACTGAGCTGGAATGCCAGATGTGCTGGTGGTGGAGCCACCAGCTAATGTTGAAGATGATTTGCAGCTTCCGCCAAGGAAGTCGTGTAATATGGAGCGCAAACACGCCGTGAAGAAGCTGAAGGTGTCTGAGGACACCAGGCAAGAGGTAGGTACTATGATTTGAGTAGTCGAATACATGTGAAGTAGTCTGTTGCTGACGACTTGTGTTGTTATTGCAGGAAATCCCCTCCTCGGAGCCCACTGCCCGAGATGAGGAGGGAGATTGGGATACTGTGGGGGCGGCGACTGGAGGAAGCACCAGCCCGCCTTCAGTTGTCAAAGGAGCTGTGCCTGGCGAGGCACAAGAACAGGCGGTGACTGTGGAGTTGAATCCGCAGCCATCGGTTGAAGAAGCCCACAATCCTCCTCCTGCTGCGGCCGTGGCCGTTGAGCAGCTGGAGGAGAGGGAGCAGGAGCCTCCTATTGAAGAAGTTGCCACCGGGGAGCCCGGTATCGTAGACATTACCAGTCTGCTGGGCGCTCCGACTGTCACCATGGTGCGATCGACACTGTAAGTACCCGAATACTCGAGTAGTCATTGAGGTATAATTCGAGTCGCTGATGTAGTACTCTTTGGTGCAGGAAATCCACCGACTTGTCGTGGGACGAGGCCGAGACGAGTGCTCCTGCTGATGGTGAAGGCCACTCGGCAGAGGCACGAAAACCCACACCGCCGCGACAAGCCGAATCCAGGGCTGAGGCAATGCTTGAAGAAGCCACCATTATCAAAGGTATGGATCCTGCTGACTTGAGTACTTGTCGTGTAGAGTAGTCACCACAGCCGTATCTCACTGACTTGCTGCTGACAGGGCCGCAAGCTGAAGAAGGGGTAATTCCCGAAGCGGTGGCCATTAAGGCGACTACTGTCGAGGCGACTGTTGTCGAGCCAGTTGTGGAGCAAACGACAACTACAGCCCCCGAGCCCAGGGTGGAAGCACAAGTTGATCCACAGCCAGGTTTGAGTACTGAGGTTGTCGTTCACGAAGCGGTGGTAGAAGAGGCAGCACCACTGTGGTCGGCACTGATGCCAGAGTCTGGGACCGCGAGCCGCGGAGGGCTCGAGTTGCTGGATGATGACCTGATCGACCCGGCCATTGTGTCACTGAACATGGAGTCGTGGCGCCGTATGGAGCAGTGGGTCAAGGTACGCTACGAGTACCCTGAGTACCCTTGTAGTTATGAGTACCAGTGCTGACTGAGGCTTGATGTGTGCAGAACCTTGTGGAGAGATCCCAAAAGAAGACCGAGCTCCTCAATGGATATGGTGATACGGTCATTCGTGCTGAGACCTTGGAGCAAGAGTTGGACAAGTCGAGGAAGCACTCCGCGCTACTCCAATCCAAGCTCGATAGCACCTTCGCCTAGTACCATAATGAAGTCCTAGACATGCAGGCGAAGAGGGATGACCTAATCAAGAAGAACAAGTAGCTGCGGCAGAAGAACAAAGGTATGGTTCCCACCATAGTGCTTGAGTACTGATTTTGTGGCTTTCTATAGTTGACTCTGTTGTGGAGTTTGTTGACGGTGTATATGCGTATCAAATTTCGTATGGACTTGCAAGCGGACAAGTCCTTCGTCATAGCCAAGGGACCCTTCTTTCCTCAAGTGTGAACCCAAGGTATCGAATCCGTGGAAAAAATGTGTGATGCAAGAACCAATCTATTAAAGCTGAGAACTTTGATCTTCAATGGGAATCTTATGCATCTAATCTAAAGAACACCAAAAGAAACGAATCTAATCTATGAAAACCGGAGGTAGAAAGAGATAGAGAGGGAAAGATAAAACCAATCTAGAGAGATTGGATGAAGCTCTTGTTGAAGTTCCAAGCAAAGAAGAAATAGCCAAGTCGAATCTCGTAAAAAGCTTCTTTAAATCGCGGCTTCCCATCCAACTCCGAAGACGCCCACCTTTTGGAGCCACCGTTCTGTCACAACGCACTCCTATTCATGCGGGTTAGCCTAGGGCGAGTCCAATGGACAAGTTGAAATCTCTTGGAAGGTCAGGCATGCACCTCTAGCCACCACGGCTACAAGAACACCCTCTATGATCTATCTCGAGAATAGATCTTAAAGTAAGAAAAGCCAATCGAAATCAAAGTCATAGAAGAAGCACTTGATAGCTAGAAATTGGATTGCAACTTGATAATTCAACATAATACATGATACATGAACAAGATCACCACCGGGATCCTATCTTGATCTTGCTCCTAGCTCCTAGAACTCCGACGTGGTCTTCCTTGCAAGGTTCCCACGTCGGCTAGGGAAACCCTAGACAACTAGCTCGACCCTCTCCTCTCCGGAATGGTGTCCCTCTCTTCTCTGCTCCTCCGCGGCGAATAACGAATGAGTTGATGTGTGGCTCTTGGCCAGGGGGCTATAAATAGTCCGAGAGGCGGCTAGGTCAAAGGGGGTGACGAATGGACCCAGAAATGGGCTGGGCCGGCCGGCCTGGGCTGGCCGACCTGGGCCCATTCTGGCCCATCTCGTGGCCTCCTTCCTCGGTGAGGCTTCTTGTGTCTTCTAGAAGTTTCTCCCTTCTGCATGTGGGCCCTTGACGTCAGTTTCTCCGCGGTTTGGATAGAGCTCCTTGTCTCGCAAGATTCAGCATTTTCTGTTCAGGTCCTCGGAGTTTTCTGTCTTCACGGGTTGGTCCTTGGGCTTCTTGGAGTCAAGTTCACTTCATTGCTTGACTTGCGCCGGGGCTTCAAGGTCTTGTCACGCGGTGCTTGATGAACTTTACCCGGAAGTCTTGCTTTCAACGCTAAATTCTTGCATAAATATCAAACTCCAAAACCGACATGCTCGAGCGAACTTGTTATATCCAGGGGGTTAGTACCAATAGATAAGATATAAAATTCATGCCAACACTGAAGGTAAACTCATGGCTAGGTTGACGGAAATTCACCGTCAACATCTCCCCCATGCTTAAACCTTGCTCGTCCTCGAGTAAGCCTTCGATGGATATCAGCGTTGCCCTTCATTGCTCAAACCCTGCACTTGGTCATACACGAGAAAACATAATGCTCTCAAAAGTTTAATTCGTTAGAGTTCCATATTGTACTAGCCTTCATCCCTACGGAGGGTGGATATTAAGCTCATCCCACAAGTTTTAAACATGCTCCCAAAATTCAAATGGATCTCAAAAATTTTGAAATAAAGAACAAGATGAAAAAGAGCTAAACCAAGTTCAAAAATTTAAACCACCTTGCATCTTGCTCATGAACTCTCATCTCATCTTATCTCTCAAGCCTATTTCTTCTACTCCTTTCCCTCTCATAACATATATATATATATATGGTAGGCTTTATATGGAGCTTTTTGGGAAAGTTTAGTCCTACCAAGATATTATAAATGAGATGTTGTCAAATCAAGACAAGCTTCTCATGATCTTACCGAGACTCGTCAAAAAGGTCATTGGAAAATAATGTTATATCAAGGAGGGAGAGAGAGAAATACACACACTTTGAGATAGGTGGACATGTGCAAATGGCAAAGAGTGATCCCGAGGCACAAAAGAAGTCCTCGTTATCGGATTCCACATGGTTGGAAAGATGAGTTTGGATCTTTAATGTTGAAACCTTTGAAATTCCTAATGCATTTAGAGAACCGGGGAGTTCACTTTATTTTATAATATTTTTTTATACATACTCATATTTTTTCTCATACATATATTTTTTTTCTTTATCTCTTTCTTTTTCTTTTTTTTTCTTTATACACTTTCACTTTTTTTATTTGCTCCCCTTGAACTCTAAATTGCATTGTACCTACCTCCTCCCCCATGCTTAGACGTTTGCTCGTCCTCGGGCAAAGAGGTGATAGAGATAAGGTAGGTACTAGAAATATTTTTCCTTTGGAGAGATACTTGAAATCTTCAATCTTGGCACCATCTTGCGATCTTCCTCGAGTTGACGATCCCTACTCAATGATAGGTTGTGGTCAAGGAGGTAAACACAAAAGATGATATTTTTGGTTTTAAGGGTGGATATCCGGTGAGGTTTGTGAAATCTCCGATGTGGGGATACACAATGCACGGATAGAAAGGCTAGCAAAAAGATAGATACACAAAAACGGAATGACCAGCTTCTTAGTCTCGGGCCAGAGAAATCAAGCCCTGAAATAACTCACCCAAAAATAATCCTTGTACACTAAGTTTTTGCACTCAAATATATATATGGCTTTGGGTAGGTATTTATGACAAGGTTAGCATTACTTTTAAGAACAAAAATATATCATCTTTAATCCATCCAAAGCTTGAGAGCATATAAAAGACTATGGGTCTTTATATTTATCATAATCTCTGCAAAAGATTAAGCTAGCATTTAGATTAATTTCAGATTTACATTTTAAGAGAGCATTAGCTTAATCATGCATAAAACAAGTACAAAGATAAACAAAGCGGCAACTATCATCATATATCAACATGGCACAAACTTTGTATCTTTGCCAAGGGTAAAAACAAGGTGGTGATTTTATTCATGATGAAAATAAAAACTAACACACATGCTGAAAATTAAAAACTAAAAACACTATGCATACAAAGGCGCATACAAGCTGAAAATTAAAGAAGAGGGAAAAGGAAAAATTAAACTAAAGCTCCTCCTCTCTCTAATCTTCCGCCGGTGGTTGATATTGATAATCTTGATTGTTGTACCCTTGCTCATAATAGGATTGCACCGCTCCTCCTATGAATTGCTCCGGCGGTGCTAGGTGAAGGCGTCCAAGCTCAAAGGCGATGTTTGCATTTCCTTCACCCATTTGGTTTGCATTGGTTTGGATGGCTGCAATATTTTGCATGTTTCTTGCAGCGTATCCTCCAATGATGGCCACACTTTGTTGTGGTTGAGGGAGGTGTGCATATTGCTCCGCAAAGGCCATGTTGGGTACCGCAAAATTTGGTGGGGGCATAGCTGCACCACTCCCCCATGCTTGCATTGGTACACCACCGTAGTATCTCGGTGGCGCCGGAATTCCTCCAAATGGTGGCACATAATTTTGTGGCGCACCTTCTTCTTGGGCTGCGGAAGAACCTTCTTCTATAATCCTTCCTCTCTTGTTCTTCTTCGCCGGCACAAGAAGTCCTTTCTCTAACCAATCTTCTTTCCCCTCAAGAAAAAGTCTTAGTCTTGCATCCGGTAGGGGTAAATTCACCTTGACCAATTTGAAGCCTCCTCTCTCATCTCCACTTATATATTTGCCTTGCTTCAAATAATCAAATCATAGGGAAGTCCCAACTAGGAGATGCTCCAGGTTTCTTGGAATTCCCGGTCTCAATGAGATAGCCAACATAGAGAGGTAGCACCCCGAACCAATATCTCCCGATCCCGATGTTGCTTCACAACACCACCGGTTGATCATAAGGTGAGTGGGGTCGATTGGCTGCCCGACAATCAAAGTCGAGTAAAGCCAATTCACCTCCATGTCGGTTATCTTGGTCTCTTTCATTCTTCCCAAAATCCTCTTGCACATCCATGAGTGAAACACTCGGATGATGGGGTTCCGGATACTATTTCTTTGTCGGTTAGCTTCCCCCGCGATCATTGTCCAAAAACCTTCTAATGTGCCTCCATGCACATCTACTTGCTCTGGGGCTCCCTTTTGAAAACCAAGCAACTCCCTAATATACTCATAGGGAACCACTTGTTCATCTCCCTCCAAACGGAATGAGAGACTCAGCACTCCTTCATCAAGGATAGGCGCCATGGTCATGAGAATTTCCAAGGCGAATTCTTTGTGGGTGTTTGCCGACACTTCGTTGGAGAATTGCACCCAACCTAGGTGTCCCAACATGTAGTAAATATCTGTATGAAAACCCAACATTTGGAGAGCTTGGTCGTCGAGGTCGACGTTTGCCACAAGCCTCTTCGCAAGGCGAGTGAGCTTCTCCTCCTCCTCGTCCGTCTTGATAATAAACCCATACTTGGAATACCGCGGAGTGTATGGAGGTGGAGCGGATGATCGTGTCGAGCGGCGAGGTCGGACGGGCGGCTCCTCCGTACGGCCTTGTGGTTCGGTGAACCGCATAGACGAGCTTCGTGTGGCCCTCATGCCACCGAGGAGAAGAGTGTCGTTCCTCCTCGGCGGTGCCGTGTCCTCCTCCATACTCCGAGGAGACTCGGAGACCGAGTGCCTCCTCGAAGAGGTTGTCAATGATGGCTTGGACGACGATGATCCCTTCTTCTTGGTGAAAAGACTTGTAGTTTTCTTCCACATGGTTGCTGCACTCTTCCTCACAATTATATACCCGGGGTTTTCAACCGGTAACAAGGCACACAAATATTATTTGGAGTATGGACTTTGAGTGGATTTAGGATGGATTTTGTTGGACGAAACAAAACTCAAAGTGGGAAGCTATATCTCTGGAGGTTCTGGACTAAGAGCTCATGCACATGAACAAGGAACTGAATGAGTGACTTACCTGACGAAGGAGAGCACCAGGGGGCTTTAAAAGGGGGAGGCCGGCCGGCCTGGGCCGACCAGCCTAGGTGGCCTGCTGTTCCACTTGGCTCGATTTTTCTCCAGTGCACTCCATCCTCCTTTGTTGCTTTGTGACCGTGTGCTCCACGGGGTTGCACCGCCCAAATGCTCTCGTCCACCCCTTTGCTTGCATGATTTATCCTTCCACTTGATTGTTTTGCTTTGAGTCACTTCCATGCTCCCTTGCCTCACATGCCTCCATGAGATTCCTGCAAAACAAAGCTTTGGCTGCCCCCCATGCTTGTCCTTTGCATGTGGTTTGATGATAAATGTTGGAGGGGCATCCCGTGATGCATCCTCCTTTGTTAACTCATTTGCCTCCCTCTAAGCATGTTTTAATGCTAAGTACTCCTCTAATTTCGAAAAATAAAATTAAACTCAGAGTTTGCAATGAGTTCAAATATATTTAGAGGAGTTTTTAAGCATCAAAAACAAATGTAAGTCGAAAATGTTTTTCGACTCCTTTTATTTTGGTCTCACCGGTATTGTTTGCTTCCATTAATTGAGAGCAAGCTTTTCCCGGCTTGATCATGGGAGCATAGGTTTAGGTTCTAATTTTGGTTAAATGAGAGAGATTTTGAATGAAATAGAATTAAATGAGGCTTAGAAAAATTCTAATTCTAGAGAAACTAAGGATATGAATTTTTAAACCAACCAAAAGTTGAATTTCTAGGTTCACGCGAGTCCTACCATGTGCTGAAATTTAAATAACATCTAGGTACATGGCGTGGCTCTACTCGTGTGTTCTTAGCATGTAAAACAAGTCAACCATAACATCATGAAGAGGATGAAAGGTTGAGGTAGGTTCTGAATTTTTTTGGTTTCGATTTCTCGAAAAGAAGCAAATAACTCATAGGATGGCTCATATAGAGGGTTTATGATCCAAATAAAATATCCAAATAAGAATTATAACTCTAAACATTATCCAACCACTTTAAGTCTATGAATGTCTTGCGTAGTAAATTTTAAAACTAACTTACTTGAAAGACTCGAAAACTCTTGATCGGGTTGTCCTCCCGGTAGCTTATTCTTGACTCGACGAAACGGGTTGCCTCCCGCCTAGCGCTTCGTTTATAGTCCATGGCTAGACTTCTTCACTTGATTACTTTGGATCAACGCTCTTTGCGGGCGTTCCAATCTTGGGTACCCACTTCCGCACCATCTTTGGCGCAGGCTTATTTTCCGGCTTAGTCATCTTTTTGGTCTTCACAGGCGGCTTTTGTTCCTTGATCTTGACAGATGCGACAACTTCCTTGATTTTCTTCGCTTCCTTCTTCTCCGGCTCTTCCTTCTTCCTTGGCTCTTCCTTACTAACGTGACGATGAGGCGGAATATATTTATCTTTGATCATATTGCACACCTCGAAGCATGGTCGAAACTTGAAGGAACTTCTCTCGCCGTTGATGTCGAACTTGATCTCCCCCTTCCCGACGTTGATGGTGGCTCCCACGGTCTTGAGGAAAGGCCTCCCAAGGATGAGTGGCGGCTTCTCCCTCTTTCCCATCTCGAGCACCACGATGTCAACAAGGATGAAGTGGTGTCCGACCTTCACGGGCACATCCACGGCGCTGCCCAAAGGGTAGCGAATGGAGTTGTCACCCAACTCCAAGCACATGGACGTAGGCTCTAACTCCGGTAAGCGTAGCTTCTCGAACACATCTCTTGGCATGACGCTCACACTTGCTCCAAGGTCGGATAATGCCTTCTCAAACTTGAATGAACCAACGGAACACGGAATCGTCGGGCATCCGGGGTCTCCTTGCTTCTCTAGTCTGTTCGCAATAGCGGCGCTACATTGCTCACACATCTTGACATGATCCACCCCGAGTGTTGCTATCTCATACTTGTTTGCAAGAATATCTTTGAAGTAGTGAGAATATGTAGGAACTTGAAGGGCGTCCAATAGCGGCATGTTGATGCTCAACCTACGCACAACCTCCACAAACTTCTCAAAATGATTATCAAGTTTACCTCGGAAGTAGCATGGCTTGAGTTGCGGTATCTTCGTGTCTTCACCCGGCATCTCAAACTCGGGCTCTTCGGTGATGATCTCGGTAACCTTCTCCTTAGCAAATTCCTCCGCCTCGACAGATGGTTTAGGCTTTCTTGCTCCCGCGAAATGCTTCGGATCTTCGGTCTCCTTCCCCGAACGAGTTTGAATGGCCTTCGCGGTCTCGGGACCTTGAGGTTGTCCCGGAAGCTTCCCTTCATTAGCGGATAGGCGCCCGGCAAGTTGTCCCACTTGTGTCTTGAGCATCTTCATCATGTTGAGCACTTGATGGTTGGAGCTTCCGACCTCCGTCACCTTGCTATCGATGTTCTCCAACACCTTGTCTATGGCTTTGAACTTAGTGACGGTGTCCTTGTTGATCTTAGCTTGCTCGTCCATGAAGTCCTTCAATTGCATACGAAGAGGAACCGAATTCGGAATGGATGAGCTTGCATTAAATTGAGGTCTACCTTGCCCGTAGCGGAAGTTCGGCAAATCTTCCTTCCTCATGTAGTCGAGCATCTTGGCTTCCTCTGAGCAATCCTTTTGGACATGGACATATTCTCCGCACTCTTCACATGTGGATCTTGCTTCAGCAGCCTTTAAGTCTTGAGCTTCTTTCTTCTCTATCTCCATCTTCTCCAACCTCCGCATAAGCGAATCGATCTTGCCTTCGAGTAGATCTTCTTTCACCACTTGCAAGACTCCTTTGACGTTCCCCGTGGGTTGAACCGGAAGTAAGCGTCCGGATGACGCTCATGTGTCAGTGTCCGCGACCTTCTTGAATAGAGTGAAAGCTTGGGTCGGTGTAAGCTCGATGATGGAACCTCCCGCCGATGCATCGATGATTGTCCTTGACGCCATGGTAAGTCCTTGATAGAACTTTTGAACGAGGTCTTCCTTTGGGAACTTGTGATGGGGAACCGCCCGAGTGTACTCATTGAAGCGCTCGAATGCTTCCGATATGGTCTCCGTAGGATATTGAGCAAAGGTAGCAATCTTATTGCACAAGCTTTGAGTCTTACCCGGTGAGTAGTATTCCTTCATGAAGGCTCTCATCAAGGTGTCCCAATTTTGCACCGTCTCCACCGGTTGAGAGTAGAACCATTGCAAAGCCTTTCTGAGTAACGAGAATGGAAAGAGCCTTGCCCTCATTTGATCTTGAGTTACCCCGTCCATGTTGAATGTTTGACACAGTTGAATGAACGCTTGGAGGTGAAGGTTTGGATCCTCTTTACCGGTGAAGGGTAAATGTTGCACCACGCGGATTGTTGAGGTCTTGATCTCGAACGGCCTTCCGATCTCCGTGAGGTTCAAGATTGGTAGGTCGACGATATCCGGGGTGCATAGCTCCCCGATCTTGCGCTCCGGCTGCGGTTGTTCTCCCATCGGTTGCGGTGGAAGTTGATTCTCCCTAGGGCTTGGAGGTGGTGATTCCTTTGGAGACTCCGACGATCCTTCGGCCTCCAGTTTTGGATCTGCAAATTCTAGCTTTTTAGCTTGTGCTTCACGTCTCCTTAGCCTGTAAAGTTTTTCTGGATCATCCACAAAATTTTCGGGTTTGTTGGAGAGGTAGCCATCCATCTCCTGTTAGGGTTAGCAATAAACAAAACAAAATATATACAAAAACAAAGATAAAAACAAATCTAAGAAAACTAGAGTTAGTCAAACTAGATTAGATTGATTTTTGAGGATGATCAAAAGTTAGTAGATGCAAAAAGAAAAACCAAAAGAAAACAGAAAACATTCACAAAAAGCAATAAAAGATCGAATCTTGATCACTTGTTCCCCGGCAACGGCGCCAGAAAAAGGGGCTTGTTGACGGTGTATATGCGTATCAAATTTCGTATGGACTTGCAAGTGGACAAGTCCTCCGTCGTAGCCAAGGGACCTTTCTTCCCTCAAGTGTGAACCCAAGGTATCGAATCCATGGAACAAATGTGTGATGCAAGAACCAATCTATTCAAGCCGAGAACTTTGATCTTCAAAGGGGAATCTTATGCATCTAATCTAAAGAACACCAAAAGAAACGAATCTAATCTATGAAAACCGGAGGTAGCAAGAGATAGAGAGGGAAAGATAAAACCAATCTAGAGAGATTGGATCAAGCTCTTGTTGAAGTTCCAAGCAAAGAAGAAATAGCCAAGTCGAATCTCATAAAAAGCTTCTTTAAATCACGGCTTCCCGTCCAACTCCGAAGACGCCCACCTTTTGGAGCCACCATTCTGTCACAACGCACTCCTATTCGTGCGGGTTAGCCTAGGGCGAGTCCAATGGACAAGTTGAAATCTCTTGGAAGGTCAAGCATGCACCTCTAGCCACAACGGCTACAAGAACACCCTCTATGATCTATCTCGAGAGTAGATCTTAAAGTAAGAAAAGCCAATCGAAATCAAAGTCGTAGAAGAAGCACTTGATCGCTAGAAATCGGATTGCAACTTGATAATTCAACATAATACATGATACATGAACAAGATCACCACCGGGATCCTACCTTGATCTTGCTCCTAGCTCCTGGAACTCCGACGTGGACTTCCTTGCAAGGTTCCCGCGTCGGCTAGGGAAACCCTAGACAACTAGCTCGACCCTCTCCTCTCCGGAATGGTGTCCCTCTCTTCTCTGCTCCTCGGCGGCGAATGACGAATGAGTTGATGTGTGGCTCTTGGCCAGGGGGCTATAAATAGTCCGAGAGGCGGCTAGGTCAAAGGGGGCGACGAATGGACCCAAAAATGGGCTGGGCCGGCCGGCCTGGGCCAGCCGGCCTGGGCCCATTCTTGCCCATCTCGTGGCCTCCTTCCTCGGTGATGCTTCCCATGTCTTCTAGAAGTTTCTCCCTTCTGCATGTGGCCCTTGACGTCAGTTTCTCCGCGGTTTGGATAGAGCTCCTTGTCTCGCAAGATTCAGCATTTTCTGTTCAGGTCCTCGGAGTTTTTCGTCTTCATGGGTTGGTCCTTGGGCTTCTTTGAGTCATGTTCACTTCATTGCTTGACTTGTGCCAGGCTTCAAGGTCTTGTCACGAGGTGCTTGATGAACTTTACCCGGAAGTCTTGCTTTCAACGCTAAATTCCTGCATA
Source organism: Cenchrus fungigraminus (assembly GCA_036936925.1). Classification (NCBI taxonomy): domain Eukaryota; kingdom Viridiplantae; phylum Streptophyta; class Magnoliopsida; order Poales; family Poaceae; genus Cenchrus; species Cenchrus fungigraminus. The sequence goes on along the minus strand of CM072774.1, from coordinate 89,830,484 downwards.
AACATCAAACTCCAAAACTGACATGCTCGAGCGAACTTGTTATATCCAGGGGTTAGTACCAATAGATAAGATATAAAATTCATGCCAACACTGAAGGTAAACTCATGGCTAGGTTGATGGAAATTCACCGTCAACAGAGTTGTCTACAGAGCTTGAAACCTCTGTCGAGCAGCTGAAAGCTTCCGAGACAGATCTGAAGAACATCGTGTACCGGGAGACAGATGCCCAACAGGTAGCCGAGTATGAATTCGCGAAGATGCGCCAGGAGTGCATCAAATGGATGGAGCTTCGTGAAGCCTCCGACCTTGACCTTGTGCGTTGTTACAAATCTCTGCAGAAGCTTAATGAAGACTGCGAGAAGCTGCGGGCGTCGTTGAAAGAGCTTGAAGAAGCCGCGCTGCCCATCGCAAGGTTGCTGGTCCCACATGCAGGTGGTACTCAGATACAACCACTTGTGGACAGGTTGAAAGAAGCCCCCGGGCGCTTGGCAACATATGTCAAGCACTTGGCGATGTCAATCCCCAACCAGGTACTCACCTTCTTGAAGTCGTACTTCCCCAAGGCGTCCGTGGATGCAGTGGCTGGAGGGCTCACGACGAACTGCACAGATGAGCAGTACCGAGTTCTGCTGGAGGAAATGGCACCCATTGCAGAACAAGTCGCTGAGAGGCTGAACCTCCAATGATTGTGCCTGTAAGAATAGTTGATGTACAGGCATGATGGTGTAAGATAAACAAGTTAGTGAAGAACTCTTTTGAATGTATATAAGTTGATTTTGTTGTGATGTTATGAGTACTCGTTGCCGTGGCTTGCAACGAAGCCTGCAGAGTACTAAGTCGAGGTAGCCAATGAGTAGTAGTACTCGATGATGATTCATCTAGTTAAGAGACGCAGCAAGGAAGTTGAGTAGAATCAAACTTTATTACTGATGGAAGATTACACCTGGATGGCCAGGGCCGTTACAGATAGGTAATCGCTAGGACCCATAGGCCGCTTACAGCTGGAGACCCGTAGGTAGCCGTTGAAGCTAGATCTAAGGAGTAGGTGATCCATAGACTGCTACCAAAGCCCTTAGGCCGTGTGCAGCCCAGGATCCGTGAGTAGCCGTTAACGCTGGATCTTGGTTGAGAGAGATCCGTAGACCGGTGCTAGGACCCGGAGGCCGCTTACAGCTGAGAGTCCATGAGTAGCCGTGTAGGCTGGTGTTGACATTTCTTAATGTCATCACTAGGTTTGTATTCCCAGTAACGGCACCAGAAATGGTGGACGACATTCCTTAACATCTTTGCTAAGTTCGTGAGTTCCTAGCTACGATGCCAGAAATGTTCCGATGGTAATCCTAATGTTTACAAAGAATCCGCAAGCGCACAGATATACCATTATAGCATTTCCCCAAAGGAGTATTCCAAAGGGTATCGAATCCAAGGAAGGCATGGTCAGATTAACATGTGCGACACTATTGCAATGAGTATAGATCAATGACGAGAATAAGTCAGGTCCCAAACACAGGGGTAAAATATGATAAGGATGGGGTAGTGTGAACACACCCGAACTCGTTCTCTCTATGGTACACTACGGCTTAGGAGGCAACATATGAGTTAGCTCTAGGTTCTAAGGTACTAAACATATAAAGTTAGTAGAAGCCAGTCAGTCACATAAGCATTGCATGAATATCAGCTCAGCACCCAGGCACAAACGGGGAGCTAACCGCCCACATCGCTACCGCACGACGTCGGTTGTTAGATCTTAGACTCCTACAGCATAGCTGAACGTGGGGGATTACAAAGGGTGCAACGGCTGTCACCACCGCGGCCTACCCTTAACTATCCATGGGATACGCTCATATGCAATGCAGCTACTCAACCCAAGCACCATGCTTGCGTTGTTAACTAGACACCAAATAACTAGCCACTTACACCGAGTGCCGTAGCTTGAACTCGAACTTCATACAACACAAACACGTGATCTAACTGGATCAAACTAGGCTAGGCATACAAACGGATTCGTATTCTACTATGTCTATTCAACAGGATCAAAGGGTCGTGTTCATGAAGAACACGAGCCTCTAACTTATGAACAAACACCGAAGACATTAGTAAATCATTCGTCAAGTGGATCGAAAGGCCTTGTTCTTCAAGAACAGGAGCCTCTAAATGATGAACGAACGAAGAACACACGAACAAATCACCCATATATGCTAACACTACTTTATATGAAATAGCTGAATAATTGAAATAGGTCAAAGTCATACAATAAAATAAAGATACAAGAGAACTCATACCTAGATGCCAAAGGAGACTGGGAACCTGAATTAGAACTACTCTAGCCTACCTCCTAGCCTTGGAAACCAAAAGTGAGAGAGGAGTTGGAAAGTGAGTTGGGTAAGAAATGAGTCCCCTCACATTTATTTAGAGGCCTAGGACAGCTTCGGGAGAATGGCGTGAACACCTCGGGAATGGATCAGGAGCCGACCAGTAAGCACCACGTGGAAGGCTGAGATGAGCCGACACAAGGTCGGTTCGGCCGACCTGTGGGGTCGGCCAACCCCTTGTGGGCCCACCTCGGCCTGTGCTTCTTCATGGTGGTGTCCTGTGGGTCCTTAGGTTTGTCCCCGGTGTCCACCTGGTTTTGAGGTGGTTTGCCAGCCCGTGGGCCCTTCAATCCTTGTGATGTCCATGTGTCACCCTCTAATTCGTCGGGGTTGCTTCCCTTGGATTGATGACATGGCTTGCATGCATGGGATCCTAGGTGGCAGCCCTTCCTTGGTTGAGGTGACGTGGCTTGGCCCATAGAAGGTGAGTTGTGACTTCTTTTATGCTTATTTTACCTACAATCACAAAATCTCCAAGGACAAGTGGAACTACATTATTTTTAACTAAATGCGTGTAAGAAATGCCTTTTGCTCCTTTATTTATGAGTATATTGACGGCTAAAGTAGGTACTTAACATCCGTCAACAGCTGGACCCGTAGATGAGTAGTCGAGGGACTACGCGTAGAACTGACAGAGCTGGTCGAGGTTCCACAAGTTGCTGATGTCTTCACCCTCAAGTGTTTGGAGGCGGTAGGAGCCCGGACCGGTGACCTTGGATACTGAGAAGGGACCTTCCCAGGGCGAGTTGAGCGTGTGTAGTCCTTCCGTGTTCTGGATACGACGGAGGACCAGATTGCCAACGTTGAAGGAGCATTCCTTGACGTTGCGATTGTGATAGCGTCGAATACCCTCCAGGTACCTTGCTGATTGGACGAGGGCAGCGCAGCGGGTTTCTTTGAGGCTGTTGATGTCAACCCGTCTGCGGGCTTCTTCGTCGTATTGTTCAACCGCTGGGATTCCCACATCACGTCGGCAGGTAGTATAGCTTCGGAGCCGTAGACCAAGAAGTAGGGCGACTGCCCGGTTGGCTTGGTAGGTTGAGTACGAAGCCCCCAGAGTGCATTGGGTAGTTCCTTGATCCACTTGCCTCCTTTGGTGTTTGCAGCATCGTGCAGTGGCTTCTTGAGGGCATCGAGTACCATCCCGTTGGTGCGCTCCACCTGGCCGTTAGCACGCGGGTGAGCGACCGAGACATACCGGACATCGATCCCGCTGTTCTCGCTGTACTCCAAGAACTGGTGGTTGTTGAAGTTGGAGCCCAGGTCTGTGATGATGCGATCAGGTAGCCCGTAGCGATGCACGAGTTCATCCAATAAGTCGAGTACTCTGTCGGTCTTTGGGCAGGTGACCGGCTTGACTTCGATCCACTTGGTGAACTTGTCGATAGCCACCAGAACTCTGTTGAATCCTCCTGGCGCAGTTGGCAGAGGCCCAATCAATTCGAGCCCCCAGCAGGCGAACGGCCAGGTTGGCGGTATCGTGACTAGCTTGTAGGCTGGGACGTGTTGTTGCTTGGCGAAGAATTGGCACCCTTGGCATTTCCTGATGAGTTCTTCTGCGTCACCCAGAGCTATGGGCCAGTAGAAAGCTCGCCGGAAGGCTTTGCTCACGAGCGTCCGTGAAGATGCGTGGTTGCCGCAGACGCCTTTGTGGATCTCCTCCAAGATGTCCTTGACTTCCTCCTGAGGTAAGCACTTCATGAGTACTCCAGAAAGTTGCACCTCGCCTGTAGAGATTGTCTCCGACTAGTACGTAAGTCTTGGCTCATCGAACGAGTTGTTCTGCCTCGTTCTTGTCGGAAGGAACCTTCTGCTCGCGGTTGTAGTCGATGAGCAGTTGCCTCCAGTCCATGTTAATCATCATGACCTCTGTTGACACATTTTATCTTATATATTTATAAGTCAACTAAACATGAGAAAAGGGCATAATTGTTAATACCAACTTAGAATAGGGTGTCACTAATAGTTTTTCTGGAGTTTTGGAGAATTCTATGTCTTGCAGGGACTAATCAGAAAAATTGGAAAAGAATGAAGTCTAGAAGGCTCCGGAACTCAACGTGACTTGGCACCCAAGAAAGAAGCATCTGGAAGAGGCAAACACCCACCTGGCCGAAGTGGGCCCCGAGGGGGCCCACCACAGACCGGTCGGCCCCATGGTGGGGCCAGTCGGCCTCCCCCGGGCGCCACGTCAGCCCTACTTCTGGAATGTTCTTCCACCGCCTATGAGGATCAATCTAAACTGTATGTTAGGTCGGTTTGATCGTACGGCTCATGGCATCCCCTCAGGACTAACCCCCTGACCCCCTGGCAGGGAGAATCTGGCTCTCATCTGTTCATACACCATATCAAGTCATCAAGTCAGAGATACTACGCCCTAGAAACACCATATAGCGAGAGTAGCTAACTAGTCTAGATCTAGAAGGAGGCAAGGTATCTACTTGGCTCCTGATCGTCTAGAAGCTGGTCGAGATACTGATCTGGCTTCGCTTTTGTAAGTTCTTCATAAGTTCTTCACATTTGTTGTAGAGACATATGTTCTTATCAATGATTATATTCGAGATTATATGCTTTGGTACTTATTATGATTACATGTTTAGCATAGTTGATTTACCTTTATATTCGTGTATGGAGTGGTATAGCCCTCACCTAGATCATCTATTAACATGGGTGAGTGGTAAAGATAGTGTAAGCGTTGTGCTTATACTGTATTTACCTGCGATTGCACCCTACATGCCGGGTCGCATGGTAGATCGTGGTGGTGACAGCACTATTGAGTCCTTTGCAATCCACCCCCCATGTGTAGGACTAGTGGAGCCTTATACTATTTGGGTTGTTTCAAGTTTCGGCCTTGATCCTCCTGATTAGTCTCCCCATGCATTAGTATAATAGTTCTTCTTCCATAATTGTTAGATGTATTGTACTAATCATAGTTTGCATTGACATATAGTTTAGGGTTACCGAGGAGTATCCTCGCTAACTAGGCTGTGAATATGCTTCTCTTTCTATTTTGACACTTTCTAGTGGCTCACGATGTTATGACTTGATCAATGCTGTCATTATTATTATCTTTATGTGACTTACACCTGTTTGTAGTAATTGATATATTTTGGCCACTCTACATTACACAACTGAGAGATATGCATGTATTTGTTATTATAGATAAAAGATTTCTTTTCTTGAGGTAGAATATAAATACGATACCTGGTTTTACTCCAGGTTAAAATGCTACAATGGTATATTCATATCTGTGCGCTTGCGGATACCCATATATATATATATATATATATATATATATATTCTTATCTAGAGATCCAAGGCATATGTAAGAGTACCAATCCATGTGTTTTAGTGGCACTTCTGTCAGGGATGACAACCTAGATCGAGTTGTGCTATGACCCGTATTGGATTTATCTTTTAGTTTATCTGAAAGCAACGTCTCATATACACTTAGCATCATGTTAAGATATACCTTTGCATTTCTGGCGCCGTCGATAGAGATGGATCTTATATCTGTTTCTAGTCGATGACGTTAGCAATGTCAACAAGCCTTTTTGGCGCCGTTGCCGGGGAAAGAAAGTCTATGGCCTAAATAATAAATTTAGTAATAGCATGTATGCATCTCTCACACGTAATGTATCGAGAACCCAAATTATCATTGCTTAAACAGGCTTACCCTTGTTCTTTCCACTTTTGTCTATCTGATTTCAGGGTAATGTATGAATAAGAATCTTCCAGACAACTTCATCTCAGATCCAGAAAAAATCCTAAGGAAGGTAAGGTCAAAGCCTGAGTCTCGGCCCACGACCTCTGCCTTGGAAGATTCAACAGTGCAAAGCTTCACACCCACGTCCGAAGTAATGGCAAACAAGACCCTTCGCGAGTACTCCGCACCGACCCCGGACAACATTCGTACTGGTCCAGCAGTCGCTGTGGGAGACGCAGCTTTTGAGCTCAAGCCTGCACTGATCAACATGGTACAAGCTAGCCAATTTTGTGGAAAAGCTCATGAAGATGCCAACGCACACCTTCAACATTTCTTGGAGATATGTAGCACCTTCACGATCAAAGATGTGCCAAGTGATGCAGTCCTACTTTGCTTATTCCCATTCTCACTCTTGGGGCGAGTGAAGCAATGGTTTTACTCCAACAAAGACAAACTTACAACTTGGACATTGTGTTCTACTGCCTTTCTGGCAAAGTTCTTTCCTATAGACAAAACCAATGCCTTACGGGGGAAAATTTCAAGTTTCCAGCAGCAACATGACGAATCTGTTCCTGAAGCGTGGGAATGCTTCCAAGACTACATCTCAGAATGCCCACACCACAGAATGGAGAATTGGTTGCTCATGCAGACCTTCTACCACGGGCTCTCTACCAACACCCGTGAAACAATGGATGCTGCAGCTGGAGGTGCCTTCCTGTCCCTTACACTTACTCAAGCTACTAACCTTGTGGAAAAGATGGCATCCAACCAAGCTTGGAATGAGGAGCGTCAACCCCGCAAGAAAGAAAGAGGAATGCATCAGCTCAAGGAGGTAGATATGCTGTCTGCCAAAATGGACTTAATCATGAAGAGGCTTGAAGACAAAGGCCCTGAGAAGAAGTAAGTCATGCAACTCTTCGAATCCCGCATGACCTGTGAAGAGTGTGGAAACACTAGACACTCGGGCAATTAATGCCCTCAGCGGGAGGAGGACGTGAACTACATCAACAACAACAATCAATATCGTCCCCAGCAAAATCAAGGATGGACCCAACAGAGGCCCAACTACCCAGGTAACTATTCAGGTAACTATCAAGGTAATAACTCTTCCAATAATTTTCCACCTTTAAGAGACTTAGTTCAAAATCAGGGTAGAGTTATGGATAATCTGTCTAAGAAATTAGCTTCCAATGATAAAATATTAGAAACTATTAATAATAAAATGGAAAGCTTTTCTTCTGCCATTAAGAACCAACATAGTTTTAATAAAATGATAGAATCTCAGATATCTCAGCTGGCATCATCTGTTCCCACGGCTAACCCAGGTAAGATTCCGGGCCAGCCGGAAGAATTAGAATCTGTAAATCTTGTCGATATCTATTATGCAGGCCTGTGTGCTAATAAGACAGATGAAGGCCCAAAGTGGACTGACTGGGGCATGCCCACCAAGAGAGGAGATCCAGGAAGGCCAGTCATCAACATCACTATTGGAGCCTACACTTTCAAGAATGCACTCTGTGACTTTGGGTCTAGCGTCAACATAATGCCCAAGGTAATATATGAGAAAATCAATGGTTCACCTTTATTGTACACAACCATGTGCTTGCAGCTTGCAGACCTGTCACTATGCTACCCTGAGGGCATCCTAAAGGACATATGTCTGGGGGTGGGAAGTTCCTACGGAGCTGCCGACTTCGCTGTCGTCGAGACTGGGGGAAGTGAGAACGCCCCAATCATTTTGGGACGTCCTTTCCTTGCCACTGTTAAAGCCGTCATCTACGCCGACACTACGAAGATCGTCTTTACCATCAACTGGAAGAAGGAGAGATTCAGTTTCAAGAACAAGATCCTAAGAGCTCCTGCACACCCCCAATATCCTTACCCTCAAGAGTACAAGCCAGCTGTCGAGAAGAAAAGGAGAGATAGAAGGAGGAACAAAAAGAACAATCAACCTCGACTACACGTGGAGGAAATTTGGATGATCAACACAATTCAATCAGAAAACGAGAACCTGTTTCCTTCACCACTGCTGCCAAAGTTAGACGACCCTGGAGTCCCATCAATCCACTACTCTATCAATCAATGGAACTTCCAGCGAGTTGTCTGCGACACGGGATCGGGCATCAACTTAATGCCTAAGGTAACTTATGAATTAATATACGGTGACCTGCCTTTGTATTCCACCTATATAATGCTGCAGATGGCGGACCAATCACACGATTCCCGGAGGAAGTTGCGCGAGATGTACCTGTCAAGATAAAAGATCACTATGTCCTAACTGACTTTGTAGTCATAGACATGGGAGATGAAGAGCAAGATCCTCCCATAGTACTTGAGAGACCGTTCCTGAACACCACCAGAGCAATCATCTACATCAGGACGGGCGAGATCCACTTCCAGTTCAGAAATGATAAGGTACACTGCTACTTTAATACTTATACTGACTCTGAGCAGCCCAAGAAGAACAAGACGCTGAGACGCCTTCAGAAATTACAACGCAAGCTGAACATGAAGTTGACGGACATTAAGAACATTGAGGAAGAGATTAAAGAGAAGTCCGCTTAGCTCCTACCATTCAAGAACTCTGAACCTGTTACCCCAGAAAGGTCTCCACCGAAGAAACAAGTCTGGAGGAAGAAAGACAAGAGTACACCTTCGAAAGACCAATCACTACCCGCGTCACTAATTGATCAATCATAGGCTACTACATCTATGCCATGGGAGTAAGTACTCGAAATTCTTGCCGAGAGGTAACTCGGTATTTATCTGCATTTTTAATTAGCATTTTTCCTTTAGCATTTTTACTTACCTATACTTGCATTAGAAAAAGACCATAAAAATGTTTTCTGCATTTGCATCTGTTCCTTAAGGCCCCATGTACTCCGTACCGTGGTGGCATAAAAAAAAATAATATATTGCATTCACATATTTTTGCTTTAGCATCCCTTTTTGGATATAAAAATTCACAAAAATATGTGGGCACATGAAGGTCCACACTTTTCAAAAAAACCCAAAAAGAAGTGGGCACATGAAGGCTCACAACATAATCCAAAAATTTGTTCCTTCGGGTATGTGCGAGATTAATATTTACAGGAAGAAATTAAGGAAAACCTGAAGGAAAACAAGTTTTAAGGATGGATGAAGGACTACTTCAAGATCTAGCTTGGGGGAGAGCACCCCCAATTATCACGATAAGTATCATTATCCTATGTTTTGGTTAAAGAGTCTTAGTTAGAAGTCTTAGTATGAATAAATACTAGAGTCTACTAGTTGGCTTTTCTTTTTTATGATGATTTATGCTTGGAAATGATGAATAGTTACTCCGCCGTGATTCCTCTTGAATACTTAATTTTCAGACCTAGATTCTCCTAAAGCTTTAAATGCTTAATTTGCTCTAAACCCAAAACCCGTGGGAAGTACATGCTTAATCTGAGTCTAGGCTTTGAAAGATAATTCATGAAAAGTTGAGCTGCTATTTATCATATTCCTAGAGAAGCTTGATTCCTGGTTTTTATGAAAGATCCTACATGATGAGTTCCTGTGTTTATGATCCTTGAGAGCTTGTCATACACATCAAGATCATTCCACTCCACCATTTATGCTGCTTCTAACCTGGAAGTACGCATTCTCCATCAAGCTACAAGCCATAAAATAGCTCATACGACTCTTGGATATGTCTCTCTCAATGTGTAAAAAAGAGAGAGAAAAGAGATTCTGAGGCTACATTCAAAAAAAAGAAGAGAGAGGAAAAAGTGAGAAGAGAGGGGGGAGAAAAGGACAAGTGTCAAACTAGGCGAGAAGGGCCTACCCCCCTAAATAATAAATTTAGAGATGAATAATGGACACAAGTCCGAGGACGAGAAGAGCCCACATCTCTAAGGAGAGAGAAAAATGGACAAAAATCCGGGGCGAGTAGAGCCCACCTCTCCAAGAATGGAAAGCCCATATCTTAAAGTTCTAGAAAGAGAGATATAGTCTAAGAGCTAGAAAAAAGGCTAAAGGCTTACCACCTTTCACCCTCATCCATTCAACACTATCATCCCACCATACATATCTTGCCAAGTGTGACTCCATGCTTGAGAAGGTCATACACAGGATCTCTGAGCTTTATTTAAAAAATCTTGCAAAAACCCCAGGATGATAGTTGATCAAAGAATTTGAGATATACTACTTGACTTGATTGTTCTGTCTTTTAATCGCTTAAGATTTATGAAAAGGCTACACACCATGGTTAAAGGTAAGATGGAGCAATCTTGTTGAGGAGAATTTATTTTTGAAAATCATGGTATTTTTGAGGCGTGAAAGCGTTGCAACAACCCCTGATCCTGCTATAGCATAGCTTTGCTAGGGACTAGCAAAGGGTAAGCTTGGGGGAGTTTGTTGACACATTTTATCTTATATATTTATAAGTCAACTAAACATGAGTAAAGGGCATAATTGTTAATACCAACTTAGAATAGGGTGTCACTAATAGTTTTTCTGGAGTTTTGGAGAATTCTATGTCTTGCAGGGACTAATCAGAAAAATAGGAAAATAATGAAGTCTAGAAGGCTCTAGAAGGCTCCGGAACTCAATGTGACTTGGCACCCAAGAAAGAAGCATCTGGAAGAGGCAAAGACCCACCTGGCTGAGGTGGGCCCCGAGGGGGGCCCACCACAGACCGGTCGGTTCCATGGTGGGGCCGGTCGGCCTCCCCCGGGCGCCACGTTAGCCCTACTTCTGGAATGTTCTTCCACCGTCTATGAGGATCAATCTAAACCGTATGTTAGGTCGGTTTGATCGTACGGCTCATGGCATCCCCTCAGGACTATATAAGCAACCCCTTGACCCCCTGGCAGGGAGAATCTGGCTCTCATCTGTTCATACACCAGATCAAGTCATCAAGTCAGAGATACTACGCCCTAGAAACACCATATAGCGAGAGTTGCTAACTAGTCTAGATCTAGGAGGAGGCAAGGCATCTACTTGGCTCCTGATCGTCTAGAAGCTGGTCGAGATACTGATCTAGCTTCACTTTTGTAAGTTCTTCATAAGTTCTTCACATTTGCTGTAGAGACATATGTTCTTATCAATGATTATATTCGAGATTATATGCTTTGGTGCTTATTATGATTACATGTTTAGCATAGTTGATTTACCTTTATATTCGTGTATGGAGTCGTATAGCCCTCACCTAGATCATCTGTTAACATGGGTGAGTGGTAAAGATAGTGTAAGCGTTGTGCTTATACTGTATTTACCTACGATTGCACCCTACATGCCGGGTCGCGTGGTAGATCGTGGTGGTGACAGCACTATTAAGTCCTTTGCAATCCACCCCCCGTGTGTAGGACTAGTGGAGCCTTATACTGTTTGGGTTGTTTCAAGTTTCGGCCTTGATCCTTCTGATTAGTCTCCCCATGCATTAGTATAATAGTTTTTCTTCCATGATTGTTAAATGTATTGCACTAATCATAGTTTGCATTGACATATAGTTTAGGGTTACCGAGGAGTATCCTCGCTAACTAGGCTGTGAATACGCTTCTCTTTCTATTTTGACACTTTCTAGTGGCTCACGATGTTATGACTTGATCAATGCTATCATTATTATTATCTTTATGTGACTTACACCTGTTTATAGTAATTGATATATTTTGGTCACTCTACATTACACAACTGAGAGATATGCATGTATTTGTTATTATAGATAAAAGACTTCTTTCCCTGAGGTAGAATATAAATACGATACCTGGTTTTACTCCAGGTTAAAATGCTACAATAGTATATTCATATCTGTGCGCTTGCGGATACCCATATATATATATATACATATAGTACCACTAATAGGAGCCCAGGGCTTCTAATCGATATCGGAAGCCCCGGCTGGCAGCCCCACCCCGACGCACGCCCCGCGACCCCCTGCCCCGCGACGCGCCCCCTGTGGGCCCCGCGCGTGGCGTGCCACGCGACGCGGTCCCCCGCACACCCCACCCAGCCTCGCGCGCGCGCTGCTTGACCCTGCGGTCCCCTGCGTGCCCCGTGCCCCCGGGCAACGCGTGCCACGCACGGACCCTGCAGCGCCGCGTCTCCCGTGCCATACAAACCGTCCCACTATTCCAAAATGGAAAACCTACATTTTTTTTGAGAATGGAAAACCTATCTCTATATCCTCTCCCCACCGATTAATTTGAATCACCCATCCTCTCTCTCTTCTCCTCTCCTCTCCTCTCCTCTCCCAAACAGCGACGGTGGCCCAGGCGCAGCAGCACGGGGGGCTTCGGCGGTGCCCAGATCCTGGCGGACCTCCACTGGCGAGCACGCGGTGGCAGCAGGTCCGGCGAGCTCCCCTCGCCGGTGCATGGGGCGAGTGGCGCTGGGTGTCCGGCGGCCTCCACTCGACGGAGCAAGCGGCGGGAGAGATCCCGGTGAGTTCTCCTCGCCGGAGCGCGCCTCGAGTGGAGGAGCGCCTGGTGACCTCCCCATGCCGTAGGACACGACAACGACGGGCTCAGCGGGAGGTTCCATCACCGGGGGCGAGACGGCAGCCGCGGAGTCGAGAGCGTCGGCGCGGGCGACCTCCAGCGAGACAGCCGCCGCACGAGCATCAGCGCGATCGAGATCTGCGAGCGTCGGCGCGGGCGAGCATGCGGCAGTGGCGGGACCGGCAAGTTCCCCACGATGGATGCCCAGATGCGGTGCTTCCCAGCGCAGGTGCCTCCCACATGCTCTCTCCTTCTCCGCCTACAACATGTTTGATGCATTGCCTCTGCCAAGCACGTCGCAACATCGCTCACCTCTGCACTACCTCCTCCACGTCGCCGATAAGATTTTTGAGCATAGAAATCTTAGTTTGTATGGTTGTATGATTGTTCTAAAAGGATATGACATTTTTGCTCATGGTCGGCATTTGTGCCGCTGCTCTTCATCCCTGCAGGGTTGTTGTTTGGGAGCCACAAGTGGAGGCCAACCTGCGCAGTTCCTCTTCCTGAACACCGGATGAACCAAAAGGCCTTTGTGTCCGGCCATCGAGCCGTGTTCTCCTGCCGGACCAATGTGTTCGGCAATTGAGACGTGTTTTTCTGTAGTTCGGCAATTGAGACGTGTTTTTCTGTAGGATTCTATGATTGACTTAACAGGATTGTATGACGTTCGGTGCAGCAGGCCTAAAGGATCAGAGCCTCGGCATCAACCACGCACCTGCGCTCTGATGGCCTCATCAGCCTTGTGCTCTGGCCATCAGTTAAAATCAGTTGGGCTAGTCTTTAGCATATCATATATATGCTTGTTCCTGAGCATAGAAACCTCATTGCATGATTGTATGACTGTGTGATATCATGTATATGCTGCTGCCTGATCATAGAAAGCTCATTGCAGGATTCTATCACTGCTAATAGGATTTTATGACTTTTGGCCGATTTGTTTTATTAGATTTAGTTCTGCATCTTGAGCTTGGTTTAGTTCTGCAGGTGAACGTGCAACGAGGGACATCGACCATGGCCACTACGCTGACCGCCTTCGCGACATCGGCTGCACCACTTCCTTCACATCGCCGGTGAGCCGCCAATGCTAAAAGATTCAACCTTATCCCTTCCTCGCAGCGTTCTTGCTCATGGCCGGCCTTCGTGCCCCTGCTCTTGGTCATTACAGGAATATATATGTTTCCACCTTCTCCCTCCATCACAACGTTTTTGAATCATATATATGTTTGTGTTTGAGCATAGAAACTATGAGTTGACTGTGTGCACATGCTTGCAATCATGTACATAGTGCCTGATCATAGATACTATAGTGTGCTCGAGCATAGATACTTCCTGATGTATGTATCTATTTGGCAAATATTATTGGTTCAAATGGCAAGAATTTGTTCAATGTTTCTATGCATTATTCATGTACATTTGAGCATCACTTATGTTGAGATGCATGTTTATATGATTTCATATTGTTGTTTCTATGCCTTTGGTTTTAATTGCAAAAATGTGGAATCTTTTCCTACATAGAGATGTTGTATAGTAGCTAAAGATTTTGAATCTTATTTGATCATAGATACTATCTGTTGACTGAGATAATACCTTTGTTTGCATCTTACTTGTTGATCATAAATGTGCTACCATATGAGGATAGATATTATCTGTTCTTCAGTTTTTTATAGTTACGCTCCTGAATAATGATATAATATTTAGGGTCATCACTGATTTGAGCTTAGAAATCTCAATTGCATGATTGTATGATTGTATGATTGTGCTAACAAGATTCTATGACATTTGGCTGGTGACGGTGCATAGACGAAGATGCCAAAGGTGCTGCTCAGCCCATGTCAAAAGCGACTACAAGCTCTTGAACATGTTGCGGATGTGCTGCAGGCTGTTATATGTGTGTGCCAGCCTTCATGCTGAGCTTTTGTTGCAAGTGGTGCCGCTAAGGATAGGAATTGTACTATTTGTCGTATGTCTCAAAAAAGTAGTGCATAAATGTAAATTTTATGTTTATATGACGGTCCTCACTGGTGTAAATGACTACCAATATTTTTTCTGATGGTTCTTTCCATGTGGTGCGTTAGACATTATGTGTTGAGCTCTGATCAATTTCAAATTTTGGATTTTGCTTTTGTTGATGGTGCCACTGCCTAGAGTAAAATACATTTTTATATGACCCTTCTCACTTGTATATATGATTGCCAATACTTGTATTTAAATTTCAAATTCGGTGGTTGCATGCATCGGGTTTACAAACATACAGAAACGAGCATATAAACCTCCGAGCACGAGATTATTAATATTGAGCTACTCGTTTTTCTAGAATTGAAATGTCAATACAAGTGGACAGAGAATGACACATGCTACCTGACACATGCAGTCATATAAACCTGACGAATGCAACTACAAAGTTTGAATTATGAATACAAGTGTTGGCGGTCATATAAATATGTGAGAAGCATCATATAAACATGTAAATTTATTCTAGGCAGCGGCACCATCAACAAAACCAAATTCAAAATTTGAAATTGATCAAAGCTCAACACATAATGTCTAAAGCACCACATGGAAAAGTCACCGGAAAAAATATTGGTAGTCTTTACACCAGTGAGGACCATCATATAAACATAAAATTTAGATCCATGCACGAGAATTTTTAGATCTATGCAATTTTTATGCCCGAGGACCATATAAAGTAGTGTTGCCAGTCATATAAAAATAGTGAAGACCATCGTAGAAACATGTAATTTTAATACACAAGAATTTCTATGCTCAAACACAAGCATATATATGATCTCAAAATACAAACTCAGTCATTCAAATCAGTGAGGACCATCGTATAAATATGAAATTTACACGTACAAAAATTTCTATGCTCAAACACAAGCGTATATATGACCTCAAAATACAAGCCCAGTTGTTGGAACCACACATTACAAATGCTAGATCAAGAACAGGCAAACAAAATGTTCTTTTTTTCCATTTGCAATCCGTTCAGAACTTAAACTCCTCTTCCACTTGCAACTCTCACAGGCATAGAAACATGCAAGACGAAGCATATAAACAAAGAAAATAGTATTGACAGTCCTAGTGAGAATAATCATATAAATATGAAATTTGCATTCATACACAAGGGTTTCGAGATATATGCTAAGGAGTACAATTTTTATCCTCGCCACCAACACTAGCCAAATGTCATAGAATCCAATTAACATAGTCATAGAATCATGAAAATGACAAATAAATCCTGCAGAAAAGCACGGCTCGATGGCCGGACACAGCTCAGGCACGAATTCAAAATGAGAAGCGTGGATGGACACGAAAAACCGAGAAGAAAACAAAAAAATCATTGTTTTCTATGTCCTCACGGTCATTTCGTCGAACATGTGACCAGCATGAACATGGTGACCTACATCACTTGGCCGTACGTTGCTGCCTTCTCCCCAGAACCATGATCGCTGCACCAATCCTTGAAGGAGACACCACCAATCAGATTTTGCACACAAAAAGAACCAATTTTTGGACCTTGCGAATGTTATATTGGACTTGGACGGGGTAAAGCATGAATAACTCACCTAGGCAAGCAAGTAACGGCGTCGGCGAGCCATGGGTCGATGTCGTCTGGGTAAAAGAAGCGGAAGCCGCCACTGGGATGCGGCAGGCGAGGGCTGCTTCCAGCGTCAATGCCACAGCTCCCCGTCGGTGGTAGCTCTCAGGTTCTCCTGGTACCTACACGGCAGCAGCAGAAGATACAGTCACGGCGGAGACGGACCGGGAAGGCGAGCGTACCTGGTGGTGAAGAACGCCCGGAGCTAGCAGGACGCCGTCGTGTGCACCCCGGGACAAAGCAGGTCGAGCTGGTTGTCGCCTGCACCGCACCGCCTACCTGGAGCTGACGGGTCGTCGCCGCGAGGCCCCGTGTCCGGAGCTCGCCGGGAGCCGATGCGGGCGTGCCAGAGCAACTACCTCATTGCCGCCGCTTTTCGGGGGATAGCGCCTCCGCGCTGCCGCTCGCTGGCCCACCGCGGCTCGCCGGTCCCGCGCAGGGAGGTCGTCGGCCATTCGCCAGCCGTCCGCGTCGGAGCTGGGGACCGCTCTCAGGTGCGCAGCCTCGGTGCTTCCCTAAGGCCGGTGCAGTGGCACCACCACTCGCCGTCTTCGTGGCTGGACGCACGGACGTGCCCGCTTGCCGCTAGCTTCGGCCGTCTCGCGCTCGCCGATGAGAAGCAGCTCCGCCTCGCGCAATCCCGATGGTGAGCACTGGGTGGCGGCCTCCGCACAGCGTCTCGCCGGAGGAGACAACATGCGTGCCACCGCTGGCCGGAGAGACGACCTCCGTGTCGTCACTCACCTGTGAGCCCGTCCGCGCCGCTGCTCCCCGCGGTCCACAGCAGCACGCCGGGGTGGCCGTCCGCCTGCGGGGAGAGACAAGGGATGAGAGAGAATTCAAAATTTTTTGAAATAAAGAGGAGGGAGGGGTGGGTGGTGGTGGATCGAGGCCGGGTAGCTTTATATTTGTTGACTAGAGGACCCCACGCGATGGCAGGAAGCTGGTTTGGTTGGACCAGTGGCTGGGTGGGTGGGCTGGTTGGCTGGGGCTCCCAATATTTGTTGGAAGCCCTAGGCTCCTAATATATATACTATATATATATTTTTTTTTTCATATCTAGAGATCCAAGGCATATGTAAGAGTACCAATCCATGTGTTTTAGTGGCACTTCTGTCAGGGATGACAACCTAGATCGAGTTGTGCTATGACCCGTATTGGATTTATCTTTTAGTTTATCTGAAAGCAACATCTGATATACACTTAGCATCATGTTAAGATATACCTTTGCATTTCTGGCGCCGTCGATAGAGATGGATCTTATATCTGTTTCTAGTCGATGACGTTAGCAATGTCAACAACCTCCTGGCTAGGCTGAGATGGTCTAGGATCAGTGGTCGTTGGTGCCTGCTCCAGGGTGGATGGCGTGCGAAGTTCGTGGACGAAGACTCCCGCTGGTACTTGAGCGCGAGTAGAACCATGCTTCGACAGGACGCCCGCTGCAACGTTGTTGTCGCGGATGACATGATGGAACACGAGACCATGGAACTTGTTCTCGAGCTTGCAGACTTCTAGGCAGTAGGCGTTCATGTTCTCCTTGTTGCGGTCCCAGGAGTCATTGACCTGGTTGATCACCATAGCGGAGTCGCCGTAGACTAGTAGTCGATTGATGCCCAATGAGATAGCGAGACGGAGCCCGTGAAGTAGAGGTTCGTACTCGGCTTCGTTGTTTGAGACCTTCCCGAAGATCTGCAGGACGTACTTGAGTTGTTCGCCCTTTGGTGAGATCAGGAGTACCCCTACGCCCGCGCCCTCTGAAGGACCGAACTGGCGACCAGAGAGGGGGGAGTGAATGGGAGCTGATAAAAATTCTTCTCGAAGGAGATGTCTTCTCCAACAAGACTAACACGGCTTGGAAAAATCACATCTCCGACTCAACTACCCAAGTTGGCCAAGACCACGTAGCCACTGGAGTGCTACTGGTCCTATGAACCAACAACCACCGAACCCTACTCGAGAACGCAGCGGAACAAGCAACTCGACCAACACCAGACTGCACCGGTCAGACCGGTCACACTCACCGAACAGACCGGTCCCTGCTGGAACACCCTAACAAGACTTGACGATTTCCACAGAAAGACTCCTACACCAGTCAGGCCGGTATAGCACACCGGTCAGACCGGTCCAAGTCAGGAAACCCCAAATCCAAGAATCCAACCTCCCAAGCACAAAACAACACCAAACCTGAAACAGTAGCAAGCCTAGAGACTAGGGAACACACCAGCACGTTCACCCGAGCCAAAACCCAACTGGGGTCTGCACCGGTCTGACCTGTGGTGCATGGCCAGCAGCACCACCTGCCATTCTTCGATATCCCCAAGCCGGAACTGTCCACACAATGGCTTTAGCCCTGGGCATTTGCACACGAGGCTCAGGTACACCATTAGAGGGGTGGTACCTGTCCTTGTTAGCCCACTCCTTAGCCATTCTCTCCTCATGCTTCCTCTTGAAGCAAAACTCACCCTTGTGACCATCTCTCCCACAATAGTCACAATGGAACCATATGGGTGCTGGTTTAGGCTTGGGTTGAGGCTGTTCACTCGGTTTCTCTTTTGGTTTCTTCTCACTAGGCTTCTCTCCTTTCTTCTTTCCGACCACATCTCCCTTTGAGCTCACAAATCTAACCGGTTTTTGGAAATCATTTGTTGGGTGAGGGAATATGGGTGGATCAGGAGTTGTGTCAAGTTTGTTTCTGAGATGGTTAGGCTTAGGCTCAAACTTGTTCTTGTGTGTTGTTTGTGGTGGGATAGAAATCTCTCCAATTTTCTGATCTCTCTCACCACTGCTCTCTCCAATCTTGTCAGCCCAAGTGCTTGACCATCATAGTGTTTGAAAGCCGCTATCATGATACCAAGCTGAGGCTCCTGACTGACAACCAACTCAAACACTTTCTCAACTCATCTTTTCATCCTACAAGCGATCAACAAAATGTGAAAGTTCTAGATTCTTCACAGCATGCAACTCACAAGTAGAGCAGGAAGTAGGAATAGGAGCTTTCAAATCAGCCTCAAGTGAAACAATGGGATCACACAACTCATCAATTTTTCCATGCAACACAGGGCAAGACGTGCAAGCACCTAGCAAAGAGGGCCTAGATTGCAGCTCAGCCAACTCAACCCTAAGCACATCTAGTTCTTCACACTTGGAGGCATGCTTTTCCCTAAGAGCAGTAAGATCAGCTAGGAACACAGAGCAATCAGCACAATCAACCTCATCAGAAACAACAGGTGAAGCCTTAAGCGAATCAATTTCAAACTTAGCATCCAGGTTTTGTGTTTCTAGCTCAGCCACTCTAGTCCTAGCATCTTCAAGCGAGTCTCTAAGCCCCTTTCTCATTTTCTTAGCCTCTCTAAGCATGTCATCACGATTATCAAGCAATTTTCCTAGCTCCTCATTCGCCTGGCGCAAGAAGGAAAGCTCGTCACGTACCTCATCCTCGGAGTCGGAGTCCGAGTCGTCCTTCTGGCTCTTCTTGCTGCCGGAGCTGTGCGCCATGCCGCAAAAGCCGTCTCGCGCAAAGCAACTCAGCCCGCTCAGGTTCTTGGATCCCTTCTTGCTCTTGCACTGATCACCTTCATCTTCACTGCTACTCGAGCTCGAGGTAGAGTAGGCGGAGCTGGAGTCGACGTCGCTTGCTCCGACCATCGCTTGGGCCTTCTTGCTGTGGCCGTCCATCTTCCTCGATCTTCGCTTGTCCTTGTTCTTGTGCTTGTGCTTGTGTTTATGATCGCGCCTCGACTGGTACTTGCTCTCCGTCCTCGACCGGTGCTTCTTGTTGTCCTTGTTCTCCATCTTCTCAGGGCAGTCGGCGACGAAGTTTCCTGGCTTGCCACACTGAAAGCACATCCTCGTGTTCCTCCTTGTATTCACCTTGTTCTCGTGCATCCTCTCGAACCTCCTAGTCAGCAGTGCCAGCTCGTCCTCTCCAAGCACGTCGAACTCCTCATCTGGCAAAGACATCAAGGAAGACAGAGAGTACATCCTAGTGGATGGGTTAGCGTTAGACTTTGCACCTGAGCCACCAATGAGGGTGAGACTATGAGAGTCAGTCGGGCCCTCAGGCTTAGCTGTCACACCCCGGTCCACCTCAGCCGACTTGAGCTTCGAGAACAGCTCGTCTACCAACAGAGTCTCATACTTATCCGCCTCTAGAATGGCTTCGACCTTTCCACCGCAGATCGTACGATCCAACGAATGCAAGAGCTTCATGGCTCTCATATGATCATCGTACGGGAGCACGGTCACATTGGCCCTCATGTTATTCACAATCACCGTGAACCGCTGGAACATCATGTCGATGGACTCACCGTGAGATGAGTGAAGTTCTCGTACTCTCTCTGATAAGTCGCAAATAACCGAGCCTGAACCTGACTGTTTCCAGCTTGAGCATTCTTTAGCACCTCTCAAATCCTACAAGCCAAGTCCTCTGTCTGAACCCGATCGAATTCGGACTGACACAGAGCACGAAACAAGTAGTCGACCGCCTTGTTGTTGGCGTTGTGCATGTCCCTCGATCCTAGAGCAAGGAAGTTCACAGGATGAACATAAGCTGTGTTCACCGAGACATCCCAAAGGATCTGACCCTTACCGCGGAAGAAAGCTGCCATCCACTTCTGCCACATCTGGTAGTTCTTCCCATCGAAGTGCGGAGGACCCGATCCCCGTTCCTGGTACGCCATCTTTGGATCTTAGACTGGTTAGAGTCCCGAAAGACCCATTACCTTCAATGATACCACTTGAAGGACCGAACTGGCGACCAGAGAGGGGGGAGTGAATGGGAGTCGATAAAAATTCTTCTCGAAGGTGATGTCTTCTCCAACAAGACTAACACGGCTTGGACAAATCACTTCTCCGACTCAACTACCCAAGTTGGCCAAGACCACGTAGCCACTGGAGTGCTACTGGTCCTAGGAACCAACAACCACCGAACCCAACTCGAGAACGCGGTGGAACAAGCAACTCGAGCAACACCAGACTGCACCGGTCAGACCGGTCACACCCACCGGCCAGACCGGTCCCTGCTGGAACACCCTGACAAGACTTGATGATTTCCACAGAAAGACTCTTACACCGATCAGGTCGGTATAGCACACCGATCAGACCGGTCCACGTCAGGAAACCCCAAATCCAAGAATCCAACCTCCCGAGCTCCAAACAGCACCAAACCTGAAACAGCAGCAAGCCTAGAGACTAGGGAAGACACCAGCACGTTCACCTGAGCCAAAACCCAACTGGGGTCTGCACCGGTCAGATCGGTGGAAGGCACCGGTCAGACCGGTGAAGGCCTGGGCGCTCGGGATGAACAGCAACCCGCGGGTCAACTCCCCCAAATCGAAATCCCGATCTCCCGATTCGCTCCACGGATTCGCACAAGACTTTGGGGATACTAGGAGTACCTCATGGGCATCCCATAGCTATGATTTGGTCCACCAAAACTCGTTGAATCAAGTGGAATCGAAGGATTTCCACCAAGAACACCACTTTCCCGAAACCTAAGAAAACCCCAAAATCAAGCACCTTTACTCACGGATTTGGGAGGGGAATCATAAGGAAAAGAATCACGAAGGGCTCATGCATACATCCCCTATCAAATCCCAAAGAGAAAGGCCCTGAAACCATCACAAGAAATTCGCCAAGAAAAGGCTCCGAAAATCACCAAAAAGGTAAAACGGGAAAGACACAATCAAGGCTTGAGGAACCACGCCGAATCATCTATACATACCATGAAGGTTCATACAAGGTCTAGCTTGCCACCCGATCATCATCCCTCTCTAAGATCTCACCATGAAGCTCTCAAGCTAGTCCTAAAAATCCTAAGGAAAATAGGAAGGGAAAATAGCAAAAGCAAATGAGCTAGGGTTCCAAGAGATGGCTGTCATCCTCTCACCACTTAGGTTATATGGAGGCAACCGAAAGACGAAACTACCCCCATTACATTAAACTGAGATACACGCCCCCGAATGGCGGCACTTTGGGAATCTTCGTCGTAGCACCATCAGACGGATGCCCGGCGACCGCAAACTTGCTTAGCCTCGACGCAAGCCTTGCGATCCCAACGCGTGTCCTCTGCTTCGAAGACTCCGGAAGGCGTCGTCGCACACCGGTCAGACCGGTGCTCCTCACCTGTCAGACCGGCCTGATGCTGCTGCTCTCCGGTCTTCGGTCTTGGCTTTGTGGATCAACCAAGGAACCCAGTGGTTTTGTGGTGAACCACTGGAAACCCCGCAAACTTGGTGCGGCCTCACGCCAATCTCCACTCATGACTTGGCTCCCATGAAGTCCCGGCTCGACCTTGGTTTTGAGGCTTAACCAAGAAACTGTCCACGACTTCGTCTTGCTGTTCTTGCTACCATGCGGCCCGCACTTGACCCCGCTGGCAATCGGGTCCCTCGAACCAAGCCTACTTATCTGCTCCACACCTGGAGGTCTCACCAGCATTGACCTTACGCGCTTGTTCTTCACTTGCACCAACACCAATCAAGCCGCAACTTGCACCTGCAATACTTAGCCAAAAGTCAGTCCACACAACGTTGTCAATCACTCATCACACCAGGAAGCGACCATCCACCAGTCCTCAAACAACACAGGCTCTCCATCTCCCCCTTGATGAGTTCATTGACAACATACACACTTGCTAACCAAAGAGAAAAAGGAAAAGAAAAGAAACGACCAAAAGAAACTCGAACAAGCGATCGAAAGCCAACCAAAGGCAAAGAGCAAGATCACTTGAAAGAGGAAAGTCTCGGTCCCCTTAGGCAAGGGCAACGGCTCGACACAACCGAGACAAAAACAAGCTCAAGCAATGAGCAAAGACCACCAAAGCAAAGCTCAAAAACCACAAAAGAGCTCCCCCTGCACACATGCAAGCTCCCCCTGAACAAATGCAACTCCCCCTGGACGAATGCATGCAAACCTCTTGACAAAACAGAGCAACTACACCAGCTCAGCTCTGACCGGTCAGACCGGTCCTCTGCACCGGTCAGACCAGTGCACGACATCTGCACAGGTCCTAACTCACACCGGTTAGACCGGTGACCTCCACCGGTCAGGCCGATGACCACCTGGGAACTGCAAGAGCCCAAAAATGGCTCGAAAGCACTCGGAAACCTTCTAAATGCATTCAGTAGCACATTTCCTTCATAACCATCTCCCCCTTGTTGACAATGCATGAATCAAGCCAAAATTAGGAAAATTTCAATCTAGAGCTTCTCAAATAGACAAAATTGAACACAACATGCTACACATATCCAAATGAGCAAGTTAGACACTCTATAGCTTCGTACGGACATAAACTACAAGATCACCAAGTTTCACAGCCATTGGGCAAAGCTAAGATAGAATTGAGCATTTTTGCAAAAATTTACCCTCTCATGAGTAAAGTCCTAAACATGAGCAAAACAAGTCAAAATGGCAAAGTCACACAAACTTCATGCTAGGACAACCATTCTAAGCATAAGATCATCATAAACACCCACAAGCACCTCATGTCATGTCGAAGCCACCGAGCCAGGTGCTTACTTCTATATATGAGACTTCTCTTTGGTAAGCAACATGCAACGGTTTAGCACCCAAAAGCAATTAAATTAAACACATATGACATGGGAACACATTTTCCAAGCAATTTACATTTCATTTTCAGATTCATATTTGGTACATGAAATGTCTTTGCGACAAAAAGGAACTTATGCCCCTCCACAAGATAAAGCATGGGGGCTAAACATTCATGATGACAAATGAGCCTTTGGCCCCATATGCTCAAAATAAACTGTCCAAGCACAAATTAAGCATAGAAATGTCACTAAAACATGTCATGATTATATAAAGGCATTTACTCACAAGAGAGCATACATGTGACATTTTTCAAAAACATAGCCATCATCCATGGATATAAATCAAGATCATCAAGAGCTAGGCCAAACTAAGCCATATCATACCAAACTAGCTCACAAGATCATATATAGCACATCATGGTGAACTATGTATATAAGAAAAGCTTTCCCTACAAAATGCATGCAACCTAAGATACAAAGATGCCTATACAACATGTTACAAATGCAATGCAAAATGCAAGAAATGCACAAAGGAAACTATATATATGCTACACAAGGAGCTCCCACCACTAACTCAAGAAACCAAACACACACCAAGTTCCCCCCGCAAACGAGTGAAAGTTGCTTGATTTAGGGGCTTGGTGAAAATATCCGCTAGTTGGTTTTGCGTGGGAACATGGATCAAAGCGATTTTCCCTTTCTCAATTGTCTCTCAGAAAATGGTATCTCACTTCTATATGCTTGGTTTTGGAATGTAGCACTGGGTTCTTTGCAAAACTAATGGCACTCGTGCTATCACAAAGAAGTGGAACCGGGGTATACTCCTCACCAAAGTCACTCATGGTGTATGTGATCCAAAGGAGTTGAGAGCAACAACTAGCTGCGGCAACATATTCGGCTTCGGTTGTAGATTGAGCAACACCCGATTGTTTGCGGGAAGACCAAGACACCAAAGAAGAACCCAAGAACTGGCAAGTCCCAGAAGTGGACTTCCTATCCAACCGACATCCGGCAAAATCCGCGTCTGAAAAACCATGAAGCTCCAAAGAAGAAGACGCGGAGTACCAAAGGCCGAAGTCGGGAGTGTATCGCAAATACCTGAAGATGCGCTTGACTGCTTGTCGATGCGAAGTCCTTGGAGACGGTTGAAAATGAGCGCACAGACATACCGAGAATTGGATGTCCGGCCTTGTCGCCATCAGGTACAGGAGGGAGCCGATCATGCTCCGGTACTCCTTCTGGTCCACGTGTTCACCGTCCTCGTCCTCATCAAGAGCTGTAGTCGTACTCATCGGCGTCGTCATGGCCTTGGAGTCCTCCACCTTGAACTTCCTCACAATGTCCTTGGTGTACTTGGCTTGGTGTACAAATGTTCCTTCCTTCGATTGCATGATCTGGAGCCCAAGGAAGAACTGCAACTCACCCATCATGCTCATCTCGAATTCCCTGCTCATGTCTTATGCAAACCTTGCAACCAAAGAGTTAGACGAGCCACCAAAGACAATATCATCCACGTACACCTGCACAATTAGGATCTCCTTGCCCTGCTTGAGGAGAAACAAGGTCTGATCTACCTTCCCCATCTCAAAGCCTCTCTCAAACAGGAACCCTCTCAACCTACCATACCAAGCTCTAGGCGCCTGCTTCATCCCATACAACGCCTTCCTCAACTTGTACACCCTGTGGGGGTACTTCTCACTCTTAAACCCCTATGGTTGCCTCACGAACACTTCTTCCTCCAAAACACCATTCAGGAAAGCACTCTTCACATCCATTTGGTACAATTTGAACCCTTTAGCCACGAAAAAGGCTAGAAGGATCCTAATCGCCTCCAAACGGGCTACGGGAGCAAAGGTCTCCTCGTAGTCGATCCCCTCTTTTTGTGTGTACCCCTGAACAACCAGCCTCGATTTGTTTCTCACTACTTCACCTTTCTCTCCCTCTTTATTTTTCCACACCCATTTTGTCCCAATCGGCTTACAACCTGGTGGAGGCTCCACTAACTCCCAAACTTGGTTCCTCTCAAAATTCTCCAGCTCCTCATGCATAGAATTAACCCAATTGTGATCAGATAGCGCATGTCCAATGTCTTTGGGCTCAAAAGTAGCAACAAAAGCAGCATAGGCAAAGTGAGAGTCATTTCGAAACCTCGACCGTGTAGTTCGTTTGTTGATGTTCCCGATGATCATTGAAGCTGGGTGATCCACTTGTACTCGTCGGGGAGCTTCTCGCCTCGAAGCCACCTCCCCCTCAGTTGTAGCTTCCTCTCAATCTCGGCACGTTGTCGTAGGTGTGGGAGAAGGCCCGTCCTCGATCGTAGTCGAAGTAGTATGTACATGCTCAGCCGCGGGCGTCACACCACCATCTTCCACATCTCCTTGCTGCTGCACCTCATCCTCGAAAATCTCCTCGCCAAGTTCCTCATCACCTGCACACTCAAAAACAAGCGAACTACGTGGTTGTGTCTCGTCGAAGGTAACCTCGCAAGTCTCCACGATTTGGTTAGTTTCAAGATTGAGCACCCGAAAGACTCTAGAATGAGACGCGTAACCAAAGGAAATGCCATCGACAGACCTAGCCTCGAACTTGTCCAACTTCTTCCCTTTCATATGAATGAAGCATTTGCAGCCAAAGACGTGAAAGTGACTCACCTTGGGGGTTCTACTGTGCATCAACTCGTAGAAAGTTCTCTTCTTATGGACCCTAAGGTAGATCCTGTTCGACACGTAGCACACAGTATTGACCGCCTCAGCCCAGAACCTTCTCGGAGTCCTATGCTCATCGAGCATCGTCCGAGCCATCTCACACAGGGTTTTGTTTTTCCTTTCCACCACGCCGTTCTGGGAAGGCGTATACGGACTCGAGAACTGGTGTTCAAGACCCAAGTCATGGCAAAATGTTTCGAAGCGAGAGTTTTTAAATTCCGAGCCATTGTCACTGCGAATCGCTCATATGGCATCTCCGTGCCTCTCGTTCTTCAACCTCAAGACAAGATCTCGAACAAAACCAAACGTCTCCCCTTTCTCCCCAAAAAAAACCCAAGCATACCAAGAGTAGTCGTCCACCACATCCAGGACGTACCACTTCCCACCCACAGATCGCACACGAGCTGGGTCAACAAGGTCCATATGGAGTAGCTCGCATGGACGCTCCGTCATCACGTCGGTGAGGGGTGGATGGGAAGCAGCTACCATCTTAGCATGCCTGCACGGCGCACACACCAAATCCTTTTCGAACCTCAAACGGGGCAATCCTCGGACCAAGTTGAGTCCACTCAAGTGTGACAACAAGTCAAAACTCTAGTGACCCAACCTCTTATGCTACTTCCACAACTCACCCGAAGAACCAGCCACGAAACACCTCAAAACACCCGAACTCTAAGAGAAATCCGCTCGAAATATTTGACCCTCGGGGACGACCACACAGACAAGGTCACCTCGAGCATCAAGTATCCGAGAACCACCCAACTTAAACAACACCTCAAAACCTTCCCCAAGAAGCTGGGAAACAGAGAGCAAATTAAACCCCAACGACTTGACCAAGGCAACCCGCTTCAGCACCACTTTGTCACTTACCCTCACTTCACCTTCCGCAAGTACATGCCCTCACCCATTGTCCCCAAAGGTGATGTATGTCCTAGACACCACTTGGGTGAGGCTGGAGAACCACCCTCGATGTCCGGTCATGTGCCTCGAGCAACCGGAGTCGATCAACCAAATGTTCCCCAAGCCTCCCACCTGAAAATAAAAAACGAGCACGTGAATGAGCAAACGACTCAACACTGGGGTTAGTACCAAAAGCGTAAAACCAGTGCTGAGCCATTTGCTCCAAAGTGGGGTTAGCACGATCCATCCTAGCATTCCTACCAAAGTGTGCATCAAACCTACCACGAGCACCAAACCTGAGACCCATCCTACCATCTCCACTAGAACTGAAACCACCACGGGGAAACCACTCCCGTCTCGCTGGAGGAGCACGAAAGCCACGAATGGAAGACCGTGGACCGTAGCTCCTCTCCAACTCAAAGCTACGACTCCTCCCACCCTCGTATTGAGCACGAGGTGGAGAACGTCTAGCAAACTGAACACCACCAGACTCACCATGCCAACTACCTGTACCACGACCAAAAGAACTGAACCGAGCATTACCACGACCACGAAAACCAAACTGGCCAGTGCTCAGATCTGCACCAGTCTGACCGGTCCCCCTGACCGGTCTGACCGGTGGTGCACGGCCAGCAGCACCACCTGCCATTCTTCGATCTCCCCAGGCCGGAACTGTCCTCACAGTGGCTTTAGCCCTGGGCATTTGCACACGAGGCTCAGGTACACTATTAGAGGGGTGGTACCTGTCCTTGTTAGCCCACTCCTTAGCCATTCTCTCCTCATGCTTCCTCTTGATGCAAAACTCACCCTTGTGACCATCTCTCCCACAATAGTCACAATGGAACCATATGGGTGTTGGTTTAGGCTTGGGTTGAGGCTGTTCACTCGGTTTCTCTTTTGGTCTCTCCTTACTAGGTTTCTCTCCTTTCTTCTTTCCAACCACATCTCCCTTTGAGCTCACAAATCTCACCGGTTTTTGGAAATCATTTGTTGGGTGAGGGAATATGAGTGGATCAGGAGTTGTGTCAAGTTTGTTTCTGAGATGGTTAGGCTTAGGCTCAAACTTGTTCTTGTGTGTTGTTTGTGGTGGGATAGAAATCTCTCCAATTTTCTGATCTCTCCCACCACTGCTCTCTCCAATCTTGTCAGCCCAAGTGTTTGACCATCATAGCGTTTGAAAGCCGCTATCATGATACTAAGATGAGGCTCCTGACCTGACAACCAACTCAAATACTTTCTCAACTCATCATTTTCATCCTACAAGCGATCAACATAATGTGCAAGTTCTAGATTCTTCACAGCATGCAACTCCCAAGTACAGCAGGAAGTAGGAATAGGAGCTTTCAAATCAGCCTCAAGTGAAACAATGCGAGCACGCAACTCATCAATTTTTCCATGCAACACATGGCAAGACGTGCAAGCACCTAGCAAAGAGAGCCTAGATTGCAGCTCAGCCAACTCAACCCTAAGCACATCTAGTTCCTCACACTTGGAGGCATGCTTTTCCCTAAGAGCAGTAAGGTCAGCTAGGAACACAGAGCAATTAGCACAATCAACCTCATCAGAAACAACAAGTGAAGCCTTAAGCGAATCAATTTCAAGCTTAGCATCCAGGTTTTGTGTTTCTAGCTCAGCCACTCTAGTCCAAGCATCTTCAAGCGAGTCTCTAAGCTCCTTTCTCATTTTCCTAGCCTCTCTAAGCATGTCATTATGATTATCAAGCAATTTTCCAAGCTCCTCATTCGCCTGGTGCAAGAAGGAAAGCTCGTCACGTACCTCATCCTCGGAGTCGGAGTCCGAGTCATCCTTCTGGCTCTTCTTGCTGCTGGAGCTGTGCGCCATGCCGCAAAAGCAGTCTCGCGTGAAGCAACTCAGCCCGCTCAGGTTCTTGGATCCCTTCTTGCTCTTGCACCGATCACCTTCATCTTCACTGCTACTCGAGCTCGAGGTAGAGTAGGCGGAGCTGGAGTCGACGTCGCTTGCTCCGACCATCGCTCGGGCCTTCTTGCTGTGGCCGTCCTTCTTCCTCGATCTTCGCTCGTCCTTGTTCTTGTGCTTGTGCTTGTGATCGCACCTCGACCGGTACTTGCTCTCCGTCCTCAACCGATGCTTCTTGTTGTCCTTGTTCTCCATCTTCTCAGGGCAGTCGGCGACGAAGTGTCCTAGCTTGCCACACTGAAAGCACGTCCTCGTGTTCCTCCTTGTGTTCACCCAGTTCTCGTGCATCCTCTCGAACCTCCTGGTCAGCAGCGCCAGCTCATCCTCTCCAAGCACGTCGAACTCCTCATCTGGCAAAGCAATCAAGGAAGACAGAGAGTACATCCTGGTGGATGAGTTAGCGTTAGACTTTGCACCTGAGCCACCAATGAGGTCGAGACTATGAGAGTCAGTCAGGCCCTCAGGCTTGGCTGTCACACCCCGGTCCACCTCAGCCGACTTGAGCTTCGAGAACAGCTCGTCTACCAACAGAGTCTCATACTTATCCGCCTCTAGAATGGCCTCGACCTTTCCACCCCAGATCGTACGATCCAACGAGTGTAAGAGCTTCACGACTCTCTCATGATCATCGTACGAGAGCACGGTCACATTGGCCCTCATGTTGTTCAGAATCACCGTGAACCGCTGGAACATCGTATCGATGGACTTACCGGGAGATGAGTGAAGTTCTCGTACTCTCTCCGGTAAGTCGCAAACAACCGAGCCTGAACCTGACTGTTTCCAGCTTGAGCATTCTTCAGCACCTCCCAAATCCTACAAGCCAAGTCCTCTGTCTGAACCCGATCGGATTCGGACTGACAGAGAGCACGAAACAAGTAGTCCACCACCTTGTTGTTGGCGTTGTGCATGTCCCTCGATCCTAGAGAAAGGAAGTTCACAGGATGAACATAAGCTGTGTTCACCGTGACATCCCAAAGGATCTGACCCTTACTGCGGAGGAAAGCTGCCATCCGTTTCTGCCACATCTGGTAGTTCTTCCCATCGAAGTGCGGAGGGCCCGATCCCCATTCCTGGTACGCCATCTTTGGATCTTAGACTGGTTAGAGTCCCGAAAGACCCGTTACCTGCTCTGATACCACTTGAAGGACCGAACTGGCGACCAGAGAGGGGGGAGTGAATGAGAGTCGATAAAAATTCTTCTCGAAGGAGATGTCTTCTCCAACAAGACTAACACGACTTGGACAAATCACTTCTCCGACTCAACTACAAAAGTTGGCCAAGACCACGTAGCCACTGGAGTGTTACTGGTCCTAGGAACCAACAACCACCGAACCCTACTCGAGAACGCAGTGGAACAAGCAACTCGAGCTACACCAGACTGCACCGGTCAGACCGGTCACACCCACCGGCCAGACCGGTCCCTGCTGGAACACCCTGACAAGACTTGATGATTTCCACAGAAAGACTCCTACACCAGTCAGGCCGGTATAGCACACCGGTCAGACCGGTCCACGTCAAGAAACCCCAAATCCAAGAATCCAACCTCCCAAGCTCCAAACAGCACCAAACTTGAAACAGCAGCAATCCTAGAGACTAGGGAAGACACCAGCACGTTCACCCGAGCCAAAACCCAATTGGGGTCTGCACCAGTCAGACCGGTGGAAGGCACCGGTCAGACCAGTGAAGGCCTGGGTGCTCGGGATGAACAGCAACCCGCGGGTCAACTCCCCCAAATCGAAATCCCGATCTCCCGATTCGCTCCACAGATTCGCACAACACTTTGGGGATACTAGGAGTACCTCATGGGCATCCCATAGCTACGATTTGGTCCACCAAAACTCGTTGAATCAAGGGGAATCGAAGGATTTCCACCAAGAACACCACTTTCCCGAAACCTAAGAAAACCCCAAAATCGAGCACCATTACTCACGGATTTGGGAGGGGAATCATAAGGAAAAGAATCACGAAGGGCTCATGCATACATCCCCTATCAAATCCCAAAGAGAAAGTCCCCTAAACCATCATAAGAAATTCGCCAAGAAAAGGCTCCAAAAATCACCAAAAAGGTAAAACAGGAAAGACACAATCAAGGCTTGAGGAACCACGCCGAATCATCTATACATACCATGAAGGTTCATACATGGTCTAGCTTGCCACCCGATCATCCATCCCTCTATAAGGATCTCACCATGAAGCTCTCAAGCTAGTCCTAAAAATCCTAATGAAAATAGCAAGGGAAAATAGCAAAAGCAAATGAGCTAGGGTTCCAAGAGATGGCTGCCATCCTCTCACCAATTGGGTTATATGGAGGCAACAAAAAGACGAAACTACCCCTATTACATTAAACTAAGATACACACCCCCGAAGAGCACTTTGGGAATCTTCGTCGTAGCACCATCGGACGGATTCCCGGCGACCGCAAACTTGCTTAGCCTCGATGCAAGCCTGCGATCCTGACGCGTGTCCTCCGCTTCGAAGACTCCGGAAGGCGTCATCGCACACCGGTCAGACCGGTACCCACCGGTCAGACCGGCCTGATGCTGCTGCTCTCCGGTCCTCGGTCTTGGCTTTGTGGATCAACCAAGGAACCCAGTGGTTTTGTGGTGAACCACTAGAAACCACACAAACTTGGTGTGGACTCGCGCCAATATCCACTCATGACTTGGCTCCCACGAAGTCCCGGCTCGACCTTGGTTTTGAGGCTCAACTAAGAAACAATCCACGACTTTGTCTTGCTATTCTTGCTTCCATGCGGCCCGCACTTGACCCCGCTGGCCACCGGGTCCCTCGAACCAAGCCTACTTGTCTGCTCCACACTTGGAGGCCTCACCAGCATCGACCTTTCACGCTTGTTCTTCACCTGCACCAACACCAACCAAACCGCAACCTACACCTGCAATACATAGCCAAGAGTCAATCCACACAACGTTGTCAATCACTCATCACACCAGGAAGCGACCATCCACCAGTCCTCGAACCACACATGCTCTCACCCTCGAGCTTGAGTGAGTCGTCAAAGTACATCACCTAATGCTCTGGTCGCTCTATTGGTGTGGGTAGTTGATTTTCCTGCCACTCTGCCATGAAGTTGACTAGAGCTTGAGACTTGATAGTTATCTGTAGCTTGAAGTCGATGTTGAGGGCGCCAAGCTCGACCGCCCACTTGGAGGTTCTCCCGGTGGAATCCCGGTTGTGGAGTATGTCACTGAGCGGGAAGTCTGTGATCACAGAGATCGAGTACTCCTGGAAGTAGTGTCGTAGCTTTCGCGAGGTGATGAGTACTGCGTAGAGTAGCTTCTGAACCGGTTGGTACCGGGCCTTGGACTCGGACAGGACATCACTGATGAAGTAGACTAGTCGCTGGACTGGGTAGATGTGGCCTTCTTCCTACCGCTTGATGACGATGGCAGTACTGACCACATGAGCAGACACAGTAAGGTAGAGCAGTAGCTGCTCCTTTTTGCGAGGAGTCGTGAGGACCGATGGCTTAGACAGGAAGTCTTTGAGCTGCGTTAGAGCTTGATCAGCCTCCGCGGTCCAAGCAAACTTCTCATGGTGCTTGAGTAGTTTGAAGAAGGGTAGTCCCCGCTCTCCAAGCTTTGAGATGAATCTGTTCAGGGCCGCCATGCACCCGGTAAGCTTCTGGACATCCTTGATACAAGTCGGAGCCTTCATGCTGGTGATGGTAGAGATCTTCTCGGGGTTAGCTTCGATGCCGCGATGGCTGATGATGAAGCCGAGTAGTTTCCCTGAGGGTACGCCAAAGATGCACTTTTTGGGGTTGAGCTTCCATTGGTACTCTCGCAGAGATGTGAAAGTCTCTTCAAGATCGGCGATGAGCGTGTCTGAGTTCCTGGTCTTGACGACCACGTCATCCATGTAGGCTTCGACGTTCTTGTTGAGATGCTTCTTGAAGCAGGCCTGGATAGCTCGCTGGTAGGTAGCGCTGGCGTTTTTCAACCCGAACGACATTGTTGTATAGCAGTAGGCACCAAACGGGGTGATGAACACGGTCTTCTCCTGGTCTTCTTCCTTAATTGCAATCTGGTGGTACCCCGAGTAGCAGTCGAGGAAGCAGAGCAGGTCGCAGCCCACCGTGGAGTCGATGACTTGATCAATCTGCGGCAACCCGAAGGGGTCCTTGGGGCAGTGCTTGTTGAGGTCGGTGTAGTCGACACACATCCTCCACTCGTTGGTGTTCTTCTTGCGGACGAGGACGGGGTTGGTGAGCCACTCAGGATGGAAGACTTCTCTGATGAAGCCAGCCGCGAGTAGTTCGGCGAGTTCCTTCTTGATGGCGTCCCGTCGGTCGTCGGCAAAGTGGCGGAGATGTTGTCGCTTGGGGGTAGCTTTAGGATCGACGTTGAGTCAGTGCTCGATCAGCCTCCTGGGCACACCTGGCATGTCCACTGGCTTCCACACGAAGATGTCTCGATTAGCCCGAAGGAAACTGACGAGCGTGTCTTCCTATTTGGGGTCGAGCCCTGCGCCGATCATGGTAGTCTTGCTATTGTTGCCCGTTCCGAGGTCAACGGCCTTCAACTGCACTTCCTCTGTTGGTTGAGGCTTGTTGGCAGTATCAGTCTTCTCGAGTATCTCGAGTTCGTTCGGAGCGAGCTTCTTCGATGCAGCGAAGATCTCCATCATCGCGTTGGGTACTTGAGTAGTTGCTGCGAACTCTATGGCTTCGGTGTCGCAGTCGTAGGATCACTTCAAGTCCCCTTGTAGCGCGAGTACTCCCTTAGGACTTGGCATCTTGAGTACCAAGTACACGTAGTGTGGGATCGCCATGAACTTGGCCAGAGCTGGTCTGCCGAGGATGTCGTGGTAGGAAGTCTCGAAGTCCGCAACCTTGAACTTGATGTACTCGGTGCGGTAGTTCTCCCGTGTCCTGAAGGTGACTCGCAGGACCACTAAGCCGAGTGGTAAAGCCGCGTTCCCTGGGACAATGCCGTAGAAGGGCGACATGCTCCTGGTGAGCATGCCGGTGATGCCGAGCTTCATCTTCTTCAAGGTCTTGGTGAACAGGACATTAAGGCCACTTCCACCATCGATGAGTACCTTGGTGAGTCTGAAGCCTGCGACTACTGGGTCCAGGACGAGAGGAAAGCGTCCTGGCTCAAAGAAGCTTGTCCATTGATCCATGCGAGAGAAGGTAATGGGTACCTCCGACCACCTGAGAGGTGTCG
Source organism: Cenchrus fungigraminus (assembly GCA_036936925.1). Lineage (NCBI taxonomy): Eukaryota > Viridiplantae > Streptophyta > Magnoliopsida > Poales > Poaceae > Cenchrus > Cenchrus fungigraminus. The sequence continues at coordinate 89,796,069 of CM072774.1, read as the reverse complement.
GTGTCACTGGTTCAATGTTCAAGACCTCGCGTAGAGTCAACTTCTATGGTCGCTTGGTGGGGTAGCCACCAAAGAGGATGTTGACCGTCTTGTCAGGCTCTTGGAAGTCGCCGTTGCCTTTGTTGACTTTGCCCTTGCCCTTCTTGTCGTGAGGGTGGCGTGGCTCCAGAGTCTCCTTGAGTGCCCGCCGAAGCTAGTAGCACTGTTCACTAGTGTGGTTGTTCTCCGGGTGCCACAGACACTTCTCTTTGAGCAGTTCTTTGAAGCCACCGGAGGTCTTCTTGGTGTTGTCCTTCGCAGGGTGCTGGACAGCCGTGACGGTGTTGTCTAGCTTGCACTTGCAGTTAGGACCCGAGTAGTAGTAGTAGTAGTAGTAGTAGTAGTAGCAGTAGCAGTAGCAGTAGCAGCAGCAGTAGCAGCAGCAGCAGCAGCAGCAGCAGTAGCAGTAGCAGTAGGAGTAGCAGCAGGAGGAGTAGCAGTAGCAGTAGCAGTAGGAGGAGGAGTAGGAGGAGGAGCAGGAGCAGCAGTAGCAGCAGTAGTAGCAGCAGCAGCAGCTGTAGCAGCTGTAGTAGCAGCAGCAGTAGCAGCAGCAGCAGTAGTAGCAGTAGCAGTAGTAGTAGTAGTAGCAGTAGTAGTAGCAGCAGTAGCAGCAGTAGTAGCAGCAGTAGCAGCAGCAGTAGTAGCAGTAGTAGCAGTAGTAGTAGCAGTAGCAGTAGCAGTAGTAGTAGCAGTAGTAGTAGTAGTTGTAGTAGTAGTAGTAGTAGTAGTAGTAGTAGTAGTAGTAGTAGTAGTAGTAGTTGTTGTTATTGTTGCGACCCCCTTGATCCTTGTTGTTGTTGCTGCCTGTGTTGTTCTTGCCCTTGCCGCGATTGGAGTCGTACATGGCATTAACCTTGTCTTCCTCATCGACCCATGAAGTAATCATGTCCTTGAGCTTGGTGATAGAACTTGGGTGGCGGCGACCGAAGTCTTTGAAGGTCCGATGGTGGTAGAGACCGTCTTCGAAGTAGTCGATGACTTCTTTGTCGGTGACGTCGACAACGGTCGCATGCTTGTCGAAGAAGCAGCGCATGTACTGGCGGAGTGTCTCGCTCTGCCCTTGCTTGACCTGTGCCAGGTCCATGCGAGTACCCGAGCACCCCATGGCACCCGCGAAGTTGCTGGTGAACTGGGCCTTTAGCTGGTCCCACTTGTCAATCGAGTTCTTGTCAAGTGACTCGAGCCACGTGAGTGGAGCTTGGTCCAGGCAAAAGGGGAAGTAGAGGCACTTCGTGTCATTGTTGCCACCAGCATTTTCGATGGCCAGGGCATAGCACCGTAGCCATTGTACTGGGTCTTGCTTCGCGTCATACTTAGAGAGTCCGAGAGGCTTGAACTTCTTGGGTAGTAGCAGAGTGCGAAGTCGAGATGTGAATGCAGTGAAGCCGTCGCTGTCGCTGACGTTAGTAGTCTTCTTGGTGCGGCGTATCTCATTGATCCTTTGGCGGGTGTCGTAGCCGCCACGTTCGTTGCCGGTGGTGTGGCTGTTCACGTGGCCTCAGCCTCCGCGATCACTGCCGCCACCGCGTCTTCCGCCGCCACCATGGGAGGAGCTGCCACTGCTACCGCCGCTGCCACCGCCTCCGCCACCGCTAGCACTGCCGTGTGAAGGTTCTCCCCCCGTAGCTCTGGAGCGATTGGGGGACGGCTGGTGTTCGACGTGAAACAGTTGGGTCCGACGTCTGCTGGGGTGCGGCTGTGGCTGGTGGTTTCTTGGTTTACAGCTCTGGCGATCCTGTCATCGACCCGCATGAAGTAAGCCTTCTCCTCGAGCTCGGCTTTGAGGTCGCCGGCACGGTGTCCCTGAGTGGCTCGCCCTATCCTATTGATGGACATGAGGCATTGCTCAGAGGTCGTGTGATTCTGATTGGACACTTCGTCCAGAGCGGCGTTGAGGTTGCAGATGGGTAGTGCTTCCTAAAGCCGCCGGCGTCGATCCGCTTGCTTCTGGTTGCGGGTACGCCGGGCATTCTTGGCGTCAGTAGTCTCGTCCGCGGGTGCATTAGCTAACAGCTCGTCGACGGAGATGTCGTCAAGGTACCGGTCTACTCGGGCTTTTGAAGTGTCACATGTCTTGGCTACGAACACCTCGCGATCGGGTGTGCAGAGACCGGGATCGGTAGTCGCTGCCTCAATTGGTGAGTAGTCCTCTGACGTGGGAGTCAGAGGTGTTCCCTCTTGGAAGGGGCGTGTCTCGAGGAAGGTGATGCAGCGTGAGTTGTCATTAGTCAGGTCTGCTGGTTCTGGTCGGGCCAGTAGATGAATCTACGAGCTGGAGTAGACATGATGACCAAGCCAGTGGCAGGACCTGACAACGGCTTCTCCGTGGAGTTGTACTCGGACTTGGGCTCGATCAGATCCAATCGGAAGTCAAACTCGTAGGAGGAATCTTAGTTGTAGTCGGGGGAGGTGTTGGAGTCCGAGGAGTACTCGGAGACGACCTCTTTGCCGGCCCGACGAGGGATTAGCGCATCCGCGTAGGCCGCGCTGGCGCTGCGGGGGCCGTACGGGAATTGCTCGTGGGGGAGGACCGGTCCACACAATGGCTCGGGAGCCAGCTCGCGTGGCTCGACCCAGGTTGTCATCGAGTTCGAGTTGGAGGCGGATCCGATCTCGAAGCCGACGGCTTGGTTGTAGAGCGAAAATTCGTCAAATTTCTCGACGAGTTGGCTCGTGACAACTTCGGGAAGCGTCACGAGTCTGGTCTTCGGGCCCGGGGTCATGGTGAGGTAGCGCTAGAACGAGATAGCACCGTCAGCGGTGTAGACCTAGGAGCCGAAGATGAAGGTGTCGCCGCGGTTGAAGGCGGCGGTCGGCTTGATGACGATTGAAGCCGTCGAGTTCGCCATGAGATCTTCGGCGAGATCCCCTACCTGGCGCGCCAGCTGTCGTGTTTTAGACCGGCAACCTACCAAGGGGGGTACCCGAGGCAGATGTTTGTGGCCTCTCTAAGATCGGGAACTCGAAGAAGAGACACGTGGCACACAATTTAGATAGGTTCGGGCCGTGAGGTTGAAGGACCGATTAGGCGACCAGAGAGGGGGGAGTGAATGGGAGCCGATAAAAATTCTTCCCAAAGGATGAACTCGGCCTATATCCCGATTGCCACTCTGATCACTCACACACACCAAAGAAGCTCTAGACTAGGCACACACAAGCCTACGAGTCCTAGAGACAAGCCACGAATCAAAGAGCGGAAGCACTAGACAAGAATCAAAAGACTTAGCCAAATCTGCGAGGTCCTAGGCGGACAGTCCACGTGAGTACGGCGGACAGTCCGTGAGTCTGGCGCACAGTCCGCGACCCCTCGGCGGACGGTCTGAAAAATAGCACTGAGCCTCCTGTAGCGCACTGAGGAAATTCGAATAGTCCGGGCAAGTACCGCGGACGGTCCGTGCCTCACGGACAGTCCGGCCCCGCCTGGTGGACAGTCCGGCAAACCACGCCCAACCAAAAACTACAAACTCGACAGATCAAAACTCGAGTTCGCAAGAACACGGACGAACACCAGAAGAACACAGGCTATGCAGACAGTCCGCGACCCACGGGCGGATAGTCCGCAAAGCGCGGACAGAGCAGAAACAGCTCGACCTCGCGAGGTCAACTCTCCAAATCCATCACCGAATCTCCCAAACCACATTAGCTCTTGAGACAAGATTTGGGGGAGATGAGAAGCGTCCCTAGGGGATGCTGTTGACGGTCGATTTCCGTCAACCAAGAGAACTTGTTACACTTTGGTTTGAGATTTGAATTATAACTAATCCGCCACTAGGCATACTAATGATGTAACAAGTTCACACTTGCATGTGGTTTTGGAGTTTATTGTTTACGCAGGAAATCAATGTTAATGACGAGACTTTCGGGATAAGTTCATCAAGCCCGTCACAAGTCAAGACATGAAGTGAACATGACTCCAAATGACCCAAGGACCGAAGCATCAACACGTAAAACTCCGGGGACTAGGAGGTTTACCAACGAGATCAACTCAGCCCGAGAGATATTCTCGCAACCCAGAACAGCTTGACCTTTCGGTGCAGATTCGGAGACATAAACGGCCTCTAATGGCAAAAGTTTGACTACCAAAGTTGTGGGCCTCGACGATAGCTTCGATTTGGACATATGGAAGGCCCAATTCGGGTCAAGGAGCTAGGAGATATGGCCCCCGAAATGCTAGCTGCGTAGACAAGTTCGAAATCAGATAGATTATCTTCCGAGGCTGTTTTGGGAATCTTATCTTCGTTTCCAAGGAAAGCAATGAATACCAAAGTTGAAGATAATTTCGTGGCACACAACATGGACACCGAATTTGCATTATTTGGAGTTCGGACGTAGGAGATATGGTGCCGGCAAGGAAGGGCTACGAATCAGGAAAATCTGGACGAGGCTGATTTTATGGAAACCAAGTTTGCTTCTCTCCCAAGGAGGATCTCATGCAAGGCAAGGTGGAGAATGCCCCAAGGCTCCCCAAGGGCATAAATACAAGCCATTGGGCGCCCAAGGAGGGTGTTGGAATCGATCCATTCATCACAACTCGGTGAAACCTAAAAGCAAGCACCGGAGGGAGACGACGGCCGCCGCGAGTCTTCGAAGTTGTCTAGGAGATGGCCTAGGGCTACCCTAGCCGCCATGGCCTCCTTGCACGGGTGAGCCATGGTGGAGTTCTAGAGCTACGCATACGTCATCGTAGGTATGGTCTCGGTGGTGATGATGTAATGCATACTTTCATGTGAGCAATGATAATCTTGTCATCCAATCTTTTAAGCGATTCCATGTCTCCGTTCATGCTTTCTACCTATTGTGAATATGCTTATTCCTTAGTCTAATGCATGGTTAGACTACTTAGCATACTTTATGTAATCATGGTGATTAGATCTAGTATGTGGATCCTTCATGGTTTGTAGACACGTTCACTTGGACGTGCCCCTAGACTCCCCTCATGAATAGGGGCGCGTCGTGACAGGACGAAGGTTTCGAAAGGCGGATGTTTTCGGGAGGAAGACCGGAGGGAGGAATTTAAGGATGCTATTAGATGAGATGTTTGATTTATTGCTCTTTAGTTAGAACTACAACTAGAAGGTGATAGGCCTAGTTACCCCTTTGGTTGCACTTTACCTAGCCTATGTTTGTGGATGTGATCGACCTATATGCTATCACTCATATCTATTAGGTTTACCCCTTTGTATGCAATCGTTGCTTCATGTTAGGTTAGATTGACTAGATAAGGTAGAGAACCTTAGGAGTTTGCTTCCGATCCTTGGATTGACAAACCTTAGGGACCCTCCTTGGTGAAAAAGGCACCAAGTAACTCATATGCTTGCGGTGAACTTCAACACGGTTTTTAACCGTCAACAAGCTCTTTTTCTAGCGCCGTTGCCGGGGATCTGCAACTCGAACCCTAGGGTGATCTACCTTTCTATTTTACTAATCCTAATTTTTATCATTGCATATACGCTTGTTTTCTTGTTTGTGTCCTTGAAAGTAGGTGAAAAGCTAGACACAAAACTTGGACTTCGAGAAGTCCACCATCCGCTCCGACAAGACGAACACAACATGAAGATTCACTCTTTAGTGGTAGGTGCTAACTTTTGTTAGTGGCCCATCATCTGCTATCGAGCCCACACCCTACACAAGAGCACGTGAACAAGGTAAGTCAATGTGTCAATTAAAATTTTAAGACTAATGTTTTGTGGAGAATCGTTTGTTCAAGCAATAGGTATTGGAAGCAATAACGGTGCCCCCAAGATCACGAGATCAAGCTCGTCAACATCTTCGAAGTTTATGTTCGCATCAAGTTTTGCATAGCCTCATGAGAAGAACAACAGAATATCTTTGGATATTTAGAAGCCCCACGAAGTTACGCTTCCAACGAGTTAAGAATCAAGTCAATCGGAGGTTCCTACAAGCGGATATGACCGAATCACCGATGGTTGCACGTCCTGATCTAGACAGCAAGCAAAGCTGAAGTGAAACAGCCATAACTCCCTCATATGGACACCGATTAAGATGGATGAGTACCCGTTGGATAGGTAATTTTATAAATTTTTCAATAGAATTATATTTTGGTATATGTTCTGTTATGTATACAGGGGAAATCCACGAGGAGGAGGCAGTAGCAACGCGATGAGAACAAGAGAGTGGAGATGAGGACGACAACAACGAAGAGAAGTTTGGGCAATGCTTCCACTAGACCACACATGAAGAAATTCAGAGGCTTAGAATAAAACAAAGACCCCTGGAGCATTGGCAAATGAAGACACAAGTTGGCGACATCTGACGCAAGGAGTTGTTTGGAGAAGACCACAAAGGATTACACACAAAGGACAACATCCAATGGAGCGGGCACTTTGGGCTCTCACACGAAGGCTCCTGGAGCTACATTTTCACAACCAAGATGTGTGAACCCACAAGTGAAGAGGAGTGATCCTACACAAAGCAACCTTGACGACATGTGGCACGAAGGAAGGAATTGAGAAAAAAGTCTACGCGAGCCACCTCCGATCATCAAGGATTGTTCGCTTTCAACTCCGGAGGACCACTCATGATGAAAAGCTCGGAGGCTAAGGTACACATTAAACTCTCAAGATACTTTTGGGATATGATAACTTTCTTTTGATATATTCATGTTCATGTCCAATAGTATGTTTGATTCTATGCCTTGCACTTTTGATGATCATGATAGGCTAGAATTTCTTGAGAACGATAAAGAGGCTATATTGTGCTTTAACTTTGTTAATTTGCATGCCTAATGAACCCATGTCTAATGAGAGCCTTAGCGCTGAGCAAGAAACTTTTGCAACCTTTAATCAAATTTTGTTCATCTAACTTTTACATTGTTGTTATGGTTGCACATGTTTTCAATACGTTTTGCAAATCCTAGACTTGCTTTGTGCTTGGTCAAGCTCATGACCTTAAAAGAGCATGTGTCAGGAGAAAACCCGAGTTTCACTAACCGTGCAGGTCATTAAATCTTAATAAAGAGGAAAGAAGCCATGCCTCAAAGGAATTGTAAGTTCGTGCATCGCCATCACCGAACCTCGAAGATGATGTCGCTGTTTTCATCAGTTTTAAGCACCTGATCAGATATGTAGAAGAAGGATAAAGTTGAAAATCAGAAGCTCCATCAAGTGCCGATTCCAACGCCTCTGAGATTGATGAATTTGAAGACCCGTACAAGGAGATATGGGGAAAACATTAGGCGCTGCGCAGTCTGAAATCTTTGGACAGATTGCAGCGTTGGAGTAAAACGGGTGTAACTCACTCGTTCGGAGTCCGTTGGGGGTCAACAAAGACTTGATGAAAAGATAATTTCATGCACCATGCGTGGAAGTTATTGTTTGCTACATGATCTGATCTAGACAGAGAGTAAAATTCATGAAAAGAGAGGCAGCGACGAAGAACAAAGGAAAAGGAGGGGATGATGATGCAAGAGACGATCGGGCAAGCCTCTCATCAAGCAAAATGATCGTGTCAAGCATGGAGAGTGGATCAAAGCTGCATGGACATCTTCAAATCCTACATGAAGGACCATAGCTTCACGACCACGAGGAGGTACGTAAGAAAGTCGAGCTCTACGACTTTAAATGAAGTGCTTTGCGAGAGGCAACCCATTTTATGTTTATATATAAATATTATGACCGTCTACATTGTGATCTTAAACTAAACCATCAAGTAACATTGTACTATTGCTCTAATAAATACCAAAACACCATGTTGTTTGATTTAATTGCTATTGAGGGAGCACTTTGTTATTTGATCTTGGAAAGCTTGTAGACCCTTTTTGTGTGCCTATTAGTGTTTAGTCATTTTTTTGTGTCTTTTTAGAGAGAAATATGAAGTTAGCAACATCCTTTAATTCTAACCTTGTGGCTAGTTAATTTAGGCTAACTTTTGTTTTTGTTTTAGACAACCACCATATCATGTTGTTTTGTTCATCCATGTCATATTGCATTGCATGTTTTGTTGATCTAACTTTTTGTCCAACCAATCTAAGCCTTCCCATAGCCCCCACAAAAAACCATAGCCAATAGAGGTAGGATTGCTTGTGTTGACCGTTTGCCGTCACCATCCGGATTGGACAAGTCTATCCCTATCCTCTTTTCTAACTAAAAACTTTGACTAACCTCCCCATAAAATCCTTAGGAAAACCTTTCACACCTTTAGCCATCCTAAAACCATAGGTTTGTTTTTTAAAAAAAAAAAGACTCGTAGCACCACCTTAGTTAGAATTTCTACACTTGACTTTCTCTCTTCAAAATCCTTATTTGAGCCAAAATGTAGGATACCCATAACTTACCCTTAAACCTTGTTAGTTTGGTTGATTGATTCTTTTCGATGGGTGACTTCCTTGTTGACAATGCTTACTTCGTAAGAAGTGTGAGATCAAGCTTTGTCCTTTGCTTATTATAGACCGCATCGAAAGTGTTTTTCAAACCTTGCTAATGTTTGTTTGTGCTAACTTTTTGCATTTGCATTTTGCATCCACCTCATTGTCATCATCACCTTTATGTTAGCTTGGTCTTTTGTGAAACTTTATGATGAATGCTTTCATGTCTATGTTAATGCTTGTCAACATACATTACTATTTTTTGCAATCTTGTGTAAACATGGTGTTTAGACATAATTGGGGACCACCATCATTCAGTTTTATATATCTTGTTATCTTATTACATTGGTTGGTTTGAAAACTTTGCAATGTGCCCTACTTTTCTTGCGCTATAAGGAATTACTAATCTCGAGATAAGCATGGTGTTTTGACCTTGGTTAATAAATCTTTATGGCGAGGGAGAAGTTTGGCAACCACTTTGTAAGCATGGAGCTTAGGATTTGGTGTAAACATTGTCTTTGTTTTTATATCATCCTTTCATTTGCATACACACTTGCACACACGTACACCCATTAGGTTTTAATTTTTCTTTCACTAGATTAACTATGCCACAAGTTAAGATCTTAGGGGATGACTTTGGTTTGTTAGCATAGAGTGAGTATTCCCGACCGTCACCTCGGGGGTACTTTGTGCTTTAGAGTTGTTTTGTAGGCATGACGAATCGATCCCATGAATTAGCGATGAAAGATGAAAATAAGATCGTAAACACCTCCAAAATCCCAGAAGAAACACCGCTGTCCTCATCAAAATTAAGCACATGTTCAGAGATGTACAAAAGAGGAAAATTTGGATATTCAGGAGCTCCACTAAGTCTTCTTTCCAACGCATTGAGATTCAACATTTTAGGAGGCCCGTGCAAGGAGTTACAACCAAATCTTTGGGCGTCACACGTTCTGAAATCAGCCCGGGACAGTTTGCATTGATGGAGTAAAAAGGGTGTAACTCTCTTGTTCGGAGTCCGATTGGCGTGAATGACCACTCATTGGAAAGATAATTTCAAGACCTTTACAATGGAGCAATGGTTCATTACATGTTCTGTTATGGAAGTAGAAGAAAAATTCGTGGAAGTTGAAGCAGCGATAAAGGACAACATGGAAGGAGGTGATGACGAGTTGAGAAACGATTGGGACTAAGGCTTGTGACAAAGGGTGGACGTTGGAGGAAGATCAAGGCAACAAAAGAGAAGAGTACAATGATATGGCAGTAGGAATTCAATAAATACATGATGATTCATCATCTTCCATGCCTAGCAACATGCAAAGCATGGGGGAGGACTTGGTGGACATAAGAAGACCGCATGGAGAACAAAGATCATGATTGCCACGGGATGCTAATTTTCTTCTTCCATGTCAAGGACAATGCTTAAGCATGGGGGAGGCCGCGCTACACTTCAAGCATCGAAGGACAGTAACAATTCTTCAACCCTCTTTTGTTCTTGTCTTTCTATATGTCTGCATATATGTATGTGCTTTCCACAACCTTAGATACAACCTTCGTATATCTCTCTTTAGAATAACATGGCTACTAGGAGTACAACCTAGGTTTGTTTTTGTTTTCAATAATAATCACCGTTACCTTGTGCTCACCACAATGATATCTTATATGGATATATGATGATCGTTGCCACCTTACTCATTTTTGTGCTTGGTTAGTATATGATTAAGCTAGTGCTCTCTTTAAATATGATCTGAAAATTAAATTAATGCTAGCCTAATCTTTTGTGGAGGTTATGATAACTTGAGACCCATAATATTTTTCATTGCTCTCACTTTTGAATGAATCAAAGATTATTTATTTTTATTCTTAAAAGATATGCTAACCTTGTCTTTGATACCACTTGCATTTTGCTCAACCTATCCAAAGCCTTATATTCATTGAGTGCAAAAACCTTAGTATACAAGATTTATTTTTGGGTGCATTGATTCAAGACTTGATTTCTCTAGCTCAAGACTAAGAAGCTAGTCATTCCGTTTTTGCGTATCTATCTTTATGCTAGCCTTTTCTATCCGTGCATTGTGAGTTTCCACATCGGGAATTTCGCAAACCTCGCCGGAAATCCACCCACAAACCCAAAATATCTTTTTGTGTATACCTCCTTGACCACAACCCAAAACTTTGAGTATGGATGAATATTTCGAAGTAGATTACAAGGAAGGTGCCGTCAACTGGAGCAATATTTTGGGAGACCTCCATAAAAGGATCCCTAGAAGGTTTCAAGTATCTCTCTTGAAGAAAATACAAGAATTTCAGCACGTACCTTGGCACAATCATCACCTCTTTGCTCTGGGATGAGGAACATCTAAGCATGGGGGGGTTGCCAAGGAAGTACTAGTGTAGTCTAGAGTTCAAGGGGGGTAAAAAAAGAAAAAAAAGAAAAAAGTGATGAAAGAAAAAAAAATATAAAGAAGGAAAAGTATGATGAGAAAAGAAAAAATAATAATAAATATAATAAAGCTCCCCGGTTCTCTAGCTACATTTGGAAATTTCAAAAGGATCTCAAGATCAAGACCCATACTCATCTTTCCAACCATGTGCAATCCGATAACAAGGACTTTGCTTGTGCCTCGGGATCACCCTTTTCCATTTGCACATGTCCACCTATCTAAAAAGTATGTGTTTTTCTCTTCCCCTTCCGTGGAACATTATTTTCCAATGACCTTTTTGACGAGTCTTGGTAAGTCCATGAGAAGCTTGTCTTATTTTGATAATATCTCAACTATAATATCTTGGTAGGACTAAACTTTCCCATAGCTCCATATAAAGCCTTCCACCAAATATTTGAGAGAGGAAATGAGTAGAACAAGTAGGCTTGAGAGACAAGATGAGATGAGAGTTCATGAGCAAGATGCAAGGAGGTTTATTATTGATCTTGGTAAAGCAATTTTTCTTCATCCCGCTCTTTATTTTCAAAATTTCTGAGATTTGTTTAAAATTTGAGAGCAAGATTAATTACTTGTGGAAAGAGCTAAAATGATATCTACCCTCCATAGAGATGAAAGCTTGCTACAATATGGAACTTTAACAAATATAAACTTGGAGAGCATTATGTTTTCTCATGTATGATCAAGTGCAAGGTATGAACATTGAAAGGCAATACTGACATCCATTAAATGCTTACTCGAGGACGAGCAAGGTTTAAGCATGGGGGTATGTTGATGGTCGATTTCCGTCAACCAAGAGAACTTGTTACACTTTGGTTTGAGATTTGAATTATAACTAATCCGCCACTAGGCATACTAATGATTTAACAAGTTCACACTTGCATATGGTTTTCGGAGTTTATTGTTTACGCAGGAAATCAACGTTAAAGACGAGACTTTCGGGATAAGTTCATCAAGCCCGTCACAAGTCAAGACATGAAGTGATCACGACTCCAAATGACCCAAGGACCGAAGCATCAACGCGTAAAACTCCGGGGACTAGGAGGTTTACCAACGAGATCAACTCAGCCCGAGAGATATTCTCGCAGCCCAGAACAGCATGATCTTTCGGTGCAGACTCGGAGACATAAACGGCCTCTAATGGCAAAAGTTTGACTACCAAAGTTGTGAGCCTCGACAATAGCGTCAATTTGGACATATGGAAGGCCCAATTCGGGTCAAGGAGCTAGGAGATATGGCCCCCGAAATGCCAGCTGCGCAGACAAGTCCGAAATCAGATAGATTATCTTCCGAGGCTGTTTTGGGAATCTTATCTTCGTTTCCAAGGAAAGCAATGAATACCAAAGTTGAAGATAATTTCGTGGCACACAACCTGGACACCGAATTTGCATTATTTGGAGTTCGTACGTGGGAGATATGGTGCCGGCAAGGAATGACTATGAATCAGGAAAATCTGGACAAGGCTGATTTTATGGAAACCAAGTTTGCTTCTCTCCCAATGAGGATCTCATGCAAGGCAAGGTGGAGAACGCCACAAGGCTCCCCAAGGGCATAAATACAAGCCCTTGGGCGCCCAAGGAGGGTGTTGGAATCGATCCATTCATCACAACTCGGCGAAATCTAGAAGCAAGCACCGGAGGGAGACGACGGCCGCCGCGAGTCTTCGAAGTTGTCTAGGAGATGGCCTAGGGCTACCCTAGCCGCCATGGCCTCCTTGCACGGTTGAGCCATGGTGGAGTTCTGGAGCTACGCATATGTCATCGTAGGTATGGCCTCGGTGGTGATGATGTAATGCATACTTTCATGTGAGCAATGATAATCTTATCATCCGATCTTTTAAGCGATTCCATGTCTCCGTTCATGCTTTCTACCTATTGTGAATATGCTTATTCCTTAGTCTAATGCATGGTTAGACTACTTAGCATACTTTATGTAATCATGGTGATTAGATCTAGTATGTGGATCCTTCATGGTTTGTAGATACGTTCACTTGGACGTGCCTCTAGACTCCCCGCATGAATAGGGGCGCGTCGTGACAGGACGAAGGTTTCGAAAGGCGGATGTTTTCGGGAGGAAGACCAGCGGTAGGAATTTAAGGATGCTATTAGATGAGATGCTTGATTTGTTGCTCTTTAGCTGGAACTACAACTAGAAGGCGATAGGCCTAGTTACCCCTTTGGTTGCACTTTACCTAGCCTATTTTTGTGGATGTGATCGACCTATATGCTATCACTCATATCTATTAGGTGTACCCCTTTGTATGCAATCGATGCTTCATGTTAGGTTAGATTGACTAGATAAGGTAGAGAACCTTAGGAGTTTGCTTCCGATCCTTAGATTGACAAACCTTGGGGACCCTCCTTGGTGAAAAAGGCACCAAGTCACTCGTACGGTTGCGGTGAACTTCAACACGGTTTTGAACCGTCAACAGATGCTATGCCCAAAAACTTGAGGCCTCAAACCAACTAAATCGCCGGGAACCAATCACGAACCGACCTCAAGAACAAAGCTAGGGAACCACCCGAAATCCTTGAATTAGAGGACAAATCCGGAGTTTGAGGGGTCAAGATCAAGCACAAAGATGCACAAGACATCTATCCATGATCCCCATATAGAAATCCGAACACAAATGCCTCAGAATCGAAGGAACAAGCCGCGCACGAAAATCTAACAAAAATAGCCCAAAAAATACACGAAAATCACTCAAGCCACAAGAAGGAAATCGGCGCAATCATGAATGCTTCCATACACTCGGAGGTCGGAATCTCTACAAACCGGTGAAGAAAATCTAAGCCTAAAGAGAAGGGAAATGAGAAGTAGTCCAGATGGATGAGTTGCCCTAAAACCCTAGAGCTACATATATGAAGTCTCTCCAGGTTGGGCAAATGACCAAGCTACCCCTAGAACTTAAAATGAGATACACACCCCTCAGGGGCAATATGGTCAAGTAGCACTCCTCTTCATCGGGCGGCCACGCCTTCGCCGTAGTCCGCGTCCTCCCGACGCAAGCCCTGCGATCCCGCCGTGTGACCCCCGGCATCGAAGCTTCTTGACGCGCCCTGATCCCGTCTCCGCCCGCCGAGTCTCCGGTCTTGGTTTTGTGGCTCAACCAAGTAACCCGACGGTTTTGTGGTGAACCGCCGCAAACCCCTCGTGCAGACTTCGGTCGTGAGCCGTTAGCCTGCACCGGCTCCAGTCGACGACTTCGTCTTGCTTTTCTTGCCACCATGCGGCCCGCACTTGATCCCGTTCGGCCATCGGGTCCATCAAGCCAAGCCTACTTGTCTCTCCACTCCTCAGAGGCCCCGCAAGGCTAAGACCTTTCGCGTCTGCTCTTCACCTGCACCAACGCAAATCAAGCCACAACCTGCACCTGCAATACTCGGCCAAGAGTCAGTCCACACCACATTGTCAATCACTCATCACAGTAAGAAGCGACCATCCACCGGTCCTCGGACGCTCCGGTCCTCAATCTCCCCCTTGATGAGTGCATTGACCACACACATAGTAACCAATTCAGAGAAAAAGAGAAAAAGAAAAGAAACGAACCAAAAACTCAAACAAGTGATCAAAAAGCCAACCAAAAGCCAAAACAAGATCACTTGAGAGAGAAAAATCTCGGTCCCCTAAGGCAAGGGCACCGGCTCGACACAACCAAGATAAAATGCTCCAAAATTGCCGACTCCTAAAGCTGAGGCAAAAGGGCTCGACACCATCAGTAAAAGAGCACAACTAAAATTCAGGCGACAAAGAGCTCCCAAAGCATGAATGCAAGCTCCCCCTCAACAAAAGCATTTCTCCCAATTTTTCTCTCCCTTGATGCAAAACTCCCCCTGGATGAATGAATTGAGCCCCCTGGATGAATGAATTGGGTATTTTCCTCCCCCTTGTTGGTAATGCATGAATCAAGTCTACAAATGCATGCATGTGCTTCTCAAATAGACAAAGAGCACTACAACATGCTAAAAATGAGACATAGACAAGCAAGATTGCCACAAATTCCGTACAAGCATCTCCAACAAGATAGATAGGAACATATATGCATGTGACATAGCCACAAGCAAAATGAAACATTTTTCACAAAATTTCGCTCTCATGAGCATAGGACCTAAGCATGGTCAAAATGAGCACAAACAACATATAACCCACAAACTCCATGTGAGGTCACAAGTTCTCATCACAAGATCATCACAAACACCTACAAGCTATCTCATGTCATGTCAAAGCCACCGAGCCATGTGTCCACTTCTAAATATGAGACTTCTCAATGGTGAACATCATGCAACGGTTTAGCACCCAAGATAAGGAATTTAAAGCAAATTTGACATGGAAGCATATTTTTCAAGCATAGGCATCTCATATACCAATTTCATGATTTAAAAATAAGCATGGTACATGAAGTGCCTTTGCGCCAAAAAGAAGCTTAGGCTTCTCCACAAGATAACATGTAGGCTAAACATTAATGATTTCAAATGGGTCTTTGACCCCAAATGAAAAGAGCATGATTCCCAAGCACAAATTAAGCAATATATAGCCATATGAGCACAATTTGAGCATGAAAGGCATTCGACTCACAAGAGAAGATCATATATAGCATTTTCAAAAAAATAAGCCATTCACATGCATATACATCCCAAAACTACCAAGAGCATACCTATACATCACAAGAGCTTCACTAGCAAAGTCATAATCTCACAATCAGCATATCATAGTGATCAATGTATATAGGAGAAGCACATCTCTAAAGCATATGATACAAATGCAGTCTATGATACAAAGATGCAAAACATGATATGACACAAGAATGAAAATGCAACATGCATATGTACATCAGACACCCAACCGAAGCTCAAAAAGGAAAAACCACACCAAGCTCCCCTCGCAAACGAGCAAATGTAGCTTGGTCCAAAGGCTTTGTTAAGATATCAGCGAGCTGTTTCTCGGTTGGCACATGGATGAGGTCTATGTTTCCCTTCTCAACATTGTCTCTTAGCAAGTAGTACCTCACCTCTATATGTTTGGTTCTGGAGTGTAGCATGGGATATTTGGCAACACTAATGGCACTCGTGCTATCACACATGAGAGGAACATGGGTACACTCCTCACCAAAGTCACTCAGCGTGTATGTGATCCAAAGCAGCTGGGAGCAACAACTAGCGGCAGCTGCATACTTGGCTTCTGTGGTAGACTGAGTTACACTTGATTGTTTGCGAGAAGACCAAGAAACAAGCGAGGAACCCAAAACCTGACACGTCCCCGAAGTTGACTTCCTATCCACTCGACACCCCGCAAAGTCGGCATCTGAAAAACCAAGAAGTGAAAGAGAAGAGGACGCCGAATACCAAAGACCAAGCTCAGGAGTGTATCAAAGATACCTGAAGATCCGCTTGACGGCCTGCCGATGTGAAGTCCACGGCGACACCTGAAAATGAGCGCACAGACACACAGAAAACTGAATGTTCGGCCTCATCACCGTCAAGTACAAGAGGGAGTCGATCATGCTCTGGTACTCCTTTTGGTCCACAGGCTCTCTGTCCTCGTCCGCATCCAGCGCTGTAGTCATACTCATCGGTTTCGACAGGGGCTTCGAGTCGTCCAACTTGAACTTCTTGAGGATGTCCTTCGTCGTGTACTTTGCTTGATGCACAAAGGTTCCCTCCTTCGCCTGCTTGATCTGCAGCCCAAGAAAGAACTGCAATTCTCTGATCATAGACATCTCGAATTCTTTGCTCATATCCTCTGCAAATCTTGGAACCAAAGAATGAGAGGAGCCGCCAAGGACAATATCATCCACATACACCTGAACAATTAGGATATCATCGCCATGCCTGAGGAGAAAAAGAGTTATCTACTTTGCCCATCTCAAACCCCTTGCTGAACAAGAACCCCCTCAAACGGCCATACCATGCCCAGGGAGCTTGTTTCAACCCATACAATGCCTTCCTCAGCCTATACACTCGGTGAGGAAACTCAACACTCTCAAAGCCCGGTGGTTGCTTCACATAAACTTCTTCTTCTAAAAACCCATTCAAAAAGGCACTCTTCACATCCATTTGGTACAATTTGAACCCTTTAGCCACATAAAAGGCTAGAAGGATCCTAATCGCCTCCAAACGGGCTACAGGAGCAAATGTCTCCTCATAGTCTATCCCCTCCTTCTGACTATAGCCCTGAGCAACCAACCTCGATTTGTTTCTCACCACCTCACCATTTTCACCCCCTTTGTTCTTCCACACCCATTTTGTCCCAATAGGTTTGCAATGTGGTGGTGGCTCTACCAACTCCCAAACTTAGTTTCTCTCAAAGTTCTCTAACTCATGCATTGTGTTCACCCAATTAGGATCAGAGAGTGCGTGTCCAATGTCTTTCGGCTCAAAGGTAGCAACAAAAGCCGAATGAGCAAAGTGAGAAACATTTCTAGACCTTGACCGTGTCGTACGTTCGTTGATTTCGCCGATGATTCTTGAGGGAGGATGATCAACTTGAATGTGTCTAGGGGCCTCTCGCCTGGAGACGACCTCCCCCTCAACAACAGCTTCCACTTGATCTTGCTAAATCATAGTCGGTGTAGGGGATGGGTCATCCTGCACCGTAGTCGTCGTAGTGGAAGTAGAGGGTACATGTGGGGCTGGAGCTTCACCATCATCACCATCATCCTCTCCAGCATCATCCTCCTCATCCTCAAAGATCTTCTTGCCAATCTCGTCGTCACCTGCACACTCAAAAACAGACGAACTGCATGGCTGGGTCTCGTCGAAGGTAACCTCACAAGTTTCCATGACTAGGTTAGTATCAAGATTGAGCACACGGAATGCTCGAGAATGACTCGCATAACCCAAAAAGATGCCATCGGAGGACCTCGACTGAAACTTATCATGCCTACCCTTCATGAGAATAAAGCACCGATAACCAAAAGCCCTAAAATGGCTCACTCTAGGTGCTCGCCCGTGCATGAGCTCATAGCACGTCTTGTTCAAGAAGGCCTGAAGAAAAATCCGGTTCCCAACATGGCACGCGGTATTCACCGCCTCAGCCCAATATCTCCTCGGAGTCCTATGCTCGTTGAGCATCATCCGAGCCATCTCACAAAGGGAACGGTTTTTCCTCTCTACCACACCATTCTGACAAGCAACATAGGGAGAGGAAAATTGATGTTCAAGACCCAAATCATGACAAAAGATTTTGAATCGAGAGTTTTTAAATTCAGTGCCATTGTAGCTACGAATAGCTCAAACAGCATCTCCTTTCTTCTCATTCTTCAACCTCAATATTAGATCCCTGACAAAACCAAATGTCTCCCCCTTCTCAGCCAAAAAGAAGACCCAAGCATAGCGAGAATAGTCATCCACTATCACCAGGACATACCATTTCCCACCCGCTGAGCACACACAAGCTAGACCAACCAAGTCCATATGGAACAGCTCGCATGGACTCTCTGTCATAACGGATGTCAGAGGCGAGTGAGAGGAGGCAACCATCTTACCATGCCTACACGGAGCACATACCAAGTCCTTTTGGTACTTCAACTTAGGCAATCCTCGGACCAAACCAAGCCCACTCAAGCGTGACAACAAGTCAAAACTCAAGTGACCTAGCCTCCTATGCCATTTCCAAAGCTCCGCCGAAACACCAGCAACCAAACAACGAGGAGAGCCGACACACTGAGAAAAATCTGCTATGAAAATCTGACCCTCAGGGATGATCGTGCACACAAGATCACCTCGAGAATCCAAGACACGAGAAGCACCTGTTTTGAAACAGACCTCAAAACCCTCATCAAGAAGTTGGGACACGGAAAGAAGATTGAACCCCAAAGACTTGACAAGAGCAACACGCCTAAGAGTCACAGACTCACTCACCTTCACCGTGCCCACTGAAAGCACTCTACCTTTCCCATTGTCCCCAAAAGTGATGTACTCTTTGGTCATCACCGAGGTGAGGCTGGAGAACCACCTTCGATCTCCGGTCATGTGTCGAGAGCAACCGGAGTCGATCAACCAAAAGCCCTCCATGCCTCCCACCTGAAAGTCAAAAACGAGAGTGAGAGTGAGAAAACGACTCAACACTGGGGTTAGTACAAAATGAATCAAACCAGTGCCGTGCCATTTGCTCAAAAGTGGGGTTAGCAAAATCTATCCTATCACTCCTAGGTGGAACACCCACACGTCTCCTTGGAGGACTACGCGTACCACGAGGTGGAGACCGTGGCCCGTAGCTCCTCTGAGACCTAAAACTATGATCGTTCCCCCCATACTCATATTGGCCATGAGTGAAGGAACGTCCAGCAAACTCACCACGCCCAAACCCAACACGCCTACCACCATCTCTCTGTGGTGGCACACCTCGAGGCACAAACTCACGCCTCTCTCGAGGGTAAATGGTCCGCACCACACCCTCACCCCTAGGCACCATACGAGGCTCAGGCACACCACGAGAAGGGCGGTACCTGTCCTTGTTTGCCATCTCCCTAGCAAACCTCTCCTCACGCTTCCTCCTGAAGCAAAACTCAGCAAGATGTCCATCCCTCCCACAATGCTCACAATGGAAGGGGATTGGTTTTGGCTTTGGCTTTGGGCTCTCTTTGGGTTGTGACTTCTCCTCACTCGGTTTCTCTCCCTTCTTCCCAAAGAACTCGTTCCCCAAGTCACTCTTGAACTTGATGGGTTTCTGGAAGTTGTTTTTTTTGTGGAGGAAACACGGGAGGGTCTAGGGTTGTGTCTAGTCTGTTCCTAAGTGGGTTTGGCTTAGGAGCATAGGCATTCTTGTGGAGGGTTTTTGGTGGAGCTGGGATATCACCAATCTTATCCTCCTTCTCACCACTGCACTCCCCAATCTTATCCGACCCAAGTGCTTGCCCATCATAGCGCTTGTATGCCACAATCATCATCCTGAGGTGAGGCTCATGACCCGACAACCAACCCATCATCTTCCTCAACTCATCATTCTTATCCTGCAAGCGATCAACATTGTGTGCAAGCTCCAAATTCTTTACAGCATTTATTTCACAAGTAGAACATGAAGTAGGAATAGGAGCTTTCAGCTTAGCCTCTAGAGATCTAACATAAGCAAGCGATACATCTAGCTTCTCATGCAAAACATGACAAGAAGTGCAATCACCAAGCAAGGAGGGCCTAGATTTCATCTCTTCTAGCTCAACCCTAAGCACATCTAGTTCCTCAACCTTGGAGGAATAATTTTCCTTAAGCACAGTCAAATCACCAAGGAAAGTAGAACAATCAGTGCATTCAGGTTCATCGGTCACAATAGGAGCAGACTTCAGAGATTCTATTTGAACCCTAGCATCAACAAGCAAAGATTCTAGCTCAACCACCTTCTCCTTAGCCTCTCCAAGCAAAGACCTATACTCCCTCTTCTCCTTGTTGGTCTTTCTAAGCACATCATCACGGTTGTCAAGCAATTCATTCAACCTAGCATTCTCCGCTACCAAGAAGGATGGATCATTGTTTACCTCATCCTCAGAGTCGGAGTACGAGTCATCCTTGTTGCTCTTCTTGCTCCCAGAGTTGTGTGCCATGCTGAAAAAGCCTTGAGCGGCGAAGCACAGGCCGTAGATGTTCTTGCTTGACCGCTTGCCCTTGTGCCAGTTCTCTTCTTCATCACTTGAGCTTGATGAAGAGTAGCAGGAGCTTGAGTCGATGTCACTCGCTCCGGCAACCATCACACGCTCCTTCTTCTTGTGACCACCACTCTTCCTCGGCCTCCGCTCAGACTTGTTCTTGCCCTTGTAGTCGTCCCTTGAGCGGTGCTTGTGGTCGGTCCTCTGACGGTGCTTGTGCTCGGGCATGATCTCCATGGCCTCCGGGCACTCAGCGATAAAGTGCTCGTGCTTCCCGCACCGGTAGCACATGCCCGAGCTCCTCCGAGCGTTCTTCAGGTTCATGTACATGCGCTCAAACTGCCTGCTCAGCAATGCGAGATATTCCTCGCCCAGCACGTCGAACTCCTCATCTGGCATGCACACAAGACAAGACAAAGAGAACTGTCTCGAAGACAGGTTAGTGTTAGTCCTTGGTCCAGAAACGAGAGCCAGACTATGAGGGTCAGTCGGGTTCTCGATCCTTGCTCGCACCCCACGGTCCACCTCGGACGACTTGAGCTTGGAAAACAGCTCGTCCACCATGAGGGTCTCATACTTCTCTGACTCCAGAATAGCCTTGACCTTCTCACTCCACATGGTACGATCCAGAGAGTGCAGGAGATTCACAGCCCTATCATGATCATTGTACGGGAGCACGACCACATTAGCTCTCATGTTGTCCACAATCACAGTGAACCACTAGAACATGGTGTCTATGGACTCACCGGGTAGATGAGTGAAGTTCTCGTACTCTCTATGGTAAGTCGCAAACAAGTGAGCCTGAACCTGAGCATTCCCAGCGTGAGCATTCTTCAACTGCTCCCAAATCCAACAAGCCAAGTCCTCTGTCTTAACTCGATCGAATTTGGATTGACACAGAGCACGAAACAAGTAGTCGACCACCTTGTTGTTGGCGTCGTGCATGTCCCTCGATCCTGGAGCAAGGAAGTTAATTAGATGAACATAAACTATGTTCACCGTAACATCCCAAAGGATCTGACCCTTGCCGCGGAGGAAAGCGGCCATCCACCTCTGCCACATCTGGTAGTTCTTACCATCAAAGTGTGGAGGACCCGAACCCCGTTCTTGGTACGCCATCTTTGGATCTTTGCCTGGTTAGAATCACGAAGATCCGTAACCGGCTCTGATACCAATTGAAGGACCAATTAGGCGACCAGAGAGGGGGAGTGAATGGGAGCCGATAAAAATTCTTCCCAAAGGATGAACTTGGCCTATATCCTGATTGCCACTCTGTTCACTCACACACACCAAAGAAGCTCTAAACTAGGCACACACAAGCCTACGAGTCCTAGAGACAAACCACGAATCAAAGAGCGGAAGCACTAGACAAGAATCAAAAGACTTAGCCAAATCTATGAGGTCCTGGGCGGACAGTCCGCGTGAGTACGGCGGACAGTCCGTGAGTCTGGCGGACAGTGCGTGACCCCTCGGCGGACGGTCTGAAAAATAGCACCTAGCCTCCAGTAGCGCACTGAGGAAATTCGGACAGTCCGGGCAAGTACCGCGGACGGTCTGTGCCTCGCGGACAGTCCGGCCCCAACTGGCGGACAGTCCGGCAAACCACACCCAACCAAAAACTCCAAACTCGACGGATCAAAACTCGAGTGCGCAAGAACACGGACGAACACCCGAAGAACACAGGCTACGCGGACAGTCCGCAACCCACAAGCGGACAGTTCGCAAAGCGTGAACACAGCAAAAACAGCTCGACCTCGCGAGGTCAACTCTCCAAATCCATCACCGGATCTCCCAAACCACTTTAGCTCTTGAGACAAGATTTGGGGGAGATGAGAAGCATCCCTAGGGTATGCTATGCCCAAAAACTTGAGGCCTCAAACCAACTAAATTGTCGGGAATTGATCACAAACCGAGCTCAAGAACAAAGCTAGGGAACCACCCGAAATCCTTGAATCAGAGGCCAAATCCGGAGTTTGAGGGGTCAAGATCAAGCACAAAGATGCACAAGACATCTATCCATGATCCCCACAAAGAAATCCGAACACAAATGCCTCAGAATCGAAGGAACAAGCTACGCATGATAAACCAACAAAAATAGCCCGAAAAAGACACGAAATCACTCGAGCCACAAGAAGGAAATCGACGCAACCATGAATGGTTCCATACACTTGGATGTCATATTCTCTACAAATCGGTGAAGAAAATCTAAGCCTAAAGAGCAGGAAAATGAGAAGTAGTCCAGATGGATGAGTTGCCCTGAAACCCTAGAGCTATATATATGAAGTCTCTCTGGGTTGGGCAAATGACCAAGCTACCCTTAGAACTTAAAATGAGATACACACCCCTCAGGGCCAATATGGTCAAGTAGCACTCCTCTTCATCGGGCGGCCATG
This sequence comes from Cenchrus fungigraminus, assembly GCA_036936925.1. Lineage (NCBI taxonomy): Eukaryota > Viridiplantae > Streptophyta > Magnoliopsida > Poales > Poaceae > Cenchrus > Cenchrus fungigraminus. The sequence goes on along the minus strand of CM072774.1, from coordinate 89,773,296 downwards.
CCTTCGCCGAAGTCCGTGTCCTCCCGACGGAAGCCCTGAGATCCCGCCGCGTGTCCCCCGGCATCAAAGCTTCTTGACGTGCCCTGATCCCGTCTCCACCCGCCGAGTCTCCGGTCTTGGTTTTGTGGCTCAACCAAGTAACCTGACGGTTTTGTGGTGAACCGCCGCAAACCCCGCGTGCAGACTTTGGTCGTGAGCCGTTACCCTGCACCGGCTCTAGTCGACAACTTTGTCTTGCTTTTCTTGCCACCATTGTCTCAACCAAAAGAAATTCGCACAACGAGAAATCATTTTTCATCATTTGGTCACACGTGGTTTCACAAAAAATTACACATGTTGTAATAAACATGGTAAGGAAGGCCTTAATGAACTCGAAGCAGGCTACCTAAATGAAGGTGAAGTGCGACACCATGCTACCGACCATGATGAAGACCTTGATGACGGTGAAGTGCAAAGAAGAATTGGTCTGTGGTTATGCCTGGAAAAAAAGGATTGTTGGGGTTGAAAATGTTGTTGAGGAGGAGGAATACAACCAGTTTGATGAAATTCCATCCTTTGACACTTCATACACCGACTCTTGAAAACTAACAAAACACCTTACTTGCGAAGCGACCATAGTGAAAAAATCCATATACAGAAATCAAGGAAGAAAAAGCAAGCCTGATTTCTGCTGAATCCTTTTTGTAACACAGGATGTGTCTATTGGTGGAAATGGAATCTGTTTTGTAATATATATAGGATGTGGTGGAATTTGAATCCTTTTTGTAATATATTCTGCCTAAGATACTATATATATTCTGTTTATATTCTGCTTCAGTTCAGTAAGTGTGTTGCAGGCTGCTGACATTATTATCATCAGTAACGGGCATTAATATAAAAGAGACGATGATTGGCCAACCCGCGTCGCCTTTGTTATGGGCAAGAGATGCGAAATCACACACACACAGATTACATCAAAAGAGACGCGGATTAGCCAACCCCCGTCAGCTTGTTCTTCTTCATGCTTGCAAGTGAGTAGGTAAATCATACAAAAAATTGTAGTGCACACAGATAATCACACAAGCATGTCTCTTGAGATGCAAAATCACACACACACAGATTACAGTCATCATTGATACATCAGAAGGTTACAAAGCGGCCATCTATGCTCATCATCACTAAGCACTACCAGGATGAGGAACATAGATCTAAACTAAGCAAAAGAGATATACTTCCGTCGGCTTGTTCTTCTTCATGCTTGCAAGTGAGTAGGAAAATCATACAAAAAATTGGACTGCACACAGATAATCACACAAGCTTGTCTCTTGAGATGCAAAATCACACACACAGATTACAGTCATCATTGATACATCAGATAGGGAGGCCTCGGGATCTTGGCCAGGTCGGCAGCCTCGAACTCACGTCCGGCTCCAGCTGAATCTCCGGCCGGCCAGAGGTAGAAGACCACTGCGGTGGTGGGTGCTGACTTGGCGATGTTGAGGCTCAAAGTTCGATCTTGCTCCTTCCCTGCCCGTCGGTCGATCGTCGGAGGTGAAGAGAAAGGAGGCCGCCGTCGGCTTGTTCTTCCTGACGAGATATGCTCCAGATTCTGGCTTCTTCTTCATGCTTACAAGTGAGCACAAGAGAAAGATACAGCAGAGGGTGGAAACATATCCCTTCAAAAATCCTCCTCCTGGAGGAGAAGGGAAAGCAAAAGGAAGCGCAAATTTGACGAGAAAGATGTAGTGGAGTTGGGCTTCTCTCCCCAGACCTCAGTGATCTTTCCGTCGGCTTGTTCTTCCTGATGCAGGAGGTTCTGGGCTACTCTCCCCCCGACAGCTGATGCCAAATCACAAGGAAATATATCACAAGGATTTTTCTAGCAGCTGTGCTAGATCGGTTGTCAAAAAAAGAGGAAGGGATAAGATCAAGAGCACAGGAAACGGGAAGGTTCCCAAGAAATTGATGCCAGATCTGGTCAATGGGGAAACAGTTGCACAGTCAATGGCTGAGAGCAGAGGTAGTGATTCCAATATAGAATTAAATGATACGCGGATTAACCAAACGTCATCTCCAATGTAGAATTAAAGCATACGCGGATTAACCAAACGTCGTCTGCAATGGAGAATTAAAGGATACGCGGATTAGCCAAACGTCGTCTCCATTGCTTACTTAAACCGTGTTTGGAAACAAATCTCCTGTATCTTCTCCTTCCAAAATAATTTAGATCCCCTGCCCATTCATCTATCCGCGAAAAAACAACAACTGCCTACTCCTCGTCGTCACCATTCCAGGCCGGAGACGAATAGCATGCCGGGAAGAAGCAGGCGGCACCAGCCGTCGTCGCTGCTGGACCTCCCTCAAGACCTCCGCATTGAGATTGCGGCGCGCGTTGGTGCGACCTCGGAGCGGTCCTTAGCTGACCTCCGCAGCCTACGCGGTACTTGCTCGACCATGCGCCACGTGTGTGGCCACGGTGACGTTGGCCGGCGTTTGTCGATAGAGGGGATAAGAGATGAGATTTCTTGGGTGTGGGACCCCACCGCCTACAAAGCCTTCCTTGCTATGCTGACCGATCTCGGGAATCTGGAGGCTTGCTTCTTCTCCGGGATCAAAGCTGTGTTCATGGAAAACAGGGGAAGCAATGATCTCCAGCGCACCACCGAGGGTGGGCACGATGTGGCGGCCTATCTATACTCCATCTTGCTCTACAGGGACAATGGCGGTGCCACCGCTGACGACACTGTGAAGCGGTACATGAGGCGGATCGCGGGCGGCGGCAGTACGACGCCGATATGGCTGAGCAACGAGGGGTGTCTGCCTTTGCGCGAGAAGGACACGTGTGCGATCCACTCCTCGACTTGGCGCATTTGGGGTGAACCGCTGCCACCTCCGGCACAGGTGCGCGGCGATCAGCCGTGCGCAGGCAACGGCGGCGGCTGCGACATGGATAAAGGATGGCTTGGAATTTCTCTGTTTTGCAGCGAAGACTATAGGCTCCGCCGCGAAATGGTGAAGTTCGAACGGAGTATTGGAATAGGAAATCAGTAGTGGATTAGCTTTTGTATGTTGCTCGTATTATTTGTGTAAATTTTTGGAAGAGCAGCAAAGCCGACGCGGGTTATCAGTCCCATGTCGCTACTGACTGTGGGGCCAGTTCTATTCGAATGAAGAACAGTTCGCATTTCTCCTTTTAATCTGCAATCAAATGTTGTAACATGTATTTCTTCATCGTAATTAGTCCAAATTTGATATTTTTTTCTAAATTTTTCTAAAATCACCATATTTTCATTAATTTTATTGTTTAGTGTATATTCCATTTCTTGAATAATGTTTATATGCCTTATTTTATTCTTTGTAAGTACAACAACATATAAATAATATTTGTTTTACACAACCATTAGTGATGAAACTTTGCATTTTCGTAATGTTAAGGTGAACACAAGGTTTTGTTAAGTTTTCAAATGCATATGAGTTCGAACATGTTGCAAAGTGTGGAAAACTTCAATGTTCAAGGAACATTCTAGGAAACTATGTGAGAGATGTACATATTTGTACACAAGTATATTATTCCTTCATCGAAACCATTTGAAATTTTGAAGACAAGTCTAGGTACCCAAATTATGTTGCCAAGTCAATTTGTAGATTTTTTAGAGCACACTAGATGTTATTAGAATTATTACATCATTAACATGGGATGTAAAAATGAATTCTAAGAATCTTGGGCACACAAGTGTGACTGTTGATATTTTATTCAAATACTAAATGTCCAAATACGAATTGTTTGTATTTTTATGATTTTTTAGGTGCTGTTTTATGGGCTCTAATATTTTAGGGAAGCACGTTTCATTCAAAAAAATAGTGGCTGGTCCACGCGTCAGCGTCAGCAGCCAAAATAAAAAGATAACCGCTGCCCGCCCGCCGGACCCAACTGCCAACAAAGGCGATGTGGGTTCACTAACCATCGTCGCCAATGACACTGGCCCACGCGTCAGCGTCAGCGTCAGGGTGGATTATGGAGACATGCCTTAATAGTTCATTTTTAATTGATTGACTGTGGATTTGATGGATGGATTTTGTTGCTCCAAGTCTGTTTGAATAAATTGTTGCAAACAGATGAAGTTATATGAACTGTTGAAATTCATTTTCATGTTCCTGGTGCTACAATTTTTGCACTGTAAATTCATGAAAAGCATTGAGGATGTTAGCATACTTTAATTCTGCTATGCTTTGAATGTACCAGATCGACAGTTATGCTTTGGACCTGTTAGCATACTTTAATTCTGATGGCCACATAATGTCAGTGGGAATTGCATCGCAATGGTTTATAATGTAGTGATAACTAGATAGTCCTATGCTTTGTTGTGAGTGTTAATTGTTTCACTACTGTCATATATATTGTTATTGTTGGTGTCATGGTGTGTTGTGAGTGTTGTTTCACTACTGTCATATATAATGTCATGATTGCTTTATCCTCTTGTTGCATGTACACATGGAACACACAATCCATCGCTGCTGAAGTTGGACAAGGAAGCAGTTGAAGGAATTTATTCTCTGCTTTGATATATAAGCATATTGTTGTGTCCCTGTCAAAATGGTTAGCACCTATCCCTATATGCTAATTAAGTAAAATATGAACTGTGTATGTCTATGCTGATTTTATTTACGACTTGTAATGATTTGTAGTGTAATATCAGCTATTTTACCTGTCAGAGAAAACGAATTTATCTAATAAGAATTTTGTTTAGATTTTTAGTCTTGCTTATGTTGCTCTACTGACAACCTGACATATCATCTATGCAGTCTCCCACAACAACAAACTCCTCTACCTCCAGTGCACCATAACAGCCCATCGGTGGTGAACCTTCTTCACAGGGTCACTCAGCACAGACTACTGCGAGTAGTACTCGATCCCGCGGGTCAAGGACACAAACCAAATGGCCAGAAGACAAGTTGACTGCAACTGGACTTGATGCCAATTTTTGGCCTACCCCAGATGCTGCGAGGGATAGATTTGTATTGGTCTGTGGCCTCATTGCTCGGGGGAGGGTGTCAATCAACAAGGCGGTTGATGATCTCTCACCAATTGAGAAGGAACATATGTTCACAGTTTTAGAGGAAAAGCTAGATTACCCAACCAATCTGGAAGAATCTATTCGCAAGAAGGTAGTTAAGGCAGCTATATTAGAGATTGGAACCTTACAACGGCGGTTCAAGGCTCATTTAAGAAAAAAATATGTGAGCGAAGAGGAGACTCCCTTTGTGAAGCATGCCTTTTTGCAGCAACAAGACTGGGATATGTTTGTGCAAGAAACCAATTCTCCTTCATTTTAGCAAGTGAGCCAGGAGATGAAACAAAAGAGAGCATTGCATAATAAGCCACACAAGATGGGCAGAAAAGGTTATCGTGGTAAAAGGAAAGAGTGGGAGGAGGAGGATACAAAGCTAGCTGCAGAAGGAAAACAGAACCCTTGGGACCAATTTCCTGGACGTTCGAGACCTTATCTGCGAGCAAGGGTAGGGAAGAAGAGGAAGAATACTAGTGAAGGAAGCGGGGGCATAACATTCAGTAACCCTGCGGTGGTGGGGGTAGCAGATAGGGTGAAAACACTTGCAGCTCAGGGTAGCGATGGTTCTTTCTCTGGGGTTAGGGAGGATGATATCCTCACCGCAGCACTTGAGACTCCAGAGCATCGAGGTCGGGTCCGAGGCGTGTCTAGTTCACTTGGCTGGGGTAAAGGGTTTGGTGAAGAGTTTGCTGGAATGTACAGGAAGAAGAGGAGGAACAAGAGGTCAGATGATATGATGGACATAACATTTAAAACAGTTGTCCATGCTCTAAGACTATCAGGCATCGAAATACCGAAAAATGTACTTCTTCCTTCCCAATTACGAGCGCCTGTCAGTAGCAGTGAGGAAGAAGACGTGCATGGCAGCGAGGAAGAAGATGCCCATGACTGCGAGGAAGAACATGCGCGTGACCACGAGGAAGAACATGCGCATGACAGCGAGGAAGATGCGTGTGGCAGAGAGCAAGACCATTGGAATGCCAACGAGGACGAAGCGAATCAAGTGCACAGTGATAGTCGATCACCTATGCTAGACACAATAGATAAGCTGACAGAGCCAACTGCGTGCAGCCTTTTGGATGGCATCGGGATTAATGTGGAGCTCGCACTAGCGAAAGTCTTTCCATTTCAAAAGGCTTGCCATTCAGTACCGGTGCAGGATGGGTATGTTGTGGTGCAACCTACTTATGTGTGGGCCAATGCGGGTCACTACCCTTTGCCTGCACCAATTGATGGGGGTGACATAGCAACCCTAGCTGAGGCTCTCGTTCAAAGGATACAATGGCCAAAGTACAGGATCCTTATACCACCCATGACGAGACATCCCAACCCTGAAGCCGCAACAGGTAGCAGGGGTACAGCATCAGATGGAGGTACTGCAGCTCAGTGTCAGCAAGAGAAGGCTCAACAGCAGCAGCAGCAACAGATCAGCAAAACTATGCAGCAGGAGCATCGACAACAGCTAGAGGAGCCCAGGCAAACTCCACCTAAGCAGCTGCTGCAACATGAGGATAAGCAACAGACGAAACAGCAGCCTCTCCAGCAGGAGGAGGAGGAGTGCAGACAATCTCCCCCTAAGCAGCAGATGCAACATGTACAGCAGCCTCTGCAACAGGAGGAGGAGCCCAGGCAATCTCCACTGCAGAAGGGGAACCAGGCCAGGAAACCTCTGCCTAAAGATGATATTCTTAACTGTATTATTAGGACAGAACAGGAACAACCAAAATACAAACCTGGTGCACCTATGTTGTCAGAAGCAAACTTAGAGGCTGCTGGACAAACTGTGCCAGGTTGCATGCTTATGTCATGGAACACAGTAAGGATAAACTTGCCTTTCCAGCAAAGGTGGATCAACACTACTTTAAAGGTGGTGGTGGTGCTTTAATGTTAAACATTGCATTCAGTAGCGTGTATAACCTTATAACCCTAGCTTCTCTGGATGTTACCTTCTTGAGGTTGTGGACATTGTAAGTCCCTTAAAACCTAAAAAGATATTTCTTTAATTTTGACTACAAAGTTCATGCATGCTAACAATTTGATTTTTTGTAGGAAAATGATGGACAAGGCAGCGGAGATGCAGATCAGTGTTGGGTTTTTAGATCTAGATTTTATTACTTCCACAAATATTTCTCAACATTTTGGCCTTGTTACCAAAGCAATCGCAAATGCAATTGTTGGCACTTCTTACGTCGTTACTAGATCTGCAAGCGCACGGATACCGTTGTAGCTTTCACCCCGGAGTATTCCAAGGTATCGATTTCCACGGGGAACGAGAAGTGTTGTGAACTTGAACTAATTCGTCTGGGGGATATGGTGACGAAGGATAGAAAGGCACGGGTAGATTTCGGGTAGAGAGGGGATAGCTGATGAAGTTTGGGACTCGTGAGAGTCATGGATAGAATCAAGGCAAAACTTGTCGCTCGTCGGGGCCAGAGGGAAAAGAGCCACGAAAAGGGATGAGAAGGGGGCTCTGATGTCGTAACTCCTACCTGCTGGAACTAACGTGGTGGACTACAAAGCCCGTCCGGAGCTGTCACCTCCCTAGGGTACCACAACTATTCTGTTGAACCGGGAAGCATTCCAAGGTACTGGAAAGCCTAGACACCACGTCTACACTAACCAAGCACTACTTTACTCGAATTCAAAGCAAAGCAATCACAACGAGTAGAAACTACTAAATGCAATCGAAGAACCTAACAGCGAATGATGAAATGACTTGAGACTTAGTTACTCACGAATCCGAACTTACAAAATATCCCAGGTGTGGACGACCGTAGTTGTACCACACCCGCCGAGGAAGGGGAAGAAGACCAACACTCTGGCTTCTACTCCAACACTCAACTCTCTCTCCCTACTCTCTGAATACTAACTTATGTAGGGCCCCGCCACTTGCTTCTAATCACTTGTGTCCTTCTATGAGGTGCCAGGCTCTATATATAGGCCCTCTGGGTCGGTGGCTATAGGAGGGGGTACTTGTAGGCGAGAGGGAGCTGCAGTGACAAGCAAGGAGGTTCGGCCGTATCTCCAGGTGCAGCCGGCCCTATGATTTGCCGCCTTTGATCGTGCACGGCCCTGATCAATGCTCCTGGGTTGGTTCCCAAGTCGGTGGAGTGAAATCCTGGGGTTTGATAGGTGCAGCCGTACCTAGAGGTGCGGCCGGTCCTACTCAATTGCCGTGTGATGCACCGACAGTGTTGAGGGACGTCCAGGATCACTCCTTGATGGCGGTTGTGGCGGTTAAGTGTGGGTCCATTGATCCAAGTGCTTCCAACCATAGCCTTTTGATCAAACCAACCATTCACCGGTGTATCTCATCCATCCAAGGTGTGTTTGTGGGATTGTTGGTGCTGTGGACCCGAGAGGAGGATTTTGGGTGGTGCGGCCGGACCTCGTTGGTGCGGCCGGACCTAGGAGGTGCGGCCGAACCAACTTTTGTGGTGTCTGGCCTATGGACTTGGTCCCCTTGAATATTATGCTAAGTGTAGAGGCATTTAGCAAAGTTTGGTGTTGATCGGAGGTGGTTGATAGGTCCGGCCGAACCTACTAGGTTCGGCCGCACCTACCCCCCGACATGTCCCGTGTCACAATCTTCCGTGAGGCATAATTTCTGCATCCGGACTCCGAATTGGGTGAACCAAAACTCCATTTCGATCATCTCGACAAGAACTTCGCAATGGTGCTATCAAACTAAGCATTTGACGTTGTTTGTCAAGATGCTTTATTTGTGCTATTATGTCTCATTCTGACCTGCATCCAAATATTCACCAAAGCTCGTGGAATCCATTAGTTTATAACCCCACAGCTATGATGCAAGCTTTGATGGAGTGAAATTTGTTCAAAGTTGAGGGTCAAAAATAGGGACTTAATGACCGTCAACACACCCCCACACTTGGCCCTTTGCTCTTCCTCGAGTAAAGGTTAAGGACCAAGGTGAAAACAAAAATTCCTATGGTATGAAGCGAGCATAAGAGATATTCCGAATCATACCTTGCGCTTGTGAACTTTGAAGTGTATATCATGCCATCTTGGGTAGTTGAAGAATGGAACGATCTTGAATCAAATCACTTCTACTCCTCATGTCAAGTAGCTTGGGATTTTTTTCAATAAGTTTTCAAAATAAACCTTGCTTGGCACCTCATTTGATTCTCTCAAATCGCTCAATGTGTATAGTCCTCACCAAGGCATTAGATTGCCTTTCTTCAACCTACTTCTAATGATAGCCATATATGGAGCTCAAGGTAGGGTATAAAGATGAGGCATACTTGCATCACATGTATTCAAAGTCAAAAACCGGATCCAAGCAGAAAATCAAATCATACAATCAAATCAAGATGTGCATGTGTAGGGATATGATGGATATGGTAAGGTGGATACTAGGCCCAGAATGGGTGCTAGATATTACCATATGTATAATGAATGTTGTGATGATGGTAAGGTGTACACTAGGCCCGGAATGGGTGCTAGTTATTACCATCTGATTTGTTGTAACTCCATTTTGCATGATCCTCTCTCTCTATTTTGACTCTTTTATGGACATGGCTATCTTTTCTTTTTTCTTTTTTTTCTTCTTTTTTTTCTTGGACCTTCATGTGTCCAACTTTTTTTTTCTTGGACCTTCATGTGTCCATTTTTTTCTATAGCCTTGTCTCTGTTGTAATATTAACTTGGAGAGAGAGAGAGATCAACACATAGTGTGGAGCTTTATTTTGTGGAATAGACAGATGGTACAATGCTAGCTCTCAACTGAGCATAGCAAGGAGGACGTTGGCGTGTACGTGTATCTTGATCATAAAAGCATGAAAAGAATTCTCACAAGGGTCACAACAATTTGACAAATCTCAATGCAACGACAAGTAGCATATGTGTATGAGGTTTTCAAGATGTCTCATCATATGGCTCAGGTAGGACTTGGCATATCAAAGAGGAGCTTCGCAAAGGGTTTTAAAAATTTTCAAATAAATTTCCCAAGCACTCAAACATTTGGAGCAAAGATCATTTCATTGGACCATATCTCAAACATTAGCTACTTAGATGGGCATGGTTTCCTAAAGATATGTTGTTCACAAGCATCAAGATAATAAGTATGGAATAAAACTTATGCAAGCCAACCATATGAAACATGTCGAGCATTGGGTGCATGAGGATTCAATTGAGTTTGATTTATATAATCAGATTTAAAGCTCATTTAAACTCATGATTTCCAAAAGTAGAGAGGTAGGGGTGCACATACCATCGCTTTTGGAGAAAGTGGGGAATGAGGTAGACAAATGGTGATTCGGCCAAACCACAGGGGCGACCGACTTGCTCTAGTGCACTTACCTCATCCCTCGTCGATTAGAGTAGTCGGTGTTGTGCAGCACCATGGCAGAAGATCTCAATTTTGTGTTTCGACAAGCCTGAGAAATCTCCCCCACACTTGCTCTTGTACCTGGTGTTATTATTCAAAGAAAAAGATGGAAACAAAAAGGGAGGCTCTGCTAGCTGAAGAGCTAGGAAGCCTTTATTCAAATTCAAATATTTTTGTATTTTTTTAAAGAGAGCAAGATGCAAGAACCAACACCATCTTCAAACCAAAATAAGAGTTAGTATGAGAGAAACTTACTCGGGATACTCACATATCTCCCTCACACTTGGAGTTTGCATTGCTAGGCAACACAACTCAAGTGTGCGGAGTTCAAGCTTCCTTCGTAATACTTTCTCTCCCTGAATTACCTTGGTGTTGTAGTTGGTGTAGCTCTCATGTTTTTAGGCATTGCCTATCCATCGGTCCTTTCAATCTTCACCTGAAACGTTAGCGACCAAAAATACCCGAAGGACGACTAATCCTAAAGAGATGCTCTTGCTTTTATTTGAAAAGGAAATCTAAATGATTATTCGGGCTATCTCCCGATAGTGCTTTGTTTTGGGTCATAAGCTCGACCACTGGAGATCTTCATCTTGCAGCCAATCGAGATGATGAAACCATCATAGCTCTAGCTGCAAGGTTAGTACCAAAAAATGACCACGAAATTTGCAATGTTTATGGTAAACAAAAGCATCTACAACCTTCCTTTCAAAGTTAGCATGCACAAGGAAAATGAGGAGGTTGTAGGTTTCGTAAAGGTCATTGGTAATGGGGCTTGATAACTCTGGAAACTTTTGATGTGAGCATGGGATTTGTGATCCCTCTAGTGTAAAACCTTCATGCTCGAGTCTGTTTTGAGAATCCAGTGTCGACGCCTCAAGAATGTCCATAGACCACACATGTTCTTTCTTAACCTCAGGTCTATGACATTGGAGATGTGTATCTCGAACCTCAAGATGATATGACTGCTTTTCATGGTCGAGCACACTACTCAGTACCCCTTCAATGGGTCTTCCGATGAGAATGAAGGGTGGATCTCCTTTTGGGATGTCAAAGATATGATAATCTAGGAAGATCCCATACTCTCCAATCTTTGTTTGGACGACTCTAAGGATTCCCTCCATCTCTATGGTTTGACCCGAAATCCATTGGAGATGCTTCTGAGAGAAAGAGAGGGGTTCGTTGGGAAAGGCCTCTAATACTAAGGATTTAAGAATGATATTGATATCGACCCTAGGGTCATAGAACACATCCTGGTAAGAGAGGTTTCCTACTTGGCATGAGTGACTTTAGCTCGGGATATAGCTGGATTACTTGATCCATGCCTTCTGCTTCTCTCAACCATTCCCGGCTACTGATTGCAGAGATGTATTCCAACTTTTCTCTCCGTCTTTTTACCTCTTCTGGGTTGGGTAAGTTGACTAATTCTCTCTCGTGTGTTGAGTCTCTTTCCCTTCTCGGGAAGGATTTCTCCGTCCAATGTTTATCAAATAACTCATCATAGTATTCATAGATGAAGTCACACGAGGGGTGATCGAACTCTCGATAAGGTTGGAATGGTTCCCCTATGAACCAAGTTTTGGTAAGAGGAGGATGGGTGTCTGTGGATATGAATTTTTCTAGGATAGGCTCCTCCTCTATGAATTCCGATTCAGAGAGTGGATCGGAGTTTGTTGATTCCTCGTCGAAGTCATACGAGAAATCAGCTGGGTACACACGAGGATAGAGGAGTGGTTCTTCATGCCAAAAAGTGCTAGTGGGTTTCTCCTCTATGGGTTTCCGTTCCGAGAGAGTGTTTGGCATGTGCTCCTCCTGAGTGATCTCTTCCTCATCCGGGAATTCATCATAAACTCCCGTGTAGGGGGTATTTTGAAGGATTTTTGTTAGAATGTCCTTACACTCAGACAAGGTGAGATGAGTGAAAGATCCTCCGGAAGAAGAGTCTAAGAAAATTGCTGACTCTGGTCCAAGACCATCGCGAAAGTGTTGCAAAAGAGCGGGCTCTGCGATACCAAGGTCTGGACCAGAATCTACGATTTTTGTAAATCTTGCCCATGCGGCTCCTAGAGATTTGGTCTTCCGTTGCTCAAAACAGATGACCTCTCATCAGAGTTTTACTACTTGGGGAGTCGGGAAGAATGTTAGGCAAAAAGCCTTTCGTAAACTTTCCCAGTCCCCCTCCATACTTCTCACACTGAGCGAATACCATTGTTTTGCTCTCCCCGTTAATGAAAACGGAAAGAGTTTCCATTTCAAGGTATCTTGACTCATTTCTGCGATCACAAGACACGAACAAAGTTGTTCGAACTCGCGCAGGTGGGAATAAGGACTTTCATCCTTATCTCCGGAGAAGCTTCGCTCTCGGACCATAGCTATGAACCCAGGACGTAGCTCATAGCTAGATGTTTCAATGGAATGTGATGAAGGTGGAGGCTCCAAATGATCGCCCTTTGGAGCGGCAAAATCGAAAAGGGTTGGATTGGAATCCATGTGATAAATGGGGTGATACACGGACGAACTGGGTTCAGAATCAAAACAGCTACCGCTCCCCGGCAACAGCACCAGAAAGCTTGTTGGCACTTCTTACGTCGTTACTAGATTTGCAACGACACCAGAAAGCCTGTTGGTATACTACACGATCACAGATAGATCCGCAAGTGCACGGATACCGTTGTAGCTTTCACCCGGGAGTATTCCAAGGTATCGATTTCCACGGGGAACGAGAAGTGTTGTGAACCTGAACTAATTCGTCTGGGAGATATGGTGACGAAGGATATAAAGGCAAGGGTAGATTTCGGGTAGAGAGGGGATAGCTGATAAAGTTTGGGACTCGTGAGAGTCATGGATAGAATCAAGGCAAAACTTGTCGCTCGTCGGGGCCAGAGGGAAAAGAGCCACGAAAAGGGATGAGAAGGGGGCTCTGATGTCGTAACTCCTACCTGCTGGAACTAACGTGGTGGACTACAAAGCCCGTCCGGAGCTGTCACCTCCCTAGGGTACCACAACTATTCTATTGAACCAGGAAGCATTCCAAGGTACTGGAAAGCCTAGACACCACGTCTACACTAACCAAGCACTACTTTACTCGAATTCAAAGCAAAGCAATCACAACGAGTAGAAACTACTAAATGCAATCAAAGAACCTAAGAGCGAACGATGAAATGACTTGAGACTTAGTTACTCACGAATCCGAACTTACAAAATAACCTAGGTGTGGATGACCGTAGTTGTACCGCACCCGCCGAGGAAGGGGAAGAAGACTAACACTCTGGATTCTACTCCAACACTGAACTCTCTCTCCCTACTCTCTGAATACTAACTTATGTAGGGCCCCGCCACTTGCTTCTAATCACTTGTGTCCTTCTATGAGGTGTCAGGCTCTATATATAGGCCCTCTGGGTCTGTGGCTGTAGGAGGGGGTACTTGTAGGCGAGAGGGAGCTGTAGTGACGAGAAAGGAGGTGCGGCCGTATCTCCAGGTGCGGCCGGCCCTATGATTTGCCGCCTTTGATCGTGCACGGCCCTGATCAACACTCTTGGGTCAGTTCCCAAGTTGGTGGAGCGAAATCCTGGGTTTGATAGGTGCGGCCATACCTAGAGGTGCGGCTGGTCCTACTCAATTGCCGTGTGATGCACTGACGGTGTTGAGGGACGTCCAGGATCACTCCTTGATGGCGGTTGTGGCGGTTAAGTATGGGTCCATCGATCCAAGTGCTTCCAACCATAGCCTTTTGATCAAACTGACCATTCACCGGTGTATCTCATCCACCCAAGGTGTGTTTGTGGGATTGTTGGTGCCGTGGACCCGAGAGGAGGATTTTGGGTGGTGCGGCCGGACCTGGTAGGTGCGGCCGGACCTCGATGGTGCGGCCGGACCTAGGAGGTGCGGCCGAACCAACTTTTGTGGTGTCTGGCCCATGGACTTGGTCCCCTTGGATATTATGCTAAGTGTAGAGGCATTTGGCAAAGTTTAGTATTGATTGGAGGTGGTTGATAGGTCCGGCCGAACCTACTTGGTTCGGCCGCACCTACCCCCCGACATGTCTCGTGTCACAATCTTCCGTGAGGCATAATTTCTGCATCCAGACTCCGAATTGGGTGAACCAAATCTCCATTTCGATCATCTCGACAAGAACTTCTCAATGGCGCTATCAAACTAAGCATTTGACATTGTTTGTCAAGATGCTTTAGTTGTTCTATGATGTCTCATTGTGACCTGCATCCAAATATTCACCAAAGCTCGTGGAATCCGTTAGTTTATAACCCCACAGCTATGATGCAAGCTTTCATGGAGTGAAATTTGTTCAAAGTTGAGGGTCGAAAATAGGGACTTAACGACCTTCAACAGCAATGAACAACTACTATGTGGTGGGTGCCTACTACACTAGCCACTGGGTAACAGTGATCATCTGTATGAAGTTCAAAGAGGTTTGGTATCTAGATTCTGCTAAACAACATCCCTCACAACATCCCTCGCTAATGTTCTTAGACCTCAAATCTGTTGTGGACTGGTCAGTATCTTGTAGGTTTTGTTCACAAAAATTAAATCTCTTAGTGTTTCTAATCGGTATTGCTGACCATGCAGGGCCTTTGGTACAGTATCTTGTAGGTTTTGTTCACAAAAATTCAATCTCTTAGTGTTTCTAATCGGTATTGCTGATCATGCAGGGCCTTTGCTGATCATGCACAGGACGGAGTGACGAAAGGAAAGAAAAAAAGCCAAAAGCCACACTCAAGCACAAATCAAATCTCGATGTAAGACCAAGGTTTTTTTATGGTCCCTTCTTACCTATTTGGTACTGCATTAACTTGTCATTTTGGTACCTCGATGCAGTGTGCTCAGCAGCCATGGTGGTCCTCTTTATGTGGATTCCATGTGGCATTCCATATGTTAAGTCTACTCGATGACATACCTATCATCAAGAAGGCTGCTGTAAGTAGATAATAATGCTCAACCTTGTCTCTGCTCATATTCTCCATCTGATTTTAGAAACTGATTTCTACTTGTATTCTCATAAATGATTGTATTTTGTAGGATTTCAAAGCTGCTATAGATGTTTCCACAGAAGATCTAAAGCGTGTCCAGGAGATGCTGTGCGACTACATTCTTAAGGAGACCATCGACCGAAAGGGCAACTTCTATAATGGTGCACTGTGAGTTCATTGTAGCCAGAAACTTGAAACTCATTCAGTCTTCTTTAGTCAGGTGTTGTTGCCTGAGAAACCTGCTTGGCTTGCTTGGTTGGGGTCAGATGCTGCCTGGTTCAGGCAGTTTTCTCATGACTCCATCCAAACAAGCCCTGATGAGAGTAACTTGAAACTTGATGTGATCTTGCTAGCTTGTCTATAAATGTGATCTTGCTTGTCTATAAATGTGATCTTGCTTGCCTAAATCTATGATGTGAGAATGTGTTTGTGATGTCTCCTTACTGTGGTGGCTGCCATATCCTGGCTGGTTCCAGGATGGCAGGATGCAGCCCCTGATGGCTGCCAAATCCTGGCTGGTTCCAAGATGCAGCTGGCAAGCAGGCAGGTTACTGTAGAGGTGCCCTACGTATCTGTAATGGGCGTTAATTAAAGCTCGTTACAAACACTGATCAGTGAGTAACGGGCTTCATTCGGAATTCCCGTTACAAACATGCCAACAATGTAACGGGCAGTGTAAAAGCCCGTTACCAGTACTAACCGGTGGGCCCCAAGACCTGGCCCGTTCGTCGAGATAGAGGAGACGCGGGTTGACAGCACGCGTCTCCTTTAGTCGAGAGACAGCAGACGCGCGTGGAAACAAATGCGTCTCATTTCATCGAGACACAGGAGACGCAGGTTCACAGCACGCGTCTCCGATATTGAGTTCACAGTAACGGGCTCTGTTTTGGTGCTCATTACCAAAGTTCCCTGTAGGCCTAGAGAAACAGCCATTTCACGTGACCGGTGACTAGTTGTGGTAATGGTTGTTGTTTGATGCCCGTTACGAATCCTAGTTGTGCTGAGACGCGCGTGAAATAGACGCGTCTCATTTCGTCTAGATAGAGGAGACGCAGGTACACAGCACACGTCTCCGATGTTGAGCTACTGTAACGGGCTCTATTTTGGTGCTCGTTACCAAAGTTCCCTGTGGGCCCAGAGAAACAGTCATTTCACGTGACCGGTGGCTAGTTGTGGTAACGGTCGTTATTTGATGCCCATTACGAATATGTGTTATCAGTAACGGGCATCTGCCTGTTACCTTTCTTGGCTCATTTGTAACACTTGATCGGTAACGGGCGCTTTGCCTGTTACTAAAGGCTATCTATGCCTGTTACCAAAGTGAGTTTTTCACGTAGTGCACCACCGTCGCTGCCCTTATGGAGGTCATCAACAAGCTCATCGACACCGATGAGGCAATGGTCAACCAGTTCGACTACGATGCTGGACACGACGCAGGCACGTCCGGCGCCGCCGGAGACTCCAGCTCCAAGCTACACAAGCGACCTTCCGAGGTGCTCGCGACTGAGGGACGTCGACCTTCTACGTTCAACCTAGAAGAGTTCAGCGTGGCACTTGACAACCCCTGCGGATTCCATGAGGGAACTACTCACACCGTCCGTGAGTGCTCATAGTTCAAGAGTGCCTTCCGCACCCCCGAAGACCCTAAGCGGCCAAGGAATGACAGCGACCGATTCTCTTTATTAATTTACAATTAATAAAGATAAGATTCCCTTCGGCAGGTCTCCTGTCGACCTACACTTGGGTCTCTCTTTTTACTTTACGTTCACCCTTCCCCCCCCCCCCCGAAGTGCTCGGGGGCTTGGTCGAAGATAGGCCCGACATGCTCGGGGGCTTGGCTTTGCCAACCTAAGGGTCTCACAACCTGAAGGGGTTTTTTATGTTTTTCTTTCCTTAAGGTGTTATCCCTTAGTGTAGCCTTACACTTTTTATGCGCGTTCCTAAGTTGTGCGGTTGCGAGACCTAGGGTCCAAGGCGCCCCTCCATGCGCCGGCTGCACCTAAGCCTCCACGCTGAGCCATGCTGTCGGTAAGTCGTTCCTCCACTGAGTTGGGTTAGCGGAGGGAACATGTTTTGCAATCTCGCTACTCTTGAATTCTCATAATAGGCGTTTTTGCTGCACAAGGGGTCATGCATTTTAAATAAGCGGCACCTTTTTCATTCATGCAAAGTCTCTTTACAACGATAAGAAAGGTCGCGGCCTTATGTACATCTACATCCTAATGCATCCTAGACCTTTAATTTTTTAGATGTCGACCTTCTTGATGATCTCCTCCGCAGCGGTCTGGACGTCTTCAGTGTTCACCAGCTCCGCCAGGTCGACGTCTTCTGCGACCTTCTGCAGGTCGAACGTCGGCTTGTGGAACTTCACCGTCGCCAAGGCCGCGGCCGCAGCGAGCCGACTGGTGTCCAGCAGCAGCGCCTTCATCTGACCTTTGGCCTCATCCAAGCGGCCAACGAGCCCCTTGGGCTCCGCCCCTTCCTCTTGGGGGACGTAGATGTCCATCAAGTACTAGGTGGCCCCCTTGAGGTCGGCGAGCTGCTTCTCCAGACCTGTAAACATCGCAAGATGGTTGGTCACACTCTCAACACAACATCGGCTAGGCTTTTCGGGAGAACCATTACTCACCTTCCTGGACCTCCTTGGTCCGCTCCTTGAGGACCCTCACTTGGTCCTTAGTGTCCGTCAGCTCCTTCTTCAGGGCCTCCTCCTTCTCCTTGGTGTCTGGATGTGTCAAAGGTCAAGACTGAGAAACGACCTAACCATCGGAAGCCAAGACTCAAAGCCCGGTCAAACGTATCGTCAATAACGGCCCGAAGGTCTTCCTCGGTGTCCTTCGCCTTCTATTGGGCAACTGCCAGCTCCTTCTTCAAGGCGGTCGCCTCCTTCTCCACCTGCCGGGCCATGGCGGTCTTCATGCGTTGGACCTCCTCCACGGCTTCGACCTTGGCTTGCAGCAAGGCCTCTCGGGCCGCGGTCACCTCCATGTGGGCATTGGCACCCTCCACCAGGTGCGCTCGGGCTTGCGCTCGCTCGGCGAGGGATTACACCATAGCAAAGACACATTCAGCATCAAAACCTTGGAGTGTTCGAAGTCGAAGCTGAAAATCAACAAGGTTGGTGCTGGGCACTTACCGAGGGCATCCGCGCGATTGTCCGTTGCGACGCCTTGAACTCATCAATGTCGCGGCGATCAGCGATGATGTCGTCCTCCCACGAGGTCCCAACATAGAGTTACCTCTCATCCTCATCTCCGCCTTAAGGCCCGCCTGCCTCTCCAGCTTGTGGCTCCAGCGCTGGTGGTGGGCCGGCCACGGGCAGGTCGCTCTGGAGACCTTCGATCTGCTGGGCGGCACCGGTGGCGACCCTCTCCGCCTCCGACGTCGCCGTCCCCGCGGCCCCAAGGGCCTAGGTCGAGACGTCCACCGCCGACGTCGCCGGTGACTACTCCACTGGCGCCTTTCCTCCCTTGTGCCCGAATGCCTCCTGGCCGGAGGCATTCTTGGTACTCTCCGACGTGGCGGGCGTCGACCTACACAGACGTGATAATCTTCAACAACGAAGAACGCAAGATGCACAAGACCAAACACAAAGCAGGCATGGTATGCTGACTTACTTGCCGGCAGGCTTCAACCCGACCTTTATGGGCTTGGGCGGAGCCTTCCTTGCCTTCTTCTACGACCCTGCGTCGCTCGGCTCATCTGTGCCCGACCTTGAGTGCCCCTCTCCCTCCACGACCTTGCGGGGCGTCTGCATCGCCCGCTCGATCGGTGCGTCGGCGACCTTGCGTCGTCCTTGTCAACGACAACTGTCCAGATCTCGGTGCTGGCCACCATTGTATCCGTCGATACAGCGGGCCCCCCCCCTCTTCCTCTTCTTCGACTCTACTGCTTGGGTAGCGGCGATCGTCGCCACGACCTTAGACATGGACATCTTGCCCGCGGTTTGCCGCGAACGTTGTGGCGGCGGTGCCACGGTCTTCGTCGCCGCCCTCCCTGCGGTAGGATCTTCATCATCGCTACCCACCGACGAGTCGGAGAGGTAGTCCTCGATGCACTGCGGCGGATGGGCCTGGACTTCCCCTGCAGCTCGGACCTTGAAGCTCTGCTCCTCTTCGTCACGTAGCGGTGCCGGACACCAATGCACGCCCTCACGGCCCTGAAACAGAAGACCAATGTTAAAATCACATACAAAGGCAAACAACAGAACTGAATGTCGATTCGGAACAAGGTCGCTTACAGCATCGGTGGGGCGATACACGCTGAGTGCCTTAGGGTACGTCCGATTGCGGATGCGCTCGGTGAATATGCCCTTCACCTGCGCCACCATCTCCTCCTTGGAGACCTTGCGCCGCACGACCCAGGTGGGGTCGGATTGGCCCCAGTACTTGTATGCGGGGTGCACCCGATCTTGGATGGGCTGCAACAGCCGCCGGCTGAAGCTGATCGCCACGGCGCCACCGGTCAGCCCCTCCGTCTTCAACCTCTTAAGGTCCTCCATAAGCGGCTTTAGGGCGTCAGTCTCCCGCGATGTCAGCTGGTTGGACCACTCAGGCCTAGGTACAGGAGCGTACCCAGACCTTGTTGGAAGCGCTGGCACCGGGTAGTCGAGGTAGAACCAGCCCTGCTTCCAACCCGTGGTGTTGTCAGGCAGCACCAGGTCGATGTACACCGGCTTCATGTACCGGCGTAGCATGAACCCGACGCTGTCGACGACGTCGGACTTCCCTGTCTTCTTCAGCTCGAAGAAATACCACCACAGGTGGAAGTGCGGCGGTACCCCCAAATATGCCTCGCACAGGTGGATGAAAGACGAAACAATTGTGATGGCGTTGGGAACAAGGTGTACCAGGTCGATCCTATAGAAGTACAGCAACCCGCGGAAGAAGTCGCCGGTGGGGACCCCGAATCTACGCTCGATGTGCGTGAGGAAGGCGACGGTCTCGCCGGTCCCCTCAGCGGGGAACACCTCACCGACCGCCGGCCTCCAGCCCACCTCCGCCTTGGGCTTCAGCAGCCCGCGGGTCGCTAGGTCCGGATCTGGTCCTCCGTCATGGTGGACGGCTCCTAGATGCTCTCCGGCGCCGGCGCAAGCTCGGGCTCCATCTCCTCCTCCTCTACGCCGGTGGATCTAGCTCTAAATACTACAAGCGACTTCGTGCGCATGCGAGGGCATGTGGCGCGGCGGGTGTAAGCGTGGCGGCGCCGCTGACTTTGTAGGAGTGCTTGAGCGGCGGCGGAACCCTAAGCTTTGTGTGGAAATGGAAGCAAGTGGGGGTCCCGGCCCGCAGCTCAGCCTTTTATAGCTGGGCCCCAGTGGCGCTACGGGCTGCCGCACCCAACGTCTCTCCAGCGGATTTCACGGTGACCCAATGGATCCTCCCCCAACGGATCTCCTCTCCAACGGCTCTTTCGGCCTAACAGATACAGGCAGTAACGGCTAGTTCCGTACGAGAATCTGCGCCCGTTGATTTTTGGTCAATAGCCAAACGGTCGTGGACTCGTTATGCCCCACATCTAAGCCCCCAACCCCCATACTTTTGATTTCACTTCAAGGTCGCCATGACCTACAGATGATCTATGGACCTGTTACACTGCCTCTACAAGGTCGATAAGGACCCGGCAGCTTTCTAGGTCGCCTCAGCCTACAAACAGTGGGTTCACACCACGTCTCCTAGGCCCAGCTTTCTCGATGCCTTCTAGGTCGCCTCGACCTACAACTGCGGGAACTACCAATGGCCTCGCGCTTAAAGGCTCTACTGCCCATTGACGACCTCTTGATCTTGACTACAGCTCCTCCCCGAGGTCGCTGAGGCCCTGCTGCCTTCTAGGTCGACTAGACCTACGACTCTTAAGTTGACGCCCTGTGTTGTGCCAGTGCACAGCGGCCGTGTCGACCTAGGTCAGCACGGGACATTCGTCGATAGGCCTCCCGAAGGTCGGCGCGCTGTTACAGCACCGCGGGGACTTTGGTAGCCATACCATTGCGGCCCGGGCACCTCTACATACACTTAAGATGTACCGTTTGTCATGCAAACATGTGTATAAAGCTTCATAAGCTACAAGGACTTTTGCCCATGGCCAATTACAAGATACAAACATATTAAATGTCCTGAACTACCATACATAGTGTTTGCGACGCAACCTAGACTGATGAGGCGCATCGCAAGTTTTATTCTAGCTTCAGGACCTACTTGCAGGTCTGCACCGCCGCCGTTGTCGCAGCTGCCACACAGCCACCTCTACTCGAGCTCCAGAAGGTTTTCTGTGGTACCCACACTTACGTCTGGGTTCTCCCACAAGATTCCAAATGGAACCAGCATCACCTCAGGCCTCTCCTGGTGAAGCATGGCGGCCTCTAGCATCGCATTAGACCTCCGCTCACAAAGCCTGTCGATACATGTACCGCCCCATGCTGCACCTTGATTCCTCGCTGGGCCCGGGTGAAGCGGCTAATGGAGTTCTCTGAACTTCGCAAGCATTCTTCTAGCTTCAGCTATCAATGGACTAGCTCTACGTTCTGGTGGACGACTATATGCCCAAGGCACGGGAAAATTACCACGCAGCCTCGCCATGGCTTCCTCAGGCGGCTCAAGTGCCTTGCTTGGTGGTGTGGGCACCTATTTATACTCGCAGCACTGAGCCTTGGATCCCATCTGCAACTCAGTCGGTGTGGTGTTCTTATCCAGTCACTGTTACCATGTGAAGCATGAGGTCTCTGTTCACCCGTGGGAGCATCAGCGCGCTTATCCCCTACCTGACAACGTCTTGACGCTTCTTATCTTTTGCGGGTGGACAGCGACTTCAGCTTCGCTTGAAGACAGGCCCCATGACCGTACAGTGTGCTCATGATTCAGGACACGACAACCTTTGGTGTTTGGTGCTTTCCTCAAGATTCCATGTGTTTTGTCGTATTCCAACAGATCGCCAGAGCATCAGAGGGAAGCAGAAGGCCGTAGGTTCTCTCTTTTTCTTCATTTTCAGAGCATCGAACCGGCCATTCTGGTCACTCCACTACTCAGGGGCTACTCCACGAGTGCGTCTCACGACGCCCTCTTCTTCTACATCGCATCAACCTACTGGAAGTCTACTTCCACTATTCCTCTGCTCGACCTACGATTGGAGTTGCGACCTCCACAAAGGTCGCGGAGGATCTCTTGTGTTGCCTGATCCAGATCAGGTTGGCGGTTCTTCAAGATCATATGCCTTGCCTTCACTTCGAGCTTCTGGACTTACATTCTAGGAGCTCGACCTTCGACTTCGTGCGCGCATTGGACGGGTTTTTTCTTTTTTGGATCCCCGTGCACCCTACGCGACCTTAGCAGTGCCATGCCTTCGCTACGTCTCGACACGATTTTACTTCGGCCGCTACGCCTACACGTCGATCGGGGGCTTGAGAGACATGGGTACCCATGGGTCCCCACCGACCAGGGTGCCAGAGGTCCCTGTCAAGTGGACCTGACCTGCCAGAAGCCCCGCCGACCTGCAAGTGGGGCAAAGACCTTATCCACAACCCCGGCGACCTTGGAAGACTCCAGAAGACCTTATCCAGATCCACGTGCTTGGAGTGCAAGGCAAGCCACAAGATCGCGGCCTGGCGCCGCCTGTAGGTCCACAAATCGCGGGATACTCCTTGTAATCCGGGCAGATGGCCTTCCCATTTTGTAACCGACCCAGATATGGGTCCACCGACCTCGAATGGAGACCCTAGCCCGTCGTCCATATAAGGCGGCCTAGGGCTCCATTCGAGGGGACTTCTCCTCTCCGCATAATTCCACCACCATACTGGACGTAGGGTTTTACTCTCCGGAGGCCTGAACCAGTCTAAACCCTTGTGTCCTCGCCATTCTAGCCGTGTTCCGAGTTCATCACGTGAACTACCATCTACGCTCTTAGTTCTCGATCCTCCCATTAACCTACAAACAACTTGGGTAGCCCCCTAGCAGATCTATCTAAGTCTCACCCCCAGACAACATTACCATTTTTATTAGAAACAACACAATCCAAATACAAACGACACAAATGCATGCATACGCATTGATTACACATGTGGATGGATCGATCCACCATAGTTGGAACTACAGCGACATACTCTGAATGACATACTACTAGCATCTACCATCACGGCTCATACTACTACCATCATGACATACTACTACCATCACGGGCTCATGGAAATCCAGCCGCTGCACGGAGTGCAGCAAAACATGGCTCCTGGATCAGATACTCCTCCAAAGCGCGATGCCTCGCCCTTGTATCCCAAACCCAGGCAGGTGAAACGGCGATGTTATGCGCATGTAACAGCAGGTCACGAATGGTCCATTGCCTGTGACACCCACATACCTTCGTGATAAACACGAGCGGGCCTGCCATGCTGAAGCCAAAGCAACACAGATCATTTCAGGTCATGCGATTCATCTTGTTCAATGAGCACTGGCCGCGGGGGTGGCATTTCAACGGGCAACAGCAGAGGTGGCGGCCTAGGCCGTGGGCGAAAAGGTGGTGCCATGAGGTTCAGCTGATCCTGAGCTGCCATTGCCAACGGCTGAACTGGAGGTGGCATCACCCCCGGGTGTTGCTGAGGTGCCGATGCCAGAGGAAGTGGAGGTGCCATTGGGGTCGGGTGCTGTTGAGGTGCTGATACCAGCGGAAGTGGATGTGCCATTGGGGCTGAGTGCTGCTGCGGTGCCGATGGTAGCGGCTGAACCGGGTGGTGGTGAGGTGCTATTGCGCCCGATAGTTCCCGCTTCGCTGACTCCTCCAAGTTCCATGCTCCGTCCCTTCCTTGCCCGGCCATTCCCCACGTACTGCATACACAAACGAAGAACAAACCCTACATAAGCTAACAATGTGACCGTCTTGATACCATGCATACATAAAGTAAACAAGATTAGCCAACAAAATGACCTCACCCTTGTATCCCACTGAAGTAGAGAAATGCAAGACGGGGAACCAATGAGTGTTGGCCTTGCCTTTCAAGAACGCTGTGATGCACTCGCCTATTTATTGAGGACTACAGCGGTTACGTGAGCTCGGTGTAGCATTGCTAAAGTTACTATGGAAAACGTGAGATGCTCGGAATATAGTCAGGCCTATGCGTGATAGGAATCTATCTAGGTCAGAATCTTCAGTGGCCTGCATCGATTACATGTGTGGACGATGGGTATCACGGGATGAGCCCGACGTGCCTAGGTATGTGTTTACTTCTGGACTTTCCTCTCTAGAGCACAAGAAAGTCCTGTGGACAAATCACACCACATCAGCTACATCTAATGGCCGTCTCACTGCATCAGCTCATGCCGCATCAACAACGAGACAACTCTCTACCGTTTATTTATGTAATGGTTTAGGTGTCAATTGCATCTGGAGAACAAGATTGGGTGTTGTAATCAGACGGATCGGATGGTCCTTACGTTGCAACACGCAAGGTGCGGGATGACTTGACAAGTCCTCCTCGATCAAGTATGCTATGTGAGTCGTGACTGTAAAGGTCTACGAATGGTCTGGATTCGCACTTGATGATTCCCGCAGGCCTTGGAGACTGAGAAACATGATAAACTTGTTGACGCGACAAGACCAAAACGGAATAAGCTGGAATTGGAAAAGCAATATTTGTTTTTGTGTATGTGTGTGTGTGTAATATTAACATGCATATAAGCACAGAAGGGCATCTCGAATGGGCGTTTGGGAATGACACGCTCTCATAAGTTGATCCACGTGTCGATCATTGAGAATTGCAGTTAAGCACTGGCACCAGGTGTTAACCGACGAACTTGTGTGCACACCCCCTCTGAACGGACATGCTGATCATTGTGAATCGCACTTAAGGACTAGAACCGGGAAGTTCATGACCCAAACGTGGCCACACCCGCACTGAAGGGACGCATCCATTTCGGGTGGTAACTGATGTCCACGAATGGACGTTTCGGAACGACACATTCACTCCCACTATAATAAGAGACAGTTTAGGCACGAGACGATCATTGCAGGCCATTTGTGTTAATGGCTTTAGACGCTAAAATGATTCCTTTCATGCAAGTCGACTTCTCAATCTCAAGCCAGGAAGCGAAAGCAGAAGGAACCGCGGGCCAGTACAAGGAGTCCGGTACGTTCATGGTGGGAGGCCGTCAATGGAAGCTACGTTGCTATCCTAAAGGTATGAATGATCATCAGTGGATGGATGTTCCATACGGCATTGCCGTCATCCTCGTTCCTATGCGCAAATCCCAAATGGTACGTGTCTCGTTGCTGCTATGAATACACACACTCACACATGGCGATACGGTCGCATTATGTTATTGTTTGTCAAGTCTGTGACTGCTTCCATGTAGGTGCGAGTATTGTTGCGTGCGGTGGCTGGAGACCCAAACGATGAAGATGATATGTTTCGAGTTCAAGCTACAAAAGAAGTTTGTTTCATGAATCGGGATCTACAAGAAAGAGGATTTGAATGTCTGGTGGAGCATCATGACATTGAGCGCGTGACATCCAATGAAGATCACATACACATATCATGTGCATATCATGTGTTGTTTCAGTACTGGAGGACGACTGCATTGAAGTTCCTCCTCCATCAGTGCAAAGAAGCATATGCGAAAGGTTGAAGAAGCACTGTGCGTCAAAGATGTGGGACATGGCAAGCGAGGAAATTGTAACTTCATTTCTACGATGGGCAATTCAAACTAACTTCACACAATTGCAGGACAAGTGCATGTCTCTCTTAGAGCAAATCTTTCCTCATGAAATACTCACATATGATTGGGTGGTTGTATGCACCTGAAGGGTTGTACCAGGGTTCCCTGTAGTTTTAATATTTTGTTTAAGTGTTTTTAGTCATGTAATAAACAGTTGAAACGGTACGTTAATTTGTTGCAGTGAGTACATTTGTAATGCAATAATCGGATCACCTGTCTAATGTGAATATGAAGTTGAGTATAGTCCTGTGTGTATTTGTCCATTCCATGATCCATGGTGGCACGGACAACCCAGTTAACAACTTGCCTCTCTGCGTAAGGTCACTGACGTTTGGATCCGACACCCAAGCGGTCTTTCGTTTGGGTCACTGACATTTGGGTCCATGATCCATAGTCTTTTGTTTCTCGCTCTGGACCACAAAGGCGGGACTTGAAATTTTGAATTCCCCGCTCCTCCTTCTGGTCCTTCTCATTTATATATAAAACAAAGAGGGAAACCAGGTCTCCCAATTCCCTCCTGGTAATTTTCCAGAATCAAGGGATCTTCTCCTCGACCGCCGAAGAGACCTAGATCTGCGGCGGAAGCAGCAACGGCGACCTAGCTACCGACGACTGCTTCCTCTGCTACGAGTGACGACCTTCCTCTTCTACGAGAGGCGGCCTTCCTCTTCTACGAGCGGCAGCCTTCCTCGGCAACATCCTTGAAGCTGCAAGATGGTTTAAACTCATTGCTCCGTCGGCTCCCCCAAGGCTCACCCTGGAGGCCGCAGATCTGCAACAGTTGCACAGAACATCGTGCTGAAGGTGCAAGGTTGGGCTGCTAAATCGAGATGGCATTCGGCACGTTCTTCCCATCCTATTCGTCAGGTCTGCGGTCTCCTCCCTGTATTGATCGATTCAATTAGATTGCTTCCCCATGCTCTTTGGCTTTCTATAATATGCTTTCATGTTTGGGTGATTGTGGATCTACTGTACCCTATCGCAAGAGTTTGCTAGAAGTCATTTTATTTGAGGTTTGTAGAAATTTGTAGATGAAATTGTTGGACTGCTTCCCCATGCTCTTTGCCTTTGAATATTGTTGTTGCATGCTTGGGTGATTTTGGATCATCTGTTCCCTATTGCAAGAGATTGTTCCAAGTCAACTTATTTGAGGTTTGTAGAAATTAAAGGATGAAATTATTATATTGCTTACCCATGCTCTTTGGGTTTCCATATTTTTGGTGCATGCTTGGGTGATGATGGATTGGGTGTGATCGTTCATGTACCGCATTCAACTTAATAGATGAAATTGCTTCCGATTGCTAATGATCTCAACCCTTATCTCTTGTTCTTGAACTTGTTTCAGCAAGCTAAAGGGTCAACATCTGTAGTCGCTCCTGTTCAGACCTGCTCCAAGGTAACAAACTCAACACCTTCTTTGTTTCCGTTTGCGAATGATCTCAACCCTTACCTCTTGTTCATGTACTTGTTTCAGCAGGCAAAAGGGTCAACATCTGAAGTCGCTCCTGTTCAGACCTGCTCTAATGTAACAAACTTAACACCTTCTTTGTTTCCGATTGCGAATGATCTCAACCCTTACCTCTTGTTCTTGTAGTTGTTTCAGCGGGCCAAAGGGTCAACATCTGAAGTCGCTCCTGTTCAGACCTGCTCCAAGGTAACAAACTTAACACCTTTGTTTCCTTAGTTCGAATCATTTACAAGGTCCTAATCTGACTTGGGATCCCTTGTTGCTAGATGGAAGCTACCAAGTCAATGATGCTTCTTCCTGAACAAATTAAAACAGAGGCAGCCGAGCTCTCAAGAATCGGTACCAAATCCTTATGTAGTAGTGTTGATGAAGAGCGAGTTGACGCTCCCAATCAGGATGGGGTACAACTTCGACAACAGTCTGTTGCTCACCAGAAAGAGTTATGTAGCTTGAAGAAGAAGACCGAAGAATCAGAATCAACTCTGAAAATGCAGTCGGCTGAGATTAAGAGGTTGCACCAAAGACAGTGAGGACCTCCTTCATCTACTGCTTAGCAGTAAAAGATGAAGAGGTTGAGATCATTAGATCAAATCTCCACTTTCTCTTGTGATTATGACCTGGATTTAGCTTTGTTAATCAATGTTCCTTGTGATACTGTTATCATGTAATAATTTGTGATATGTGATAAACAATATGGTTGTGCTTGATAGTAAACAACAATTTGCTTTATTGTATAAAGAAATATGTGCTGATTACTATTTTGCCAACCAGATCGGAATTATTCTAAAAAAAGGATCAGAATTGAAATGAAATCCATTAATACTGATGCATGATTAGTTAATTTTATGGTGCCCTTCAGTGAGCTTAGCCCACTTTTAATTGAGCCAAAAGTCAATTTTTTTCAAATTAATGTGACACAGAAGGCCGCAACAATGTGCGCACCTGTTGGACTCGACCCAACCAAAACGGGCCCACCCTAATCAAATTTCATCTAAAAAAGCTATAAGTGAGCCCAACAAAATCTTTTTTGGGCTATATGAACAACGCAAGCCAACAGGAACAGTTTTGGGATCAACCCAGCTAAAATGGGCCAAATTCGTTTTATGACGCATACGATTTGTCACAATTGGCATTCCACATCGGATGCCACATCAGATTCTGTCCAGCGTGGCAAAGCTGAAGGAACGAAGTTTTGATGCTTTGTATTGATGATTTTCCACGCGTCATTAAACTCATGACGCCGCGAAATAAGGTCTCGTCATTAATCGCGGTTTGTGACGCTCGATTAATGACGGAGCGTTTTCGTAACAACCGACGTCATTAATCACAGTTTATAACGAGAAACGGCCTTTTTTTTGCGTCACTAGTCGGCGTTTTTCTTGTAGTGTCATACAGGTGGTCTTGTGGATGGAAAGATTAATGGTATGTTTTCTTTTGGATGGAAAAGATCGATCCCCTGTTTTCCTGCTCTGTGAATCTTGTAGTGGTAGGAAAATCCCCTGTATCTGCTGTTATCCATGAAGAACATTGGTGTTCTTATTTTCCATGATCACCTTCCTTGCTTTAGTGGATTTCCCTAGTCATGATGCGTTGTCATAGTCTGAGATGTAATGTCTTGTCATGTGATATTTTATTCTTATCCCACCGCACCGCATTGCATATACACACATAAATGATGACCGATTTTACAAATTTACTGTTTGACTAAATAAACCGTTTTGCCAAGAATATACAGAATGCAAATGATGGTCACCTTGCCCAAATTATTCAACTTAAATGTGCACAAACATGATACATCCCCATACACCTACACTCGTACAGTGGCACTGGCACAAGCGTGCACAAACACACACCCAACAACGAAACCTTCGGACTTGGCAATGAGGAAGACAACAGACATGGTCATGGAGATGGATATGGCACACGCCTATTCTGCCATACCTAATGCACGACGAAATGTAGCATAACGAGGATTCGTGCGAAGATATTACTCCAATGCATGATGCTTACCCCTCGACTTCATGGTACATCCCGAGCGACCAATGCCAGAAGCATGCTACAGGATGTCACGAAAACCCCACTGCCAGTGAGCAAGATTGCAGTAAGGGCACACACAGTGACCATGGCGAAGCACACGAGTGTAACCCTACTCCTGCAGCCAAGCCAAAGCATATTTCTTCATCTCCTTCGTTTCTTCCTCGTCCGCTTCGTCCATGTCGTACAGATCATATGGATCCATGTATCCTGGCCGCTGCGGAGGTGGCACAACATGGAAATTGGCGGTTCCTCCATTCGCATCAGAAGCCATCCTCCTACACACTCACCAACAACGTAAACATGATAAGCACTGACCAGAAACATTGATTGTAACTTGTAAAAACATGACACGAAAGCTAAGAGCTCACCTCTTTTCATAGCGCGCAGAACCAAATAGAGAGGCCTGCTAGCACAATGCATGGAGGATGAAGAGGCGATGAGCAAAGGCCTTGGGGGCACGCCTATTTATCGAACCATGACCGATCAAAAGGCAGCGTGCACCTCGTGGCAGAGCATGCCTCGCGGGATTACAGTAGCCATGAAAATATGTGGGATGCTCGGAATACGAAGGCTTACACTGCTCAGGAATCCTATCACAAGTATAGGGCGGAATATGCAGGCTTTTTCCCCGGAAGACATGTGAAATATTTGGTGGGTACACGAGTGTGCTTTGGTCCAAATAAGAATGCAAAAGGAAGATCCTTATATCCGTATGACTTAAAAAATAGACGTGTAGGCATTGTAGTGGGAGAAGCAACTGTTAGGCTTTGTGATCTTCGACTGGAAACGCACCCAGCTTCACTGAAGCATGGGCCTCTTCCTGATATCCGTCTCCCGCCTATATTGTACACCATCGGAATCCCACCCAAACTCGCTGACAATATGGGGCCGCGATTGCACGGCCTCACTTGTCAGTGGCCCCAAAGCAAGTGCAGCTTACCAAATTTTCATTTCGCGGTCAGGAAGTCGAAAGCGGGATTTTCAAATTCTGTATTCCCTCTCCACCCCGAAATAATAAATACTCTACTCCATTGCTACCGCATTGCGCCACTAAACTCCTGCATTCCATTTCCAAAAAGCATCACTCTGCTCAGCTAGATCTGCGGTGGTGGTCCGACCTCGCCGTCACCGGTGGAGGGGTATCTCAGCAAGATGGTGGCGGTAGATATCAGTGTTCTGTTTGCGTCTGCTGTGCTGGCCAAGTTGAGCAGTTGAGCGAGGATACAGCGCAAGCACCAGTTCCTGATGCCCCCTCAATCCATGGGCCCCTGAATCTTGGAGCTTCACAAGTGAGAATCTCATTTCCTTTTCTTTCTAGTCCCCTAGTAGTATTTTTGTTGGCTTAGAAAGTAAACTGCTTCGTGTATTGTGTTAGTTTTGAGATTCTTCTCTTAACTTTGCCAATCTAGATCCAGTCGCAGATTTGTAACACAAGTTAATCGATGAGCCATGCGTTGAAAGTAAATTGCTTTGTGTATTGTGTTAGATTTGAGATTCTTCTCTTACCTTTGCCGCTCTAGATGCAGTTACTGATTTGTAACATAACTTAATAGATGATCCATGCTTAGAAAGTAATTTACTTTGTTTATTGTGTTAGATTTCAGATCCTTCTCTTACCTTGACCGCTCTAGATCCAGTTCCTGATTTGTAACTTATTGTGCAGGACCTACCATCCCACTCCTGCATTGCTGAGATTCAATCACATGTCGTGGTATGTAACAGAACACATGATTATCCTGCTACTTTATTCTTAGGATTATTCTTAAGTTTATTTGCTTGCTTTGTTTAAGGTTCAAGTTTGACTTCTCCTTTCATTTTTAGGCTCAAATATTGAGGACAATCCTTGCGGTTCAAATATCAAATTCCTGTCCCTCTAATGTGAAGTCAAAGCCATTCATTGATTATATGCCTCGAGATTATCCAGCTTTCGCTACATGCTCAAGACCTGAAGTTTCGTTGGGGGGGCTAAATGAAGCTGCTAACCTTGGTGAAATCTTTGTTGAACAGGACCAAGTTTTGACAGACTTGAAGATCAAGGCACAAGCATCAGATGTAGCAATGAAAGTGTAGACTAATGAGATTGATAGGTTGAAGAAACATGTAGAAACTACTAAGACCCTCCTTCGTCAACTGCTAAGCTCGCGCCTTGGGTAAGGCCACTGTGTTTCTTAGTCTTCTGCTCGTGTCCTCCCAGCTAGTTGTGCTGGTTTGTGAGTACTGAGCTTTGTTATCTTAGTGGGTTCTATTTCAAGATCAGCTTTATTTGTGAGCAGGGAGAGATCATGTGTATTGGTTTGTGAGCTCCTACTGACAATCTGCTTGTGGTTGTTCTGTGTTCATTGATAATAATGTGTCATGTGTGATCCAAAACATTTATTTGTATTAGTGGTATGGAAATATTATCTGTGATGTCAATTACTGAATTGATTAGCATGTAATATGCGATTGAATTATATTTAATTAAGCGCTACCTGGAGTGGAGCCCAAAATAATAGGGAAAAAATAATGTAGGCTTGCCCCCTCGGCCCATTATTTTTTTACGAATTCAAAAACTATTTATTAATAAAATGGGTCGTATCAAAAATGACGTCAGCGATTGGTGGGCTGGGTCCAATATCAGTTGGGCCTTAAACATTTTATGACATCATCAAATATTGGACTCGATCCAACCAGTACTGGACCCAAAACAAATTAATGACGACTGCAATTATTGGGCTCGGTCATACAAAAATCGTGCTAAAACACTACGTGAAAAACTCACTTTGGTAACGGGCATAGATTGCCTTTAGTAACGGGCAAAGCGCCCGTTACCGATCAAGTGTTACAAATGAGCCAAGAAAGGTAACGGGCAGATGCCCGTTACTGATAACACATATTCGTAACGGGCATCAAACAACGACCGTTACCACAACTAGCCACCGGTCACGTGAAATGGCTGTTTCTCTGGGTCCACAGGGAACTTTGGTAACGGGCACCAAAACAGAGCCCGTTACAGTAACTCAACAACGGAGACGCGTGCTGTGTACCTGTGTCTCCGATATCTCGACGAAATGAGACGCGTCTATTTCACGCGCGTCTCAGCACAACTAGGATTCGTAACGGGCATCAAACAACAACCGTTACCACAACTAGTCACCGGTCACGTGAAAATGACTGTTTCTCTGGGCCCACAGGGAACTGTGGTAACGGGCACCAAAACAGAGCCCGTTACAGTAATTCAATATAGGAGACGCGTGCTGTGAACCTGCGTCTCCTCTGTCTTGACGAACGGGCCAAGTTCTGGGGCCCACCAGTCAGTATTGGTAACGGGCTTTTATGCTGCCCGTTACATTGTTGGCATGTTTGTAACGAGAGTTCCGAATGAAGCCCGTTACTCACTGATCAGTGTTTGTAACGAGCTTTAATTAACGCCCGTTACAGATACGTAGGCCACCCCTACAGTAACTTGCTGCCTGCTTGCCGGCTGCATCCTGGAACCAGCCAGGATTTGGCAGCCATCAGGGGCTGCATCCTGGAACCAGCCAGGATATGACTAAATTCACAAAAATTAGATCCAGCATCCAAATTCACAGAAATCCACATAATTCACATGCATCATATGACAAAATTCAGCATCATCATCTCACAAGTAAAGAAGCATCACTGGCTTGACAACAATATCACAACCATAGTTAACTAGCTTGACAACAATATCAGAAAATTCATGGGACAAGGAGGAATGCAAAAATTTCCTAAGAACCATATACAATATTAGCCCACACAGTTTCATCAGCATGAAGTTTTCCTCCGACTGCGATCACCTGTTCCATGAGGAATGTGGCAATTCTATCACGAACATAGACCAACGTGGATTCGTGGAGAGGATGCTCATCTAGCCCTAATCTCTGGATATAACAATGTCACTAGTCAGCACACATATATAGGTGGTTACCAAACATATGCAGTGCTAATAAGCAAGAACTGTGCTCAGTTGCAGGTTTTACAAATGAAGATCCCAAGAAAGTACCTCCATATCTGGGCCTCTATCTTTTAATTTAAGCATGTGATAGGCACAATAGAAGCCGCAGAGTTTGGAATCAGCAGGTTGTTGGTGGCACTGCAATAAATGTACAAAGAAAAATAGTGGTGATCGAGAAGAAATAAACTCAAGCTTTAGTACTAGCTTCCACAGGAAGGAAATAAGTGGTATGTACCTTAACATCTTTGACATGTTCCAAGGTGCTAAGGCACAACTTCTTTTTGGTGCAGTAACGTTCCCAACCCCTACAACGAAACATGCAACAATGATTAGGGCACTATTAATTAATATACTCTGCACAGTTTGTTGAGGAACGTCCGCAGGTTAAGAAAGAAATAACTTACTCATTAATGATTAGTTCGAAAGGGGTAGTATCAGTCTTAATGCTCTTGAATGAATGAAGATAGTAGATCTTCTACTGCTTCGGAACGATCGCCACTGCAATCCAGTGGTTCCTACTCAGATAAGCGGTAAGGATGAGTTTCTTTTTAGCATATAGTTTGAAGGCACTATGCATATAGGACACAGAGAAAGCAAGAGTGTCATCCGTGCTGGTCAACGTTGTCGAGCAAAGGCATTCAGGATCAAGAAAGCCAACTGCAGCACCCGTCTTCTCAACTTCTACAACCATATTCCTATTAGTAAGAAAAAAACAAAGTGTAAGGAGGCAAAATACATGGTAAAGATGATGTGAGGCAAAAAGCACATTTCGATAGAGAATGATTAGTGAGAAGCAGATTAAATTTTCAAGCAACTTACAGGATGAAGCAGCAGAGAAGTACCAGATCCAAAGCATCCAAGTTGAAGAGATCGTACAAATCACTGAGTGGCACAGGTATCTGCTCGAGTCTGTTTGACGATTCGTCTCCTCTCTTAGGCCATGCATTGGTCCCGGGCCGAAGTGCGACCATAATCAGAGAATCATCATCTGACTTAGCACATTGCATGTAGAATGTGTGGAGATCTCTGGTACAAGGAGCAGCCACCATTTTGAGATCATCATCACTGAGAAGGCTCTTTCTGAATTTGTAATTTGGGTTAACCATAGCCTAAGGATTCTTCTTGGTGTTTCTCTCAGATCGCTTTGGGTTAGTCATAGACCAAGGATTCTTCTTGGTGTTTCTCTCAGATCGCTTTGGGTTAGTCATAGCCCAAGGATGCTTCTCGGTGTTTCTCTCAGATCGCTTTCTAGTAGGCATCTTAGAGGTTTTATTTACAACAATTTTCTTTTCCTGCTGCTTTGAGATGGCTGAAGAAGGTTTCTTAAGGGCTTGCTTGCCTGCTGTAGGTGGTGTAGAGCTTTTATTTTTGGCAAGTTTCTTTTCTTGCAGCTTTGAAATGGCTGAAGGTTTCTCAAGGGCTTTCTTGCCTACTGTACGTGGTGTAGAGATTTTATTTTCGGCAAGTTTCTTTCCTTGCTGCTTTGAAATGGCTGAAGGTTTCTCAAGGGCTTTCTTGCCTAGTGGTGTCTCACCAGGAGCTATTACAGAGGTATTGGGCCCAGATGTATCTACAGCTTTCTTCGAAATGTCGTCGACAGATTTATCAGCACCAGCCAACACATCACTCTGGTTGCCTGGTAACAGTGGTGTCTCACCAGGAGCTATTACAGAGGTATTAGGCCCAGATGTACCTGCAGCTTCTTCGAAATGTCATCAGCAGATTTATCAGCATCAGCCAACATATCAATCTGGGCTCCTGCTTTGGCATGATTGTTTTGAGCACTTTCGTTTGGGGGTGTAGGTTTTGTTGTTTCATGAGGAGAAGGGGGAGGAGGAGGAGGAGGTGGTGGTGGGGATGGAATATTTGGTGTCTCTTGCGGATGTGGGGATGCAAGTTTTTCTATTTTTTCAGGACTAGTAGTAGGTGGGGATGGAATATTTAGTGTCTCTTGCGGATGTGGGGATGCAAGTTTTTCTGTTTTTTCAGGACTAGTAGTAGGTGGGGATGGAATATTTGGTGTATCTTGCGGATGTGGGGATGCAAGTTTTTCTGTGTTTTCAGGATGACGAGGAGGTGGGGATGCAAGTTTTTCAGGACGAGGAGGAGGAGGTCCGAATGGAATGTCTTGCGGATGTGGGGATTGAGGAGGAGGAGGAGGATGTGGGGAACCATGTGAGGAAGGAACCTGTCCCGTACTCTGTGAACTACAAGGAATCTCTACTGTAGCCTGTGAACGAGATTTACATGTTGGTGCTCCCTTGATGTGAATCCGACACCTTCTCCACTGTAACCTCTGTCCTTCAGCTTGTCCGAGTTTCATCACCTCGTCATTAGGAGGGTATTCCACTAGTTCATCCGCAAAGATATTATATACAGTGAGCACTTCAACCACAACACAGTCTTCATGAATCAGGACTGTTTATAGCATAGTCTGCTCTGGATGAACAAGACTAATTGCAGCCTCACATTCAAGACCCCTCCACGTGATCCATAGGCCATAGTGTGTGGGTTCAGTCAACATGCCTATAAGGTCTTCCTGTGTACGATCGTCACAGCGCACCTTCGTCGCCAACTCTACAGTGCCATCGATCAAACCTACATTATCTGCAGACGCACAGCTGCTCTTCAGTGTGGTGAGTGAAAGGCTTGCGCTATTCGACACTGGTGACAACACCACCTCTTTAGTAAATTGTTCTTCATCTGCATCTCAGCCACCAGTTCTTGCTTGATTTGTTCCTTTATCTTTTCTGTATTAACTGATGCATCGGTCTTCGTCTTCTTCCTCTTCCTGTACATGGAAGCGTGCTGAGGCCATGCATACTTCTAGTCCTAGTAGCTGGAGACACCACACACGCGACCTGGTTGTTCAGGGCGGCCCAAGCACTGACTTGGCACATCATACTCCCTCTGCCCTGCCATTCCTGAAGATTCTGCATATGCAATCTTCTCCTTGATGTCTGCAGCCAATTTTTCTGCCTCTTTGTTGTTGAACACTATCACGGCAACACGGTCTTTAATCACTAGCTTACTCCTTGCTCGCAGCCAATTCTTGGAATGATCGTCAGGGTAGGCGTCATATGGGTTGGGGATACCAGCTGCAGCTAATTGTCTGTCCTCTTCCTCCCATTGTTCTAGTTTCACAGTATAACTAGCTGGACCCATGCTGTGCTCGCTTGTGTTCCGGCTTCGGAGTTCTTTGAACTTGACACTAACAGATGAGGCTTGCTCGGTTTCCTCCTGTTTCATGAACTCCTTCCACTGTTCCGGGATGATAAACGGGTGCCTTGTAAATGGCTCAAGTCCTTTTCTGATAAAATCTCGCCTAAGCTGAAATCTGAATTATCTCCATGCCTTGGCTGCCATCTTCCAGAAAAGCTTGAATGCCTGCGGTTTCACGCCTTCCTGGAACTTCAAGTGTTTCTGCACATGCTTATCCAACAAGTCCCACTTTTCATCATTGCTTAGTTCTTTGAATTCTGGCAAGTGCAAAGGTATCTTTTGTCTAGCAACGAGCCCCGCAAGCGCCCTGAACCTGCGCTTTTGAGTCAATGGTACTGGCATCCCCCCTATGTCGACCTCAGTGACTATCATTGTGTCACTTGGCCACTTTGTGGATGTCCTTGGCGCTCTTCCTTGGCGCTGAGCCCCACCCACCTAGTCTTGTTGTGCACTAGCAGTGCCATAACCCTCTTCTTCATCTTGTGGCCCAGGTCTATAGTCCTCGTCAAATTTATCCTGTGAATTAATAGTCAAGGGATTTTGAGAAAGGTCGGCTCAGTGTCCAAGAATAGCACAAAAAGCATACCATACTGCTAGCTCTCCCAGGAGACATGCTACAACAGGAGACAAGTCGAGCACATTTTTAGTTAACCATGCTTAGTAGCTAAGCATGAGAAAACACATAAGAAAATAACTACAGTAACTACTTTAGCCCACTGTAATATCATTGGTTCTTGGTAAACCATTAACATAAATGCAAAATTCAGTAACCAAAAAATTAGTTCAGGCAATGCAACCTTACCATTTTAAAGAGGAAGATGCAGGCTGCCTCTGTTGCTGATGAGGTACTTATTCAACTTGGAGAGAATGTGCACATGTACATAGGAACAAGAGCAAAACCAAATATAAGAGTCAATCTAAAGGGAAATGCTAAGTATGTATACCATCAACAGCTAAGTATGTCCACATGTACTTATACAAAGGAGCCACCGCATACCCTGCAATTCCCACAAGTACAAGTATATTTATACGCATTTATATAAAAAGAAAAGCATACGCACGCATATGTTGTATACTTGATTATCTGAACGCATGTGTGCTGCATACGCTCGCTTGGCCTAATTGCATAAACTCGAGCAAATATACCAAATTACGTTGTTAATTTTACAGTTATTACTGAATTGTTGTTAATTTTACAATTATTACTGAGTTGGTAGAATGGATTTACCGAATTGTATAAGACATTTTTAGAGTGGCATACCATAAACTCAAATCCTAGATTCGCCACTGACCTTGTCACTGTCGGAGCGGAGGGATCTCTACTCCTCGTCGCTGCCTGCTCGCCGCCACGTCCTCGTCCTCGCGTCGACCTCGTGGCTGGATCCCTCCTCCTCCTCCTAGTCGTCGTTGTCGTCGTCGCTGGATCCCTCCTCTAGTCGTCGTCGTCGCCGCCGCTGCTGGGTCCCTCCTCCTCCAGATCTCGCTGTCAGAGGTGTGGCATGCGTCGCGCCGAGCATGGTGTGGCGCGCGTCTCAGCGAAGGGGTGTAACGTGCGTCGCGGCATGGGGGGAGGTGAGGGGGACGAAGGTGAGGGGGAGAAAGCGGCGGCGGCGGCGCGAGGGGAGAGTGGGAGGAGACTGCGTGAGGGAGGCGTCCTTCCCTACTAACCTAGCGCGAGTGGGCTTGTGTGGGCCTTAAAACGAGTAATGTAGTCAAGTACTACTCTGCTATTATATCATAAACATGAGATAAAAAAATCTAATTTTAAGAAATTTGGTTAAACAAGTGTGGCTGTTGATATTTTATTCATATACTAAATTACCAACTATGAATTTTTCGTATTTTTTACGAATTTTTAGGTGCTGTTTATGGGCTCTAATATGATATGTATCACAAGTTCACATCACCAAGCAAACAAGTGTGACTGTTGATATAGCATCACACCACATGTTCACATATGACATGCATCACAAGTTCACATCACCAAGCAAACTAACTCATAACAAACATATTCACATCTGACATGCATCAGCAGGGCACATCACCAAAATAAGACAGCATCAGCTGGGTGCATCACCAAACTAGATTGTAGCTGCAAGGGAACTAGTTAGCTAGATGGCTTCTTTTGTGCTGCTGCCTCAAGTTCAGCTATCCTTGTCTCTAGTTTTGCAACTCTTTCTGCCAGCTCAGCATTCTTCTTTAGAAGTTCAATCTCCTGCCTCTTTTGTGCGGCTTTAAGCTGCTCATCCTGCTTGTCGATTCCTTTCCAGATGTAGTCAATGTCATCCCGAGTAACATCACGTTCCTAAAACAAAGGAAAATTATATTGATGCAAGCTTCATAACAGTTGTAACTTCTTACAAGAAAGCTGTTTAGCTCTAACTGGTTTCAAAACTTGCCTGCTTCTCTTCAGCCGATTCCTTGAGCTTGTTGATTTCAGTCCAAATCCTGTCAATGTCATGTGTAGCAACTTCCTACAACAAATGGAAATTAATGCATTAGAACAGTTGATCAGTGAAGATGTGAAGGTACAAGGACAAATCGTGCGTGATGGTTTCAGAACTTGCCTCATGGTCTTCAGAATCGTCGCCGGAGTTGTTGCCAGAGTCGTCGCCGGAGTTGTTGCCGGAGTCGTCGCCAGAGTTGTTGCCGGAGTCGTCGCCGGAGGAGATGAGGTCTACCACCACTCTTCTGCCCGGGTCGTCGCCGGAGAAGTCTGCGCTCACCTCAATGTGCGTGGATCGCTTCTTCCTTCGCGTCGAGGAAAAAAACCCTGCCTCTCCATGGCGGGTGTCGCTGGAGTCCACCAACTTGGCCCTTGCGCGTGTGTACGGCTTCCTCCCCCGGGCCGACGAAGAACCGGCCTCTTCCATGAAGCGCCGAGGAAGACGCACAGGGGCGGCGCGCTGGGACGGCTCCTCTTTGTCGCCGCGGAACCTCACTCTCTTGGCGGGGGCGGCGGACAGCACCAAGGAAGACGGACGGGGACGTGGCCGCGGGGCCTCCTCCTTGCAGAACCTCCCCCTAGAGTCGCGGGCCATCCCTGCAACGGAGACGAGGCTGCGACGGAGACGAGGAAGGCGGAAGCCGGAGAAGGGGATAGAAGGCGGAAGGCGGGGTGGAGCGTTTATTAAAAAGGTTCGGATGCGCAAATAATACGCTGATTAACAACCACCCGTCGCCAATGAAGGGGCGGTGCCAGGTCTATTCGAATGAAGAACAGTTTGCTTTTCCCCTTTTAATCTGCAATCAAATTTTGTATCACGTATTTCTCCGTCATCCGTAATCCAAATTTGATGATATTTGTTTCTGAATTTTTCTAAAATCAACATCTATTCATTTATGACATTTTTTCGTATGTAATTCCATTTCTTGGATGCTGTTCATACGCCTTATCTTGTTCCTTATAAGTACAACATAGAACTAATATTTTTTTTACACAACCATTACTAATGAAACTTTGCATTTCGTAATGTTATGGTGAACACAAGGTTATGTTAAAATTTCAAATGCATATGAGTTCGAACATGTTTTAAAGTGTGGAAAACTTCAATGTTGAAGTAACATTCTAAGAAACTATGTGAGAGATGTAGACATTTGTACACAAGTATAATCTTCCGTTTTCGAAACCATTTGAATTTTTGTAGACAAGCTTAGGGACCTAAATCATGTTGCCAAGTCAATTTGTAGAATTTTTAGAACACACTAAGACGTTATTATAATTATTATATCGTAAACAAGAGATAAAAAATCTAATTTTAAGAAATTTGGTTAAACAAGTGTGGCTGTTGATATTTTATTCAAATACTAAATTACCAACTATGAATTGTTCGTATTTTTTATGAATTTTTTGGTGCTGTTTATGGGCTCTAATATTTGAGGGAAGCAAGTTTCAATTCAGAAAAAATAGTGTCGGGCCCACGCGTCAGCGTCAGAAGCCTATATAAAAAAAGATAATCGTTGCCTGCCCGACCGACAAAGGCGATGCGGGTAGGCTAACCCGCGTCGCCAACAAGTGCTCCATTGTCCGAAATGCCCCTGACCGAATGAATATGCATCCGCCCCGGCAACGCTGGTACACTAACCCTCATTGCCAACAAGTGCTCCATTGTCCGAAATGCCGCTGCCCGAATGAATATGCATCCGCCCCGGCGACGCTGGTACACTAACCCTCATCACCAACCAGTGCTCCATTGTCCGAAATGCCCCTGGCTGAATGAATATCCATACGCCTCGGCCCCGGCCCCGGCCCCCTTCTTCCCCGATCTGAGCTCCACCGCCGCCACCCGCCCGTCCTTCCCTGCCATCGCGCACATGTCGCACTATGCCGATTCGTCTGGATGTGCACGTGCGAGGAGCAGGGTTCAAGGTTGCTGGAGCAGTCGCAATCACTCCATCAGCTTGGATCCAGACGGTGAGCTAAGCGGCTTTCCACTGGTCCCTTGCCCGGACTGTGGTATGGCTCGGGTGGTGGAGGGGCGGACGCAGAAGGAAGGTGAAAACCACGGTCGTCTTTATTTCAAGTGTGCAAGGAACTCGGTGAGTAGTCTGCTGTGTTTCCCAAATCTGAGTTAGGGTTCTTATGTGCTTTTGATTTGCAGTACACCAAGAATTGTGGACTTTATCATTTCCACAAGGAGTATCTCCAGATGCTGAAGGATGCTGGCGTCATTGTTTTTCGACCATCGAACTGGGCAGAGGCGGTCGATGAAGTAGTTGATTCAGTGGAATGTCAAATTGGGAGCGGCGAGTAGAGGCAAGCACTGGAGGACAAGCAGAGGAACAAAGCACTGGAGGAGAAGATGGACAATGTGATCTGGAAGATGAACTTGATTATTGTGGCTATTGTTTCTGTAGTATTTGGATGTTCACTGGGGATGTATGCTGCAAAGAAGTAATTCTGATGCCAAAAGTGGTGCTTTTGCTTCATCTGTGTGGATGAAGAATGAAAAATCTGTCACAGATGACAAACTTAAATGTATGAATGAAGAATGGATGGAATGATAATTGGGTCACAAATCTTAATGTGTCACATATCACAAAATTCATGAATTCATCTATGCTGACATTTCATTGCAGCACGAGGTAAAGGAGACGTGGATTAACACAAACAGATTAACAAACTTCTGGCATAACTCTGGCATACACATTGCAATTCATTGTAAACTGCTGCCATATAATGACACAAACAGAGTAACAAACTTCTGGCATACACATTGCAATTCATTGTAAGCTGCTTCCATAGACATTGCAATGCGTTATAGGAGACATGGATTGATCTACCCGTGTCGGGGTTCTCAACCGCCGAGCAGTAAATTTGTATCGGATCGTGTGTCCGACCCGGATGGTTAGCGCGAGAGACGCCGGGATTTAGACTGGTTCGGGCCTCCGAGGAGTAATACCCTACGTCCAGTATCGAGCTGCCGTGTTCTTGCGCTAGGGTTGTTTGTAGTAGGGGTTACAAACTTGTCGGGAGAGGGTGTCGAGCCCAAGTCCCTGGGGTGTGAGAGTTCAGTTCGTCAGCCTTTGTGACGGTTGCCCTCTTCTCCCTTTTATAGACGCAAGGGGGAGGGGCAAAAAGGGAATTCAAGTAAAAGCAATAGTTCTACACCGCTGGGATGTCTTCTCGCACGTCGCCGTCCGCCAGGGTGCATCGAAGGGGGGTTGAACTGTGTTGTCGTCGAGGCCGCCGCGTGGCCGGGCGGGGCTATTCATGCCGGGCAACCTGGCGTTTCCTCCGAGTTCTTTGGTGCTGACTCGGCCCGCCTGAGTACGGGATGAGCCCGCTACTCTAGGGCCTAATCGTAGGCCAGCGCTAATTGTAGGGGCACTCGAGTGCCTCTGATGGAGTTGGCGTGCTGCAGAGCCGGACGTGACGGCGCGTCGGGGGTCGCACGGCGGAACAGTGCCGCATTACA
The DNA here is from genome assembly GCA_036936925.1 of Cenchrus fungigraminus. Lineage (NCBI taxonomy): Eukaryota > Viridiplantae > Streptophyta > Magnoliopsida > Poales > Poaceae > Cenchrus > Cenchrus fungigraminus. Next base: position 89,730,622 of record CM072774.1, on the reverse strand, counting down.
GCCCTTGTCAGAGCCGGCCGCCCGCGCGTGCTGCCAGCTGGTGCGGTTGCATGGCATGGGGAACTGGCGCCCCACGCGTCGTTGCGAAGGAGCTCGGTCGTCGGGATGGCGCCACGTTCGTGTGGACCCCGGTCTCCTCGTTCCGACCTTCTCGTGCCGACCTCACCTCGGTCGGAGACAGAAACTACTCGTGCGAACGAGCAAGTTGTCGGAGGCGAGGCAGAAATTCCTCGTGCGAGACGGAGACTCCTCGTGCGAGGCGGAGACTCCTCGTGCGAGGCGGAGACTTGTCGGAGAAGCCACCCCCCAGCCGGAGACTTATCGGGGAAGCCTCCTACTGGTCGGAGACAAGGCGTCTTGCCAGTGAAGGTCTTGAAATGGATCCACAGTCCTCCTTATACTGAATCTTGGCCTTCACATTGTCAATGGTGTCAGATGACTCCATCTCGAGGGTGATTATCTTGCCGTTAAAGGGGGCCCTAATCCGGGCCCTCGTCAGTAGCCCCCGAGCCTGGGAGGGAGTCAAGGACTCACTCACAGGCTCAGATGAAAGACGTCGTGATGATCTTTGCTCTTGGTTTTCTCGGTGGGTGCGCGCGAGCGCATCCGCCAGATGTAGCCCCTGAGCCCACGAGTGAGTTGTAGACTCGCTTGTGGGATTTTGATCTTCAGATATGTTGTCGTGGTTCCGGGACCCTTGACCGAGGTGGTCGTGGCGGTCATGGGCGTCGTGGAGGTCGTGGCCGACGTGGCGGATGTGACGGCTTGAAAAGACGTCGCGTGGTTGGTTCGGATTGTTGGGCCCAGCGGGAATCGAGGCGTCGCGCAGGCGAGTGTCAGTTACCCCGGTGCGCGCGCGTGTGTGCAGGTGTCTTTTTGGCGTGGTGGGCCCAGCATTTAAGGCCAGTGACCACGCCCCTTCCTTATTAACCGTGCGCCGGCTGAGGATTCGAAACTTTTACTTCTCTGCCTTCTCCACTGCCATCGCCGCTTGCTTCCTTTGCCCTTCACGCCCACAGCGCCGCCGTCTCTTTCATTCGCGCCGTGTGCGGAGGCTCGCTGTGGCCATGTCGAACTGGTCGCACTCCAACGTGTCCTGCTCGATTCTGCACCGCCTCATCACCGCAGGGCAGCTTCCCGCGCTCATCGACACCGACGAGTGGAGGGTGCCCGAGGACGAGTCTGTACCGCGCCCGCCGAAGGGATACGTCGTCTTGTTCGTGGCGTTCCACGAGCGCGGCTTCTCTATCCCCGCCGGGCGGTTCATCTGGGCCGTACTTTTCGAGTACGGGCTCCAGCTCCAGCACCTCAACCCGAACAGCATCCAGCAGATGGCGGCGTTTGAGGCGCTGTGCGAGGGGTACTTGGGGATCGGTGCACACTGGCACCTCTTCAGGTATTTCTTCATGTTCGCCTGATTGAAGGACGGCTCCCTTTCGGCGACCATCGGTTGCGCCAATCTCTAGATGAAGCAGGGCAGGGGCGACATGTACATCCCCTTCTCGCTGACGAGCTCCAACAGCGGATGGCACAAGGGTTGGTTCTATCTCAAGAACGACCCTGAGCACGCGATGCCGGAGTTCACCGGAGTCTCCATCGCCAACGCGCTGAGAAGTTGGAGCAACGGGCCTCCGAAGGCAGAGCAGGAGAAACTGCTCAAAGAGCACTGGGCGGCGCTATCCCGACTCCGTAAGGCCGGAGTCAACCTGGCGGCTGTCATCGGCCATTACAACACCCGGGGAGTCGTCCCGCTCCGGAGGCGGCCTCTCCGCTTCTGTGAAATGACGGCCAGCAGGGCCCCTTTCGCGGGGACTGTGACAGCGCCTGAGCCACCCTCGCAGGACGAGGTCCAGCACCGCGTGGCGTTGGCTATTGGGAAGGAGTCCTACTCGTGGCTGCCGTCGCGGCTCTTGCCCATGCTCCCCAACGAGGGGACCGAAAAGTTTGTAAGTGGTTTCTTCTTCCGATAAGTTTTCCGACCTGTTCGAGGTCTTCATTTGACTTGGATCTTCTCGGAAACTTTTGATGGCCGCTGACTTCCTTCGCTCCCTTTATTTTTAGCTGAGGAGCTCCCACCTCGTGCTCGCAAAGCCCCCTCTCCCGCAGGACGTGATCTTCAACCGCAACCAGGCGGACGCGGATAGGCGGAGGGCTGAGCGAAAGGCGCAGCACAAGGAGAAGGAGATCACAAAGCGCGATCAGAACGACGACCGCATCAAGCGCCGCAAAGCAGGGGAGGCTAACGTCTCCTCCAATGAAGATCCATCGCCGTCGCCGCCGTGGAGCGGAGACGAGCCGAGCGCAGACGTCGATTGGAGCGACCTGTCCGGGTCGCCCCTTCCCTCGCCGCGCCGGGCAGCGGAGGTGAGCTCGACGCAGCGGTCGGAGCCGGTCGCTCGCGAGAGGGGCGCGAGTTCCAGCTTGCAGCCGGGGGCCCGCCCCGCCCGAGAGGATCAAAGGGTGACCCGCTCTCAGGCGGCCCCTGGCGGTTCACGTGCCTTCGAGGGGCGAAGGGATCCTCCACGTCGGGACGATCCGCCCAGGCAGTCGGCGGATCGAGACTCTTCCTCCCGCCACTCCTCCGTCGACGCCCAGCGGCCGGACTCGGACTCCTTGAGGAGGCGGTCGTCGGCCAAGGCGAGGTCGACCCCGCCAGCATCCGCACCTAGCGCGCCGCAAGAAGGGAATACGAGCACTCCCTCGCGGCGCCTTCAATCTCTGGTCATCCGCAGTGGCGGCGTCCCAGTCGTGCAGTTTCCCCTCTCTACTGGTGGGAGTCGGGAGCCAGCCTCTGGCGCGGCGGAGGTGGGGAGGGGAGCCCCCGAGTCGTCGGGAGATCGGAGTGCCGCCCCCAAGCCGTCATGGGGCGATGGGCCAGCTCCCGCGCCGACGCAGCGTCGGGAATCGGTTTCCGAGATGGCGGGGGCCAAAAGGCCAGCCCCCGAGCTGGGCCCATCAAACAGGCCTGTCAAGCGGGTCTGTGTCCGGTCCACCATGTAAGCGTTTGCTCGCTATTCTTCATTGTCTTACTGTTCTTCGTCTTCGTTCGTTCCTCATCTTAAACCCATCCTTGTCTCAGTCGCGCCGATACCGGTGTGCTCAGCCTCACGCCACTGAAACGTGCAGTGCTGGGCGCGTGTGAGCCTCAGCCCGAGCCCCGCCCGGTGTCTCCTCCTGTCGCATCATCGGCGGAGCTTGCCGGAAGCGGGCCCATAGCTGCGGCCGAAGCTGTTGAGACGGCGGTGCCTCCGCCGATGTTGGGGTCTGACGGCTTGGCCGGGGGGCAGACTGCCCCCAAGGCGCACGATCCCTCGGCGGCGATTGAGCCCCCGGTGGCGGCTACCGCGGAGGGCGGCGAGGCCCCGGTGACATCTCCCAAGGAGAACGCGCTCCCGGCGCCGTCTGCCGGTGGGCACAAGACCGAGGCGCTGACAACAGTTGAGGCTCCCATGCCTGCAGCGTCGCAGGCGGACGGTGGCGCGGTTGAGGTGTCAGTGGCTGCTAATGCGTTGGCCCAGCCTCGAGAGATCACCGACCTCGACGGCCCCAACCTCTCGGGCGGCGACCCGACCAGCTTTGAGGCCGAGCTGGAGCGGCTCCTGACGGACCCGGAGGAGTCGGGGGCCGAGGCTTCCGGGGCGGCCGCACTTGTGGCTGCGACCGTGGTCGGGGCGGCGGAGCCCGGTGACAAGGAGCTCGCGCTCAAAGCGACCGAGGCAGGGCAGTCGGAGCCTGGCCTGGTCGGAGCAGTCGGGGCCCCCGAAACCTCGGCCACAGTCGAGGCAGCCAGGGAGATCCTCGGAGAGTCCGCGGCTGACGCAGAGCTGGCCGCCGCAACACCCTCGTCCCCTGCCGTGGTCGTGGGAACAACCGTCGTGAGCGCGCCGGAGCCATCATCACCCCGACCCGTCGCCCCCGTCGTCGAAACAATGCCCATCGCGAGCCCGACCTGCCCAGTCACGCAGGAACACGATGTCCCCGGGAGTGCTGTGGGAGGCGCCTCCCAGGAGATCCAGGAAGTCGGGGAAGGCGCGGGCGCAGAGCTGTTGCCGGAGGCGGCGGAGGGGGATGCATGGATTACTGACCTTGTGCACTCCACGTGGGGCGGCTGCTTGCGAGGCGGACGCGTCTGATGATCGAGACGAGGAGGCCGCGGATTGCCACCGCCTTGAGCGAGGTCTCGAGTGGGCGCGGCGTGAGTTTGACGAGCTCATCCTTCCCGCGACGATGGTAAGTCCCTTCGAATCGGGGCTTAAGCTTGTTTTCCCATTCTTGAAAGTTTTGTTAGTTGATGGTTTCTCGCCCGAAACAGACGCTCGCGGAATGTGGCGCGAGGAAGGTGTGCACCATCAAGGAGCTCCGGGCGGAGCGGTCCCAGCTGGAGATGCAGCTGGCAGTCGCTCGTCTGGCCGCCACCAGGGCGGTGACGAATGAAGCATCGTTGAGGGCCACGCTCGAGGCCGCCGTGAAGTCCGTGGAGGACCGTGCCACGGCCGCACAGGCCGCGGCAGCCGACGCCACGACAGAGCGGGAGTCCCTCGAGGCGAAGTTGGCCCAAGCGGAGGCGACAGCTAAGGAGCTGCGGGCCGCTGTGACGACCACCAACGAGGCTGCCGAGAAGGCCACAGCCGCTGCCGCCGCCGCTGAAACTGCCGCCCAGACCGCTGCCCAGGCCGCCGCCCAAGAGAAGACGGCGCTCGAGTCGAAGGTAGCGAAGCTGGAGCAAGACTTGGCCACCGCCGGCGCGGACCTCAGGACGGCCAACAAGCAGTTCTCCGAGGTGGCCAACAAGCTCTAGGACGCTACCGACGAGGTGACCCGGCTTCGGAACGCCAACTCCCAATTGGCGCAGAATGTCGAAGGTGAGTCGGCTTCGAACGCTTCCAACCGCGGGTTTCTTTCTTTTCATTGGTTTTTGTTGGTGTTGATTCATCTTCTCGCGGACACAGGGCTGCGCACGACTCGTGCCGCAATGACCGTGAAACTCATGGAAAAGTCAAAGGAGGTGAACGCCGTCGAGCTCAGGATCATCAAGAAGGATGGGTCGATCAAGCGGTTGTCGGAGTAGCTTGAGAGTGAGTCCCCCTGACCTTGCGCTACTTTTCTCCTTGCTTGGCTCACTACATCTATTGTTATATCTGTTCATTGCAATTCGTCGACCTTCTTCAGAGATCAAGGCCGAGCTTGAGCAGTCCCGGAAGGCCCAGGAGCAGGTCAGGACGGAGCTTGAAGAGGTCAAGAACGCCCGGCGTGAGTCGGAGACGTCACGCCGGCAGAGCATCCTGGAACACGCCAAGCTCTGGAAACTTCTTGGCCAGGTCTTGTCGGAGCTCGGTGTTTCCGTCGGGCCGATGCTCCCCGACACACTTGCGAAGCAAGTTGAGCGCCTCCCGGAAGTTGTCAAGGGGCGGGAGCTATCGACTGCTCGGAAGGTGGTGCACCGGGTGCTCGCCATGTTCGACTCGCATTATCAAGGGTTGGACCGCATGGCGCTGAGCGGCGGCTGGGCCCCTGGCAGCTCCGACGCCCACTGTGACCAGCTCGAGGAAGACTGCGCCTCCTTCACCCGCGCCATGGCCGACGTCACAATGAAGGACCTGGACCTGATCCCATGAGAGACACCAGAAGTCCAAGACGACTCCAGGCCTTCACATTAGATGTATCACGCTATTTCGTAGGCGATTAAGAACAAAGTGTTTGTATAATGCCATGAATAGTTTTATTCTGTTAAAAGCCTACTCGGAACTGTTACAGCAACGAGTAGTAGAACTTAGGAACTTGAGCTGACCGAGCTTCACTCTGGACGACCACAGCAACGAGTAGTAGAACTTAGGAACTTGAGCTGACCGAGCTTCACTCTGGAGCCGCGGGGGCGTAGGAGTCGGAAAGCCCAGCCATCCCAAGTTACTAAGAGGTGCTATGCGTTCGCAGCCCCCGAGCACTCGGGAAAATTTGAAAAGTAACTCGCGTATTTTTCGTTAAAATCATTTTAGACCGAAGCCTGAGCGGTTCCCCGAGTGCTTTTGAAAAGGGTCGGATGAAAACCCGTGGACTCAGACTGTGCTCGCAAGCCTTCGCACTGTAGCCACGGAGGCGTAGGTGCTAGGAGCGTTGAACGAGCAGCAGTACCAAGCCCCGCGTGGGCCGCCATCTTCACCTCTCGCAAGGTTGAGCTTTCCGCCAAAAAACCTCTCGCACGTGCGATCGGTCGCGACATAGTTGTCGATTTTTGTTTTCAGAACGGAAAATCGAAAGGAGGGCATCGTGCCCTGGGTAGCCCCTGAGCGGTGAGCATTTCTGCACAGGTGCAGGAGTGCTCGCCACTTAGCCTTTAGAAAAGTTGCAGCGTATAGAAACATGGCAACTGAGAAGTTTACGAACTCATAGATGTATGAACAAAGCATGCGGCATTTATTCACTAATTCATAAGATATAAACAATTACTCAAGGGTAAAATGGCCGCAAGTGTTGTTGACATTCCTTAGCCTCACTACTAGGTTTGCACTCACGGCGACGGCGCCAGAAATGCATGTTGGCACTCACTAGCGTCGCTACCGGGCTTATACCCCTAGTAATGGAGCTATGAACATCTTTGGTAAAACACACGTCACAGAAAGGTCCGCAAGCGCACGGATTACCGTTGTAGCACTTCACCCGGTGGTATTCGGGTTATTGTATTTATATTTTCCCAAGGGAAGCACTACGGCAAAGATGATCGTATAAACGGTGGAGAGTAATAAGACTCGGTAAAGAGCTATAGCGGGGGTAACGAATAAAGATATTCGGGGGATAACTTGACACACACAAGGAGATCTTGATAAAGGGTTAGAGAGGACCTAGTGAGCTGGGAGGACAACGAGACGAGAAAGGATCCTAACACAATCTATCTATTCTTGTCAACTCTAGGTAATGGACTAAGGTAAAGGATAACCAAGGCAAGCTAAACTCGACAAGCTCTTCTAGTGCTGCAGGGGCATGCAAAGCCGTGCTCTCAGACTGGGATGAGAAGGGAGAACGACGACGCGTTGAATCCTACCAGCCCGAACTAACGTGGTGGACTACTGAGCCCGTTCGGAGCTGTCACCTCCCTAGGGTACCACAACTATTCCGTTGACCGGGACACCAATCCAAGACTAAGGCAAGTTCTGAGCACCGCACTCACAATGAACCAGAGAACCTTTCCCCGGATATCACGAAGGAAGGTCTCTCTCCGCTACTAAGCACAAATGTACTCGGTAGAAGATCAAGCGAAGAACGACCACAACACTATAGGGTTCAAGAGAGCTACGCTAACCAAGATTAAACTAACTTTAGTCTAAACCAAGAATAAAGCTTCTAGAGCAAAGTAAAAGCTGAATGTAATTGACTCGAAAGGTAAGATAGAAAGATAACTTGAATTGTACTTGAGTCTAACCAAAGAAAGGATACAAGAGTAGTACCGGAACCCTGAAGAAGACTCCTCCGGAACCCCGAGACTAGCTCGACTCGACTCTAACTCCCAAACTACACTAATCCTACTCTAAGTGAACAATAAAGAGAAATGGAGATGCTCCTGCGTTGTGTGTCCATTCCAGCGAGTGCGAGGTGCCTTTTATAGGCAAGGGAGGTCGGTGGAGCGCATGGGAGGAAAACCCCAGGTGCGGCCGGCTCTCTAGGCACGGCCGGCCCTAGGATGTGCCGTCTCTCACCTTGGATGCTCCAGATCACTGCTCCTAAGGCGGTTGTAGGTCGGCTTCTTGGGTTGGTTTTGTGCGACACGCCAAGTGATAGGTGCGGCCGGCCCTACCCCGTGCCGTGTGATGCACCGACCGTGTTAGGGAACGCCTAGGATTGCCTTTGGATGACGGTTGTGGCGGTTGAGCAATCGGATAAGTGGACCCATTGATTCAAGTGATCCTAGCATTCACCCTTTGATCAAACCGACATTCCTCTAGTGAATCACGCTCGTCCAAGTTGTGCTCGAGGGAGTAGGGGTGCTTTGGACCAGGGTCGTGCCACCGAGCAGTGCCGACCGCACCTGCAGGGCCGGCCGCACCTGCAGGTTCAGCCGGACCAGGTGGTTCGGCCGTGCCTGGCACATGTGGTGTGTTGGTCCCAAATTCTCCCAAAATGTGTACCTGCCTATGAAATTCACAACACAACTCGTGGAACTTTATTAGTACTAAAAATGTGCATGAAACTTGTCATATACTCCTCTCGAACCCGAGGTTTTGACGGTCAAATTTTTGTTGTAAGGACCGTCAACAAACTCCCCCAAGCTAAATGTTTGCTCGTCCTCGAGCAAAGCCTAGACTTGGCCTCGGTGGATCAGGAGTTGCATGATGTTACCACTCGGCAAGTACCTATGCACAAATCCATGCTCTACTTGCTATTTGAAAAGATTGGTACGAGAGAAACTTAGCCTTATCTTACCTGTGGGGCTTGTAACTTTCCACCTTACCTTCGAAGGTTGAAGAGTAGAATGGTTTTGACTTTGCATCACTCACTCTTCTTTTCTGGATCCTATCTCGGAGTTTTGAAATTTTTGCAAAGAAAGACAAGGTTCCTCGGATGGTTCCCTCGATCGCTCAAGTGGTATTGTTACCTCACCAAAGGCTTTTGAGTGAGCCTCAACTTCTTACTCTATGGTTTGTATGTGGAGCTTTGGGTAGGATAAGCATGAGACTCACTTGTGCCACATGATGTTGTTGAGCCAAAGACCGGATCCAAGAAGAAACTAGTCATGCAACTTGATCGAGATGTGCAAGTGTGTAGAATATTTTTGTTTGTTTTTCTAAGTACTCCTTGCTTTGAGATTCTCCTCTTGCTTTTATTTTGGAGGGGGGTCATGCTTCATCATTTCTATGCTCTTTGATTGGAGTACTTCTTTTTTTTCTATGCTTCTTGAGCATATACTCTTTTTCTTTTTTTTATGTCCCCTCTCTCCTTTTGCAAGAATACAAGAAGAGAAATCTCTTAGGAACTTTGGAGTATTTATTTTTGGTGGGTGGATGGCATGTTTTGCGTAACTCCCGGTGTGGAAGTTAGCTTATATATGTGGGTGTACATGATCTCGATCATGGGAGCATGAAAAGAATCTACCAAGGGTCACAACAATTTGGCAAAACTCAATGGGTCACAAGCAGCATATGTAGAAGGTTTATACAATGATATTGACATATGGCTTTGGTAGGTGATATGACCATTGAGGAACTTGTCTTGTTTTATTTTCTCAAAAGAAATCATCCGAGATTTTCACCATACTTTGAGATAGAGCAAGATCAACATTGTCTCACCATATCATACTAGTCAACACCCTAGGTTTGGTCATAAGCATTTGCTTCCCACAAAGTTTTATTTCAGGCTCTTGTCTCAAAATATACCAACAAATTCAAACGCTCATAGAGCACAAGGTTGTACACTAGGTTCTTGTAAAGTTTTAACATAGCAACTTTTCATCATTTCCAAAGTGAGGATATAGACAAGATCTCAAGTGCACATGGTTGAAGCAAATATTTTTGTTGTTTTTCTTTTATTCAAATGTGATAAACAAGATGTTGAAAATTGGTTTGGATGGACATACCTTCCTTGATTGAAAATGGGTCTCCCCCAAGCTAATTTTTGGCTACCTGGTTGGCGTGTCTTCATTTTGGTGATGAGTGATGAGTTGAGCACTTGGAAGCTTGTAGTGGTTGGCTTGATGGATTCGTGGAAGATCATAGGTACGGCCGTACCACTATGTTCGGCCGGCCCTACTCCATTTGCTCCAAGCACTCATGTCCCCTCATGTAAACATCCTACACAAAAATTTTGTCGAGGGAGGGGGGTACGGCCGTACCTCTAGATTCGGTCGTATCACCAAAAATCTCCAAAACTGTTTTTCTATGTCTTGTTTACTTACTAATGCAATGGTGAAATCAAATTTGAAATTTAAATATGCTTGATGCATGAAATGAAATGTTGGAAGGGAAATATGAGCTAGATACCGGTTTACCTCACGGTGAGGGCTCGTAGTTTAGAGTTCGTGAGCGGGACTCCTCCGTTTGCTCAATTGATCTTGGATTCATCCGGTCCCGAAGTGGACGACTCGGATGATGCTCCCTTCACACGCCACACCCTCTTTGTTTTCTTCGGTGGCGCTGAAGTCGGTGAGGCTTTAGCGGGGGTGTTTTTGGTTTCTGTCTTCTTTTCCCCCTTAGCCTTGTTGATTGCCTTCGGCTTCCTTGTTTGGTGGCGCCCTTTGAATGCTTTGTCTTGCTCCCAACGCTTCCTCATCGTGGCAATGAGACTATCCACCTTGGGCTTGGTCGGGGCCACCTTCTCTTTCTTGCATTGGGGTCGTGGCTTCCTCCACTCCCTAGATTCCTCATCCTGCACTAGGTAACATTGCTCTTCTTTTGCTTGAAAGTTGAATGTCATGTTCCTTCGCCCTATGCGGAATTGAATCTTTCCAGCTCCAACATCAATCCTTGCATTGACATCTCTTAGGAATGGTCGCCCGAGAATAAGTGGCATCTCTTCATCATCTTATGTGTCGAGGACCACAAAATCCGCAAAGACATAGGAGCCTTTGACATTCACCAAGAGATTTTCCACCATGCCCTCTGGATATTTAATCGATGAGTCGGCAAGTTGGACTATCATCATTGTCGGAGAGAGAGCAGGATATGCTAACTCCTCAAACATGGCCTTGGATATGAGGTTGACACTCGCACCAAGGTCACAAAGAGCATTCTTGATCTTTTGATAGTAGATTGTGCATGTGATAGCCGGATATCCATTATCTTTCTTGTGCAGGACTACTGATTCCTCCCATGGGTCTTGGATTTGATGTATGAGCTTCCCTACATGGTTAGGTGCATACACCCTCCTAGATGGCTTACCCCATCTGGTGGATGCAATGCTAACATTCTCTCGGGTAGGCTCGGGTTGCCCCGGGATTCCACCCGTCTCGGAAGAAGGTAAAGAAGCAGCAAGCTGAGCAAGTTGAGTTTCTATCATTTTATTAAAGCTTAACTGATTCTTCATAGCAGTAGTGAAGGATTCTATGGTGGAATTTAGATTCTCAAGAACTTTTATCATTGGCGGCTAGCTTCTTGTTTAAGTTGGATTGTCGTGAAAGTTGGACGGTAGGTCGAAACCGGTCATGCACTACTCTGCGTACATGAGAGTAGAGCAAGGGTAAACCCGCTTAAATAGCGGTTCACCGAACCTAGATAACTCTACCACTAAGTTTAAACGATATCTTGTGCCTATTGTCTCCCCGGCAACGGCTCCAGAAATGCTTGTTGACGTTCCTTAGCCTCACTACTAGGTTTGCACTCACGGCGACGGCGCCAGAAATGATTGTAGGCACTCACTAGCGTCGCTACCGGGCTTATACCCCTAGTAATGGAGCTATGAACGTCTTTGGTAAAACACACATCACAGAAAGGTCCGCAAGCGCACGGATTACCGTTGTAGCACTTCACCCGGTGGTATTCGGGTTATCGTATTTATATTTTCCCAAGGGAAGCACTACGGCAAAGATGATCGAATAAACGGTGGAGAGTAACAAGACTCGGTAAAGAGCTATAGTGGGGGTAACGAATAAAGATATTCGGTGGATAACTTGACACACACAAGGAGATCTTGATAAAGGGTTAGAGAGGACCTAGTGAGCTGGGAGGACAACGAGACGAGAAAGGATCCTAACACAATCTACCTATTCTTGTCAACTCTAGGTAAAGGACTAAGGTAAAGGATAACCAAGGCAAGCTAAACTCGACAAGCTCTTCTACTGCTGCAGGGGCATGCAAAGCCGCGCTCTCGGACTGGGATGAGAAGGGAGAACGACGACGCGCTGAATCCTACCGGCCTGAACTAACATGGTGGACTACTGAGCCCGTCCGGAGCTGTCACCTCCCTAGGGTACCACAACTATTCCGTTGAACGGGACACCAATCTAAGACTAAGGCAAGTTCTGAGCACCGCGCTCACAACGAACCAGAGAACCTTTCCCCGGATATCAAGAAGGAAGGTCTCTCTCCGCTACTAAGCACAAACGTACTCGGTAGAAGATCAAGCAAAGAACGACCACAACACTATAGGGTTCAATAGAGCTACGCTAACCAAGATTAAACTAACTTTAGTCTAAACCAAGAATAAAGCTTCTAGAGCAAAGTAAAAGCTGAATGTAATTGACTCGAAAGGTAAGATGGAGAGATAACTTGAATTGTACTTGAGTCTAACCAAAGAAAGGACACAAGAGTAGTACCGGAACCCTGAAGAAGACTCCTCCGGAACCCCGAGACTAGCTCGACTCGACTCTAACTCCCAAACTACACTAATCCTACTCTAAGTGAACAATAGAGAGAAATGGAGATGCTCCTGCGTTGTGTGTCCATTCCAACGAGTGGGAGGTGCCTTTTATAGGCAAGGGAGGTTGGTGGAGCGCAGGGGAGGAAAACCCCAGGTGCGGCCGGCTCTCTAGGCACGACCAGCCCTAGGATGTGCCGCCTCTCGCCTTGGACGCTCCTGATCACTGCTCCTGAGGCGGTTGTAGGTCGGCTCCTTGGGTCGGTTTTGTCCGGCACGCCAAGTGATATGTGCGGCCGGCCCTATAGGTGCGGCCGGCCCTACCCCGTGCCATGTGATGCACCGACCGTGTTAGGGAATGCCTAGGATCGCCTTTGGATGACGGTTGTGGCGGTTGAGCAATCGGATAAGTGGACCCATTGATCCAAGTGATCCTAGCATTCACCCTTTGATCAAATTGACATTCCTCCAGTGAATCACTCTCGTCCAAGTTGTGCTCGAGGGAGTAGGGGTGCTTTGGACCAGGGTCGTGCCACCGGGCAGGGCCGGCCGCACCTGGCAGAGCCGGCCGCATCTGCAGGGCCTACCGCACCTGCAGGGCCGGCCGCACCTGTAGGTTCGGCCGGACCAGGTGGTTCGGCCGTGCCTGGCACATGTGGCGTGTTGGTCCCAAATTCTCACAAAATGTGTACCTACCTATGAAACTCACAACACAACTCGTGGAACTTTATTAGTACTAAAAATGTGCATAAAACTTGTCATATACTCCTCTCGAACCCGAGGTTTTGACGGTCAAATTTTTGTTGTAAGGACCGTCAATAGGTGTTCGATGTTCCAAGCGTTGGAGACGACTCGATCGTCCTCGTATCGGATCTTGAACGTTCCGGGTCGGAGTACTTGATCGATGATGAACGGTCCCTCCCATGGGGGCGCGAGCTTGTGTCGATCCTTGCTGCCTTGAACGTCAAAGGACTAGGTCCCCGACCTGGAACTCGCGGGTACGCACGTTGCGCTCGTGGTAGCGTTGCAAGGCTTGTTGGTACTTTGCCAAGTGTAGCAGCGCTACGTCGCGTGCCTCGTCGAGCTGGTCGATCGCGTCCTCGAGCACGACTTGGTTGCCTTCCTCGGTGTATCCCCGCACTCTGGGACTGCCGTAGTCAATGTCCGTGGGGAGGACAGCCTCCGACCCGTGCACCATGAAGAACAGCGTGAAGCCGGTCGCTCGACTAGGCGTGGTGCGCAGGCTCCAGAGAACGGATGGCAGCTTGGCTACCCATCTCGCTCAAAACTTCTCGAGGAGCTTGAAGATGCGAGGCTTCAATCCCTGCAGTAGCATGCTGTTTGCCCTTTCGACTTGCCCGTTCGTCTTCGGGTGCGCCACGGCGGACCAGTTCACGCGAATATTGTTGTCGTCGCAGAAGTTGAGGAATTTCTTCCCCGTGAACTGGGTGCCGTTGTCGGTGGTGATTGTATTTGGAATGCCGAAGCGATAGATGATGTCGGTGAAGAACGCTACGGCCTCCTCGGAGCGGACGTTCACGATGGGTCGAGCCTCGATCCACTTGGAGAACTTGTCAACGGCCACAAGGAGATTCGTGAAGCCCCCGGGTGCCTGTCGGAGCGGCCCCACCATATCGAGGTGCCACACAGCAAAAGGCCATGTGATGGGGATGGTTTGAAGCGCTTGCACCAGGAGGTGAGTTTGTCGAGCGTAGAACTGGCATCCCTCGCAACGCCGGACGATGTCCTTAGAGTCCGCCACCGCTGTGGGCCAGTAAAACCCTTGTCGGAAAGCCTTTCCGACAAGAGTTCTCGGGCCAGCGTGATGTCCGCATGTGCCGGCATGGATCTCGCAAAGTAGCTATTTGCCCTGATCTCCTAAGATGCATCGCATGAGTATGGCTGCCGCGCCCCACTTGTAGAGCTCACCCTCGATGAGGACGAATGCTTTAGCTCGTCGCGCGATGCGGCGTGCCTCCGTCTGGTCGGAGGGCAGTTTCCCTTCGACAAGCCACTCGAGGATGGGGAAGCGCCAATCTGGGTCCTCGAGGTTCAGCTCGGGCGGCTGGTCGATCTCCATGACTTCCGACCCTTCGTGTTCCTGTGGCTTCTCTCCTTCGACCCATACGGATGGTGCGTGTTGGTCGCTCGCGAACACACCGTGCAGTACCGGCTTCCGGCTCGATGCAGCCTTGGCGAGGATGTCTGTGGCCTTGTTATAGTTGCGCAGCACATGATGAAGCTCGAGCCCATGGAACTTGTCCTCCAAATTGCGTACAGCCCGACAATAGGCCGCCATCTTCGGATCCACACAATTTTTCTCTTTCATGACTTGATCCACGACAAGCTCTGATTCTCCTTTGATCTCAAGACGACGGATTCCGAGCTCGACCGCGATTCGAAGGCCGTTGATGAGTGCCTCGTACTCGGCGATGTTGTTGGAGGCGGGGAAGTGTAGTCGATCCATGTACTCCATACGCACGCCCAGAGGCGAGATGAAGACAAGGCCTACTCCCACCCCTTCTTTCATGACCGAGCCTCGAAGCACATCGTCCATGTCTCGTGCTCGATGGGCACCGACGGAGTTTGGATCTCCGTCCACTCAACGGCTGCCCAGAGGCGGCCACCCCCGAGGAGAGGAGGGTGCGCAGCAACTCAAAGCCCTCCTCGAGATGGTGGTAGCGCAGCAAGCGGAGAGCTCCGCGTCACGCCAGCGGTCGGCGCGCGACGGGAGAGCGGCACCCTCTGCGCATCGCCAGAACCCATCCCCCTCGCGACATCGGAGCCATGGGGACGGAGCCGGAGGGTCAGCAGTCAAGCAGCATCTCGGTCCCAACCATGACGCTCGGGACACCATCGAGGCACGCTGCCGAGCCGCTAGCGTCGACAACTACGGCTACGGTGACAACCGCGACGAGCGCCGCCCGCGCCGACAAGACAACCGGAGGCGAGGTGGGCGCTACGACCTCCACGATGCCCACGACCACCACGGCCACCTCGGTCAAGGGTCCCGGAACCACGACAACATATCTGAAGATCAAAACCCCACAAGCGAGTCTACAACTCACTCGTGGGCTCGGGGGCTACATCCGGCGGATGCGCTCGCGCGCACCCACTGAGAAAACCAAGAGCAAAGATCATCACGACGTCTTTCATCTGAGCCTGTGAGCGAGTCCTTGACTCCCTCCCAGGCTCGAGGGCCACTGACGAGGGCCCGGATTAGGGCCCCCTTTAATGGCAAGATAATCACCCTCGAGATGGAGTCATCTGACACCATTGACAATGTGAAGGCAAAGATTAAGTATAAGGAGGACTGTGGATCCTTGTCAAGACCTTCACTGGCAAGACGCCTTGTCTTCGACCAGTAGGAGGCTTCCCCGACAAGTCTCCGGCTGGGGGTGGCTTCTCCGACAAGTCTCTGCCTCGCATGAGGAGTCTCCGCCTCGCACGACGAGTCTCCGCCTCGCACGAGGAGTCTCCGCCTCGCCTCCGACAACTTGCTCGTTCGCACGAGTAGTTTCCGTCTCCGACCGAGGCGAGGCCTCCTCAGGGTTCTCAACCGCCGAGCAGTAAATTTGTATCGGATCGTGTGTCCGACCCGGATGGTTAGCGCGAGAGACGCCCGGATTTAGACTGGTTCGGGCCTCCGAGGAGTAATACCCTACGTCCAGTATCGAGCTGCCGTGTTCTTGCGCTAGGGTTGTTTGTAGTAGGGGTTACAAACTTGTCGGGAGAGGGTGTCGAGCCCAAGTCCCTAGGGTGTGAGAGTTCAGTTCGTCAGCCTTTGTGACGGTTGCCCTCCTCTCCCTTTTATAGACGCAAGGGGGAGGGGCAAAAAGGGAATTCAAGTAAAAGCTATAGTTCTACGCCGCTGGGATGTCTTCTCGAACGTCGCCGTCCGCAAGGGTGCATTGAAGGGGAGCTGAACTGTATTGTCGAGGCCGCCGCGTGGCCGGACGGGGCTGTTCATGCCGGGCACCTGGCGTTTCCTCCGAGTTCTTTGGTGCTGACTCGGCCCGCCTGAGTACGGGATGAGCCCACCACACTAGGGCCTAATCGTAGGCCAGCGTTAATTGTAGGGGGCACTCGAGTGCCTCTGACGGAGTTGGCGTGCTGCAGAGCCGGACGTGACGGCGCGTCGGGGGCCGCGCGGCGGAACAGTGCCGCATTACAGCCCTTGTCAGAGCCGGCCGCCCGCGCGTGCTGCCAGCTGGTGCGGTTGCATGGCATGGGGAACTGGCGCCCCACGCGTCGTTGCGAAGGAGCCCAGTCGTCGGGATGGCACCACGTTTGTGTGGACCCCGGTCTCCTCATTCCGACCTTCTCCTGCGGGCCTCGCCTCGGTCGGAGACGGAAACTACTCGTGCGAACGAGCAAGTTGTCAGAGGCGAGGCGGAGACTCCTCGTGCGAGGCGGAGACTTGTCGGAGAAGCCACCCCCCAGCCAGAGACTTGTCGGGGAAGCCTCCTACTGGTCGGAGACAAGGCGTCTTGCTAGTGAAGGTCTTGACAAGGATCCACAGTCCTCCTTATACTGAATCTTGACCTTCACATTGTCAATGGTGTCAGATGACTCCATCTCGAGGGTGATTATCTTGCTGTTAAAGGGGGCCCTAATCCGGGCCCTTGTCAACCCGCGTCTCATAGGTCTACTAGTTCATCACAAGTTCAACAAACACACAGGAGGAACGCATTAACAGAGGATCTACTAGTTCATCACAAGTTCAACAAACACACAGGAGGAAGACATTAACAGAAGAACAAATTAATTAAGCAGAGGTAGTCGCCGCCGGAGGAGCCTCACCGTCGGAGTCGGAGCCGGAGCTGTCAAGGCCGCCATCGTTGCCGTCGTCGAAGCCGCCATCGTCGCCGCCGTCGTCGTCGACGGGGTCGAGCACGCCTCTCTCAAGGTCCCCAGCCAAGATATGGATCTTGAAGGCGTAATCCTTCACGGTCCTCTGCAGCGGATCATTGGGTACTGGGACCCCGAGATGAAGGGCCACCGTCGAAGCCTGTTGAAAGCTTCGCGGAACAAGTTGACTGACCAAGTGGCTTCGTCAGCAGTTAATGCAGGAGCAGAAACGACCTCCACAGGCTGCGGCGTCGGCACCTCCTCGGGCTCGTCGGGCGGGGGCGGCGGCACCTCCTCGGGCTCCTCGGGCGCCAGCGTCGTCCCCTCCTTGATGAGCCGACGGCGGCGGCTTTCATCGTCATCATCCTCCTCCCTCCCCCGCTTCCTAGACGGCTCGCTTGATGATGCCATGCGCGCGCTTGAGCAAGAAGAAGCTCTTGGATTCACTTTTTGGTGACCGAAGACGGTGGTGCTGGGGTTTTCTTGGTGCTGCGGTTGACGAAGTTTTTGGCCAGCTGGGGATTTATATTGACAAGACGGGGAACCGTTAGGCGGCCGGTCACGCACCTCGGAACCCGTGTACGCTCAGGAGAGCTCTTGGCCACAAAAGAGACATGTGGTCATAAGGAGATGTGTGACTGTTCATATTTTATTCAAATACCAAATACCCAACTATGAGTTGTTCGATTCTCAAAAAAACTATAAATTGTTCGTATTTTTATTAATTTTTAGGTGTTGTTTTATGGGCCCTAATTTTTGAGGGAAGCAAGTGTCATTTCAAAAAAAAGTGTCAGGCCCACGCGTCAGCGTCAGCAGCCTAGTATAAAGAAGGTAACCGTTGCCCGCCCGCGCACCAGCCAACAAAGCAACGCGGGTTTGCCAACCCGCGTCGGCAGTGACTATCCATTTTGCAAAATGAATATTCAACCGCCCCAGCCCATTCCGTCTCCCCTTCTTCTTTCCGAATGGATAAGCGCAGCACTTTCCTTAAAAAAAGCGCAGCACACGACGCTTTCCTCATTTCTCACTGGGGTGAGAGGAGGCGTGGAGACAGAGACGACGATGAGCGCCGGTGAGGGGCCAAGCAGCGGACGACCCTGCGCACCCGGGATCGAGGAGAACCGGAACATGAAGCGGTGCCGCAACTGGATCCGCGCGCGTGCCGGTGAGATGGCGGCGAAGAGGGAGACGACAATGAGCACCGGAGAGGGGCCAAGCAGCGGTGGAGTGAACCTAATGCTGGAGACGAGGGTCCTCGACTGGATCCTCTCGGCTTCCGACGAGGGGCCAACCAACGGCAAGGAGGAGCGTGTCGGCGAAGGGGCAGCGAAGTGGGCGAGCCGCCTACCTCACGTCTGCGAGCACAAGTGTTTGGCAACGACGAAGAGGGGTCAAGGGAGCAGCGAAGGTGTAGAGGACCTCATCTCTGACTCTGGCAACGACCACGACGACGGCGAGGCAAGTTTCTCTGAATCTCACTACCTTTTTACTTGTTCTATAGATGGAGCTTGAGCTTGAGCTTGATGAAGTTAGTGCCTATGATGATGTCTTCCATGCTTGTCATGATCTTATACCAAGTTCTGAGCCAAATCAGTTCTGAACTAAGTTCTGCTTTTACTTGTCACCCTGCTATGAAGCCTAAGATAATTTTCAATTTCTTATATAATTTTCCTATGATGATTACTGTTCCTATACTACTCCAAGTTCTGAGGCAAATTAGTTCTGAATTAACTGTGTTATTCTTATACCATGTTTAACCCTGTTTCAGGCAAAATCTATGAGTCGCGAGCAGAGCTTGAGTTACTTCTAAACCTTAATGTCTGGGATTATGTGAAACCTGAGTTTGAAAAAATCACGAAAGAAGTGAACATCCTCATCAAAAAGGCTAAGCACATAAGGAGGTACAAGTATACTACTGAACAGAATCTTCAGCCCATTGAAGATGTGCTCGAAGAGCTTCAAGAATCCTTGGTTGCTTACGAAGAGGCTGCAAAAAGAGCCAATCTTGATGGGGTATGAGGAAGTTCAAGCTTGTTGATGTGCAGGGTCAGATAGCCATACTTTTGTGGATGTTCAAGGGGCATGCTTTTGTTGATGTGTATGGTCAGATAGCACGACCCATAGTAAATAATTGATGTGATGGACAAGTTAAGTCCTAGCCTGATGGACAAGTTAAGTTAACTGTTTGTAATAATTATTCTTTATTCCTGTGGACAAGTTATCTTCATCTATGTGGACAAGTTATCTCTCTTATGATGTCTGTTTTGTCTCAAAAGATATATGTGTTGATTGTGCCTGTATGTCGAAATGGAAGTAATGAGAGATCGAGCTGACCTGTCGATGAAGACAGACTCAAAGGAAACGCGGATTCACAAAACTCCGTCTCCTTTCTTCACAAAGGAGACACAGATTAACAAACCTCCGTCTCCTTTGTTCATTGCCGTCACGCTCCCGCTTCACGGCAGTGAAGAGTGCTATTAGACTTTAATTATTGAGCTCTCAGTCTAGTAACGGGCGTCAAATGGTCATCGGTAACGGACACTAAAGCCGGTTACCGATACGGCAGCGATCAGTAACGGACTTAAAGGGCCCGTTACCGATAGGGCATTGATCGGTAACGGACTTTACGAACCTGTTACCGATAGCTTTAACTGTTGTAACGGACTCGATTTAATGTCCGTTACAACGAATTCATGTAACAGGCGTTTAAGAAGCCCGTTACCAGAAGTCCACATTGGTAACGGGCGTAGTGGAGGCCAATCCCGGGGTCGGCCTGCCGCGCTTATGGGTAACGGGCGCCAAACAACAACCATTACAGATGTTGGTGCATGTAACGGGTGTTAAGGGCCCGTTACAAATGCTGCGTGACCTATTTGAGGTTTTCACATAGTGAAACATTCTATGACGACCTCGATTATTGGGTCGGTCCAACCAGAATTAGGCCTAAAAGTATATATGACGACAACAATTATTGGGCTCCATCCAATCAGAATAAGGCCTTAAACAATCTTTGACGCCAACAATATTGGGCTCCATCCAACCTTAACAAGGTTTGATACAGTCTATGACGACCACATTTATTGGCTCATTCCAACCTTAATAAGGCCTAAAATCAATTTACAATGGCTGAAAAACTTGGACTCAGCTTAACAATAAAGTGAGCCAAATTCAATCTATGACGACAAGGAATTCGGGGCTTGACCCAACAAAATATGGGTTGAATTCACTTAATGACGAAACGGTTTGTCACAAAATGCCATGCCACGTCAGATTTTGGTCCGACGTGGCATGTAGCTTATGACGCCTTAGTGTTACGAATTTATACGCGTCATTAAACTCATGACGTCCCGAAATAAGGTCTCGTCATTAATTGCAGTTTGTGATGCTCGATTAATGACGAAGCGTTTTTGTAACAACCTGCGTCATTAATCACGGTTTATGACGAGAAACGGTCTTTTTTTTTGTCACAGTTGGCATATTTCTTGTAGTGTCTATGATACTTTCGAAATATAAACAGTCTTAGACTCTGTGTAGAGTCTGCACTGTGAGTGCCTTGATGTTGCAAAAAGTGATTCTCATGCTCGTTGAGTGGGTGCAGACGCACATGGGAAGCGAAGGGGGCAAGTGGTCCCCGCTTGGGGTCAGCATCGCAGAGTAGAGATGGAGCGGGAGGTTCTTGGGAGCGATGATGGGACCCGGTCTAGCTGCTGATGGAACAAACTTCAGGGAGCTCTGTTTTTTTAGAAAATTTTTTAATCTTTTTTAAACTAAAATTTTAAAAATAACTCACCCGAAACTATATTTCCAAGAACTACCCCTTTTGGTCGCGCTAAGCTCAGTGACGCCACTAATAGTTTAGTCACGCCACATGAAGTGACGTGACTAGTGTACACGGTGGCATTGAAAAAAGTCGCAGCTGACATGGAAGATCGAGTCGCACCACATGGCGTGACTCACGAACGAGTCATGCCAGAGACCATGGCGTAACTCGTAAGCCACCTGAGTCAGACCGGAAGTTCTAGCTATCATTTAGACGTGTTTTATTTACCATTTTAATTAGCAAATGAACTTCTAAATTTGTGAAATTCGAGGCGTATGATTTATAGAGTGTTCCATTTTGACTATTTGTACTCCAAACCATGGTGGATAAAATGTGAAATCTATTTTCGAAATAGGCTAAGTGTAATTGGATCAACACATCAAATATGCTAAGTCCCAAAAAGAGCCAACTAGTCAACTTTGGACCTACTTTTTTTGATAAATTTCACACTGAGACCTTTGACATTTTTGGACTACAAGTGAATTTTGACATTCATAGATAATTTCAAAAAATTTGTTGGTCAAGAAAATCAAAGAATTCATAATTTAAAGGAGCCTTAAAGTTGGAAAGTTGTGTTGTTTCACAGGTGTTGAAAACAACACAACTTTCCAATTTTAAGCCTCCTTTATATTGTGAATTTCTTTGCTTTTCTCGATCAACAATTTATCCAAAATTCTCTATGAACATCTAAATTTACTTGTGGTCCAAAATTGTCCAAGGTCTTAGTGTAAAATTTCTCAAAAAGTAGGTCTAAAGTTGACTAATTGACTCATTTTGGGACTTAGCATATTTGATGCGTTGATCCAATTACACTTAGCCTATTTGAAAAATAGATTTCTCATTTTATCTACCATGGTTAGGAGTGCAAATAGTCAAAATGGAACGTATACACTCTATATATCATACACCTCGAATTTCACAAATTTAGAAGTTCATTTGCTAATTAAAGTGATGAATGAAACACGGCTAAATTATAGCTAGAACTCCATGTCTGGTGGCTCACGAGTCACGCCAGGTGACTCATTCGTGAGTCACACAGCTGTCTGGCGCGACTCGATCTGCCATGTCAGCTACGACTTTTTCCAATACCATCGTGTACACTAGTCACGTCACTTCATGTGACGTGACTAAACTATTAGTCGCGGCACGGAGCTTGAGACCAAACGGGGTAGTTCTTGGAAATATAAATAAAGTTTGGGGTGGGTTATTTTTAAAATTTTAGTTTAAAAAAGGTTAAAAAATAAAAAAAAATCATCTGTTGTTGGGTCCATCCACCATCCCACAACTCCCGCGGCCCATGCAGGCATGGTTTTGTCGTTTCCACGGCCTAGGTCTTACCTCAGGCCGCTTCTCTCTTTTGTCCGCTACCACTTCCCTCTTCCAAAGGCCCAGAGTTCACCCAAGCGGCCTAAAAACCCTAGGCCACGACCTGTCGAACCTTCTAGAGGAACGCACCGCTATGGCAACCTGCGCCAAGGCCCACAAGGGCTCCGCTCGCAGGAGGATGGCGTACGCGACGGCGGAGCTCGAGGCGCTCTGGGGCGCCCCGTTGGAGGCGCAGGCACGGCTGTGGGGCGAGGTCCGCGCCGCCCTTGCCGCCGCCGGCTTCTCCGGCGAGTACGACGGGCTCCTCGCCGCGGATGAGGAGGCGAGGAGCAGGAAGGGGAAAGGGAGGAAGGCCGCGGGTGGGGGAGGCGCTGGGGTCGGGAGGAAGGGCGGCGAACAGTAGGCGGCGACGCCCCGTTTCTCTGGTACGGTTCTTAGAGCAACTTCAGCAGCTTCCCTATCCCCTCCCCAATACAAAAAAAATAGTCATATAGGGGATGAAAAGAGAAAAAACCTTCTCCAGCAGATCCCCTATTGCCCTCCCTTTTTTTCTCCATAGACTAAAAATCTCTCTCCATCCCCTCTATAGAGGGGATCTCTCCTCCATCCCCTACTCTGTGGGCCCCCCCGCCCCCCAAGCTCCTCCTGCTGTCCTGCCTCCACACCTCCCCCGCTCGCCGCCGCTCCCTCCTCCGCTCCCAGCCTGCAGACCGGCCGTGGCGGTGCCCAGATCCGGGCCGCGCCCCGCCCCGTCCATTCGTCGCGCGCGAGCCGGAATCCGCATCCTTGACGGTCCACTCGCAGCCGTCGATCAGAGACTGGGACAAGGACACCTCGTTGAGCACGAGGATGACGCCGCCCTTGGCCTTGGCGGGGTCGTCGCCGGGGTCCGCCACGGTGTGTAGCACCTCCCGGCACCCGTCGTCCTTCCAGTATACCTTGGGCCTGTACGACGTGACGAGCCCGTCGCCGAGCCGGAGGTGCAGGGAGCTGCCGTTCCGCACGCTCAGCTCCGCCGTGGGCGCGCCGCCGCCGACGAACCTCAGGCCCTTCCGCCCGAACGACTCCTCCAGGGACTCCGCGGTCGTCGTCGCCGCAGCGGCGCGCACGGTGACGGTGGTGGACCGGCGCGCGCAGGACGGGAGGTGGAGCGGGAGGATGGAGGAGGCGGCCATTGGAGCGTATCCATATAGCATCTCCCTCAGGATCTGTCTCCATCTCCATTGACCAGAGAAAGAGTTTGTAGTTCTCCTCTCTTGCGAATCCCAACACACCATCCTCCAATGTCGTGAGCACCGCGAAGTCCGAATGGTAACCAGGAGGCAGGCGAATCTCAGACAGGGTCCTCATGACCAAGGGAATCTCAGACTCAGACACGCTCCTCATGGCCAAATCGACCTTGAGAAGGATGTTGGTTGCATCAATCAAGAAATAGAGTCCATTCCCCACAAGGGCAGTAGGAACCAATTGGATCCCATCCGATGGGGATGGAAGGCCATAGATCAGCCGGCTCCAGGTGCCAGCCTCCGATGACTAGACGTACACGCGCATCTTGTCAGGGCGGTCGGAGTTCAGGAAGACGACGAGGAAGGGCCCGCCGCTGCAGTCGAGGTGGTTGCAGGAGCCGTGGGCGGCGCACACCACGGCGCAGAGGCTCCCCGTGGCAGATGGCCAGCTCCAGCTCCGCAGCAAAGGCCTTCTCCAAATCCCGCACGACGGCGCACCGGCCCAGGAACATCTCCAGGACGGTGACGCCAAGGCCCCAGACGTCGGTGGCCATGGCGCCCTGTGGCCCGGCGCGGGGCTCTGGGCGCGAACCGCTCGGGGCTGAAGTAGCAGCGGGTGCCGGCAGTGAGGCGGACCTGGAGTTGCTCGCCGACGCGCCCGTAGAGGATCTTGGACGTGTTGAAGTCGCTGATCTTGATCTCGCCCCGGGAGTTCGCGAGGAAGTTATCCGGCTTGACGTCCATGTGCGCGACGCCGCGGGAGTGGAGCTGGGCGAGCCCCATGACGCAGTGCGCGGCTGCCTCGGCGAGCGCCGGCTCGGGGAATCCTCCCTTCACTCGGCGCCAGCGGCGCAAGACACGGGAGAGGGAGCCGGCGTCCATGAACTCGAGCACGCACGCGGGCTCGCCGTCGGGGCCGCGGAGCAGGGCGTGGCAGTCGACGACGTGCGGCGACCCGGCGGCGCGGCGGAGCACCTCGGCCTCCTCCTCGACGTCGGGGTCCCCTCGTCCGGCGGCGGCGACCGCGGCAGCGCGGGCGCCATCTCCAAGCTCTGGACCGAGGCCGACGATGTCGCGCTGCTCACGGGCGCGGCCGCCTTCAAGGACCGCACCGGCGTCGCGCCGCGGCTCCCGGACATGGCCGACCTTTTCGAGTCCATCAGGGACTCCCTCTCCCCGGACCTGGACCAGGCCAGGATGTACTACAAGCTCAAGCTCTCAAGAGCAAGTTCCAGCACTCCGTGCCGGGGGACTCCAGCACCGCGCACGAGCATAGGGTGCGCGGCCTGTGCGCAGCCCTGTGTGGTTGTTCCAAAGATGGAAGATTTGGGGGAGGGGAAAAAATGATGATGTGGCATGGTGGGACTCACGAGTTGGGAAGGAGAATAGGGAAACTGCTGGAGCAAATTGTGTTTCAGGGATGAAAATATTTTTACTCCACCCCCAATAACTTTATATAAGGGATCAAATTTACTCCATCTGCTGGAGTTGCTCTTATCGCCTCTCTTCTAATCTTCTCCGCAAAATTAAACTACCTCAGTGGCAAAGAGTGATTTCTAATTTTATTACCTCACGAGTTGGTGATTAATTAGTTGTGTGATCCTTTCGTGCAGGTGGGCCTGAGATTGGTGCGTGGAGAAATGGGGATTTGGGGGGTTCTCAACTTCTCATGAACACTGCTTTGAGGCTGCTGCCCATGGCCCTGGTGTGGCGTGTGGAGTGGTTGCCGAGCCATCTGATCAGGGTGAAGATGTGGAGTATGAATCTGACAGCGATGATGACTATGATGATGGCATTCTGAAACCTGCATTTGCAGTTGATGGGGACCCTGATTTTGAGTCTGGAGAGCCTCTTGACGGTTTTGAGTATCTTCAGCGTGTCAGGTATCATATGATATGAATGTGGTACACACTACTCTAGTACTTAGTATTATGAAGCTTAACAAAGGTTCACATTACTGTTTGCCCATCTGTGTGCTTCTTACATTCTTTGGTTAACATGTAACCTGAATGACGATGAGTAATGACTGTTAGTAGAAGCCTCTCATTGCCTGATCTAGCACCCTAGTACCTGGTTACTTGATGAGTATATATTTTGTGGCACCAAAGGAGTATTTTCTTTGGTCGTCAGTCGAATAAGTGAACATCCAGTACCTTAGTACAGGTCAATCTCAATCTCTCACTAACCGATTTATCCAGCTTGGCTTTAAAATTATTAATATATAAGATTTACATCACAGATTTATAAAATCTCTCAATACCTGGTGACCAATAAACAGTTCATTTTGTTGAAGCTTACTTACTTGAAGCAGCTATGGTCAGAGAACACATATAAAATGATTTTATTTTGTTTTTATAAAATATAAGATCTTCACAAATCTGCCAATCAGAACCAGGTTTTTATAAAAGTTAGTACTTTATCTTGTAAAGCTAGACCAGCAGCCAAAAATGTGCAACCTAATAGAAGGATATCATATTTCTTCCATGTTGGGTCTATGGTTTTAGCGAGATAGCCAAACAAATTTTATACAAATGTTATAGTTGCCTATGTAAGCAGTCACCATTCATAAAGCACATTATAAATGTTTGAAACTAGTAAGATGGTTAGCTTTAGTAAAGCTAAGAGCACATAACACTTTTTTATGTATTTAGTATTTTCAGTTACTTGCTCGGCCCTTTTTGTTACTGCTCACTACTGGTGGCGTGCTGTATTTGGCTATCAATCTGTCATTCCTACATCAGTTGCATGAATTACAAGAACTGGGGATTTAATGGATGGTGTTCTATCCTAGTCAAGAATCCATAATGTCTCCACTCTAACCTGTTAATTGGAAAATCTTTCTGAGGATATAGCTTATCTCAACAAGAGGGTGAAAATATTTCAACATATCCATTGTTACTGATAGTGCGTGTAGATGTTGTGGACTCCTTTTATTATAAGTATACTTATGGGCGCAGGAGACAGCCCAAAGAGTCCACAACTAATAAAAGTGGCTGAGATTTAGTCCAGGGAAAAGATTTGTACGGGAGAGATAAGTTAGAGATAAGTTAGGAGATTTGTTAGCATGAGAGTTCTGTTAGTTGCTAGATTTGGTGGCCCTCTGATCTATAAAGAGTGGCCGGTAGTTTGTACCAGGGACATCGAAGAATAAAGCTCTCCCGTTCTGGGCGTGAGGTGTCTTCAATGGTGGCTCCTCCGGCCACCGGCGATAGCAGCTCCTCGCCGCCATACGTCCTCCGCTCCTGCTCTCAAGCTTCTCTGCTCCTTCACTCTCCTCTGCGTTCCCCTAGACGGCCACGCCGTATCAATTTGGTATCAGAGACCACCACCGAGGCATCGCCATCCATGGTCGGCCCTGGCGACGATCCTGAGCCCGATTCGACGAAGCTGGATCGCATCATGGCCCAGCTTACCACCATCAATCGCCGCCTGGACACCCACGACCAGCGCATCGCGCGAACAGAGAAGTTCCAGCGTGGTGAAGATGCCGATCCCGAGCAACCCGACGAAGGTGACCCCAAGAAGCCTGAAGACGACTCGTCCAAGGGCAGCGGCAGCGGCGGCGGCGGGGGCAGGGGCGGCGGAGGGGGAGGCCGGGAAGACGGCTTCTTCCTCGGTCGCGGCGGCCCGTGCGAGCCGAAGCTCTCCTTCCCCCGCTATGACGGAGAATGCGACCCGCTTCCCTGGCTGAACAAATGCGACGGGTTCTTCCGCGGCTACCGTACCCTGGAGGAGGATAAGGTGTGGATGGCTTCTCTGCACCTCGACGGGACGGCGGCGCAGTGGTACTTCTAGCTCGAGTGCGACTTCGGCGTCATCTCCTGGCCGCGCTTCGCCGAGTACGCGAATTTGCGATTCGGCTCGCCAATTCGCTCCAATGCACTCGGCGAAATCAAGGAATTACAGCGCACAGGCACCGTCGAGGAGTACCAGCACCAATTCTTGGCTCTCCTGTGCCGCTGCAACAACCTGACGCGCCAACATCAGATTGACCTGTTCACCGCCGGGCTGGGACAGCCGCTCGCGTCAGATGTGGAGATGCAGCGTCCGGCGAACCTCCAGACGGCCATGAGCCCTCGGGCGTATGAGCGCCGCTCCGCGGAGGCAGCCCGTGCCATCCAGTCCACACCGGTGCGTCCTGCGCCGCGCCCGCGCACCCAGTCGGCGCCCACGGCTCCGGCGGTGCCTGTGCTCACAGGCGGCACCCCGCCCCCCAAGACCGACGAGCAGCCGCGCTCCCGGGTCCGTCGCCTGTCGCCAGAGGAAATCGCCGAGAATAGGGCCAGCAGGCAGTGCTACTTTTGCCCGGAGAAGTTCACCCGCGACCACAAGTGCGCCAGCCGTGGCGGCGTGTTCTGCATCACGGCGGAAGAACCAGAGGACGCCGATGTAGCAGTCGTGGAGGAGGACATCCGCATCTCCATGCACGCGCTCACCGGCGTGGCGCCCAGTGACACCATCCGCCTCCGCGTGCAGATCAACGGAGTCGAGCTCACCGCCTTGGTGGACTCGGGCTCCACGCACACGTTCATCCACGACGGCGTCCCTCGACGGCTCGGCCTTGACATCAAGCACCGGCTAGGCCTGTCGGTGGCCGTGGCCAACGGCGCGCGGCTACAAAGCCCAGGCATCTGCGCGGCCACGGCCGTCGCCATCCACAGCGAGGAATTCTCCATCGATTGCTACGCGCTGGCGCTTGATGGTTTCGACGTCATTCTGGGCATTCAGTGGCTCAAGACACTGGGTCCTATTACCTGGGACTTTGAAGCTCTCTCCATGGCATTCTGGTACAAGGGTCATGCGCTCCTGCGGCATGGGATTGGTGGCTCCAGTGTCAAGTTAGCCGCTCTCACCGCGTCGAGGGACTTGATGAACGTGCTCCTGCAGGATTACGCTGACGTCTTTGCTGAACCTCATGGCCTTCCACCTGCACGGCGTCATGATCATCACATTCACCTGCTGCCTGACACTGCACCTATCGCCGTCAGTCCATACCGTTATCCTCAGCTGTTGAAGGATGAGATCGAGCGCATATGTGATGAGATGTTGGCACAGGGAATTATCCGGGAGTCAACATCGCCATTTTCTGCCCAGGTGCTGCTGGTAAAGAAACATGACGGTACATGGCGTTTTTGTGTTGATTTCAGGGCCTTGAATGACAAGACGGTGAAGAATAAGTTCCCGATTCCTATCGTTGATGAACTCTTGGACGAGCTGAAGGGCGCTCGATTCTTCACCAAGCTAGATCTCCGCAGCGGGTATCATCAGGTGCGCATGCACCCCGCAGATGTAGCAAAGACGGCGTTTTGCACTCACCATGGCCACTTTGAGTTTCTGGTCATGCCCTTTGGCCTGACGAACGCCCCGGCAACATTTCAAGCTCTTATGAATGACGTTCTCAGGCCTTTTCTTCGGCGGTTTGTCCTAGTTTTCTTCGATGATATCCTCATTTATAGTTCAACTTGGGATGAGCATTTGCAGCAGGTTCAGCTTGTGCTCCACCTACTTCGGGACAACCGCCTCTTTATTAAGCGGTCCAAGTGCTTCTTCGGCGAACCAACGGTTGCCTACCTTGGTCATATTGTTTCTGCAGCAGGGGTGGCCATGGATCCTGAGAAAGTGGCAGCGGTGCACGCATGGCCACGACCTTGTACGGCACGTGCACTGCGAGGTTTCCTCGGGCTTACTGGGTATTACCGCATATTCATTGCAGGCTATGGAGCGGTGGCAGCGCCTCTCACTGGCCTCTTGAAGGGTTCTTCTTTTACCTGGACGTCGGAAGCGGAAGGAGCATTCCAAGCATTGAAGCACGCTCTGATGACAGCCCCTCTTTTGCTCTTGCCGGATTTTTCCAAGAGGTTTATTGTGGATTGTGATGCTTCCGGTTCGGGATTTGGAGCTATCCTGCATCAGGGTGAGGGTGTCGTGGCATTTTTCAGCCGGGCTGTGGCACCTCACCATGCAAAGCTGCCAGCATATTGTTAGAGTAGTATGTATATATTCTGGCCCATGTAGGCCTTTGGCCCATTAGGCCCTTGTATATGTAACCCTAACACAGGCAATACATGCATCTGGTTATTCTTCCCTAACATGGTAACAGAGCCATGGCTCTCTCCACCGTAGCCGCCTCTTCATCCACCGCCGGCCACAGCTCCACCGTTCCTGCTCGACGCCGGCGTCCTTGACCAGATTCTGTGCGGCCCTCCCTCCCCAACCCATTTGCGCCGCCAGTTGCAGCCATCTTCTCCGCCGTCCGTCGGGGCGGAGCCGTTCCCCTGCTTTGCGTCGCCAGTCAGAGCGTCGCGCTTCTCTGCTTCGCGTCGCCAGTCGGGCCGGCGCATCCCTCTGCTCGCGCGCCCATCTGCTTCGCGACGCCGGTCCCGTCGGGGCGGCACCTCCCCTGCTTCGCGTCGCCCGTTGGGGCGGCCCCTCTCCTGCCTCGCGCCGCACGTTGGGGGGGGCTCTCCTGCTTCGCGCCGCCGGTTGGGGGCTGCGCCCGTCTGGCCTGTCAGTGCCTTCTTCTTCCTCTGAGTTGCTGCCATGGGGTCTTCTGCATCTCCTGCGCCCCTCTCCTTTGGACATCCTGTCCTGGACATCAAGCTTGATGGCTCCAACTACAGAGAATGGGCTTTCTCCCTTAAAATGATGTTGAAGTATAATGGTTCTGCCTCTCACCTCACTGACGCTCCTCTAGTCGCCACTACTGGTAATGAGAAGGAGGTTAAAGCTTGGCATATTGTTGATGACCGTGTGATGGCAATCATCTGCATGAGTACTGATCTCAGTATTCGCTCTTGTCTTGAGGATCACAAGAATGCCAAAGAAATGTGGGATTACTTGCAGAATCGCTACCAGCAAAGCAGCTCAGCCCTTCGCTATTCACTTCGTCAGAATCTTCAACATCTTCAGCAGCAGAACATGTCCATTGAGGAGTACTATGCTGCCTTCAACAAGCTCTCCAGTCAAATTGCCTCCATGGTACCCAAGCCCTCTTCCTTGTGCACAACTTGTACTCCAGCTTGGACTGCCAGGGAGAAGTATGATGAGCAGGACACCATGTTTGATTTTGTGATGGGTCTGAGATCTGATTTTGAACCCATTCGTGTTCAACTCTTGGGACGACCGACGCTTCCTACCCTCTCTGAGATGCTATCAGCTCTCATGGTTGAGGAAACCCGGCTGAAATCTCTTGCTGCAAACTCTGTGGTGTTCGAGCAGCACTCTGTTCTAGCTGTTCCTCCCCTGACTGTTGAAGGTGAAGTTGCCACCGCCACCTCTTCTAAGAAGCCTTCTCAGAAGACTCCTTGCAGTCACTGTGGGAAGACCACTCATCCTGAATCTAGGTGTTTCAAGAAGTATCCTCACCTCCTTGCTGAAATGAGGGACAAACGTGCTTCCCGTAGAGGCTCACATGCAGCACCTTCCATCACACTGGGGGCCTCCCTTCAGTTTTCAGCACTAGCTGCAATGCCTCAGTTTCAATTAGTGCCTCCGTATCAGCTGTTCCCCCAACACTTAGCACCACAACAATCGGCAGTGAGTGTTCCTCAGTTCCAGCAGCAATCTAGCAGTACCATGCCCGCTCCGCTCAGTGCCTATACGTCCCATGCTTCCTTGTCCTCAACATCACAGTCAGGTACAAATTTTTGGGTGTTGGATTCGGGCGCTTCTTTTCACATGACTTCAGATTCCTCTGTCTTGGATTCTTGTCGGCCTCTTTCGCATTCTCGTCCTGTTCAAATTGCTGATGGTAACCTTTGCCATGTTACCCATCAAGGCAATCTGAACAGTTCTCAGTTTTCTGTCTCTAACGTCTCTCTTGCGCCAAAACTTTCAATGAATCTCATCTCTGTTGGACAACTTGCTGATCTGAATTATGTCGTTGTTTTTTATGACACTTCTTGTTTTGTTCAGGATCGGCGCACCCGAGCTCTTCTTGGTACTGGCCGTCGCCATAAGAGCTCATCCGGTCTCTACATCCTTGATCACCTTCTGCTGCCACCTTCTACATCGACACCAACATCTTCTCCATCATCATCTTCCGCTTCTGCTGCAGCCACCTTTCCTCAATGGCATCACCGCTTAGGTCACTTGTGTGGCTCACGTTTATCTACCTTAGCTAAGCAGGGGGTCCTTGGTCATGTAACTGTAGATTCTTCTTTTGACTGTGCTGGCTGTAAACTTGGGAAACAGATTCAACTCCCATATCCTTTTAGTGACTCTAAAACTACTCAGCCTTTTGCTCTTGTACATTCTGATGTATGGGGCCCTGCTCCTTTTGTTTCCAAAGGTGGTCACAAGTATTATGTCATTTTCATTGATGATTATTCTCGCTACACTTGGATTTATTTCATGAAGCATCGTTCTGAGCTGTTGTCTATTTATAAATCTTTTGCCCAAATGGTTCATACTCAGTTTACCTCTTCTATTCGCATTTTTCGATCTGACTCAGGGGGGGAGTATCTATCCAATGCTTTTCGTGAATTTCTTTCTTCAGAAGGAACTTTGCCTCAGCTCTCCTGTCCTGGTGCTCATGCTCAAAATGGAGTGGCTGAGCGTAAACATCGTCATATTCTTGAAACTGCACGGACTCTTCTCCTTTCTTCTTTTGTGCCAACTCATTTTTGGGCTGAAGCTGTTTCTACTGCTGTTTATCTCATCAATCTTCAGCCCTCCACTCGTCTTCAAGGGAAAAGTCCTGGAGAAGTCTTGCACGGGTCTCCTCCTAAATATGCTCATCTTCGTGTCTTTGGTTGCACATGTTATGTTCTCCTTCCTTCTACTCAGTCCACAAAATTGACAGCTCAGTCTGTTGAGTGTGTCTTTCTTGGTTACAGTCTTGAGCATAAGGGCTACCGCTGTTATGACCCCTCTGTTCGTCGTATTCGCTTCTCTCGTGATGTCACTTTCCTTGAAAACAAACCCTATTTTCACTCGTCTACTCCTCCGTCATCATCAAATGCACCTCCGTCTTTTCTTTTTCTACCATCTTATGTTTTTGACAATTCACCTGAAACAACTCCACCACCTGTTTCCACCCCATCCAGCCCACCTGAATCAACACCACCACCTCCACCTCCACCTTCACCACCTGTCACTCCTTTTCCTTTTCATTATCATCGTCGTCCCCGTGCACCTCCTTCTACCACCACCCCTCCCTTGGCTGATTCTTCTACTGGCTCACATTATAATCTCCGGGATCGTTCTGCTATTCAGATTCCTGATCGGTATGGTTTTCCCACTGCTGGTGTAGTTTGTGAGCCATCTTCTTATCAGGAAGCTCTTCAAATTCCTACTTGGTGTGATGCTATGTCTGCTGAATTACAAGCTTTGCACCGGACTGGTACTTGGGAGGTTGTTCCATTACCTCCCCATGTTGTTCCCATCACCTGTAAATGGGTCTACAAACTTAAGACCAAAGTTGATGGCTCCATTGAGAGGTATAAAGCCCGTCTAGTTGCTCGGGGTTTTCAGCAATCCCATGGTCGTGATTATGAGGAGACATTTGCTCCCGTTGCTCATATGACCACCGTCCGTACTTTAATTGCTGTGGCTGCCAGTCGTTCATGGAAAATATCTCAAATGGATGTTAAGAATGCTTTCCTTCATGGTGATTTGCAAGAAAATGTCTATATGCATCCACCACCACGGGTTCAGCTTCCTCCTGGACATGTTTGTCATCTGAAGCGTGCACTTTATGGTCTCAAGCAGGCTCCTCATGCATGGTTTGCACGTTTCAATTCGGTGGTTATTGCTGCAGGTTTCACTCCCAGTGACCATGATCCTGCTCTCTTTGTTCACACATCCTCTCGTGGACGTACCTTAATTCTGCTTTATGTTGATGATATGCTGATCACTGGGGATGATTCGGAATATATTGCTTTTGTCAAAGCACGCCTTTGCGACCAATTCATGATGTCTGACTTGGGCCCTCTCAGCTATTTTCTGGGCATTGAAGTTGAATCAACTGCTGCTGGTTATTATCTTTCTCAAGCCAAATACATTCGCGATCTTCTTGATCGTTCTGGTCTTACTGATACTCGGACTGCTTATGGAACTTCATCTTCATTTGAAGTCATCAGATGGTGCTCCTCTTGCTGATCCGACAAGGTACCGTCATTTGGTTGGCAGTCTTGTCTACCTCACTGCTACTAGACCGGATATTGCCTATGCAGTACACATTCTGACTCAATTTGTGAGCTGTCCCACCACAGTTCACTATGCTCACTTGCTTAGGGTATTGCGGTACTTGAGAGGTATGGCCTCTCGTCGTCTCTTTTATGGCACTTCAAGTCCACCAACACTTCATGCTTATTCCGATGCTACTTGGGCAAGCGATCCCGTTGATAGATGGTCTGTCACTGGCTATTGTATTTTTCTTGGTGGCTCGCCAGTGGCATGGAAGTCCAAGCGACAAACTGCAGTTTCTCGGTCTAGTGCTGAAGCTGAACTAAGAGCTCTTGCCACAACAACTGCAGAAATTATTTGGCTTCGTTGGCTATTGGCTGATTTTGGTGTTGATTCTTCTCATCCTACTCTTCTCCGCTGTGACAACACTAGTGCTACTCAAATTGCCAACAATCCAGTCAAGCATGAACTCACTAAACATATTGGTGTTGATGCCTCCTTCATAAGATCACATTGTCAGTTGTTTACTGTTGATCTTCAGTACACACCTTCCGAACTTCAGCTTGCTGATTTCTTCACCAAGGCTCAGACTAGGGATCAACATTAGTTTCATGTATTCAAACTAAATGTAGGTGACTCTGTAATTTCTCACCCACCTTTAGTTTGAGGGGGGGTGTTAGAGTAGTATGTATATATTCTGGCCCATGTAGGCCTTTGGCCCATTAGGCCCTTGTATATGTAACCCTAACACAGGCAATACATGCATCTGGTTATTCTTCCCTAACACATATGAGCGGGAATTAATTGGTCTTGTGAAGGCTCTGAGAAATTGGAGGCCTTATTTATGGGGCAGATCTTTTACTGTTCGAACAGACCACCGCAGTTTGAAGTATATCCTCGATCAACGCTTGACGATGATTCCTCAGCATCAATGGGTGACAAATCTGTTTGGCTATGATTTGGATGTGATTTATAACCCTGGCAGGCAGAATGGGGCGGCTGATGCATTGTCACGACGGGATGAGGCGTCGCTGACCGTCCATGCCTTATGCACAGCGCGGTTTGAAGTATTTGATGTCCTGCGCACAGAATTGGCCACAGATCCGTACGCCAAGGAGATTCAGGGTCAGCTTGAGGCAGGGACCGCGGCTCAAGGGTGGTCAGCAGTTGATGGCTTGCTGCTATTTAATGGCAAGGTGCTTGTTCCTGATTCGTCCACACTTTGGCCGCAGATTTTGGAGGATGCTCATTCGGCCGGCCATGAAGGGGTACAGAAGACAATGCATCGCTTACGGCTGTCTTTTTTCAGTCCCAGTCTTGCACGTCGTGTGCGAGACTTTGTGAAAAGTTGTGGGGTTTGTCAGCGCAATAAAACGGAGCATTTGCATCCTGCTGGTTTGCTACTGTCAAGGGCCTCAACGCCCAGGACAGGAGCTCCCCGGCTACGGAGCTCGTAGCCGGAGTTGGTAGGGGCGGCGGCACTCCCGCGCCGGCCTGCAATGGTGGAGAAGGAGGGAGACTAGAAGCAGAGGAGGTAGGAGATTAGATTAATTCTTTCTTAACAAAATTATCCTGATTACAATTGTTTAAATAGGCACTAGGCCTCTAATCCAAGCAACCAACTTATCTCTAATTCAAACAAATCCCTAACAAACTGAATCTAATCCTAACCGAAAGACTTAGCCACTTTGCGGTGGCTGTTCCTGGCCGGCGCCGGCCCTGTTTCGGCGGCTATAGTGGCGGCGGCCCCACATGACATCTCTCTCCCCCTCGAGGAGCAGCTCGTCCTCGAGCTGGAATTGAGGGAAACGAGCGGCAAAGCTGTCAGCCTCCTCCCAAGTGGCCGAGGCAGGCGGCTCTCCCTTCCAGCGGACAAGGAGGTAGCGGACACCGCGCGTCACACGCGCACGCGCCACGCTCTCTGGCTCGAGGATGATGGCGCTATGGTGGACTGGAGGCAGAGCCGGTGTTCACGTCCCTCTTCTGGAAGGAGCTCATGCGGCTCACTGGCACCAAGCTCAACATGACCTCGGCGTTCCACCCACAGTCCGACGGTCAGACCGAGGCGGCGAACAAAGTCATCATCATGTACCTGCGCTGCCTCACTGGAGACCGGCCTCGCCAGTGGCTGCGGTGGTTGCCCTGGGCTGAGTACGTGTACAACACAGCCTTCCAGTCCGCCCTCAAGGAGACGCCATTCAAGATTGTTTACGGTCGCGATCCTTCGTCGATTCGCTCCTACGAGCAGGGCGAGACGCGCGTCGCCGCAGTGGCCCAGCATATGGCGGACAGGGACGCTTTTCTTGAGGATGTACGTGCCAGGCTCGAGCAGGCGCAGGCGATTTACAAGCGCTTCTACGACAAGCACCACCGGGATGTGACCTTCGCCGTGGGTGACTGGGTGTGGCTCCGCCTTCGCCACCGTGCACCCGCTTCTCTGCAGGTCAAGACCTCCGGCAAACTCCGGCCGCAGTTCTTCGGGCCGTACAAGATCGTCACGGTCATCAGCCCTGTGGCCTACAAGCTTGAACTACCGCCGCGGGCCCGCCTCCACGATGTCTTCCACGTCGGCCTGCTCAAGCCATTCAAAGGGACTCCGCCGGACGCACCACCGGCTCTGCCTCCAGTCCACCATGGCGCCATCATCCTCGAGCTAGAGAGCGTGGCGCGTGCGCGTGTGACGCGCGGTGTCCGCTACCTCCTTGTCCGCTGGAAGGGAGAGCCGCCTGCCTCGGCCACTTGGGAGGAGGCTGACAGCTTCGCCGCTCGTTTCCCTCAATTCCAGCTCGAGGACGAGCTGCTCCTCGAGGGGGGGAGAGATGTCATGTGGGGCCGCCGCCACTACAGCCGCCGAAACAGGGCCGGCGCCGGCCAGGAACAGCCACCGCAAAGTGGCTAAGTCTTTCGGTTAGGATTAGATTCAGTTTGTTAGGGATTTGTTTGAATTAGAGATAAGTTGGTTGCTTGGATTAGAGGCCTAGTGCCTATTTAAACAATTGTAATCAGGATAATTTGGTTAAGAAAGAATTAATCTATTCTCCTACCTCCTCTGCTTCTAGTCTCCCTCCTTCTCCACCATTGCAGCGCCGCCGCCCCTACCAACTCCGGCTACGAGCTCCGTAGCCGGGGAGCTCCTGTCCTGGGCGTTGAGGCCCTTGACATGCCGGTGCCTTCTTCTGTTTGGAGTGACATTGCTATGGACTTTGTTGAGGGGTTTCCCAAGGTTGGAGGTAAATCTGTGATTTTGATGGTGGTGGACCGTTTCTCTAAGTACGCCCATTTTATTTCACTCAGTCATCCTTATTCAGCAAGTTCGGTGGCCAAGGCTTTCTTTGATGAAATAGTGCGCCTTCATGGTTTTCCTTGTTCAATCGTCAGTGATAGGGATCCCGTTTTCACTAGTAATTTTTGGAAGGAGCTTTTTTGGCTCGCTGGTGTCTCTCTTCTCCTCAGTTCAGCTTTTCACCCTCAGACGGATGGACAGTCCGAGGTGACTAACCGCATTATCACAGTGTATCTTCGCCGTTTGGCTGGTGATCGTCCTCGCTCTTGGCTCCAGTGGCTCCCTTGGGCTGAATTCTGTTATAATTCGTCCTTCCAGACTGCCATTGGGGTCCCTCCTTTCCAGGTGGTTTATGGGCGCCCTCCACCCTCCCTGATTCAGTATGAGCCTGGTTCTGCTAGAGTTGCAGCAGTGGACAGTAAGTTGCGTGACCGCGATGAATTTCTGTCTGAGATTCGTGATCGTCTTTTGCTTGCTCAGGAGATTATGCGTGCTCGGCATGATCACAAGCACAGGGATTTGGAGTTTGCAGTAGGTGATTGGGTTTGGTTGCGTCTTTATC
Organism: Cenchrus fungigraminus; assembly: GCA_036936925.1. Lineage (NCBI taxonomy): Eukaryota > Viridiplantae > Streptophyta > Magnoliopsida > Poales > Poaceae > Cenchrus > Cenchrus fungigraminus. The sequence goes on along the minus strand of CM072774.1, from coordinate 89,693,150 downwards.
ATCGCACGGCTGTTGGTATTACCCCAGTTCGCTCCACTAAGCTGGGACCTCGTTATTTTGGCCCTTATCAGGTGTTGGCCAGGATTGGGTCTGTTGCTTATCGTCTCAGGTTACCGGATACTGCTCGCATTCATGACGTTTTTCATGTTGCTCTTTTGAAGCCATTTGTGGGTGAACCACCTGCTGGTCAGCCGGTATCGCTGCCTCCTATGGTCCATGGTCGTGTGGTGCCTGTTCCTGTCCAAGTGGTGCGTGCAGGGCTATATCGTGGTATTTGGGAGGTGCTAGTGCATTGGGAAGGACAGTCTGCGGCTGATGCTACTTGGTCATCATTGGAGGAGTTTGAGCAGGCGTATCCAGTGTTTCAGCTCGAGGACGAGCAGACGAGCTGTTTCAGGGGGAGGGGGGAAATGTTGTGGACTCCTTTTATTATAAGTATACTTATGGGCGCAGGAGACAGCCCAAAGAGTCCACAACTAATAAAAGTGGCTGAGATTTAGTCCAGGGAAAAGATTTGTACGGGAGAGATAAGTTAGGAGATTTGTTAGCATGAGAGTTTTGCTAGTTGCTAGATTTGGTGGCCCTCTGATCTATAAAGAGTGGCCGGTAGTTTGTACCAGGGACATCGAAGAATAAAGCTCTCCCGTTCTGGGCGTGAGCTGTCTTCGACGGTGGCTCCTCCGGCCGCCGGCGATAGCAGCTCCTCACCGCCATACGTCCTCCGCTCCTGCTCTCAAGCTTCTCTGCTCCTCCACTCTCCTCTGCGTTCCCCTAGACGGCCACGCCGTATCAGTAGAAGTTACTGATGGTTTATATTATTTATTAAGTAAATAAGTTACAATTAGAACTGGAGATACTGGTGTATAAAATGATTAGTTTTTAGTGACGCCCTTGTTGTTAATATGATGTGGGTTATCCTGATTTTTTTCTGGCATTAATTTCCTTTTTTTCTTGAAAGATGGCATACATTTCTTTGCTTCTTGATCTTAACATCTGTAAATTGTACTCCCATTCCAAATTGTAGGTCATTTTAGCTTTTTTACGTTCATAGATATTATTATGCATCTAGATATAGTGTATGTCTAGGTGCATAATAATATGTATGAATCTAGAAAAGTCAAAATGATCTACAGTTTGGAATGGAGGGAGTAGTATGTTAAGACTTTGTGAATTGTGAGTACCTATATGTGATGGGAAGCATTATCATGTATTCATGTAGTAGTCATGTTACACGGATCCCAATAAACTGGAGTTTCTTCCTTGCGGTCTGGATTCCATCAGAACTAATTGCGAATATATGTAGTGCAATACTTCAGTTTCTTCCATGCGCATCGGGGACCTTGTACTACAGTACTGGGGCATGCACATGATTGCTTTGTTAGTCATGTAGCTCATGTATCACATGTTATGAAGCTGGAAATCACATTTTATAGTGTATATATTCCAATGTTAGGAGCATTTCAGCAAAACTATATTGTTCTTGTTACGTACTGATTTTGTGATCACCATGTAGATCATGTGTGTGCATGATTCAGAGCAAAACTTGTTTGCGGTCCACTCCATTGTGCCAACCTGCTGATCTTAGTCACTTTCCTAAAAAAACTGCATACCAGCCCAATATAGTTTGCATATGAAAATAACAAATTAAATGAATACTTTATGTTACTGTCTTCTTAATTTAAACTTCTATTACTTCTTGTTTTTCAGTTTGGCATTTATCTGAAAATACTATTACTTTTAGCATGACCTAGAAATCATCATTTTACAGGTGGGAGGCTAAACAAATTTCCTAGAGTGAAGGTTGTCAAGGTAGATTTAGGTGGAGCTAGAAAGGAGCAAACACCTTACATGCCAGAAATTCCTGACATACCTAAGTGCTCACCTTATTTGCGCGGATCAAAGCAATGAGAGGATGCATTTATTACCCATTTTTCTGAGACCAGACTGATAATCTATCTTGTGTTCAATTCGTGTGTTTAAACATTTATTTTTCCTTTTAAAAAGTGCAAGCATGCCAGAACACATTAACCCTATGTTTGTGAAATGGTTTCTTGACTCATTGACATGTTCTGCTATTTGGTACAAGATTAGTGCAACTGCAAACGTATTCTTTAGTTCCCTTGTGTGTTCTTTCAGATGGCAATGAGATCTTTTGGTTATATAAGACTTGGTATGATAACGTGCATTGGCTAGGCTGCATGGATACAGATAGGTGTATTGGCTTCAGCCCGATACGGATAAGTGGATACGCCATTTCCTTCTAAAAACCGATACGTGGATACGTTTTTTAAAAGAATCAATATAGTGCTTATAATGGTATAGAAACTATAAATTAGGTTGTGATTGTATCCTTTTGTACTAAATTTAAGTATATGCAACCCTATAAGAGCACAATATTGAGTCAAGAGGCTATAAGAGGGAATAAAAGAAAAGCTAGAAGTCACTGATCTACCAAAGCAAAAGGTGAGAGAGTAGTTCAATGTATCCGTCGTGTATCCGTGATGTATCGGTATCGGATACGTATCCGATACAGATACGGCACCCTCCTTCAAGTATCGGGGTAGCATAGTGCATTGGCATGCTAGCAGTAGCATTACTCTGTTGTGATCTGTTCCTTCCGCTCATTTTGTAAACTACAGCAGTGTGCATTTGAACAAATCTCATAATCCAACATCTTTATCACCACTAGTGTTTTATGATGCATGGAACCTATGTATCAGAAATTTGATTCATACAATAAAGATAATCAACCAGATTAGCATGTGCCACTGTTGCATTAAATCACTGTTGCCCTTTATTTCTATAAATAATTAAATATACAGGTATGACACCCAGAAAGGCACTTGGATATCAATTTTGAGGATCTATACTTGATATTTCTACAATTTGCATTGTTTACCTTAGCATCTTCTGCATAATTTGCTTCTTCATAACATCTGCTGATTTATATGGTTACTATTTTTTCACCAGGTGTTCTCCAAGCATGACAGCTCTGATGAACCATCTATATCTGGTGGAACAAAAATCTCCTCAAAACCTGGCAGCAGCATTGAGCCACAGACTGAACCAACACTGACAATGCTTTGCAACATGGATAACACTAAGGAACTACCTAGATATGATTCAGAGTTTGGACACACTATCAAGGAATAACTGCATGTGGCTCTGTGCACTCTGTGTAGCTGTGGACGCTCCCTTGGATGTGGAGACATGTGCCTCTCTAAGGTCTTTGCTGCGCAAGTGCGCAACCATCCTTGCCACAAAGTCGTAGATGGACGACGAGGTGGTAATGCTGAATATACTGATGGCAATATCTGGAAGATATTTTGGACAGTATGAAAATAGATGTGACTAGTAGATTATGATGTTGCCATGAAGCATTTTTTGCTGCTATGTGTCCTGCTTGGTTGAGAATATTTTAAATCATATAGGTTTGATCTAATATAATGGGCCCCAAGTAGGAACTTGCTGGGGTAGGAAATGCATTTCCGCAAGTTCCTGAAACCTGCAGTGTTTGGCTTTTAAGCACATGGGCATGCAAAATGCTTGGTATATGGTTTATTGCGTTGGACTGTCGGCATTGCAAAATTTGTATATTCACTTTGTTGGCCTTGCAAAATTCTTGGTATTGTTCACTGTGTTGTAAGCTCACGGGCTTAAAAAAAATTCTTGGTATATGGTTTATTTTGTGCGCTTGCAAAATTCTATGTCCATTGTGTTGGGCTTCAAAAATTCTTCAATATCATGAGTTCGTGATTTGGATTACCCGGCTCACCCCTTTTTGTGAGATTCTTCGAATAAGCAATGAAAGAACACTTATTTCGGACTACAAGGCAAACAAGAAAATTTACACCCGGCCCCGACCAAAGCGTGATGAGTGTACCAAGAAATTCTAAGAAAACTCGAGGCAGGAAACAAACAGCAAATATGGTGAACAAACAGCGCAGCTCATGTGTTAAAAAAAGCATTGCTCTAGAATTTAGCTTTGCCCACTTTCTAGTTCACGACCCGGCAGTTCTTCCTGATCTCCCCGTCCCGGCCGGTCTTGACCCCGATGCTCGCCAGCTTCACCATGGCGGCGGCGAACTTCTTCTCCCACGTCCCATCGGGCTTGGCGAAGTCGCTCACCATCTTCGCTGTCTGCGCCGACGACATCAGCGTGGCGTCTGAGGTGAAGAGCACCTTCCGGTCTAGCAGGTTCTTGTAATACTGGTTGTCCAGCAAGTTCGGCGTGACGGAGTCCTCCGCTACCACCGGGTCGTTGCCGACGCCCGGTTTCGCCGGGCACTGCCTCTTCAGCTGGTTGGCCAAGGTGGAATCCATGTCGGAGCCGGAGGTGAGGCGCTCGAAGACGAAGGACGAGCAGTGCGACCGGCCGACGGAGTGCGCGCCGGAGAGCACGACGAGGTCCTCGACGGTCATGCCCTTGTCGGCGAACCGGGCGGCGAGGGTGTCCAGGCGGGTGAACGGCGGCGGCAGGACCCCCGTCTGGGACTCCTGCGACCGCCGCCCGTCGAGCCGCCCGCTGGGCATGGAGAAGCGGATCCGCGAACCGCTGAGGAGGCCCGATGCGTCGCGCGCCGCGAAGGCGACGACGTCGGCGCAGGACACCACCCCGGGGCAGGCCTTCTCCAGGGCGCGCTTCGCCGCGTCGATCACCTCGTAGCTCCGCTGGCTGGGGTCGTTCGCGGCGCCCTTCTTCTCCGGCCGTGGGTTCCCCGGCGTCGGGTCGAGCAGGATGGACGCATCACAGCCCTTTTACGGATCGACGTGTTTGCATCAGATTCATATATACAATACAAGGTGGTTGCGAGTGTTTTGGACCTTTTGCCAAGTGTTTTGGGCATTCGGCAAACTGCTGATTTCCGTAGTGATATTTATAAACATGGTTAAAGAAAATTCGTTTCGTTTCAAGAAGAATGTTGCTTGTTTTGGGTTATCTGCCAGGGGCGTGCATGGTTACCTCGACGAAGCAGTCGTGGAAGAGCATACGGAGGAGGCCGGCGCCGAGGCCGGGGTCCCTGCGCACGGCCTTCTGCACCTCGGCCCTCACGATGGCTTCCGCCTTGGGGCAGGTCTTCTGGTAGAAGCCCACCTGCAGTCCCTGGCACGCCGCTGCCAAGAGCAGCCCACACGAGACTAAAAGCCATGGCCTAAAAGCAGCAGTAGCCATAGTCGGCGCGGCAACTTTAATTTGGAGGAACTACTACGCTAATGACTCTGAGACTACTACTGTATAGTCACGGTGAAGAGGCACTTTGTCAGTGGGAGCGCGTGCAATTTATACATCGGGGATAGGGTTCACGCTTGTTATTCTCCTGCAACTAACCTTTGTTTACCATCTAGGGCCGTGCCCATATACGGCATCGGCATCTACTGTGTTTTCTATTGACTGGACAGTGAATGCTTGGGCTTGGATTTTGTATGGTTATTTACATCGAAAGAAACAAACCAGCACGTGTCGCAAAAAGATTCCACACAGAAGTATAGTGAGTTTGTGGGTCACTGTAAAAGGTAAAACACGCATGCCGACATATGGAAAGCTAAGGCGCTAAGCTACGGAGAGAGCGAGAGGGGGAAAACGATGTAGCTAATTTGCGAAACAAACACCTCCTTAAGTTATGTTTTTCAAACCAACTTAGCATCCATATATTCTTTTGGGGAAACAAGAAAAAAAAGACTCCAACAGTTTATAACAATCTAACTTGGCAAAACTAGAAAGTTGTAAAACTCCCCTCCGCACACGCATATATCCGCGTGCCGATCCGGTTGGCATCGGCGTTTCTCCCACATGTCAAGTCAAGTGAGAGGGTGAAAAAAAAAATAAAGAATAGATAAGGTTTCCTGATGCTAATGTATAGGAAAGAAAAAATAACTTCGCAAGTTAAAAATAGCTCTTGGAGATGCATGCTATTGTAGTTTGACAAATATTTTTGGAGTTAGCAATCACAAGATTTGCTAAGTAAAAAAATAACAAACTCTCAAAGATGCTCCCAGAGCAGAGCAGGTACGTGAAATTCAAACGCTAGTGGGCGTAGACGAAAGCAGGCGGCCGCATGTGCCGTGTACCTGTGTCTATTTATTATTGTCATATCTTTTCAGGAATTAAAAGGTTTGTTGGGCAACTTGACATATATTGTACTTCTTTTTATTGGGAAGGCAAAACAGTGAGTGTTTCTTTCGTACTGTTTTCTCCTAACAAAAACACATTGTTCAATAATAGGACTGATTAAATAAAGACTAAGTGTATAAACACTTCACTTTGTAACTGCATTGTATGGCTGCGCTGCGTTGTACGCATATCTATAAATTAATGGCCAACTGGGCCAGGCGCTTGGTGAATTTGGCCTGTCTCAAGCAAAACACGGCCCGATCAACATCGTGCCTGATTTCAGTGATTTGGAGCAACTCAAGAGTAGGCTAAAAAAATCTCTCCCAAAACTTTTTATTGGGGGCTTTACTGAACATTTCTTTCCCCAAAATCATGTAATGCTACAGCACATCCCCAATAATACTTCCCCAAAATTTCGAAACTGACCATGTCATCGCTGAACCCTTCTGTTCAGAACTGAAATGAAGCTACTCCATTATACCTCGCGCTGCCATTGGTCTTGTTAATATCATAGTATATGCTATCATAGTATATGCTATCATATCACCATCAAATAGTCATATTGGCAAAGAAACGAAGAGAGCGGGAAGGAACGTGGCTGCCTGCATGTCTCGGTGAAGCTTCCGACGGGCTGCAGTAACTAGCGCATCTGGCTTCCCTCTTCTCCGTATCCATTCGTTCGCACTCTTCTAGAGTTCCAGCGTCAATTCGACATGGCGCCTTGGAACAACAGCTCCACCAGCATGGACGGCCACTACTACAGAAAATATTTTTAGGAGCGAGCGAAATCGCATTTGTAAGTGCGGGTGTGAAACCCACTCCTAGATGTCGCTTTTAGAAATAGCAGTTTCTAGGAGTGGGTAAAACGCCCGCAACTGCAAAAGCATTTCCAGGCACCAAAAAGCCGCAAGTCGCGCAATTTTTTGCGTAAAGTCGCGCCGTTATGCGGTCTACGGGGTTCGAACCCGCGACCTCCACCATCGTGCGAAGCCTCCTCTACCACTACACCACACACTCATATGTATCCATATCCAGTTTTCATTCTACTCATATTATACTACACTGAGTGTAAATCATTTTTTAGGCTTTAAACGTATTCAAATTAAAAACTTACCAATTATAAAGTTTCATAGCTTCTCAAGATCTACAACTTTCATTTTGGGAGTTTCTCCAATCGCGGTCGTTTACGAAATATGAATTTCAAAATTAAGAGATTCAAACTTAGTTTTTCGTTGACTATATGATTTCAATAAAAAAGTTGTAAACTACAAAGTTTCAAAACTTCTCAAGATCTACATCTTTCATTTTGAATGTTTGTCTATTTGAGGTCGTTTGAAAAATTCAAATTTTCAAATTTCAAAAATTCAGACGTACTGTACCTTGACAAAAGTAATTCAAACAAAAAATGGTTCAACTACAAAGTTGTATTACTTTTGAAGATGAACAAATTTTATTTTGGTCATTTTGTCATCCGGTATAGTGGTAGTAACATTCTTCACAAATCTTATACGTCTCTCATATAGTTTCATGAAACTAAATAAGAGATATAGGTTTCGCAAACAATCTCATAGTATTTTAAAATATTAAATAATATCAAATGAAAAACTGGTCAGCTACGAAGTTTTAGGTCTCATCGAGCTATTCAATTTTGATATAAAATTTGTCTTCATCCGAGATCATATGAAGAAGTTATGATTTTTTTTTCCACAGGACCATTTCTAGGATCGGGTGATGTCATCACCGCACCTAGAAATCCATTTCTAAGAGCGGGTGACATCATCACCCGCACCTGAAAATCATTTCCAGGAGCGGGTCATGACGTCACCCGCACCTGAAAATGATTTCCAGGTGCGGGTGATGGCGTCATCCGCTCCCAAAAATGATATTTAGTTGCGGGCCAACTTGCTACAGTGCTGCACGTTTTTTTAGATCGAACGTCAATTTCACCTGCTCTTGAAAAAAACGGGGCACTCTTACAAAAATTTTTTTAGTAGTGGGCGGTGCGGCCGCAGAGGCCACCACCATTGTTCGAGGTGCCGTTGGTGGCATGCACGGGAACGACTTGGATGCCCCCGCGTACGCCTTTTCTATTTATTTTAAATTTGTCCACTTTTATTTTATCTTCATTATTCCTCGAGTAGCTATCTTATCTTAAGTTCGTGATAATTTTTTGTCTTTTACATTATTTTTTTAAATTTTTAGATAATTTTACCTTCCATGATGATTGAACTATTCATCAAGACTATATTTTTTCTTTTTCCTTAAATATATTTTTTTTGTGTGTTTGACGAGTGAAGTATTTGGTAGAAAATAGTATGATTATAAATATATTGAATTGTTTATTGGCTTGTTGAGCCATATGTTTGCGATGCAAACTCATTTGTTCATGTTATTTGATATTTTATTCATTGTGTATAAATACCTTTTTTGTGTTGCTTTTTACCCAGGTTAGGAGGAGAAACCCCTACATCGTTTTTATATATTTTTTATTCGGACCCATTTGATTGTATCCAAATGGGAGTCGAACCAGATTGTGTTGATACTACGGTGTTGCTCTAACCATTAGGTTAGAGACCCTTTCATTGTTTTATGTGTTTTGCAATTTGTTCAAGGTATATATAGATATTTTTCTCCATCATTTCATATATTTTTATATAGATTTAGTCAAAGTTGTTTCCCGGGAAGTGAAAACAACACTCTTTTGAACTAACTATGAGTATGTGTATTGCAATGCACATGCACACAAATTTTATCATTTTCATATGAATTTATATATAACGAATTTTCATCTCAACTTTTTGCAACAAAGTACATATATGGATAAATTACAAATGTGCATCATTTCATTTTTTCGATTTTTAAGTGTGTTGTTCGGAGTGATTTTCACGTTTCCACTGAAGACAGGGTTTGTTTCCCAAACAACATTTCATAAAATGATGAAATCATGAATAAATCACGAATAACTTTTAAGTCGTTGAGTTTGAAAATGTGAAAACCATATAAATAGATTTGTCTTGAAAATTACTTTAATAAGAATATACATATATAACTTTCTAATAAATATTTTTATGGAAAAGAGAAGTCAAAGTTGTGCTTTGGTGACCGTGTCGCTGTCCTAAACGACTTCTAATACGAAACCGGAGGGAGTACACAAGACACAGATCTCTATGTATATATAGGGGGTACGTGCTTTGCCCGCGCAGTTCGTCCAGTTGTATATAAACAATGCCAGATTGAAGAATCCAAGATTTTTTGTGTGGACGCTCAAATATACTTCTGGGTCTAGTACGCTTGTGCAAATTGATGTGCTGCAACAAGTTACTAAATCTCAGCAAAACTAACTGCACATAGCAGGATGAAATGGGTGGACCGGCGTCAAACATAGTCCAAGATCCAGTCACGGGACGAAACGTTGGCACGTGCTTGCAGGGCTGCTCGTTAACTTTGTTGGACGCGGTGTTTTTGGACAGTGAGCAGCGTCTGGACGGAATGGTGCCCATTTTTGTTTATATCAAAATATAAAGATAAGTTTACAAGTGCTACAGACGCGCTGATCTAGGCTACTCATGTTGACGAGGGAGAGAGAAGCGTACGGGCCTGGGAGCAGTGGTCACCAGAAGTCTCACACACCTCAGTAGGAGGTCTCAGGTTCAAATCCTTTCAAATGCGAATTTTGAAGGGATTTTTCAGAAAATTTTCTGGACTGCTGGGCCAACGCATACTGAGAACTGGTGTCCGAGGTCACCTCTTCAAAACAGGCGTGTGAAGTGTGAGTGTAGAGGTAGGATTTAGGTTGCGCATAGATGTGTGAGTGTGGTATCTGGTGCGTGTGTGCGGACGGGGTATGCCTATGTGTAAATTCGGACACTACAACTTATACTCTCGTAAACGGAGTATGCCTATGTGTAAATTCAGATACTACAACTTACACTCTCGTAAACAAGGCTATATTAAAAGAGAGAGGACATCTGTAGATGTGCCATTTGAGTATTCATGTTTTGGCAAGTATAATACTACATATATATATAAGAAGTTTTATAGGTAATTTATTTTTTAGAAAGACACCAAAAAGTGTTTCATATTTGATTTATATCAAAGAAAACAATTAGAAGTGCAAAGGAAGGACAACTTGACACAAAACGACCCAAGAAAATAATATTACATTGAAGAGCTCTATGATCATCTTCTTCCTTCGATTGTTCGTTGTCCACCGGAGCTTGAAAAGTGCGGTAACAAGGAAATGAGCAAATGCAAACACCATCGCCACACAAGACTTCAAAGACTGCAAAAACCACTCGTTGCTTACAACGAGATCTAGCAACGGCTGAAAGAACATCGGCTGGGGCAACACCCTAAGCAACGTGAGCTTGCAATCCTTCATCACCAAAACAGAGGGTTGAAAAACTGGATCCTGACGTGGAACACATGAAAGAAAGAGATCAAAGTCGCCACAACAAAAGACAACCAACTGCATCTCCTAATTGACATAACAACTAGAAAGATCTAGAGAGAACCTACACATTTGGCAGAACCAACTCTCACTGGCCCTTCGTCGGCGCCAGATCGGACGTCGTCGAAGTAGGGAGAGGACGGAGAGACCTTTTTTCATAACGTCATCGTCACCACCACCTTATTGATGTCGCTAGAAATCAAATTTAGAAGAAAATAAAAGACTAGATTTACGAAGGAGACGAGTCCCCGCTCCTCTGCGTACCGGTAGGACCACTTTATAGGTGCAATGTTATGTTTGATTTTTTACGTGTGTCCGTGCTTCGCTAGATGGGCCTGTCTGAAATCCCTTCAGATCTAACGCTCCTTGTGTGTTCGCATTTGTGATGGGCCTTCTAACGTTTACCCGCATCGCTGTGCTAAGATGCTCTTCAAATTTGACCTGATACACACGGAGACCAGATAATTCAGGTAACTGTAAATGGTCGACAATATGACGATACAGGTCTTGAGTTGAAGTCTAGAAAAGTTTTTGCCTTGTATTTGTTGCAGTCCAGATGAAAATTCATCTGAATATCGATGCAAAGTCAATAAATTAAGTGTTTTCTAATTATTTTAAGTGTTTCCGAGTGCAATCTGATATGGAAAATCCAAGTAATTTCTCTTTTGTTTCAATCTATTATAATGAGACTTTAACACTCATTTTAAACATAGTGAAATTGTATTCTACATATCATAATTCTCGCTGGACCTGTTTCAGTAATAATGTTACAGAAGAAAGTAAATCCTATGTTGCTTTCATCACGACACTTTTGTGTTTATAAAATAGGTCACTGGAGGTGAAGCCGACGGAGAACGGCAATGGTGTCTTCATCACTGCAGGCTTGGCCGGGGTCTTCACTCTCTTCAGCATTGTAGGCCAGTACATAGCGCTGGTTTCTTGCTGATTTTGAAAACCGATAGTCAAAGCTTTGCAACTTGAGATTTGAGAATCTTATACTGAATATGTGCATTGAAGGAGTAACGGTTTCTGTAACAAAACAATTATGCATATTTGTCGACGGCAAATCACAACCTGCTTCTATCTTCCGAAAAATCTTCAACTATACATTTTCGAGAGAAAAAAAGAAAGTACAACAAGGTTTTTTTCTGCAATTAAACGGGGTCACTTAATTAGGCCTCCTCCAAAGGTTGAGCTAGTTGCTGGCTCGTAATGCTGCCACGTCAGTGCAAGAGATAATTCATCCATCAGAAGCAACTTCTCTGCAGTACTACATAGTGCAGTTGAGTCACTGACATGTGGGACCGGATCCACATGTCAGTGACTCAAAATTGCCCCTCCTTACTGCAAAGGAGCCCCGTCACATCCATTAGTCCGTCTCTTTCCTCAAGTTACGGTGGGCCCCATGAGTGAGTTTTTTTAAATGTAGTCACACCCACAATCCACATACCTCCTCTTCCATGGCGGTCTGCCAGAGGAAGCTAGCGCCGCCAACACCACCCAACGCGCCTTGCGTGGCATGGGCGAGCCGCGCACCCTCGGAACCCTGGTGCGGATGTCCATTCTCCGCCTCGGCTTGCTCGAGCCCAGCAAGGTCATTCGCGCTCTGCCTCGCCTCGCGCATCGGTACCAAGCCTCACCTAGCCCCGCAGCTCAAGCACGTGGGCCTGCATGAGACATGGCAGCATGGCCGCATGGTCAACGGAGTTCAGCTGGCCAGTGGGCAACGGTCTCTATGGAGCCATTCCCACCTCCTCGGCTTGAGCTGCGACCCTGTCGCATCCGTCTGCAGTACTGTTGTCCGCGTTCCGCCTTGTCTTATGCACCCGTCGCCAGCCTTGACCCAAGCGGGCGAGGCCGTCCGTGCTTTGCTCGCCGTGCTCATCGGCCGCCGTAGCTGGTTCTGGTTCGGTCGTCTAAGCTTCGCTTCGTCAGCGCATCGACGCCCATCACTGCTCGTGGTCTGTACTTGCAGATGGGGAAATGAAGGAGAACCCCCCGTTTGGCTTACCTCAGCTTGGCTTATCTCGACTTATTTTCTCTCACACGATACTATTCAATCTACCAACCGAACACTATTCTTCGTATCAGCCGAACAGGCTCAGAGACGATGGAAAAGATGAGTTGTGCGTGAAGCAGGCCTCATGAGGGCCTCGTATTGCATTCGAGCTAAGCGCCGAAACAAGAAACAACTCCTCTCCCATCCCTTCTCTCTCCCCCATGCCTGTGAAATGCTGAGCGAGCTAGCTTATGTGCTACCATTGGAGGGGGACTTAGGAAGATCAGATCTCACTGTGGACAAACCCCAGTGCCCCTCATGCACCGCAACACTTCATCAGTTAAGGCGGGATACCACTTCTTTTTCATATTTACTACCTTCATACTTAAACAGGTGATGTTTAGGACAAACTAGTTAGTTAAAAAATGAACTAATTTGTTTTCCTAAACATCATATATTCAAGGACAGAAGGAGTACTTCATATATAAGTGATTTCCCGCAAATTTTTAAATTGTATGTATATGTACATCATACTTCTTCTAACTTTTAAGGTACTAAAATCTGATCATACCACTACTGAGGAACCGACCTTTCTGTAACATCCTAAAGGAATCGGCCCAACGAGCTAAGTGGGCTGGGTCACTTTCGCAGAACTGTGGGCCGTGGTGTAGCGCCGCAGTAATGCAGTGCAGATGGGCTGGTGTAGTTACTGTAGCACATCGAGACAAGATGGTTTAGTGCCAACTTGTTTTCTGATTAGAAGAAGAGCCAGCTTATTAAATGCTGGTTCTGGAAAGCCTGTCAACACAACTTGAACCCTTTTTACTTGAAGCGAGAACGGAAGTGCTAGAGGTTAACTAGCAGGTGTGGCCCATTCAACTTGTAGAGTGGGTCTCAGCCATTATCCATCTCGGGCTAGGTCGTTCCACTTTCGTCTTGGGGCACAAAGTACATTAGTACCGGTTTCCTTTGCACCTGGTATTAAAGGATGTATCTAGTACCAGATAGAAATGATCCACCCCGCAGTGTCCCCCATGACCTTTAGTACAGGGTGGAATCTCTACCCGCTACTAAAATGAGTCGTTTAATACCGGGTGGAAATAACCACCAGCCCCCAGGCGCGGCCTCCTTCCCCTTATTTTACTTTCGATGCATAGACTTCACCTCACAAACTATCTCATTTATCCGTCTCCAATTCCCTATCTCTTTTTTCTTCTTCCTCTCATCCTCCAGCTCACATATTTGTGCTTCTTCTACAAGACCGGATCGAGCACTGGGAGGGGTGCTGACGGCTGTTAAGTACCTCTTTTATCTGTCAATATTCTCATAAATAAAGGAGCAAACTGCATTTCTTACATGCATTTTAGTTAAGAATAATGTAGTTCCACTTGTCATTGAAGATTATTTGTTTGCAAAAAATAATCACAAAAGGAGTGAAAAACCCACCTTCTATGATCCATGCATCGCCATGTCAGCTAATGAGCTGTAGCCACACTGGATTCCACATGGCCACGCCACATCACCGATCCATGGGAGGCAACCCCTGCTGAATTAGAGCGCGACACATGGACGACACATGGATTGAAGGGCCCACGGGGACCCAAACTGACTCAAAATGTTACACTCACCCAGGAGCTACCCGAGGGCCCACATACCAGTCATCATGCCAAAGGAGAGGACGAATCGGGCCCATAGGGTTCGGCCGAACCGAACTAGTGGTGGTTCATTTTGTCCTTATACGTGTTTGTTACTCATTGGTCCTAAAGGCCATTCCGGGGCGTTTCGCAGCGAGTTGAGGCTCAAACCCGGGGTGTACTAGACCTATAGATAGAAGGGGCGGGGGTTCATTCGAAGCACACACATTTGGCTCTCTCTTCACCTGGGTACACCTATGTCCATGAATGAATCCGCAAGCGCACAGATATACCGCTATAGCACTTCACATAAGGAGTATTCCAAAGGGTATAAAATCCAAGGAACATAGAGAGATCTAGCTCTAGACCTATCTATGGTCTAATAAGGACACCACTCTATAGGATGGAATGGGTGGAAAGGATCCGATAGGTAGAAACAGAATCTAGAACAGCTTCTCAGGTATATAATCACTCACTTTGGGCGACACGCCACGTCACCGATCCAAGGGAGGCAAGCTCCGGCGAATCAGATGGCAACACGTGGACTGCAAAAGATAGGAGGGCCCACTCGGGGAGCAAACCGACACAAAATCTTATACACACCAAGGATGTACCCAAGGACCCACATGTCAGCTAGCTAGAAAAAGAAGTGGACCAACCGGGCCCATAGGGGTTCGGCCGAACCGACCTTGGGTCGGGTGATCCTAGCCTTCCCCGTGGTCCAAGGCTTCATTTCTGGGGTGCTTTCATTGCTCCTCAGTGATCCTCCCAACCTATAAATAGAATGTGGGGGATAACCCCCGGGGTGCCACACGAAGGGACCCTACGACATATCTGCATGAACGGCATGGGCCCACACGTGAGCACTCGGTGCGGGCGCGTGGATCAGGAATGTGGAGGCGCTCGGAGAAATAGATTCCCTTAGATAAAGACTAGTTGGTTAGGATAGATATTGCTTGTACTCAAAGGAAGATCTTGTATAACCGACTAGGATAGGTCCCACGAGATCTGTAACCCTACCCCCGAGCCTATATAAGGGCGGTAGGGACCCCCTCCAAAACAAGTCCAATCCAATTCCCAATCGCGGAACGCTCAATACAACCACTGAACACAGGACGTATGGTATTACGCATCCTTGCGGCCCGAACCTGGATAAACCCCTGTGTCCTTTGTTCACCATCTAGCTCCAGTCTCGACGATCCCCTCCACACAATCTACCACCATAGCCTACCCTATGGTGGACTGCCATTGTACCGATAGTTGGCGCGCCAGGTAGGGGTTCGCCGCGATAACTGGCGAGCTTGATGGCCGCAGTCAATATCCCAGCTAGCTGCCTCGCTCTCACCACGTTGGGAGCGAGAATCCCTTTCGGGAGAATCGATCCCGTCTCTGCCATCGACAAGCGGGCGACCGGCTACGTGACTCCTCCTCGGGGTCACATCATCATCAGGGAGATACCATGCATCATCTCCGACACCACGATCACCGTGGATAAACCCTCCGGAGCGGTCTCTAAACCGCTCACAGGAAACATATCGGTTTCCAGATCCAATCTGGAGAAGCCTAAGGCCTGCCGAGTCTTCTTTGGCACGCCACCGCCAACTTGGAAGCCACGTCTCCCGGTTGAAGGTCTGACAGTAGAAGGATCCTCTGATCCTCCCGCATGTGATCTGGTCCAATCTATGGATCGGGTCATTGCCACATGGCCGACACTATCGCAATCTGCGAGGCAGCCCTTGGCACCCCGCAGGCTGAGAGCTTTCCATACAGGTTGATGAGCACCATTGCCTCCGTCATCTCGGAGATGGTGAAGAAAGATCTATCCGCGTCCTCCTTGCTTCAGCTGGTGGAATACCACTTGGATGAGGACCGGCCGCGCTTTGTGTCGATGGTTATCACTCCCCTGGAGGGTGACGACCGCGATGCGTCCCTCTTCCCCATCTTGGAGGAAGATGGGCAACTTGGCGACTGGACCACCGACAAGTTTGGAGATCTGTGCCGGCCAAACTACTCGGCCAGGTGGCCTGATCCTAGCTCCAACTCGTGGGGTTGCTTCACATCCTTGAGAGCAGCCCTTGGCCTCAAGGATAGCTCTGAGACCCTCGGATCGACCGACACCTCGGAGATCCAATCTACCGACGTCTCATCCTCCGAGTCCTCTAATGGCAGCCGAGCGCTCGCCTTCGGCTACGCGGCGGCAGCCGTCAACGCGCCTTCGGTGATCTCAGAGGATGAGCGCACTCAGGATGGAGAGACGACTGCTCAGAAAACCGAGCGTCTGAGGAAAAATGCTGACCGTGCGCGACGGCGCTTAGAGGCAACTGCACCAACTGACACCGAGTCGACGAGGATGATGGAGATGAGTATGACCACTCAGATTCTAGCCCGTCATGCCGGAGGCGGAGGCGCCGCACTCGACGCACCCGCAACATATGCCCCTGCAAGTTAGAAGATGACTACACTGTTGATTTCAGTGGACACAGGGTCTACGCGACCCCAAAGGAGAACCTCATCATGCTGAATGAGGAGCTTGAGAAGATGCTCGCAGAAACGCCGGGCCTACGACCCCTACAAGCTCAGGTGCAAGCCACCGCGACCCAGGCCAACCAGATTGATCCCTCCCCACTAGTTGCGCGAGGAGAGACGGGAGGCACGCGCAGACTGCGACGCAAGCGAGCATGCCGCGATGACGGCAAAGACTTGTGTGAAAGGTTCCGCACCTGCGAGGCGAGGCACACCATCAACCACCATGCTCGAGAGTGCCGCCGCCACAAGTCGGAACGCTACTGCGACTATGACCGGGAGTACGAAACTCTGAACCGTCATGGCAGGCGTAACACGAACCCGCCCTCCAACTCACGCAGTGCATACGAGGACTACTCGGATGACTACGGGGATTCCGGGGAAAGCTACAGCTCCTACGAGCGGCCCGCCGACAGACGCCGCAGATGTCGAGAGGATGCACCATCCTACGATGGCTTCCTCTCCCTCATGGTGTGGCTGCGCAGGGTAACCTGTGAGAGCCTGTGTGGTTTGAGGACTGGTGGATGGTCGCTTCCTGGTGTGATGAGTGATTGACAACGTTGTGTGGACTGACTCTTGGCTAAGTATTGCAGGTGCAGGCTGCGGCTTGATTGGTGTTGGTGCAGGTGAAGAACAAACGTGAAAGGTCTATGCTAGTGGGCCTCCAGGTGTCGAGAAAACAAGTATGCTTGGTTCAAGGGACCCGGTGGCCAGCGGGATCGAGTGCGGGCAACATGGTGGCAAGAACAGCAAGACGAAGTCATGTACGGTTTCTTGGTTGATCCTCAAAACCAAGGTCGAGCTCGGATGACCGTGGGGGCCAAGTCATGAGTGGAGATTGGCGGGAGGCCACGCCAAGTCTGCGGGGTTTCTAGTGGTTCACCACAAAACCATTGAGTTTTTTGGCTGAGCCAGAAAGAGAAGGTCGAAGACTGAAGTGCTTCAACACTAGGCCAGTGTGACCGGTGGGTACCGGTCTGACCGTGAGGAGCACTGGTCTGACTGGTGTGTGCCGCGAGCTTCCAGACACTTCGAAGCGGAGGACACGCGTCGGGATCGCAAGGCTTGCGTCGAGGCTAAGCAAGGTGTGGTCGCCGGGCATCCGTTCGATGGTGCTACGACAAGGATTTCCCAAAGTTCCCTTTGGGGGCGTGTATCTTAGTATTATGTAATAGGGGTAGTTTTGTCTTTCCGTTGCCTCCATATAACCCAAGTGGAGAGAGGATGACAGCTATCTCTTGGAACCCTAGCTCATTTACTTTGTTATTTTCCCTTCCTATTTTCCTTAGGATTTTCTATAGGACTAGCTTGAGAGCTTCATGGTGAGATCTTTAGAGAGGGATGGATGATCGGGAGGCAAGCTAGACCTTGTATGAATCTTTCTTGGTATGTATAGAAGGTTTGGCGTGATTCCTCAAGGCCTTTTGTTGTCTCTCCCCTTTTCCCTTTTTGGTGATTTTCGGAGCCTTTTCTTGGCGATTTTTGTTTGGTGGATGTGAGGCCTCTTCTTTGCGGTTTTGGTTGGGGATGTATACTTGAGCCCCTCATGGTTCTTTTCTTTGTACTCCCCCTCTCAAATCCGTGGGAAAAGGTGCTCGATTTGGGGTTTTTCCTTAGGTTTCGGGAAGAGGTGTTCTTGGTGTAAATCCTTCGATTCCTCTTGATTTAGCGAGTTTTGGAGGACAAAATCTTAGGTCTGGGATGCCCATGTGGTACTCCTAGTATCCCCAAAGTCTCGTGCAAATCCGTAGAGTTCATCGGGAGATCGGGAAGGTTGTTTGGAAGGGTTGACCCGCGGCTCTCTGTTCATCCCGAGCTGCCCAGACCTGACTGCTCTGACCGGTGCTAGTGACTGGTCTGACCGGTGCAAGGGTCCTGTGGGTTTTGGCTCGGTTGAACGGCTGGACGTGTAGAGCTTTATCCTGTGGTGTTTTTGTTCAGTTCTTGGCAGGTTTCAAGTTGGGTTCATAGGTTTTGTGGGGTTTCCAGTTTCCCTAGGGTTCATGTTTTCGAGGTGGTTTTTGTTCTAGGGTCTAGAGGAGTCACTGAGGCTTCCTGGAACATTTATGTGCAGGTGTTGTGTCCACTGGTCTGACCGGCGCAGTCCACTGGTCTAACCGGCGTCACCAGTTTGACCAGCTGCTCCATCGGTCTAACCGGTGTGGCTTAGGCAGCAGGCTGTGCAGTTTTCCGCTGCATGTGTGTGTGGTTGAGTAGGTTGGTAGTGATGTTTGTTGCTAGGGTCAGTAGCACTGCAGTGGATATGTGATCTTGGCAAACTTGGGTAGTTTGAGTCTGAAGGATCGGATTGGCGACCAGAGAGGGGGGGAGCGAATGGGAGCTGATAAAAATTCTTCTCAAGAACTCGGCCTATACCCGAAAATCACTTCTGAAGAATCCCGCACACACTTGCCAAGATCACGTGGTCACAACGGACCTACTGACCCTAGGAACAAGTTAGAACAAGCCTAGGAACAAAGCGGAAGCAGGCACAAAAAGAACCGAGAGAAAAAGCTAGCGCGACGCAAACTGCAGCAGAAATTGTCGGAACTACCGACCCCAGGTCGGTACTACCGATATGGGCTTACTGGCACCTAAAAACCAGGTTATCGGTACTTCCGGCACAGGGTCGGTACTTCCGACCTCGGGTCGGTACTACCGATAAATACGCTTTGGCAGCTGAAAACCAGGTTATCAGTACTACCTGGACAGGGTCGGTAGCACCGCCCCCCCTAAAAATTCATCCCGCGAAACAGCCCTAAACTTTCGATCGATGGATCTCCCAAACCACTTGGAGTCTTGAGACAAAATTTTGGGGAGATGATGAGCACCCCAAAGGGAAGATATGCCCCAAAAATTTCGGTCTCTAACTCCATAGAACTCCCAGAATCGCGAATCCTTGCCAAGAACACGATGAACCAGGGTTCATCCGAAATCCTCAAATCCAAGGCCAAATCCGGAGTTTGAGGGGTCAAGATCAAGCACAAAGATGCACAAGACATCTATCCATGATCCCCACAAAGAAATCCGAACCGAAACACCTCAGAATCGGAGGAACAAGCCACGCACGAAAATCCAACGAAAATAGTCCAAAAAAGAAACGAAAATCACACGAGCTACAAGAAGGAAATCAACGCAACCAAGAAAGCTTCCATACACTCGGAGGTCAGATTCTCTACAAAATGGTGAAGAAAATCTAAGCCTATGGAGCAGGGAAATGAGAAGCAGTCCAGCCGGATGGTTTGCCCAGAAACCCTAGAGCTATATATATGAGTCCCCCTGGGTTGGGCAAATGACCAAGCTACCCCTAGCACTTAAACTAAGATACAATCCCCTCAGGGGCAATATGGTCAAGTAGCACTCCTCTTCATCAGACGGCCACGCCTTCTCCACAGTCCGCGTCCTCCCGACGCAAGCCCTGTGATCCCGCCGCGTGTCCTCTGGCATCGAAGCTTCTCGGCGCGCCCGGATCCCGTCTCCGCCCGACGAGCCTCCGGTCTTGGTTTTGTGGCTCAACCAAGTAACCCGGCAGTTTTGTGGTGAACCGCCGCAAACCCCGCGTGCAGATTCCAGTCGTGAGCCGCTACCCTGCATCGGCTCGAGTCGACGACTTCGTCTTGCTTTTCTTGCCACCATGCGGCCCGCACTTGACCCTATTCGGCCACCGGGTCCATCGAGCCGAGCCTACTTGTCTCTCCACTCCTCAGAGGCCCCGCAAGGCTAAGACCTTTCGCGCCCGCTCTTCACCTGCACCAACACGAGTCAGGCCGCAACCTGCACCTGCAATACTCGGCCAAGAGTCAGTCCACACCACATTGTCAATCACTCATCACACCAGGGAGCGACCATCCACCGGTGCTCAGACGCTCCGGTCCTCAATCTCCCCCTTGATGAGTGCATTGACAACACACATAGTAACCAATTCAGAGAAAGAGAAAAAGAAAAGAAACGAAAGAAAAACTCAAACAGGTGATCAAAAGCCAAACAAAAGCCGAATCAAGATCACTTGAGAGAAAAACATCTCGGTCCCCTAAGACAAGGGCAACGGCTCGACACAACCGAGATAAAATGCTCCAAAATTGCCGACTCCTCAAGGTAAGGCAAAAAGGCTCGACACCATCGGCAAAAAAGCACCACTAAAATCAGGTGACAAAGAGCTCCAAAGCTCCCCCTGAATGCATGAAATGGGTACTTTCCTCCCCAAAGCAAGAATTGGGTACTATCTCTCCCCCTTGTTGGTAATGCATGAATCAAGCCTACAAATGTAAGCATGTGATTCTCAAATAGACAAAGAGCACTACAACATGCTAAAAATGAGACATAGACAAGCAAGATAGCCACAAATTTAGTACAAGCATCGCCAACAAGATAGATATGGACATATATGCATGTGACATAGCCATGATCAAAATAAAGCATTTTTCAACACAAATTTCCCTCTCATGAGCATAGGACCTAAACATGGTCAAAATGAGCACAAACAACATATAACTCACAAACTTCATGCAAGGTCACAAATTCTCATCACAAGATCATCACAAACACCTATAAGCTATCTCATGTCATGTCAAAGCCACCGAGCTATGTGTCTACTTCTAAATATGAGACTTCTCATTGGTGAACATCATGCAACGGTTTAGCACCCAAGATAAGGAATTTAAAGCATAAATGACATGGAGGCATTTTTTTCAAGCACAAGTATTTCATATACCAATTTCAAGATTTACAAATTAAGCATGGTACATGAAGTGCCTTTGTGGCAAAAAGAAGCTTAGGCTTCTCCACAAGGTAACATGTAGGCTAAACATTCATGATGAAAAATGGGTCTTTGACCCCAAATGAAAAGAACATGGTTCCCAAGCACAAATTAAGCAAGATATAGCCATATGCACACAATTTGAACATGAGAGGCATTCAACTCACAAGAGAGGATCATATATGACATTTTCACAAAAGTAAGCCACCCACAAGCATATACATCCCAAAGCTACCAAGAGCATAGCTATACACCACATGAGCATCACTAACAAAGTCATAAGCTCATATCCAGCATATCATTGTTATCAAAGTATATAGGAGAAGCACATCTCTAAAGCATATGATACAAATGCAGTCTATGGTACAAAGATGCAAGCATGATATGATACATAAATGAAAATGCAACATGCATATGTACATCAGACTCCCAACCGAAGCTCAAAAAGGAAAAACCACACCAAGCTCCCCTCGCAAACAAGCAAATGTAGCTTGGTCCAAAGGCTTTGTGAGGATATCAGCGAGCTGATTTTCGGTTGGCACATGGATGAGGTCTATGTTTCCCTTCTCAACATTGTCTCTCAGGAAGTGGTACCTCACTTCTATATGTTTGGTTCTGGAGTGTAGCACGGGGTTTTTGGCAACACTAATGGCACTCGTGCTATCACACATGAGAGGAACATGGGTACACTCCTCACCAAAGTCACTCAGCGTGTATGTGATCCAGAGCAGCTAGGAGCAACAGCTAGCGGCAGCTACATACTCGGCTTCTGTGGTAGACTGAGCTACACTAGATTGTTTGCGAGAAGACCAAGAAACAAGCGAAGAAGCCAAAAACTGGCACGTCCCCGAAGTCGACTTCCTATCGACTTGACACCCCGCAAAGTCAGCATCCGAAAACCCAAGAAGCGAAAGAGAGGAGGACGCCGAGTACCAAAGACCGAGCTCAGGAGTGTATCGAAATACCTGAAGATCCACTTGACGGCCTGCCGATGTGAAGTCCTCGGCGACGCCTGAAAACGAGCGCACAGACACACAGAAAACTGAATGTCCGGCCTCGTCGCCATCAAGTACAAGAGGGAGCCTATCATGCTTCGGTACTCCTTCTGGTCCACGAGCTCTCCGTCCTCGTCCGCATCCAGCGCTGTAGTCGTACTCATCAGTGTTGACAGGGGCTTCGAGTCGTCTATCTTGACCTTCTTGAGGATGTCCTTCGTGTACTTGGCTTGATGCACAAAGGTTCCCTCCTTCGCTTGCTTGATCTGCAGCCCGAGAAAGAACTGCAATTCTCCCATCATAGACATCTCGAATTCTTTGCTCATGTCCTCTGCAAACCTCGCAACCAAAGAGTGAGACGAGCCGCCAAAAACAATATCATCCATGTACACCTGAACAATTAGGATATCATCGCCCTGCCTGAGGACAAAAAGAGTCTTATCTACTTTGCCCATCTCAAACCTCTTGCTGAACAAGAACCCCCTCAAACGGCCATACCAAGCACGGGGAGCTTGTTTCAGCCCATACAACGCCTTCCTCAGCCTATACACCCAGTGAGGAAACTCAGCACTCTCAAAGCCCGGTGGTTGCTTCACATAAACCTCTTCTTCTAAAAACCCATTCAGAAAGGCACTCTTCACATCAATTTGGTACAATTTGAACCCTTTAGCCACAGAAAAGGCTAGAAGGATCCTAATCGCTTCCAATCGGGCTACAGGAGCAAATGTCTCCTCATAGTCTATCCCCTCCTTCTGACAATAGCCCTGAGCAACCAACCTCGATTTGTTTCTCACCACCTCACCATTCTCACCCTCTTTGTTCTTCCACACCCATTTTGTCCCGATAGGTTTGCAATGTGGTGGTGGCTCTACCAACTCCCAAACTTGGTTTCTCTCAAAGTTCTCTAAGTCCTCATGCATTGCGTTCACCCAATTAGGATCAGAGAGGGCGTGTCCAATGTCTTTCGGCTCAAAGGTAGCAACAAAAGCCAAATGAGCAAAGCGAGAAACATTCCTGGACCTTGACCGTGTTGTACGTTCGTTGATGTCGCCGATGATTCTTGAGGGAGGATGATCAAGTTGAACGCGCCTCGGTGCCTCTCGTCTGGAGATGACCTCCCCCTCAGTAGCAGCTTCCACTTGATCTTTCTGGATCGTAGTCGGTGTAGGGGATGGGCTGTCTTGCACCATAGTCGTCGTAGTGGAAGTAGAGGGTACATGCTCGGCTGGAGCTTCACCATCATCACCATCGTCCTCTCCAGCATCATCCTCCTCATCCTCAAAGATCTTCTTGCCAATCTCGTCGTTACCTGCACACTCAAAAACAGACGAACTGCATGGCTGGGTCTCGTCGAAGGTAACTTCGCAAGTTTCCATGACTAGGTTAGTATCAAGGTTGAGCACACGAAATGCTCGAGAATGACTTGCATAACCCAAAAAGATCCCATCGGAAGACCTCGACTCAAACTTATCAAGCCTACCCTTCTTGAGAATAAAGCACCGACAACCAAAAGCCCTAAAATGGCTCACTCTAGGTGCTCGCCCGTGCATGAGCTCATAGCACGTCTTGTTCTAGAAGGCCCGAAGAAAATCCGGTTCCCAACATGGCACGTGGTATTCACCGCCTCAGCCCAATATCTCCTCAGAGTCTTATGCTCGTCGAGCATCGTCCGAGCCATCTCACAAAGGGAACGATTTTTCCTCTCAACCACACCATTCTGACAAGCCACATAGGGAGAAGAGAATTGATGTTCGAGACCCAAATCACGACAAAAAGTTTCGAAATGAGAGTTTTTAAATTCAGTGCCATTGTCGCTACGAATAGCTCGAATAGCATCTCCATTCCTCTCATTCTTCACCTCAAGATTAGATACCGGACAAAACCAAACGTCTCCCCCTTGTCAGCCAAAAAAGAAGACCCAAGCATAGCGAGAATAGTCGTCCACTATCACAAGGACGTACCATTTCCCACCTGCCGAGCATGCACGAGCTGGACCAACCAAGTCCATATGGAATAACTCGCATGGCCTCTCTGTCATATCAGATGTCAGAGGCGGGTGAGAGGTGGCGACTATCTTACCATGCCTACATGGAGCACATACCAAGTCCTTTTGGTATTTCAACTTAGGCAATCCTCGGACCAAACCTAGCCCACTCAAGCGTGACAACAAGTCAAAACTCAAGTGACCTAGTCTCCTATGCCATTTCCAAAGCTCCGCCGAAACACCAGCAACCAAACAACGAGAAGAGCCAACACACTGAGAAAAGTTGGCTCTGAAAATCTGACTCTCGGGGATGATCGTGCACACAAGATCACCTCGAGAATCCAAAACACGAGAAGCACCTATTTTGAAACAGACCTCAAAACCCTCATCAAGAAGCTGGGAAACCGAAAGAAGATTGAACTCCAAAGACTTGACGAGAGCAACACGCCTAAGAGTCACAGACTCGCTCACCTTCACCGTGCCCACTGAAAGCACTCTACCTTTCCCATTGTCCCCAAAAGTGATGTACTCTTTGGTCATCACCGGGGTGAGGTTGGAGAACCACCTTCGACCTCCGGTCATGTGTCGAGAGTAACCGGAGTCGATCAACCAAAAGCCCTCCAAGCCTCCCACCTGAAAATAAAAAATGAGAGCGAGAGTGAGCAAATGACTCAGCACTGGGGTTATTACAAAATGAATCAAACCAGTGCCGTGCCATTTGCTCAAAAGTGGGGTTAGCAAAATCCATCTTATCACTCCTAAGTGGAACACCCACACGTCTCCTTGGAGGACTACGCGTACCACGAGGTGGAGACCGTGGCCTGTAGCTCCTCTGAGATCTAAAGCTGCGATCGTTCCCCCATACTTGTATTGGCCACGAGCGAAGGAACGTCCAGCAAACTCGCCACGCCCAAGCCCAACATGCCTACCACCGTCTCTCTGTGGTGGCTCACCTCGAGGCACAAACTCACGCCTCTCCCGAGGGTAAATGGTACGCACCACACCCTCGCCCCTAGGCACCATCCTAGGCTCAGGCACACCACGAGAAGGGCGGTACCTGTCCTTGTTTGCCATCTCCCTAGCAAACCTCTCCTCACGCTTCCTCCTGAAGCAAAACTCAGCTAGGTGCCCATCCCTCCCACAATGCTCACAATGGAAGGGATTTGGTTTTGGCTTTGGTTTTGGGCTCTGGCTTCTCCTCACTCCGTTTCTCTCCCTTCTTCCCAAAGAACTCGTTCCCCAAGTCACTCTTGAACTTGATGGGTTTCTGGAAGTTGTCGGTGTGTGGAGGAAACACGGGTGGAGCTGGGGTTGTGTCTAGTCGGTTCCTAAGTGGGTTTGGCTTAGGAGCATAGGCATTTTTGTGGTAGGTTTTTGGTGGTTCTGGAATATCACCGATCTTCCCCTCATTCTCACCACTTCCCTCACCAACCTTATCTGACCCAAGCGCTTGCCCATCATAGCGCTTGTATGCCTTAATCATCATCCTGAGCTGAGGCTCGTGACCTGACAACCAACACATCATCTTCCTCAACTCATCATTCTCATCCTGCAAACGATCAACATAGTGTGCAAGCTCCAAATTCTTCACAGCATTTACTTCACAAGTAGAGCATGATGTAGGAATAGGAGCTTTCAAAGCAGCTTCTAGAGAGAGCATAAGCAACCGACACATCTAGTTTCTTATGCAGAACAGGACAAGAAGTGCAAGCACCAAGCAAGGAGGGCCTAGATTTCATCTCTTCTAGCTCAAACCTAAGCACATCTAGTTCCTCAACCTTGTAGGCATACTTTTCCTTAAGCACAGTCAAATCACCAAGAAAAGTGGAACAATCAGTGCATTCAGGTTCATCGGTCACAATAGGAGCAGACTTAAGAGAATCTATTTGAGCCCTAGCATCAACAAGCAAAGACTCTAGCTCAACCACCTTCTCCTTAGCCTCTCCAAGCAAAGACCTATACTCCCTCTTCTCCTTGTTGGTCTTTCTAAGCACATCATCACAGTTGTCAAGCAATTCATTCAACCTAGCATTCTCCGCTACCAAGAAGGAAGGATCATTGTTTACCTCATCCTCAGAGTCAGAGTCCGAGTCATCCTTGTTGTTCTTCTTGCTTGCGGAGCTGTGTGCCATGCCGCAAAAGCCTTGGGCGGCGAAGCGCAGGCCGTTGATGTTCTTGCTTGACCGCTTGCCCTTGTGCCGTTCTTCTTCATCACTTGAGCTAGGTGAAGAGTAGCAGGAGCTTGAGTCGATGTCGCTTGCTCCGGCAACCATCGCGCGCTCCTTCTTCTTGTGACCACCACTCCTCCTCGGCCTCCGCTCGGACTTGTTCTTGCCCTTGTGGTCATCCCTCGAGCGGTGCTTGTGGTCGGTCCTCGGACGGTGCTTGTGCTCAGGCTTGACCTCCATGGCTTCCGGGCACTCAGCGATAAAGTGCTCGTGCTTCCCGCACCGGTAGCACATGCCCGAGGTCCTCCGAGCGTTCTTTCGGTTCGTGTACATGCGCTCGAACTGCCTGCTCAACAATGCGAGATCCTCCTCGCCCAGCACGTCGAACTCCTCATCTGGCATGGACACAAGACAAGACAAAGAGAACTGTCTCGAAGACATGTTAGCGTTAGTCCTTGGTCCAGAAACGAGAGCCAGACTATGAGGGTCAGTCGGGTTCTCAACCCTTGCTCGCACCCCACAGTCCACCTCGGACGACTTGAGCTTGGAAAACAGCTCATCCACCGTGAGGGTCTCATACTTC
Organism: Cenchrus fungigraminus; assembly: GCA_036936925.1. NCBI lineage: Eukaryota > Viridiplantae > Streptophyta > Magnoliopsida > Poales > Poaceae > Cenchrus > Cenchrus fungigraminus. The sequence continues at coordinate 89,665,946 of CM072774.1, read as the reverse complement.
TCAGACTCTAGAATGGCCTCGACCTTCTCACTCCACACGGTACGATCTAGAGAGTGCAAGAGCTTCACAGCCCTGTCTTGATCATCGTACAGGAGCGCGGCCACATTAGCCCTCATGTTGTTCACAATCACAGTGAACCGCTGGAACATGGTGTCTATGGACTCACCGGGGAGATGAGTGAAGTTCTCATACTCTCTCCGGTAGGTCGCGAACAACCAAGCCTAAACCTGAGTGTTTCCAGCATGAGCATTCTTCAACTGCTCCCAAATCCTACAAGCCAAGTCCTCTGTTTGAACCCGATCGAATTCGGATTGACACAGAGCACGAAACAAGTAGTCAACCGCCTTGTTGTTGGTGTTGTGCATATCCCTCGATCCTGGAGCAAGGAAGTTAATCGGATGAACATAAGTTGTGTTCACCATAACGTCCCAAAAGATCTAACCCTTGCCGTGGAGGAAAGCAGCCATCCGCCTCAGCCACATCTGGTAGTTCTTACCATCAAAGTGTGGAGGACCCGAACCCTATTCCTAGTACGCCATCTTTGGATATTAGACTAGTTAGAATCACGAAGATCCGTAACCGGCTCTGATACCAATTGAAGAACCGGATTAGCGACCAGAGAGGGGGGGAGTGAATGGGAGCCAATAAAAATTCTTCTCAAGAACTCAGCCTATACCCCAGGTCGGTACTACCGATATGGGCTTACTGGCACCTAAAAACCAGGTTATCGGTACTTCCGGCACAGTGTCGGTACTTCCGACAATCGGTACTACCGACCTCGGGTCGGTACTACCGATAAAGACTCTCTGGCAGCTGAAAATCAGGTTATCGGTACTACCTGGACCGGGTTGGTAGTACCGCCCCCCTAAAAATTCAGCCCGCGAAATAGCCCCAAACTTTCGATCGATGGATCTCCCAAACCACTTGGAGTCTTGAGACAAAATTTTGGGGAGATGATGAGCACCCCAAAGGGAAGATATGCCCCAAAAATTTCGGCCTCTAACTCCCTACAACTCCCGGAATCGCGAATCCTTGCCAAGAACACGATGAACTAGGGTTCATCTGAAATCCTCAAATCCAAGGCCAAATCCAGAGTTTGAGGGGTAAAGATCAAGCACAAAGATGCACAAGACATCTATCCATGATCCCCACAAAGCAATCTGAACCCAAACACCTCAGAATCAGAGGAACAAGTCGCGCACAAAAATCCAACGAAAATAGCCCGAAAAAGACACGAAAATCACACGAGCTACAAGAAGGAAATCAACGCAACCATGATAGCTTCCAACACTCGAAGGTCAGATTCTCTACAAAATGGTGAAGAAAATCTAAGCCTATGGAGCAGGGAAATGAGAAGCAGTCCAGCCGGATGGTTTACCCAGAAACCCTAGAGCTATATATATGAGTCCCTCTGGGTTGGGCAAATGACCAAGCTACCCCTTGCACTTAAACTAAGATACAATCCCCTCAAGAGCAATATGGTCAAGTAGCACTCCTCTTCATTAGACGGCCACGCCTTCGCCGCAGTCCGCGTCCTCCCGACGCAAGCCCTGTGATCCCGCCGTGTGTCCTCTGGCATCGAAGCTTCTCGGCGCGCCCGGATCCCGTCTCCGCCCGCCGAGCCTCCGGTCTTGGTTTTGTGGCTCAACCAAGTAACCCGGCAGTTTTGTGGTGAACCGCCGCAAACCCCACGTGCAGACTCCGGTCATGAGCCGCTACCCTGCACCGGCTCGAGTCGACGACTTCGTCTTGCTTTTCTTGCCACCATGCGGCCCGCACTTGACCCCGTTCGGCCACTGGGTCCATCGAGCCGAGCCTACTTGTCTCTCCACTCCTCGGAGGCCCCGCAAGGCTAAGACCTTTCGTGCCCGCTCTTCACCTGCACCAACACGAGTCAAGCCGCAACCTGCACCTGTAATACTCGGCCAAGAGTCAGTCCACACCACGTTGTCAATCACTTATCACACCAGGGAGCGACCATCCACTGGTCCTCGGACACTCCGGTCCTTAGAGTCGGAGAAGTGTTTTGGGCTAGCCATGTTCATCTTGTTGGAGAAGGCATCTCCCTCCAGAAGAATATTGCTTAGCTCCCATTCACTCCCCCCTCTCTGGTTCGCCACTTCCGTCCTTCAAGTGGTATCAGAGCCGGTTACAGGTCTTTTGGGACTCTAACTAGTCTAAGATCCAAAGATGGCATACTAGGAAAGGGGTTCGGGTCCTCTGCACTTCGATGGAAAGAACTACTAGATGTGGCAGAGGCGGATGTCCACTTTCCTTCGCGGCAAGGGTCAGATCCTTTGGTATGTTACGGAGAACACAACTTATGTTCATCCGATTAACTTCCTTGCTCCAGGATCTAGGGATATGCACGATGACAACAACAAGGCGGTCGATGTTGGGTATTTTAGTGACACACGAAATAAATCCGCAAGCGCACGGATACCATTGTAGCTTTCACCTCATAGTATTCCAAGGGTATCGAATCCAAGGGAACGTGTGTGCACTAGCTTCATACAGTCGGTCCAAGGACACACCCAGATAAGAGGCAAGGATAGAGAGGATTCCTAAAGATAGCACTATAGATGAGATTAAAGGTCGATCTCTAGATGGAACTTGGCTTAGGGTACCGATAGCCCTGACTTAACAGGCGACTCCGGTATACGGATCTATGTGTGAGAGCCTGTGTGGTTCGAGGACCGGTGGATGGTCACTTCCTGGTGTGATGAGTGATTGACAACGTTGTGGGGACTGACTCTTGGCTAAGTATTGTAGGTGCAGGTTGCGGCTTGACTGGTGTTGGTGCAGGTGAAGAACAAGCACGAAAGTTCATTGCTAGTGAGGCCTCCAGGTGTGGAGAAGACAAGTAGGCTTGGTTCGAGGGACCCAGTGGCCAGCGGGGTCAAGTGTGGGCCGCATGGTGGCAAGAACAGCAAGACGAAGTCATGGAGGGTTTCTTGGTTGAGCCTTAAAACCAAGGTCAAGCCGGGACATGGTGGGAGCCGAGTCATGAGTGGAGATTAGCAGAGGCTACATTAAGTCTGTGGGGTTTGCAGTGGTTCACCACAAAACCACTGGGTTACTCAGTTGAGCCACAAAACTGAGGCCGAAGACTCGACGGAGGAGTGTGGCCGGCCAGGCCGGTTCAACCGCCCAGGAGGGGCGGTCAGACTACCTGGGGCCGGTCTAACCGCCCAGGGGGGCGGTCTGACCACCCGGGTCGCAGCCGCCGAGAAGCTTCGAAGCGGAGGACACGCGGCATGATCGCAAGAGTTGCGTTGGTGCTACGCAGGCTTGCGGTGGATGCGCATCCGTCCGATTGTGCTAAACTGAAGACTTCCAAAATTGCCCTTGAGGGGCTTGTATCCCTAGTTGCTAGTAAGGGTAGTTTAGTCTTTTGGTTGTCCCCATATAAACACTTGAGTTGTGGGATGGCAACCAACTCTTTGAACCCTAGCTCATTTTCCCTTTGCTTTTTCCCTTCCTATTTTCCTTAGGAGTTTCTAGGACTAGATTGAGAGCTTCATGGTGAGATCTTGAGAGAGGGATGGATGACCGGGTGGCAAGCTAGACCTTGTATGAACCTTCATGGTATGTATAGATGATTCGGCGTGGTTCCTCAAGGCCTTGTGTTGCCTCTCCCGTTTGTCTTTTTGGTGATTTTCAGAGCTCTTTCTTGTGATTTTCTTGTTGGAGTTTTGAGAGCGATTTCTTGTGGGATTCTTGTTGGGTGTCACGTATGAGGACCTTGTGCCTCTTTGGCTGGTGACTTTGACCCAAGAACTCCCTTGAATCGACCTCGATTTGGTGGTTTTTCGAGTTGCTCGAGTTCATAACCTAGAGGGCCAAGATCCGCGATTCCCTTTGATTGAGAGCGTTTCGGTGCAATTCCCTCAGTGGAGAGGTTGCCCAGGAGGTAACCCAAGTATTCCCGAAGTTTCACTGAAATCCGTGGGGTGAATCGGGAGATCGGGTGATGGGAAGTTGAGGGTTGACCCGCGGCCAGATTTTCTGGGAGGGTCGGTCTAACCACCCTGGGCCTCCCAGGTGGAAATTTTGATTTTGCCGGATTTTCCTCTGTGAGTTCGTTCGCCTTGATTAGAGGAGCGTTCTGGTGAAATTGGGGTCCGTTTTGGTGCTGTTTGCTAGAAGTTCTTGGCTTGTGTTCCTTGCCGGGTACAGGAAGTTAAATCACCCCCGTGCGCCGGTTAAACCGCCCCTAGGCCCTTGGGTGAAGTTTTGGTTTTCGTCAAGATTCTCTGGTAGCTAGCTTGGCCTTGACTAGAGGATCCAGTGGGTGAAACCGTGGAGAGTTGTGGAACCCGGAAGAGGTGTTTCAGAGGATTTCTTTGCTGCCCAGGAGCAGGCGGTCTAACCGCCCCCATACCCCGGTTAAACCGCCCCTGCTGGCCATACAACTTCCGAGTTGTTTCCACTGTCGTGTGTGTGTAGGAGCTGTGGCTGCAGGTAGTGTTTGTTCCTAGGACCAGTAGCACTTCAGTGGCTACGTGGTTTTGGCAAACGGAAGGCTGAGTAAGGAGCGTGTGATTTTGGGTATCCGAACGAGTTCATCTTGTTGGAGAAGTCATCTCCTTTGAGAAGAATTTTTATCGGCTCCCATTCACTCCCCCCCTCTCTGGTCGCTAGTTCGGTCCTTCAAGTGGTATCAGAGCCGGGTACAGGTCTTTTAGGACTCTAACCAGTCTAAGATCCAAAGATGGCGTACCAGGAATGGGGATCGGGTCCTCCGCACTTCGATGGAAAGAACTTCCAGATGTGGCAGAGGCGGATGGTTACGTTCCTCCGCGGCAAGGGTCAGATCCTTTGGGACGTTATGGTGAACACAGCTTATGTTCATCCGATTAACTTCCTTGCTCCGGGATTGAGGGATATGCACAACGCCAACAACAAGGCGGTCAACTACTTGTTTCGTGCTCTGTGTCAGTCCGAATTCGATCGGGTTCAGATAGAGGACTTGGCTTGTAGTATTTGTGAAACGCTGAAGAATGCTCACGCTGGAAACAGTCAGGTTCAGGCTTGGTTGTTTGCGACTTACCAGAGAGAGTACAAGAACTTCACTCATCTCCCGGTGAGTCCATCGATACGATGTTCCAGTGGTTCACGGTGATTGTGAACAACATGAGGGCCAATGTGGTCGTTCTCCCGTACGATGATCATGAGAGAGCCGTGAAGCTCTTGAACTCGTTGGATCGTTCGATCTGGGGCAGAATGGTCGAGGCCATTCTAGAGTCGGACAAGTATGAGACTTTATTGGTAGACGAGCTGTTCTCGAAGGTCAAGTCGGCTGAGGTGGACTGGGGTGTGACAGCCAAGCTTGGGGGCCCGACTGACTCTCATAGTCTCGCCCTCATCGGTGGCTCAGGTGCAAAGTCTAACGCTAACCCATCCATTAGGATGTATTCTTTATCCTCTTTGATGTCTTTGCCAGATGAGGAGTTCGACGTGCTTGGAGAGGACGAGCTGGCGCTGCTGACCAGGAGGTTCGAGAGGATGCACGAGAACCGGGTGAACACAAGGAGGAACACGAGGATGTGCTTTCAGTGCGGCAAGCGAGGACATTTCGTCACCGACTGCCCCGAGAAGATGGAGAACAAGGACAACTACAAGCACCGGTCGAAGACAGAGAGCAAGTACCGGTCGAGGCGCGATCACAAGCACAAGCACAAGCACAAGGATGAGCGACGATCGAGGAAGAAGGACGGCCATGGCAAGAAGGCCCGAGCGATGGTCGGAGCAAGCGACGTCGACTCCAGCTCCGCGTACTCTACCTCGAGCTCGAGTAGCAGTGAAGATGAAGGTGATCGACGCAAGAGCAAGAAGGGATCCAAGAACCTGAGCGGGCTGAGCTGCTTCTCGCGTGACGGCTTCTGCGGCATGGCACACAACTCCGGCAGCAAGAAGAGTCAGAAGGACGACTCGGACTCCGACTCCGAGGATGAGGTACGTGACGAGCTTTCCTTCTTGCGCCAGGAGAATGAGGAGTTAGGAAAATTGCTTGATAATCATGATGACATGCTTAGAGAGGCTAAGAAGATGAGAACAGAGCTTAGGGACTCGCTTGAGGATGCTAGGACTAGAGTGGCTGAGCTAGAAACACAAAACCTGGATGCTAAGCTAGAAATTGATTCTCTTAAGGCTTCACCTGTTGTTTCTGATGAGGTTGATTGTGCTGATTGCTCTGTGTTCCTAGCTGATCTTACTACTCTTAGGGAAAAGCATGCCTCCAAGTGTGAGGAACTAGATGTGCTTAGGTTTGAGTTGGCTGAGCTGCAATCTAGACCCTCTTTGCTAGGTGCTTGCACGTCTTGCCCTGTGTTGCATGGAAAAATTGATGAGTTGCGTGCTCGCATTGTTTCACTTGAGGCTGATTTGAAAGTTCCTATTCCTACTTCCTGCTCTACTTGTGAATTGCATGCTGTAAAGAATCTAGAACTTGCACATTATGTTGATCGCTTGCAGGATGAAAATGATGAGTTGAGAAAGTGTTTGAGTTGGTTGTCGGGTCAGGAGCCTCAGCTTGGTATCATGATAGCAGCTTTCAAACGCTATGATGGTCAAGCACTTGGGGCTGACAAAATTGGAGAGAGCAGTGGTGAGAGAGATGAGAAAATTGGACAGATTCCTATCCCACCACATACAACACACAAGAACAAGTTTGAGCCTAAGCCTAACCATCTCCGAAACAAACTTGACACAACTCTAGATCCACCAGTATTTCCTCACCAAACAAACAACTTCCAAAAACCGGTGAGATTTGTGAGCTCAAGTGAGCAACCCCAATCCAAGCCTAAACCAAAACCCATACGGTTCCATTGTGAGTATTGTGGGAGAGATGGTCACAAGGGTGAGTTTTCCTTCAAGAGGAAGCGGAAAGAAAGGATGGCTAAGGTGTGGGCGAACAAGGACAGGTACCACCCATCTCATGGTGTGCCTGAGCCTCGTATGCCACTGCCCAGGGGTAAGGCAATTGTGAGAAGTGTTCCGGCATGGGGAGATGCGAGTCCCCGCAACCGAGGAGGTTTTCTGGAGAGGGCGGTCAGACCGGCCTAGAGGGGCGGTTAGAACGGCCCTACCCAGAGGGGAGCGGTTATACCGGCCTGGCTAGGCGGTCAGACCTACCCCCCCAGAATTCTGGGCGGTTTGGTTTTCGAGGTGGCGTTTCGAGTGGTTTCAGTTCTGGTGGTCGTGGTATTGGTGGTTGGCATGGTGAGTCTGGTGGTGTTGAGTTTGCTGGATGTTCTCCCCCTCGTGGTCGATACGAGTTTGGGAGAGGTCGCAGTTTTGAGTTGGAGAGGAGCTACGGCCCACGGTCTTCCTTTCGTGGCTTTCGTGCTCCTCCAGCGAGACAGGGGTGGTTTCCCCACGGTGATTCACGTGGTGGTAGCTTTGGTAGGCGTGATGGAATGGATGGTGCTAACCCCACTTTGGAGCAAATGGCTCGGCACTGGTTTTACTCTTTTGGTACTAACCCCAGTGCTGAGTCGTTTGTTCACTCATGTGCTCGTTGTTGAATTTTAGGTGGGAGGCTTGGGGAACGTTTGGTTGATCGACTCCGGTTGCTCGAGGCACATGGCCGGAGATCGGGGGTGGTTCTCCAGCCTCACCCAGGTGGTGTCCAGGACATACATCACCTTTGGGGACAATGGACGAGGGCGTGTACTTGCTGAAGGTGAAGTGAGGGTAAGTGACAAAGTGGTGCTGAAGCGAGTTGCCTTGGTCAAGTCGTTGGGTTTTAATTTGCTCTCTGTTTCCAGCTTCTTGAGGAAGGTTTTGAGATGTTGTTTAAGTCTGGTGGTTCTCAGATACTTGATGCTCGAGGTGACCTTGTCTGTGTGGTCGTCCCCGAGGGTCAAATATTTCGAGCGGATTTCTCTTAGAGTTCGGATGTTTCGAGGTGTTTTGTGGCTGGTTCTTCGGGTGAGTTGTGGAAGTGGCATAGGAGGTTGGGTCACTTGAGTTTTGACTTGTTGTCACGCTTGAGTGGACTCAACTTGGTCCAAGGATTGGCCCGCTTGAGGTTTGAAAAGGATTTGGTGTGTGCGCCGTGCAGGCATGCTAAGATGGTAGCTGCTTCCCATCCACCCCTCACCGATGTGATGACGGAGCGTCCATGCGAGCTGCTCCATATGGACCTTATTGGCCTAGCTTGTGTGCGATCTGTGGGTGGGAAGTGGTACGTCCTGGTTGTGGTGGACGACTACTCTCGGTATGCTTGCGTTTTCTTTTTGGAGGAGAAAGGGGAGATGTTTGGTTTTGTTCGAGATCTTGTCTTGAGGTTGAAGAACGAGAGGCACGGAGATGCCATACGAGCGATCCACAGTGACAATGGCTCGGAATTTAAAAACTCTCGCTTCGAAACCTTTTGCCATGACTTGGGTCTTGAACACCAGTTCTCTAGTCCGTATACGCCTCCTCAGAACGGCGTGGTGGAAAGGAAAAACAGAACCCTGTGTGAAATGGCTCGGACGATGCTCGATGAGCATAGGACTCTGAGAAGGTTCTGGGCTGAGGCAGTCAATACCGCGTGCTACGTGTCGAACAGGATTTACCTCAGGGTCCATAAGAAGAAAACTTGCTACGAGTTGATGCATGGTAGAACCCCCAAGGTGAGTCACTTTCACGTCTTTGGCTGCAAATGCTTCATTCTTAAGAAAGGGAAGAAGTTGGAAAAGTTTGAGGCTAGGTCTGTCGATGGCATTTTCTTTGGTTACACGTCTCATGCTAGAGCCTTTCGGGTGCTCAATCTTGAAACTAACCAAATTGTGGAGACTTGCGAGGTTACCTTCGACGAGACACAGCCACGTAGTTCGCTTGTTTTTGAGTGTGCAGGTGACGAGGAACTTGGCGAGGAGATTTTTGAGGATGAGGTGCAGCAGCAAGGAGATGAGGAAGATGGTGGTGTGGCGCCCGCGGCTGAGCATGTACATACTACTTCGACTACGATCGAGGACGGGCCTTCTCCCACACCTACGACGACGTGCCGAGATCGAGAGGAAGCTGCAGCTGAGGGGGAGGTGGCTTCAAGGCGAGAAGCTCCCCGGCGAGTACAAGTGGATCACCCAGCTTCAACGATCATCGGGAACATCAACGAACACACTACACGGTCGAGGTTTCGAAATGACTCTCACTTTGCCCATGCTGCTTTTGTTGCTACTTTCGAGCCCAAAGACATTGGACATGCGCTATCTGATCACAATTGGGTCAATTCTATGCATGAGGAGTTAGAGAATTTTGAGAGGAACCAACTTTGGGAGTTAGTGGAGCCTCCACCGGGGTGTAAGCCGATTGGGACAAAATGGGTGTGGAAAAATAAAGAGGGAGAGAAAGGTGAAGTGGTGAGAAAGAAGTCAAGGCTTGTTGCTCAGGGGTACACACAAAAAGAGGGGATCGACTACGAGGAGACCTTTGCTCCCGTAGCCCGTTTGGAGGCGATTAGGATCCTTCTAGCCTTTTCCGTGGCTAAAGGGTTCAAATTGTACCAAATGGACATGAAGAGTGCTTTCCTGAACGGTGTTTTGGAGGAAGAAGTGTTCGTGAGGCAACCACCGGGGTTTGAGTGTGAGAAGTACCCCCACAAGGTGTACAAGTTAAGGAAGGCGCTGTATGGGCTGAAGCAGGTGCCTAGAGCTTGGTATGGTAGGTTGAGAGGGTTCCTGTTTGAGAGAGGCTTTGAGATGGGGAAGATAGATCAGACCTTGTTTCTCCTCAGACAGGGCAAAGAGATCCTAATTGTGCAGGTGTACGTGGATGATATTGTCTTTGGTGGCTCATCTAACTCTTTGGTTGCAAGGTTTGCAGAAGACATGAGCAGGGAATTTGAGATGAGCATGATGGGTGAGTTGCAGTTCTTCCTCGGGCTCCAAATCAAGCAATCAAAGGAAGGAACGTTTGTACACCAAGCCACGTACACCAAGGACATTGTGAGGAAGTTCAAGATGGAGGACTCCAAGGCCATGACGACGTCGATGAGTACGACTATAGCCCCTGATGCAGACGAGGACGGTGAACACGTGGACCAGAAGGAGTACCGGAGCATGATCAGCTCCCTCCTGTACCTGACGGCGACGAGGCCGGACATCCAATTCTTGGTATGTCTGTGCGCTCATTTTCAAGCGTCTCCAAGGACTTCGCATCGGCAAGCAGTCAAGCGCATATTCAGGTATTTGAGATACACTCCCGACTTCGGCCTTTGGTATGCCGCGTCTTCTTCTTTGGAGCTTCATGGTTTTTCAGACGCGGATTTTGCCGGGTGTCGGTTGGATAGGAAGTCCACTTCTGGGACTTGCTAGTTCTTGGGTTCTTCTTTGGGGTCTTGGTCTTCCCGCAAACAATCGAGTATTGCTCAATCTACAACCAAAGCCGAAAACGTTGCCACAGGTAGTTGTTGCTGTCAGCTCCTTTGGATCACATACACCATGAGTGACTTTGGTGAGGAGTATACCCAAGTTCCACTTCTTTGCTTCATTCCAAAACCAAGCATATAGAAGTGAGATACCATTTTCTGAGGGATGATGTTGAGAAAGGAAAAATCACTTTGATCCATGTACCCACACAAAACCAAGTAGCGGATATTTTCACCAAGCCCCTAGATCAAGCAACTTTCACTCGTTTGCGGGGAGAACTTGGTGTGTGTTTGGTCTCTTGAGTTGGTGTGGGAGCTCCTTGTGTACCATATGTATAGTTTCCTTTATGCATTTCTTGCATTTTGCATTGCATTTGTAACATGATGTATAGGCATCTTTGTATCTTAGGTTGCATGCATTTTGTAGGGAAAGCTTCTCCTATATACATTGTTCACCATGATGTGCTATATATGATCTTGTGAGCTAGTTTTGTATGATATGACTTAGTGTGGCTTAGCTCTGGATGATCTTGATTTATATCCATGGTTGATAGCTATGTTTTTGAAAAATGTCACATGTATGCTCTCTTGTGAGTAAATGCCTTTATATGATCATGACATGTTTAGTGGCTTTTCTATGCTTAATTTGTGCTTGGATAGCTTATTTTGAGTATATGGGGCCAAAGGCTCATTTGCCATCATGAATGTTTAGCCCCCTTGCTTTATCTTGTGGAGGGGCATAAGTTCCTTTTTGTCGCAAAGACATTTCATGTACCAAATATGAATCTGAAAATGAAATGTAAATTGCTTGGAAAATGTGCTCCCATGTCATATGTGCTTAATTTAAATTGCTTTTGGGTGCTAAACCGTTGCATGTTGCTTACCAATGAGAAGTCTCATATATAGAAGTTGGCACATGGCTCGGTGGCTTTGACGACATGAGTTGCTTGTGGGTGTTTATGATGGTCTTATACTTAAAATGATTGTCCTAGCATGAAGTTTGTGTGGCTTTGCCATTTTGACATGTTTTGCTCATGTTTAGGACTTTGCTCATGAGAGGGTAAATTTTCGCAAAAATGATCAATTCAATCTTAGCTTTACGCAATGGTTGTGAAACTTGGTGATCTTGTAGTTTATGTTCATACGAAGCTATAGAGTATCTAACTTGCTCATTTAGATATGTGTGGCATGCTATGTTGAATTTTGTCTATTTGAGAAGCTCTAGGTTGAAACTTTTCGCATTTTGCCTTGATTCATGCATTGTCAACAAGGGGGAGAAGTTTGGGCATGATTTGGGCACCTGGGAGCATTTGGAAGCACTTGGGAGCATTTGGAAGGTGTTCAAAGTGGTTCGGGCAGGTTTTGAAAAGTTTGGTGCAGGGTCGGTTTCTTGGGGCGGTCTAACCGCCCCCAGGCGGTCAGATCCCAGAGGGGGCGGTCTGACCGACCTGGGCATATGGTCTAACCACCCTAGGCAGTGTGAGCAGGTTTTTGCTCCTTGTTGCGTTGCCATGTTGCATTGCTGCATTGGTTCAGGGGGAGTGTGCTTTGGCTCAGGGGGAGCTTGCATATGTGCAGGGGGAGCTCTTGTGTGAGTTTGTGGCTTGTGGCCTTATGTGCCTTTGGTGGTCTTTGCTCTTTGTGTGAGCTTGTTTTTGTCTCGGTTGTGTCGAGCCGTTGCCCTTGCCTAAGGGGACCGAGACTTTTTTTCTTCAAGTGATCTTGTTCTTTGCCTTTTCTTTGGCTTTCGATCGCTTGTTGAAGTTTCTTTTAGTCGTTTCTTTTCTTTTCCTTTTCTCTTTGGTTACCAATCATGTGTGTTGTCAATGCACTCATCAAGGGGGGTATTGAGAGCCTGTGTGGTTCGAGGACCGGTGGATGGTCGCTTCCTGGTGTGATGAGTGATTGACAACGTTGTGTGGACTGACTCCTGGCTAAGTATTGCAGGTGCAGGCTGCGGCATGACTAGTGTTGGTGCAGGTGAAGAACAAGCGTGAAAGGTCGTTGTCGGGTAGGCCTCCAGGTGTGGAGAATACAAGTAGACTTCGTTCGAGGGACCCGGTGGCCAGCGGGGTCAAGTGCGGGCCGCATGGTGGCAAGAACAGCAAGACGAAGTCATGGACGGTTTCTTGGTTGAGCCTCAAAACCAAGGTCAAACCGGGACATGGTGGGAGCCGAGTCATGAGTGGAGATTGGCGGAGGCTACACCAAGTCTGCGGGGTTTGCAGTGGTTCACCACAAAACCACTGGGTTACTTGGTTGAGCCACAAAACCGAGGCTGAAGACTTGACGGAGGAGTGTGGCCGGCCAGGCCGGTTCAACCGCCCAGGAGGGGCGGTCAGACCGCCTGGGGCCGGTCTAACCGCACAGGGGGGCGGTCTGACCGCCTGGGTCGCAGCCGCCGAGAAGCTTCGAAGCGGAGGACACGCGTCGGGATCGCAAGGCTTGCGTCGAGGCTAAGCAAGTTTGCGGTCCCTGGGCATCCGTCCGATGGTGCTGAACTGAAGACTTCCAAAATTGCCCTTGAGGGGCTTGTATCCCTCGTTGCTAGTAAGGGTAGTTTAGTCTTTTGGTTGCCCCCATATAAACACTTGAGTTGTGGGATGGCAGCCAACTCTTGGAACCCTAGCTCATTTTCCTTTGCTATTTCCCCTTCCTATTTTCCTTAGGAATTTCTAGGACTAGCTTGAGAGCTTCATGGTGAGATCATGAGAGAGGGATGGATGACCGGGTGGCAAGCTAGACCTTGTATGAACCTTCATGGTATGTATAGATGATTCGGCGTGGTTCCTCAAGGCTTTGTGTTGCCTCTCCCATTTGTCTTTTTGGTGATTTTCGGAGCTCTGTCTTGTGATTTTCGTGGCGGAGTTTTGAGGGTGATTTCTTGTGGGATTCCTGTTGGGTGTCACATATGAGGACCTTGTGCCTCTTTGGTTGGTGACTTGGCCCCAAGAACTCCCTTGAATCGACCTCGATTTGGTGGTTTTTCGAGTTGCTCGAGTTCATGACCTAGAGGGCCAAGATCCGCGATTCCCTTTGATTGAGAGCGTTTCGGGACAATTCCTTTGGTGGAGAGGTTGCCCAGGAGGTAACCCAGGTATCCCCGAAGTTTCGCTGCAATCCGTGGGGTGAATCGGGAGATCGGGCGATGGGAAGTTGAGGTTTGACCCACGGCTAGGTTTTCTAGGAGGGGCGGTCTAACCGCCATAGGGGGCGGTCTAACCGCCCTGGGTCTCCCAGGTGAAAGTTTTGATTTTGCCAGATTTTCCTCTGTGAGTTTGTTCGCCTTGATTAGAGGAGCGTTCTGGTGAAATTGGGGTCCGTTTCGGTGATGTTTGCTAGGAGTTCTTGGCTTGTGTTCCTTGTTGGGTACAGGAGGTTAAACCGCCCCCGTGAGCCGGTTAAAGCGCCCCAAGGCCCTTGGGTGAAGTTTTGGTTTTAGCCAAGATTTTCTGATAGCTAGCTTGGCCTTGACCAGAGAATCCAGTGGGTGAAACCGTGGAGAGTTTTGGAACTCGGAAGAGGTGTTTCGGAGGATTTCTTGGTTACCAGGTGGAGGCGGTCTAACCGCCCCCATACCCGGTCTAACCACCCCCTCCAGGCAGACAGCTTCCGAGTTGTTTCCGCTGCCGTGTGTGTGTAGAAGCTATGCCTGCAGGTAGTGTTTATTCCTAGGACCAGTAGCACTCTAGTGGCTACGTGGTTTTGGCAAACGGAAGGTTGTGTGCGGAGCGTGTGATTTTGGGTACCCGACCGAGTTCATCTTGTTGGAGAAGTCATCTCCTTCGAGAAGAATTTTTATCGGCTCCCATTCACTCCCCCCCCTCTCTGGTCGCCAGTTCGGTCCTTCACTAGGTCACTTGAGTTTTGACTTGTTGTCACGCTTGAGTGGACTAGGTTTGGTCCGAGGATTGCCTAAGTTGAAATACCAAAAGGACTTGGTATGTGCTCCGTGTAGGCATGGTAAGATGGTCGCCGCCTCTCACCCGCCTGTGACATCCGTTATGACAGAGAGGCCATGCGAGCTGTTCCATATGGACTTGGTTGGTCCAGCTCGAGTGTTCTCGGCGGGTGGGAAATGGTACGTCCTTGTGATAGTAGACGACTATTCTCGCTATGCTTGGGTCTTCTTTTTGGCTGACAAGGGGAGACGTTTGGTTTTGTCCGGGATCTAATCTTGAGGTTGAAGAATGAGGAATGGAGATGTTGTTCGAGCTATTCGTAGCGACAATGTAACCGAATTTAAAAACTCTCGTTTCGAATCCTTTTGTCGTGATTTGGGTCTTGAACATCAATTTTTTTCTCCCTATGTTGCTTGTCAAAATGGTGTGGTAGAGAGGAAAAATCGTTCCCTTTGTGAGATGGCTCGGACGATGCTCGACGAGCATAGGACTCCGAGGAGATATTGGGCTGAGGCGGTGAATACCGCGTGCCATGTTGGGAACCGAATTTTTCTTCGGGCCTTCTTGAACAAGATGTGCTATGAGCACATGCATGGGCGAGCACCTAGAGTGAGCCATTTCAGGGCTTTTGGTTGTCGGTGCTTTATTCTCAAGAAGGGTAGGCTTGATAAGTTTGAGTCGAGGTCTTCCGATGGGATCTTTTTGGGTTATGCAAGTCATTCTCGAGCATTCTGTGTGTTCAACCTTGATACTAACCTAGTCATGGAAACTTGCGAGGTTACCTTCGACGAGACCCAGCCATGCAGTTCGTCTGTTTTTGATTGTGCAGGTGACGATGAGATTGGCAAAAAGATCTTTCAGGACGAGGAGGATGATGCTGGAGAGGATGATGGTGATGATGGTGAAGCTCTAGCCACGCATGTACCCTCTACTTCCACTACGACGACTACGGTGGAGGATGGCCCATCCCCTACACTGACTATGATTCAGCAAGATCAAGTGGAAGCAGCTGCTGAGGGGGAGGTCGTCTCCAGGCGAGAGGCACCGAGGCGCGTTCAAGTTGATCATCCTCCCTCAAGAATCATCGGCTACATCAATGAACGTACGACACGGTCAAGGTCCAGGAATGTTTCTCACTTTGCTCATTCGGCTTTTGTTGCTACCTTTGAGCCGAAAGACATTGGACACGCCCTCTCTGATCCTAATTGGGTGAACGCAATGCTTGAGGAGTTAGAGAACTTTGAGAGAAACCAAGTTTGGGAGTTGGTAGAGCCACCACCACATTGCGAACCTATCGAGACAAAATGGGTGTGGAAGAACAAAGAGGGTGAGAATGGTGAGGTGGTGAGAAACAAATCGAGGTTGGTTGCTCAGGGCTATTGTCAGAAGGAGGGGATAGACTATGAGGAGACATTTGCTCCTGTAGCCCGTTTGGAGGCGATTAGGATCCTTCTAGCCTTTTCTGTGGCTAAAGGTTTCAAATTGTACCAAATGGATGTGAAGAGTGCATTTCTGAATGGGTTTTTAGAAGAAGAGGTTTATGTGAAGCAACCACCGGGCTTTGAGAGTGTTGAGTTTCCCCACTGAGTGTATAGGCTGAGGAAGATGTTGTATGGGCTGAAACAAGCTCCCCGTGTTTGGTATGGCCATTTCAGGGGGTTCTTGTTCAGCAAGGGGTTTGAGATGGACAAAGTAGATATGACTCTTTTTCTCCTCAGGCAGGGCGATGATATCCTAATTGTTCAGATGTACGTGGATGATATTGTCTTTCGCGGCTCGTCTCACTCTTTGGTTGCGAGGTTTGCAGAGGACATGAGCAAAGAATTCGAGATGTCTATGATGGGAAAATTGCAGTTCTTTCTCGGGCTTCAGATCAAGCAGGCGAAGGAGGGAACCTTTGTGCATCAAGCCAAATACACGAAAGACATCCTCAAGAAGTTCAAGATGGACGACTCGAAGCCCCTGTCGACACCGATGAGTACGACTATAGCGCTGGATGAGGATGAGGACGGAGAGCCCGTGGACCAGAAGGAGTACCAGAACATAATCGGCTCCCTCTTGTACTTGACGGCGACGAGGCCGGACATTCAGTTTTCTGTGTGTCTGTGCGCTCGTTTTCAGGCGTCGCCGAGAACTTCACATCGGCAGGCCGTCAAGTGGATTTTCAGGTATCTTCGATACACTCCTGAGCTTGGTCTTTGGTACTCGGCGTCATCTTCCCTTTTGCTTCTTGGTTTTTCGGATGCCGACTTTGCGGGGTGTCGAGTCGATAGGAAGTCGACTTCGGGGACGTGCCAGTTTTTGGGTTCCTCACTTGTTTCTTGGTCTTCTCGCAAACAATCTAGTGTAGCTCAGTCTACCACAGAAGCCGAGTATGTCGCTGCCGCTAGTTGTTGCTCCCAGCTGCTTTGGATCACATACACACTGAGTGACTTTGGTGAGGAGTGTACCCATATTCCTATCATGTGTGACAGCACGAGTGCCATTAGTGTTGCCAAAAATCCTGTGCTACACTCCAGAACCAAACATATAGAGGTGAGGTACCACTTCCTGAGAGAAAATGTTGAGAAGGGAAACATAGACCTTATCCATGTGCCAACTGAAAAACAGCTCGCCGATATCCTAATAAAACCCTTGGACCAAGCTACATTTGCTCGTTTGCGAGGGGAGCTTGGTGTGGTTTTTCCTTTTTGAGCTTCGGTTGGGAGTCTGATGTACATGTTGCATTTTCTTTTTTGTATCATATCATGTTTGCATCTTTGTATAATAGACTGCATTTGTATCATATGCTTTAGGGATGTGCTTCTCCTATATACTTAGATCACTATGATATGCTGGATGTGAGCTTATGACTTTGCTAGTGATGCTCATGTGATGTATAACTATGCTCTTGGTAGTTTTAGGATGTTAATGCATGTGGATGGCTTATTTTTGTGAAAATGATATATATGATCCTCTCTTGTGAGTTGAATGCCTTTCATGTTCAAATTGTGCGCATATGGCTATATCTTGCTTAAATTGTGCTTGGGAACCATGTTCTTTTCACTTGGGGTCAAAGACCCATTTGTCATCATGAATGTTTAGCCTACATGCTACCTTGTGGAGAAGCCTAAGCTTCTTTTTGCCGCAAAGGCACTTCATGTACCATGCTTAAATTTAAATCATGAAATTGGTATATGAAATGCTTGTGCTTGAAAAGTATGCTTCCATGTCATTTATGCTTTAAATTCCTTATCTTGGGTGCTAAACCGTTGCATGATGTTCACCATTGAGAAGTCTCATATTTAGAAGTGGACACATGGCTCGGTGGCTTTGACATGACATGAGATAGCTTGTAGGTGTTTGTGATGATCTTGTGATGAGAATTTGTGACCTTGCATGAAGTTTGTGAGTTATATGTTGTTTGTGCTCATTTTGACCATGTTTAGGTCCTATGCTCATGAGAGGGAAATTTGTGTTGAAAAATGCTTCATTTTGATCATGGCTATGTCACATGCTTATATGTCCCCATCTACGTTGTTGGCGATGCTTGTACTAAATTTGTGACTATCTTGCTTGTCTATGTCTCAATGTTAGCATGTTGTAGTGCTCTTTGTCTATTTGAGAAGCACATGCTTGCTTTTGTAGACTTGATTCATGCATTACCAACAAGGGGGAGGAAAGCCAAGCCCGCCCGAGCAGGAGGCCTCAGGCGAGGAGATGGCGAACTTCGAGGTTAACCCAGCGCCCTTCATCCCTGAGGGCATGAATGTGGAGGAATGGGCCCGTCCGGCTCGTGGTAGGATCATCGTCGTGGCCAACCCCCCTCGCTGCCACGACGAGTATGCCATCATCATGATTGCTCCCCATCCCCCACAGGATCAGGTGCATGATACTATCGATGAGGTTCTTGCTTTCATTGAGGAGGAGCACCAGATTAGAGTTCGCTCTTGCTGTCTGTCGCCGCTCGGTTTATGTCTGGTTCAGTTTCCATCTCCAATCGCTAGGCAAGTCATGGTTAATCAGAGCCCTTTTCGGTTAGATGCTGTTCGGGAATTTTCAGTAATCGAGCATGATCATGGCATAAACCTCAGAAACTGCCCGTTCACAAGAACCTGGTGGGTGCTTTTTCTGGCATTTCCTCTTGACTTTCAAACTAGAGAGATCATCAATCAAGCTGTGGGCCTCTTTGGTTCTGTCATCACTTGGACTGACAATACTAGATGCAAGTCTAGACTCCTACTGCGCTGCAATGTTACTCTAGTCAGCAGAATTCCCAGAAGTGTTGTTATCTGCGAAAGTGGTCTTGTGGCTGATGGCGGCCACTCTTGGACTGTCCCGGTGTTTGTGCTGGACAGTCACCTAAATGATGCTCGTCCAGGAGATGAAGACCCCATCCCTCCTAATGGGAATCCCCATCCTGAAGCTCACAATCATGGCTTTGATAACCCCCTTCCTGGGCACTTTGAGGATGTGGGGGATTTGCAGGAAGTGCAGCAATAGAATGTCAATGAAGGTTGGGATATTCCTCAATAGAATGAAGATGGAAATGCTATTGACAATGGCTGGGAGCAGTGGCCCCAATAGGAAGGAGAGCTAGTGGCTGATAATGAACTTGGATTGGTTAATAACCTTGCTGATGCTGTGGTTGTTGATGCTATGGCTAATGGGCTCATGTTACACCCTGATGTCCCTCAAGACAGCCATTCTGTCAGTAGCAGTACTTTGTCGTTCTTCAGAGCTCAAGGGGATCCTGCCACTTTGGAACTGCCCCTCCCTACCACTCCTAATGCTACCAGAGCTGTTGTCCTGAGTCGGTAGAACACCATCAGTTTTGTCGGTGATTATCTGATCAGGGATCTTGCTAACAGGTTGGGACTTCATCAAGGTTTTGGTCCAAGCCCTTCTGTGGAAATGCTGCTCTCTGAACTTGCCCTCAAAGCAAAGCAGCTAATGTCCATGCTGCTCATGAAGGATCCTGTTCCTGTACAGCATTGGGCCTCCTACCCCCAGTGGCTTGTGAGGAACCCTTGGCTGCTCAACATGGACAACCTCAGTTGGGGGCACAGTGCTGAAGCCTCCTCTACCTCTGGAAGCAGATTGCCAAGAATCCAACCCTGCACCATCTCTCAGAGCTTGCCTATACAGCTTGAGCAGACCCACTCTGCAGCTAATGCAATGCCCCAGCCCCTGCTGTTGCTTCCTAACTCAGAGAATGGCTCTCTGGATCATATGGATGAGAGCATAAATAACACCCTTGATAATAATGCCACTCAGGACTATGCCCCATCCACTGACACTGCACCCACCCCAAGAAGCAAGAAGAGAAAGTCTAAGATGAAGACTCCTGTTGTTGATGATGAGGTGAGAAGAAGTTCTAGGCTTCGAGGAGAAGGAGCTGTTGAGCATATTCAGCTTGTCAATGAACCTAGAAGAAAGAAGGGAGCTGCAAGAAAGTCTGTCTCCTTCTATTCTATGACTGAGCTCAAGTCTGCAATCATTGGCAGCAGCCTAGAGGAAGACATGGAGAACACTGATGTGGATGCCATTCCTGCACAGGTGTTGGTTGATCTTGGGCATGATTTCTGTGGTGCTCCTCCTGAGGAGTTGAGCCTTGCCACTCTTCAGAATCAAGATGAAGATTGATCAATGATGAAGTCTAGGGATTTTGTTTGGGCCTGGCTGTTGCCCTGCTTTCTGATTTTGCCTGATGACCTGTTATGTCTCATGTTTCTGTTGCATAACTTTATGAATATTGTCTCTGTGTTTCAATGGTGGCTGTGCCCCATTGGTCATTTTCTGCCTCCCTTGCCTCTTTTCTCATGAATTACCGAGCTTGGAATGTTTTATGCTGGAATGTTCGTGGGGTGAATGATAGAGACAAATGGGAGTTAATTAGAAACAAAATTTAAGAAAGTAATGCAAACATATTCTGTCTCCAGGAAACTAAACGAGAACATTTTGATTTAGCTTTTATCAGAAAATTTGCTCCCAAAAGATTTGATCAATTTGATTTTTGTGCTTCAAGTGGTGCTTCTGGTGGTATCTTAGTCTGCTGGGCCTCTAACCATTTCTCTATCACCACTTTGGAAAAGCAAAACTTTGCACTTAAGCTTGTTGTCACTTCCACCTACAATCGTGTTGAGTGGACACTTGTTGTGGTTTATGGCCCATGTAGGCAGATACCTTTGTGAATTGGCTTCATAGCTTGCAAATTGATGATGATGATCTTTGGATGTTAATTGGAGATTTCAATTTCTATAGATATGCTGATAACGGAAATAGAAGTGGGGGTAACTTCAATGATTCTCTTGTTTTTAACAATATCATCAGCCATCTTGGATTAATTGAGCTGCCCATCAAGGGAAGGAGTTATACTTGGAGTAATATGCAGGACATCCCTCTCCTTGAGCAAATTGATTGGTTTTTTACCTCTGTTGCTTGGACCTCTCAATTCCTATCCGCCATGGTGCTCCCCTTGGCTAGAACAACTTCTGATCATATCCCCTGCAAAATTGAGATTGGCACTAATATCCCTAGAGCTAACATTTTCAGATTTGAGAATTTTTGGTTAAATCATCCTAGCTGTATGGAGCAGATCTCCAGTGCTTGGCTTGCCCCTGTTCATGTGACCAATAGTGCACACATCATGACTGCCAAATTCAAGCTCCTCAGGAAAATTCTTAAAATTTGGGCCAAAAATCTCTCCAATCTCAACAAACTCATTGCTAACAGTAACATGACTGTTGCTTTTTTTGATAGACTGGAGGAGCTAAGGAGCCTGACTGATTATGAGTCTAGGTTTAGAATTATCATTAAGAGTCATATTCAGAAGCTCCTTACCATGCTAAGAGAATACTGGGGACAGAGATATACTCAATGCATTATGCAGTTTGGTGATGAGAATTCCAAGTTCTTCCATGCTATGGCCACTGAAAGGTACAGGAAGAATGTCATCTGTCAGATCCTTGATGATTCTGGTAGGATGGTTACAGACCACACTGAAAAAAGTGCTCTGTTCTATAATGAATTCAAAAGGAGATTGGGTACCTCGGTTGAGATCTCTATGCAGTTTGACCTGCATGCTATCATTCCTGCCCATAGCAATCTTGACCACCTCTGCCAGCCCTTCACCAAGGAGGAAATTAATGGAATCATTCTGGAACTTCCCAATGATAAGGCCCCTGGGCCTGATGGTTTTAACAACCTTTTCTTCAAGAAGGCTTGGCACATAATCAGGGATGACACCTACAGATTTTGTGAGGATTTCTTTCATCACGGGGCTGATCTTCGAAGTGTCAATCACTCATACATCACCCTGGTTCCCAAGAAGGATAACCCTGAAAATGTGAATGACTTTAGGCCCATCTCACTGGTCAATTCATGCCCCAAACTGGTTTCTAAGCTCCTAGCAAATCGGTTGCAATCTGTTGCTTTAGAGGTGATTCATGATAACCAATATAGTTTTATAAAAGGGAAGACAATCCAAGATTGTTTGGAGTGGGCATTTGAATACCTCCACCAATGCCACCACTCCAGGAGGGAAATCATTATCCTTAAGCTTGATTTTGAAAAGGCATTTGATCTTATTGAACACCAACTGGTTCTTGACATGCTTGGTGCCAAAGGTTTCCCTGAGAAATGGATTAATTGGGTCTCTGATCTTTTTAGCACATCAACTTCCTCAGTTCTCCTAAATGGCACTGCTGGCAAAGAGTTTAGATGCAAGAGGGGGGTCAGGCAGGGTGACCCCCTCTCCCCTCTTCTGTTTGCTATTGCAGCTGACCTCCTGCAATGTGTCATCAATCATGAATATAGAATTGGGAACCTGCTGCCCCCTTTCCCCCAGGAAAGTAGCACTCCTTTCCCTGTGATCCAATATACTGATGACACCATCATCATCTTGCAAGCTTGTGATGCTCAGCTCACCCATCTCAAAGGAAATTTTGCACAAGATTTCTCTCTCTAGTGGCCTGAAAGTTAACTATCATAAATCATGCTTGCTTCCTATTAATATTAGCAATGATCAAGCTTGCTCCCTGGCCAATGTTCTTGGATGCTCAGTTGGATCTTATGCTTTCACATATCTTGGCCTCCCAATGTGTCTCACCAAGCCTCTGGTCAAATACTATGCCCCCTTATTTGCAGGATAGAGAGGAGGCTATCTGCATCATCTCAGTTCCTTTCCTACTCTGGTAGGCTGCAATTAATTAACTCTGTGCTCTCCTCCCTGCCCACATACTATATGTGCACACTGAAACTCCCTGCTACTGTAATTGAGGTCATTGACAAGCACAGAAAAAATTGCTTGTTGAGAGGTAAGGAGTTCAATCATAAAGGATACAACTTGGCTGCCTGGGATATTGTCCGAAGACCCAAAGACAAGGGGGTCTTGGGGTGATTAATCTCAGCCTGCAGAATGATGCCCTCCTTCTTAAGCATCTGGACAAATTTTATAAGAAGGAAAATGTTCAATGGGTGAACCTAATCTGGCAGAAGTATTACACAAACCCTGTCCCCCACCTTGCTAGACAGAAGGGTTCTTTCTGGTGGAAGGACATTCTCAGGCTAAACATATCTTTTAGAAGTTTAGCTGTTTGTGAAGCCACTAAAGGGGACACAATTGGTTTTTGGGAGGACCTCATTGCTGGATCAATGCAAGCTACTGTCTTCCCAAACCTTGCTACTTTTGCCAAAGATCATAACATATCCTTTTGGCAGCTGAGGAATACTGAGAATCTAGTGGACCAATTCAGAATCCCCATGACTAGAGCTGCATACAATGAGCTGCTTTTGTTGCAAGATTTTCTTGCACATTTTGATCCTCCTGATCACTTGAGCAATGATCATTGGTCCTTCATTTGGGGTGCTCAGGTTTACTCATCAAGCAAATTCTATCAGTACCAGTTCAAAAACCTCCACCCTGAGCGTTCCATCACTTGGATCTAGCAGTCCAAGTGCATTCCTAAAATTAAGTTCTTCACCTGGCTCTTGCTCAATGATAGGCTCAACACGAGGAATGTTCTAAGAAGGAGAAACAAGGTTCTGGAGGAAGGATATAACTGCCCTTTATGCCCTCTGGGTGTGGAAGAGACTAGAGAGCATCTTTTCTTTGATTGCCCTGCTGCTGTCAGTCGGTGGTTTTCTCTTGGTATTCTCTGGGATGACAGCCCCAATATTCATCACCGAGTATATATTGCTAAACAGGGCTTTGTATACCCTTTCTTCATGGAAGTCTTTATGATAGGTGCTTGGTGTCTGTGGAAGGAAAGAAACAATCTTATCTTCAACAATACCCCCCCGAGCCCTGCTGTCTGGAAGTCCTCCTTTAAGATGATGGTTGCTGAGCATCTCATCAGGATCAAGCAAGAGCTTCATCAGCCTATCAAGCAATGGATTGACTCTTTGTAGTAGTAGTTGTTGTTGTGACTGCCCCTGCCCCCCATGTACAGTTTTTCCCTCTTCTCCCTGTCCTTCTAGCTCCTTGCTGGGCTCTTGCTGTTTTCTGTCTGTAAGAACTCTTTCTCCTTGTTTTGATTAATATATTTCCTGTTGCCGGGGGCTTTGCCCCACGGAGTTCACTCAAAAAAAACAAGGGGGAGGAAAGTACCCAATTCATGCATCCAGGGGGAGTTTTGCATCAAGGGGGAGAAAAATTGGGAGAAATGCATTTGTTCAGGGGGAGCTTGCATTCATGCTTTTGGGAGCTCTTTGTCGCCTGATTTTAGTTGTGCTCTTTTGCTGATGGTGTCGAGCCCTTTTGGCTCACCTTGAGGAGTCGGGAATTTTGTAGCACTTTATCTCGGTTATGTCGAGCCGTTGCCCTTGTCTTAGGGGACCGAGATTTTTCTCTCTCAAGTGATCTTGTTTTGGCTTATGTTTGGCTTTTGATCACTTGTTTGAGTTTTTTAGTTCATTTCTTTTCTTTTTCTCTTTTTCTCTAAATTGGTTACTATGTGTGTTGTCAATGCACTCATCAAGGGGGAGATAGAGGACCGGAGCGTCTGAGGACCGGTGGATGGTTGCTCCTAGCTGTGATGAGTGATTGACAACGTGGTGTGGACTGACTCTTGGCCGAGTATTGCAGGTTTAGGTTGATTCATGTTGGTGGTGAAGAGCGGGCGCGAAAGGTCTTAGCCTTGCGGGGCCTCCGAGGAGTGGAGAGACAAGTAGGCTCGACTCGATGGACCCGGTGGCCGAACGGGATCAAGTGCGAGCCGCATGGTGGCAAGAAAAGCAAGACGAAGTCATCGACTGGAGCCGGTGCTGGGTAGCGGCTCACGACCGGAGTTTGCATGCGGGGTTTGCGGCGGTTCACCACAAAACCGTCGGGTTACTTGGTTGAGCCACAAAACCAATACCGGAGGCTCGGCGGGCGGAGACGGGATCCGGGCGCGCCGAGAAGCTTCGATGCTGAGGGACACGCGGCGGGATCGCGGGGCTTGCGTCGGGAGGACGCGGACTGCGGTGAAGGCGTGGCCGCCCGATGAAGAGGAGTGCTACTTGACCATATTGCCCCAGAGGGGTTTGTATCTCAGTTTAAGTTCTAGGGGTAGCTTGGTCATTCGCCCAACCCAGAGGGACTCCATATATATAGCTCTAGGGTTTCTGGGCAAACCATCCTCCTGGACTGCTTCTTCTCTGCTCCATGGGCTTATATTTTGTAGAGAATCTGACCTCCGAGTGTATGGAAGCTTTCATGGTTGCGTCGAATTCCTTCTTGTGGCTTGAGTGATTTTCGTGTTTTTTTCGGACTATTTTCGTTGGATTTTCGTACGTGGTTTGTTCCTCCGATTATGAGGTATTTGGGTTCGGATTTCTTTGTGGGGATCATGGATAGATGCCTTGTGCATCTTTGTGCTTGATCTTGACCCCTCAAACTCCGGATTTGGCCTTGGATTTGAGGATTTCGGGTGGAACCCTAGCATTTTGGTAGAGCTCTGTTCGTGATCGATTCCCGGCGTTTTAGTTGGTTTGAGGCCTTAAGTTTTTGGGCATAGCATCCCCTAGGGACGCTTCACATCTCCCCCAAATCTTGTCTCAATCCACTCAGCCGTTTGGGAGATCCATGGATGGATAGGTGGAATTGACTTCGCGTTTTTGAGCTCGGGCTGATGTGTTAGAAGGGGACGGACTGTCCGCGGGGAGCCCACGGACTGTCCGCGCTTCCCTAGTTCGTCGCGTGTTCGTCCAGTTCTTGCGAGCTTGCGCGTCGATCTTTAGGGGTGCCAGGGTTTTGTTGCAGCTGGTTTTTCGGACTGTCCGTCCGAGGGTAATGGACCGTCCGCGAGAGCGACGGACCGTCCACACAGGGGTCACGGACCGTCCGCCGTAATCAGACTGTCTGAGCTGCCGTGTCGGACCGTCCGTATTTTCGAGGGTAGCTACTGGAGGTTCTGTCCATTAATACGGACCGTCCGTCCGAGGGGGTCGGACTGTCCGCCAGGGACTGACAGACCGTTCGCGACATCAGGTCGGACCGTCCATCCCAGGCTGGCAGATTTGCCTAAGTCCTTTGCATCTTGAGTTGTGCTTCCGCTTTGAGTTGTGTTGGGACTTGTTCCTAGGGTTGGTAGGTCCGTTGTGACTACGCGACCTTGGCAAGCTCATGTGGGAATCCTTGGTGGTGAATTTGGGACATAGTCGAGTTCGACTCTGCGGAGAAGAATTTTTATCGTCTCCCATTCACTCCCCCCCGTCTCTGGTTGCCTAATCGGTCCTTCAACTTGTGGCTGGGTGACCCGGTGTGGCTCTAGATGCCTTAGGGTGACCCGGACGTTTGTGGTCGGATGACCCGGTAGGTCTCAGCCTTCCTCTATGTTTCCCGAGCTCTTTCGTGCTTGCTTCCGCTTTGCTTCCTAGCCTTTCAAGCTTTGTTCCTAAGGTCCCAAGAGAGGTTTGTGTGTGCTTCCGCTTGATTGTGTGTGACTCTCGGAGTAGCGATTGGGACATAGGCCAAGTTCTTTTGAGAAAGAATTTTTATCGGCTCCCATTCACTCCCCCCCCCCTCTCTGGTCGCCAATCTGGTCCTTCAATTGGTATCAGAGCTTGGTTACGGATCACTCCACCTTAACCGGCCTTGTGATCCATAGGGCGACGGAGAAAAGGGTGCTTTTGCTCGCGGCTTTGGTTTGCACACTTTGAGCTTGCTTTCAACTAATCCTAATTGGTGCTTTGAGTATATGACACCAAGCACTTCTTCTTGTGTGTCTTTGTCTTCAGAGATCTATGTGATGGAGTTTGCATCGGGAGATGACCACAAGTGGAGACAGAAGTGTGAGGAGTTGAAGAAAGATAAGGAAGCAATGGTGTTGATGCGGCTTTTGGTGGCTCAAGAAGATGATCTCCAAGACAAGCTTATCAAGAGAAGCAAAGTGAAGCTCTCCCAAGGTATCATTGGTTTGTTCACTCGTCTTTGTGCTTATGGCGAGATGCTTGTTGAGCTTAAGAACTCTCCTTTGCCATGCGAATCTTGTGATGCCTTGTGTGCTGAAAATGAGAAGCTAAAACATGAAACTAGTTGTCGTAATAAGCATGTTGAAGCTCTTAGAAGAGCATGCGACAATCTTGATTTTGAGAATGATGAATTGAGATCATCTCTTGCTAACTTGCAATCTGAAATTGACTTGTTGAAATCTAATGCTTCTATGCCATGCAACTCTTGTGTTGCTTTGGATATTAATCTTGATGTGGCTAGAAGTAAGATTGCTTTGTTGGAGACAAGTGCTTCATTGCCATGTGTTTCTTGTGAGTGTTTGCTTGCTGAAATAAATAAACTAAAATTGACTCACACCACATGTGTAGATGAACTTGAGCATGCTAGGGCTGAAATTTGTGATATGAAATCCATGCCTTGTAGCAAGTGCTCTTTGTTGCTTGTTGAGAATGCTTGCCATACTTCTTGTGATAAGGTCGATGCTTTGTTAGATGTAAATGATGTTGCTTGTTCATATGATTTCATTTGCACCTCATGCATTGATTTGGAAAGTGAAGTTTTGGCTTTGAAAAATATGCGCGAGGATATTAGCGCCAAGTTGGTTGAGCATGATGAGATGTGTGCCAACCTTGAGAAAGAAAATGAACTCTTGCGTACCACATATGCTAAATGCATTGAAGAGGAAATCGATAATTTAAGAAATATGACATGTGGTACTTGTGAGTGCCTCAAATTTGAAAATGAGGTTTTGCGCACAAGGTGCAAGAGTCTTTGTGCTAAGGGTTTGGATTCTCGCTTTTCTTGTCACTCTGATGTTGATGCTTGCAAAATAGCTTCTTCTCAACTGGAGTTTACTTCTCTTAAGCATGAGTCTTTGGATGGTGGCAAGTGTGCTAGTGCTTTGGATAGCTCTCCCATAGCTACTCCTAAGCTTGTGGCTTCTTCCGGTGTTGCCCAAGGTGATTCGAATGGCAAGGGTGCTTCTCATTTCTTTGGAACTCATACTTCCAAACCGAAGTTCCATTGCACCTTTTGCAAGAAAGTTGGGCATACCGTGGAGTTTTGCTTTTGCCGTGTCAAGCACGAGCGATGTGTGCGTGCCAAAGCTTTTAAGAAGCCACGTAGCCTTTCTCATGGCACGTGTGATTCTCATGTGGGCACCAAGTCGAGTGTTGGGGTTGATGCTTCTTGCTCTAAGTCCCAAGGGACTTCTCACCTACAAGAGAATGGTGATTCGTCCACTAGGACTGTGCCTCTCGATAGGCCTTTGTACCATTGCTCTCTTTGTGGGAAGGATGGGCATCAAGAGAGCTTTTGCTACCGCCATGCAAAGAAAATGCGGCGAGCTTGTGCTTCTAGGCCTTTGATTGTGCATAGCCCTTCTCATGGCATGAACACTTGTGAGCCTAAGAAGGCACAGTTTGTTGATGGGTTTTATGACACTCTTTCTAGTGAGTTAAACCATGCTCGTGGACATGCTTCTAGTGCTTCTTGTGTTGGTCCACGACATGTTTCCCGTGGTGTTCGTGTTGGTTCTTCTCCTACGACCTTGAAGGATGTTTGCCTTTTTGCTTATGGTAGCACTCGGTTTTCTTCGCGAGTTGCTCCTTTGAGGCATGATTCTAAGAGTGTTTGAAATCCTTTTCATTCACATCATGCTAACCCACTTGATAAGTTGAGTGCATCTCTTACCCGTGGGACCAAGTATTGGATTCCCAAGTATGTGCTTACTAACCCTTTGGGATCCAAGGCTTGGTCTTCTTTGTCTGCTTGTGTGTAGGTATGGAGACGCGGTTGGAGAACATGAGCTCGATGGTACTTGATCTTTGGCCCGTGAGGTGATCAAGACAAGATGGTTCTCCACACCGCTTTGGATGGCTTTTGAAAGCCTTTGTACACATGTATAGTGAGTTTTCCCTTCTTGTGCTTTTGAAAGCCACCTGGCTTCTTTGTGCTCTTTGCTCTTTCACATGTGTTTAGGGTGAGCTTTGTATGCTCTTTGGCCCTAGTGCATTTGCTTAGGGGGAGCTTGTGAGCTTGGTGTACTCGTTGCTCTTTTCTTTATCACTTGTGTTTAGGGTGAGCTTTGTATGCTCTTTGGCCCTAGGACATGTGTTTAGGGGGAACTTGTGAGTTTTGTGCTCTTTTGCCTTTTTTTAGTTTGGGTTGGGCATCTCATGTACATATGCTTCTTGCATGGTCCATTCATGTCACATATCATTTTCAGCATCTTTGTATCATAGACTGCATTTGCATCATATGCTTTGGAGGATGTGCTTCTCTCATATACATTGATCACCGTGATATGTTGGATATGAACTTATGATCATGCTTGTAAGCTCTTATGATGTGTAGCTATGCTCTTGACAAGCTTTGGATGTGTATGCTTGTGAAATGGCTATATTTTGTGAAAATGCTAAATGTGATCCTCTCTTGTGAGTTGAATATGTTACTTGTTCATTTTGTGCGTAAATGGCTATATCTTGCTTGATTTGTGCTTGGGGTATCATGTTCTTTTCATTTGGGGTCAAAGACCTATTTGTCATCATGAATGTTTAGCCTGCATTTTATGTTGTGGAGAAGCCTAAGCTTCTTTTTGCCGCAAAGGCACTTCATGTACCATGCTTAATCTTGCAAATTAATTTGGTATATATGTTGAAATGCCTATGCTTGAAAAATATGCCTCCATGTCATATGTGCTTTAAATTCCTTATCTTGGGTGCTAAACCGTTGCATGATGTCTACCATTGAGAAGTCTCATGTTTAGAAGTACACACATGGCTCAGTGGCTTTAACATGACACGAGGTAGTTTGTAGGTGTTTATGATGACCTTTTGATAAGATCTTGTGACCTTGCATGAAGTTTGTGAGCTATATGTTGTTTGTGCTCATTTTGGCCATGTTGAGGTCCTATGCTCATGAGAGGGAATTTTTGTTGAAAAATGCTTCAATTTGTTGCTAGCCATGTCATATGTATACATGTCTTTGTTCTCTTGTTGGCAACGCTTGTACGGATGTTTGAGCTTTCTTGTATGCTCTCATTTCTAGCATATTATTGTGCTCATTGTCTATTTGAGAAGCTCATGCTCTTTTAAGCCTTGATTCATGCATTACCAACAAGGGGGAGAAAATGTGCATCCAATTCGTAACAATGGGGAGAAATGCACTTTGTGGAGAGTTTTTGCATCAAGGGGGAGGAAAAGATGGATACTCAGTTCAGGGGGAGAACTTGAGTTTTGCACGCATTTGTTCAGGGGGAGCTTGCATTCATGCTTTGGGAGCACTTTGTGTCACATGGATTTGCTTTATGCTTTGCTCTTATGCCGATGGTGTCGAGTCCTTTTGCCTCACCATGAGGAGTTGACATTCTGGAGCATTTTGTCTCAGTTGTGTTGAGCCATTGCCCTTGCCTTAGGGGACCGAGATTTGCTCTTTCAAGTGATCTTGTTTTGGCTTTTGTTTGGCTTTTGATGACTTGTTTGAGTTCTTTGTTCATTTCTTTTCTTTTTCTTTCTTTTATGAATTGGTGACTATGTGTGTTGTCAATGCACTCATCAAGGGGGAGATTGAGGAACGGAGCATCTGAGGACCGGTGGATGGTCGCTCCTTGGTGTGATGAGTGATTGACAACGTGGTGTGGACTGACTCTTAGCCGAGTATTGCAGGTGCAGGTTGCGGCTTGGTTTGCGTGGTGTAGGTGAAGAACAAGCACGAAAGGTCTATGCCTGTGTGGCCTCCGAGGAGTGGAGAGACAAGTAGGCTTGGTTCAAGGGACCCGGTGGCCGACTGGATCAAGTGCGGGCCGCACGGTGGCAAGAAAAGCAAGACGAAGTCGTGAACACGGGGCCGGTGGAAGGTAGCGGCCAAGTCATTGAACGGGGCAAGACCGAGTAGACCATTCGGGAGCCGGAGGTGAAAGGCTTGGCGGGCCCGATGCTTGGCGAGGTTAGGCTGTGCCTTGCATGCGGGGTTTTCGACGGTTCACCAGAAAACTGTCGGGTTCCTCGGTTGCTCCACAAAGCCGAGCACGACGGTTTGTTGGTTTGGACACAAAACCAACACCGAGCCGGGACGACGTGGCTGCCGAGTCAAGAGGAGCTTGGCGTGGAGGCTGCACTGAGTCCGCGGGGTCTACGGTGGTTCACAACAAAACCGTCAGGTTACTTGATTGAGCCACAAAACCAAGACCGAAGGCTCGACGGGCGGAGACGGGATCCGGGCGCGTCGGGAAGCTTCGAAGCGGGCGACACGTGGCATGATCGTGGTGCTTGTGTCGGGAGGATGCGAAGGCCCGCTGGATGCACGGTCGTCCGATGGAGAACTTCATGTGTTGACCAAAATGCCCTTGTGAGGGCTTGTGTTGTAACTCCTAGTGTAGGGGTACTTCGGTCATTTTCCGGAGGACCTATATATAGGAGTGGCTGAATTTCAGCCAACTCTTTGGCTTGTAGGTGGGAGTGCTCTTTCATTTTGGGGTGCTTTTGGGAGAGAAGGTGAGAGGAGAGAGTTGGCTCTTTGTTTGAGCTTTTTGCCATCCAAGATTTTTGTTTCTTATGAGTGGCTTGTAACCGGATTTGGCTAAGATATTCATAGTGAAATCTTCCTTCTCAATCTCGTGCCAAATCCTTAGCTCCCGACGTTTTTCTTTTTCTGCGTTATTCAAAGGTATTTTTGGAGGATTTTTGTTCGTCATTCGATTCGTCGATTTGAGGGCGTTTCTCTCCGGATTTCTTTGAGGGGGTCATGGGTGAGTGCATTGTGCCTCTTTTTGGATGATCTTGACTCCTCAAACGCCGGATTTGGCCTTCGATTCGTTGATTTTCGGATGAACCCTAGTTCATAGTGTTCTTGGCCATGATTCGCGATTCCGGGAGTTGTAGAGAGTTAGAGGCCGAAATGTTTGAGGCATATCTTCCCATTGGGATGTTCATCATCTCCCCAAAGTTTCGTCTCAAGATTCCAAGTGGTTTAGGACATCCATCGATCGAAAGTTTGGGGAGAATTCACGGATGGTTATCTGGGCTGTCCCAGGTGATCCGGACACTTGTGGCCGGGTGACCCAAAGGGGTAGGTTGATCCGGACACTTGTGGCCGGGTGACCCGGTGCGGCTCTGGATGCCTTAGGGTGACCCGGACGTTTGTGGCCGGATGACCCGGTAGGTCTCAGCCTTCCTCTATGTTGCTCGAGCTCTTTCATGCTTGCTTCCGCTTTGCTTCCTAGCCTTTCAAGCTTTGTTCCTAAGGTCTCGAGAGAGGTTTGTGTGTGCTTCCGCTTGATTGTGTGTGACTCTCAGAGTAGCGATTGGGACATAGGCCGAGTTCTTTTGAGAAAGAATTTTTATCGGCTCCCATTCACTGCCCCCCGCCTCTCTGGTCGCCAATCCGATCCTTCACCCATGGAACAAAAAAAGGCATCACAAAGCGTACATTGTAGCACTTGTCTAACTTGGAAGGGTCAATTTAGTATCAGCTAGTTTCAAAGAAACCTTTATATTGTGATTCAATGATACTGATTAATTACATACAAATAATGGTGCATTCATAAAGGATGTTCAGAGACTAAATGCTAGAACATGTTTGAATCCTAATTATAGTTCTTGATTGTAAAGTTGTGTACTCAAAGTAAACAATCATAAATTGTAATACAAGTAGTATCTCACATATGACCATAGTCAAGCAATTTTTCCTGATGATGCAATGATGAACCATTTGCAAAGGTTACTGCCTACTTTAGGAAATATTACTGCCTAAGGATGAATCCCTGAGCCATGGAGCTCTGTGCCAAGATTCTGAAGAGAGAGCGGACAACCAATGCGTACCTACACACGGTCAGCAAGACATTTTTGTCATCCCAATTAAGATTGCAGCAGGAGTAAAAGACTAATCCACAAATGCAATATGGACAAATATAGTCTGAAATGCCCAGTGGTACCTGTAGAGAAGCTGATTGTTGGGAGCGAATGGCAGTGGGCCTGGCAGCAGTCGATGTAGATGAATGCAACACCTTTAGCTGATATGTTGCTAGAGATGTGAAGGGTGTGCTAAACCTGATTCCTGAAGGATGTCCCGGTGGTGTCGACGAACTCCGGACGGACGTGCCTTCGGGCTCAGCACGGCGCATCTCAGCAGCGGCGGCACCCACTGGGGTTTTTGGTGCATGGGAGAGAGAGGGGCTGCACTAAGAACGAAGTCGACGGCGTCCCGGCTCATCGCCTCCGCGAATAGCACCTGCCACCCGATGGGGAGAGGCAGTGCCTGTTGGTATTTCCTAACATCACCACTACGGCACCGGGATAGCGTGAGCGTAAGAATCACCTGGGTATACCTATGGGTACGAACGAATCCGCACGCGCACGGATATACCATTGTAGCACTTCACCTAAGAAGTATTCCAAAGGGTATCGAATCCTAGGAACAGAAGGGGAGCTCTACGAATGACTATCCAAGGACACAGGATCCCTGCTGAGGTGGATCGGGAGATGAGGAGTCTCCTATGGGTATTGATTCTAGAAGGGCGCAAGCTCGTGATAAGGACACTCGCTTTGGGCACTGGTTCCATCCTGGCTATAACAGTTGGTTCCGGCCAAAAGCTCTACGCCGTATCCGAACGTGGAGGAGTACAAAGGGTCCAACGGCTGTCACTACCGCGGCCTACCTTAAGACAATCCGTGGGATACAGGGCAAACGAAGGATAACCCGCAGTCTAGCACCACTGATCACTACTATAGCACGGCTACATCTGACGTCCCGTAGCAACACTATAGTACTCCGTATAAATACGGAGCGACGAACCCACGAGTACGGGCTAGGCCTCACTCATCATGGAATCAAATAGGCGACAGGAGATATGAATGATACTTTGATCTAAATCAGATATGCATGAGCATCCACTATATTCTAATTGACGAACAATCACACAAACGGATAAACAACTTATGTAGCTCCTCCACATGTTCGAAAGGAGTGGTTCAACTAGAAATCAAGCCTAAGATCAAGAATGGGTGAAGAACACCAGAACATATCACCTATGCTTGAATGCTACTTTATTCTATTTGGAATATACTGAAATACTCACTTTAGTCTAAATGAAGAACGACATCATCCACGAGGTACAAGGGGATGATGGATGATGAACGGATCATTACCATCTCACCTCTACTCACCCACACACTCCCTCTCTACCTAGCACCACCTAAGCTAGATCCTCCACACACACACACCCATGGTGAGGTGAGGTTTCACCTCAACCAAGAGAGAATGAGAGGGGAGAGAGAGGCAAATGTGAGAAGTTGCCTTCAAGTGCGTTGTCCTCTTCTTAACCCTCCTCTCTTCTATTTATAGGGGCTGGCCAGCTTCGTGAGAACACCTCGAGCACCCCCGGAATGTGTCAAGGAGCCAACCAGGAGCCCACACGTGGAAGGCCAGGATGAGCCGAGCCAGAGGCGGTTCGGCCGACCTGTGGGGTCAGCCGACCCTTTGGTGGGCCCTCCTGCCTTGTGCTTTCTCAAGGTGGCTGCCAGGTGGGTCCTCAAGGTGGTTCTAGGTGCCCACGTGGTTTTGAGGCGGTTTGGGCGCGTAGGTGGGCCATAGGATCCATGTGATGCACATGTGGCGGCTTCTGATTCGCCGGGTCTTCTTTCCATGAATTGATGACGTCATGGATCCAGGGGATGCTTACATGGCAGCCCCTCATTAGCTGAGCCTGAGTTGCTTGGATCATGGAGGTGTGTTTTCTTCTCTTTTCTTGTGCTTAATTTCTTGCATTCATATTTGCATTGCCAGTGGTGGAATTTGTCGGTATAAGCTCCTATTCTACTATGGATGCATGGTTCTCGTGGTGAAATGTAGGAACTGACGGCCTTAAAATAGGCACTTAACAGCCATCAACAACTCCCCCACACTTGACCTTTGCTCATCCCGAGCAAAAGGGAAGAGATCTAGCGGGTTAAACCAAAGGTACGAGACAGACATAAGAGTTATTTCGGGTCATACCTTGCTCTCATGAACTCTGTGGATTGGCTACCATATTACATTGGGTGGTTGACAAGAAGAACGGCCATGAATCGAGTCACTTCAACACCTGTTGGTGAGCACTTGGGTTTTCTGAAGATTTTTTTTAGAGAAACTTTGCTCTGCTTCCCTCTTTGATTCTCTTAGATCACTCAATGTGTATATGTCCTCACCAAGGCATTGATCTACCTTAAAGTCATCCTACTCCTAAACATGGCTTATGTGGAGCTCAAGGTAGGATATGAATGATAAGGCTTACTTGCATCACATGTATTGCAAAGTAAAAGACCGGATCCAAAGAAGAAAACAATCCATACAATCAGATCAAGATGTGCACGTGTATGAGTATGATGGGTATAGTAAGGTCTGTATAGGCCCGGAATGGGTTCTAGATATTGCTATACATGACGAAATGTTATGGTGATGGTAAGGTGGACGCTAGCCCCGGAGTAGGTGCTAGTTATTACCATCATATGATGAATGACTCCATTGCATGATTCTCTTTCTC
The DNA here is from genome assembly GCA_036936925.1 of Cenchrus fungigraminus. Lineage (NCBI taxonomy): Eukaryota > Viridiplantae > Streptophyta > Magnoliopsida > Poales > Poaceae > Cenchrus > Cenchrus fungigraminus. Next base: position 89,630,751 of record CM072774.1, on the reverse strand, counting down.
ATATATATAAAGTCTTTAAGAGAATAAAGCTATCCCTTCTCTTCTTTCTCTTTCTCTCTTTTTCTAAACTATGGGGACCTTCATGTGCCCCAAATATTTTTTTTGAATAGCCATATCTCTTTTACAAATTATTTCAGGAGAGAGAAATCAATGCATATGATGGAGCATTTATGTGAGTGATTGGGTGGATGGTACCATGCTAACTTCCAATGTGGAAGCATAGCAAGGTGAAAATGGTGGTGTGCACATGAATCTTGATCATGAGGGCATGAAAAGAATTCTCAAAAGGGTCATAGAATTTAACAAAGCTCAATGCAATAACAAGCAGCATATGAGTATAAGGTTTTCAACTATATTTATCATATGGCTTTGGTAGGACTGTGGTAAATCAAAGAGGAGCGTTGCAAGAGCTTCTTTTTTTATAGGTAAACCCAAGACCTTAAAACCATTAGAGCAAAGTTCATATCATCAAGCCATATCTCACTTGTCAACCACTTAGATAAACATGTTGTCCTTATGACAATTTTGTTCACAAGCATCAAGGTTATATACGGGGAATAAAACTCATGTAAGTCGACCATAGGCATGGAGTGAGCACAACCATGGATTTCATGAGTTGGTAGATAGAAGATTTATAAACGAAGAGCATACCGAACTCAGGAATCATGGTCAAGTGAGATAGAGAAGCAAACCAGCGCTGGCTGTACGGACCAGACGGGGTTTTTGTGATGTGCAAGTATATGAATCCCGTTCAGGTTCTCTAAGCTCAGTCAGTCGCTAGCGCTGTAGTGTGGGCATAAGGATCCATTGTGTTCACGTTTGGAGAGTGCTGCTCTCCCCCACACTATCTTGTACCTAGGTGTTGTTCTTCAAGACAAAACAAAACAAAACAACTGACACACATGGACTCGACCGGGTTACGTGACCGGTGGAGCTAGATTATTTTATTAAAGTTCACTAATGAAATAGGCGCTTACACACATGATGAAAATAAAATTGTTCGGAAGGGAAATAAATGAAACCTAACTAAGCGCCTATGGGGAAATAAAAAGGGGCACTACCCTCTACTCAGCATCGTAGAGGTCCTCGTGCCCTGTGGCCACAAAAAGGCATCTCATCTTGGCGCACAGGCCACGACGGAGATTGCAGAAGTCATCTCTAAGCTCAGCGAGATCCATCTTCTGCTCCGCACTAATGGACTTCAGCTTCTCACACTCTATGTCCAGGTCCTCCACCAGTGGGGCTAGCCTGGCTGTAGTGGGAGTCTTGGGAGACCTCCCGGCTACCCGAGTCTCCTCCCTTGACTTCCTGGATGCTCGCGGTGTGGAGCTGCTACCCAACTTGAAGTCCTCATCTGCCTCCTCCAAGGTCGCTGCACGTGTGTTCTTCTTGCTAGTGTTGTCTGGGGTAGCAATCCTGGGCTTCCCAGACTGAGAGACTGGTGGAGGCGATGATGGTGCAGTAGGAACTGAACGGCTCCTCACCCCTGAGGCTCCTGGAGTGCTGACCCGAGGTCGCGAAACCACCGGAGGCGGCGGAGTCACCACGAGCCACGAGCGAACCTCTGGGCGCCTCTGGTAGGGGCTGCTGGCACGACCCCGTGACTTAGTTGCCTTCGCCGGTGAAGCAGAACGGTCGGAAGTGCGTGAAGCCACGGGTGCTAAGGGCTGGATGATTATCCCCTTGGCCTCCGACGGCCCCTTTTACGCCCATCTTTGCTCCACGATTCCCCACAGGAGGAAGGGAGGCGAGCGGCGGCACGTTGAAGATGCAAGCGACCACCATGGGTGTTGCCCCCTTTGGAGATGCAGCAATGGCAGGGACATCTCCCTCGACAGGGTCGAAGGAGGAGGCCTCCGCGGTGAAGGGGGCAATGCTCTTGCCGTCCATAGCGGGTGGCAGCGGTGGTTGAGAGGACTTTGAGCAGGGGTGATGGAGTTTCTGCGCGACTCGAAATTCGCCACGCAGCGGGGAGAGGGTTTCTGGAGGATGAAGGAGTGCGCACGCAAAAGGGGAGAGGCGGCGGCGACCCTTCTGGGTCGGCCGACCTAGTGGGTCGGCCTAACCCATCTGGGCTCCACAGGGCCTCAGCTTCGGCCTGTGGGCTCTAGTGGGGCTCATGGTCTCTGGGTCAGGTGCCCCGCCAATTCTAAGGTCAGAAGCCTCGGGAAAAGGTAGAGTGGGGCTATGGGCATATAGTTGCCCTTGCCCCCAACTCAACTTTACTAAGCCTATTTGTACTCTATCAGCTCAAATTGGGGGTCTTACCTGGACTCATACTTGGATGAAAAATATTGTTGCCTCTTTATGCTTACATCGTTCGTTTTCCTCATTCTTCTGCATGGTTAGTAATGAGCGAATACTCGAAGGATAATTTTTCCCGGAATGAAATATGGAATTAAGTTCATGGGAAGAGTCTTATCTTGGGGTATCGTGTGATGTTCTCCTGCTCAACCACATATGTTGTTCTTGCAGGTTCTCTCGGTGATAATGTGTATGATAGTTTTCTCTCCTGCAAGGTTAGTGCATGTGTACGATGCAAGCTATACACATGGTATGATATTAATAACTCTCACAAACAATCCTAGGGAGACTATGAGGGGCAACCTTAGGAAGATTGTGCAACTAACAAAGCCATAGCACCACGAATGAAAGTCCACAGAGATGATGAGGATGAGCACGAGAAGAGTGCTCGGAGAGTGGAAGCTCTCATCTTTGAGACAAAAACATAACTCAAGAGTGCTCGGACTCGGGATTGTAAGAGTGAAGTTCTATGGGTCAGACGAACACTTTGAGTAACGAACCGAGAGTAACGAACTTGTTTATTCATTCTCTCCTTAGATTGACTAAGATTCAATCCTCACAAGTGTGAGAATGACACATAAATCCACCTAAGCTTCCAATGGGAGCATAGGAAGTAAGAGTGCATTCATACTCCCATTGGGCATCGATCAAGTCAAGGAGTGAAGAGTAGAATTTTGGTTCACTTGAATAGTCGGCATCGATCATAATTGAGCTCAAGATAATAAAGTGGATTGCTCAATTTGATCGGTATAAAGTCGTGCTTCCCTAGGCCAAGAATGTGGAAGTTTTATGGATCAAGGCCCAGTGTCTTGACTAACCCTTGGTGTGGCGGCACCTCAGATTGAGTCTTGACATGAAGCACGAAGTATGCTATCGTAACCTCTCCTAAAAAGTTATAGTTAGGGTCAAAATAACCATTCCTGCCTGGAATGATTTTCCTTCCCAAACCACTCCTTTCCATCTCCCTCCAAGACTAAGTCTCGAGGGCCGGCCTTAAGAGAAGAAACGATAGGGGAACCTAAAGACAGAACTCACACTAGGTGCTCTTTCCCATAGATACCTCCCAGTCAGGAATGATATCTTCGACCAGAGCGAAGTGAAAGTCGGAATGTAAGCTCGGGCTCTCTCGAAGATAGATCTAGGCAACTTGACATCATCTCTTTTGGCTACTTCGCTACTCGAGACAGACGGGGAACTGAAATCTCGGACTTCTCCTAGAATTTCCTTTCCTCATTCTGGCTCTAGGAATGTTGACGTTCCTTAGCCTCACTACTAGGTTTGCACTCACGGCGACGGCGCCAGAAATGCTCGTTGGCACTCGCTAGCGTCGCTACCGAGTTTATACCCCTAGTAATGGAGCTAGGAACGTCTTTGGTAAAACACACATCACAGAAAGGTCCGCAAGTGCACAGATTACCGTTGTAGCACTTCACCCGGTGGTATTCGGGTTATCGTATTTATATTTTCCCAAGGGAAGCACTACGGCAAAGATGATCGGATAAACGGTGGAGAGTAACAAGACTCAGTAAAGAGCTATAGCGGGGGTAACGAATAAAGATATTCGGGGGATAACTTGACACACACAAGGAGATCTTGATAAAGGGTTAGAGAGGACCTAGCGAGCTGGGAGGACAACGAGACGAGAAAGGATCCTAACACAATCTATCTATTCTTGTCAACTCTAGGTAAAGAACTAAGGCAAAGAATAACCAAGGCAAGCTAAACTCGACACATCTAGTGCTGCAGGGGCATGCAAAGCCGTGCTCTCGGACTGCGATGAGAAGGGAGAACGACGACGTGCTGAATCCAACCGGCCCGAACTAACGTGGTGGACTACTGAGCCCGTCCGGAGCTGTCACCTCCCTAGGGTACCACAACTATTCCGTTGAACGGGACACCAATCTAAGACTAAGGCAAGCTCTAAGCACCGCGCTCACAACGAACCAAAGAACCTTTCCCCGGATATCACGAAGGAAGGTCTCTCTCCGCTACAAAGCACAAACGTACTCGGTAGAAGATCAAGCGAAGAACGACCACAACACTTTAGGGTTCAAGAGAGTTATTCTAACCAAGATTAAACTAACTTTAGTCTAAACCAAGAATAAAGCTTCTAGAGCAAAGTAAAAGCTGAATGTAATTGACTCGAAAGGTAAGATAGAAAGATAACTTGAATTGTACTTGAGTCTAAACAAAGAAAGGATACAAGAGTAGTACTGGACTCCTGAAGAAGACTCCTCCGGAACCCCGAGACTAGCTCAACTCGACTCTAACTCCCAAACTACACTAATCCTACTCTAAGTGAACAAAAGTGAGAAATGGAGATGCTCCTGTGTTGTGTTTCCATTCCAGCGAGTGGGAGGTGCCTTTTATAGGCAAGGGAGGTCGGTGGAGTGCAGGGGAGGAATACCCTAGGTGCGGCCAGCTCTCTAGGCACGGTCGGCCCTAGGATGTGCCGCCTCTCGCCTTGGACGCTCCTGATCACTGCTCCTGAGGCGGTTGTAGGTCGGCTCCTTGGGTCGGTTTCGCCCAGCACGCCAAGTGATAGGTGCGGCCGGCCCTATAGGTGCGGCCGGCCCAACCTCGTGCCGTGTGATGCACCGACCGTGTTAGGGGACGCTTAGGATCGCCTTTGGATGACGGTTGTGGCAGTTGAGCGATCGGATAAGTGGACCCATTGATCCAAGTGATCCTAGCCTCCACCCTTTGATCAAACCGACGTTTCTTCAGTGAATCACACTCGTCCAAGTTGTGCTCGAGGGAGTCGGGGTGCTTTGGACCAGGGTCGTGCCACCAGGCAGGGTCGGCTGGACCTGGCAGGGCCGGCCGCACCTGCAGGTCCGGCCGTACCTGCAGGGCCGGCCACACCTGCAGGTTCGGCCGGACCAGGTGGTTCGGCCGTGCCTGGCATATGTGGCATGTTGGTCCCAAATTCTCCCAAAATGTGTACCTGCCTATGAAATTCACAACACAACTCGTGGAACTTTATTAGTACTAAAAATGTGCATGAAACTTGTCATATACTCCTCTCGAACCCGAGGTTTTGACGGTCAAATTTTTGTTGTAAGGGCCGTCAACAAACTCCCCCAAGCTAAACGTTTGCTCGTCCTCGAGCAAAGCCTAGACTTGGCCTCGGTGGATCAGGAGTTACATGATGTTACCACTCGGCAAGTACCTATGCACAAATCCAAGCTCTACTTGCTATTTGAAAAGATTGGTACGAGAGAAACTTAGCCTTGTTTTACCTGTGGGGCTTGTAACTTTTCACCTTGCCTTCGGAGGTTAAAAGGTAGAATGGTTTTGACTTTGCATCACTTGCTCTTCTCTTTTCGGGATCCTATCTCGGAGTTTTGAAATTTTTGCAAAGAAAAACAAGGTTCCTCGGATGGTTCCCTCGATCGCTCAAGTGGTATTTGTTACCTCACCAAAGGCTTTTGAGCGAGCCTCAACTTCCTACTCTGTGGCTTGTATGTGGAGATTTGGGTAGGATAAGCATGAGACTTACTTGTGCCACATGATGTTGTTGAGCCAAAGACCGGATCCAAGAAGAAACTAGTCATGCAACTTGATCGAGATGTGCAAGTGTGTGGAATATTTTTGTTTGTTTTTCTATGTACTCCTTGGTTGAGATTCTCCTCTTGTTTTTATTTTGGAAGGGGGTCATGCTTCATCATTTTTTTCTTTTTTTTCTATGCTCTTTTGATTGGAGCACATCTATGCTTTTTGAGCATATACTTTTCCTTTCTTTTTCTTTTTTTAATCTCAATGACCCCTCTCTCCTTTTGCAAGAGTACAAGAAGAGAAATCTCTTTGGAACTTTGGAGCATTTATTTTTGGTGGGTGGATGGCATGTTTTGCGTAACTCCCAGTGTGGAAGTTAGCTTGTATATGTGGGTGTACGCGATCTCGATCATGGGAGCATGAAAAGATTCTACCAAGGGTCACAACAATTTGGCAAAACTCAACGGGTCACAAGCAAGCACATGTAGAAGGTTTGTACATTGATATCGACATATGGCTTTGGTAGGTGATATAACCATTGAGGAACTTGTCTTGTTTTATTTTCTCAAAAGAAATCATCCGAGATTTTCACCATACTATGAGATAGAGCAAGATCAACATTGTCTCACCATATCATACTAGTCTGAGAGCCATGTCTGGTTCGAGGACCGGTGGATGGTCGCTTCCTGGTGTGATGAGTGATTGACAACGTGGTGTGGACTGATTCTTGGCTAAGTATTGCAGGTGCAGGTTGCGGCTTGACTGGTGTTGGTGCAGGTGAAGAACAAGTGCAAAAGGTCGTTGCCGGTGAGGCCTCCAGGTGTGGAGAAGACAAGTAGGCTTGGTTCGAGGGACCCGGTGGCCAGCGGGGTCAAGTGCGGGCCACATAGTGGCAAGAACAGCAAGATGAAGTCACGGACGGTTTCTTGGTAGAGCCTCAAAACCAAGGTCGAGCCGGGACTACGTGGGAGCCGAGTCATGAGTGGTGATTGGCGGAGGCTACACCGAGTTCGCGGGGTTTCCGGTGGTTCACCAGAAAACCACTGGGTTCCTTGGTTGATCCACAAAGCCAAGACCGAAGAACCGAAGACGGAGGTGCAGCAGCTCCAGACCGGTCTGACCGGTGGGTCTGACCGGTCTGACCGGTGGGTACCAGTCTGACCGGTGAGGAGCACCGGTCTGACCAGTGTGCGACGACGCAGTCCGGAATCTTCGAAGCGGAGGACACGCGTCGGGATCGGAAGGCTTGTGTCGAGGCTAAGCAAGTTTGCGATCGCTGGGCATCCGTCCGATGGAGCGAAGACAAAGATTTCCGAATTCGCCCTTGAGGGGCATGTATCCCTAGTTAGCTAGTAAGGGTACTTTCCTCTTTCGGTTGCCTCCATATAACCCAAGTGGTGAGAGGATGGCAGCCATCTCTTGGAACACTAGCTTATTTGGTTTTCCTATTTTCTTTCCTATTTTCCCTAGGATTTTCGTAGGACTAGCTTGAGAGCTTCATGGTGAGATCTTGTGAGAGGGAAGGATGATCGGGCGGCAAGCTAGACCTTGTATGAACCTCTTTGGTATGTATAGATGATTCGGCGTGGTTCCTCAAGGTTTGGATGTGTCTTTCCCGTTTCTCCTTTTTGGTGATTTTCGGAGGGTTTTCTTGGCGAATTTCTTGTGGCGGTTTTGAGACCTTTCTCTTTGGGATTTGTGGGGGATGTATGCATGAACCCCTCGTGGTTCTTTTCCCTTTGATTCCCCTCCCAAATCCGTGAGCAAAGGGGCTCGATTTTGGGGTTTTCTTGGCTCTAGGGTTAGAGGCGTTCTTGGCGGAAATCCTTCGATTCCTCTTGATTCAACGAGTTTTGGTGGACCATAACTTGGCTATGGAGTGCCCATGAGGTGTTCCTACTATCCCCAAAGTCTTGTGCGAATCCGTGGAGTGAATCGGGAGATCGGGAGTTGGATTTGGGGGAGTTGACTCGCGGGCGCTGTTCATCCCGAGCTGCCCAGGCATGACCGGTCTGACCAGTGCTCTTGACCGGTCTGACCGGTGCTAGCCCTTGGTGGGATTTGTCTCGGGGAACAGCCTTGTCCGTGTGGTTTTGTCCCGTGGTCCTGCTGGTCAGTTCTTGGCGTGTTTGGAGTTGTTTTGCTAGGTTTTGTGAGGGGTTCTTCTTCCTTCCAGGTTGTGTTTCGGAGGTGGTTTTTGTTCCAGGGCCTAGAGGAGTCACTGAGGCTTCCAGGAACATTTGCTGTGCGGCTGCTATAGCCACCGGCCTGACCGGTGCTGTCCACCGGTCTGACCGGTGTCACCGGTCTGACCGGCGCAGGCCATCGGTTTAACCGGTGTAGCACAGGCAGCAAGCCGTGCAAGTTTCCGCTGTGTGTGTTGGTGAGTTTTGGCTCGGAAGGTTGTGTGTTGGTTCCTAGGACCAGTAGCACTCTGGTGGCTGCGTGATCTTGACCAACTTAGGTAGTTGAGTCGGAGAAGTGTTTCGGAAGCCGTGTTCGTCTTGTTGGAGTTCCCATCTTCTTCGAGAAGAATTTTTATCGGCTCCCATTCACTCCCCCCCTCTCTGGTTCGCCTAATCGGTCCTTCAATTGGTATCAGAGCCAGTTCGGGTCTTCATTGACTCTTACCAGTCTAAGATCCAAAGATGGCGTACCAGGAATGGGGTTCGGGTCCTCCGCACTTCGATGGGAAGAACTACCAGATGTAGCAGAGGCGGATGGCAGCGTTCCTCCGCGGAAAGGGTCAGATCCTTTGGGACGTTACGGTGAACACAGCTTATGTTCATCTGATGAACTTCCTTCAGACGGTGAACACAGCTTATGTTCCTCCAGGATCGAGGGATATGTTCGACGCCAACAACAAGGCGGTCGACTACTTGTTTCGTGCTCTGTGTCAGCCCGAATTCGATCGGGCTCAGACAGAGGACTTAGCTTGTAGGATTTGGGAGCAGTTGAAGGATTCTCATGCTGGGAATGCTCAGGTTCAGGCTCGGATGTACGCGACTTACCGGAGAGAGTACGAGAACTTCACTCATCTCCCCGGCGAGTCCGTCGATGCCCTTTTCCAGCGTTTTACAGTTGTGGTGAACAACATGAGAGCCAATGTGGCCGTGCTCCCATATGATGATCATGATAGAGCCGTGAAGCTCTTGCACTCGTTGGATCGTACCGTATGGGATGGGAAGGTTGAGGCTATCCTTGAGTCCGAGAAGTATGACACCTTGACCGTGAACGAGCTGTTCTCGAAGCTCAAGTCGGCTGAGTTGGACCGTGGTATGACAGCCAAGATTGAGAGCCCGACTGACTCTCGTAGTCTTGCTCTCATCGGTGGCAAAGGAGCTAAGTCTAACGCTAACGCATCTTCCAGGATGTACTCTCTGTCTTCTTTGATGTCTTTGCCAGATGAGGAGTTCGACGTGCTTGGAGAGGACGAGCTGGCGTTGCTGACCAGGCTGTTCGAGAGGTTGCACGAGAACCAGGTGAACACGAGGAGGACAGCACAGATGTGCTTTCAGTGCGGCAAGCCAGGACACTTCGTCGCCGACTGCCCGGAGAAGACAGAGAACAAGGACGGCTACAAGGACGGCTACAGGCACCGGTCGAGCAGGGATGGCAAGTACCGATCAAGGCGCGATCACAAGCACAAGAACAAGCACAAGGACGAGCGACGGTCGAGGAAGAAGGACGGCCGCGGCAGGAAGGCCCGAGCGATGGTCGGAGCGAGCGACGTCGACTCCAGCTCCGCCTACTCTTCCTCGAACTCGAGTAGCAGCGAAGATGAAGGTGATCAGCGCAAGAACAAGAAGGCGTCCAAGAACTTGAGCGGGTTGAGCTGCTTCGCAGGAGATGGCTTCTGCGGCATGGCTCGTAGCTCCGGTAGCAAGAAGAGTCACCAGAGCGACTCGGACTCTGACTCTGAGGATGAGGTATGTGATGAGCTCTCTTCTTTGTGCAAGGAGAATGAGGAGTTGGTTGACTTGCTTGATAATCGCGATCACATGCTTAGAGAGGCCAAGAAGCTGAGGAAAGAGCTTAGGGCCTCACTAGAAGATGCTAGGAACCGTGTGGCTGAGCTAGAAACCTAGAACCTAGATGCTAAGCTTGAGATTGATTCGCTTAAGGCTTCTCCTGTGGTTTCTGATGAGATTGATTGCTGTGATTGCTCTGTGTACCTAGCTGATCTTACTGCTCTTAAGGATAAGCATGCTTCTACTTGTGATGAACTAGATGTGCTTAGAGTTGAAGTGGCTGAGCTTAAGTCTAGACCTGCTGTGCTTAGAGTCTACTTCTTGCCCTGTGTTGCATGGAAAGATTGATGAGATGCATGCTTACACTGTTTCGCTTGAGGCTAAGTTGAAAGAGCCTATTCCCACTTCTTGATCTACTTGTGAATTGCATGCGGTTAAGAATTTGGAGCTTGCGCATTATGTTGATCGCTTGCAGGATGAGAATGATCAGCTGAGGAAATGTATGAGCTAGTTGTCGGGTCAGGAGCCTCAGCTTGGTATCATGATAGCGGCTTTCAAACGCTATGATGGTCAGGCACTTGGGGCTGACAAGCTTGGAGAGAACAGTGGTGAGGGAGTTGAGAGAGTTGGAGAGATCCCTATCCCACCACCAAACAGACAGAAGAACAAGTTTGAGCCCAAGCCTAACCACCTCAGAAACAAACTTGACACTACTCCAGATCCACCCATATTCCCTCACCCAACAAATGATTTCCAAAAACCGGTGAAGTTTGTGAGCCCAAAGGGAGGTGAGGAAGGAGAGAAGAAGGGTGAGAAACCGAGTGAGCAGCCCCAACCCAAGCCTAAGCCTAAGCCACAGCCCATGAAGTTCCATTGTGGGTATTGTGGGAGAGATGGTCACAAGGATGAGTTTTGCTTCAAGAGGAAGCGTGAGGAGAGAATGGCTAGAGAGTGGGCTAACAAGGACAGGTACCACCCCTCTAATGGTGTACCTGAGCCTCGTATGCAGATGCCCAGGGCCAAGGTGATTGTGAGGACGGTTCCGGCTTGGGGAGACCGGAAGGTAGCAGGTGGTGCTGCTGGCCGAGCTACACCGATCAGACCGGTGCGCTACACCGGTCAGACCGGTGCAGGTCTGGACAGACAGTGGTCTGGTTTTCGTGCTCGTGAGGATGCTTGGTTTGGTTTAGGTGGTCGTGGTTCTGGTGGTTGGTATGGAAAGTCTGCAGGTGGTCAGTTTGCTAGACGTTCTCCACCTCGTGCTCAATACGGGGGTGGGAGGAGTCGTTGCTTTGAGATGGAGAGGAGGAATGGTCCACGATCTTCTTTTCGTGGCTTTCGTCCTCCTCCAGCTAGAGAGGGTTGGTTCCCTCGTAGTGGTTACCGTGGTGGTATTCATGATGGTAGCTTTGATAGGTGTGATGATATGGTTTGTGCTAACCACACTTTGGAGCAAATGGCTCGGTACTGGTTTTACTCTTTTGGTACTAACCCCAGTGCTGAGTCGTTTGTTCACTCACGTGCTCGCTTTTGAATTTCAGGTGGGAGACTTGAGGAACGTTTGGTTGATTGACTCCGGTTGCTCGAGGCATATGACCGGGGACAAGGGGTGGTTCTCAAGTCTCGTCCCGGTGGTGTCCAGGACATACATCACTTTTGGGGACAATGGGCGAGGGCGTGTGCTATCAGAAGGTGAGATCAAGGTAAGTAACAAGGTCACTCTCAGGCGTGTTGCTCTTGTTCAATCGCTGGGGTTCAATTTGCTTTCCGTGTCCCAGTTGTTGGATGAGGGCTTTGAGGTGTTGTTTCGGCCTGGTGGTTCTCGGATTTTAGATTCTCGAGGGGACCTTGTTTGCATGGTCGTTCCCGAGGGTCAAGTGTTCCGAGCTGATTTCTCTTAGTCTTCTGGTGTGGAGCATTGCTTTTTGGCTGGTTCTTCGAGTGAGTTGTGGAAGTGGCATAGGAAGTTGGGTCACTTGAGCTTTGACCTTTTGTCACGCTTGAGTAAACACAATTTGGTCCGAGGATTGCCACGGTTGAGGTTTGAGAAAGAGTTGGTTTGTGCGCCGTGTAGGCATGCCAAGATGGTAGCCTCTTCTCACCCGCCTCTCACTGATGTGATGACTGAGCGTCCATGCGAGCTGCTCCATATGGACCTTGTTGGCCCAGCTCGTGTGCGATCTACGGGTGGGAAGTGGTATGTCCTTGTTGTGGTGGACGACTACTCTCGGTATGCGTGGGTGTTCTTTCTTGAGGAGAAAGGGGAGACGTTTGGTTTTGTTCGAGATCTTGTCTTGAGGTTAAGAAACGAGAGGCACGGAGATGCCATACGAGCGATCCGCAGTGACAATGGCTCAGAATTCAAAAACTCTCGCTTCGAAACCTTTTGCCATGACTTGGGTCTTGAACACCAGTTTTCGAGTCTGTATACGCCTCCCCAGAATGGCGTGGTGGAAAGGAAAAACAGGACCTTGTGCGAGATGGCTCGGACGATGCTCGACGAGCATAGGACTCCGAGAAGGTTCTGGGCTGAGGCGGTCAATACCGCGTGCTATCTGTCGAACAGGATCTACCACAGGGTTCACAAGAAGAAAACCTGTTACGAGTTGATGCACGGTCGCACACCCAAGGTGAGTCACTTCCATGTCTTTGGTTGTAAATGCTTCATTCTGAAGAAAGAGAAGAAGTTGGACAAGTTTGAGGCTAGGTCTGTCGATGGCATTTTCTTTGGTTATGCATCTCATTCTAGAGCATTTCGTGTGCTCAATCTTGAAACTAACCAAATCATGGAGACTTGCGAGGTAACCTTCGACGAGACACAGCCACGTAGTCAACTTGTTTTTGAGTGTGCAGGTGACGACGAACTTGGCGAGGAGATCTTTCAGGAGGAGGAGCATGAACATGGAGATGATGAAGATGGTGGTGTGGTGCCCAGGGCTGAGCATGTACCTACTACTACGACTACAATCGAGAACGGGCCCTCTCCCACACCTATGACGACAAACCTAGATCAAGGCGAAGCTGCTGTTGAGGGGGAGGTAGCATCAAGGCGAGAACCTCCCCGGCGAGTGCAAGTGGATCACCCAGCTTCGAGAATCATCGGCGACATGAATGAACGTACTACATGGTCGAGGGTTCGGAACAATTCTCATTTCGCCCATGCTGCTTTTGTTGCCACCTTTGAGCCCAAAGACATTGGACACGCGCTATCTGATCATAATTGGGTTAATTCGATGCATGAGGAGTTGGAGAATTTTGAGAGGAACCAAGTTTGGGTGTTGGTTGACCCTCCCCCAGGGTGTAAGCCGATTGGGACAAAATGGGTGTAGAAAAATAAAGATGGAGAGAAATGAGAAGTGGTGAGAAACAAGTCGAGACTTGTTGCTCAGGGGTACAGTCAGAAAGAGGGGATTGACTACGAGGAGACTTTCGCTCCTGTAGCTCGTTTGGAGGCGATCAGGATCCTTCTAGCCTTTTCCGTGGCTAAAGGGTTCAAGTTGTACCAGATGGATGTGAAGAGTGCTTTCCTGAACGGTGTGTTGGAGGAAGAGGTGTATGTGAGGCAACCACTGGGGTTTGAGAGTGAGAAGTACCCCCACCGGGTTTACAAGTTGAGGAAGGCGCTGTATGGGTTGAAGCAGGCGCCTAGAGCTTGGTATGGTAGGCTGAGGGGGTTCCTGTTTGAGAGAGGGTTTGGGATGGGGAAGGTCGATCAGACCTTGTTTCTCCTCAGGCAGGGCAAAGATATCCTGATTGTGCAGGTGTACGTGGATGATATTGTCTTTGGTGGCTCGTCTAACTCTCTTGTTGCAAGGTTTGCAGAAGACATGAGCAGGGAATTTGAGATGAGCATGATGGGTGAGTTGCAGTTCTTCCTTGGGCTCCAGATCAAGCAATCAAAGGAAGGAACATTTGTGCACCAAGCAAAGTACACCAAGGACATTGTGAGGAAGTTCAAGATGGAGGACTCCAAGGCCATGGCGACGCCTATGAGTACGACTACAGCTCTTGATGCGGACGAGGAAGGTGAACACGTGGACCAGAAGGAGTACCGGAGCATGATCGGGTCACTCCTCTACTTGACGGCGACGAGGCCGGACATCCAGTTCTCGGTATGTCTGTGCGCTCGTTTTCAAGCGTCTCCAAGGACTTCGCATCGGCAAGCGGTCAAGCGCATTTTCAGGTATTTGCGTCATACTCCCGACTTTGGCCTTTGGTACTCCGCATCTTCTTCTTTAGCTCTTCATGGATTTTCAGACGCAGATTTTGCCGGGTGTTGGTTGGATAGGAAGTCCACTTCTGGGACCTGCCAGTTCTTGGGTTCTTCTTTGGTGTCTTGGTCTTCCCGCAAACAGTCGAGTGTTGCTCAATCCACTACCGAGGCAGAGTATGTGGCCGCAGCTAGTTGTTGCTCTCAGCTCCTTTGGATCACATACACCATGAGTGACTTTGGTGAGGAGTATACCCATGTCCCACTTCAATGTGACAGCACCAGTGCCATTAGCGTTGCAAAGAACCTATTGCTCCATTCCAAAACCAAGCACATAGAAGTGAGGTATCATTTCCTGAGAGACAATGTAGAGAAAGGGAAGATAGCCTTGATCCATGTACCTACACATGACCAACTAGCCGATATTTTCACCAAACCCCTAGATCAAGCAACTTTCACTCGTTTGCGGGGGGAACTTGGTGTGTGTTTGATTTCTTGAGTTGGTGTGTGGGAGCTTCTTTGTAGCATATGTAACATGATGTATAGGCATCTTTGTATCTTAGGTTGCATGCATTTTGTATCATATGCATTGTTTAAGAAAAGCTTCTCCTATATACATTGTTCACCATGGAATGATATGTATGTCTTTGTGAGCTAGTTTGGTAAGCTATGGTTAGTTTGGCTTTGCTCTTGATGATCTTGATTTATATCCATGGTTGATGGCTATGTTTTTGAAAAATGTCACATGTATGCTCTCTTGTGAGTAAATGCCTTTATATGATCTTGACATGTTTTAGTGGCTTGGCTATGCTTAATTTGTGGTTGGATAGCTTATTTTGATCATATGGGGCCAAAGGCTGATTTGCCATCATGAATGTTTAGCCCCCATGCTTGATCTTGTGGAGGGGCATAAGTTCCTTTTTGTCACAAAGATATTTCATGTACCAATTTCAAATCAGAAAATGAAATGTAAATTGCTTGGAAAATGTGCTCCCATGTCATATGTGCTAATTTTAATTTGCTTTGGGTGCTAAACCGTTGCATGATGCCTACCAATGAGAAGTCTCATATCTAGAAGTAGGCGCATGGCTCGGTGGCTTTGACATGACATGAGGTGCTTGTGGGTGTTTATGATGGTCTTATGCTTAGAATGGTTGTCCTAGCATGAAGTTTGTGTGGCTTTGCCATTTTGATATGTTTTGCTCATGTTTAGGACTTTGCTCACGAGAGGGTAAATTTTCGCAAAATTGCTCAATTCTATCTTAGCTTCGTCCAATGGTTGTGAAACTTGGTGATCATGAAGTTGATGTCATTACGAAGCTATAGAGTATCTAACTTGCTCATTTGGCATGTGTAGCATCCTATGTTGACTTTTGTCTATTTGAGAAGCTCTAGGTTGCATTTTTTACATTTTTGGCTTGATTCATGCATTGTCAACAAGAGGGAGAAGTTTGAGCATGTTTTGGCCTACTGAATGCATCTAGAAGGTTTTCAGGTGGTTTCGAGCCATTTCTGGGCTCTGTTGTGCACCGGTCTGACCGGTTGAGGTCACCGGTCTGACCGGTCAGAGTGCTGGTCCTGTTCACATGTTGAGCACCAGTCTGACCGGGGGTGTCGACCGGTCTGACCGGTCAGAGCTGAGCTGTTGCAGCTGCTCTGTTTCGTGAAGTGGTTCGCATGTATTCGTCAAGTGAGAGTTGCATTGGTTCAGGGGGAGCTTGCATGTGTGCAGGGGGAGCTCTTTGTGGTTTTCGAGCTTTGGTTTGATGGTTTGTGCTCTTTGCTTGAGCATGCTTTGTCTCGGATGTGTTGAGCCGTTGCCCTTGCCTAAGGGGTCCGAGACTTGTCTTCTTCAAGTGATCTTGCTCTTTGCCTTTCTTTGGCTTTCGATCGCTTGTTGGAGTTTCTTTTAGTCGTTTCTTTTCTTTTCCTTTTTTCTTTGGTTACCAAAACATGTGTGTTGTCAATGCACTCATCAAGGGGGAGATTGAGAGCCATGTGTGGTTCGAGGACCGGTGGATGGTCGCTTCCTGGTGTGATGAGTGATTGACAACGTGGTGTGGACAGATTCTTGGCTAAGTATTGCAGGTGCAGGTTGCGCCTTGACTGGTGTTGGTGCAGGTGAAGAACAAGCGCGAAAGGTCGTTGCCGGTGAGGCCTCCAGGTGTGGAGAAGACAAGTAGGCTTGGTTCGAGGGACCCGGTGGCCAGCGGGGTCAAGTGCGGGCCGCATGGTGGCAAGAACAACAAGATGAAGTCACGGACGGTTTCTTGGTAGAGCCTCAAAACCAAGGTCGAGCCGGGACTACGTGGGAGCCGAGTCATGAGTGGTGATTGGCGGAGGCTACACCGAGTTCGCGGGGTTTCCGGTGGTTCACCAGAAAACCACTGGGTTCCTTGGTTGATCCACAAAGCCAAGACCGAAGAACCGAAGACGGAGGTGCAGCAGCTCCAGACCGGTCTGACCGGTGGGTCTGACCGGTCTGACCGGTGGGTACCAGTCTGACCGGTGAGGAGCACCGGTCTGACCGGTGTGCGACGACGCAGTCCGGAATCTTCGAAGCGGAGGACACACGTCGGGATCGGAAGGCTTGTGTCGAGGCTAAGCAAGTTTGCGATCGCTGGGCATCCGTCCGATGGAGCGAAGACAAAGATTTCCGAATTCGCCCTTGAGGGGCATGTATCCCTAGTTAGCTAGTAAGGGTACTTTCGTCTTTCGGTTGCCTCCATATAACCCAAGTGGTGAGAGGATGGCAGCCATCTCTTGGAACCCTAGCTTATTTGGTTTTCCTATTTTCTTTCCTATTTTCCCTAGGATTTTCGTAGGACTAGCTTGAGAGCTTCATGGTGAGATCTTGTGAGAGGGAAGGATGATCGGGCGGCAAGCTAGACCTTGTATGAACCTCTTTGGTATGTATAGATGATTCGGCGTGGTTCCTCAAGGTTTGGATGTGTCTTTCCCGTTTCTCCTTTTTGGTGATTTTCGGAGGGTTTTCTTGGCGAATTTCTTGTGGCGGTTTTGAGACCTTTCTCTTTGGGATTTGGTGGGGGATGTATGCATGAACCCCTCGTGGTTCTTTTCCCTTTGATTCCCCTCCCAAATCCGTGAGCAAAGGGGCTCGATTTTGGGGTTTTCTTGGCTCTAGGGTTAGAGGCGTTCTTGGCAGAAATCCTTCGATTCCTCTTGATTCAACGAGTTTTGGTGGACCATAACTTGGCTATGGAGTGCCCATGAGGTGTTCCTACTATCCCCAAAGTCTTGTGCGAATCCGTGGAGCGAATCGGGAGATCGGGAGTTGGATTTAGGGGAGTTGACTCGTGGGCGCTGTTCATCCCGAGCTGCCCAGGCACGACCGGTCTGACCGGTGCTCTTGATCGGTTTGACCGGTGCTAGCCCTTGGTGGGATTTGTCTCGGGGAACAGCCTTGTCCGTGTAGTTTTGTCCTGTGGTCCTGCTGGTCAGTTCTTGGCGTGTTTGGAGTTGTTTTGCTAGGTTTTGTGAGGGGTTCTTCTTCCTTCCAGGTTGTGTTTCGGAGGTGGTTTTTGTTCCAGGGCCTAGAGGAGTCACTGAGGCTTCCTAGAACGTTTGCTGTGCGGCTGCTGTAGCCACCAGCCTGACCGGCGCTGTCCACCGGTCTGACCGGTGTCACCGGTCTGACCGGCGCAGGCCATCGGTCTAACTGGTGTAGCACAGGCAGCAAGCCGTGCAAGTTTCCGCTGTGTGTGTTGGTGAGTTTTGGCTCGGAAGGTTGTGTGTTGGTTCCTAGGACCAGTTTCACCTCAACCCAAAATCACACGCTCCGCACACAACCTTCCGTTTGCCAAAACCACGTAGCCACTGGAGTGCTACTGGTCCTAGGAACAAACACTACCTACAGCCACAACTCCTACACACACAACAGCAGAAACACCTCGGAAACTGTCTGGCCAGCAGGGGCGGTTTAACCGGGGTAAGGGGGCGGTTAGACCGCCTGCTCCTGGGCAGCCAAGAAATCCTCCGAAACGACTCTTCTGAGGTCCAAAACTCTCCACGGTTTCACCCACTGAATTCTCTGGTCAAGACCAAGCTAGCTACCAGAAAATCTTGGTGAAAACCAAAAGTCCACCCAAGAGGCCTAGGGCGGTTAGACCGGCTCACGGGGGTGGTCTAACCTCCTGTACCCAGCAACGAACTCAAGGCAAGAACTCCTAGCAAACTTCACCAAAATGAACCAAGATTTCACCTGAACGCTCCTCTGATCAAGGCAAACAAACTCACAGAGGAAAATCCAGCAAAATCAAAACTTTCACCTGGAAGGTCCAGGGCGGTTAGACTGCCCCCTATGGTGGTTAGACCGCCCCTCCCAGAAAACTTGGCCGCGGGTCAAACCTCAACTTCCCATCGCCCAATCTCCCGATTCACCCCACGGATTGCAGCGAGACTTCGGGAATACCTGGGTTACCTCCTGGGCAACCTCTCCACCAAAGGAATCAAACCGAAATGCTCTCAATCAAAGGGAATCGCAGATCTTGGCCCTCTAGGTCATGAACTCGAGCAACTCGAAAAACCACCAAATCGAGGTCGATTCAAGGGAGTTCTTGGGGCAAAGTCACCAGCCAAAGAGCCACAAGGTCCTCATACGTGACACCCAACAAGAATCCCGCAAGAAATCACCCTCAAAACTCCGCCACGAAAATCACAAGAAAGGGCTCCGAAAATCACCAAAAAGGAAAACGGGAGAGGCAACACAAGGCCTTGAGGAACCACGCCGAATCATCTATACATACCATGGAGGTTCATACAAGGTCTAGCTTGCCACCCGGTCATCCATCCCTCTCTCTAGATCTCACATGAAGCTCTCAAGCTAGTGCTAGAAAAACTAGAGAAAATAGCAAATGAAAATGACAAAGGGAAATGAGCTAGGGTTCCAAGAGTTGGCTGCCATCCATCCCTCCAAGTGTTTATATGGGGGCAACCAAAAGACTAAACTACCCTTACTAGCTAACTAGGGATACGTACCCTTCAAGGGCAATTTCGGAAGTCTTTAGTTCATCACCATCGGACGGATGCCCAGTGACTGCAAACTTGCTTAGCCTCGACGCAAGCCTTGTGATCTCGTCGCGTGTCCTCCGCTTCGAAGTTTCTCAGCGGCTGCGACCCGAGCAGTCAGACCCCCCCTAGGCGGTTAGCCCGGCCCAGGCGGTCTGACCGCCCCTCCTGGGCGGTTGAACCAGGCTGGGTCGTCACACCTCCTCGTCGAGTCTTCAGCCTCGGTTTTGTGGCTCAACCGAGTAACCCAGTGGTTTTCGGGTGAACCACTGCAAACCCCGCGAACTCGGTGTAGCCTCCGCCAATCACCACTCATGACTCGGCTCCCACATTGTCCCGGCTCGACCTTGGTTTTGAGGCTCAACCAAGAAACCATCCATGACTTCGTCTTGCTGTTCTTGCCACCATGCGGCCCATACTTGACCCCACTGGCCACCGGGTCCCTCGAACCAAGCCTACTTGTCTTCTCCACACCTGGAGGCCTACCCGGCAACGACCTTTCGCGCTTGTTCTTCACCTGCACCAACACCAGTCAAGCCGCAACCTACACCTGCAATACTTAGCCAAGAGTCAGTCCACACAACGTTGTCAATCACTCATCACACCAGGAAGCGACCATCCACCGGTCCTCGAACCACACAGGCTCTCAAATGTAGGAATTGACGGCCTTAAAATAGGCACTTAACAGCCGTCAACAGTGCCCCACCCCAGCATCTGCGTAGATGGGATGGAGCAGAGGCAGAAGAGGGGAGAAGAGCCAGTTGTCCACGACTGCGACACCCGAGGTTGAAGGATAGGAAGCGCCTTGACCGAGGTAACGGCGGCAATGGAGGGGGGCTTGCTCGATAAGCACCGGATGTCGTTAGGGTTTCCCCAAATTCCGACGGTGGGTGCAGCTTCGGTGGACGACGTGAGCCTTCGCAACGCATGACGGATCTTGACAGCGCGGGTGTGGGCGACGCATGGTGGCAGATCCTGACGGCGCAGGTGAGGTTCCGGTGGATGGCACGGGTGTGGATGGAAAAAATACGTAGGCGACGGGCGGGTTGGAGAGGACGACGCAGGAGGCGGCGTGCGGAGGGCGAGGAGGCAGTGTGCGGCGGCGGTGGCGGAGGGAAGGCGAAGGCGGAGTGCAGATGGGGAGGCACAGAGGAACGCGCCCTCTTCATTTGGCTTATTAGCCACCAGCCAGTAGTACTTTTATCTCCGAACAAACCAACCACCAGCAACCAGCCAGCAGTACTTTTATCTCAGAACAAATCAGCACCAGCCATCAGCCACCAGCCAAACGAATAGGCTGATGGTTTGGCAGATGCAGAGGCAAAAATGAAAGGGAATGCCACGGTGGGGTCACGCGGCAAGCGGCAGACGCGCCTGCAGTTGCGGCAGACGCGCGACAGCGAGACCCACCGCGCTGATGTTTACCAAGCCAAACTATGATGTTGCGTAAATCTATGCAAATTTCTGACCAAGTTTACTTATTACTTTGGTTATTTTATGATTTACTAAAGAATAAATGTTAAAATACCCTAAGCTACATAAACAATTTAAAAAACTTGGAGGGACACCTCCTGTTGGTGTATAAGTGTTGACAAAAAAGATTCAATTGATTATGAGAAAGTGGTAATGTACATCCTCATAAAGTCATACGTGGTCTCACACATGCCACTGTAGATGAGCAAGAGATGTTCATCCTTATATGAGACGTATAGTATCACTTTGTCGAAATCATTTCAAACTTTAATGGAATGTTTTTGGAGCCAAATTATGTTGTGTGCATCTATGCAATTTTATGATTTACTAAAGGATAAATGTTAAAATACCCTTAGCTAGATAGAACATAGTGAGTTCACTTACTAGGGAATGATCTTGAAGATTGTCATATTAAAAAATAATTGCAGTAACATATAAAAAAAATTAAACAATGAAAATCAAATTTGAAGGCTAAAAAATATTGAAAGAAAAGAATCAGAGACGCATATAAAATCAAAAAACACGCTCACAAGATTTGAACCCTGGAGCTCAAGTTCACATAATACTTACTCTAGCACTGCACTATCTAGGTGTGTTAGTTATAACTTAGGTTTGAATTTATTTAACATGTTATTGAAGACTACAGAGTCATAAAACGCACCAACCCGGCTCCATCTCTGTCCTTCCCCCAAATCCATCTCTCGACCCTTCTCCAATATATTTGCCTTTTCCTTGAGTGTTCATGGTTGATAGTACTACGTGAAAAACTCACTTTGGTAATGGGCATAGATTGCCTTTCGTAATGGGCAAAGCGCCCGTTACCGATCAAGTGTTACAAATGAGCCAAAGGTAATGGGCAGATGCCCGTTACTGATAACACATATTCGTAACGGGCATCAAACAACGACCGTTACCACAACTAGCCATCGGTCATGTGAAATGGCTGTTTCTCTGGGCCCACAAGGAACTTTGGTAACGGGCACCAAAATAGAGCCCGTTACAGTAGCTCAACATCGGAGACGCCTGCTGTGTACCTGCGTCTCCTCTATCTAGACGAAATGAGACGCGTCTATTTCATACGCATCTCAACATATCTAGGATTCATAACGGGCATCAAACAACAACCGTTACCACAACTAGTCACCGGTCACGTGAAATGGCTGTTTCTCTGGGCCCACAGGGAACTTTGGTAATGGGCATTAAAACAGAGCCCGTTACTGTGAACTCAACATCGGAGACACGTGCTGTGAACCTGCGACTCCTCTGTCTCGACGAAATGAGACGCATCTGTTTCCATGCACGTCTGTTGTCTCTCAACTAAAGGAGACACGTGCTTTCAACCCGCATCTCCTCTATCTCGACGAACGGGCCAGGTCTTGCGGCCCATCGGTCAGTGCTGGTAATGGGCTTTTACACTGCCCGTTACATTGTTGGCATGTTTGTAACGGGCGTTCCGAATGAAGCCCGTTACTCACTGATTAGTATTTGTAACGAGCTTTAATTAACGCTCGTTACAGATACGTAGGCCACCCCTACAGTAACCTACCTGCTTGCCGGCTGCATCCTGGAACCAGCCAGGATTTGGCAGCCATCAGGGGCTGCATCCTGCCATCCTGGAACCAACCAGGATGTGGCAGCCACCACAGCAAGGAGACATCACAAACACATTCTCACATCACAGATATAGACAAGCAAGATCACATTTATAGACAAGCAAGATCACATTTATAGACAAGCTAGCAAGATCACAACAAGTTTCAAGTTACTCTCATCAGGGCTTGTTTGGATGGAGTCATGAGAAAACTGCCTGAACCAGGTAGCATCTGACCCCAACCAAGCAAGCCAAGCAGGTTTCTCAGGCAACAACACCTGACTAAAGAAGACTGAATGAGTTTCAAGTTTCTGGCTACAATGAACTCACAGTGCTCCATTATAGAAGTTGCCCTTTCGGTCGATGGTCTCCTTAAGAATGTACTCGCACAGCATCCCCCGGACACGCTTTAGATCTTCTGTGGAAATATCTAGAGCAGCTTTGAAATCCTGCAAAATACAATCATTTATGAGAATACAAGTAGAAATCAGTTTCTAAAATCAGATGGAGAATATGAGCAGAGACAAGGTTGAGCATTATTATCAACTTATAGCAGCCTTCTTGATGTCAGGTATGTCATCGAGTAGTCTTAACATATGGAATGCCACATGGAATCCACACAAAGAGGACCGCCATGGCTGCTGAGCACACTGCATCAAGGTACCAAAATGCAAGTTAATGCAGTACCAAATAGGTAAGAAGGGACCGTAAAAAAACCTCGGTCTTACATCGAGATTTGTTTTGTGCTTGAGTACGGCTTTTGGCTTTTTTTTCTTTCCTTTCGTCACTCCGTCTTGTGCATGATCACCAAAGGCCCTGCATGATCAGCAATACCGATTAGAAACACTAAGAGATTAAATTTTTGTCAACAAAACCTACAAGATACTGTACCAAAGGCCCTGCATGGTCAGCATTACCGATTAGAAACACTAAGAGATTGAATTTTTGTGAACAAAACCTACAAGATACTGACCAGTCCACAACAGATTTAAGGTCTGAGAACTTTAGCTGGGGATGTTGTTTAGCAGAATCTAGATACCAAACCTCTTTGAACTTCATACAGATGATCACTGTTACCCAGTGGCTAGTGTAGTAGGCACCCACCACGTAGTCGTTGTTCATTGCATTTGCGATTGCTTTGGTAACAAGGCCAGAATGCTGAGAAATATTTGTGGAAGTAATAAAACCTGGATCTAAAACCCCAACACTGATCTGCAGCTCCGCTGCCTTGTCCATCATTTTCCTACAAAAAATCAAATTGTTAGCTTGCATGAACTTTGTGGTCAAAATTAAAGAAATATCTCTTTAGGTTTTAAGGGACTTACAATGTCCACAACCTCAAGAAGGTAACATCCAGAGAAGCCAGGGTTATAAGGTTATACACGCTACTGAATGCAATGTTTAACATTAAAGCACCACCACCACCTAATAGTGTTGATCCACCTTTGCTGGAAAGGCAAGTTTATCCTTACTGTGTTCCATGACGTAAGCATGCAACCTGGCACAATTTGGTCCAGCAGCCTCTAAGTTTGCTTCTGACAACATAGGTGCACCAGGCTTGTATTTTGGTCGTTCCTGTTCTGTCCCAATAATACAGTTAAGAATCTCCTCTTTAGACAGAGGTTTCCTGGCCTGGTTCCCCTTAGGGATGGCAACGGGGAATTCCCTGCCGGGGATCAACCGCCCATCCCCGTCCCCGCGGGGATAAATTTTCCCCGCCCCCGCCCCCGCGAAAACTCACGAGGGACAATTTGATACCGCCCCCGTCCCCGTCAGGGATTACGTCCCCGACGGGGTCCCCGTCCCCGCGTAGAACGTAGAGGGTCAATTACTCAATTCACCAGGCAAATCTCCATCACTCAAATCACAAGGTCAATTTAGCATTTCAGCATTAAGCAGAAAATAAAGATGCAACAGATCACATATCACAGATCACAGATTAAAGAAAAAAAAGATGCAGCAGTAAGGAGTAAGTAGCAGTCAGCAGTAAGCAGTAAGTAGCAGTCAACAGTCAGCAGTAAGCAGCAGTCAGTGCCAGCGGTGGGGAGGACGAATCCATGGTACGCCGTACGCGGTTGCAGCTGGACCTCAGGGGGCACCGGATCTGGAGCTCGAGGTTGGAGCAGAGCAGGACGCACGAGACTGGGGGCGGGAGCGGCGGCCAGGCCGCCTGGCGCGGTGGTGCGGGCGCCTGACGAGCGCGTGCGTGCAGCATGCGGCACACCTGGTGACCGAGACTGGGAGGGGGGAGCGGCGCTGCGGCGGGCCGACAGCCTGGCATGGTGGCGCGGACGCCCTGCGGCAGTGCGGCACTGCGGCTGCGCCTCGCGGCCTGGGGAGGGGGCGAGTGGGTGGACTGGAGCTAGGGTTTGAGTGACGTTACGTTATATACGTATGCTGTTGGGCCTCGATTTAGTGGGCTGTTGGGCCAAAAATGAACTGCCCTGGCCTAGTCGTAGCGGGGATGCGGGGAGTTGGGGACGAGGGGCAGTATACCACCCCCGCCCCCGTGATTCCCGATGGGGACGAGTTTTCCCTTGATTAGATCCCTGTAGGGGTCAAATTTGTACCATCCCCGTCCCCTAATGGAGGAATTCCCCCGGGGGAATCGGGGATCGGGTCCCCGTTGACATCCCTAGTTCCCCTTCTGCAGTGGAGATTGCCTGGGCTCCTCCTCATGTTGCAGAGGCTGCTGTACATGCTGCATCTGCTGCTTAGGGGGAGATTGCCTGCGCTCCTCCTGCTGCTGCTGGAGAGGCTGCTGTTTCGTTTGTTGCTTATCCTCATGTTGCAGCTGCTGCTTAGGCGGAGTTTGCCTGGGCTCCTCCGGCTGTTGTCGATGCTCCTGCTGCATAGTTTTGCTAATCTGCTGCTGTTGCTGCTGCTGTTGAGCCTTCTCTTGCTGACACTGAGCTGCAGTACCTCCATCTGATGTTGTACCCCTGCTACCTGTTGCGGCTTCAGGGTTGGGATGTCTCGTCATGGGTGGTATAAGGATCCTGTCCTTTGGCCATTGGATCCTTTGAACGAGAGCCTCAGCTAGGGTTGCTATGTCACCCCCATCAATTGGTACAGGAAGAGGGTAGTGACCCGCATTGGCCCACACATAAGTAGGTTGCACCACAACATACCCATCCTGCACCGGTACTGAATGGCAAGCCTTTTGAAATGGAAAGACTTTCGCTAGTGCGAGCTCCACATTAATCCCGGTGCCATCCAAAAGGCTGCACGTGGTTGGCTCTGTCAGCTTATCTATTGTGTCCAGCATAGGTGATCGACTATCACAGTGCACTTGATTCGCTTCGTCCTCGTTGGCATTCCAATGGTCTTGCTCTCTGCCACACGCATCTTCCTCGCTGTCATGCGCATGTTCTTCCTCATGGGTCATGCGCATCTTCTTCCTCCCTGCCATGCACGTCTTCTTCCTCGCTGCTATTGACTGGCACTGGTAATTGGGAAGGAAGAAGTACATTTTTCGGTATTTCGATGCCTGATAGTCTTAGAGCATGTACAACTGATTTAAATGTTATGTCCATCATATCATGAGCATCAGACCTCTTGTTGCTCCTCTTCTTCCTGTACATTCCAGCAAACTCTTCACCAAACCCTTTACCCCAGCCAAGTGAACTAGACACGCCTCGGACCCAACCTCGATGCTCTGGAGTCTCAAGTGCTACGGTGAGGATATCATCCTCCCTAACCCCAGAGAAAGAACCATCGCTACCCTTAGCTGCAAGTGTTTTCACCCTATCTGCTACCCCCACCACCGCAGGTTTACTGAATGTTATGCCCCCGCTTCCTTCACTAGTATTCTTCCTCTTCTTCCCTACCCTTGCCCGCAGATAAGGTCTCGAACGTCCAGGAAATTGGTCCCAAGGGTTCTGTTTTCCTTCTGCAGCTAGCTTTGCATCCTCCTCCTCCCACTCTTTCCTTTTACCACGATAACCTTTTCTACCCGTCTTGTGTGGCTTATTATGCAATGCTTTCTTTTGTTTCATCTCCTGGCTCAATTGCTGAAATGAAGGAGAATTGGTTTCCTGCACAAACATGTCCCAGTCTTGTTGCTGCAAAAAGGCATGCTTCACAAAGGGAGTCTCCTCTTCGCTCACATATTTTTTTCTTAAATGGGCCTTGAACCGCCGTTGCAAGGTTCCAATCTCTGATATAGCTGACTTAACTGCCTTCTTACGAACAGATTCTTCCAGATTGGCTGGGTAATCTAGCTTTTCCTCTAAAACTGTGAACAGATGTTCCTTCTCAATTGGTGAGCGATCATCAACAGCCTTGTTGATTGACACCCTCTCCTGAGCAATGAGGCCACAGACCAATACAAATCTATCCCTCGCAGCATCTGGGGTAGGCCAAAAATTGGCATCAAGTCTAGTTGCAGTCAACTTGTCTTCTAGCCATTTTGTTTGTGTCCTTGACCCGCGGGATCGAGTACTACTCGCAGCAGTCTGTGCTGAGTGACCCTGTGAACAAGGTTCACCGCCGATGGGCTGTGATGGTGCACTGGAGGTAGAGGAGTTTGTTGTTGTGGGAGACTGCATAGATGATATGTCAAGTTGTCAGTAGAGCAACATAAGCAAGACTGAAAATCTAAACAAAATTCTTATTAGATAAATTCGTTTTCTCTGATAGGCAAAATAGCTGATATTACACTAGAAATCATTACAAGTCGTAAATAAAATCAGCATAGACATGCACAGTTCATATTTTACTTAATTAGCATACAGGGATAGGTGCTAACCATTTTGACAGGGACACAACAATATGCTTATATATCAAAGCAGAGAATAAATTCCTTCAACTGCTTCCTTGTCCAACTTCAGCAGCGATGGATTGTGTGTTCCATGTGTACATGCAACAAGAGGATAAAGCAATCATGACATTATATATGACAGTAGTGAAACAACACTCACAACACATCATGACACAAACAATAACAATATATATGACAGTAGTGAAACAATTAACACTCACAACAAAGCATAGGACAGTCTAGTTATCACTACATTATAAACCACTGCGATACAATTCCCACTGACATTATGTGGCCATCAGAATTAAAGTATGCTAACAGGTCCAAAGCATAACTGTCGATCTGGTACATTCAAAGCATAGCAGAATTAAAGTATGCTAACATCCTCAATGCTTTTCATTAATTTACAGTGCAAAAATTGTAGCACCAGGAACATGAAAATGAATTTCAACAGTTCATATAACTTCATCTATTTGCAACAATTTATTCAAACAGACTTGGAGCAACAAAATCCATCCATCAAATCCACAGTCAATCAATTAAAAATGAACTATTAAGGCATGTCTTCCTAATCCACCTTGACATAAATATATAGCAGATTGGGTGGACTACATTATAAACCACTACGATGCAATTCCCACTAACATTATGTGGCCATCAGAATTAAAGTATGCTAATAGGTCCAAAGCATAACTGTCGATCTGGTACATTCAAAGCATAGCAGAATTAAAGTATGCTAACATCCTCAATGCTTTTCATGAATTTATAGTGCAAAAATTGTAGCACCAGGAACATGAAAATGAATTTCAATAGTTCATATAACTTCATCTGTTTGCAACAATTTATTCAAACAGACTTGGAGCAACAAAATCCATCCATCAAATCCACAGTCACTCAATTAAAAATGAACTATTAAGGCATGTCTCCCTAATCCACCTTGACATGAATATATAGCAGATTAGGTGGACTACATTATAAACCACTGTGATGCAATTCCCACTGACATTATGTGGCCATCAGAATTAAAGTATGCTAATAGGTCCAAAGCATAACTGTCGATCTGGTACATTCAAAGCATAGCAGAATTAAAGTATGCTAACAGGTCCAAAGCATAACTGTCGATCTGGTACATTCAAAGCATAGCAGAATTAAAGTATGCATTAATCCTCAATGCTTTTCATGAATTTACAGTGCAAAAATTGTAGCACCAGGAACATGAAAATGAATTTCAACAGTACATATAACTTTATCTGTTAGCAACAATTTATTCAAACAGACTTGGAGCAACAAAATCCATCCATCAAATCCACAGTCAATCAATTAAAAATGAACTATCAAGGCACGTCTCCCTAATCCACATTGACATGAATATATAGCAGATTTGGTGGCCGAGCAGAGAGAGGGCGTTGGGGGTTCAAGCAGGACTAACCTCTGTCGCGAATGAAGTAGTTGTTCTCGTGATGGTCGGAGGGGCCGGATCCACGTCGGCTCGTGGCCTGAAGTGGCCGGCTCGTCGTCGTGGCCGGGGATGACGGATCCGCGTCAACCGTCTTTAGGTTGGCCGGGAAACCGTCCGCACGCCAGTAACTGCGTCCTCGTCACCGTCGTCACGCAAGAAGCGGTGGGGCTGGAGAAGAGCAGGGCTCTAGCGGGGAGAGAGCGGCGAAGGCGAGAGGGGAGAGTGGCGGCGGCGGTGGGAAGAGTGCGGGCATTGTGGATCTGTCTAGCGAGGAGCCGAATATGTCCCCTGAGGAACTACGCGCGTAACTGTGTTTAAGGAAATTACTAGCGTGCCCTTGACGGCTCTCTGGTGGAATTGGAATTCTATGGGCATTATAGTTAATATAGGTGGGAAATTTTGAGCAGCCCGCGCACGGTTTGCCTGCTAACGCTGACGCGTGGGCCAGTGTCATTGGTGACGATGGTTAGTGAACCCGCATCGCCTTTGTT
The DNA here is from genome assembly GCA_036936925.1 of Cenchrus fungigraminus. Taxonomy (NCBI): domain Eukaryota; kingdom Viridiplantae; phylum Streptophyta; class Magnoliopsida; order Poales; family Poaceae; genus Cenchrus; species Cenchrus fungigraminus. The sequence goes on along the minus strand of CM072774.1, from coordinate 89,601,964 downwards.
GGCAGTTGGGTCCGGCGGGCGGGCAGCGGCTATCTTTTTATTTTGGCTGCTGACGCTGATGCGTGGGCCAGCCACTATTTTTTTTGAATGAAACGTGCTTCCCTAAAATATTAGAGCCCATAAAATAGCACCTAAAAAATCATAAAAATATGAACAATTCGTATTTGGACATTTAGTATTTGAATAAAATATCAACAGTCACACTTGTGTGCCCAAGATTCGTAGAATTCGTTTTTACATCCCATGTTAATGATGTAATAATTCTAATAACATCTAGTGTGCTCTAAAAAATCTACAAATTGACTTGGCAACATAATTTGGGTACCTAGACTTGTCTTCAAAATTTCAAATGGTTTCGATGAAGGAATAATATACTTGTGTACAAATATCTACATCTCTCACATAGTTTCCTAGAATGCTCCTTGAACATTGAAGTTTTCCACACTTTGCAACATGTTCGAACTCATATGCATTTGAAAACTTAACAAAACCTTGTGTTCACCTTAAGATTACGAAAATGCAAAGTTTCATTACAGGAGGTGTGGAAAACAAATATTATTTATATGTTGTACTTACATAGAACAAGATAAGGCATATAAACATTGTTCAAGAAACGGAATATACACTAAACAATGAAATTAATGAAAACACGGTGATTTTAGAAAACTGTAGAAAAAAATCAAATTTGGACTAATTACGACGGAGAAATACATGTTACAAAATTTGATTGCAGATTAAAAAGAGAAATGCCGTCGGCGACGCGAGATGGATAAACTGTTCTTCATTCTCCAATAGAACAAAGGAGGAAGCAGAGGGCACCGCCTGTAACACCCCGGATTTTCGGTGAGGAAAACCCGAGTCCCTGTACCTTTGCGATAGTCCCGGGATCAGTGGCTATCGCGTACAGATCTCATCACAGAAGGTAAATCACAACCATACATCGCATCACACAAATTTTAGTACATAATTTATTACAAGTCCATAATGGAGTACAACATTACAAGCCTCTTGGCTGAATCAGAGTGAAATTCTACGCAGCGGTAGCTAGCATCTCAGGAGGGTCTCCATCTTTTATTCTTCACGCCCACAGGCATCCTTGAGCGCAGCGACGCATCCCTCAGTCGTACCATCCATCGGCGTTGTTGTCGAAGTCAGACTCGTACCCTGCACACCTAAAGTCTATCCCCAAGGAGTGGGATAGGTTCACGTCACCAACCGTATGCAAGCTTTAAGTGGCCTATTTCTAAGGGGAAAAGAGTATATCAAGGTAGCAGCAGGGTTTCCTATGCAGCAGCAGCAAAAATAGAGTAATATCTCCATAAGTTCACCATATCCCATATCTCTCATCCAAATGCAGATACATCTGGTCACCCAGATCACCGTCACCATCACCTATCTCCATCTAGGGTCGGTGCGAGAACTCCCACTCCTCGCACCTCAATGGTTGCACCCGGATCCGCGAGGTAGAGGGAGCAACTCTCCTCTCCCCGAATACAACCACGGCTCACCAATCACACTCATCCTATAAGGGGGAGGTAGAAATCCCAAAACGTAAGAGTCGGAGAAACAACGGGCATGTCCATAACTGAGGACGCGGCTATACGTATAGATCTAAACTCTGCAGAGCGTGTACACCTGTACCCAACTCGGAATGGCACCCGGCGGTGATCAGCCAACCAAGCCCATCCTACCGGACGAACACCTAGGAGTTACGATTCCATCCTGCATCCGGGTCTCGATGCGGTCCCCCGCAGAAGACCACCCCAGAACTGTGAAAATGCCCCTGTGTGGCCACACGGGAGTCGCACTGAGAGGGTGGACTCACTCCCACCTCTCCCCCACTGATACCCCGCTATCCTGCTGGCAGGTATGGTACCGCACTTGCTAGGGTCGAACGGCCCTATCCCCACTCTCGGCGAGGTGGTGTGTACGAAAGTCCCGTGTAACAGGCGACCCACTCGGTTTCAGATCGGGGCGAGCTCATATCCTCCAAGTCATCACAAAATCCCCAACACCTGTGCTCCTAAAACGGTGTACCCGCCATAGGTACCAACTCGGGCAACGTCCGAGAAGACGATCCCTGGCCCCCGATCCCAGATCAGGTTGTCTCGAGCTCACCCCCGCCAAAATATCCCAAAACGCCTTCTCCTGCCAGTTTTCCCAACACACGCCAAGAAACTACCACAATAATCCCAACACATGCATAGCAAGCTCAGCACAACATCTAGGTTAAGTAAACAGTAGTAGTAGGTCAATCAAGGACAAGTATGTCAAAGAGGCTATGCATGGGTTCATCATATTCATCTCTATGCATTAAATAAAGCACTAGCAGTTCTAAAATAGCCATGCCTAATAGGCATTCAAAGATGGTCGGGCGTGAACACCTGCGTGCGAGTAGTCGTCGGCGGCGTAGTCGTCGGTGTAGTCGATCTCCGAGCTCAGCTCCCCGGCTCCAACTGCTCCTATTGACGCGTAAACAAAATAAAGGCGGATCCTATTGCAATTAACTCCAAATGAACGACAATTAAGAGCCAAAAGAGAGCAAACACTAGCCTAGCACGGAGTTTATAATTTTAGAAGAGCTTTGGAAAAGGTTTTCATAATTTTCGGAGTTGAAATGAATTTTCTAGGATTTTCCAAAGGCAAAATACATTTTCTGAAATTAAAATACGCATACACAATACACTTAACTATAAGCTGACTATAGGGGTATCTCTAGCTGACTCTAAGCTAACTATAGGCTGGCTGCTAGCTGGCTCCATGAGCTGACGGGGCTGCCACCTAGGTGGCTATAAGCCAACTCTAGCACACGTGGCTGCCCACATGGCTGCTGGGGTGGCAGCCACAAAAGATCCGGCCGGGATCTGGTGCGGACAGGGGGCTGTGTAGGCGGCGGTGTGGTGGAACACCATTGGCCGGGCGCACGGGATCCCTGGGATCGGCTGCGGCTTGGCGAGGCGCAGGCCGTGGTGGGGTTCAGCTGTGGTTGGTCGGCCACACGAGATCCGCGGGATCAGTCTGCGGCGTGGGCGACGTGTGGTCCCGTGTGTGAAGGAAAACCCCAGGTGGGTTTTGGCACAGCCGGTAGGTGCTCGACGAAAAGCCTCTAAGGAGTGGCGGACCCGCAGAAGCTCGCCGGCGGCGAGGTGCTCCGGTGGTCGGCCAACAAGCGACACGGCGCGGCTCAGGTAAACCTAGGGATCCCACTGGCAAAGAAAAGGGTTGGCCTTGACTAGGCTTAGGCACAACGGCGGCGAGATGCAGTTTGGCTCGGCGGGGTAGAACAGAGGATTCCGGTGACAGGGCTGGGCAGTCCAGCGTCGGAAGAGGTTGCATGTGCGCGCGTGCTCGAGAGCGAACGCGTGCTCGGGTTGGTCCGCTCGCGCGCCTAGACAGAAAGGATGTCCATGGCGGCGAGGTCTCGGCCGCGACGGTCGGATAAAGGTTTACGGTGGCGCGGTCATGAACTTGGGATCGCGACGATCGAGCGAAAGCATCCAGACCCCTAGGCGTCGAGCAACAGCCGCAAAGCGGCGGCTCGGTGCGGCTGCTCGCGGACAAGCGCCGGTGGCTTGACCACGGTGGCGAGCTCCGCGGTAGCACGCACGGGGTACGCGCTCAGCTGGGAACGGCCGGCCGGATGTGCCTTGGCACAGGCACGACCAAAAGTTTGGCCTTGGCCGCACGGCGTGCGCGTGAGTGCGTGTGTGTGCCGGCGGCGAAAGAGAGCAGCTCGGTGCGGCCAGGCAAAGTCGATGGCTTTGGCGTCACGGCCTGGTGTACTAGCGCCGGTGCGCTCGCCTGTGTGCGCAAGAACAAAGGCGTGCACCAGCTTGGCATGGTGCTCGCGCGCTCAGGCGGAAAGGTCGCCCTCGGCGGCGAGGTGAAGCAGAGCGACGGCCGGGTCGGCGTGCGCGTGCGCCAGAGCGGGTACGCGAGAACGAGATCGAGTCGGTGCTCGCGCTTGCAGGGCGGAAAGAACACCCCCGGCGGCGGACAAAGCGCCGGCGAGGTGCTCCAGTGGCTGGCCAACAAGCGACCTAACGCGGTTTAAGGGTTCCTAAGGATTCGTTCTAGTCGCAAAAAGGGCTTGGCCTTGGGTCAGATGCCGGCCCCATGGCGGCGGCAACCAATGGAGCGGCGAGACAGGTCAGGACGGCGCAGTCGCGCGGCGACGCTCGCCGGACTCGTGCAAGGAGCGCAAAGGTGACGGCCTGATTCAGCGCACGCGCATGCGCTCGGCCGTGAGGCGAAGCTCGCGGGCTAGCACGGCGGCGCGGTGGAAAACGGCTTGGTGCGGCTCGAGCTCCGCGGCGTGGCAGCTGGGGTGTCCGCGGCGGCGTGGCAGCTCGCTTGCGAGGGCGTGCGTGCATGTGAACCCGTGCGTGCACCAGTTTGGACAGGGAGAGCAGGGCTCAACTCCCTCGTGTGCGAGCATGTGCGTGCATGTCGGCGGTGGAGTGCGGTGGTTTGTGCTCGACGAAAAGCTCCAAAGGAGCAGTGAGCGAGAGGCAGCAGCGCACGACGGGGTTCAAGCTAGGAGGGAACAAGGTCGGAGCTTGGTCGGCTTTTGGGCGCGGCACACCCATGCTGGCGAGAAAGCAGAGTGGCGGCGCATCTCGCTCGCGAGCGTGCACCTAGCGAGAGTGCCGGCCTGCACAGGCCATGCGGCGGCGAGTGTTGCCAAGCGAAGGAGCGGACGCGGCGCGTGCGAAAAACAGGGGAAACGCACGGCGCGACGGAGGTGACCAACGCCGGCGAAGCATCTCGCGTGCGAGCGCGTGGACGTGCGTGCGAGAGTGCGCGTGCACGGGTTCGGCTAGGCAAGGCAGAGCCTCCCCCCGGCGGGCGTGCGTGTGTGTGCCGGCGGAGACCCAGAGCTCCGAGAGCGCACGCCGGAACGAACAGAACGACACGGGTGCAAGGCAAAGGAGAGCGCGCGCGGTGATGACGGTAGCGGCACCTGCAAGAATCGACCGGCTCGGCTCGATGGCCGGCTCTCAGGCGACGGCGGGTCTGCGCGGCGGCGCGAGCAGGCAACGGCAGACAGCGAGCTCACAAGGCTCGATTCAGCCACGGCTCGATGGTCGGGTCCACAGCACAGAGAAGAGGGCGGTGAAGCTCACCTCGTGCTCCTGGACGTGATGGCGAGACGGCGGTGTCGAGGTGCGACAGCGGAGCGGGCGCAGAGCAGAGGATGCAGAACCGGGCTCGGCGCGGTTCGGCTTGGAGCAGAGGAACGGCGCGGTGAAGAGGAAGCAGGGGGAAGCAGGGCGGCGTCGAGGTTCTTGCATGGGTGGCTCCACAGACGGCCTCGGCTTCGCGGTCCTCGCACGAGCTGCTTCCGGGACGGCGTCGTCTTCAGGTCTGCGCGGCGGCGTTGGCGCCTCCGGCGTGCGTGGCTCCGGCTCCTCTCCGGCGAACGGCGCCGACTCCCTCTCCCTTCTTCCCTCTTCCTACCCTTGGATGTGGCTGTGGCAGAGTTGGGGACAAATCCCCCAGGGCGGCGGCGCGGTACAGGGAAGGTCGGCGGGAGCAGGATTTATAGGGCGGCGCGGTCTAGGGTTCCGGGGTGAGCGATGGACGGCGGAGGGCGTTTCCAGGCGGCGTGGCACGCATCTGCGATGCCAGCGCAGCAAGGCGGCAGCCATGGGGGCCGGCGCGGCTTGCGTCACCTCCCTGCCCCACGGCGTCGTCACGGGTAAAGCAGAGAAGGGGAAAAGGTAGGAGAAAGAAGGGCTGACCGGCTGGGCCCACGTGGCGGTGAGACAAGGAGAGGGGTAGGTGGTATGCGGGCTGGCTGGCTGTGCTGGGCCGAAAGATTGGATGGGCCGCGGGGTAAGGAAACCCGTTGAAAAGACCATGGGCCTCTGGCAGACTTTAGCATCTGGGTTAAGGCCCAAGTTGCATAGAGGTTTTTCCTATTATCTAAACACCTCAACTCCTATTTAAACTATGATTCAAATTTGAATTAGAATCCAAATTTGAATCCCACACAATTAAGATCCAAAATAAATCCAATAATCTCCAAAGTTCGCACACTAGCATTTTATAATTCCTAAATTAATTATTTAGCTCAAAATAAATCTAGGATTTTCAGGGAAGGATCACAGGAGACAACCTTATAGTTTAATCAAGCACTCAATTTCAAATCGAAATTTTGAAATCCACATTTTTGCATTGCTAACATTCCGGAGAAATTCCGGGATGTTACAGAACTCCCCCCCTCACAAGAATCTCGTCCTCGAGATTAAGAGCTGACTCCCGGTTTTAGAAGAGAAGAGGAAAGAAACGAAACGAGCTGCTCTAGCATAAGAAAGAGCTAAAGCTGGTGCAACACAACTTAAAACTCACCGATCACGGTGGCAGAAGTGTCGGTAGCCTTTCCTTCCTTCAGGTGGGTAAGCCTCCCACGACCCACAGACTGCTGAGGAGCAGACTGAGGAGGTCCTCCTCCTGGGGTCAATGCTTTGGCGGGCGTAGCGGCGGTCTTCTTGTCGGGGCACTGGAAGGACTTGTGCCCGGGCTTGCCACAGGCGAAGCAAGTCGGGGTGAACCCTCCGGTGCTGGGTCTCGGAGTGTTCGGCTGCGGACGGTTGTATCCTCCATTCTGCTGCTGGTAGTTGAAGCTCCCTCCTCCTGAGTAGTGGCTGCTGCCTCCTCTGAAGTTGCTTCCAAGCTGGTGATACCCCGAGCGGAAACTCCCTCCCATCATGCTGCTTGGCCCATCCCTCGGCTTCTGGTACGATCGGTCGAAGTTCTCCCGATCTCCCATCCTCTTCCTGTCCTTCATGCGGTCTTCATGACCCCTTCTCTCATCCTTGAGCGTGATGGCACAGTTCACGAGGTGACGTAGAGACTTGTGCTCACTCGCCTTCAGTCCCTGGCGAAGGCCGTGGTGAAGGCCTCACAGGAACCAGAACTGCTTCTTCTGGTCGGTGTTGGTGTCTTCGGGAGCGTAGCGCATCATTTTCATGAAGTGGCGCTCGTACTCCTCCACTCTCATCGCACCCTGCGTCATGGTGCGGAACTCTTGAGCCTTCTGGACCATCAGCTCGCTGGGCAGGTACTGCTCGCGGAACGCCTCGCAGAACTCCAGCCAAGTGATGAAAGCTGGGTTCGGGTGGCTGGCGGAGTAGTTCTCCCACCAAGACTTGGCAGGACCCTCTAGCTGGTGCGCGGCGATGGCGACGCACTCCTCGTCGGTGTAGACGGTGAGGTCGAGCTTGGTCTCGATTACCCTCAGCCAGTCATCGGCGTCGAGCGGATCGTCCGAGTAGCTGAAAGTGGGGGCCTTCAGGCGGATGAACCTCTCGATCTTCTTCGTGAGGTCCCCCGCTGGCGGGGCATTACGGTTCCCACCGTTACCTTGGTGCTCCATGGCTTCCGCCATCCTCTGCATCAGCTGAGTCTGCAGGGCCATCACGTCCACCAAGTTGGGTGGTGGTGGTGGCAGCTGCTCTGGCTCAGGCTCAGCTTCCTCCTCCTCGTTTCCAGCTTCGGGGCCCTCGGGCGGCGGTGGTGGCGGTGGCACATCGGCACCCTGACCTCGAGCTCCTCGAGCTCCTCCACGGATGGGCGGGCGGCCACGGCCACGGGTAGGTGCACGACCGCGTCCACGTGCGGCGGCACGGCCACGACCACGGTCCTGTGGGGCTTCCTCTTCCTCGGCAGCTTCCTCAAAGCGTGCCAACAGACAATTGGGCCGTCGAATTGACATCCTTCTGGAAAACACGACTACGGAAGGAAAACTTTAGACAACGTCACTCACCAACCCATTGAGTCAGACACAAGCATGAAAATATTACTAATTATATAACCTATCACTCAATGAGAAGATGCATTAAGACACAATTAACTCCATTAAGAGACAAACACTCTGCAAACATGATAGATACACATTTAAGCTTCCTCGAGGTTGACTCGGGCCTCAGAGGTCGCGAGCACTTCAACGATCTAGTTTATCGTTAAGAGATCTCCAAGGGGTTGTGCCTAACATGGTGTTTCGACACTTCTCCACTTCATCGTGTTCCGGACAAGTGCTCGACCAAAAGGTCGTGTCCCCGTAAAGAAGGTTGAGCTCGTAGGTAAGAAAGAAGCTTTTCACAGGGGGAAAGCTTTTATAAAATAATTCAAGGAGTTTATATAAAGCAAGGGAACGTTTAGAATCCTTATTTACTATCGGCCATTTCTAGGGATACGCGCTACGGTCAAGTACGGCTCTGATACCACCTGTAACACCCCGGATTTTCGGTGAGGAAAACCCGAGTCCCTGTACCTTTGCGATAGTCCCGGGATCAGTGGCTATCGCGTACAGATCTCATCACAGAAGGTAAATCACAACCATACATCGCATCACACAAATTTTAGTACATAATTTATTACAAGTCCATAATGGAGTACAACATTACAAGCCTCTTGGCAGAATCAGAGTGAAATTCTACGCAGCGGTAGCTAGCATCTCAGGAGGGTCTCCATCTTTCATTCTTCACGCCCACAGGCATCCTTGAGCGCAGCGACGCATCCCTCAGTCGTACCATCCATCGGCGTTGTTGTCGAAGTCAGACTCGTACCCTGCACACCTAAAGTCTATCCCCAAGGAGTGGGATAGGTTCACGTCACCAACCGTATGCAAGCTTTAAGTGGCCTATTTCTAAGGGGAAAAGAGTATATCAAGGTAGCAGCAGGGTTTCCTATGCAGCAGCAGCAAAAATAGAGTAATATCTCCATAAGTTCACCATATCCCATATCTCTCATCCACATGCGGATACATCTGGTCACCCAGATCACTGTCACCATCACCTATCTCCATCTAGGGTCGGTGCGAGAACTCCCACTCATCGCACCTTAATGGTTGCACCCGGATCCGCGAGGTAGAGGGAGCAACTCTCCTCTCCCCGAATACAACCACGGCTCACCAATCACACTCATCCTATAAGGGGGAGGTAGAAATCCCAAAACGTAAGAGTCGGAGAAACAACGGGCATGTCCATAACCGAGGACGCAGCTATACATATAGATCTAAACTCTGCAGAGCGTGTACACCTGTACCCAACTCGGAATGGCACCCGGCGGTGATCAGCCAACCAAGCCCATCCTACCGGACGAACACCTAGGAGTTACGATTCCATCCTGCATCCGGGTCTCGATGCGGTCCCCCGCAGAAGACCACCCCAGAACTGTGAAAATGCCCCCGTGTGGCCACACGGGAGTCGCACTGAGAGGGTGGACTCACTCCCACCTCTCCCCCACTGATACCCCGCTATTCTGCTGGCAGGTATGGTACCGCACTTGCTAGGGTCGAACGGCCCTATCCCCACTCTCGGCGAGGTGGTGTGTACGAAAGTCCCGTGTAACAGGCGACCCACTCGGTTTCAGACCGGGGCGAGCTCATATCCTCCAAGTCATCACAAAATCCCCAACACCTGTGCTCCTAAAACGGTGTACCCGCCATAGGTACCAACTCGGGCAACGTCTGAGAAGACGATCCCTGGCCCCCGATCCCAGATCAGGTTGTCTCGAGCTCACCCCCGCCAAAATATCCCAAAACACCTTCTCCTGCCGGTTTTCCCAACACACGCCAAGAAACTACCACAATAATCCCAACACATGCATAGCAAGCTCAGCACAACATCTAGCTTAAGTAAACAGTAGTAGTAGGTCAATCAAGGACAAGTATGTCAAAGAGGCTATGCATGGGTTCATCATATTCATCTCTATGCATTAAATAAAGCACTAGCAGTTCTAAAATAGCCATGCCTAATAGGCATTCAAAGATGGTCGGGCGTGAACACCTGCATGCGAGTAGTCGTCGGCGGCGTAGTCGTCGGTGTAGTCGATCTCCGAGCTCAGCTCCCTGGCTCCAACTGCTCCTATTGACGCGTAAACAAAATAAAGGCGGATCCTATTGCAATTAACTCCAAATGAACGACAATTAAGAGCCAAAAGAGAGCAAACACTAGCCTAGCACGGAGTTTATAATTTTAGAAGAGCTTTGGAAAAGGTTTTCATAATTTTCGGAGTTGAAATGAATTTTCTAGGATTTTCCAAAGGCAAAATACATTTTCTGAAATTAAAATACGCATACACAATACACTTAACTATAAGCTGACTATAGGGGTATCTCTAGCTGACTCTAAGCTAACTATAGGCTGGCTGCTAGCTGGCTCCATGAGCTGACGGGGCTGCCACCTAGGTGGCTATAAGCCAACTCTAGCACACGTGGCTGCCCACATGGCTGCTGGGGTGGCAGCCACAAAAGATCCGGCCGGGATCTGGTGCGGACAGGGGGCTGTGTAGGCGGCGGTGTGGTGGAACACCATTGGCCGGGCGCACGGGATCCCTGGGATCGGCTGCGGCTTGGCGAGGCGCAGGCCGTGGTGGGGTTCAGCTGTGGTTGGTCGGCCACACGAGATCCGCGGGATCAGTCTGCGGCGTGGGCGACGTGTGGCCCCGTGTGTGAAGGAAAACCCCAGGCGGGTTTTGGCACAGCCGGTAGGTGCTCGACGAAAAGCCTCTAAGGAGTGGCGGACCCGCAGAAGCTCGCCGGCGGTGAGGTGCTCCGGTGGTCGGCCAACAAGCGACACGGCGTGGCTCAGGTAAACCTAGGGATCCCACTGGCAAAGAAAAGGGTTGGCCTTGACTAGGCTTAGGCACAACGGCGGCGAGATGCAGTTTGGCTCGGCGGGGTAGAACAGAGGATTCCGGCGACAGGGCTGGGCTGTCCAGCGCCGGAAGAGGTTGCATGTGCGCGCGTGCTCGAGAGCGAACGCGTGCTCGGGTTGGTCCGCTCACGCGCCTAGACAGAAAGGATGTCCATGGCGGCGAGGTCTCGGCCACGACGGTCGGATAAAGGTTTACGGCGGCGCGGTCATGAACTTGGGATCGCGACGATCGAGCGAAAGCATCCAGACCCCTAGGCGTCGAGCAACGGCCGCAAAGTGGCGGCTCGGTGCGGCTGCTCGCGGACAAGCACCGGTGACTTGACCACGGCGGTGAGCTCCGCGGTAGCATGCACGGGGTACGCGCTCAGCTGGGAACGGCCGGCCGGATGTGCCTTGGCACAGGCACGACCAAAAGTTTGGCCTTGGCCGCACGGCGTGCGCGTGAGTGCGTGTGTGTGCCGGCGGCGAAAGAGAGCGGCTCGGTGCGGCCAGGCAAAGTCGATGGCTTCGGCGTCACGGCCTGGTGTACTAGCGCCGGTGCGCTCGCCTGTGTGCGCAAGAACAAAGGCGTGCACCAACTTGGCATGGTGCTCGCGTGTTCAGGCGGAAAGGTCGCCCACGGCGGCGAGGTGAAGCAGAGCGACGGCCGGGTTGGCGTGCGCGTGCGCCAGAGCAGGTACGCGAGAACGAGATCGAGTCGGTGCTCGCGCTTGCAGGGCGGAAAGAACATCCCCGGCGGCGGACAAAGCGCCGGTGAGGTGCTCCGGTGGCTGGCCAACAAGCGACCTGACGCGGTTTAAGGGTTCCTAAGGATTCGTTCTAGTCGCAAAAAGGGCTTGGCCTTGGGTCAGATGCCGGCCCCATGGCGGCGGCAACCAATGGAGCGGCGAGACAGGTCAGGACGGCGCAGTCGCGCGGCGACGCTCGCCGGACTCGTGCAAGGAGCGCAAAGGCGACGACCTGATTCAGCGCACGCGCATGCGCTCGGCCGTGAGGCGAAGCTCCCGGGCTAGCACGGCGGCGCGGTGGAAAACGGCTTGGTGCGGCTCGAGCTCCGCGGCGTCGCAGCTGGGGTGTCCACGGTGGCGTGGCAGCTCGCTTGCGAGGGCGTGCGTGCACGTGAACCCGTGTGTGCACCGGTTTGGACAGGGAGAGCAGGGCTCAGCTCCCTCATGTGCGAGCGTGTGCGTGCATGCCGGCGGCGGAGTGCGGTGGTTTGTGCTCGGCGAAAAGCTCCAAAGGAGCGGCGAGCGAGAGGCAGCAGCGCACGACGGGGTTCAAGCTAGGAGGGAACAAGGTCGGAGCTTGGTCGGCTTTTGGGCGCGGCACACCCATGCTGGCGAGAAAGCAGAGCGGCGGCGCATCTCGCTCGCGAGCGTGCACCTGGCGAGAGTGCCGGCCTGCACAGGCCATGCGGCGGCGAGTGTTGCCAAGCGAAGGAGCGGACGCGGCGCGTGCGGAAAACAGGGTAAACGCACGGCGTGACGGAGGTGACCAACGCCGGCGAAGCATCTCGCGTGCGAGCGTGTGGACGTGCGTGCGAGAGTGCGCGTGCACGGGTTCGGCTAGGCAAGGCAGAGCCTCCCCCCGGCGGGCGTGCGTGTGTGTGCCGGCGGAGACCTAGAGCTCCGAGAGCGCACGTCGGAACGAACAGAACGACACGGGTGCAAGGCAAAGGAGAGCGCACGCGGCGATGACGGCAGCGGCACCTACAAGAATCGACCGGCTCGGCTCGATGGCCGGCTCTCAGGCGACGGCGGGTCTGCGCGGCGGCGCGAGCAGGCAACGGCAGACAGCGAGCTTGCAAGGCTCGATTCAGCCACGGCTCGATGGCCGGGTCCACAGCACAGAGAAGAGGGCGGTGAAGCTCACCTCGTGCTCCTGGACGCGATGGCGAGACGGCGGTGTCGAGGTGCGACAGCGGAGCGGGCGCAGAGCAGAGGATGCAGAACCGGGCTCGGCGCGGTTCGGCTTGGAGCAGAGGAACGGCGCGGTGAAGAGGAAGCAGGGGGAAGCAGGGCGGCATCGAGGTTCTTGCACGGGTGGCTCCACAGACGGCCTCGGCTTCGCGGTCCTCGCACGAGCTGCTTCCGGGACGGCGTCGTCTTCAGGTCCGTGCGGCGGCGTTGGCGCCCCCGGCGTGCGCGGCTCCGGCTCCTCTCCGGTGAACGGCGCCGACTCCCTCTCCCTTCTTCCCTCTTCCTACCCTTGGTGGTGGCTGCGGCAAAGTTGGGGACAAATCCCCCAGGGCGGCGGCGCGGTACAGAGAAGGCCGGCGGGAGCAGGATTTATAGGGCGGCGCGGTCTAGGGTTCCGGGGTGAGTGATGGACGGCGGAGGGCGTTTCCAGGCGGCGTGGCACGCATCTGCGATGCCAGTGCAGCAGGGCGGCGGCCATGGGGGCCGGCGCGGCTTGCGTCGCCTCCCTGCCCCACGGCGTCGTCACGGGTAAAGCAGAGAAGGGGAAAAGGTAGGAGAAAGAAGGGCTGACCGGCTGGGCCCACGTGGCAGTGAGACAAGGAGAGGGGTAGGTGGTATGCGGGCTGGCTGGCTGTGCTGGGCCGAAAGATTGGATGGGCCGCGGGGTAAGGAAACCCGTTGAAAAGACCAAGGGCCTCTGGCAGACTTTAGCATCTGGGTTAAGGCCCAAGTTGCATAGAGGTTTTTCCTATTATCTAATCACCTCAACTCCTATTTAAACTATGATTCAAATTTGAATTAGAATCCAAATTTGAATCCCACACAATTAAGATCCAAAATAAATCCAATAATCTCCAAAGTTCGCACACTAGCATTTTATAATTCCTAAATTAATTATTTAGCTCAAAATAAATCTAGGATTTTCAGGGAAGGATCACAGGAGACAACCTTATAGTTTAATCAAGCACTCAATTTCAAATCGAAATTTTGAAATCCACATTTTTGCATTGCTAACATTCCGGAGAAATTCCGGGATGTTACACCGCCGCCGCCCCTGCCGTGCCCGCTTCGGTGGTTTTGACACCCAAGAGGGCATCCTAGGCCTCGCCGGCGGCAAATGAGACCACCGCAACCTTCGATTTGACTCACAAACGTGACAAATCAAATATTGTCTATCAAAAACCGATTAAAAACCGACATCCCAATAAAATCAAATCCGTGTTTAGTAATATCTAATAATTTACATTCAAGATAGATAATGTTCATTGATGCTTGCGCCTACATCCCGATGTTCATCCTGCTGACGGCGTACTCCACGGCGGAGCGGAAGTTACGCGTCCAGAGGTCGAACTCATGACGGATGTGACACTCGGCGCTGCAGTAGTGGATGATCTCTGAGGTCTCCGGCCCACAGCGCCTACATCCCGCTGCTCAAATGCAGACATGGGGATTCTGGACGGGCAGCAACGGAATGTCGTCGTCCCCGTCATCAAGCCAGTACCACCACGTAATGTTCTCGAGATCCCGGTTGACGAGGTAGCGTAGCCGCCGCAGGTTGTGGTTCTTCCACCGCCCGTCAGGGGGTGACGGGCCACCGCTGATTTCCTGGAGCAGTGCCATGGCTTCGGGGTCCGCCGGGTTGCAACGGTACTTCTGCATCGCTAAGAAGTACTTGGCACCGGAGTCTTCAGCAGCGGCATCTCTGATGAGCTTCAGACCCTTATCAGGGTTTCGCCGCCTCATCAACCTCTCCATCCCCTTGAAGCATAATGCCTCTGGATGATTGGCCTCGCGGAAGTGCCGCTCAAAGCACGACCTGACGTAGCGATTCTTGCACACCCGACGAAGATCACGCAGCGACACGTGCAGTAGTACCTCATCAGAGTCGCAGATGCGCCGGAAGGTGCCACAGATTTTATTATGAAGGTTCAGAAAATGGATGACGGGCTCATCCTTGATGGAGTGGATGATGATCTGGGTGACAAGATCATCTGGCAGCAGCTGCATCAAGCACACCACGGGCATCAAGGAGAAGGGGAGGAAATAAAAAAGCAGCAGGGTTTGGAAATTGAAAGGCGACGAGGGTTGAGGTTGAAGAAGGCGACTCGGCCATCTAAAACAATAAATGGAAATTGAAAAGGCACCGCAGTTTGGCTGCTACCGCTGACGAGTGGGCCCGACATCATTGCCCCTACCCCTTCACCATCTTGCATAATTGAAAGGCGACGTGTGGTTTTCGACGGTTTTGCACCCGAAACGGAGCCTGATGCGCAATTGAGTGGCAGTAGTGGAGTAGTGGGTGGGGGCAGAGGCGCCTAACGGTTCCGCGTCTTGTCAATATAACTCCCCTGCCTTCCCCTGCTTACCCCTGCTTCTTCCATAAGCTTATCATCTCTTTCGCTTCTTCTTCCTCCTCGTGACCCACCACTACAAATCTTCGGTCACCGAGAGATCACGAAGGAGGAGATGGCGTCGAGGAGCCCGCCGTCGTCGAAGCGGGGATGAAGGGAGGACGACGACGACAAAAGCCGCCATCGGAGGAAGTTAGAGAAGGGGAAGGAGCCGGCGACCAAGGACGCCGACGAGGAACCATTCTTCGATGACACTAAGTTCGCCGTCGACCTGCTTAGGAGCGCCTTCAGAAAGCTTGAAGATGTTGGCGCGGCCTTCAACATCAAGGCGCATCATGAAGTGGACAAGGACCCGAGCGTGAAGGGTCTCGCCTTCAGGATCCACGGGTTGGCTGAGAAGCTCGAGAACCTCCCCGTGATCAAGCGGGCTGCCCGCCACTTCGTCTTCGACGACGGCGGCTCTAACGGCGACACCGGCGACGACGGCAGCCACGGCGGCGACGACGGCTCCGACGGCAGCCACGGCTACGACGGCGGGACTCCGACGGCGGCGACCGACTAAATGATAGACTCCTCTACCATGTATAGTAATAATGTGTGTGTGTGTGTGTGTTTGTGTCTTCGTCAGGTTGGTGGACATGAACTGCTTAGTTTGTTTGTCGATCATGAACTGCTTATTTAATTAGTTTGGTTGTTGGATTTTGTATGTCATCAACTCGATCTAATAGACGCGAGTAGATCCATCCACGTCTCCTATAATATGTGTTCTGTTGTGATCAACTGGAGATCTGTTGTGATGAACTGGAGATCTGTTGTGATGAATTAGATCTTAGAGACAATGGATAGTCATTGCCGACACGGGTTAGCCTGCTGACGCGTGGGCCAGTGTCATTGGTGACGATCGTTAGTGAACCCGCATCACCTTTGTTGGCAGTTGGGTCCGGGCGGGCAGGCAATGGTTATCTTTTTTATATTGGCTGCTGACGCTGACGCGTGGGCCCGTCACTATTTTTTTTGGAATGAAACTTGCTTCCCTAAAATATTAGAGCCCATAAAACAGCACCTAAAAAATCATAAAAATATGAACAATTCATATTTGGACATTTAGTATTTGAATAAAATATCAACAGTCACACTTGTGTGCCCAAAATTCTTATATTTCGTTTCTACACCCCATGGTAATTATATAATAATTCTAATAACATCAAATTTGCTCTAAAAAATCTACAAATTGACTTGGCAACATAATTTGAGTACCTAAACTTGTCTTCAAAATTTCAAATGGTCTCGATGAAGGAATAATATACTTGTGTACAAATGTCTACATCTCTCACATAGTTTCCTAGAATGTTGCTTGAACATTGAAGTTTTCCACACTTTGCAACATGTTCGAACTCATATGCATTTGAAAACTTAACAAAACCTTGTGTTCACCTTAAGCTTACGAAATGCAAAGTTTCATCACTAATGGTTGTGTAAAACAAATATTATTTATATGTTGTTGTACTTACAAAGAACAAAATAAGGCATATAAACATTATTCAAGAAACGAAATATAGACTAAACAATAAAATTAATGAAAATATGGTGATTTTAGAAAAATTTAGAAAAAAAATATCAAATTTGGACTAATTACGATGAAGAAATACATGTTACAACATTTGATTGCAGATTAACAGGAGAAATGCGAACTGTTCTTCATTGGGATAGAACTAGCCCCACAGTCAGTAGCGACACGGGACTGAAAACCCGCGTCGACTTTGCTGCTCTTCCAAAAATTTGCACAGATAATACGAGCAACATACAAAAGCTAATCTACTACTGATTTCCTATTCAAATACTCCGTTCGAACTTCACCATTCCGCGGCGGAGCCTACAGTCTTCGCTGCAAAACAGAGAAATTCTAAGCCATCCTTTATCCACGCCGCCACCGCCGCCGTTGCCTGCGCACGGCTGATCGCCGTGCACCTGTGCCGGAGGCGGCAGGGGTTCACCCCAAATGCGCCAAGTCGAGGAGTGGATCGCACGCGTGGCCTTCTCGCGCAAAGGTAGACACCCCTCGTTGCTCAGCCATCTCGACGTCGTACTGCCGCCGCCCGCGACCTACCTCATGTACCGCTTCGCGGTGTCGTCAGCGGCGGCACCACCATTGTCCCTATAGAGCAAGATGGTGTATAGATAGGCTGCCGCATCGTGCCCACCCTCGGCGGCGCGCCGGAGATCATTGCTTCCCCTGTTTTCCATGAACACGGCTTTGATCCCGGAGAAGAAGCAAGCCTCCGGATTCCCGAGATCAGTCAGCATAGCAAGGAAGGCTTTGTAGGCGGTGGGGTCCCACACCCAAGAAATCTCATCTCTTATCCCCTCTATCGACAAACGCGGCGCATGGTCGAGCAAGCACTGCGTAGGCTGCGGAGGTCAGCCAAGGGCCGCTCCGAGGTCGCACCGACGCGCGCCGCAATCTCAATACGGAGGTCTTGAGGGAGGTCCAGCAGCAACGACGGCTGGTGCCGCCTGCTTCTTCCCGGCATGCTATTCATCTCCGGTCGGGAATGGTGACGATGAGGAGTAGGCAGTTGCTATTTTTTTGTGGGTAGATGAAGGGGCAGGGGATCTAAATTATTTTGGAAGGAGAAGATACAGGAGATTTGTTTCCAAACACGGTTTAAGTAAGCAATGGAGATGACGTTTGGCTAATCCGCGTATCCTTTAATTCTCCATTGTAGACGACGTTTGGTTAATCCGCGTATGCTTTAATTCTACATTGGAGACGATGTTTGGTTAATCCGCGTATCATTTAATTCTACATTGGAATCACTGCCTCTGCTCTCAGCCAATGACTGGGCAACAGTTTCCCCATTGACCGGATCTGGCATCAATTTCTTGGGAACCTTCCCGTTTCCTGTGCTCTTGATCTTATCCCTTCCTCTTTTTTTTGACAACCGATCTTATCCCTTCCTTGTTTTTGCTATAAAAAGGCACCGACACCTATCGGTCCTCCTCACTTGCTTCCTTCTTCTCTAGATCTAGATCTAGCTATGGCACAAAGAATAGATCTTGTAGGGCGCAAGCTTTTGCTTTTCTCTCTTCTTCCTCCAACTCGTTCTCTCAGTTGCTAGAAGAATTCTTGTGATATGGGTGATTGGGTTGCTCATCCCTCTAGCACAACTGCTAGAAAAATCCTTGTGATATATCAGCTGTCGGGGGAAGGTAGCTGTGACGCCCCAGGATTTTAATTAGCATCATTAGTGCTAATGACCGAGTCAAACCTGTTGACTCTAGTCAAACCTTGGTCAACCTGGGTCATCATCTCGAAAACCTAACCACAACCCCTAATGGTCAACCTTTGGTCAAAGCTTGGTCAAACCCTAGCTAAGACCCTAGTCAAACCACTTGAGACACCTAGTCCTTTGGAACTTTTGCCGCGTTCTCCACATTTCTCTAAAACACTTCAAAATCGGCCAATATAAAAGTTGTCCGTCTTTTCGAGGGACGCACTTTTCATAATTGGCGACATTTCAAATTTGGAGAGGAAAGGGTTCAAAAGTGCAAGTCAAACTCGATTTTACTATTCACCTGAGCCAAGTTTTTCTCCAAATTGGCATTCAAATTTCTCTTTCAATTTGAATCCAAATCAAGTTCGGTTTGTGCCTAACGTGTAGAGGGTTGACTCACCTACAAGTTTCGTATCTACCGAAAATGAAGTTTGAATTCGAAGTTTTGAACAAACCACGGTCAAACTTGCCATCTCGGGGCTTGACCGGGGCTGAGAGCGCGTCGGCGTGACGTCATGCGCGCGTCAGCGCCACGCGTCGCCGCCGCATCGACGTCGTGCGCCGCCGTACCCGGGGCCCGGCCAGGGAAGCACTGTGTGCGCCCGGTGCTGCCGTCATCTGCGCACGAGCCCTGAGCCGCGTCTCGGGCGGAGGAGCCACACAGGCCGCGCGGCGCGCAAGCGCGCCTGCGACGCCGGAACCCCCTGTCGTGCATGCCCGTCGAGGCCCGCACCGCCGCATATTCGTCGTCGATTCCTTCACCGCGAAGCGTTGCTCATCCACCCGCTCGCTGGCCTATAAAAGCCGCTGTCCCTCCCCTTGCGCGGAGCGCACGCCACCGCCTCCGCCACCTTTACCGCCACCGTGCGGAGCTCACCCCTGCGCCTACTTCTTCGGCCACCTGACCCCTTGAACATCTCCCCTAGGACCCATTGGAGCTCGAGCCACCGCTTGTTGTCCCGCATTCCGCCGATTCTCGCTGGAATTCCACCCGCGGCGGCCGCACAGCCCCGGCCTCGCCGCCGGAGCTCACTGGAGCTCTCCCCGACGCCACCGCCGCCTCCAATCGCCTCTAGGTGAGCACCCAGGGGGTCCCGTGCCATTTGTTGGCCAGGTCCGGCCGGCTATCGCCGCCGGTGAGCTCACCCGGCGGCGGGAGGGTAGAATTGTGAGGATTTGATTCTTTGCAAGGGCCTAGGTGTGAACTAGGGGCATATCTGTAAGACTTTAAAAGATTCCAGGGGCCTGCTTGAAAGTTTGATCTTAAATAGTGAAAGCCTTTTTGCTGATTCTTGTAAAATTCAGAGAAAATTGTAGAAAAATCAGAAAAATAGAAACTCAATTTTGTTGGATTACTTGTGAAGAACCCTACAACTTTTGTAAAGCTTGACCCTACTTTTGAGTGATAGTTTTTGCGTGAAAAATAGAAGACTGTTAAACCTCGATCTGTTGTAGCTCAAAATCTGCAAGTGATCTGTAGTTGAATTTTGGATATATTGTGTGTTATGTCATGCGTAGCTTCTGTACCAAAACTTCCACAAAGTTATGATGTAGATCTTTTATTATGAATTGTTTTGTATTTATGTTGATTCTATCCAAATGATTTTTGTAGCTAAAACTAATTAGATTTTTGTGCTCAGCATCTGTATGTAATCTTTTTATGCATAAATGCATCTCTGGAGAGTTAAGTACAATTATTTGTCAGAAATATTTATTCCTGAAATATGCTTGATTTTCAATGTAATTGCATAACCCAAGATCTAGAGTAGCTCTAGGTGTATATGTTGCATGCCTAGCTTAGTTTTGGACCAGAGGCCATGTGTGAGAAAGTTGGGATCCATTTGATGCTTATTTATTTTTTATATGCATTTATCATGTTTTGGTAGCTAGCTTTTGTTATTTTCGGTATATTTAATTTCATAGCTCTCCTAAGTGTGTATGTGTGTGCAGTGGCTTTGTTTAGGTTTGTAGTGCTTCATAAACACTTCCACTGAATTTTATTAATTTATTTTGTGAATAAAAGCAATGGAAGCTATATTAAGCTTAATAGTAAAGTAAATTGGAAAATCATCAACTCCACACTAAATGACCCTATGTATGTGATGTAAATCATTTTAAAAAGCTTAAGACCAACCCCTTGCTGTTTGTGAAATTTAAAGTAATTTATTTATATAAATGTGTATACAGTCACTATGAAAAAGAATAATTAATAAAGAACCGCATATTGTTCCTTTATTGGAAGAGTATGCCAAATGTATTTCTTATCTAGGTGAATGTGGTCAACCATGCACACCATGGTTGTCATGTGTTGTTTGTAATAAGTTAAATTAAAACCGTTAATTAAACCTTGCATTTGCATCCTCGTGTAGATCTTCCCGACGGTAGCGGTACGCATGTGCCGGAAGGAGGAGACGGAGGAGCTGACGGAGACGTGCGCTACGTCGCTGTAGAGCAAGACCTGGACCAAGTCTAGAAGGGCCCAAGGCCAACCTTGCCGATGAAGGCAAGCCCCGGATCATTAACCCTTCTTTTAAAAATTATGCAATTACCTTTGCTATGATTGTGCATTTACGTTTCAGGAGTTGAATTGAGACCCTAGATGCATGATCCCTAGGTACCTTTGCTCTTTTACTAGTATGCTAGGTCGATAGCTGCTATGCTATAGGACTGGTACAAGTCGAGTGATGTTCGTCACTCTCGAGAATAGGTCCTTATGTTGGAATCATAAGATCTTTTTAAATGGATTGCTCATGTGGTAAGAGCATGGGATTGGGCTCCGGTCCAGTGGCTTTCGTGGGCTAAGCTTTTGAACGTACTAAGCACTTGTCGGGAATGGGACCGGTAAGCCTAGTACCTTAATGAGATGGTGCGGGAACTTACTATTACTAATCTCGAGTAATCACCTGCCCGGCTAGCTACCGGGAGAGGGGGGTACATGTGTGAAGCTGGGTGCCTTGTGGGGTACGCCAGTTAGCCGTGTACCCGGGACAGTAAGATTCGATCCCAAGCCGAGGACTTTTGGGAACTGCCTGGTGGTTGTCCATGTGAGGGCACCCTACCGTGTGTTTAGGTTTACCTTGCAAGGTTATAAATCAATCGATTGTCGGCCTCTCACCGTTATCTGAGACTGCTTAATCAACTGGCCATGATATCCCTTAATGATGGAACTTGGTGAATATTACTGCTTGAATTAATTGTATTGTACAATTCTTGATTGAATTAGTTGGCACACCTAGAAATGGTAATTAACTAGAATTTGTGCTAAAATATTGAAAGTAAGGACATACTCTTTGTTGCCTTTCAGCAAAAGAACTCCACCGGCCAAAAAGCCTCTCATGTCTAGAGTTTGGTGATGTAGTTATCACCCATTGGTTAAGTCTTGCTGAGTATTAGCATACTCAGCCTTTCTTTATAAATGTTGTTGCAGGTGTTGTTTGACCGGTGAGATTCCACCCGGCTGGGAGCTGGAATGGGTGGATGACGACGAGGGATGGCATCACGGACGGCCTCCAGTGATGTTGATCGCTGCGCTAGTTTATTTTATTCCGCTGTTTTCGAACTCTAAACCTTTACTTATCATGTCATGAATAAAGGTTTGTAATAATTAAACCCTTCGGGGCAAATTGGATTTAGTTTGTGTTGTACTCTGGACTCGCCTTCGCGTGAGTTTTAATGCATATATGTTCGATCCTCTGTGTGAATTCTAAGTGATTTACCGAGCGTTAACCCGGCAACTAACGACGGGATGATACTTTACTGTCGCTTAATGGCCAAAGTGGATTGGTTTAGGCGATAGTACGGTATTTTCCTGGGCGGGTTGTCACAGCTGGTATCAGAGCGATTATATGCACCAGAGTTTAATTAACAACCTTAATCACTGGTTTTTGAATAAAATTTGCCAAGATTGTTTGGATTTGCAAAATACGTTGGTCCGTTAAGGATGGATATAGACCGAGAGGCCCTAGAGGGAATTTTTGGGTCATTTCAGGTGGCTTATAAATCTATGGTTTATTTTGCTAACTTCCAGCACAGTTTATTCTTGTCAGAACTTACTTTCTGTACAACCATACTAGTTCATCACGTTTTGCCATACGTGGTGGTGCCACAGGAAAGTCCTGTGAGGGATGGATGGGACCTATTCTAAAGGGAACCCACGTCGTGTCTGTGTCTCACCACGTTTTGCCATACGTGGACGTTCCGCATTGTGAAGATGCGAGGCAAGGATGCACTCCATTCAAACGGAGAGTGTCTGAGGTTGGACGCTGTCCATGCAGCGGCTTGATGCATGGATACCGTTTCTATAGTGAACGGTACTGTATGTGGACGCTTTCGTGAGTGCTGGCACGAAAGGTTCAATGTGTTCTGTGATCTTCTGCAGGTACACTAACCACGTTTCGTAAGTCGCTAAGCGAGTGTCGACTAGTTCTCGACTAGTTATTATAGGGAGAAACGTGTATATGCCTTGCCACCGGCACTAACTTCGATTTTCGGCTTGATTGCCTTGTGAGGACGAATAGGACGTTGTGCATCATGCTAAAAATCGTGACAACTTAAAACTGAACCCATGCATGTTTATGTGCTCTCTAAGGTGAAATTTTGCTAGTGTGCTTTTCTTGCATAGCCTCTCAGGTGTAGATGTGTTGCTGTCCAAAATTTTGATAGGGCTGTTTGCTTGATCTTTGCACCCTGTTCAAGAATCAATTGCCTAAGTGATCTCTACCAAAGTTGCTCCATATCTGATCTAGTTTCTGCTCGCAAAAATTCGCGGGCATAGCTTTTGTATATCTCAAGTTGTGCTCAGTTTAGTGAACATCTGTCCTGCTGTTTTTCCAGGAACCAAATCTGAAATCTTGCTTAGTTAAGCACCTTCCTAGCCTTCCTAGATCAATCTTTGTATACCAAAAATGTGTCTCATAATCTTGCGGAGTTGCTACACAAATTTGGGAAATTTTGGGGATCTGGTTTTTAAGTTATGAATTTTTGTTCACGACTGCCAGAACTTTGCCCAGTTGTATGTTCGTACCAATGGCCACCCCATTTCTTGCCTCGTACTCTTTTATCGCTGACCGAATATATCTTTGTACACTCACAACCGTCTGGTTCTCACTTTTGTCATTATGTCCAGATGGACAACGTTGGATCTGCGTCGGCTGATGTGGAAGCATGGGCTCTCGTGGACTACCTCGAGGATGGTGGATTTCCTGCACTCTTGTGGGACACCCTGGAGGACTTTGGGTACGCCGCGTATCCAGAGTACTTGACACGTGAGGTCATGACCACATGCCAGCTCCTTCGTTGTGAAGTGAAGGTGAAGATTCCCGTGTGCCCAACAAGCCCTGCTTGGGAAGAGTGGGAGTGTAAGGCACAAGGGTTGAACTTGGTTGACACTGTGCAAAAGGCTGCTCTTGAGGCGCTCACAACTTTTTGTGGGAAGCATCCTGACTCGGTAGCTGGCACTGCAGCCAAAGTGATTCCTTTACCTGAGCGGCACACTGGACCATGGGTCGAACGCGAAGCTTTTCTCTCAGCTCAGGGCAATTCTCACTGTAGTCCTGATCTTGTCACCTCAGTTCGTTTTTCCGAAGCCATGTATGACACCTACCGACTGATGGTGGGAGAAAGTGCATTCTATAGATGTCAAATCTATAGGCAGCAAGTTAAAGAAGTGGAAAATATCGTGCAAGCGTTGAAGGAAGCCCGAGCAATGATAGCTACTCTCAAGAAGGGAAGACGCAAGGATAAGGCAAAGATACGAGAATTAAGTGAAGTTATCCATGAGCAGAATTTCATGTTGCAGCATAATGACCAATATATGCTCGAACTAGAGAATCAACTGGAAGCGATAGCAGCTCCACCTCCGGAACCTATCATTCCCGAACCAGAAGAAGAAGAAGATGCTGAGGAAAGTCAAGGAGAAAATGGAGTAGAGTCTGGACCCGCTTCACCATAGCTTTTCTTCGGCATGGAAGACTCAACCAGTAGGAAGTAAACCTAAGGCTAGCTTGTTATCTAGTTGGAAGTTGGTATGCTTGTAATAAAGTGCGAAGTTGTAAGAGTGTAGTAGTAGTAAGGAACCCCTAGTATGTGTAGCCGCTTTTGGGTTAGTTTTTGTGGTAGGCTGAACTAGGAGGTATCTTTTGTGCGGCTAGGCTGCATTGTAACCCCCAGGTGTTGTTTTGGTGATCCCAGGACTTGGCATCGATGTAATGCTTTGGTTGAACATCTTTCGGCAGTGATCTTGTAAAGGAATTATTTAAGCTAGTTGTGGTCAGATCTGAGTTCCATGATGAGTACCAAACTTGTCCGGAATTTTATGATGATCGTGTTCACCAAATTTCAGCATTTTTGCACATTCATGCCAGGAGTTATGAAATTTCTAGTGAAGCTATGCTTGCTGTCCAAATCAGCTAGCCGAAACCCCGGTGATGGAATTTTTTTCCAGCATGTTAACCCTGGAGTTTGCCTCGGAGTTGAATACCCACTTTAGAGCTGTGAAATCCTACACCTACTGACCAAAAATGAGAAATTATCGGTGCATGAGCAGAGATTTATGAAATTTATGCTTATGACCGCTATGCTGTCCGGTTTCACAACACTTACCATAAATGAGTTTTCGTCGTGCATGTTCTACTTGTTAATTTTATGAGCAAGCTTATGAATGTGTGTTTAATGAAAACTCAATTTTCAGATGGTCGGACCGACACGCAGCACCCCCAATGGTGTTGGTGCCTCGGGTAGTGGTGACCTATCGCCGCCACCGCCCATGACATCGGCAGAGGCATTCATGGCAACTCAAACCGAAGTGTTGCGCCAGATCCTGCAGACGCAGCAGCAGATGGCCCAACAATTACAACAGATGCAACCGATGCAACAGAAACCTCCCCATGGTGCCAATCCAGATGGACCAAGATTGGTCACTAAGACCATGAACTCCACCCGAAAAGATCCAGAGAAACCTCGATCCTTTGAGCCTTGCTCACCAGGAGTACCTCCCCAGACTGATATAGATACCATTGTCAATGCAATCCATATGTTGGAAGAACAAAATTCAGTGCTAAGTCAGATAGTGTACAATATCATCCAAGGTCGTTATCAAGGACTATCTCAAACTAGTTTGGCAGACGGTCTCTCTCAATCATTATCTACATCTATGGTTGAGCAGGCCCGCTTATTCAATCTGTTGGTGGAGCATATAAATCAGGGTCAACTCAATACCTCCGACTCTATACTACCACCCTCGAAACTACCAATGGACCTTAGAAAGGAACAGAGAAAAAGTCAGAGCAACAAGCGAGTATTCTCCGAGATGGATTTAAGTGAGTGGGGAATTACCTATAAGGAAATTCGTCCACGAGAGGGCAAACGAAGTTGCGACATCGGCAAGATCGACCAGCTCCTCGAAAATGAAACTCGCTCTCAAGCTGAGATATTAGAAGGACGAATGGGAAAGAAGTTCCGCTTCGTCAAGAAGGATACTCATGGGTCTTCACAACCCTCTTCATCTGGACACTGGAGAGTGACCCCATCCCAGAATAAGCCTTTAGAAAATTTCCAGTACCAGAAGGATCAGCAACAAGTTTCGAAGCCTAAGAAACTCCCGCCCCGCCTTTGCTACAATTGTAGACAACCCGGGCATTACGCAAATAAGTGCCTGAACCCTAAGCAGCACAACCCCCAGCAGTAGAATTAGAACCCCGGAGCAGCTAAAGGCAATCACGGCAAGAAGCCGATCTTTCAAGTGGAGCAAGGCCAGCTTAATTTCATGGGTAACATCTCTATCCGAGAACCCCTCCCTGCTTTTGTCTTTTAATTTCGAATCTCGGGACGAGATTCTTTTTAAGGGGGTAGGCTGTGACGCCCCAGGTTTTTAATTAGCATCATTAGTGCTAATGACCGAGTCAAACCTGTTGACTCTAGTCAAACCTTGGTCAACCTGGGTCATCACCTCGAAAACCTAACCACAACCCCTAATGGTCAACCTTTGGTCAAAGCTTGGTCAAACCCTAGCTAAGACCCTAGTCAAACCCCTTGAGACACCTAGTCCTTTGGAACTTTTGCCGCGTTCTCCACATTTCGCTTAAACACTTCAAAATCGGCCAATATAAAAGTTGTCCGTCTTTTCGAGGGACACACTTTTCATAATTGGCGACATTTCAAATTTGGAGAGGAAAGGGTTCAAAAGTGCAAGTCAAACTCGATTTTACTATTCACCCGAGCCAAGTTTTTCTCCAAATTGGCATTCAAATTTCTCTTTCAATTTGAATCCAAATCAAGTTCGGTTTGTGCCTAACGTGTAGAGGGTTGACTCACCTACAAGTTTCGTATCTACCGAAAACGAAGTTTGAATTCGAAGTTTTGAACAAACCACGGTCAAACTTGCCATCTCGGGGCTTCACCGGGGCTGAGAGCGCGTCGGCGCGACGTCGTGCGCCCGTGGGCGCCACGAGTCGCCGCCGTGCGCCACCGTACTCGGGGCCCGGCCGAGGAAGCACTGTGCACGCCCGGCGCTGCCGTCATCCGCGCACGCGCCCCGAGCCGCGTCTCGGGCGGGCGAGCCGCACAGGCCGCGCGGTGCGCAAGCGCGCCCGCGACGCCGGACCCCTCTGTCGCGCACGCCCGCCGAGGCCCACGCCGCCGTACCGTGGCATATTCGTCGTCGGTTCCTTCACCGCGAAGCGTTGCTCATCCACCCGCTCGCTGGCCTATAAAAGCCGCTGTCCCTCCCCTCGCGCGGAGCGCACGCCACCGCCTCCGCCGCCTTTACCGCCGCCGTGCGGAGCTCACCCCTGCGCCCACTTCTTCGGCCACCTGACCCCTCGAACATCTCCCCTAGGACCCATTGGAGCTCGAGCCACCGCTTGTTGTCCCATATTCCGCCGTTTCTCACCGGGATTCCACCCGCGGCGGCCGCACAGCCCCGGCCTCACCGCCGGAGCTCGCCGGAGCTCTCCCCGATGCCACCGCCGCCTCCAATCGCCTCTAGGTGAGCACCCAGGGGGTCCCGTGCCATTTGTTGGCCAGGTCCGGCCGGCTATCGCCGCCGGCGAGCTCACCCGGCGGTGGGAGGGTAGAATTGTGAGGATTTGATTCTTTGCAAGGGCCTAGGTGTGAACTAGGGGCATATCTGTAAGACTTTAAAAGATTCCAGGGGCCTGCTTGAATGTTTGATCTTAAATAGTGAAAGCCTTTTTGGTGATTCTTGTAAAATTCATAGAAAATTGTAGAAAAATCAGAAAAATACAAACTCAATTTTGTTGGATTCCATGTGAAGTACCCTACAACTTTTTTAAAGATTGACCCTACTTTTGAGTGATAGATTTTGCATCAAAAATAGAAGACTGTTAAACCTAGATCTGTTGTAGCTCAAAATCTGCAAGTGCTCTGTAGTTGAATTTTGAATATATTGTGTCTTATATGATTCATAGATTTTGTACCAAAAATTGCACAAAGTTATGTTGTAGATCTTTTATTATGAATTCTTTTGTATTTATGCAGATTCTGTCCAAATGATTTTTGTAGCTAAAAATAATTAGAGTTTTGTGCTCAACTTATGCATGTGATCTTTTTATTCCTAAATGCATCTCTGGTGGATTAATCACAATTTTATATTCGTCAGAAATATTTATTCCTGAAATATGCTTGATTTTCAATGTAATTGCATAATCCAAGATCTAGAGTAGCTCTAGGTGTATATGTTGCATGCCTAGCTTAGTTTTGGATCAGAGGCCATGTGTGAGAAAGTTGGGATCCATTTGATGCTTACTTATTTTTTATATGCATTTATCATGTTTTGGTAGCTAGCTTTTGTTATTTTCGGTATATTTAATTTCATAGCTCTCCTAAGTGTGCATGTGTGTGCAGTGGCTTTGTTTAGGTTTGTAGTGCTTCATAAACACTTCCACTAAATTTTATTAATTTATTTTGTGAATAAAAGCAATGGAAGCTATATTAAGCTTAATAGTAAAGTAAATTGGAAAATCATCAACTCCACACTAAATGACCCTATGTATGTGATGTAAATCATTTTAAAAAGCTTAAGACCAACCCCTTGCTGTTTGTGAAATTTAAAGTAATTTATTTATATAAATGTGTACACAGTCACTATCAAAAAGAATAATTAATAAAGAACCGCGTATTGTTCCTTTATTGGAAGAGTATGCTAAATGTATTTCTTATCTAGGTGAATGTAGTCAACCATGCACACCATGGTTGTCATGTGTTGTTTGTAATAAATTAAATCAAAACCGTCGATTAAACCTTGCATTTGCATCCTCGTGTAGATCTTCCCGACGGTAGCGGTACGCTTGTGCCGGAAGGAGGAGACGGAGGAGCTGACGGAGACGTGCGCTACGTCGCTGTAGAGCAAGACTTGGACCAAGTCCAGAAGGGCCCAAGGCCAACCTTGCCGATGAAGGCAAGCCCCGGATCATTAACCCTTCTATTAAAAATTATGCAATTACCTTTGCTATGATTGTGCATTTACGTTTCAGGAGTTGAATTGAGACCCTAGATGCATGATCCCTAGGTACCTATGCTCTTTTACTAGTATGCTAGGTCGATAGCTGCTATGCTATAGGACCGGTACAAGTCGAGTGATGTTCGTCACTCGCGAGAATAGGTCCTTATGTTGGAATCATAAGATCTTTTTAAATGGATTGCTCATGTGGTAAGAGCATGGGATTGGGCTCCGGTCCAGTGGCTTTCGTGGGCTAAGCTTTTGAACGTACTAAGCACTTGTCGGGAATGGGACCGGTAAGCCTAGTACCTTAATGAGACGGTGCGGGAACTTACTATTACTAATCTCGAGTAATCACCTGCCCGGCTAGCTACCGGGAGAGGGGGGTACATGTGTGAAGCTTGGTGCCTTGCAGGGTACGCCAGTTAGCCGTGTACCCGGGACAGTAAGATTCGATCCCAAGTCGAGCACTTTTGGGAACTGCCTGGTGGTTGTCCATGTGAGGGCACCCTACCGTGTGTTTAGGTTTACCTTGCAAGGTTATAAATCAATCGATTGTCGGCCTCTCACCGTTATCTGAGACTGATTAATCAACTGGCCATGATATCCCTTAATGATGGAACTTGGTGAATATGACTGCTTGAATTAATTGTATTGTACAATTCTTGATTGAATTAGTTGGCACATCTAGAAATGGTAATTAACTAGAATTTGTGCTAAAATATTGAAAGTAAGGACATACTCTTTGTTACCTTTCAGCAAAAGAACTCCACCGGCCAAAAAGCCTCTCATGTCTAGAGTTTGGTAATGTAGTTATCACCCATCGGTTAAGTCTTGCTGAGTATTAGCATACTCAGCCTTGCTTTATAAATGTGGTTGCAGGTGTTGTTTGACCGGTGAGATTCCACCCGGCTGGGAGCTGGAATGGGTGGATGACGATGAGGGATGGCATCACGGACGGCCTCCTGTGATGTTGATCGCTACGCTAGTTTATTTTATTCCGCTGTTTTCGAACTCTGAACCTTTACTTATCATGTCATGAACAATGGTTTGTAATAATTAAACCCTTCGGGGCAAATTGGATTTAGTTTGTGTTGTACTCTGGACTCGCCTTCGTGTGAGTTTTAATGCATATATGTTCGATCCTCTGTGTGAATTCCAAGTGATTTACCGGGCGTTAACCCGGCAACTAACGACGGGATGATACTTTACTGTCGCTTAATGGCCAAAGTGGATTGGTTTAGGTGATAGTACGGTATTTTCCTGGGCAGGTTGTCACAGTAGCCCAGAACCTCCTGGCATCAGGAAGAACAAGCCGATGGAAAGATCAGGTCTGTGGAGAGAAGCCCAGAACCATCCTGCTGTAGCTTTCTCGTCAAACTTACGCTTCCTTTTGCTTTCCCTCCTCCAGGAGGAGGCTTTTTGAAGGGATATATTTCCACCCTCTGCTGTATCTATCTCTTGTGCTCACTTGTAAGCATGAAGAAGAAGCCAGAATCTGGAGCATATCTCGTCATGAAGAACAAGCCGACGGCGGCCTCCTTTCTCTTCACCTCCGACGATCGACCGACGGGCAGGGAAGGAGCAAGATCGAACTTTGAGCCTCAACATCGCCAAGTCAGCACCCACCACCGCAGTGGTCTTCTACCTCTGGCCGGCTGGGGATTCAGCTGGAGCCGGATGCGAGTTCAAGGCTACCGAGCTGGCCAAGATCCCGAGGCCTCCCTATCTGATGTACCAATGATGACTGTAATCTGTGTGTGTGATTTTGCATATCTCGTCATGAAGAACAAGCCGACGGAAGTATATCTCTTTTGCTTAGCTTAGATCTATGTTCCTCATCCTGGTAGTGCCTAGTGATGATGAACATAGATGGCTGCTTTGTAACCTTCTGATGTATCAATGATGACTTTAATCTATGTGTGTGATTTTGCATCTCAAGAGACATACTTGTGTGATTATCTGTGTGTAGTACAATTTTTTGTATGATTTACCTACTCACTTGCAAGCATGAAGAAGAACAAGCCGACGGGGGCTGGCTAATCCGCGTCTCTTTTGATGTAATCTGTGTGTGTGATTTCGCATCTCTTGCCCATAACAAAGGCGACGCGGGTTGGTTAATCCTCGTCTCTTGCCCGTAACGAAGGCGACGCGGGTTGGCTAATCCTCGTCTCTTTTATATTAACGCCCATTACTGAACTGAAGCAGCCTGCAACACACTTACTGAACTGAAGCAGAATATAAACAGAATATATATAGTATCTTAGGCAGAATATATTACTAAAAGGATTCAAATTCCACCACATCCTATATAGTACAAAAAGGATTCAAATTCCACCAATACATCACATCCTTTATATTACAAAACGGATTCCATTTCCACCAATAGACACATCCTGCATTACAAAAAGGATTCAGCAGAAATCAGGCTTGCTTTTTCTTCCTTGATTTCTGTATATGGATTTTTTCACTATGGTCGCTTCGCAAGTACGGTGTTTTGTTAGTTCCCAAGAGTCGGGGCTTGTATGAAGTGTCAAAGGATGGAATTTCGTCAAACTGGTTGTATTCCTCCTCCTCAACAACATTTTCAACCCCAACAATCCTTTTTTTCCAGGCATAACCATAGACCAGTTCTTCTTTGCAAGGTCAGGTACATAGAACACTTGCTCAACATCGTTGGCGAAGACAAACGATTCGTTTTTGTAACTAAAGACCCGGAGATCAACACTAACATAACCATATTTGTCCTTGCTCACAGCTCTCTTCCCATTGGTGACCCATCTACATCGAAACAAGGCTACCTTCAATCCTACATAATCAAGCTCCCATATCTCCTCTATTTGACCATAATATGTGTCTGTCTCCATGTCATCATCATCATGACTGTCGTCGACGACAGCCCGTACACGCACACCACTATTTTGATAGATGCTCTTTTTATCCTGGGCCATAGTGTAGAACGTGTATCTGTTGATATCCATTGCTTGGTATCTTGTAACAGTGAACAATAGCCCTGCTGCTAGATTCCTTATCTCGTCGGTTATTACTGCATTGCTGCATGTCTCGACATAATCTCGGAGCCACCTGCTGAAACCTTGCATGTGCATCTTTGCAAGCCAAGTCCTACCACGGTCAGGGTTGTCTTCACATAGTTGTCGCTTGTGCTCATTAGCAAACGGTGTAATTAGGTGCAACTGTTGTATCACGGTGAAATGAGCCTTTTGGAAGGCATCTGGTTCCGGAGTGACTGACTTTTTCCCCAGGGTCCCAACACCTGAAAGCCTACCTTCATGCTGTGAGCGAGGCACACCAATGGGGTTTTGGGGGTCCATATAACCCATGGCCCACTCCACTGCTTTGATGGTCTCGTAGCCACGAACAATGGCTCCCTCCGGAAATAACCGGTTATGTACCAATGATTTCAGGAATCCATAGAACCTCTCATATGGAAACATCTGATGAAGGTAAGATGGGCCAAGGAACCAGATTTCCCTCGCGAGGTGTGCTGTTAGATGCAGCATGAGATCAAAGAATGATGGTGGGAAGGTAGCTTCAAGCAGGCATAGGGTCTCGAAATGCCTCCTCTCTAAGTCTAATAGTTTTTCCTCATCAATCACCTTCTGTTCTATTGCATTGAAGAATAAACACAAGCTCGTGACCGCGTCGCGAACCAGTTCTGTCTTGATACCTCTAAGTGCAACAGGAAGAAGAGCTGTCATCAACACATGGCAATCATGAGATTTCATCAAGTTAAAATTCATTTTCATGTCCTTCACCGACACTAGCCTCTTGAAGTTTGATGAGTAGCCTGAAGGTACTTTCAAATCATGCAAAAACTGACAGAATTCTTTTTTCTCTCTGCCTTTGACAAGGTGGTTACAACAACATGAAGGTCAGTCCCCGTCTTTGTTTCCTCTGCATAGAGCTCCGGCCTAATGCCCAGTTCTTTAAGATCCTCCCTTGCATTTTTATGATCTTCGTCAAACCACGGAAAGTGGTTATTAATGTTACCCCATTGTGCTGCATCTGCGGGGCGCCTAAACTTGGCATTTTGCTTAAGCTCCTTTCGGCCTTCGTCATGCCAATGCAAGAGTTGGGCCTCCTTTCGTGTTGCGAACCATCTTCTCAACCGAGGAATGATGCAAAAATACCATGCCACCCTCACAGGAGCCCCTCTGTTAGCCTTCTTCTTCTTGCCTCTGATCTCGCCGGGCTTGTTCTCATCATCAGCATTATTATCATCTCCACCATCCTTTTTCCTCTTGTACCGATCATAGCCACACTTGGGGCACTTGTCAAGGTCTGCATAATCTCCACGGAACAATACACAACTGTTCTTGCATGCATGGATTTTTTCAACCTCTATTCCCAGAGGACAGATTATCTTCTTGGCCTCATAGACAGACTCTGCTATTTGGTTTCCTTCAGGTAGCATGTCTCTAAGCACATCCAATAGATGTTTGAAACTTTTGTTGCCCCAACCATGATCTGCCTTAAGCTGCAGAAGTTTTAGATCACCAGAAAGGTGAGAGTACTTCTGGCAATCAGGATAGAGGGGTTTCTTTGAATCTTCAATGAACTGCTTCAGCCTCGCTAATTCAGAAGGTGTGTACACTCGTTGAAACTCAACATCCTGCAACATTTGATCAACATTGTGCACACGTTGCAACACCTCACCATCATCGAAGCCCCTAACTTCTTGATCAGTGATATCCTCAAGCCTCATCATATTTGGTGGGAATAATGATTCATTTTCCTCAAAAACTCCACCGTCATCAAGGTCTTCATCATGGTCGGTAGCATGGTGTCGCACTTCACCTTCATTTAGGCAGCCTGCTTCGAGTTCATTAAGGCCTTCCTCACCATGTTTATTCCAACACGTGTAATTTTTTGTGAAACCACGTGTGACCAAATGATGAAAAATGATTTCCCGTTGTGCGAATTTCTTCTGGTTGAGACAATCTATACAGGGGCAAAGCATTGCCTGAACACCACGGTTTCTCATATCTGCCTCTGCTTGATTTAGAAAACCATTGACCCTGCTTAAGAAATTCTCCCAATCTTCTTGGGGCTGTCTGTACATCCAAGCCCGAGCAGCAGACGCCATCTGCATTCCATACACCAAATGAGCATAATTCATCACACAAAAAAAACCGATAACATAAGAGGATTAGGACAGCTGAAGAATTTCAATAAAAGGGGGCAATTAATTTCCACCTTGATGAGGACTTTCTACAGGGTGAGCGCGGCCGAGGAGGATTGGAGGCGGCATCGCGGCCGCGGCGACAGCGCGGAGGACGGCGCCGAGCCCCAGGGGGAGGGGACACGAAGGCGTCTGCTTTGGATGACGCTGCGGTCGACGTCCGCTGGCCCCTTTCGCCGTCGCGCACGCGGCCGGCCGGCCTGCTGCAGCGCTGGCTTTCTGAGGAGAGAAATTAAGCGTGATCCTCAGAGCGCGCGCAGCTGGCGGCGGCAAATGGGGCAGGCCGACAGGGCCATTTGGGCAAAGAGATCGAGCGAGTGACCTTCTGAGGAGAGAGAGAGCGAGTGTTGTTGTCGGAACGGGAGTGGCCTTCTGCGGAGAGAGAGCGAGTGCTGTCGGAAGGAGAAGACAGAGACGAGCAATAACAACGTGCGTCTCCGATGTGAGAAAAAAGGCGACCCTGGGTGGCAATCAAAGGAGACGAGTCCTAAGAAACGAGCGTATCCAATTGGGTCGCCAGCAAAGGAGACGCATCCTAACAAGCATGCGTCTCCAGTACGAAATTATCGGTAACGGACTTTATAGCCCGTTACCAATACGGCAGTGATCAGTAACGGACTTAAACAGCCCATTACCGATAGGGCATTGATCGGTAACGGACTTTGCGAGCCCGTTACCGATAGGTTTAACTTTTGTAACGGACTCGAGTTAACATCCGTTACAAAGAATTCATGTAATGGGCGCTTAAGAAGCCCGTTACCAGAAGTCCACATTGGTAACGGGCGTAGTGGAGGCCAACCCCGGGGTCGGCCTACCGCGCTTATGGGTAACGGGCGCCAAAGAACAACCGTTACAGATGTGGGGGCATGTACCAGGCGTTAAGGGCCCGTTACAAATGTTGCGTGACCTATTTGAGGTTTTCACGTAGTGTAGTTAGGACATGCAGCTCGCAGAAATTTGGTGCTGCAGCTCGTGTTTTTCTTCAGCATTCAATTAGTTTTGCCACCACTAGTCTTTCTGGGATAGCAGTTGTTCAATCTCTCATGCAATCGATTTTTAGGTTGCAAAATACTTGTAAATTTTTCAAGCAGCCATACTTGAAAAGGCATAACCTGTTGAGCCCAGCCGGCCGCACCCCGGCCACGGCCAGCCACAACCGAGCAACGGCCGCAACCCAGCCACGGCCCTAGCCCACTAAGCTCGCATTTTGTTACATATACCTTAGTAAATAGAAAATGGAAAAAAAAGAAAAAACATGGGGGCACAAGGATTTGAACCTGAGACAACCAATTTAGGAGATCAAAAAATTACCACCAAGCTATTTGTTCATTGGTGTCCAATATTGGTATTTATTTCCTATGAACATTCCTGTTGACACTGTTGTTTACACTGATTAAATAGTTTCTTCTAGTGTAATGATCTTAACTGCACAAATGGTTAGACTTTGATCCCCTATTAACACATTTATCTCAAGAGGTATTCATATCATATCAAACATTAAGGTTCCATGCAACAGTTCAAACTTAACTGTGTGATCAGTTCAGAAGAAAAATATAATAAAGTGCGAGATATGCATCTAGACAATCGCGACTGATGACAATTTAAAGTTATTTTGGTTTCCTGACATTGTGTCTATTGCAACCATTTTGGGCCTATTGCAACACTTTTTCAAAAGATGGATTGAAACTTTATGTGATGGTTATGAAACCAAAATATGTTGTGTGGATTTGTGAAATTTCCGACTACGTATGAAACCAATCATGTCTGGGGCTGCTGTCAGTGCCATGTCAGCACCATGTCCGGCCGCACATGCCATGTCAGCACGACCGCCAACGCCACATCAGCAAAATGTAATCAATTTAAACAAAAAACCAATGCCAAGTCAGCAAAATGTAATCAATTTAAACGAAAACATTACTATATATAGAAGGTATGGTGCTTCGAACTTGAGACCTTAGCCTTGGGCGGTAGGTGCCTTACCACTAGGTTGCAGGATCTGTTGTCATAATGTTTGGTATTAAACTTATTTCTAGTCATCCAGGAACAATAGGGTTACTATGAGCTGACTGCATAGTAATACTTTTTCACTAATTACAGGTCATTTTATGGATGTATAAACTCGACAAAAAAGTGTCATAAAATTTTGTGAAAATTGGAGTATACACTGTTCAAAAACTAGATAGTTAATCACATTATTTCATACAACTCAACTTAAACTTCAAAGTTTTTACACACTAAAGTACTTTCTTACTCAATGGATACCTCAAATTTGGATGCAACCTTTTTTTAGTGCGCCGGATTAAATTCCGGCCACGGACAGGGTGCAGCTAAGCGCAGCTGGGGCGTGGCCGGCCGTGGCCAGGGTGCGACCGACCGGTGCCAGGGTGCGGCCAGGGTGCGGTCGGCTGGGCGTAGTTGGGGCGTGACCGACCGTGGCCATGGTGCGGACGGCCGTGGCCAGGGTGCGGCTGGCTGGGTCTGGCCGGCCGTGGCAATGCAAGCCAGGCCAGCGGGTAGCGGAGGGTCTCAAATTGCAATTATGCCGACACGTCTCCTCTTTTTGGATTTTTTTTGCGTCCTCAAGGCGTGGGACCGGGTGACATGACAATTTAGAGTTATTTCGGTTTCCTGGCAGTGTGTCTATTGTAACCATTTTGGGCCTATTGCAACTCTTTTCTGGTGTTGCATTAGATGAAAAACAATAATACTTTTAGGAAACTTTACTTCTTTGTTTTTAAATAACTAACTAATAGAATACTATAAAGTAACTTTTCTATTTGAATATCTAAAAGGTTATTAGAAGCTAAACACACAGAAACATGAAAAATGATTGAACGATGGTAGCTAACACTAACATTATAATGGTGTAGTGGTAAGTCATATACTAGTGTAGTATTGAGGTCCTTGGTTCAATTCCATACCATGACGCTTTTTTTTATTTTTTCTATTTTGTCACTAATGACAGATTGTTTTCCCACCTATTCAAAAAATCATATTTAGGCTTCTATGTTCCATTGTAGGCCATGTTTTGTAGATTGATATTGTGAAAAAATCAATTTGAGTTAAAAAAACATTCAAATTTCTATTGACAATGTTATTAAAAATAATGATAATAATACCTAAAATTACGAAATTCAAAGTTATATTAATAATTTTTATGCAAAATTATAATTTTCTATTCTCTATTAAGTTCAAAAAAGCATGTCACCGGGAAAAATCAAGACATAGTAGTTACATACAAACAAACGTAACTAAATAAAATTTTGTGATTTTAGAAAAAATCAGAAAAAAGAATGATCAAATTTGGGCTTTAGATGAGGGAGAAATACTAATTACAAATTTTAATCTCGGATTTAAAAGAAAAAGATGAACTATCCATCAGGTCCAACCCAGATCGCCCTATGCGGGACCCATGACCTAGCAGTGACGTGGCGGCACGTCAAGGTGAGTGGCGCGCGACATCCGGTGAGAGGTGACGAGCCGAATGCGGCCGGTGACGTGGCCGAGGTGGCTGGGCGTGGCCGAGCTGCGGCCGGCCGGGTTTGGCGACCAGGTGGCCGCCTGGGCACAGCCACGCCTGGGGCGGCCGGGCCGCGGCCACGGCCGACCGTTGCCACCTTTTTATGTTTTTTTAGTTTTTTTCAATTTTCAATTTTTTCCACTATTTGTTATTTGTTGATCTTTTTTAGATTTTTTTTCATTTTTATACTTTTTATATTCATAACATTACTATTTGTTATTTGTTGACTATTTGTTATTTGTTGATCTTTGTTATTTTTTCATAACAGGCCAGCGGGTAGCGGAGGGTCTCGAGTTGCGATTATGCCAGCACGTCTCCTCTTTTCTCTATTTTTTTTCCATCTATGACTCGTATTCGTACGTGTACCTATTATGAAAATGTTTATTTTTGCATTCTTTTTGCATCCTCAAGGTGGGACCCATCACCACATCCTCAAGGTGGGACTAGATGACATGGTAATTTAAAGTTATTTTGGTTTTTTGGCATTTTGTCTATTGCAACCATTTTGGACCTATTGCAACATTTTTCTGGTGTTGCATTAGACAAAAAACAATAATACTTTTAGGAAACTTTACTTCTTTGTTTTTTAAATAACCAACTACTAGAATCATGTAAAGTAACTTTTCTATTTTAACATTTATAAGGTTACTATAAACTGACCATATAGAAACATGAAAAAGGCTTGAACGGTGCTAGGTAACACTAACATTATAATGGTGTAGTGGTAAGTCATATACTAGTGTAGTATCGTGGTCCTTGGTTCAATTCCATACCATGGCACTTTTTTTATTTTTTTTCTATTTTATCTCTAATGACAGATTGTTTTACTACCAATTCAAACTTCTTTCTCAAAGTTAATAATTAGAATAAAATCTAAACTCAAAATTAGCCAAGTTCTACTTTTACTATGAATTGTATTTTTTGCATAATATATCATGCACACTACAAGGCCAAATGCAAATCAGCCTCGGCTCCTAGTTCTCGTTGTAATAAGCATGTAAAAGTTGCAACTCTAAAGAGTGTTGCAAGTGAGAACCACTTTTTCTTCGCCCTCCAAAGTTCTTGTTGCAATTAGCATATAGTAGTTGCAACACCAACAAAGCATAGCAATTGAGAACCACTTTTGCTTCGCCCCCTAGAGTCCTCGTTGCAATAATTTGTAGCACTTGCAACGCCAAAACAGCGATGCAATTGAGAACCACTTTTGCTTCGGCTATCAAAGTTCTCGTTGCAATAAGCATGTAGCTATCGCAACCCAACAAACCCATAGCAATAGTCACAACCAATTGCAACAAACGCAAACGTAGTTGCAATACTGCCACACAATTTCAACCAAAATTAATTCTATTGCAACCATGTTTCAGCATTGCAATATCGTCCACCAAATGCAACAAAGGTTCACAACATCTTGAAAACCGTTGTATTAAAGGAGTGTATCGTTACCATTTTTAGAATGGTTGCAATACAACCATTTCTAGGAACCAAATTTTTGGCGTTGCAATTCAGAGGCGTTGCATTTGACCGAAAGTCTTGTAGTGGGAGGAAGAAAATAGCCAATACACCCTTTTCCCGAGCTCTAACGGCTCTCACGCACTGTCTGTGGTCCATTCTCGGATTGCCCATCATTCAAAAAAACTAGCTGTTGGCGTGTCACGGACTGTCTGTGAGGACTGGACGGACTGTCCATGGCTCAAGGATGGACTGTCCATAGCTCAAGGACGGACTGTCCGTCACCCATGGACGGACCGTCTTACCCCCGGAACACGAATACCACGACTCTGTCTAAAACTCGATCGGACCGTCCGTCTAACACTCACGGACCGTCCGTCCTTCCCTTTTCAGCACAATCAAAGCTCGGTAAAACGGCCATAACTTTTAGCTCTGATGCCCGAATTAGGTGATTTTGGACTCTGTGGAAAGCTCATTCAGAGGACTAAACATCCCAACTGAATGCTTGACCCAAAACACTTTGGATCAAAATACCACAAACCATAACCAACAACCATTTCTTCAACCCCTTTGCAAATGTACCAACTCCACAAGTGTGCCGCCTTATGTGTGAGTAAGTTAGCATTTTCACAACCATTTTTCAAAGGGTTTTTCACTCTGTTCACCACGTCACTCGATCCTAGCAACATCGCAATGTTAGATCGCTCAAGTGGCACTAGATGACTGATATGCAAACAAGTTTGCCCCTCTTGATAGTACGGTCATCTATCGTAAACCCGGTCATAAACTTCTCTACACACCTATGACCGGTGAAATGAAATTCTTATTGGATATACCTTTGCCTTGCGCATTCCATTTCATCTCTTCTAATGTTGATGCAACACATGCACCAATACCATCACAAATGATATGATCCACTTCATATCATCATGCAACATATTGGTTCATCGATCTTGACTTCACTTGCTCTTCACCATTGCATCGGTCTTTCGGCGCCAAGTCATTGATCAAGCATCTCGCCATGCAGTCCAGCACTTAGCCTCTGACTTGCCCTTCACACTTGCAACCGGTCCATCAAGCCAAGCATTGTCTTGATCTTCTCCACCGAGTCACATGACTCCATGTCATGTCTCATATGCAATGAGCTCCTTCATCACATAATTACTTGTGGACTAATCACCTATATATTTCACTCAAGCACATATTAGTCCAGCTAAGCTGTCACTCAATTTCCAAAACCAAACAAGTACCTTCAAGAGCAACCAAGGTAAGATAAGGATCTCAAATCTAATACAATACACGAAGCAATTTACTTTCTAAGCATTGCTCATCAATTAACGTGTGTTACAAATCTAAGCATTGCTCATCAGTTAACGTGTGTTACAAATCAGTAACAAGATCTAGAGCGGCTAAGGTAAGAGAAGGATCTCAAATCTAAACACAATACATAAAGCAATTTTCTTCCTATGCATGGCTCATGGATTAACTAGTGTTACAAATCATTAACTGGATCTAGAGCGGCCAAAGTAAGAGAAGAATCTCAGAACTAACACAATACACCAAACAATTTATTTTCTAAGCATGGCTCATGGATTAACTTGTGTTTCAAATCAGTAACTGGATCTAGAGTGGCCAAGGTAAGAGAAGAATCTCAGAACAAACACAATACACCAAGAAATGTACTTCAAGCCAACGAAAATAGGGGACTAGAGAGAAAAGGAAATGAAATTCTCACTTGCGAAGCTCCTAGATTCGGTGGCACATGGATTGAGGGAGCATCGATAGTTGGTGCTTGCGCTGCATCCTCGCTCAACTGCTCAGCTTGGCCAGCACAGCAGACCCAAGCAAAACAGCACCATTTGTCGGCGACCATCTCGCTAAGATACCCCTCCCCCTCCACTAGCGAGGTCGGACCGCCACCGCAGATCTAGCTATGAAGAGTGCTGCTTTTTGGAAATGGAAGGCCGGAGTTTGGTGGCGCAACACGGAGGCAATGGAGTAGAGTATTTATTATTTGGGGGAGGCGAGGGAATACATAATTTGAACATCCTGCTTTCGACTTTTTGACCGTGAATTGAAAATTTGGTAAGCTGAATTTGCTTTGGGGTCACTGATAAGATGGGGCTCCTTGTCCATGGTCAGCTACCGGATCTTCCCTCCATCACCGGACCTGTGGACGGAGCTCCCCTCCCTCATGGCACTGCCGGCGAACACAGGTCAGGTTCGGTTTGAGGTGGTGCTCAACGACAAGGGCGACCACATGTAGTACCTCGCGAGCTTGATTCCCGCCTGAGGAGCGACGATGTCGGGCACCGAGCGGTGGCTGAGGTTGGGGGATCGTGGTGCAGGCTTGGGTAGCGGCTATTGGGCGACGGTGGTGCATGGCTTTGAAGGGATGAGGCGCCGCCTTGGAATCGCCTCTATTGCCTTGATGGGCAAGCACGAGCAGCACTGTGTGAAGAGGAAGAAGAAGATGCAAACATGTGTATGACATGTGGGACCTGCTTGTTAGTGAGACTGGTTATTCCAAAAGCTACAACGGTTGAACCAAACGAGCTTTTCCAAAAGCCACAGCCTAAGTTCCACAGCTGCTTTTCTGAAAGTCAAAATCGACAACTACTTTTCCAAAAGTCACAGCCCACAGCTACTGTTCAGTTCTCGGTGATGGAAGATTTTTTCTTCAGTGCTCAAAATTTACTTCGTCAAATCAAGATTTTACTTCATCGAAAAATTCGACGAATCAAGATTTTATTTCGTCAAGTCAAGTTTCCACTTGGTTTCCCAAAGGCCACTCCGGGTCACGCGAAGTAAAGCTTCTAGTACCTGGTAAGCTGAGATTGCATCTCGTTCGTAGCTAGCCCAGTGAGAAAATCAACTTTGTTGATTTTTTATATTTTAAAATTTATGATTTTGCAAAAATAAATATCAGAGGGAACAAATTGCAAAATTTGAAGGCTATAGCCATTTGAAATACTGCCATTTCGGTCTGTAAGAAGGTTGTTCCGCCCAGACAATTATCATCCGAACAGCCGCCGAAAAAACGACAACGTCCATTCAAACAACGGTTGCTTCAACTAGGTCGCTTCCTAGCTACCGTAAGTTAGTACAGTTGTAATGGTGTATTGATGATGGTTTCTATCTTCATTAAATGACTTGTCATGTGGGTAAAATGCTGAGTTGCAGAAATGACAATGTAATTAATAAGGAAAGAGAACAAAAATCATACAAATGGTTTCCTTGTGAAGAAATCATGTCCATCGTTCACCCAATGCATCGAGAAACCATCAAATCGACATTAGGGAGAAACCACTAATTTCGAAGGGACTTATATGACTATCTCATTAGAGGAAGAAGAATAGAAGATAGAGTTGGGAGAGAAAATGAGAAACAAATATTATTAGAAGACATCTCCGTTGGGAAAGATAGTCTTTACACAGATGATTTCCTGTGCTATGGAAACTATGTCAGTTTCTTCCATTGGGAGTGCCCTTATCATTGTATTTGATTATTAATTCCTGCAGCTCGTCGCTTTCTAATTGTAGTAAATAATCATTGCATCATTTGATTATTATTAATGTCTT
This sequence comes from Cenchrus fungigraminus, assembly GCA_036936925.1. Taxonomy (NCBI): domain Eukaryota; kingdom Viridiplantae; phylum Streptophyta; class Magnoliopsida; order Poales; family Poaceae; genus Cenchrus; species Cenchrus fungigraminus. Next base: position 89,559,546 of record CM072774.1, on the reverse strand, counting down.
CAGCTCTAGTAATTTTGAGTGGGAATGGATAATTACTTCTGATCACTACTTTGTAGCTACAATAAGCAGTCATTGCATCATTTGATCATTAATTTCTGCAGCTCAACATGCAATTTGAAATGGATAATTACTCCTGATCATTTATACCCCCGATTGAAATTTAGTTCCATCACATCTGATATTTGAGTGCTAATTATCAATATTAAATGTAAACTAATTAATACACAATCAGCCTGCAAAATCATTTATGAATAACAAAAGGTGCTAGCGCCCGGACGTCCGGACGAACGCCCTCGTCCGAACACCCGGACCGTCCTTCCAGCTCCATGCAGGACCACAAGAGTCCCTCCTCCGCTTCACACAACACACATGTATGGGGGGGGCAGCAGAGGCATGTGGGTCCCATTCCGTTGGGACGTGTAAATTACAGTATAATGAAATCCATTGAAAAACATGAGCGATATCGAGATAAAACTATTTCATCATCCACATAAAATTGTTGCAACATCCAGACAAAACTTCAAACATTGTATGTTTCATGCAACATTCGGTGTGAAACGTGTTAAAATAATAGTTGAAACATCAATTCTTAACAGTTGCAACATCGAAACATCCGAGAAAAGCAACCATGCAACATCACAAAGATGTGTTCATCTGCAACACCCTACTCGTATCAATAGCCCTTGCAACAACCAAAAATCTCTATTGCAACATCATGATATACCTATTGCAACATGGCAAGGATCATAAATCTACTTTTGCAACATCCACATCAACGCTTGCAACATTTTCCTAATACGTCTGAAACACTTGAATCCTACGCTTGCAACGTGCAGCAAACCTGGCAGCAGTAGACTATCGATCACTACACTGCATGGTGGAGCTCACCGATGTGGCGTGGCCGGCTGGTGCGGCTCGCCGCAGGACGCGGGGAGGGGCGGCCAGCGTGGCTGGCCTCGGGTCGGGAGGGAGCGGCGCCTTGGCCTGGCCACGCTCAAACGCGCCCCTGGTCGAGGAGGGGAGTAGAGGCCCGCTCTCTACCCCCCCCCCCCCGGTCCATGGCCGGCACGCATGTCCACTCCCTCCCGCCCGCCGCTAGTTGTCTTCACGAGCTTCTGCTTGCGCTCACCGCCGCCGCGTGCGGTGGTCGTCGCCAGCTCCCCCATCCTCTTGCCGCTGCACCCCGCGTGCAGACCTCGCCACCATCCACTGGAGAGAAAGTGGATCTGGGGATGGAGGGGAAAAGACGAACGACACCGGTGGACTTGCTGCTGCCATAGAAGAAAAACGAGTGTATAGGAATCGTGTGGTGATGGTGTGGGTCCCACGTCCGATAATTTTGTCCAGCGGTGGGACACCCGGATCATAGCAATACCGTTCGATTTTTGTGTCATCTGCTCTTCGCTGGGAAGACATAATGTTTTCTTGGTTTCGTGTTTGGTGTAGTTGGGGAAGTAGCTTGACTTCGCCGGCACTGCAGTGCGAGAAAATGAAAACGTTGACTGGTATGTCATCCATTCCAAATTATAGGTCATTTAACTTTTTTTGTCCTCAAATTTGATCACTCGACTAATAAAATTTGTTCAAAATATCATAATATTTGTGGTGGCTTGCTTTATTAATGAAAGTTCTTCGGGAATGACTTAAATTTGACTAAGTTTACACAATTTTTTTAATGTATTAAGTAGTCAAAATTGGAGTTGAAAATGTCAAATGATCTAAAATTTAGAACGAAGGGGGTAGTTTAAGTACTTCCTATGTAAGTTACATATCGTTTGAGTTCATTATCAGCTGTGAATTCTTGCTCCGCGTACCTAGGGTCACTATAAGAAAAACGCCGACTAGTGACACAACCTAATTTTGGTGTCATTGATTTATGATGTTCCTGGCTGATCTCGTCATTAAATTTCACTAGCGAGCAAATTTAGTGACAAAAAAACTTTTGTCATAAAGGTTGCTACTGTAGCTAGGAATTCACTGTTACATGCTTGTTTTATGACGCCATAAGTTCCGCAAAATCATCATAAACAAACTTTGGTCCCACATGTAAGTTCAAGCATCCAACATTGGTCCCACATGTAAGTTCAAGCATCCAACATTGGTCTAAATGTAGCAAAAAAAATTGACATCGTGAGGGTTCAAACCCAAGACCTACATGAACAACACAATACTATTTACCACTACACAACCTCTTGTTTGTGTGATTTACTGTGAAACTATATGCTTATGTTCGAATATTGGTCCCACATGTAAGTTTAAGCAGCGATATTCCAACCGCTTCGAAATGTTGCAAAATTTAATTTGACATCACGAGGCTTCAAACCCAAGACCAACAGGAACAACATAACATTATTTACCACTACACTACTTCTTGGTTGTGTGAGTTTTGTGTGAAACATTGAAGTTATTATTTTGAAACACTATATCGCCAGCTCAACATCACCTGCCCGCGCCAAGTCACCTGGCCATGAACACCATGTGGCCGCCTGCTCGCGCTAGGTCACTAGACATGCCATGTCATGAAATGTTGCAAAAACAATTTGCCATCGCAAGGGTTCGAACCCGAGACCTTCAGGAACAAGATTGCGTTGTTTACCACTACACCACTTCTTGGTTGTGTGAATTTTATGGGAAACTCAGGTAATAATTTTAGTGAAATTCTCTATAGTGACCAGGTCCCAAATGTAAGTTTGAGGTGAGTCTAATTACGTATCGAATGGCTAGCGAGATGCTTCACTACCTTTGCAAAGACTATCGAGTTTCACAACCCAGCTCTGCAATGGATCATGGTAGGAATGGTGGATCCTAGGGGCAATGGGAAGATGGTTGCGTCGCCACATCCCAACAACAAGAGGATGAGACAGCACGATGAGGTCAGTCCTCTAGTTTGAGCCACTATATTTTCCCCTATCTTGCTAGGGTTGTGGATATCTAGATTTGGGGATTTGGGGATATCAGATTTCATCATACCTTTAGATTTGGTTGTGTTAGAAGTTGATAGGCTATAGATAATTCATGTTATATTCAGTTAGTTTTCAATTTGCATCGTCATACGATAGGTTTGTATTTCAGTAGCTTCTGGATGTGCTTCAAGCCACTCGTTTTATGAATTTTTAATTACATCATTTTATGGATTGATAGATTGAAGATACTATCTCGTTGCTACAGACTATGAAGGGACATCTGGATTCTACCACGATTGTTAGTTTGCACAATTCATAGGTGTTAGATTCAATTAGTTTCCAATTTGCAGATTGGGGCCTCCTGATGCTGAATGGTATGCCAGGACAACCATGCCCTTGCTGAGTTTATGTAGGTAGCAAACAACCAGGTTCTGTGGTATTTGGTGAACTTGTTTTACTGTACTCATACAATTAGTTCAAGGGATTCAGGTTTTTTATAGACTGAGATAAGTTTATTTTTCAGATCGAGATGAGTTTTTTTCCAAAGACGAAGCAGCGAACTGAAAAAATTGCAACCGCAGAACATACTTAGGAGCATATTGTTGATGTTGCTATGGATGGTATAAGAACATCCAAGATCTAGATGGTACAAGAACATCTTAATGTTCTTTTAGAAGATCTGGATGTCTCGTCCCGAGAGAGGACTCTCCTAGGATCTCGAGGGAGATTGAAAACATAAGATCTTGGTTAGCTATGAAAAAGAAAGAGCTTCCGTACTCACTTGAGAACAAGAAAACTAAGGGAAGAGCTGGCTCTGAAGGCCAAAGACATTGGAATAAATGCATCAATGAATGGGTATGGCATTGAGTTTGTTTGGCAGTCTTTTCTTTTAAATGTTCAAGGAGTTTGTTGTCAGTTGGACTGAAACGGGTACTAACAGGTAAACCTAGGTTGGCCTACCCATTCTTTGACGCATTTATTCCAATGTCTTTATCCTTCAGAGTTAGCTCTGCCCTTAGTTTTTCTTGTTCTTAGGTGATTACTGAAGCTCTTTCTCTTTCATAGCTACCTGAGATCTTAAGTTTTCAATCTCCCTAGACATCCAGATCTTCTGAAAGAACATAAAGAAATGCAAGAGAGAACTGCAAGGCAAAAAATTCACAGCAGGAGATGCAGAAGGTGAAGAAACAGCTGCAAGAGGCCAAACATGAGATGGAGGAGTTCTAGTAATCGTTATGATTAAGAATGGGTGGTTATGATGGCAGTGAAACTTTATCATGCTTGTATTTTGGTGATTCGAGCATACTCAACATTCTAAATTCATATGCATTGCCTAACTGCAGAATTAGGCAAGTGATGAATGGCAAGGACATGTCATCTTAAGAAACTTGTTGCCTCGAATGGATGGTCCTTTAGTAAAAGAATTGCTTATGGGTGATTTTCGACTTGTCTTTGAGACTGGAACTCTTTTCTTTGATGATGATGGTTTGCGAACGAGTGGAAATAGTTGGGAATGTCTGATCTACTAATGTTTTGTGAAAAGGACCTTCCTGATGTAACAACTTGTGACCTCCTTCATCAGCACTACCACTGAGAAGTGTGGTCCACATGCCAGTCGCAAGCCTAAGCATGGAGTAAACACTATTGCAAGAGACTCGCCACCACCACACTCCTGTTGGTTGTAGCAAAGACTAGAGTTAGCATCGGTGTGTAGATCTGCTCTTGCCCATGGCAGGAATGGCGAACCGTAGTGGCCCTAGCGGCGAACAGAGGATCAGGACTTGCTCCGGTCAGGTCAGACCTTTGTTTTACCATGCTATTTTCACCTGTCATCCTAGGTAAGGGCAATTCTGGATTTGGGGGTCTGGGTAAACAGACTATATTCATTTATTTTAAAGGTGTTTGGAGTAGACTCTGATAGCCCCAGATCGCCGACGCTTGGTCCTCGTGAAGTTATCATTCTAGATCCTAATGAAAATGAGTGCAAGGATGGGTTGCTTGTCCATCTGAGGTATGCCTAGACAGGCACCAACCCTAGGCATCGGTATGTATGGTACTACAAGGTAAACGATAACTTGTTTCACCTCTAATAAATTTCGCTTCTGCATTTGATTTTAGTGTGGTCAATTGCTAATTTTATGAACAAAGTCGGTGACTGCAGATTGATGGCATGAAGTGCACGTCATTTAGGTGGATACATCCTTAATGGGATATTTGGACCCTAAAAGTTCTAGAGAAACTGATGGAAATGAAGGGGAAAGTTGAAGAGGAAGAAAGGTCGTGGAAAGAAGAATGTACAACTACCTAAGGAGGTAGCTAATGTCAAAGCAGTTGACCTGAAGATGATTATGTGATACTACGGGGAGCTAACCCATAACATGTTTGAGAAAAGAAAGAAAATGAGAAATGATGCTCTGTTGTCTCCTACAGAAAAGAGTTAAACCAACAGGTACCTAAAAGCTGAAAGTGATGCAAGGATGTAGAAGGAAGAATGTGCAAAGGCTAACAAAGATATTGAAGAGACTGTCTATGAGCTGCGGACTGTGAAGGGGCACCTGCATTCTGCCATGATTTTGGTGAAGAAGGTGATAGAATTGCTACGATAGGACTCATACAAGAGGTCACTCAAGGACAACAATGATGCATAATGTGATTCATGGTGTTATTGCTAGGTAAACGGTTTAGACAACAATTATGCCATCTTATGAGGATGTTTGCTACTTGTCCAGTCTGTTGATGTTTTGCTGGAAGGACCTTCTTGAGTATTAAATGCGTAACTGCTTGTTCCCTACTGCAATTGTCACTTCCCGATAAGTCAAACAATTTAAACTTTGGTCAAATTTGAATTAGTTTGATCAGCACGGATCCCATAGTTGCATTCTTTTGTGGATGGAGGAAGTATTTCCCACATTATAGAAAACTACTCTAATCTTTTCGGGAGTAGTTTTGTCAATAATGGCTGAATGAGTTCATCTGGCCATAAATATCTCAGTCTGGCAACCAACAAAAACATCCTTCTCACCCAGCGCCCTCTTCCTCTCCCCACTCTTGCAACTTCCTCTCCCCACGGAGCCATTGTCTCCTAGAGGTGCGGCGCAAGCCACATCCTCCGCCTCTCCTGATGAAAGGGAGGATTCCCCAGTTGAGAGGTGCGGCGCAAGCCACATCCTCCGCCTCTTCTAATGAAAGGGAGGATTCCCCAGTTGTCTGATGAAGAGGAGGCAGAGTAGAGCTCCATTCGGGTCCTGGTTGATACATCCTCTAATGATTCAGAGTTTGTGGAACAAAATGAAATCCAAGATCATGTGTCTCTGAAACATCACACCCCTCGCAAGTCAGCAAGAGGTGCCAGGGGTCAGGGACGCGGAACCACCGCCACTTGCCGGGGAACTGTCATCTCCAAGCACCGTCATCCTATCTCATCCTCATCGGTCGGTGGCAGTCGATCTCTACCATCCTCGCTGAGCATAGGGCACCATCGACCGACCATCATTGTTTGCCATGGAGCGGCACCAAGGCTGTGCTCGACCGACCTCCATGGAGCGGTGCCATCATGTTGTCGTGGCGCCAATGGAGGACGCCCTCATCCACAGGCGGTGCCCAGGGAGGTCCACCACCATCTTCCACCGGCAGTGGCAACAGAGAGACATCCTCATCCATGAGCAGCAGCGACAAGGCACCGGGTGCACCATCGACGAAGAAGCAAGGCCTTGATTAGTGGATTAATGGTAACTGCTACTAGTAGAAGGAAGAGTAGAAGAAGCAGAACGAACTTTCGCCTTTTGTTCATCTAGTCTGATTGAATACTACTACTACTGTCTTTTCCTTGTTAGATGTTGGGTTTTATCATTCCATAGCAGTAGCAGTTTAATCCGATGCAACTGAAAACTACAAAATGGACTTTCACCTTGTGTTCATCCGATATTTAAGAAATTAAGGGAATAGACTTTCCGTTTTCACTGAATTTATATAGGGTCCATAAATCCCAGCAGAGTGCATAACTTACAACATGACTGAGGGAGTAGACACGCATTACCATTATTTTTTTTGAGCGAAAACCGTGGGGAAAAACCCCCCGGCAACTATATTAAAAAACAGGAGTGACAAAGGAAGCACTTACATAAATACAAAACCAACCAGCAGTTGGGGGGAGAAAACTAGGAGAAGAACAAAGAGGGAAGGGGTTTACAAAGTGTCAAGCCATTGCAAAATAGAACTATGGAGGCAAAGCTTAATTCTAGGAAGATGACTAACAATAGCATCTTTAACCGCAGATTTCCAGGCTGCCAAGCTGGGAGGTTTATTGTTGAAAATGTAATCATTACGCTCCTTCCAGAGGCACCAAGCACCAACCAGAAAGATCTCCATGAAGAAAGGATAACGAAAGTTGTCCCCGGCAATATAAAGTTTGTGATGAATGTTGGAACTGTCATCCCAAATAATTCCAATAGCAAACCAGCGGCTTTGGGCAGAGGAGCACTGGAAGAAGAGGTGCTCAGCAGTCTCTTCAACATTTTCAAGGCACATGATGCAATGATAGCCTTCTTGCAAAACTTTCCTCCTTCTTCTTAACATGTTCCTGGTATTCAGTCTGTCAACAAGGAGCAACCACCCAAAAAATTTAATCTTAGGGATGCACTTAGTTTCCCAAATCCAGACAACAGATCTCTCAGGGTGGACATTTTGAAACTGAAACTGATAGTATCTACTCGAAGAGTATTTAGGCTGACCCCAAATGAAAGTCCAAACATCTTTGCCTTCATCAGCATGGTCAGAAAGAAGTACCAGTTCATCACTCAAGGCCAGGAATTCATTATAAGCATGCCTATTCATGGGGATATTAAAGTACTCCAGGAGATTGTCAAAGGATCTGAGCTTCAGCAAGGAGGCCTTAGGGTCAGAGGCAAAGTGAAGAAGATTAGGATATAATTCAGCATGAATCTTATCATCAATCAGGTCATCCCAGAAACCCATAGTATTCCCACAACCAGGGGAACATTTGGCAATCCCTCTAAACTGGGTGTTAAGACGAAGGATATCTTTCCACCAAAAGGACCCTTTTTCCCTAGCCAAATGAGGAACCGAGGTGGAATAATATTTTTGCCAAATGAGGTGAACCCAAGGAATGTCAGCATGGTTGTAAAATTTATCAAGATGCTTGAGCAGTAAGGCATCATTTTGGACACTGAGATTAATCACTCCAAGACCCCCTTTGTCCTTTGGTTTCCTAACCAAGTCCCAGGCAGCAAGGTTATACCCTTTGTTCTTAAAATCATTCCCTCTCCAAAGACAGTTCTTCTTGTATTTATCAATAATTTCAATGACCCCAGGAGGGAGCTTAAGAGAGCACATATAATAAGTGGGGAGGGAGGATAGGACTGAATTGACTAACTGAAGTCGGCCAGCATAGGATAAATACTGAGAAGCAGCTGTCATTCTCCTCTCGATTTTGCAGATAAGAGGGGCAAACTCTAATATTTGAGGCTTCGTCAGACCCAAGGGCAGACCAAGATAAGTGAATGGGAAAGTCCCAATTGAACACCCAAAAACTCCAGCTAGAAGGCAAGCTTTTGCACTGTCAATATTAATTGGGACAAGACAGGATTTATGGAAATTCACTTTTAAGCCACAGGAGAGCTAAATCTTGAGAAGCAGAGATTTGAGAATCTCCAATTGGGAAGCACAAGCTTTCTTGATTAAGATGGTGTCATCAGCATATTGAATAACTGGAAAGGGGACTTCAGGATCCTGAGGAAAGGGGGGGACTAAAGTACCCAAATGGTACTCATGGTTAATAGCAACCTGAAGAATATCAGCTCCAATGGCAAACAAGAGAGGGGAGAGGGGGTCTCCCTGCCTGACCCCCCTTCTACACTTGAATTCCTTTCTAGCAGTTCCATTAAGGAGAACTGAAGCAGTGGCAGAGGATAACAAAGAGTCAACCCATTTGACCCACTTGCTCGGAAAGCCTTTTGCCGACAGCATGGAAAGGATAGCATCATACTCAAGGAGATCAAAGGCCTTTTCAAAGTCCAGCTTGAGAATAATGATCTCCCTCTTCGAATGGTGGCATTGGTGAAGGAACTCAAAAGCCCAACCAAGGTAGTCCTGAATGGTCTTTCCTTTAATGAATCCATATTGGTTTCCATGAATAACTTGAGTAGCCACAGCTTGGAGTCTATTAGCCAGGAGCTCGGCAACAATCTTGGGGGAGGAGTTCATAAGAGAAATGGGCCTGAAGTCACCCATAGATTCAGGGTTATCTTTTTTGGGGACTAAAGTGATGTATGAGTAGTTGATGCATTTGAGGTCCACTTGATGATCAAAGAAGTCCCAGCAAAGCCTGTAGAAATCATGCTTAATGGTGGGCCAGGCTTTCTTGATGAACAGGTTATTAAAACCATCAGGCCCAGGGGCTTTGTCATTAGGCAGGTTAAGAATCACAGCATCAATCTCCTCAGAACTGAAAGGCAGGACAAGATCAGAGAGCTCATCATGGAGGGAAGACACCAGCACACTAAGATCAAACTGCATAGAGGTGCTCACTGAGGTACCCAATCTTCCCTTGAATTCATTATAAAATAAAGCACTTTTTCGCCATGATCAGAAACCATTCTGCCATCAGCATCTAGGATTTGACTTATCACATTTTTCCTATACCTCTCAGAGGCCATAGCATGAAAGAATTTAGAATTCTCATCTCCAAACTGCATGACTCTATGTGTAAATCTCTGCTTCCAATAGGTCCTCTGCATAGACAGCAAATTCATAATTTGTGCTTTAATAATATTTCTGAAGATTGCTTCATGAGGATATAAGGGCCTGAACTCTTCTAATCTATCCAGAAAAGAAATGGTTAAGTTGCAATTGGAGATTAATCTAGAGATATTTGAAAGACCTTTTGACCACAGTTTAAGGATTCTTCTTAGAAGCTTGAATTTGGCACTTATATTTTGAGCAGAGTTATAGGCAGTGACCGGAGTAGTCCAAGCATTTGTGATTTGGTCCATACAGCTAGGGTGGTTGAACCAAAAGTTCTCAAACTGAAAAATATTTGCCTTAGGGATGCTTGTACCAATTTGGATCTTGCAGGGAAGGTGATCAGATTTGATTCGTGCTAATGGAAAAACCAGGGAGTGGGGGTATTGGGTAGTCCAAGCAACAGAGGTGAAGAACCAATCAACTTGTTCAAGCAAAGGGTTATCCTGCATATTACTCCAAGTGAAACTTCTGCCCTTGAGGGGCAGTTCAACCAGGCCTAATGGCTGATAATATTGTTGAATACAAGAGTATCATTAAAAATTCCACCAGGCTTGCTTCTATTCTGCTCAAATCTATAGAAGTTAAAGTCCCCAATTAGAAGCCAGAGGTCATCATCATCAATATTTAAGTGGTAAAGCCAATCAACAAAAAGGTCCCTAGCAGGCTGTCTACATGGACCATAAACCACCACAAGAGTCCAAGACTCAAGGTTGTCGGCAGAAGTAACTTGCATTCTAATTGCAAAATGTTGCTTTTCGAGAGTAACCATGGAAAAGAAATTTGAAGCCCAACAGACTAAAATACCTCCAGAGGCCCCAGAGGAGGGGCAATAATCAAATTTATCAAATTTCTTTGGGGCAAACTTTCTAATGAACTGCAAGTCAAACACTTCTCTTTTAGTTTCCTAGAGACAAAAAATATTTGCAGTGCTTTCCTCAATCTTGCATCTAATAGGGTCCCACTTATCCTTATCATTAAGGCCACAAACATTCCAGCATAATATATTCCAGGATCTATTAGCCATAAAAACCAACGAAATAAAAGAGATAGCATGCAAAGGGTCATAGCCACCAAAGCAACCAAACATGAATAAAGGTTCTGTTGACAAGATTACACCAATCTTCAGGAACAGAGCTAGGGAACCACACCCAAAAGCTAATAACTAAAAGTTCAAAGACCCACCACCAAAAACCATAAAAAAGGTAATGGAATAAAGCCATTTAATTAATCTTCTTTGTTGGGTTGCAGGGTGGTCAGGTTCAGCTCCATAGGAGGAACACCACAGAACTCATTGCCCAATTCAATCAGCAGGGGAGCTTGAATAGGTTCGACTTCAGCATCTTGCATCTCTTTCTCCAGTCTTCTTGTAACAATGGCAGCTTTCAGATCCTCAATTCTTGAAATGCAAATTGTCTTCCTGACATCTCCCTTTTTTCTTTCTAGGCTCCCTATCAAGCTGAAAAAAGTCCACAGGTGCATCATGTCTGAATCTATTGCTCCTTCTAACTTCATCATCAACAATTGGGGTTTTACCCCTAGTCTTCCTTTTGTGTGAGGCATGGGCAGAAGCAGTAGCTGGGGAAACAGAAATAGGGATGGCATCATTCAGGTCATCATCCTCTTGCATTTCTACATCAGGAAGCAGACCATCAGAATGTGTTTGAGAACCATGAAGCTCAGTTTGGCCGGGAAGTCTTTCATCAGGATCAATGGCTAGGTGGGTCAGCTGCACATGATCCTGGCTTGACTGAAACTCAACAATTGCTTGACAGTTAAAAGCAATATTGCTACCATGGTCCACTCTTGGTTCTCTATGCCCAATGGAGTGTGAGGAGGAGGCTTCAGCATTATTTCCCCAGTTGGGATTATCAACCTGAAGGAGCCAAGTGTTAGTTGCTCCGTAAGTAGGAGGAAAGTTCCAGCTGCGCATATGGACAGGGTTCTCTAGGGGGGAGAGTAGAACAAAGCATTGGCCTGCCTTGCCAGCTCTAGCACAAGCATTTCCACAGAAGGGGCAGGACCGAACCCTGACGGAGACCAAACTGGGCAGCCAATCTTCTGATCATATAATCATTGTCCACCCTGATGTCAGCATCATCAGCAATAGTGATAACTCTGAGAGCAGAAGAGTTATCAGGCAGAGGGAGTTCAAGAGTGACAGGTTCACCCTGAGCTCTGAAGAATGCTTGCACATCACTACTAGCAATTCTACTCTCCTGGGTTCATCAGGGTGTTGCATCAACCCATTTCCAATAGCATTTGCCATAGCAGCATCAGCCAGGTTGATCACATGATTCAGTTCATTTTCATCCACCCCTTCACCAGCAGCTTGAGGCCACTGCGCCCAATCATGGTTACCAACCATTGGAGGAGGAGGGGGAGTGTTGACGGCTGTTAAGTACCGCTTTTACACCGTCAACTCCTGCATAAAATAATTGGAAGGTGATCATCAACACAAGAATAGGGCTTTATACAGACAAGTTCCACAAGTGTTGGTGTTTCTAGCTTTTGTTGCAGGTTGCACTGAAACACGTGCTAAATGGTACAATTGAGAGCAAGTAAACCAATGGCATAGATATGGCATCATCATAAACAACCTCAAATGCCAAATTGGTCTGCAACATTGCGACGGGTTCATCGAGACGATCGAAACGGATATATCATTTGCATACATCGGAGCCCGGATGAGAGAGATATGCAAAGGACATCATGTGGGTCCGGTGGGACCCACATTAGGCCACGTGGCGACATGCTGGCACACAGGATGCCATGTGTCCATGACACATCATCAATCCAAGAGAAGCACTTCCCGACGAATCAGACGCTGCCACGTGTTCAGCACAAGGATTCAAGGGCCCACAACCCGAGCAAACCGCCTCCAACCGACCCATACATCGGGAACCGACCTTGGGACCCACCTAGCAGTCACCCAGACGAAAGGCGGCGCGAACGAAGCCAACCCGGGATCGGCTGACCCCACAGGTCGGCCGACCCCACTCTGAGGCGGTTCGCGCCCATCTTCCATGTGTCGTCTCCTCGGTGGATCCTAAGCGCATTCTTGGGGTGCTTGGGGTGTTCTCGCGCGGTGACCCGGGCCTCTAAATAGTAGGGGAGGGGGTAAGAAATGAGAGACACACTTCAACACCACTTCACCCGAGGATGAGAGCTTCCCTTCAAAGGAGAGGCCTCTCCTTGGTAGATTAGGGAGTTGGAGAGTCAGAGAGAGAGTTGTATTTCTACGAATGCTTGTTCTTCAATTAGAGTAAAGTAAGTATTTCCGCATTTCCTATTTACACTAAAGTAGCATTCATGCATAGGTGATATGTTCTTGTGTTCTTCGCTTGTTCTTGATTTAGAGGCTTGTGTTCTTCGAACACTACCTTTCAATCTTGTAGCATAGGTTCATAAGTGCTCATATCCATTTGTATGCATGTTCGTCATTTAGAATAAAGTGGAATGCTTGCATGCTCTAATTAGAATAAAGTGTGTTTGTGATTCCTTTCTAATAGTTCATGCTAGGTTGCATGAGTAGCCTTTTTCCTCTGCTAGTGCTAGATCCTGGGTTTATACGTTCGTCTGTTGCAAGTCGTTCGTATACGTTGGAGGCACAGTACGGGACCGAGTGCTCTCTCGTATGCCTTTAGCATAAGCTAGTAGTACCAATAGTGAGTGAGATTAGTTCTCTTCCGTGGTCATAGTTCTATCAGTACAGGGTGCCGTAGTCTGTTGGCTACGGCAGTAACCACAGCGTGGACGTTGTGACACGCTACCGGTTATCATCCGTTCCGCTTATCCCAAGGATAGGTAGAGGAAGTCCAGGGGTGGTGACAGCCCTTCTGGCCCTCATTGATCCTCCGCAGCTGGATATAGTCAGAGTTCTGTTCTACATAGATCTGCATATCGGAGTCGCCTGTTAAGTCAGGGCTATCGGTATCCTGAGCCAAGTTCTATCTAGAGATCGACCTTTAATCTCATCTATAGTGCTATCTTTAGTAATCCTCTCTATCCTTGCCTCTTATCTAGGTGTGTCCTTGGACCGACTATATGAAGTTAGTACACACACGTTCCCTTGGATTCGATACCCTTGGAATACTCTGAGGTGAAAGCTACAACGGTATCCGTGCGCTTGCAGATTTATTTCGTGTCGCTAAAATACCCAACAAGCTTTCTGGCGCTGTTACCGGGGAACGGTTGCTGTATCTTCGTACCCAGTGGTCCTCGTATCTTTTCTTTTTCTTTATTCTACCTTTACCCCCGTTACCCATGGAGGGGCCATCCTTTCACGGCCTCTCCACCACATCCAATGAGTTCACTGATCCATCAACTTCTTCATCCAACCATGAACTCAACCCCGACCTTATAGCCATGGTTCGGAGTCACACCTTCTCTGGAGCAATTAATGAAGAACCTTACGACCATTTGCAAGAATTCGAGGATATCTGTTCATTCTTGGTTATCCCAGGAATGACGCGGGAAACCTTGAGATGGAAGTTGTTTCATTTCTCTCTCATAGGGATAGCGAAACAATGGTACATCCGTTCGGTAGGGAGCATGAGCGGTGATTGGGAGAAACTATGAGTTAACTTTTGTTCCTCGTTTTCCCTCCGGAAACGCACAAATTCTCTACCGATGGACATCCTCGATTTTGAGCAACTAGGGAAGGAATCCCTTGGTGCAACGTGGGTAAGATTTTTATGCCTCCTGGCAATTTACCCACACTTGTCTATACCTGAGGGTGTATCTTTGTACATCTTTCTCTCGTGTCTAGACATGAAGTCTGCCCGGGAGCTTGACATCATCGCCGGGGGCTCATTTGAAGACAAGACAACAAAGGAAGGAAGGGAAATCCTAGATACTCTCTCAGAAGATTCTTTCTTACCTACCAACCATAACGAACCCCTCCGTGATGAGTACGTATCAAGCCATGAGAGTCTCTCAACAGCCGAACCTGAACCTACGGTTTCCACATCTCAATTTTCGACCGTTGAGCCCTCTCTCGAACCAGGAACAATGGAGGAAGAAGAAATTCAGCCTCCAGAGTTCCTCTATCAATTCGAGGATGACCCTTTTGAAAATCTCAAAAACACCTCGAATTGCTTAGATGACCAACAAGGGAAGGAGCCCTCCTCTGTCCAAATCCATCCAACTAGAAATCTTTTGACAGAACCTTCCCCTAGGCCTACAGTACCTCCTTTGCCTCCTGATCCTCCAAACGTAACATCTATCATGGAGGCCATGGAGAAGAAGCGGTTGACTAGAGTGGGAAACTTTTTCGAAGCACTTTGGATTTGTTCACCCTCTACGATCATTTCTTGTTCCATAAAAGGAACTATCGTAGAAGCCCATCTTAACCCCACTATAGAGGTTAACATTATGCCATGGCACCTAGCGTACACTTTGTTGGGCAACGTTACGCTAAGACCATCCGACAAACTCCTCAAGAATTGTCCCTCCGGACATATTCTTGAGTGTCGGGGGGTTGCATGTGCTGTGCCGCTCCTAGTAGACAAGATCAAGGTTTATCTAGACTTCCACATCTTTGATGTCCTCGATCTTGATCTCCTCCTAGGCTCCCCAGCAGAAAAATTTCTTGATGCATCCCGAGGGAGCCTGGATGAAAAGCTTAGAGAAGCCTCTTCTGCCATCATTCCCTTGTTTTCAGAGAATTCTATGGAGAAGCCTCTTCCCAAACAAAACCCGCTCGAGGAGATAAGGCATGTATCTCCATTCGTATCCTCCGAGCCCGTTGTCATTGTGGTTGTAGAATTTTCTACTCCTCAAGAGTACGACTCGGAAGATCCTCTTCACCTTTGTGAAGGCGAACGATCCTCATCACCCTCGATCGAGTTTGAGCCTCTTCCCATTGGCCCATATCATGTTGCTCTCGACCTTTATCGAGAATCAACATCGATCTTACACAATGAACCTCCTGAGATGGAAAATTCATGGGCCAGGGAGATCGAGGCGCCGACTCTAGAGTCCAAAGAAAAGGATTCCATTGATGAACATGGTAGCTTCATTCTTGATACACCACATGAACCATGCTTGCATCTTGCCTCTCCAGAGTCAGCCATGCTTAGTGCACTGAGCACGCATGAGGACTACAACCACCTTATGGTCCTCTCTTGTAAAAAGTTTAGAAGGTTGGTTGTAGATGCATATGTTTACCATAAGCATTGCAGATTTCGTGTATGCACTATGGCACTAACCTTGCAGCTGAAGCTTCACTGATACATCAACAATTGGTGATGAGACGGGAATGACATCACCAATGATAGCTGCAGGAAGAAGTTCCCATGGTCGAGCTTATGACCGTAAACAAAGCACTACCAGGAGATAGCCTGGATTAGCATAGGTTTGTTTTAATTCCCTTTCAAATAAAGAGCAAGAACATGTTTTTAGGATAAGGTTGTCCTTCGGGTATTTTTGGTCTCTAACCTTTCAGGCGGAGATTGAAAAGAATGATGGACAGGTGATACCTAAGAACGTGCGAGCGACATCACTACAACACCTTTATAGGTTTTTGTTGAGAGAACATTTACAAAAGGAAGCTTGATCTCCACACACTTGAGTTTTGTTGCCTAGCAATGCAAACTTCAAGTGTGGGGGAGGTATGTGAGCATCCCAAGTAAAGTTCCTCTTATACCAAGTCTTATCTTGGTTTGGAGATGAAGTTAGCTCTTGCCTCTTGCCCAGTTAGGTACATCCTGCTTTTGACTTTAAACAAAGCCCTTCCGGGAGGTTGCCCGATGTTCACCATCATTTGCTCATGTTTACATCCCTTTGAGTATAGCTTGATCATGCTTTCATGCTTCCTTTATCTATGTTTGTAATGCTATGGTTTGAGTGCATGTTTAGCTACGTGCTTTCATAGGTTGTTTTAAATTAAGCATGGTGCTTAGGTTAAAACTGTCTTCTTCAATCAAATAAGACATGGTGTCGAGTTTGATTGATGAACCTTATAGTTAATGCTTGCATGGATATTGGTTGTATATGCGGACTAACCCTTGCAGGAATTTCGAATCCAAATGGGGTAAGTCATCGAGCTTGATTCAAAAGGGAAGGTAAGCCAAGGCATGCCAGCCTTGTTTGAGCTAGGTCTCATGGTGAATTTATTTTGAATTTGAATAAAGGCTCCCTGGTTCTCGAGCCAGTAGAGTCCCTCTTTTGATTTTTCCCTTTTTGTTTGAAGACAGCACCAGGTACATGAACAAGAGTGGGGGAGATCTCCCAAACTTATCATCGACATACACACTTGAGATCTCCCACACAGGTGTTGCACAACATCGACTGCACTTTCATGACAAGGGACAAGGTAAACTAGAGTGAGCCGGCTGCCCCATGGGTTAGCTAAACCACCACTAGTCTTCTTTGTTGCTCATATTCTTCAGGAGCGATGGTATGTGCACCCTTTATCTCACTCTCTTTGATTTATGAGTTTGAATGAGTTTCAATTCTTATCTGCTAAGTCAACTCATGGAATCGTGCTCTACCTGCTTTACATGTTTCCTATGGTTGGCTTGCATACATTTTATTCCATGCTTATCATCTTGATGCTTGTGAACAAATATCATTAGGGAACTCATGCTCATCTAAGTAGTTGATGTTTGAGATATGGGTTGATGATATGATCTTCTCTCTAAATGTTTGAGTGCTTGGGAATTTTATTTGAAAAATTGAAAACCCTTTGCAAAGCTCATGTTTGATAAGCCAAAGTCCTACCAAAGCCATATGATGAGTTATCTTGAAAACCTTATACTCATATGCTGCTTGTTATTGCATTGAGCTTTGTCAAATTGTTGTGACCCTTGTGAGAATTCTTTTCATGCTTTCATGATCAAGATACATGTGCACTCACTTTCCCCTTGCTATGCTTCTACACTGGAAGTCAGCATTGTATCATCTATCCATTCCACAAAATAAAGCTCCATATGTGACCTCTCTCTCCAAAAGTATCCTTGAAAAGGGATATGGGCTATGCAAAAAAAAAAGAAAAAAACAAACACCATGCTCAAAGCATGAGTGAAAAAAAATGCCTAAGGCATGAAAAAAAAGAGAAGGATAGCCCATATCCAAAATAAAGAAGGAAAAGGAGAGAGATGTGATCATGCAAAAAGGAGTTCCAATAAATTTGATGGTAACAACTAGCACCCATTCCGGGCCTAGTATCCACCCTACCATATCCATCACATCCATACATGTGCACATCTTGATCTGATTGTATGACTTGATTTTCTCCTTGGATCCGGTTTTTGACTTTGCAATAGATGTGATGCAAGTATGCTTTATCTTTTATCCTACCCTGAGCTCCACATATAGCCATCATTAGAAGTAGGATGAAAGAAAGGCAAATTTAATGCCTTGGTGAGGACATATACACATTGAGCGATCTGAGAGAATCAAATGAGGAGCTAAGCAAAGGTTTGTTTTGAAAATTTACTGCAAAACCCCAAGTTACTTGACATGGTGAGCAGAGGTGATTTGATTCATGACTGTTCCATTCCTCAACTACCCAAGATAGCATGATAGACACTCTACAGAGTTCACAAGTACAAGGTATGGTTTGGAATATCTCTTATGCTTGCTTCATACCTCTGGATATCATGTCTCACCTTGATTTGTTCTCCCTTCACTCGGGATGAGCAAAGGTCAAGTGTGGGGGTGTTGTTGACGGCTGTTAAGTACCACTTTTACACCGTCAACTCCTACATAAAATAATTGGAAGGTGATCATCAACACTAGAATAGGGCTTTATACTGACAAGTTCCACAAGTGTTGGTGTTTCTAGCTTTTGTTGCAGGTTGCACTGAAACACATGCTAAATGGTACAGTTGAGAGCAAGTAAACCAATGGCATAGATATGGCAGCATCATAAACAACCTCAAATGCGAAATTGGTCCACACCATTGCGACGGGCTCGTCGAGACGATCGAAACGGATATATCATTTGCATACATCGGAGCCCGGATGAGAGAGATATGCACAGGACATCATGTGGGTCCGGTGGGACCCACATCAGGCAACGTGGCGACGTGCTGGCACACAGGATGCCATGTGTCCATGACACCTCATCAATCCAAGAGAAGCACTTCCCGACGAATCAGATGCTGCCACGTGTTCAGCACAAGGATTCAAGGGCCCACAACCCGAGCAAACCGCCTCCAACCGACCCAAACATCGGGAACCGGCCTTGGGACCCACCTAGCAGTCGCCCAGACGAAAGGCGGTACGAACGGAGCCAACCCGGGAACGGCCGACCCCACAGGTCGGCCGACCCCACTCTGAGGTGGTTTGCGCCCATCTTCCACATGTCGTCTCCTCGGTGGATCCTAAGCGCATTCCCGGGGTGCTTGGGGTGTTCTCGCGCGGTGACCCGGGCCTATAAATAGAAGGGGAGGGGGTAAGAAATGAGACACACACTTCAACACCACTTCACCCGAGGATGAAAGCTTCCCTTCAAAGGAGAGGCCTCTCATTGGTAGATTAGGGAGTAGGAGAGTGAGAGAGAGAGAGTTGTATTTCTACGAATGCTTGTTCTTCAATTAGAGTAAAGTAAGTATTTCCGCATTTCCTATCTAGACTAAAGTAGCATTCATGCATAGGTGATATGTTCTTGTGTTCTTCGCTTGTTCTTGATTTAGAGGCTTGTGTTCTTCGAACACTACCTTTTGATCTTGTATCATAGGTTCATAAGTGCTCATATCCGTTTGTATGCATGTTCGTCATTTAGAATAAAGTGGAATGCTTGCATGCTCTGATTAGAATAAAGTGTGTTCGTGGTTCCTTTCTAATAGTTCATGCTAGGTTGCATGAGTAGCCTTTTTCCTCTGCTAGTGCTAGATCCTGGGTTTATACATTCGTCTGTTGCAAGTCGTTCGTATACGTTGGAGGCACAGTACGGGACCGAGTGCTCTCTCGTATGCCTTTAGTATAAGCTAGTAGTACCTATAGTGAGTGAGATCAGTTCTCTTCCGTGGTCATAGTTCTATCAGTACAGGGTGCCGTAGTCCGTTGGATACGGCAGTAACCACAGCATGGACGTTGTGACACGCTACCGGTTATCATCCGTTCGGCTTATCCCAAGGTTAGGTAGAGGCAGTCCAGGAGGTGGTGACAGCCCTTCTGGCCCTCGTTGATCCTCCGTAGCTGGATATAGTCAGAGCTCCATTCCACATAGATCCGCATACCGGAGTCACCTGTTAAGTCAGGGCTATCGGTATCCTGAGCCAAGTTCTATCTAGAGATCGACTTTTAATCTCATCTATAGTGCTATCTTTAGGAATCCTCTCTATCCTTGCCTCTTATCTGGGTGTGTCCTTGGACCGACTATATGAAGTTAGTACACACATGTTCCCTTGGATTTGATACCCTTTGAATACTCTGAGGTGAAAGCTACAATGGTATCCGTGCGCTTGCGGATTTATTTTGTGTCGCTAAAATACCCAACAGGGAGCTTCCCAGCCTTGATTTTCATTCTCTTGCTGGACCTCATTAAGATCACCCACATCTTCAAACAAACCAGGAATGATATTGCCCTCATTATCAGCTAGCTGTGGAGCATTGCCAGGATGAGGATTTCCATTGGCCGGGATAGGGTCCTCATCCCCAGCAACGAGGTCATTATGTTGGCTGTCAAGGACAAAGACAGGGACAGTCCAGGAGTTGTCATTGTCCCCAATCAGGTTTCCTTCACTAATGATAATGCTTCTAGGGATTCGACTGACTAGGGTGACCTTGCATCTCAGCAGTATTCTTGAGCGACATCGTGAGTTGTCAATCCAGTTGGTCACTGATCCGAATAAACCAACAGCCTGACCAATAATCTTCCGAGTCTGAAAATCTAGCAGAAAAGCATGAAACAACACCCAACAGGTTCTAGTGAAGGGGCAACTCCTGAGATTAATACCTCTATCATGCTCAGCAATGAGAATCTCACGCACATTACCATTATTATTAGAAACAACAAAAACAACACAATCCAAATACAAATGACACAAATGCATACATACGCATTGATTACACATGAGGATGGATTGATCCACTATCGGTGGAAGTACAACGACATACTCTGAACGACATACTACTACCATCACGGGGTCATACTACTGCCATCACCACATACTACTACCATCACAAGCTCATGGCAATCCCGTCGCTGCACGGAGTGCAGCAAAACATTTATTCTGGAGCAGATACTCTTCCAAAGGACGATGCCTCACCCTTGTATCCCACAGCCAGGCAGGCGAAATGGCGATTGAATACACATGTAATAGCAGGTCACGAATGGTACATTTCCTATGACCCACTGGCAAAAAGGGCACACCCACAAAGCTTCATGACAAACACAGGCGGGCCCGGCCTGCTGAAGCCAAAGCAACACAGACCATTTTAGGTCATGTTATTCATCTTGTTCAATGAGCACTGGCCGTGGGGGTGACATTTCCACAGGCAATAGCAGAGGTGGCGACTTGGGCCACGAGTGAAAAGGTGTTGCCATGAGGTTCACTTGATCCTGAGCTGTCGTTGCCAGCGGAAGTGGAGGTGCCATTGGGGCAGGGTGCTGATGCGGTGCCGATGCTAGCGGCTGAACCGGGTGCTGGTGAGGTGTCATTGCAGCCGACTGTTCCCGCTTCCCTGACCCCTCCAAGTTCCATGCTCCGTCCCCCCTTGCTCGGCCATTCTCCACGTACTGCATGCACAAACAAAGAACAAACCTTACATAAGCTAACAATGTGACCATCTCAATACCATGCATACATAAAGTAAACAAGATTAGCCAAGAAAATGATCTCTCGAGTACCCCTGAATAAAAATTGAGAAATGCAAGACAGGGAACCGATGAGATTTGGCCTTGCCTTTCAAGAACATTGTGTTGCACTCACCTATTTATTGTGGACTACGCCGGGCATGTGGGCTCGGTGTAGCATTGCTAACGTTACTTTGGAAAACGTGAGATGCTCGGAATACAGTCCGGCCTATGCTTGATACAAATCTAGCTAGGTCGGAATCTTTAGTGGTGCACATCAGCTACACAGTGAGTCCTGCGAAACAACTCACGCTGCATCTGGAGAGTTTGACACAAAGTAGATGTTGCCACCGTTGAGTTTTGATAGTTTTAGGCGTCAACTGCATCTAGAGAAAGAGATTAGTTGCTAAAATTTTGCACGGTGCAATAAGATCAACCAGATGGTCCTTGTGTTTTCCCATGCACGACGCAGGATGACATGTCAAGTGTCCTCCTCGATTAGGTATGCTGCGTGAGTCGTGACTGAAATGTATGCGAATGGTCTGGATTCACACTTGATGATTCCCGCAGGCCTTGGAAACTGAGAAACGTGATGAACTGGTCGATCTGACAGGATGAGCCCGACGTGTGCATATATGTGTTCATTAAGGATGGTCTGGTATACAACACAAGGAAGTCCTGCGAAACAACTCACGTCGCATCAACTGCATGTAAGAGTTGTAGATTCCCTTTTGACGACGAGTTTGATACAAAGTATATGTTACCACCATTGAGTTTTAATAGTTTTAGGTGTTAACTGCTTCCAGAGAAAGAATCTATCTAGGTTAGAATCTTCAGTGGCGCACATCGGTCACCTGTGTGGACGATGGGTGTCACGAGATGAGCCCGAAGTGTGCATATATGTGTTCATTTCTGGACTTTCAGATGTACAACACAAGAAAGTCCTACGGACAACTCACGTTGCATCAGCTGCATCTAATGGCCGTCTGAACTTCATCAGCTCATGCCGCATCAACTGCGAGACAACTCTCTACCATTTATTTATGAAAAGTGTTAGGCGTTAATTGCATCTGGAGAAAGAGATTGGGTGTTGTAAGGTTACACAAGGCAATCAGATCGATCGGATGGTCCTTGTGTTGCCACACGCACAATGCAGGATGACATGATGAGTCCTCCTCGATCATGTATGCTGCGTGAGTCATGACCGAAAAGGTCTGCAAATGGTCTGGATTCGCACTTGATGATTCCTGCAGGCCTTGGGGACTGAGAAACGTGATGAAATGGTTGATACGACAAGGCCAAATTGGAATAAGCTGGATTAGGAAAAGCAATATATATGTATATATATATGTTTGTGTGTGTGTGTGTGTTTCTGTGTAATATTATTAACATGCAGATAAGCATAGAAGGGCATCTCGAATGGGCGTTTGAGGACGACATGCTCTCACAAGTTGATCACATGTTGATCATTGAGAATTGCAGTTAAGGACTTGCACCGGGCATTAACCGACGAACTTGTGTGCACACCTGCTCTGAAGCGACGTGTCGATCATTGTGAATCACACTTAAGGATTGGAACTAGGAAGTTCGTGACCTGATTGTGGCCACACCCACACTGAAGGGACGTGTCCATTCTGGGTGGTAACTGATGTCCACGAACAGCTGTTTGAGAATGACACATTCACTCCCACTATAATAAGAGACAGTTTATGCACGAGACGATCATTGCCATTTGCATTCATGGCTTTAGACGCTAAAATGTTTCCTTCCATCCAAGTTGACTTCTTAGTCTCAATCCAGGAAGTGAAAGCAGAAGGAACCGCGGGCCAGTACAAGGAATTCGGTACGTTCATGGTGGCAGGCCTTCAATGGAGGTTACATTGCTATCCTAGAGGTATGAATGATAATCAGCAGATGGACGTACCAGACGGCATTGCCGTCATCCTCATTCCTGTGCACAAATCCCAAATGGTACGTGTCTCATTTCTGCTATGAATACTCACACTCACACATGGTGATACAGTCGCATTATTGTTATCAACCTGTGACTTCTTCCTTCCATGTATATGTGAGTATTGTTGCGTGCAATGGCTGGAGACCCAAACGATGAAGATGTTATGTTTCGAGTTCAAGCTACAAAAGAAGTTTGTTTCGTGAATCGGGATCTACAAGAAAGAGGCTTTGAATGCCTGGAGGAGCATCATGACATTGAGCGCGTGACCTCTAATGAAGATCGCATACACATATCGTGTGTTGTTATAGTACTGGAGGACGACAGCATTGATGTTCCTCCTCCATCAGTATGCATAAGCATATGTGAAAGCGTTGTAGCCCAAGCCCCTGTGGACATTGTCTTCGAAGTAGTAGCAGACGGTCGGGTGATACAAGCGATACATGCTGATGTGGCGAAAGTATGTGGTGTGATGGAGGCAATGCTTTACAGCCCAGGAGTGGAGTCAAGCTCTAAAACTGTTAAAATTAGAAACACACACCCTGATGGCTTCTTGCTCTTGATCAAATATGCTAGGGAAGGATCACTCCCGGAGGAGGCTGATTTATGGGACACCCCTACTAACGCCTGGCCTTTGTTACTCTCGGTCGCCGGCATGTAACAAGTCGAAAGGTTGAAGCTGCATTGTGCGTCAAAGATGTGGGACATGGCAAGCGAGGAAACTGTGAGCGTATTTCTAATGTGGGCAATTCAGACTAACTGCACCCAACTGTAGGACAAGTGCACGTCTCTCTTAGAGCTAATCTTTCCTCACGGAATACTCACACATGAATGGGTAGTCATATGCATTAATCATCCCGAATTTATGCCTGATCTCTGTAGAAGATTACATGGAGGGTGGTACCAGCAGAGTCCCTCTAATTTGTAGTTTTAATGTTTTATTTAAGTGTGTTTAGTCATGTAATAAACAGTCAAAAAGGTACGTTAATTTGTTGTAGTGAAATACATTTGTAATGCAATAATCGGATCATCCGTCGAACATGAATATGAAGTAGAGAATACTCTTGTGTGTGCTGGTCAATTCCATGATCCATGGTGGTACGAAGAACTCTGTCAATAACTTGCCTCTCTGTGTATGGTCACTGACATTTGGGTCTGACACCCAAGCGGTCCAATGTGTCAGTGATGAAGTTCTGGCAGTGGTTTCTAAAGTCTTTCATTTTCCGCTCTGGAGGAGAAAGGCGGGATCTGAAATTTTGAATTCCCTACTCCTCATGGTCCTCCCCATTATATATAAAACAAAGAGGGGAACCAGACAGCTAGGCCTCCCAATTCCCTCATGGTAGTTTTCTAAAATCAGGGGATCTTCTCCTCTATCACCGAAGAGACCTAGTAGATCTGTGGCAGAAGTAGCAAGGGCGACCTCGCTACTGATGACGCCTTCCTCTGCTACGAGTGGCGGACTTCCTCTGCTACGAGCGGCCACCTTCCTCAGAAATGTCCTTGAAGCTGCAAGTTGGTTCAAACCCATTGCTCTATCGGTTTCCCCGAGGCTCACCTTGGTGGTCACAGATCTGCAACAGTTGCAAAGAACATCATGTTCAAGGCGCAAGTTCGGGCTGCTAAATCGAGATGGCATTTTGCACCTTCTTCCCTTCCTATTCATCAGGTCTGCGGTCTCCTCCCTGTATTGATCGATTCAATTAGATTGATTCCCCATGCTCTTTGGCATTCTATACTGTTCTTTCATGTTTGGGTGATTGTGGATCTACTGTACCCTATCACAAGAGTTTGTTCGAAGTTATTTTATTTGAGGTTTGTATAAATTTGTAGATGAAATTATTAGATTGCTTCCCCATGCTCTTTAGCTTTGAATATTGTTGTTGCATGCTTTGGTGATTGTGGATCTGTTGTTCCCTATTGCAATAGATTGTTCCAAGTCAACTTATTTGAGGTTTGTGGAAATTAAAAGATGAAATTATTGGATTCCTTACCCATACTCTTTGGATTTCCATATTTTTGTTGCATGCTTGGGTGATTATGGATTGGGTGTGATCGTTCATGTGCCACATTGAACTTAATAGATCAAATTGCTTCCGATTGCGAATGATCTCAACCCTTACCTCTTGTTCTTGTACTTGTTTCAGTGGGACAAAGGGTCAATATTTGTAGTCGCTCCTATTCAGACTCGCTCCAAGGTAACAAACTTAACACCTTTGTTTCCTTAGTTCAAATCAGTTACAAGATCCTAATCTGACTTGAGATCCACTGTTGCTAGATGGAAGCTACCAAGTCCATGACGCTTCTTCTCGAACAAATTAAAACAAAGGCAACAGAGTACTCAAGAATGGGTACCAAATCCTTATGTAGCAGTGTTGATGAAGAGCGAGTTGACGCTCCCAATTTGGATGGGGTACAACTTCGACAACGATTTGTTGCTCACCAGAAAGAGTTATGTAGATTGAAGAAGAAGACTAAAGAATCAGAATCAACTTTGAAAATACAGTCGAATGAGATTAAGAGGTTGCAGAAGCTTAGTAAAGACAGAGAAGACCTCCTTCGTCTACTGCTTAGCAGTAAAAGATGAAGAGATTAAGATCATTAGATCAATGCTCCACTGTCTGTCGAGATTATGACCTGGATTTAGCTTGGTTAATCTATGTTCCTTGTGAGACTGTTATCATGTAATAGTTTGTGATATGTGATGAACAATATGGTCGTGCTTGATAGAAATCAACAATTTGTTTTAATGTATGAAAAATATGTGCTGATTACTATTTTGACAACCAGATTAGAATTATTCTAAAAAATCAGAATTGAAATAAAATCAGTTAATAATGATGCACAATTAATTAATTTTATGTTGGCATTCAGTGGGCTTAGCCCACTTATAATTGGGCCAAATGTCAATTTTATTCAAATTAACGTGACATAAAGGACCGCAAACAATATGCGCAATTGTTGGACTCAACCAATAAAAAGGGCCCGCTACAATCAAATTTGTACCCGAATCAATAACAAATGAGCCCAACAAAATATATTTTGGGCTATCTGAACAACGCCGGCCTACAGAAACATTTTTGGGCTCAACCTAGCAACAAACGGGCCAAATTTGTTTTATGACGCAAACGGTTCGCCACAGTTGGCATGCCACATTGGATGCCCCAATAGATTATGTATAACGTGGCAAAGCTACAGGAATGAAGTTATAACATTTTGTAATGACGATTTGCACGCGTCACTAAATTCATGACACCGTGAAATAAGGTCTCATCATTAGTCGCGGTTTGTGACGGTCGATTAATGACAGAGGGTTTTCGTAACAACCGGCATCATAAATCGCAGTTTATGATGAGAAATGCTCTTTTTTGTGTCACTAGTCGGCGTTTTCCTTGTAGTGGGTGACACAAGTGGACGCCCCCAACCGTCGCTGCCACATCTTCCACCCCTTCCCACCGTCATGTCGCCATCAGAGCTGATCGCTGAAAACCCACGTGGCTCGGGAGGATGGCAGCTGCAGGGCAGCTTCTTCTCCGCCCCTCGCCTGGCGGGCGCGGCGCCGCAGGCGTTGGAGGGTCCCGTCGCGGGGCGGGCTGCGGTGGCACCGGCGAGGCCGGATCTAGCGCCTTCACGAATGGATCCGATGGCTACGATGCTGGATCTACGATTGTGCCCATGGCTGATAGCGGCGACTTGGGTTGTTAGAGGCGGCCAACGACTGCGGAGTGGGCCCAGTGAGGACCTAGCACTACCGGTGGCTTAGTGGCCAACGACTGCGATGGCTCGGTGAGGGTGTGGAGGCGTGTGCGGCAGCCACCGGCGTAGAGCAACAGCGGCGGCGGCAACAGAGGCCGTTAGGGGAGATGACGGAGGTTGCAGCTTGTCTCTGCTGTGAAGGAGGATGCGGTAGTAAACAGGCGAGGTCGGTCACCGGGGTGGAGCAGGTGCTCGAGGAGTCGTGTGGCTGCTGTGAGGCATAGGTCTCGGCAGCCACGGGTAGTGGTGGAGGCATGACTGGTTTTACAACATCAGTGCTCGGGTGTCTTGGAGCTTCTGGAGATCATATGCCCTCCAGTGGCTTACAACGTCGATGAACGACTCATAGCACATGTGGCGGGGGTGCTTGCGACGCGCACGGTGGATCCTAGTGATTCCAGGGACGCCTGCGACACATCACTAGGGCCAAGTGTTGATGGAGCCTTGGGCACTTGAGCACATGTTTTCCCCGTGTGGTTTTGGTGGTGGACATAGTAGCGCTGTGAAAGCCTTGTTAGTCCTTACTGCACTGGACAACGGCGATGCTCAGACGTCGTTCTCCTACATAGAGGTGTTGTCATGGTGTTTTTTGTCGGGGACAGTCATAAGAGGTCCCCTAACCAAGGGGATGATCACCCTCTCAAAACGCAAATCACTCATAATCCCCCACGGACCAACATGGGACAAAGCGCATGCGAGGCCCAAAGCTTGTTGCAGCCCAACAGCCACTCGGGCCCATCCATCGAGGGCGCTCGCCCGCAAACCCAATCTCCGCCACGCTCGAGGGTACCGATGCCCCTCGAACAAATCTCCGCTTCTCTCGAGGGTCCTGACGCCCCTCGAGAAAATCTCCGCCTCGCTCGAGGGTCCCGACGCCCCTCGAGCAAATCTCCGCCTCGCTCGAGGTCGCCTCACGACCGACGACGCCTCGCTAGTTCCGCCCGACAGGAGCTTTTAATGCCCTGATCCGCTACGGGCGCCAAAGTCAAAAGGCAAATCGCCTCCCACGCCGCGTGACTGACACCGCCTGGGACTCTGCCGTCTGATCCCGTCGCTGTGCGGCCATCCCCGGCATAGTGCGGCCTTCCCCGACGCTGTGCAGGCACTGCGCGGCCCTGTGCGGATAGGCCAGCGTCATTCCACGGCACTGTACTGCCAACTCCCGTCCTCCTCCCACGGCGAGCCCCTCGAAAGGGCATGAGGGCACCCTCGAAGGGTGTACGGGCGGCGACCAAGCGCACACGCCAGACGGTGTTGTGGCACGGATTATGCGGGCCGCGTCTTGTCCGCCCACTCTGGCACTGTGCACCCATCCCCAGCACTGTGCACGCCGGTGACGCCCTGTGCGGATGGGACAGCACCACTCCAGGGCCTGTGCCGCCAACTCCAGAACTCTCCCCTGTGACGAGGCCCTCAAACAAGCATGGGCGCACCCTCGATCGGTGTATGGACGATGACCGGGCGTGGACACCGGTCAAAGCTACCCCTCGAAGTTACTCCCCGACATGCACAGGAGCCGCCACGACACCCGCGAAAGCCGGAGCTCGCCATCAACCTATGCTAGACGCAAGGATTCGCGAGTACGCCGGTCACGCCCGATGTACTGTTCACTAGTACGCCTCCACTGTACATTTCACTATGCGGCACGCTTGTAACTGCCTCCCCTTGGCCTACTAAAGGAGGGGGCAGACGCCCACCCGCAGACACGCTCATTCCCCCACACAATCATGTTCATCGCATCCCACTGCGACGTCACACCACTCTCACACCCACCCTTCCACCTCACGATATTGGCACTTGCCCCAATCATCCTAGCAGGGACTTGGAGGACTAGCCTCCTCTCCCGCCTTGCTTGTAGCCCCCCTCTACGAGCACCCCGGTGCAATATAATATAGAGCGCACACACACTCTGCTGGACGTACGGCCCCGTGGCCGGAATCAGGATAAACCTGCGTCCCTGTGTTAGCTTTTGCACCAACCATCGAGAGTCAAATCACAGCGCAACTCACTACTTAGTGTCGGGACTAATCCGAACACCGACAGTTGGCGTGCCAGGTAGGGGTTAAGCGTTGTGATCATTTCTCCATCCACCAGCTTTCTCGATGGTGATCCGCACAGAGTCATTTTCATCAAGGTACGCCTGGGATCCTCAGACCCGTTCCTGGCCGGATTTGAGATTCGGTTCGGGAGCCTGGAATTCCAGGTGACGGGCAATGGCTACCTCATGCGTCTCCTCAATCGGGACACAACCATGGAGGCTCCACCAGCAGCCCCATCGTCACCCCGACGCCGTAGGCGATCGGGCCAGCGCTCGCGGCAAGCACGCGCGGAGTGACGTCGGGCGAAGCGCGCCGGCTACCTCCAGCGGGTCAAAGCAGACACGCCACAGCCTGCCGTTGCTACGGAAGGACACCTCCACCAACAAACCCAATGGCGCATCCCGTCAGGGAGAGCGCGGCCACGCTGTCACAATTTCGCCACGGGATGCGCAACACAGTTGCGATCTTTTCCTCATTGGCCAGCACGGACCTGGGCGTGTACGAGGATCTTCCGGGTCATCACCTCCTGTCGATCCGAAAGCTCATCGTGACCTCGCCCGACAAGTTGTACCCCGACACCGATAGCGAGGAGTACTCGAGCGGGCACGGGGACCTGGGGTGGGACTACTCCGGGCTTCGGGACCCTGATGCCTTCAGGCGGTTTCAAGCTGCGACAGTCTACTACCTCACCTGCTCTGATGACTCCAGCGAGGAGGACTACGACCCCACACGCGAGTGCTTCATTGTCGCTCTGACAGAGCAAGGAGACGGGGCGAACAGAGTGGGTGACGCAGAGGCCCACAACAACCTTTCAGCGAACCAGCAACCAGGAACGCCACCGGACAATGCTGCGCACACAGCGCAGCTGGCTCAAGTCCGAGAGCTAGAAGCGAAGCAAACGGATGAGCACCGGCAGGTGCGAATGCTGCAAGCCACACTTGCGGGTGGAACCTCAGCACGCGGTGAACGCGTCCGGGAGGCGGGACGCGTCGCTCGTGCCCGCATCAACACCGACGATGACGTGGACAACCCGCAGGCTATACCGAGGGCCAGCCAGAAGCTCATCACTGCGGCGACCTTGATTCAGGCCATGCCCGGACCATCGACGCCAGAGGGACGCAACCTGCACCACGAGGCGCAACCCTCATCGAGCAAGCCGCCGTGCAGCAGGCCGAGAGCTCCGCGTCCTGCATGAGCCACCAGTCCAGTGCGAGAACTGGCGGGGGTGCCTGGGACCAGGAGGAGTCGTTCCACGCCCCGCATGGGGGCACGGCGGCCCAACCAGCAAACCATAGCAAGCGGCCCACAAGGGAGCGGATCCTTGACACGCGCGGCAAAGCCAACGACGGCGATGCCCACAACGTCCTGAACAAGAAAAAACAGGACACCGCGACAGCCCACGGCTACCACCCATGATGTAGTGGCTGCTACGACAGTCGGGTGGAAAGGAGCCCGTCACTGGATCCCCCGGGGACCGGTGTGTTTAGCCGGGAGATCCGCGCGGCCGCGAGCCCCCTGCGTTTCCGACAACCCGCGACCGTCATCAAGTACTGAGGGGAGACGGACCCCGGGTCTGGCTCAACGACTACCGCCTGGCTTGCGGCTAGGCGGTGCCACTGACGACGCCATGATCATCCGCAACTTGCCACTTCACCTCGCGGACTCTGCTCGAACATGGCTCGAGCACTTGCCCGCGAACCAGATCCACGACTGGGACGACCTGGTCAGAACCTTCGTGGGGAACTTCCTGGGCACATACGTGCGCCCTGGGAACTCTTGGGACCTATGAGGTTGTAGCCAAAAGACCAGTGAGTCCCTGAGGGACTTCATCCACTGCTTCTCTAAGTGCTGCACCGAGCTCCTGTGCGTCAGTGAATCAGAGGTCGTACATGCCTTCCTAGAAGGCACGACTTGCCAGGACCTGGTGCGCGAGTTGGGGCGGAACCCTCCCGACAGTGTGAACGAGCTGTTCGACATTGCCACTAGCTTCGCCTCTAGAGAAGAGGCAGTTGGGGCGATCTTCAATGGTAAGAAGGGCAAGCGAGCGAAGGATGCGCCCGTGGAGGGCAGCAAGCCTAAAGATTCTGTGAAGAAGCAGAAGTGGGGCAAGAAAGGCAAGAAGCCCCGCACGTGTAGGAGCAAGGTGAGGACTCTGACGAGGTCCACGTGGGTGACCCCGCCCGCAAGGGGGCTCGAGGCCCCCCTCGAGGCCCTGGCGTGTTTGACAACATGCTGAAGAAGCCTTGTCTATACCACAAGACCCCGGTCGCGCACACCCTCGAGCAATGCGACATGCTCAAGAAGTACTACAGCCGAGTCACCGCGAAGGACGACAACGCTAAGAAGGGCGCAGGCGACAGGGGTGATGATGGTTTCCCCAAGGTGGAGAACGTCTTCTTCATCTTCGGGGGGCCGACGGTGGACATGACGTCCCGGCAACGCAAGCGCGAACAGCATGAGGTCCTTACCGCGCATAAGGCCATGCCGTCCTTCCTCAACTGGTCAGAGGAGACCTTCTCCTTCAGCCACGAAGACCACCCGAACCACATGCTGAACCCAGGACAATACCCGCTTGTCGTTAACCCCATCATCGGCAACACACGGTTCTCCAAGGTGTTGATGGACTGAGCAGCAGCCTCAACATCATGTACTCCTCCACTTTGGAGCTCATAGGGATCATCCTGGACAAGCTGTGGCCTAGCAAGTCGCCGTTCCACGGTGTTGTGCCTAGCAAGCGAGTCCAGCCACTCAGGCAGATCGACCTGCCTGTTTGCTTCGGCACACCAAACAACTTCCGCAAGGAGGTCCTTACCTTCGAGGTGGTGGGATTTCTGGGCGCCCGTGCTACGCCAAATTCATGGCGGTCCCAAACTACACCTACCTCAAGATGAAGATACCGGGGCCGAACGACATCATCATGGTGGGGCCGTCATTCGAGCACGCCTACTACTGCGATGTCGAGTGCGTTGAGCACGCTGAGGCGCTCGCGCGTGATGAAGCTCTTCTGGCGGACCTGGAGAAGCTGGCAAACGAGGCCATCGGCTCCACCAGCAAGCATGCGGGCAGCTTCGAGGTTGCTGAGCATGCCAAGGCTGTACCCCTGGACCCAGTGCCCCCGAAGGCAAGGCGTTGAGGATCAGCTCCACCCTTGACCCTAAATAAGAGGTGGTGCTCGTCGACTTTCTCCGTGCCAACACCGACATCTTCGCGTGGAGCCCCTCGGACATGCCAGTTCCGAGGGAGGTCGCCAAGCACTCTCTTGACATCCAACCTCACTCCAAGGCAGTGAAGCAACGCCTGTGACGCTTTGACGAGGAAAAGCACTAGGCAATTGGAGAGGAGCTGCGGAAGCTCTTAGAGGCCGGATTCAACAAGGAAGTGTTTCATCCCGAGTGGCTAGCTAACCCTATATTAGTTAAGAAAAAAAATGGGGAATGGCGGATGTGTGTAGATTATACTGGTTTGAATAAAGCCTGTCTGAAAGTTCCTTTTCCTTTGCCATGCATTGATCAGATAGTAGATTACACCGCGGGATGCGAACTTTTATGTTTCCTTGATGCGTATTCCGGTTACCACCAAATAAAGATGAAAGAGGCCGACCTGCTCACGACTTCTTTTATCACACCATTTGGTATGTTTTGCTACGTCACAATGCGATTTGGTCTCCGAAATGCCAGGGCTACATACCAGTGATGTATGCTCCACGTCTTCGGGGATCACATCGGGCGGACCGTTGAGGCATACGTTGACGACATTGTTGTAAAATCCAGGAAGGCAGACAACCTGATGAATGACCTGTGCGCTGTGTTCGACTGCCTTCGGGTGAACGGGGTAAAATTGAACCCCGAGGAGTGCATCTTTGGGGTGCCGCACGACATGCTCTTGGGTTTTGTTGTCTCCC
Source organism: Cenchrus fungigraminus (assembly GCA_036936925.1). Taxonomy (NCBI): domain Eukaryota; kingdom Viridiplantae; phylum Streptophyta; class Magnoliopsida; order Poales; family Poaceae; genus Cenchrus; species Cenchrus fungigraminus. The sequence goes on along the minus strand of CM072774.1, from coordinate 89,526,488 downwards.
AGCAAGGCATTGAACCCAACCCTGAGAAAGTCTCGACCCTCGAATGAATTGGACCGATCCGAGACCTAAAGGGGGTACAGAAGGTCTTGGGCTGCCTAGTAGCTCTGAGCCGCTTCATCTCACGTTTAGGGGAGAAGGGCTTACCCTTGTACCAACTCCTAAAGAAGCACGAACGCTTTTCTCGGACCACCGAGGCCCAGGAGGCTTTCGATAAGATTAAGGTGATGCTCGCGTGCGCTCCGGTCCTGACACCACCCCAGAATGGCGAGCCTCTCTATCTCTACGTCGCTGCGATGACCCAAGTGGTTAGCGCGGTTATTGTCGTGGAGAGAACAGAGGAGGGCCACACCTTGCCTGTTCAGAGGCCGGTGTCCTACATCAGCGAGGTGCTATATGAGACCAAAATGCGATATCCGCAGATCCAGAAGCTACTCTACGTGGTAGTGCTTGCGAGGCCCAAGTTACGGCACTACTTCGAAGCCCATCCTATCACCGTGGTCTCATCTTTCCCCCTGAGAGAGATAGTTCACAACCAGGATGCCTCGGGTAGAATAGCTAAGTGGTCGGTGGAACTAATGAGTGAAACTCTCACCTATGTGCCACGAAAGGCGATTAAATCGCAGATCTTGGCGGATTTCATTGCTAAATAGACTGACACCAAGCTGCCCCCGCCCCAAATCCAAGCCGAGTGCTGGACCATGTACTTCGATGGGTCGGTGATGAAGACGAGCGCGGGCGCGGGCGCGGGCCTGCTCTTTGTCTTACCCCTCAGAGAACACATGTGCTACGTGGTACGCTTGCATTTCCCCGCGTCCAACAACATGGCGGAGTACGAGGCCGTTCTCAGCGGCCTCCGCATCACCATCGAGCATGGCATCAAGCGCCTTGACATCCGGGGAGATTCTCAGTTGGTCATAGACCAAGTGGTGAAGGAAGCAAGCTGCCACGACGAGAAGATGGAGGCGTACTGCAACATGGTGCGCAAGCTCGAGGATAAGTTCTACGGCCTCGAGCTCAACCATATCACGCGCAAGTACAACGAAGAGGCAGACGAGCTGGCCAAGATTGCGTCGGGGTGGATCACCGTTCCCCTGAAAGTCTTCGCCCGCGACCTCGCCAAGCCCTCCGTCGATTTCAACAAATCAACCAAGATCCCTGGTGAGCCCTCAGGGGCTACCCCTCAAAGTCTGTGGGCATCGAGCCCATAGACGAGGACCCCTCGAAAGGGGAACTCGAGGTCTTGGACCACGAGGGGTCGCCGGCGGACGAAGGCAATGGAAATTAATGAGGCCCCAAGTCCTCAAGACTGGTGGGACCAATACCTCGCTTGGATCGACTAGGGAGAGCTCCCCTCGGATCAGACCGAGGCAAGGCGCATCGCCAGAAAGGCCAAGTCCTTCGTTGTGATCGACAGGGAGTTGTACAAGCGCAGCACCTCGGGGATTTTGTAGCGATGCATCCCCATTCCCGAGGGCCGAGAGTTGATTCGAGATATTCATGTGGGCGTATGCGGTCACCACACGGCGTCGCGCACCCTCGTGGGCAACGTGTTCCGCCAGGGCTTTTACTGGCCCACGGCGGTCGCCAACGCCAGCGAGGTCGTGCGCACCTGCGAAGGGTGCCAGTTCTACGCCCGCAAGACACATCTCCCAGCTCATGCCCTCCAAACCATCCCCATCACATGGCCTTTTGCTGTGTGGGGGTTAGACCTCGTCGTGCCCCTGCGGAAGGTGCCCGGGGGCTTCAACCACTTGTTGGTAGCCATTAACAAGTTCTCAAAATGGATCGAGGTCCGCCCCATTAGCAACCTCAGGTTTGGGGTACCAAACTCCATCATAACTGACAACGGCACCCAGTTCACGGGCAGAAAGTTCTTGGAGTTTTGTGACAGCTACCACATCCGCATGGATTGGTCGGCTGTAGCACACCCATAGACGAACGACCAAGTAGAACGTGCCAATGGCATTATTCTACAAGGCTTGAAATCGAGAATTTTCAACAAACTGAACAAGTTTGGCCGAAAATGGGTTAATGAGCTACCTTCAGTTATCTAGAGCCTCAGAACGACCCCGAGCAGAGCCATGGGATTTACCCCGTTCTTCCTTGTCTACGGCGCTGTGGCCGTCCTCCCCACGGACTTGGAGTACGGGTCCCCGAGGCTCAAGGCCTATCAAGAAAAGCAGAACCAGCGGGCTCGCGCAGACTCACTGGACCGCGTGGACGAGGCTGGAGACGTGGTGATCCTACACTCAACAAGGTACTAGCAATCCCTCCGACGATATCAAGCGCAAAGGGTCCGACGTCAAGACTTCAACAAAGGAGACCTGGTACTGAGGCTTCGACAAGACAACCGGGGTCGACACAAGCTTTCGCCACCGTGAGAAGGGTCGTACATCATCGCCGAAGTACTCAAGCTGGGCATGTACAAGCTCGCGAACAAGTAGGGTGAAGTCTTCACCAATGCTTGGAATATTCAGCAACTACATCGCTTCTATCTGTGAATTTCCAAGCAATCTTGTACATATCCGTTATGAATAAAAACAGGGCGACTCGATTTTACCCTCGACTAGGGCCTTGATAAAAACCAAGTCACCCTCGGGGGCTACAACGAGGGGCAACCCCCCAAAGTGTCCTAATTTTTTCGCAAAACTTTTTCTTTCAAAAATGTTAACAGGCTATGCCTCGAACGATTAGAGAAATAGAAGCAGGGCGTGAACCAAGTGCATACCTATATGTATGCCAGGATCAAGTTTCATACATATAGTAGACATAAGTGAATAACAGTATAGTATCTCGTAAGAAAAAGAGAGAATATCAGAGTACTACGCTAAATCCTAGAAACGAAGGCACCAAATATCACAGGCAGACGACTGGGAGTTGCGTACGCCTAGAACTCAGCAACATCTTCAGCAAACTCCAAAGTAGCTTCCTCTTTCTAATTAAGCAACATTGTTTATAGCAAGGGTGAGCACATGTCGTACTCAGCAAGTGTGAGGAAAGTATAAATGCAAAGGCTTAAACAAGGAAAGGCTGACAGGTTGACTACATTAAGCAATTTTAGTTAGTCAAATTTTATTAGCACCTGATTACTAAGATATAAATATATACCAACCCACAATTATCATAAAGAAATGTCATAAACATATGGCAAGCATAACCATATATCACAATTTAAGTCCATCTTCAAGTTTAATTATCATGTGAGGGTCCAGGCCGCTCTTGACCGTGAGCACGGCTAACCGGTTAGTTTTACACTATGCAGAGGTTGTACACATTCACCACAAGTCGCGTAAAAGTTCCGAAGAACTTTAGACCCAACCATGCGATGCGGATCAGGCATCATACCACACTACCTAGGAGTGATTGCTCGGCCCGGTCGAAAAGGATGGGATTTGATTTATTATTTTTCCGAATTATTTTTAATGCGAAAACAATTCTAGAAAAATCCAGAAATTGTTATAAAGGCACGAAAAATACTCAGAAAATTCCCAATATTCGAGGAAAATTCCCAGAGATAGATTGGTACACCAACAATCCAAATAAAGTATTTGGAGCTCATGAAAAGAATTTTAGAGCCTTCTAATAAATAGAATTAGCTCGAGGGAAGTGAGAATAAATTCCAGAAAAAGCTAGAAAATTCTCAGAAGGGTTTGGTCAGTACCTAAACGTATTTTTAAAACGTTTTGCACTCATGAAACACCAAATGCATCGGCATGAATGCAACACTCACATAACCATTTATTTAACTTAGAAAAAACAATCAATGGCTTTTTACTATATTATATTTCCTGTGAAGAAAATAAATGTGGAGAAAATTTTAAAATTATGAGAAAATTGATATTTAGTCATTCTCACTATTCACATCCTGAAATTGGAAATTTCAGGGTGTGACAAATCTACCCCCTTAAACGGAATCTCGTCCTGATATTCGAAGAAAGAAGAAACAAGGAGTAGGAAGACAAACAAGATTATAAGGGGCAGAGTGGATAATCTTTCATCCTTCCTTGTCGTAGGTTGAAACTTTATGCCTTAGTCTTCGTATTCTTGCTTCTCACAATCTTCTCATTAGAGTGAGAGTAGGTAGAGTAGCCAGTAGTAAGGTGGCAAGGAACTAGAGTAGAGCCTTCTTTTCTTCAACATGCTCACTTCTAAATAGCAACGGTGGTAGTAACTTGTGCGTGTTGGCATTTGATGTGGGCTTCAATTCCTTCTTCCGATGTCCTTCACTTGATCAGGAAGAGAGAAAGAGAGATAATAAGGATGTGGGAGTTATAGAAAAAACCCGACTAGGCAACAGATGTCATTGTAGGTAGAAGACCCATAATACACTAACAATCATTACAAAGAGACAAATCAATCAAGGTCATAAAACCAAGCATCATCATGCAAACACACAATTTCACCATTCAAGACAGTTAAAGGTACGATGATAAACGTTGTTAATAGTCATATCTAGGGTATCCTCCTAAGCATGGGCATAGCTTCACCGATCATTGATCATCGAAGGATGTTGAATCAGAAATGACACTTTGGAATCAAAAGTCGGAAGAATCCAAAGCCGCATTGTTTGAGGAAAGGATGGATGGATAGTAATTGACAGATATGATTAAAGTGGATAGCCAAGCAAGATATCAAGGATATGCATTGCATGGAACAAGTGGAAGGGGAAAGCAATATCAAGGTCAGGGAAGAAGAAAATGACCAAAAAGTGAGAATATTCATCAGAGTGATCAAGGAAAAGGTAGGAATGGACTTTAGATCGAAAGAGACCTTAAGAAACGACCATTGCTAACTAGGCTTACGTCCTACAGTCAATACAGCTCCGATACCACTCTGTCACACCTGGTTTTAGAAAAAACAAACCAAGTGCATACATATATATATATATGCCAGGATCAAATTTCATACATATAGTAGACATAAGTGAATAACATTACAGTATCTCGTAAGGAAAAGAGAGATTATCAGAGTATTATGCTAAATCCTGGAAACGAAGGCACCAAACATCACAGGCAGACGACTGGGGGTTGCGTACACCTAGAACTCAGCAACACCTTCAGCAAACTCCATAGTAGCTTCCTCTTTCTGAGCAACATTGTTTAAAGCAAGGGTGAGCACATGTCGTACTCAGCAAGTTTCGGGAAAGTATGAATGCAAAGGCTTAAACAAGGAAAGGCTGACAGGTTGACTGCATTAAGCAATTTAGTTGGCCAATTTTTATTAGCACCTGATTACTAAGATATAAATATATACCAACCCACAATTATCATAAAGAGATGCCATAAACATATGGCAAGCATAACCATATATCACAATTTAAGTCCATCTTCAAGTTAAATTATCATGTGAGGGTCCAGGCCGCTCTTGACCGTGAGCACGGCTAACCGGTTAGTTTTACACTCTGCAGAGGTTGTACACTTTCACCACAAGTCGCGTAAAAGTTCCGAAGAACTTTAGACCCAACCATGCGATGCAGATCAGGCATCATACCACACTACCTAGGTGTGATTGCATAGGGACGCTATGAGGCCTTTACAAAGACTTCCCTAGTGTGTTCCAGTGCACGAGGTTCAGCGAGTCATGCCCCTCCTAATCACTAGTCCAACACTAGAGTCCTCTAATTAATTGGCCAAGATAGAAGACAGAGCCATATTTCTTGTGGTTGCACTGTTTTCCTGGGTGGTTCTCCATGTTCCAATTAAGCATATGGTCTTGTATTAACCAGAGATATATCATAAGAGTAAAGCAATTCATTAGTATTGTTCATTAAAACCACCATAACCCAAGTAGAGCAACTAAGCATAGCTACCCAACAAAAAGATAAACCCAGGTTGACAAGGAATGATCATAAAGACTAGGATAAACCTTAATAGGACCCATCAAATTAAATGCAAAGCATATGCAAAGTGATTAAACATAGTTCTTAGGACAAAAGCACAAGGACACACTTGCCTTTAACCATGGTAATGATGTTGCTCAGAATCTTCAACCTCTTGCCCTTCAAAGCTTCCCGAACAACGTTCACTCTATGCGCATCAATCATCGGCACAAGCATACAAAGCAAACAAGCAAGCAAACTAAGAACAATGCACCACTCAAAAGAAAAGCTTTTAAAAGAACGCACTAAAAGATATGCTCAATTCTATGCCTCACTAAAGCACACAAAATGTGCTTATAAGGGAAAGGTCTGATTAGCTGCACATGGTTTGAGCTTGAGCTAACACTAGACAGATTTAGAGCTTCTGATAGACCTGGTCAAAAGAGATACTGAGATAGAGCTGACAAAGAACGTCTATCGAACTAGTTGCATTTATGAACATGAAAGACTATAAGCTTAGGTTCATTTTAATTAGCAAAAACATGTAAAGGATATTTCATAAAGAAAATACCCTAAGTTGAAATTAGTTCAAATAAAACTTTATTTGCAAAACCGTAGAAAGAACCTAGTCAAGTTTTATTCATAAATGTTTATCTATAAATTATACAAATTAAACATTTAACTATAGAACAAGTAAACAACTAAACGAATGAAAACATATGTCGTGTTGAGCTAAGCACACTTTATTTAGAAAGCACATGCATGTTGACATTAGTCCAGTTAACATTTATTATAAAAAACGGTGTAAAAGCCTAATCAACTTTTAATTAGAAAAGTTAATTAAATATTAAATAAATTAGCATTTGGTTATGAAAACCGAGGTAAGGATCTAATTAGATTTTATTTACAAAAGCATGTGAAATAAACATTAATCAAATTAATATTGATAACGGAAAACAGTGTATAACACTATATAGCTTTTATTTAGAAAAGAACATGTTTAACTAAGCATTAATCAAAATTAATATAAAATTAATTTCAGAAAATAAACATGATGAAAACTCACCACTAACGTGTGCTTTACATTATTATGAACTTAACGCAACTTGAACGGATTAAACCGGAGCTATAACATGGATTGTATGGACAAAACAAGATTAAAGGACCTAGATGTGATAATCTAAAGATTTCAGGGGCTTCCAAACAAGATTCCCGAGACACACTGAATAGCGCTCGCGAATAGATCTAAAGCTAGGGTTACATCTGAAAAAGGGCTCGGTTGGATCTATGTGTGAGGATCCTAATAGTTCTACGGGGTCATATGAAAGAGTTGCAAGACACATAAAGATATGTTGAACATTACAGGAATCAGCAGGGGCTAAACTGCAAAACAACCAACTCATCTTCTATCTCCGATCAAGAGCCGACGGCGGCTCTGGAGCTTTCAATCGCCGGTGGTCCAGACGTCCTAGGGTTCAGGCGGCTGACGTAGGAGGTAGAGGAGAGCAAGGAGATCACGGGAAGGTGCTTACCGGGGTGGAAGGCAAAAGAAGACGGTCGGATTTCGGGGACGACGACGCCAGCGGTCCAGCTCGAGACGGCCGGACTTCATGACGGCGTCGGTGCTCTGGTGACTCTCCCGCAACAGCAAGGGGCGGTGAGGGTGCGGCTCGACGAGGTGAACCCCACGGCAGCGCCAGCTTGCTCCGGCGGCTTCCACGTCCAGCGAAATGATGCGGCGGACCGGTGGCGGCGCTTGCTCCTACCTCCATGGATGGCGGCAGCGTTGCGGTGGCGCGGGATGGGGCGAGCAGCTAGGGGCGCGGGGGCCAGGGCGCTCTCCCTTTATAGGGTGTAGGGCGGAGCATGGCGTGCGACGCACGCACGCCGAGGGGCGGCGGCGGCCATGCCGTGTCCGCCAAGGGCCCGGATGGGCTCTACTGGGCCGGAGCAGGCTGGGTCGGGCCCACTGGCTCGACACGGTTGAAAAGGATGGGATTTGATTTATTATTTTTCCGAATTATTTGTAATGCGAAAACAATTCCAGAAAAATCCAGAAATTGTTTTAAAGGCACGAAAAATACTCAGAAAATTCCTAAAATTCCAGGAAAATTCCCAGAGATAGATTGGGACATGAACAATCCAAATAAAGTATTTGGAGCTCATGAAAAGATTTTTAGAGCCTTCTAATAAATAGAATTACCTCGAGGGAAGTGAGAATAAATTCCAGAAAAAGCTGGAAAATTCTCAAAAGGGTTTGGTCAGCACCTAAACGTATTTTTAAAACGTTTTGCACTCATGAAACACCAAATGCATCGGCATGAATGCAACACTCACATAACCATTTATTTAACTTAGAAAAAACAATCTATGGCTTTTTACTATACTATATTTCCTGTGAAGAAAATAAATGTGGAGAAAATTTTAAAATTATGAGAAAATTGATATTTAGTCATTCTCTCTATTCACATCCTGAAATTGGAAATTTCAGGGTGTGACACGGGACCGCCTACACCTCCGAGAGGATACGACATCCCCTTCACCACCCTTGCCTAGGTTATTCACGTACGCGAACTTCCCGGCCGAAATTTCTCTAAGATACGAGGAAAGCATGATGGCATACAAAACAAATTTGCAAGAAAATTTGTACATTAAGTACCAAATTGTTTATTACAAAAGGCACTTGGCTAACATCCTAATACACACTACGGGCTTCCACGCCCAACTCTTTCAGGGTGCGCGAGGGTGTGGCGCGGTGGCGGCTCAGCCTTCATCTGCGTCGGGGAAAAGATCATCCTTGAACAGATCGGCGAGTGCCGTGGCAGGATCTCCGACGGCGGCATCTGCTTGATTGATGGCGTCGACCGTGGCCTCGTCATCAAGCCCGTCAGCGACGATGTAGCCCGTCTACAGCATGTCGAAGTCAATGAGGTAGTGGGTAGACACCAAGCCAAGGGTCTTCTGGACACCAAGTCGAAGGGCGCCTTTCAGGCGCTCGACGAAGCGATCGCCCAGAGACGTCAGGCGACTCACCAGTGAGCTGCCTAACGAACCCTCAGCCCCTCGACCTGCCCGCACACAGCATGGGCAGCGACCTCCAGATCCTGGAGCTCCTCCTGAGCCTTTGAGTAGGCGGTCTGAAGGGCCTCCATCTGCACCGCTAAGTCCGCCGAACCCTTCCGCAACCCTGAAACACAAAGGAAATGTCAAGACAAACCTTGGCAAAGCTGAAATAATCAAAGGTACCGGGGGCTATGACTTACCCTCGGTCCGCCCCTTCTCCTCCTTGAGCTTGGCCCGCAAGGCACCGGCCTCTTGCTACAGCTCCAGGATCGAGGCATTCCTCTCTCTGACAATGGTCTGCAAGGCCTCGACGGCGCAGCTCTCCCACACAAGAGCCCCGGTGAGCTGCTCGACCGCCACCTCCAGGATCTGGAGCTGAGCGTTGGCCGCTGTGACCTCTGCGCCCTTCTGCTGGAGCGCGGACCTCACCCCCACGAGCGCTGTGCATTCCAGTTGGAGTTGGGTCTGTGCCTCCTCGCACACCGCGTGCTCTTGCTGGAGCTGGCCCTCGACCACGGTCAGTGTCTCGCTCTTCTCCTTGAGGGTGACGCCCAGCCGCTCGGCCTCCTGGGTCTTCTGCTCGGCCTAGACCTGCCGAGCTTGCGCTTCCTTGAGCGCTTGCGCTCCCGCTCAAGCTGAGCTTGTGGCTCGGTGAGGGTCGTGTCCTTCAGCGTGAGCTGGGACCTGACCTCATCGAGCGCCACGCGCTCCCGCTAGAGCTCCCCCTCGACTGTGGTCAGCACCTCCTGCTTCCTCTGCAGCGCTGCGCCCAGCTGCTCGGCCTCCTTGGCCTTCTGCTCTATCGCGGCCTGGTGGGTGTCACGATCCTGCTCCGCGCAGAGCCAGGCGTCCTCGCGCGTGAGAGCGCCCGCCTGCAGCTCCTCCACCATGGAGCGAAGACGGAGCACTCCGGGCCCAAATTGGCGTTCGCCTGCTCGACCTGCTCGAGATGGGCGTACACGTCGGCGATGTAGGAGACCTTCTCCCCCGCCTCTTACCGCAGTTGCTGCCAAAAGGGAAAAGAGCCCGGATGAAGCGCGGGTGAGAACGAAAAAAGGAAAATGATGCGAACACGAGCACACATACCTGGAAAATCTCTGACGCCCTGTTGGCGTGGAGCGTGTAGGAGTTGTGAAGCATGTTCTGCATGGAGACGCCAATTTGGCGGCACTCCCGCCACAGGTTTTTCTCCGCCTCCGCGTCCCACACAAGCTTGTCTGGGACCCCGGGCTGATCGAGCCCCAGGCCCCATGCCTCGAGGCCATCAGGGATTGTGGGCTGGCGCGACGTGGACACGCTGAACCCTGCTCCACCTCAGTGCTGATCGTTGGCGCCGGCAGCACCACCTGGCCACCAGGCTGCAACTGCAGCGCCCCAGACGAAGATCCGAGCCGCGACGTCGCTTCCACCCCCCGTTCAGCACCGCCACCACCCGCTGTCAGGGCCGCATCCCTGATGAAAGTCGGCTCCGTCTGGCCGACGACACCCCCCGCCGACGTGGTCACCTCCAGCATCACACCGATTCGAGGGTCCGCACCCCTCGAATGGCCCTCGGCCTCCATGCCAGCGGTGCGAAGCTTCTTCCTCCCATGTGCGGTTCTTCACTCCATTACTGCCTGAAGATCGAGGCACCCTCGCCGAGCGGGGCCCCGTCGTGCGTGGTGCGTCATGTGCCCCCGCCTTGAGTGCCTTGGTGGCCGCGAGGGTGGGGATGATGGGCAAGCCCGACTGGGTGACAGAAAGGGAAGAGAGACATCAAAAAACCGATCAACAAATCAAGCGAAATGGAAATTAAGGCACGACCTACCGCTAGGAAGACGCCTGCCATTTGCTCTTCTTCGAGGAGCTCGGGGGCGGCACACCCCCCGAGCCGGACGGGACCCTCAAAGACTCGCCCCCACCAAGGGACGCCGCACCCGCCGCGGAGGCAGGCGCGACGCGAACCCGCGCCAGCGAAGGTGCGGACTCGACAATAACCTCCTTGCCCTTCGCCGCTGGGGCCAAGGGCACCTCCTCCTCTTCCTCCCTGATAGGCAGCCCCCCCCGTGGTCGCTGCTGTCGCTTGGCTCCGGCGTATTCTTCAGAGTCATCAGGGGGGAGGACCCTCCTTCTCCCGCTGAACGTACTCCAGGATGTACGCGTCCAGTCGCTGTTGCCTACTCTTCCTCCTCGCCTTCCCCTACTGCTGTCGGACGCGATTGGCCACGCGGGAATTGTGCATGAGGGGATCCGACGAGTAGGCGCCGTGGCGGGTTAATCCCTGACTATCAGAACCTGTGACTAGAAGCAAATCAATCCAAAATTGGTGAGGCGAGGAGCAATCTCTTACCAATGAAAAATATCCCTCTTCAGGGCGCATCTTGAACAACCATAGGTCGTCGTCCTTGTCGCACTGCACCTTCCTGGTGTCCACCGCGTGCCTTTCCCTCGCGGCTACATAAGCCGAGGGGAGCGGCTCCTCCACCAGCCACGACCTCACAAAGGCTGCGGGGTCCGCGCTCACCGTCATCTTGTTGATGGGGAGCGCCCTCTCCATGAGCAGGACCACCCGCCACCGGTGGAAATTCGCGATGACGGCCGCTGCGGTCAGCCCCGCCGCCGCCAACGAGCACAGGGCGTCCGTGTAAGGCCCAAGATTTTCCCTCCTGTCGGGGTCGGACACTCTGTACGACCAGCTCTCCGGGCGCTCCGACAACACCTTCCCAGTGTACGCTGGGAGTCCGGCACCGTCGTTGCGCAGATAAAACCAACCCTTCTCCGAGTCGGCATTGTTTGACGTCATGGTGCAGGGTAGGTACAGGTCCTTCCGCCCGTCGCGCACCATGAACGTGAGGCCACCGGCGCGGACGTGCCGGCGCGTACCCTTCTGTGACAGAACCGCCCAAAATAATTCCGTATTATCGCCTAAGCCGGTCCACGTGGCCATTAAGCAATAATAAAGAAGTATTTTGTCGCCTCTGCCGGGTCATGCCCGGTAAATCACTTATACAGGATCGAGTTATGCGCTAAGCCCACACGAAGGCGGGACCAGAGTACAACATTACATTACATAAAAGGTCCATAAGTACTTAATATTACAAACCAGGTTTTTCAGTACATAAAAGTAAACATGGTTCAGAGTTTAAACAGCGGAAATTAAACTAAACGCATGATACACATAGGAGGCCATCCATGCATATCACTCCTCATCATCGTTCTCCCATTCAAGTTCCCAACCATCTGGAATAGAACCAGGCCAGATGGGATTACCTGAAAACAACAATAAAAGCAAGACTGAGTATACTAATACTCAGCAAGACTGACCCGTCAAAATAAAAGACACAACTAGACATGCAAGGCTTTTTGGCTGGTGGGTTGGTTTTGCCAAAAGCATCTAAGAATTGATCCTTAGTTTCAAGTTTTAGCTTAAGTTCTAGTATGTTAACCATTCTAGATAAGCACCTATCTAAACAAGCATGGTTGTACAAACAAGATTAATCATCCAACAATATTAATCCAAAATGTTCCATAAATAAACATGGGGTAGCCAGTGGTCAAGCCGACTCAGATAACGGCGAGTGACTGACGATCGATCGATTTATATCCTTGCAAGGTAAACCCAAGATACACGGAGGAAGGTAGACCCCAAAGAATCCAAAGAAAAGCAAATGCGGGGTCTACCCCGACCAGGCGGTTCCCGTCACTCCCCAGATTAGGAAAAGATGCCACAGTCCTAAGTACAAGGTTACTGGAACGCCCTCACACGACACGCCCATACTCACACTTGCACTACCGGAATCAAACCGGGAGACGTATCTCAAGATTAGTAGCGATAAAATTCCCGCACTGGTTCATTAGGTACTAGGCTTACCGGTCCCATTCCCGACAAGCACTTGGTACGTTCAATAGCTTAGACCAGCACCATGCTACTCGGTCGAGACCGAACCCATTGCTCTTACCACATGAGCGAGTCAATTTAATCAACTTATGATTCCAACATAAGCATCCTATGTCTCGCGAGCAATGAGTCATTACTCGACTTCTACCGTATCCTTAGAGCATGGCACTAGCATTCCTAACATACTAGTAAAAGAGCATAGGAGTCCTAAGGATCATGCAACTAGGTTTCAAAGCAACTCCTGAAACTTAAATGCACATAACATAACATAAATACGAAAATAAATTGCAAGCTAGGAAATTGGGTTAATGCAACCGGTGCTTGCCTTCCTCTGACTCAACACTAGCCTTGGGCTCTTCTGGACTTTGGTCCAGGTCTTGCTGCCCACTAACTTGGTTCAGCTCACCACTAGCGGATCCCTCCTCCTCTTGAGTAAGCGTGTACGTCCCGTCGGGAAGATCTACACATTTATGCACATGCATTAGTTAAGGTTAACCTTGATGGTGACTGTGTACATATTTGAGCAAATTAAATTATTTAACTTCACTAAACAGCAAGGAGGTGTGTTGAAAATTCAAAAACAGAAACATGACATGTTTTCACAATTTAACACCTTAACTGCCCTTTCTTTATTTAATTAATTAAAACAAGCCTTACAACAATAAATCCATATTAAATAAAAAACACCTCAAATAAGTCTAAGCTTCTGCTCACATCATCATATACCCATTCTAAGCTCACACACCAAAATTTAGATTAAGAACATTTATAAATTAATTTATACGAAAAAGACAAATTTTAGCCTAGTAAATCACCATTAATTCATATAAAAATATTTACTAAACTTTTTGATCTCAACTTTCTCCTAGCCACCCTCTAGGTCAAAACTAAATTTCTGGCCAAAGCTCAAGTATAGATCTTATTTATATTTTGAGTTATTAATTTATCACCCTACACAAGATTAAATCCAAATCACCTATTAAACAATTTCCTAAAATCATATCCACTCTACCAGAGGCAATATTCATCAAGACAAAGCCCTAGAGTGCACATGTGCTTAAAGAAAAGTTTATTAAAGGGGCTATAAAAAACATCAATATTAATCTAGCATAGAGCTTACATAAATCATAACTAAGAATCTACTCATCAAACTCATGCCAACTTTGGTTACAAAACTAGACATGACATAAAGAGCAACATATCCAAAATTCAACTCCATATCATGTGTATATTTTAAACTACACTAAAAACACATCAAACTGAGTTCGAATTTTTAATTTAAAAACTACACAGAAAAACCCTATACATGCTTTCTAGAAAAGGTAGCTTTCCTCACCAGAAACCCAACAAAATTGGATTTGCATTTTTCCGATTTTTCTACAATTTTCTACGGATTTTTGAAGTTGCTGCTGAAAACCCTAAAACACATTTACACCGGGACCCTTGAACTTTCTTTTCAGAATTACGGATAGGCCCTTAGTTCACGGAAAAGACCCTAGAAAGAATGCAATCACCGCATCCATACCCTTGCCGGCGCAGGGGCCAACTCCGGCGGCCGGAGGAGCGGCGGAGGGGTGCGGGTGAGTGGCCGTGGGGCACCAGCGGTTCCACCCGGTGCTGTAGGTGTGCTTGGCCCGGCCGGCGGAGCAGCCGGCGACCCCCCTCGGCGGCGTGCAGGGGCGGCGTCCGCCGGAACACGGTGCTCCGGTGACGGCGGCTTCAATGCGTGGCTGTAGCGCGGGCGGGAGAAGCAAGGGGTCCAGGGGAAGGAGGAGGAGCGGCCCGACGACACTGGGCTGGCGCGGGGAGGCTTGCTCGGCGGCGGCGCGGCACTGGACGGCGGCGGCGGCTCTGCTCGGCCGTGCTCCAGAACCGGCGCGCGCGCGAGGCGAAACAGGGCGAGCGGGACGTGGACGGGCTGTCCTGGGCGAGGCCGCAGGGTCATTAGCGCGCGGCCTGGCCAGGTGTGCAGCGTGCATGCGCCCAGGGCACCGCGGCTGTGGCGGGCGCCGGCGCGTGGCTCGGCTGGGCCCGCGGCCAGACCGTGGACACGCCCTGAGCGCGGCGCACGGCTAAGGAACGAGGCGGAGACTCCTACGGTCACGGCTTGGTCCACAGCGGAGACGCCTAGGCCATCCGTACACCGGAACAGGGCTTGGTCGCCACGTGGACGCGACGACGCGGACGCGCGCACGCGCGTGCCGGCGATGCAGCTCTACGTCACCGTCCCTTTTTATTTCGTGATCCCGTTTTCGAAATTACGAAACTCCAAAAAGAGTCAACCTACTCGAAAATCTCCAAAAATAAAAGTTGTAGAGGAGCTATAGACCTACAACTTTCACAAAAGGCGACATATATTTTGCTCAACAGAATTTCGGGAAAAACGTGTTGAACTTCAGGAAAAACTCAACCCCGTAACACTCTGTACAGAAACTTCAACTCAAATTTAAGCGGCTTTGCACTCAAAATTTGAATGTCCGCCAATTATGAGAAATGTGTCCCCGGAAATAACGAAGAACTTTTATATTGGCCGAATTTGAAGTTCTATAGAAATTTTTGGAGAACGCGCAAGAAAATCATTTCAGCTTTAAGGAGCACTTAGGGTTTTGACCAAGATTTGGGATTTTGACCAAGTGTTGATGTGCAAAAGTGAGCATAAACATGTTAAACATGCTTAGGGACTAATTACTCTTGATCATCCCAACTAATGAAAGTAATTATCTTTAACAAACATCAGGGATGTTACACCTTCACCCCGCTGGTGACCGTGTGGAGCTCACCTCGGAAGAGGTGAATCCACAAGACCCAATGCGCGTGGACCCCCAGGGCCCCTTCACAGACGGCGACAAAGGTCGCCGCCTGCGAAATGGCGTTGAGGCAGAAGTTGTGAAGCTCCACCCCATAGTAGTGGCATAGCGCCCGCATGAATCTACTCGTGGGGGCGTTGAATCCCCTCTCGTGCAGGAGTGCGAAGATCACGACATAGCCCGCCGGGGGGCTCGACACCCGATGCGACGGCGCCGGCACCATCCACTCTGGCCTCTTCGGGTAGGTGATCTTCGACAACTGCCCGCCGGCGACGAGCCCCAGTAGGGAGTGCTCGTCCACGGTCGACGGTCTCCACGGCACAACCTGGCCAATCTGAACCATGGCTAAGGAGGAATGGGGAGGGGAGACTGGATCGAAACGGAGCGGCCGCGTGTGGATCTCTCGCAACAGAACTCAAGGAATACGGAGGAAGATGAAAGTGAGTGCGGCAATGGCAAATAGTTAAGGTAAATATCCCCTCCCCCACTTCCTATCTTATATAGGGTAGGGAAGGAACGGAGTAGCCGACGCCGTGGCGTGCAACCGCAGTAAATGCGGTCGACGCCATCTGTCACTGACAGTAGGGCCCCACCACCCCGAAATTAGCGTGCGCATGCACGGCGACAATTATTACGGCGTGGTAAAACGGGGAGTACTGCGCCACATCGCTTCGAAACTGCCCGCCGCCTGCACCACCTCGCCTGAATAGGCGCTCCCACTCCATCCACTTGATACCACATCAGCCACGACGCTCGCGCGTGGCCACGATTTGGTCCACGACCAGAGACCAAGCGTCGGGAGTTCCTTCCAAGGGAAGGCAACCCCCTCGAATCCTAATGATCAGGGGCTTGAGGCCTGGCCCTTCGAAAGGGTTCAACGGGCACCCCAGATCGAGGGGGGTCGGGAACGCCCCAGGATGCGCTTGCTCGAGCTTGCCCTCGAAAGCGAAGTTCGGGGAGCATCCTGCACTTCCCCTCCAAACCCTTACTGATCAGTGGCTCGAGCCCTAGCCCGCTGAGGGTACGACAGGCGCCACAGATGCTCCTCACAGTGAGGCCATTATTGATCAGTGGCTCGAGGCCTAGCCCGACAAGGGTTCGACAGGCGCCACAAATGCACAAGACGGGGATGCACGACGCTCCCCGCAAGGCCCTACTGATCAGGGATTCGAGACCTGACCTGCGGAAGGTTCGAACAGGCGTCTCAGATCAACAGAGTCAAGGACGACCAGGGCATATCCCCGAATGCGAAGTTCCCAAACGCGAAGTTCGGGGGCGCCCCATAGCTCGTATTCAAGGCCAGACGAAGGCAGCTAGTCGAGGGATCCCATCGAGGGAGTGCTTCCGCGCCCTTGGCCCCTATCGAATGGGACTGAGCCCTACCTAGCAAACATTTGCGAGCGCTCTCATGGACATGTCCCTGGACCACGAGACGATCCTTATTGAATGGGGCATGGACGTCCACATGAACCACCCGTTAACAGCTCAATGAAGCACCCATGACTCGCAGCCCACTCGAGAGAAGCATGGATCGCCTCACCCCGTCTCCCTGCGGAAGGGCGACGAGGGTCATAACTCAAAGCCAAGGACTACCCCTGATCGTCCCTAACTGGACTAGGGCTCTGGGGCTCCTTGCATTATGGCCACACCCTCTGAACACATCACATGGTTGTAAAGACCCGTGGAGGGTCACCCCCCCTCAAAAACAGTGAGCAAACCCTCCAGAGCACACTCTGGACGAGGTCGACGCTGCTCCACCCGCGTAGATCGCCGATGCCGGCTGAAACATCGTCGAGGCCAGCTGAAACAAACGCAAAACGAGCCCGTCACTCAACGTTTATAAAACCTTGCACGAGTACATGCACTCCTCTGAGGCTTCAGGGGCTACACCTGTGGGTGTGCTAGCGCGCCCCCACGAAGAATCCATATGTGTCCAAAGGGGAAAATCCCACACAGAGCACCCGAAGACATCGCCTCGGGACCACCAGCCTTTGCGGGACTAATCCCCATTCCAGCAAAGGCTTGGGGGCTACTGCCGGGGACGGTCATAAGGGGTCCCCTAACCAAGGGGATGATCACCCTCTCAAAATGCAAATCACTCATAAACCCCCACGGACCAACAGGGACAAAGCGCATGCGAGGCCCAAAGCCTGTTGCGAACCAACAGCCGCTCGGGCCCATCCATCGAGGGCGCTCACTCGCAAAACCAATCTCCGCCTCGCTCGAGGATCCAGATACCCCTCGAGCAAATCTCTGCCTCGCTCGAGGCCGCCTCTCGACCGACGATGCTTCGCCCGTTCCACCCGACAAGAGCATTTAATGCCCTGATCCGCTATGGGCACTAAAGTCAAAAGGCAAATCGCCTCCCATGCCGCGTGACTAACACCACCTGGGGCTCTGCATGTCTGACCCCATCACTGTGCGGCCAATCCGTCGCTGTGCAGGCACTGCGCGGCCCTGTGCGGACAGACCGGCGTCATTCCGCGGCACTGTACTGCCAACTCCCGTCCTTCTCCCACGGTGAGCCCCTCGAAAGGGTATGGGGGCACCCTAGAAGGGTGTATGGGTGGCGACCAAGCGCACACGCCAGACGGCGTTGCGGCACAGATTACGCGGGTCGCGTCTTGTCCGCCCACTCCGGCACTGTGCGGCCATCCCCAGTGCTGTGCACGCCGGCGACGCCTTGTGCGAATGGGACGACACCACTCCAACGCCTGTGCCGCCAACTCCAGAACTCTCCCCTGCAATGAGGCCCTCGAACAAGCATGGGCGCACCCTCGATCGGTGTACAGACGACGACCGGGCGCGGACGCCGATCAAAGCTACCCCTCGAAGCTACTCCCCGACAAGCACAGGAGCCGCCATGATGCCCACAGAAGCCGGAGCTCGCCATCAACCCGCGCCAGACGCAAGGATTCGCGAGGACGACGGTCACGCCCGGCATACTGTTCGCCAGTACACCGCCACTGTACATTTCACTATGCGGCACACCTGTAACTGCCTCCCCTTCGCCTATAAAAGGAGGGGGCAGACGCCCTACCGCGGACACACTCATTCCCCCACACAATCACATTCATCTCATCCCACTGCAATGTCACACCACTCTCACATCCACCCTTCCACCTCACGATATTGGCACTTGCCCCAATCATCCTAGTAGGGACTTGAAGGACTCGCCTCCTCTCCCACCTCGCTTGTAGCCCCCCTCTACGAGCACCCCGGTGCAATATAATACAGTGCGCACGCACACTCTGTTGGACGTACAGCCCCGCGGCCGGAACCAGGATAAACCCGCATCCCTATGTTAGCTTTTGCACCAACCATCGAGAGGCAAATCACAGCATAACTCACTAGTTAGTGTCGGGACTATTCCGAACACCGACACTTTTCTACTTCCCTCCATCAGATCTCCGATGAAGGATCATTGTTGTGGTTTGAAGTCAGAGCTATTTGGTCCTAAGTGTGGCATGCTCGACAACATGCTTCTTTGTCGCTACCAGGGGCGGAGCTGCCTTAAGCCATGGGGGTTGCCGGACCCCGATGGAATTTGAGAAAACCAGTGCAAAATACTATTTAACACTGTTCATACATGCATTTGACCCCGGTATTTGATGAAGCCGACCCCGGTGGTTCCATTTTCTGGCTTCGCCCCTGGTCGCTACGGAGCTCGTTGAGTTATTTTCTGTTGCAGGGTTAGGTGCCTCGGTTGGAATTGGAGCTGCTTGGTCGGGAGTGCGGAAAGCTCAGCAACAATTACCATTATGACCATGTTTGTGAGTTGTAGGTAGTTTAGTTGTAATCTTGCAGGCAAGGCTAGATGTAGATTCTTATAGTTGATATTGTATAGTTTTCGGGTCCAGTTTTCCTCATAAACTGTATCAATTCTCTTGTTATCAATACATGCCGGACATAACATCTTGGATGTTTAAAAAAAAACTATTGTTTGTTTTGGTTTTTCTAGATGTATATAGATATTAGTATGCATGTAGACATAGGGTATATTTATGTGTGTAACAAAGTTCACGAATCAAAAAATGCAAAACAAGACCAATGAACTACAATAAAAGTGGCAGCCATATCTTTAGACCTTACTCTAATAAATTCACTAGCGTCAAAAATAAACACATCAAGCGGCACCCTCCTGGCAACAATCTTGCGGGTTCTATGTTGTGAATTATATGCACACCTACACAGCAAAGATCAATCTTAAATTCAATCATCTTTTTGAAAGTAACTAGATTTGCTATTCTCATATTGTGTTGCAGAATGGTGGGCTCTCCACTTTCGATTTGGTACTATCCAGGATAATGACACTTCGAGAACAACTAGCTGATGGTGGTTTATTTAGGCCCCAGCAGTGATAGGCATCACTACTACAGATCCTACTATCACATACGATTTTAATACCCCTTTACCGCCGGTTTTAGAAACCGTTGTGGACCAAATGGCGGTGATGGGGGCTTGCATCACCAATGGTTTTAAACCGACACTGATGCTCTCCCATCACCAACGGTTTCTATCAAATCGGCGGTGATGAGTGGACTCATCACAACTGTTTGGTATTCAAAACCGTTGATGATGAGTCCATCATCACAAACAGTTTGTGAATCAAGCCGTTGGTGATAACGAAATCAGCACCACTGGTTTTACACACAAACCATTGATAATGAAATGAGCTCTGAATGAAGCAAGAGAGCAACTCCGTTAAAATCATGCCAAATTTCAAAATTTAGCCAACGAAACAAGCTAAGGATTCAAAGGAATGCAAGTTACGAACCTCAAAATGAGAAGTCGAGGAGTATCCTTCAAAATATCGATGTTTAATTTTTTGAGCTTCTTAAGAAAAATGGTGGCAACAATGGAGGAAGGAGAGGTGGGTGTTGTGTGGAATGAGGAGGAGGAGGAGGAGGAGGAAGGGGGTTTCATACTGTGCAGCCTCATCACCAATGGCTCGTATAAAAACCGGCAGTGATAAGGACCTTCACTAGCAGTTTTTAACACTGATGCGTGCTCTACCGTTGTCAGCCTGAAACTGGCGGTGATGACCCTTCTTCACCGGTTCGTGCAAAACCGTTGGTGATAAAGCGTTGATGATGTTTAGTTATATAGTAGTGCATGTTAACTTCATCCGTTCCAAATAGTAGGTCGTTTTGGTATTTTAAGGTTCACAATTCTTGTTATGCATATCTACATATATACTTATGTCTATATACATAATTACAACTATAAATCTAAGTTTGACAAAATGATGTACAATTTGGAATGGAGAGGGTAGTGTGGAAGGATACACGCATCTACTATTCACTGTGTTTTCTCCATCGTGGTATAGAAGTGCCCTTTGAATCGTTGGGTGTGATGTTACACGTTCACACTGCTTAATGTTGTGATTGTTTAGTTGGGCTCTGGAATATCTGTAGGGGGAACAAAGTTGAAAGTTTGACGGTTAGAAGATTTGCAAATGATGGAAGCGACCGGTGTAACTACACAAAGTGAACGCACTAAATATACTCGATTCTGCTTTGTTTAGTAGAAACTTGAGCGCATTTAGTCAATTTAACTAGTTCATTTATTATGTCCTTCCAAAACTAAGTAAAGGGAAAGATGCCTTCATGTATCAGATGCTCCTTGTCCAAGAACTTATGCCAACAAACTATTTTAATTTGGAGAACCAATATCTTTCCGACCTGCATCCACCACATAGCTGATGGCATCATTTCAAATAAAGTTGCATGATAATATAAACTACTTTGACATTTTCTAGCTTTATAGCTTTATACATTATGTCTAGACAAGTAAAAGCTATAAATCTAGAAATGTCAAAATGACTTACAATTTGGGATGGAGTGTATAATTTTGGAAGAAAACAAAAACTATGGTACAAATTAATGGTAAATGTATTTTTTTAGATATTTGTGGGGTTGTCAAACTCCAAAATACACTTATCCATCACTGTATGGGACAGTAGCCTCCTAAATTTTGAAGAAATAAAGATAGATTTAATGCATTGCTCTCTTTTGCAGTTGACAAAATCAGCGTGGCACTAATTAGTAATTACAATAATATATGTCATTTTAGTATGACTCCATCTTAAGCAAAGTGCTGCCGATCTAACTGCCTGGCATTGGATCTCGGAATGGCTGGAATAGCTTGTTGCCAAAGTGATAGTGCTGTCCTGCTGTGCTGTTTGCGTCTCGCTCGGTGGTGTTTAATTAGTTCGTGAAATTTGCGCGAATGAATAATTCTAGAATAATGCATTAGGGTGGAAAGTTGTGAAAAAAGTATGTGTGGTGGCGCCTGTTGTGGGAGAAGATGTGACTCGATATGATAGGAATGTGACGAGTGATGAATAGTGAATTAGAGTCCAAGACGGAAGAAATTGGGAGAACTAAACAGACCAGTTTGAAAGGAGCAGAAAAAGCTGATTCGCGTTCTGCTGCATACCCTTACATTGGTCCCTACCCCAACGGCATGCGTTCCCCTAAAGGCATGGCACCTTGTCCACTTGCTATCATTCTCTTGCGACGTGCAGCATGCTCTTCGTATTTACCATTACGCTAATCTTTAATGTTTGAAATAAAGAACAGTATCCATCTGATTTACCTGTCTACAGGGACATCCTTGCATAATGTTAAAATGTGGTAACTTGAGTTCGTCAGGACACTTATAGGTTTGGTTACTTTTGCTGGTAAAAAGAAGGGCTTTCAGTTTCTCTGGAGCCATCATATCCAGCGAAGGAACAAAAAGGAATTGATAAAAGGTAGGAGCAGAAGGAACATAAGAAACAGTGTCACCATAATCAGTCAAATGATTGAATTTGGAATGAACAAACAAGCTGTTACCCTGCATCTTATTACAACAACTAGCTTTCTGTACATGCTGCAGAGCAGCTAGCATTACATAAGAATGAGATGCACAGTTGGAAATTAGTAGAGATACATGTGGCACCCAACAAGTCTCTGGAAAAGTACCATCAGAATTCAGAATCACAAATTGCTCACTTAGCTTTTTTTCGGAGCTAGCCTGGACTTGATCTTCTCCACCTCCTTGCTACCGACCTGGAACGCCTTGGTGAGCACATTGTTCGGCACCTCCGGCGTCGCCGCAAACAGCGTCATGGCGAGGGACTGCGTGCCGGGAAGCTGGCTGTTGAAGGCCGATATGACGGCGGCTGGAGCGTCCCCGTTGTTCTTCTGAAAGTGCACCAGGCCGCGGGGGAAGACGAAGACGTCGCCGGCAGTGATGGTCTTGGCAATCAGCTTGTTTCCGGTGGTTATGAAGCCCACATCCAGGGTGCCCTGCAGGACGAAAACAATCTCGGTGGCCCGAGGGTGGGTGTGCGGCGGGTTTAGGCCGCCGGGGGCGTAGTCGATGCGTGAAAGCGACACGCCGAGGGTGTTGAGTCCCGGCACCTTCTCAACATTGGCGCCGGTGACGATGGAGCCGTAGGTGTTGTTGGTGCTACCGGGGTTGGCGAGTCCTTTGAAGTAGAAGTCGTCCTCTGATACGGTGGCCTTGCAGGGAAATCCGTTAACCTTCACGGCTGCACAAACACAAGTCATCAGAATTCAATTCCATGTTACCAAAGACTATTTTTACAAAACAAATAATGCAGCACTAACTCGATGTGAGGTCCGCAACGCAGATGTCCTGGAGCAAGTCGGGGTCGCCGGCGAGGGATGGGGAGGGAAGGAGGAGCACGGCGACAACAACGGCAAAGGAAAGCAATGGAGCTGGAATGGCCATTGTGCTCGTGCTTGTCTGTGTGAGTATAATGGCCAGGGGTCCACGGTTTCTTTACTGTTGCTGGTTGCTCTGAATGGGATGCTGAATGGACGGAAGATATGGATCGTATTTATAGGTGGTGGGGACGAGAAAGAGAGTGATGTGAGTGCGAAGGTATGTGTGGCAAGATTGTCCTTTCACCCCAAGAAATGTGCTGGCCGTGCGCGTGAGTTGGTAGGAGAGGGGATTGCTGAAAGAGTACAAAAGGAACAACGTGATTGGCTGGTTATTTTATTACACTTCTAGTGATTCTGAACGGGGAGCAGATTTTGTTTAGTATGCTGGGAGAGGTAGGGATTGCCCTATGAGATTTCTCTATATATCCTTGGCTTAATGGCTTTAACCTCTATCTCATATCTGCCACCTAAAAAACATATACTCTTCCAATGCCGCTGTCCAAAATAATAATCTGCTTCCAATGCCGTTCGCGTGAATGGATGGACACCAAAGATTGAATTTTTTTTATATATTTTTTCTATCTCTATTTTGCAAAAATAAATGGTCCACCCAAAATTTTGCAGAACTATACATCTGACGCCGTGGCCCACGGCGTCAGGGACATAACGCCGTGGCCCACGGCGGTAGGAGCCGCCAGCAGTGGGCCCGTAGGACATACCGCCGCGGGCCACGGCGTCAGGGACATAACGCCGTGGGCCACGGCGGTAGGAGCCTACCGCCAGGCGGCAGCGTGGCCCCCAGGTAGCGCCGCAGGCCACGGCGGTATGTATGGACCTACCGCCGTGCGCTGCGGCGTTAGGTTTTTTTTTTGGTGAATTTCAATTTTTGAAGTATTGATAAAACGACGAACCATTAATACTTAACGACGAATTACAGAAACAAGCAATGGCACGTACGACACAAGTACCCTAACTTTGTGCCGCTGCTAGTCCTAACGTGCCTTAGGGAATTTAGATAAACGATTACAACATTTGTAGTCTAGTTGTACGAATAGTACCCAAAGAACCCGGACATCATAGACCCGCCGGAGTGCTGGGAGGGCATGTAGTACCCCGACGGGGGTGGAGTTGGATCAGATGGTGGCGGGGGTGGAGTTGCTGGTGGAGTGTTGTCCTTCTTCTCGTGGCACGAACAACAGCAGAACTCGTCCTCACACCCGGTGTTCGTCTTCACCACCATTGGTCCGGTCACCGGTCCGTCGTCGTCGTTGGTAGATGTCGGATCTGGAGAAGCCAATGCCGACGCGAGTTCTTGCCTCAGGTTGAAGATGACAACATCCTCGAGGTAGTTGATGTACTGTTGATACGGGTCAATAGCTGGGGGATCCACCCATTGCACGAAACCGCAGTTATCTGGTTGTTCGGAGTACTGCAGAAACCGTGATTACATTAGTAAATCATAAAATGATGAAGGACAGAGGTCAAGGAGTTTTTCTTACCCATGCTCGTGAGCAATGCCAGAAACGTCGACCAGAGTTGTCCCATCCCTGATAAACCTGCATCACACAGAACTCACCGTGTGCACACCTTGGCCAGTTCACCGTTTGATTTGGTGCGTACTTTCTAACATCACGCATGGATTTGAAATCTCTCTTGTCTAAGACTGGAAAATTGCTGTTGAACTCTGGATCTTGCTGGCTCCACAGTGCTGGACCGAGGGAGTCATCATCATCATCCCCAGTCCAGGAACTCATTGGTGCTTGTTGTGTTGTGAAGTGAGGCTGGAGAAGAGTGCTCACATATATGTAGGCAATAAAGCAGACTGGACGGTGGGCCATTCGATCCGGGGCAAGAAAACGGGCAGTGACTCAGAGGAAACACACCCTAGTACTAGGTACACTGTTTGGTGCAGTGACTCACAGAAAACACACCCTATGTGTTCACTGTTTGGTGCAGTTCACAGAAAACACACCCTAGTACGAGTTTTACTGTTCGCATCTGAAATGCATCTGAAATCAAGTTCTTAAAGATACAACCCGACTCTAGAGAATGATGAAATGAAATCATAATTTTTTATGGATACAGTAGCACTCAGCGTCGAGTACTCTACGTCTACTGGGTACATCGGGGGTATTTCCCCTTCCTCATAGCATCCGGCCCAGCTTCCTTAGCCCGGCGAGCTCTCTCCCTCTTCCTCTCTCTATCTGCTTCACGGGCCGTGGCCGCTTCACGTTCTTTGATCTCCCGGCGAATGCGAATTTCCTCCTGCTGCTCCTTACGTTTTTCTTCTTGTTTTTCTGCCTCAACCATCCTTTGCCACCTCTCACGTGCTGAACGACCCGTCTCCTCGACGTAACGCTTGTCTTGTTCGGGCTGCTCACAATCTAGCCACTACATAAAATCACAGAGAGGAGGTGGAGTCTTTTTTCAAAGACAAGTTAGCACATAATAAAATAGCAATGACATATTATTTATTTAGTAATGCAGTTAGTTCTTACTTTTGGTCTAACATTGCGACATGGTGGGAGGGGGTCATGCTCGTAGTTCACGCACATGAAGAACCTCATCCCGTAGCAGTACCCGAGAACGTTGCACTTGACAAGCTTACAGTTGTCACCGCAGTAGCACATAGGAGTGTGGATCCCCTTTGGCACCGCAACCTTGTCCTTCCTACTGGTGAGCAACTCCAAATCCAACTCAGGACCCGAGGAAGCCATTGAAAGCCTACAAAAAAGATGAGAAATATGATAATTCATTACATGTTTCATTTGAAATTAGAGAACAAAACATAACAGGATATGATAATAAATTTGACGACAAGAATAAAACAACAAGCAAATGAAAAGGTAGTTCAATTATTATAACACGATAACATGCATAAGTTCAAATATTACAAGACCTTGCCAGATAAAATGGTTCAAATATTACAAGACGATAACATGCATAAGTATTTTAAATATTACAACACGGTAGCATAAACAAGTACGGTCACTGCATTCCTTCGTTGTAGCGACTGGAACGACGTCCACGTGCACTAGCTGAAGGTGGTGTAGAAGTGGCAGTGGAAAAGTAAGATGCTTCGGTGCATTTCTTGTAGGAGTGTCCTTGATTGTTGCACTTAGAGCATATCTGCACCCGAGGTCCAGCTTCAGCCTCATCCATGTTGTTCATAATCCTCTTCTTCTTGCGTCGACCGACACCTTGGCACATGGTTGGATCTGGATTTGGTATGTACAACGCACTGTCTTTGGGGTCTTGAGTGAAAGTTCCAAGATGCAGGTAACCCTCAATAGTGTAGTTCCAAGTGTCTAGAATGGTTTGCTTCAGAAAGTATTTAGGCACGTAGCGACCCCAATGCTTATTCTTTGTTGCAAGGCATGCAGCGATCACATGTGAGCAGGGGTAGTGTAGCAGCAGTGGCTTCTGGCAAGAGCATGAGCATGTCTGATTCCCGATAACTGTTTTTTGTATTGTTATTTCACCATTTGCTTTTTGTGATTTGGACTGGCAACTTATCTGATATTTCCACTGCACTTCCTCGCCAGGATCACGACGTAGAGGTTGTGGGTAAGCTCTGTGAGCAAGAGCAGCCTTCTGTTTTTTGTTTAAGTACTCAGTCATCCATGTTGAATACACCTTCTGACAGTCCTGCATAGCTGCATGTGCTGCAGTAGCACAGTCAAGAAAGTACTTCATTGTGCGGTACAAGAAGAACTCAATGATACCAACAAGAGGGAGAGCTCTGGCACCACGCAAAACAGCGTTGTAGACCTCAGCAAAATTTGTTGTCATTATCCCATGCCTCACACCTCCCTTATCAAACAGGAGACACCATTTCTCCTTAGGCTCATTCTGAATCCACTGGCTGAAGGTCTTCACAGCACGTCCCCTTCTCCTTCTGACATTTGGAGCATCTAGCCCCACGTCCTCCAGAGAAACTGGCTCTTCCCCGGGTTCAGTACTTACTGGCTTCTTAGCTATCTCTTCTGATGCTTTCTTCGTCAGATCATCTAATTTTTGCCATAGGTCGTAGAACTTTTTCTCCTGATTGGTCGAACATAAGCGCTTGAACAATTGTGTAAGTTCTTTGTTCTTGAACTGGCTATGAAAGTTTGCTCCCATATGCCTCATGCACCACCTGCTATGCACATCTGGCCATTGTGCTGCTCTGTTACGCTCTTCACTACCTTATTTGATGTCATTAATGGCCTGCAAAATACCTTTGTGTCTATCGTGTATCACACACACGTCTGACACATCTCCCACCACCATCTGCTTCAATCTCTCCAGAAACCAATACCAACTGTCACCATTCTCTCCCTCTGCAAAAGCAATTGCCAATGGCAACAACTGATTGTTGCCATCTGCAGCCACAGCTGTAAGGATTGTGCCCTTGTATTTTCCTGTTAGGAATGTGCCATCTATGCAAATAACTGGTCGACACTGTTTGAATGCAGCAATAGTGGGACCCAATGCTAAGAATGCCCGCTGCAAGACTTGCTTCCCTGGCCTTGATACAAGATTATAAGTCTTGATATCATAATAACTACCAGGATTTAGCGTGGCAATTGTGTTCAGCAATCGAGGCAGATTGTCGTAGGATGCTTCGTAAGTTCCCCACCTCATCTCCATTACCTTCTTCTTTGCCATGTATGCCTTACCATAACTTATCTGGTACCTAAATTTCTCCTCAATTGCCAAGATAATGGACTTAGGCTCATAAGCAGGATTTTCCACAATCTTAGCAAACATCTGGCTGGCCACAAAACCGGATGACAAATTACGATGGCTTGCATCCAGCTGCTCAAGTACACAAGTGTGATCCACAACAGATTTGATCTCCCAGTAATTTTTCCACTTGCCCTTGGAAGCATACACTCGAAAAGGACAGTTGGGCTTCAGACATTGTACATCATATATATGTGGAGAACTCTTCACTACCCTGAACTCTCTCTGCAGAGTAAGGGTGGCCCACCTCTTCACTGCATCCTTCACCTCTACTGCACTCTTATACATGGCGCCAACAGAAACCTTATTGTCTCTATACTCCCAGGACACATTCTCACCAGGATTGACAGATAGCTGTGAGAAATTGTAACTGTCCCAGTCCCTTGGAACTAGCGGGTCATCCTCATCATCTGAGGAGTCCTCTTCCAACCCACGTTCATCCTCATCAGCCTCCATTTCGTACCGTCTGAGTACTTCTTCATTAACTTCCCCCTCGTCAATTTCACCACGGGCCTCAAAGGGTGTGTCACCATCTCCTTCTTCTTCCTCAGTGGAAGCACCATCTCCTTCTTGTGGCTCAGTTGCAGGACCATTTCCTGCTTGTAGTTCAGCCTCACCCTCCTCAGGCACTTGACTACTAGACCCAGCCTTATGAACAACTTGGATAAACAACATCACATGCAAACCTATTTCACATGCTGTTTTGATATAACTCCTCCAATGTTCAGTGCCTTGAAGTGGCATAAGCTCCCAATATAATGACTCACTCCTGTTGATTAGAGCCATAATGGACAAGTCATGTTGCTCTGCATCTACATGGAATGCCCTAAAAAAAATTCGGTAATGGACCTCCAAGTTCTTGAGGCTGCTCTTCTAATCACATGGTCAACCGAATCAAATTCTGACAAGTTAACTCCATGTTCACCATATCTAATCTGCCCATTACCGAAATACTACTTGACACTGACATCATCCGACATGTCTGACAGCATGAAAAAAAAACACTATTAACAAGTGGATCCGCAACTACAAAATATATCTACTTAGAGCTACACTAAAACTATAATTTTGCTAAGCAGATCTACACTAAAACTATATATTTACTATTATCACAGTTCAAACTATTAAGTATCAGAGTATTACCTCTAACGAGACGAAAAACCGGCAGAGCTTCGCAGCTTCACCACCTCCTCCTCACTCCCTTCTCCTCTTCCCCCTCTCTTTTTTTCGAATTATTATGACATTTTCGCCTGAATTTCGGTGTTATATAGGCAGCCAGATCCTAGCGCCGTGAGGCACGGCGCTAGCAGGCCTGCTGCCGTCGTGGCCCACGGCGCTAGGACATAACGCCGTAGCCCACGGTGCTATGTCCCTGCTGGTGGCTCCTACCGCCGTGGGCCACGGTGCTATGTCCCTGCTGGTGGCTCCTACCGCCGTGGGCCACGGCGTTATGTCCCTGACGCCGTGGGCCACGGCGGCAGATGTATAGTTCTGCAAAATTTCGGGCAGACCATATATTTTTGCAAAATCGAGATAGAAAAAATATAAAAAAAATTCCCAAAGATTGGGACGTGCCTGCCGGCCTTGAAAATGGCCCAATCTTTGATTGTTTTGGCCCATTTAGTTTTTTATTTGTATTCCAACTAATTAAGGTATCTTTGTGAAGTAACATAAAAAATAATTGTCTAATATTTGAGAAATTTTAGGGATCTTGTAATTAATGTGAAATCTAACAGTGGTAGCACTAAAAGGGTAGTACCAAGTAGTGCCAATTTGGTGAATCCGGTATTAGGTACTACCTGGTACGATACTACCCAATTAAAATAGCTGATGGAAAAATGTCGGTACAAGGTAGTACCTAGTACTATCTGAGCATTAGAACAAAGTAAACCCTTATATATATATATATACCTATGTGCTATCCTACACCCTAGGGGTCCCTTTGGGAACCCAGAATCCCGCAGGGATCCCGGAGTTTTCCCCGGACAGGCCCACCGCGTGGGATTCGGCCTCGGGTCAAATCTCTCCGTCGTTTGGGAACCCGTGACCACGGGTGCGTCCGACCCTATCCCCGGCTTTTCCACGGGGCGGGCACTCCACACCTCGCTACTCCGGACGCCGCGACCCCGTCCGCCACTCCCCCTCCGACTCGCCTCCCCGCGACGCAACGGAGGCACGAAGCCAGCAAGCAACGCCGCCCCTCCGTCCCCTCTGCCGCGCCGCCGCCCCCCGTCCTCTGCGTCCTCCTCGTCCAGTGCTTCCCGTCCTCCGCGTCCTCGTCCTCGTCCTCGTCGCCGACCAGCCACCGCCGCCGCCATCTCCGGTGCTCCCACGACGCACATCTCGATCTACACCGACACCACCTCGACCGGCGACCAAGCGCTGCCACCCCTCCGTGTCCCTGTCCAGGTGCTGCCGCCCTCCTCCGCGTTCCCGTCCCTGTCCAGGAGCGCCACCGCCGTCTCGACCCATCTGTGTCCAGGAGCGCCACCGCCGTCTCGATCTACAACGACAAGACCCCAGCCGCCACCTCTGGAATCGGGATCCACCAAGGCGCTTCCACCGCTTCAGCTTCTTGGATTTGTGAGTTCTCCACTTCTCCCATCCCTGACTCAGATTGCCTAGGGTTTGTGCTTCTTGGATTAATTGAAATTTCTGAATGGCTCTATTCTTGTGACTAAGAAATGTTGTACATTATTCTGTTGTAGAAGCCACAATTGAATGCGTGAAATTGGCTTAAAGCCTGTTCTCTTGCCTTGTAAAGATAAACACCGGCCTTTTTTACTTTATGTTTTGAGTGTGTCAGTGCTTCCTTGTTACTAGTATGCTTAACTGAATGCAACTGTCAAGATTTACTTTGTTGCTAATAATAACCTTCTAATATTAGGCTCATTGACAAACTCACTAGAACTTCAGCTATAGTGCTTTCTCCCTGTCTTTGCATACGTGTAGAGCTAAGCACTTTAGAAAATCTCTAGGTACAGTACACATCTGTAACTCATGTTTTGCACTGTATCTATTTTTAAGTGGAATTAATTTCCAGTATCTACTTCTGAGTGTAATTAATTTTCAGTATCTACTACAAAACTAGCGCTGCTTTTGCAGCGCTTTGCTTGGAGCACACCATCCCAGCATACATACATATTGTAGGCTAGTGAATGTATATCTCACGGATGAGATCGCAATCCGGTAGTTCAACAATGTTACGTTACAAATTACAATGGCAAATATATATAGAAAATAATGTTGACCTGGAAGAAAACTAAAATACTAGTACACCGCATTTGGAACTCTATACGGCTTGTTAACACGGGCTAATGGTATTGCTGCTGCTAATAAGCTGACCGGACTACTTAACTTGCCGGCAATTCACTGTGACAGTTGCAATTTGCAATGCTAGAGAGGAATGGCACATATATATACTGAAACTCTGCCCTAATATAATAAGAAATAAAACATATATAGTAATGCAGAAGGCAATGCAAAGCCTTGCTTACTAAAAGGAAAAAGAGCAAAGGGAGGAATAAATTAAAAATAGAGGAGTATATATGCCTTGCTCTGTTTGCAAGTTGTAAGCCTGATGCTGCGTGCATTATTCTACATCTAAAAGTTGCAAGTTCTTGTATACTAATATATATAATTAAGTTAATTGTCTCTGCTAGCTGCTCCGATCCCAATTCCCATGCATATATATAGGTTGTCTATATGATGCCTTATGTGACGAGACAACATTATATTCTCACAGCAGGAAGTTTCGTTTGGCTGCAGCAGGAAGTGTCGCCGCTGACCTCCGCCCGGCTCTCCCACAGCAGCAGGCCTCTCAACGAAGCCAAGGTCTGTTATTCCTCTTCTGTGCTGAATATGGGTAAACTGTGAATGCATAATGTGATTGTGCACCTAATTCTTGGAGTGCTTTGGATTTCTTGACTACCATGGATTTCCAGGCTATACCTTTTTTTGGTCTAAGTTTAGTTAACCACCAGGCCATACTTACATGATCCCTTTTCACCCTAGTTGCAATTAATGTGTCTTTTTTAATTCAGTTAACCTGCAAGGTTGATCCATTTTTTTTTCTTAGACAACATATTTCTAAATAATATTGTGTATATAGTGTAAAGGATCTGTGCACATATATGACTACGCTACGTACAAATATAAGTGTAAATGCTCATGATCCCTTTTCAGCCTAGTTGCAATTAGCCAATTATCACAGTTCAGTAGTCCAATTAGCACGTGAATATTCAAATTCATAAGCTCGGTTATCCCCCATACCTTTGGTCGAAGCATGCTCCTAGGCCATGGTTGATGTGTGGTAGACCTTCAATGCATATTTGCGTACGGTAGTTGATGGATGATGAAACTACATGTATTTTACAACTCACTGTCAGTGTATCTTGCATGTGGAGTGGCATTTTTGAGTAATGCACTATAGCTAGGAAAGCTTTCTGTTAGTTCAAAAATTTGATCATGTGTGTGGCTAAAATATGAGTGCCTGATGTATACGAGGTTTCTCAAATTGTGAAGGAATTGGTACCTTTCTGTAACAAATATGTGAAAAAGGCAAGAAAACATTGTTTCAACAGTTTGTATACCAGACCATGACTGAATGAAAACTCATTTCTTTGCTATATTTGAAGGTTAGAAAACCATGTTATTTTCTACCAGATGGTGCCTCTAATTCATTTGTTCCTTTTTGTGATGCAGCTTTTCACCTCCAGGTGAGCAGGAGTCCTAACTAACTTGTACCTGAGTGCAAAGTACTATCATAAATTAAATGTCTTATTTTATAGGATATGTGATGGTCTATATTTCATAAATTAAATTTGTCTGCATGAGCTGTATGTAATATGATTTATGTATGTTGAATTAAGGCAGCTGGATGTAATATGCTTTATGTGTGATTTATTTTGGATTTGTTCATCATTTTTTAAGGTGTCAGATTAGTATGCAAAATGCATTGTGGCTGTTGTAGAAAAAAATGGAAAAATCTTGGTACATATTTTATTTAAAAAGAAAAAAGTCTGGGCTGCAAGTCTGCAACTCCCCGCCCCCTGGCCAACCTCGTCTCCCAGTCTCCCAAACAGCGGCAGGGGTGGGCAAGCCGCGGGGGGAGCGCTACCTTGGGAAGCTGGTAGGCGGTGGAATCCCCCGCTAGGGGCTTCCTACCCTGGGTAGCTGCTCCTGTCCATCCAAAGGACCCAAAGCAGCCCAACCAAGCCAGCCCAGTTGCCCACCCACCGAGCCCAACCTATCTGCGCCCGCTAACTGCCCCCGCGCGCGCCCGACCCGCTAACCGCACCATCCCACCTATTCCCCCGAACCCAACCGGTCCCTATCCCGATTCTTTCCCACCCAGATCCCCTTGCCCCCCGAGCCGCGCGGCGGCGGCCGCGGGGGATGGCAGCGGCGCGGGTCTCCGGCGGTGGCCGCAGGGGAGTGCTCTCAAGCAGTACGTGTTCTCTGCATCCTTCCTTCCCCGAGCTCCTGCTGGCTTCTAACCTCTTCGTCGGGATGCAGATCGGAGACAAGGCGGCTGCGAGGCGAGGCTGCAGCGGCGCGCCACGCTGGAAGGTTCAGCCAGAGAGGACGGTCCTTGCTGGTGGTTCGTGGAGCCGACACGCCGGTTAGCATTTCCCGACTACCTAGGGTTCCATGGTTGTGCTTGCTTAGGGTTCCATGGTTGCTTTGCCTAGGGTATTTTTCCATGGTCTGTGCTTGCCTAGGTTTCCATTTTCGCATAGGGGTAGTGGTCGCACTCTGTTTCGTGAAATTTTTGGGTACCTCTGCGCTAGATGCACTATTCCCTCCAGTTCATGCTCTTTCCATTTTTTTTGTTTATATCCACGATTGTTTGGTGTGATACAGTTTATGGACCGCGTCGTACTTTGTTTCCATGGAGATTTGCGGGTAGTTCATGTAGCACTGCACATTTTACTAAAAGGTTTACCCCTACAATATACGGTGGGATTTTTTTTCTTCAGTAATCGACCAGCACCATGCCCTTTTTTAGATCATTTTGTGCAACTTAATGACTTTTCAGTATTACTGCCACTAGTAAGGCATTGATTCAGTATTTGAAGTGGCAGAAACTTGACTATAAGTAATTTGGACTCGACATTATCGAGTGAGATGACAAATCGAGTGGCGTTGCTGCAGCTGAGATGCTGCCGTCTTCCAGGGATCCTGGAGGAGTGGAACGGACGAGCAAGTGGCGAGGAACTCCGGTATGCATCAAACCATATGCTCCTCCATCATCCAACCCATGCCATCATCCAACCCATGCAGATTGCATTCATGGTGTGTATGATTGATTCTCCGATTTGATTTGACCCTGCAACTACGAGTTTTGATTTTCTGCAGATCTCAGATTGGTCCCTACATGGGGGCTTTGACCATCTGCCGCTGGTCGTTCACATCACAAGCTGGAGCAGGGGGGACACCGGAACAGAGGTGAGACTCAGGGACCACCCTTCCCCACCTTCCCATTCATGTTTCCCATTTGTGAATCTTTTGCAGGCTGTTTCACAGATTATGTGTTTCTAATGTTGAATTAAAAATTCACGTGTACCCTGCCAGCAGACGATTACTGAATGCACAAGTGCTTGTATTGAGTTGTAGGCTATCTAGGTTTGGATAGGCAGAGCATTAGATGGTCAATGCTTTTTTCCCAGTACCATAGAGTCTATTAGTGTCCAATAGAAAATTTTCCCTATTCACATGCAGCTCCAAATGTCATTTTTGTTATCAGAATTTTCCTTAAGTAATACTGTAATAGCACCAGTAATAATACATCAGTAGTAATTCTTATTTTTTATTAACTGACAATGCTTTAGTAGTTCTCATTTGTTCAGTAACTTAAATAAATGCATGTTCTAATGCAACACACTATTCTTTGCAATGCCTATTTATGAGCAGTACAATGACTTTTTCATTAATCATGTTCAGTAATGCATCAGATTTCGATTTAATAGTCGATCCATCAAGTTCAGTAATTAATCTTGTTTTAGTACTCCATGTTTGCTAATTCTGAAATATTTACTGAACCAATGCAATTTAGTTGTTCCAAGAAAGAATAGATAGTGTGCTTTAGTTTTCGAGCTATAGCAGACATGGGCACAGTACTACCCCCTCTTGCAATGTTCAGTAAAATTATTTCAGTTATTTTTGGGTTTGATACTTAACTAAGCATGTTCAAAAGAAATTAAGTAGTCCTCATCTGTTCAGCAACTCCTAAGCATGCAATTTTTGGGCTCAGTGGTGTATCTCTTCAACTATTGATATAGAATATTTAGTAGTCTTCAATTTTTTTTTAGTAATCCTTGGTCAGTAATCAATTGCTCAGTAATTCTTTTTGTTGGGTAATCCATTGCTCAGTAATTCTTTTTGTGGAGTAATCCCTGTTTAGTAATCAATTCCTAGTTATTTTTTTACAGCAACAATCAATGGGAACTGATTCAGATAGACGCGTTTGTCAGGATTGTGTGACCTTTTTCTGTAGTTTTTAGGTGGGTTACTACATTTTTTCAGTAATTATGTTCAGTGATCCATCAGATTTATCAGTAGTCAATCCACTGGGTTCAGTAATCATATTGTTTTAGTTATTATATCCATTAATCTTGGCTTGTCACTAATTCTCATACATGTGATTCCTTTATCTCTTTATCCAGTAACGCACTCTCTCAGTAAATCCTTTACACTCAGTAACCCAATATCTCAGTAATCCCTTGTAGATGCATACTAGTTTTAATCATAACATTAGTAATCCTGTAAGGCTGTAACCATTCATTATTCGTTATTTCAGTATAATTGAACAATCCCCTGTTTTTCTCATCCTTGCAGCCCTCTTCCCTCCCCTTCCCTCCCATGTATTTGATATTTTCAGTAATTGAACAAGAAGGAGCAGAAGGACAAACAGAGGTGAGACTCACACCACCCTCCCCCTCCCCCTCCCATTCATAGTTCACATTTGTGATTTTTTTGGAGGTTAGTTTCACATATTTTGTATTTTTCTAATATAGAATTAAATATCATGTGTACCATGCAAGTAGGCGATTACTGAATGCTCAAGCGCATTGAATTGTTCAATGCCTTTTTTGTTAGTTTATTAGTAGTGCAGTAGAAATTGTTCCCTCTTCATTAGCACTAGCAGCACCCGCACCCTAATGTTTTTTTTTCAGTAGTACTTATTATTAGATTTTTTTTCCTCCCTTCAGTATCATCATCAAGTTGAAGGAATCGGAGCCACCAGCCTCTTGCAATCTTGCAGCCTCTGTAGTTTACTGACGACTTACTTCAATAGTTTGCTTGAATATATTTAGTTTGAGTAATAGGGTAGTTTAATATATGTGTGCAGTTACTGAGGTTTCAGTAATTTCATTTTGTTTAGTAATATAACATTATTTTGTGTTTGTCCAGTAACATTTTGAAGGAGCAGCGGTGCAGAGAAATTGAGGTGAGAATTTCACACATGCACACCATCCTGAAATGTTCCAATCCTACCTGACTTTTTGTTTGTAGGCGTGTAGTTTATGGACTGTTCATTTTCCCCCATGAAATCCTATAATGCACTTTCGTGCAGCATGTGGTGGTAGTGTGGCTAAAATCATATTCCAATGGCCGGCGATTTTGCTGATTAGTTATTTTTCAGTAGTTCGTGTGAGCATTTTTGTATGCTTTAGCAATTGGTTAGTGGGGTATGACCATTAGTAGTTCAATGCTACAGTGATTTCTGAGTTTGAATTCGTTTTTGTGTTACTGTTGTCTTGAGTTCTTGTTCATGACCAAATTATCTCACTATTCCAGTAATTTTTGTATTCTACAGTACCTCAGTAATCTATTTTTATGTTATTCTTACTTACTGTAGTAATCTGTTTGTTTTAATAACTTATATGATAATTCAGTAACTTGTTTCACTAAATATTTGTTTATCTGTACTCAAGTGTCTCACCACTATCTATTTTTCATGCCTCCATAGGTGTTTTTCCAAACAATGGCACAATGGCTTCAGCTCCAGAACCCACGCTCGACACCAGCTGTGATGACGAGGCACTGATGGATGTCCTACTGGCTGATGTAGAAGGCTCACAATCATCAGCTAAACGACATCAGGTTGCTGTGCGGAAGGTCCCTGCCAACCATCTTTCGCAGGAAACAAACTTTGCCGATAATTTTTTGACATCCCCAGCCAATTCCAGATGTTACCAACTGCATTGCAGCGGATGATACAGAATGCTGAGCAATTTAGTTGGTTTTTTTGTTTAGCATAACTGATGCGTGGCTGGTGGAGAATGACAATTGAAAGTTGAAACAAATATGTATAAGTAGGCCTAGTAACTGATTCATGGGTCTTTTAGAACTGTATTTCAATAGTTTGGTTTCGGAATTTCTGAGTTTTTTGTATGAACTATGTATTTTATCATCAGATTCAGTAATACAGAGTTCGTCATCTATTTTTTGCTTCCAAAATCATATTCCAATGGCCGGCGATTTTGCTAATTTCTATTTTTCAGTAGTTCGCGTGAGCATTTTTGTATGCTTTAGCAATTGGTTAGTGGGGTATGACCATTAGTAGTTCAATGCAACAG
Organism: Cenchrus fungigraminus; assembly: GCA_036936925.1. Taxonomy (NCBI): domain Eukaryota; kingdom Viridiplantae; phylum Streptophyta; class Magnoliopsida; order Poales; family Poaceae; genus Cenchrus; species Cenchrus fungigraminus. The sequence continues at coordinate 89,488,932 of CM072774.1, read as the reverse complement.
TTTGTGTTACTGTTGTCTTGAGTTCCTGTTCATGACCAAATTATCTCACTATTTCCAGTAATTTTTGTATTCTACGGTACCTCAATAATCTATTTTTTATGCTCTTCTTACTTACTGCAGTAATTTGTTTGTATTAATAACTTATATGATAATTCAGTAATCCGTTTCACCAAATATGTTTTTATCAGTACTCAAGTGTCTCATCACTATTTCTTTTTCTTTTTCACCAAATATATTAACTGAATAGAAAGTTTTTATCTGCAGTAACTTTCTATTCAGTTATGAGATGTTATTTAGTTTAGTAATTTAACATCTTTGTTTTCAGTAGCATTACTTAGTTAATATTTTCACCATCTTAGTAATCTGAATTTTGATTAGTAATATCAAAGCCCCTTAGTAATATGAATGTTGATCAGTAATATCTCTATCGGTATTCTAATATATTTGCATCTTTTTACCAGATCTATAACTGGACAACCTTCACTACTTGTCAAACATTGCTTCAGGATTCTTCAACCATTGTTCGTAGCTTTGATTAGCATTCTGTTTTGAGTAACTTGGTATTTGATTAGCACCACCCCTTCTTTTCAGCACTTCAGTAATATGTGCAATGTTACAGACACACAAGATGCAGGGTAGACCATGCTCTTGTGGCAAAGTGAGATTTTCGAAATCGCCGGCAACATCCATGAGCTTTGCTTGCAGGAAATTAGTTTGGTTGTCTTCCTTGAGCTGAGAAAGAATCGGAAGTGGCACATCCTAAAGAGCATTGTGCGTGTTCGAATAGCACCAGTAGAGCAGCATTCGCGGACAGATGTTTGATGGAAAGTTCTTGGAACAAGAAAATTGACAAGAAAATTAAAGATAACATTTGTATGGAGATGCTTGTTTTCAGTAACTATCTCCTCAGACTGTCTCCTTAGTGTTATTTTTATTGAGTTGTTGTAACTGATATGGAGATATATCAATTTAACTTCTGTCGGTAATGCAAATGTTAATATTGCTCCCAATTTAACTTATGTCAGTAATGCAAATGTCAGATATGGGAGATCCAATTTACTGAATATCTTCCGTTTCTCTCTGTCATCAAGATTCAGTAATACAATGCTAGAATAGATTCTGCTGTAAAAAGAGGGGAAAAAGCCCAAGACATTTCTGAACATTGTGAAGTATGGAGATTCCAAAAGCGGCGTTGAATTAAAGTAACCCCTACTAGTAGCATTGTGCATTAGGAGCCACTATACTGATGAGTTACTCAAATAGCATCTGTTCTTTGCAAATACTTCAATCTTTCTACATGGATTACCGCTGCAAAGCCTCCCCTGATTGAAAATCATCTGTTAGTAGTTTTTTGTTCAGTAATCTTTTTCAAAAATCTTTTGTTCAGTAATCCAAACAACTTAAGTAAGCAACCTTAGCAGTGCATACCATCTGACAGATCTAAGTAATCGACCTTTCCAGTAATTGACTTAAGTAAGCAACCTTAGCAACAGATTACTGACAGGGATTACTGACAGAGCTTACTAATAGATTACTGACAGCTATTGATATTACACTGGATTACTAACAGAGATTACTGGTAGGGTTTACTGACAGACTGGATTACTGACAGAGATTATCGACAGAAACTGGATTATAGAGCGGAGATTGGATTACTGGCAGAGATTACTTCAGTGCCAACAAATATTAGTAATTTAGGACATTGTCCTCTCAAAATAATGGAAGATCCTCTGATTGGCATGGGTATTTTTTTTGTATGACCTGCAGTAACTGGAAGCTCCACATGCCACAACGATTCAGTAATATTGTTGAATTCATCATATGTAGCTTCCAGTGTCTCAAAATGCATCACCGCTCTTAAAATTCAACATGGAGCAATTACTATGTGTCTGCGTGAGAGGCAGAGAGACTAATTGGTACAGGATGATTACCCTCTCACTTGAATTGCGCTGGATCTAGGCAAATGACAGCAGAGGCTCGCCGCTGGTCACCCTATAGCAAGCCGCCAGCCTCGAGCTTGTCGCGCCCTGCATCTGGGAGCTCCTGCTCGAATCTCGCCGTAGCTGCTGGCCAGCACACCCGCCTGATGCTGGATGCCCTCCGTGCGCCGCTTCTGCTCGCCCGCCATTGGATGCCCACCTGTGTGTCGATGCTGCTCAGAGGAATTTCTCAGAGGCAATTTTGACAGGCTGGATTGAGATCGAATTCAAGGGGGTAGAGGGATCCTGTGTGCCACCGCGCCCACAATGGGCCGTCGGCCGGTTCCTGATCCCGCGCGTCGCCGGGATCTGCCGCTTCTCCTGCTCGTCGCCTGATCCCGCACCTTCTCTCTACGTGCCACCGCCGGACCCTCGCCACTCACCTACCGTGCCCTCACTGCTCGCCGCCATGTCCGTGTGCAAGCGTTGCCGGCGCGCCGCGCGTCGGGCACGACTAGCACTCGCCACTCGCCGCGCTCCACGTGTCTCGTGGCTCGCGCTCGGGATGCGGGGAGGAAGCCTTTTTGTCGGGCTACCGGGTCGGGTCCAGGAAGAGTCGGGAAGCTTGGTTTGGTTGGGGTGCTACGTACTAATAGGATTCTGAGCATTTCACGAGCCGGGTCGGGTTCGGGCCGGGCCGAAAAAAAAACCCGAGTTTTTCGGGCTGAGAAAATCCTGCCTATGACCGTCCCATGGGACGTATCGGGTCTCATTTTTCGGGCCGGGCTCGGGCCGGGCCCGGGCTTGGGCAGGCCGCCCGCGCATTTTATAGTGTAAAATAGCTAAAAACAGCATGTCGGGCCAGGCTCGGGCCGGGCCCGGATCGGGCCAAAAATGCTCAGGTATAGATTCTACACCTAAGGGGTAGAATAGCACTATATATATATATATATATATATATATATATATATATATATATATATATATATATATATACGGTGAGTCTAAAATACAACAAGGTGTAACTCCTGTAGAAAATGCACAGACCCTGTTCTGCTTTCCAATATCGGCCCGCGCTCCACCCCACGCACGTGGGCCGCGCGCTCATCCATCCTCGTCTCCCCTCCCCTATCCGCGCACCTCGTTTCAGGTCGCAACCCCCGTCGGCACGCCCCCGGGGCCCACCGCTTCGCTCGCTAGCGCCGCCACAGGGCCGCCGGCCTCAGCGCCCCATGAACGCGTGCGACGCCTTCGACCTCGGAGCCGCCTCCCCTCCAAGCCGCGGCCCTCGCCCGCGGACGGGTTCGGCGCCAGGGGCCCACAGTGCTGGACACGGCCGGACGGCCACAGCGGCAACGAAGACCCACCAGGCAAGGGAGCGCGTGGCCACCACCGTGTGGATGCGGCGGTATGCCGCGTCGTCGGGGATGCGGGACGCTGCGCCGTAGATGCCACTCCCACACCGTGATTGTCGTGCCGCCAGCGACGCCATGTTGGGTGCAGCCGCTCGCCGGGGGCGCCGCGCCGGTGCTGCCGCTGCTCTTCACCCACTGTCCCCATGGGTTTCCTCCTCCCATCTCTCCCCTCCCTAGTGGAAAGAAAAGCACGAGGGAGATAGAAAGAAAATCACGGGAGAGAGCCAGAGAGGGTTGTCTTCTTCCCCTCGAACGTGCTCTGCGCATGGATCCGCCGACCTCCAGGATCCCGAATTCCTGACTCCACCGATCCATGGCCTGCTCCGGAGGAGCTCCGCCTGTTGCATTTGTATGTAGCTTATGCTCCATCCATTGCCCGCTGCTACATGGATCTCTGATCTGTGGCTACGGGAAAAATAACAGGAAGAAGAGGCAGCGGTCAGTGGATAAGTGCGATGGAAGAAGGATGGTGGGTGGTGACGAGGATAAGAGTAGTTGAGTTGTTTTGTTTAGGATTTCCTTTTGTTTATTCTACTGGACTAGTATGGTAAGTTGGTAACAAAGTGATATCAGTCCCTCGACCTCTCTCTGGTCTGCCCTCTTTGTCAGGCAGTCCTAGTGGAAGTCAGGATAAAAAACAATTTGCAACACACATCATTGCGAAAATGCTACAGAAATATTGACCTAGTTATAAATGGAGTAATTGCAACCAGTCTGGTCGTCTAATTATAGTGTGGACAGTATCCCAATTAAAATTAAAGTAACAAGTTAGTTATTATGGCATTTAAAAATCATTTGCACCTAAGACAAACTCAATTGCAACTAAGATAATAAGGTGGTTGCAGTGTGGACAGTATCCCAATTAAAATTAAAGTAACAAGTTAGTTATTATGGCATTTAAAAATCATTTGCACCTAAGACAAACTCAATTGCAACTAAGATAATAAGGTTATTATCTTAGTTGCAATTGAGTTTGTCTTAGGTGCAAATGATTTTTAAATGCCATAATAACTAACTTGTTACTTTAATTTTAATTGGGATACTGTCCACACTATAATTAGACGACCAGACTGGTTGCAATTACTCCATTTATAACTGGGTCAATATTTCTGTAGCATTTTCGCAATGATGTGTGTTGCAAATTGTTTTTTATCCTGGCTTCCACTAGGACTGCCTGGCAAAGAGGGCAGACCAGAGAGAGGTCGAGGGACTGCTATCACTTTGTTACCAACTTACCATACTAGTCCAGTAGAATAAACAAAAGGAAATCCTAAACAAAACAACTCAACTACTCTTATCCTCGTCACCACCCACCATCCTTCGTCCGTCGCACTTATCCACTGACCGCTGCCTCTTCTTCCTGTTATTTTTCCCATAGCCACATATCAGAGATCCATGTAGCAGCGGGCAATGGATGGAGCAGAAGCTACATACAAATGCAACAGGCGGAGCTCCTCCGGAGCAGGCCATGGATCGGCGGAGTCAGGAATTCGAGATCCTGGAGGTCGGCGGATCCATGCGCAGAGCCCGTCCGAGGGGAAGAAGACGACCCTCTCTGGCTCTCTCCCGTGATTTTCTTTCTATCTCCCTCGTGCTTTTCTTTCCACTAGGGAGGGGAGAGATGGGAGGAGGAAACCCATGGGGACAGTGGGTGAAGAGCAGCGGCAGCACCGGCGCGGCGCCCCCGGCGAGCGGCTGCACCCAACATGGCGTCGCTGGCGGCATGACAATCCCGACGTGGGAGTGCCATCTACGGCGCAGCGTCCCGCATCCCCGACGACGCGGCATACCGCCGCATCCACACGGTGGTGGCCACGCGCTCCCTTGCCTGGTGGGTCTTCGTTGCCGCCGTGGCCGTCCGGCCGTGTCCAGCACCGTGGGCCCCTGGCGCCGAACCCGTCCGTGAGCGAGGGCCGCGGCTTGGAGGGGAGGCGGCTCCGAGGTCGAAGGCGTCGCACGCGTCCATGGGGCGCGGAGGGCGGCGGCCCTGTGGTGGTGCTAGCGAGCGAAGCGGTGGGCCCCGGGGGCGTGACGACGGGGGTTGCGGCCTGAAACGAGGTGCGCGGACAGGGGAGGGGAGACGAGGATGGATGAGCACGCGGCCCAGGTGCGTGGGGTGGAGCGCGGGCCGATATTGGAAATTAGAACATGGTCTGTGCATTTTCTACAGGAGTTACACCTTGTTGTATTTTAGCCTCACCGTGTGTATATATATATATATATATACTGAATAGTTATTCAGTCCGAGTACTTTCCGACCCCCTCCCCCCAGCCTCGCGCGCAGGGACACCTGCCGGCCGGTTTTCTCCCACACGCAACGCGCGGGGTTTTTTTTTGCCACATGCAACGCGCACGCGGCACGCCTGCAGTCGGAGGCTCTTCCCCACGTGGCCACGTCCTCCCTCCACCTCTGATTTATTTTCTACGCACATGTTCCTGTGCACTCTTCATTGTAGTAGCTAATCATTCAAAAAGAATTGAACTGATCCATGCCGATCTCTTTTCTTCTCATTATTCTTGCTCTTATAAATTTGAACGGTAACCAATTTTTATGCTGACGTACGACTATGACTCCAGGTTTGTAGCTTTTATAGTGCTGGCAGCAGGACGTCCTACGAACTACAAGTGCTTTTTAGTTGTGCTTACAATAATAGAACGAAGCTTGCATTAAAGAATTTACATATCTTGATTTAACAAGTGAAGCAAAGAAGCCCGGAGTACTTGCGTGCGCCAGCATTCCCCTATATCACACGTGCGCATATTGTTTCATTGGAATCCATTATCGCACCATGTGAAGGGTTAGGAAGCAGTGTCACATTACAAGCGTACAAATGAAATACTAGACAATAACCATCATGCTAACATGAATTTCCTACACTCCATCGAGCTATTTCAGCCTTCATCATCATCTGACAGCTTGATTGGATGTCTTCCACAATGCAAATATAGCTATAATTCAAGCTTGTTTGTTCTAACGAATCTGCTGTAATGTGATCTTGGAGCTGCTGGAGGATGGAAATAGTTCAGAACAACGTATATATTATTGACAGCTAACGATTTGGCGGAATGATAATGCACCCAATATGAGCATACTACAGCCGGATAAATCCATACATGTAGATGAAAAGTCTAATATAGATAATAAGTACCTAGTACCTACAAATATCTTCACTTAAGCAGCAGCAGCATGCGGAGCATGGGTAATCAGTACCTACAAAGTTTTACGGACAAGAACAAATCAGTTTATTTGGATAAGACCAGGTTTTCACATAATTTCGTATACAATTTTGAATTATATTGCTGTATGTTTTCAAGCAATTTCTCTAAAATTTTAGATCGCTTGTGAGTAAAATTTAAAGATAAGAATATATGTGAAAGTATGAAAAAAAATGCTCAAGTCAACTAACATCAACTATGTGATTAATGTTTTAAACTGCAGATGAATGCATACAAGCAGACACAGCCTGCATAAAATTTCTAATTAGCAATCATAAATTTAATGCAGAAAAATGTCCACATGCATGCCCAGCAGCAGCTACAGATAGCTTAAAGTTTTTTTGTCGAGCAGATAGCTTAAAATTTAATGAACAATATTACTACTATCGGTATTTACTCCATTCCACGACCAGCTGGCGACACAGAACTACATTTTCAGGTGATTTAAAGGGGAAAGAGGAATTGGCATGGAGCACATCAAACAGATCTGTGCCTCGTCCAAGAGAGGAACATAACAGGATTGGCTGCGCACCAACACAAAAAAACAGGGAGTTTTTTTTATATGATGTGCATGGTAGCATCATATACTGAAACAATGGAAATGCTCACATCTGGAGTAAACCTGATCTTACTTTACACTAGGAGCATCTACCGGTGCTTATGTAAAACAGGATTCCAGGTGGGGCCTCCTTCCCTTGCACCATCATCCCACTGTCAGAATCTTGAGGCACGAGACCTACAATTTGTTCTTGAGAACAGTTAATTATGTTGTGGGGTTGAAATCGCATTCACATTCAAAATTACTGACAAAGAATATGACCACTTAGATATAGATAATGATGGCCTTTATGTTTTAAACATTTCACCCTTTGGCAGGTTTCTGGTCTCAATGTCAGATGGTGATTTGATAATTTTAGATTGCTAGGGACCACATTGTCTGATGCTCTCCAGATGTGCATCGAGGTACTTGTTGCTGATAGTTGAGCAATAGATTTTGGCATTCAGCAACCTTTCATTAGCTGCTTTCTCCTATGTTTTGGGTTTCAACTGCAGTAGGACTAAATTGTAAACATAACCAAAATGTAACATATGTAGATGCGACCTTTCATTAGCCCAACTAGCTAGCCAAATAATGAGAAAAGTCTTCAGGAAAATATCGTCTAAATATTCACTACAGCTAACCCTACCTCAAGCTCAGATGCTGAATTATAACTCAGTTTGACAGTAGTAATTTTAGTCAATCAATATAATAGTGGTAGGCAGTAGTAATTTCCTTCCTCTGCTAACAGAAACAGGGCAACAAGAAGACGACGCTATCATTGAAGTCTACTTTATCAGCAATAATTTCACCAATTAATTTCAAAAGAGGATGAGTATTTGTTTTCTACTGACCTCTGTTTCACCAAACAAGAATTAGTTTTAGCCCATAGAGGTCAATTTCCTACTGAGCCATTTATTCTAATCAAGTCTTATTTTATAGCTGTACAGAACAGACTTCCATGCTTCATACAGTTGAAACATATCATGTTTAAATTCCTTTTATAAAGGAAACAAACCATTACCATCTAGGATCTTCAATTTTTGATCACGCAACCTCCCTATCTCTTATCTATTCTGATTTTATTTTCAGCATATGTGGTTCCACATCACCATATTTTTTCTTTTATTTTTAAAGAAAATTCTTACAGTTACTAGTTTCCATCTCACCCAGATCGGCCTTACACATGAGTGCCTGACAATTCTTAATCTTAACCCATGGCCAACCAAACACAAATACACTCGATGACCTTTTTGCAAAGATAGAAACAATATGGCTCCGGGGTGGGTACCTTTCCTTGGGTTGTGGCTAACTGGCCATGGAAGAAGTTGATGTCGCAGCCGCAAGTCAATGGAATCGCATCTTGGAGACGGAGGCATGGATCACCGTCAAACCTTGAGCGCGCCCCACTCCGTCGCCTGTGAAGGTTGGAGAGGCCGGCGGACTGAGGTATGGCGCGACTGCGCGAGCGGAATCTAAACACGGGAGAAGGCCTCCACAGATCTGGCCGAAATCCTACAGACTTGATCTGCACACAACATAGGAAAATGAAGTTGCGTACTAATCACCCGCAGAATAAAAAATTATTGGATTCACCTTCATGGCAAGGGGCTGCCGGAGCAGAGTACCTGGAGCAGCGGAAGAACTGGAACATGAGCTGGCGGGGGGAACGGGGACGGCGGCGAGGGGTCGGGGTCGAATGCGTCCGGGGGCGGTGGCGAGGGGTCGCGGGCGAGCGGGCCTCGGGAGCGGCGGCGGACTGGAATTACCAGTGACGAGATGCGTGTGAGCGGCGGAGGAAAAGTACTCGGGAGGAAAAGGGAACTACCGCAGGTAAAAGCTAGACGTGGGGGATTGTGAAAAAAAGAAAAAAACCCAGTAGAACCGGCCGGGTGCGTGGGGTGGGTAGCGCGTGGACAGTCCGAGGGAAGCTGGCCCGGGTGCAGAATATTATTCGGTAATCAGGATACTATACTCCGTGACCGGCTATAGAATAGCTTATTCTATAGCTAGGCTCACAAAACCCAGTCAATGCTCACTCTTAACGTCCTTTGCATGCATGAGCTCCTGGACCACGCATTAACTATGGTGATTATGGTAAATAAACACACAGAAATGTGGTAGTAAATTCTGGTTGATTAGGGCAGTCCCAATAGTTTATTTCTAGTTGCAGATTTCAAGAGACAAAGAAAGTAATTAATGGCTAATAGGAACTACCGTTCCCAACTCATAGTTTCTACTAGAGTCTTGATACAAAGCATGAATTAAATGCAGCATTCAAAAGAGATGGATCAACTGTGCCAATATAATTCTGTACAACAAAGCGCCTCAGTTTTACCATCAGAAGTATACAGCCAACAACAATAACTAAAGTTCTCAGAACCATACGACCAAAATATCGGCAACCAAAATTACTTGTACCACAATTTTGCAGTCACAATACTCATCATAACCATACAACCAAAGTTCATGAGGTTGCATCATCATGTGGCAACAAAATAACTTCCAAGATACATAGTCTCATACAGGAAACAAGATAATAGGTAGCACACATAGTTGATAACAAAATAACTAAAATGGCAGCATAGTAAAATAATTAGGTGCAGCATCCATCTCCTCTCATGCGAAGAACAAATGAGCCATCAGGTTGGATGCACACAGCACACGAGCTCCATCAGGTCACACAACACACCATCAGGATTTCATCAACATTCAGCAGCAGCCATCATATCCTGGAACATGAGGACATGAACATAGGTCATGGTTATGCAAAATATTATACACAATATACTAGGCAACTAATTTAGGAAAAACTGAATACTGAAAAGGATATCTGATATATGCTTCGGACAACAAAAACTAAACCAGAAACGTACTGCACATAAGTTAGGCAAGAGCAAGAGCAAGAAAATCCTAGGCGCACAAAGTAGAGTTCTCAGCTCCCATATCCTAAGTACAAGAATGACTTAAAATATTTGCACACAAAGATATGTACCTAATTATTTTGGCTATATGTATGACCAAACTTTTGCCAAATATGATCAATCAAATCATCTTGGAGTTGTTTATGTGCTTGGTGATCATGTAAGGCGATATTTCTGTTAATTACTTCTTCCAACTCTGGGTTTTCTCCATCAGATATAATTGTAGCTCCCTGCACACTATAGGTACCGGCTTCCTCATTCAAATCAAATGGAACCTGCTCTATATCCTTCTCATCTTCAATTATCATATTGTGGAGGATTATACAAGCAAGCATGATACTCTGAAGATCCCCTTGCTCGTAGAGACGTGCTGGTCGTCGCAAAATACCAAAGCGAGACTGCAAAATGCCAAAGGCACATTCAACTTTCTTTCTTGCCCCTTCTTGCTTTTGTGCAAAAGTTTATGCTTATCAGATTGTGGTTCACGTATAGACTTCATGAAAACAGGCCACGACGGATAATGCCATCAGCAAGGTAATAAGGAAGACTATATTGTCTTCCATTGATAGAATACTCAACCTTAGGGGCTTCTCCTCTCAGCTGCTCGGTAAACAAATGTGATTGGTTAAGCACATTGATGTCGTTGTTGGATCCGGGAACACCAAAGAAGGCATGCCATATCCAACGGTCGCTAGAAGCAACTGCCTCTAGAATTATAGTAGGCACGCCATGATCACCACGGGTATACATACCCTTCCATCCATAAGGACATTTTCCCAGCGCCAATGCATACAATCAACACTCCGTACCTTGCCGGGGAACCCATCACGCTCACTTTTCTCCAGTAAACGCTCAACATCTTGTACTGTATGTCACCTCAAATACTCAGCCCCAAATTTTTCATTCACTCCCTTGACAAACAACTTCAAACACTCTATTGCAGTACTTTCACCAATCTTAATATACTCATCAAACTCGTATGCGGGGCTGCCAGTTGCTAACTGCCTTATAGCAGCAGTGCACTTTTGGATTGGTGATAGCCCAGGGCGATTAGCAGCATCTAATCTTAAGGTAAAAAATGGAGACCACTCACCGAGGGCGTCAACAATACGCAAAAACAGAGGTCTCCTCATCCTAAACCTTCTACGAAAGATTGTAGAATTATAGACTGGATTTTCCACAAAGTAGTCATCCATAAGCTGCTGATTTGCTTCTTCACGAGGTCTTGACAAATATCTCATTGGACCACTATTACGTCTCTTCTCTTCTTCAAGTGCTCCTATGTCATCCCTCAGTTCTGCAATCATTGCATCTTCTAGCTCTTCTAATACTTCTTCCTCGGCTAGGATTTCATCAAATGTATACAAATCTACTGGATCTATGTTGTCATCGTCATCATGAGATTCAGCATCACTTGGTGGCTGTTGAGACATTTGGAATAGGAATAGAGGAGAACTACAGAATGTGCATGGCAGGCAGTACTGGTTGTGCATATATATGCACGCCAGAGATAGGGATGTGGCTGTTCATTTTCAGTTTCACACTACAAATTCAATTCACACTAGTGTTTCAGTTTCACACTACAATTTCAGTTCACACAAGTGTTTCAGTTTCACACTATAATTTCAGTTCACACTAGTGTTTCAGTTTCACACTATAATTTCAGTTCACACAAGTGTTTCAGTTTCACACTACTGTTTCAGTTCACAATACAATTTCAATTCACACTACAGTTCTAATTTCACACTAATGAATTAGAAGCATGGAGAGGAAAAAACAAATACCTCAGTTATCTGTAGAAAATAAGGCCATCCTCATACACTCCAGTGCTTTATCCCTCTCAGCCGAAGCATTAGCATTTAGATTCGTTGTAGGTGCTACCAGCAACTCTCTATAAGTGTCCAGCATTTTACACTTAAGTTGCTTGTCTGCTATGGATTCATTCAACCTAGCAGCTTCAACCTTACTATTTACCAAATTCTGCTGCTTCTCACGGTCCTTCCTAGCCATTGTGGTCACTTCAATGAATTTGTCTAGCTTCTCACTAACAGCAGATAAAGCTGCAGGAGTCTTCTTGTTCCCGTAGCGCTCATCCTTAGCCTTCTTATGCCCTATAGGACAAGTGTTAGGATTATCTTCCAAATTTATCACTTTTGCCCTCTTAGTAGTTCCACCATTGTTGGTATGTTTTTCCGGTTCCAATAATTTTTTGACATAAGCAGACCACTTCCTTTCATTCTGCACAACCTTCCATATATGCTTCAGCATGAAATCTTTATCATTATGTTCAGAGGCATACATCTTGTCAGCAATTTCCATCAATTGTTCATCACTGTAACCACTTCTGTATACACCAGTGGTTTTCACCCAGGAACCATGGTACTCACTCACTGGTTTTTTAACACGATCCCAACAGATTTTCAGCTGGTTCCGGTTTCTCCTGCGGCACTGCTCTGTACTTTCGTTGTATTCTTTAGTAACATCAGTCCAAAATTGATCTGACCTTCTATCTGTCCCATCCACCGGGTCCTTTGAGTTACGCAGCCAAGCTGAAGCCTACATTTAGAAAATAACCAACTCAGTTTAGAACAATGCATATATAACACAATAGGTCCAAGCCACAATGCAAAATATTTTCAGCATAGGTTGCTTACCAATCTAATATCTTCATCTTTTGTCCAGTTCAATCGCTTCTCAGTCCTTTCATTTTCAACGGTCCCATCATCGTCAACATTGATTGATTCTTTCCCTATTGCATTGTGTTCACCTGGCAATGATCCTAAAACACTTGGAATATTTGGTGAATTTGGAGGTCTGCTGGTTGTATTGCCAACTAGATGAGAATTTTCAGAAGTACTTTTTGACTGGAGAAAATTGGTAAACCCACCAGGTGGATACACCCTAAAAAAAAGGACTGAGTTATATCACAGAATAAACTCTCTTTTTTGTCTCATCTATGTACTATCAGTTTGAACATGTTATATTGATAGCACAAATGCAATGTCCTAACTGCTTCTTCTGGTAAAATTTGACATCCTTATTTCTGCAAGTTCAACTTGAGCTTTAAATTTTGAGGTATAACTTCACCTCAGAGATGCTAGAAAATATAAATTTACCCTGCTAAATGTGTGCTCTAATTAAATGATTCAGGTAGTCTAAAAAAAACTGATTCAGGTCTAATTGACCGGTATCAGAATTGAGAAATGGCATATTGTCTGAATTGTGGTGAGGCACTTGTACAAATGGCTAGAGTGCCCTGTAAAGAACATGATAATTTGCTGAATCGCTCTGAACTGACAAGAAGGATTGGGCACTAAAGCTTCCACAACTGTAAAGCAGCACCAATTATCATTATGCCAGGCAAAAGTTGGTTCGAATTCTTTTCTGTAGATTTTGCAAACACTACTACCTTGAGAAATTTACTTACCTAACTGTGTACTAATCAATTCTCTAACTGTGTATCTGTATCCAAATAGAAATTATTCAAATTAACAAATAGGGTAAAGAGGCTGCGGTTCAATCAGCTGATAATTTTCAGGATTGAAAGATTTGTTTTTTTAACAGTTGTCAATCTTTTTTTTTGAAATAATAACAGTCGTCAATCTAATGGCATTTAGAAGATACAATGTGAGTACACAGGCACATTATGGTACCAGTTATTTGCAACTCCAGGGCTAGTTCCTTTTAGCTAGATCCCTACTGTGCAATCTACCAAGGACACTACAAGAAAAACGCCAACTAGTGACGTAAAAAAAAGGTCGTTTCTCGTCATAAACCGCGATTAATGACGAAGGTTGTTACGAAAACGCTCCGTCATTAATCGAGCGTCACAAATCACGATTAATGACGAGACCTTATTTCCCAGCGTCATGAGTTTAATGACGCGTATAAATTCGTAACACAAAGGTGTCATAAGGTACATGCCACGTCGGACCAAAATCTGATGTGGCACGGTGTTTTGTGACAAACCGTTTCGTCATTAAGTGAATTCAGCCCATATTTTGTTGGGCCAAGGTCCAAATTTCTTGTCGTCATAGATTGAATTTGGCCCACTTAATGTTAAGCTGAGCCCAATGTTTCTTTCGTCATAAATTGGTTTTAGACCTTATTAAGGTTGGATGGAGCCCAATATTGTTTGCGTCATAGATTGTTTAAGGCCCATTTATGCTTGGATGGAGCCCAATAATTGTTGTCGTCATAGACACTTTTAGGTCTAATTCTGGTTGGACCGACCCAACAATCGAGGTCGTCATAGAATGTTTTAGGCCCGGTTTTAGTATGACCGAGCTCAATAATTGCATTCGTCATTAATTTGTTTTGGGTCCAGTACTGGTTGGATCGAGTTCAATATTCGATGACGTCATAAAATAATTAAGGCCCAACTAATATTGGACCCAGCCCACCATTTGCTAACGTTATTTTTGATACGGCCCATTTTATTAATAAATCGTTTTTGAATTCGTAAAAAAATAATGGGCCGAGGGGGCAAGCCCACATATTTTTTCCCTGTTATTTTGGGTTGCACTCCAGGTAGCGCTTAATTAAATATAATTCAATCCCATATTACATGCTAATCAATTAAGTAATTGACATCACAGATAATATTTCCATACCAGTGATACAAATTAATGTTTCAGATCACACATGACACATTATTATCAATGAACACAGAATAACCACAAGCAGATTGTAAGTAGGAGCTCACAAACCAATACACATGATATCTCCATGCTCACAAATAAAGCTGGTATTGAAATAGAACCCACTAAAATAACAAAGCTCCGTACTCACAAACCAGCACAACTAGCTGGGAGGACACAAGCAGAAGACTAAGAAACACAGTGGCCTTACCCAAGGCGCGAGCTTAGCAGTTGACGAAGGAGGGTCTCAGTAGTTTCTACTTGTTTCTTCAACCTCTCAATCTCATCAGTCTACACTTTCATTGCTACATCTGATGCTTCTGCCTTGATCTTCAAGTCTATCAAAACTTGGTCCTGTTCAACAAAGATTTCACCAAGATCAGCAGCTGCATCGAGCCCTCCCAACAAAACTTCAGGTCTTGAGCATGTAGCGAAAGCTAGATAATCTCGAGGCATGTAATCAATGAATGGCTTTGACTTCACATTGGAGGGACAGGAATTTGATATTTGAACCGCAAGGATTGTCCTCAACATTTGAGCCTAAAAATGAAAGGAGATATCAAACTTGAACCTTAAACGAAGCAAGCAAATAAACTTAAGAATAATCCTAAGAATAAAGTAGCAAGATAATCATGTGTTCTATTACATACCATGACATGTGATTGAATCTCAGCAATGCAGGAGTGGGATGCTAGGCCCTACACAAAAAGTTACAAATCAGGAACTAGATCTAGAGCGGTCAAGGTAAGAGAAGGATCTGAAATCTAAGACAATAAATAAAGTAAATTACTTTCTAAGCATGACTCATCTATTAAGTTGTGTTACAAATCAGTAACTGCATCTAGAGCGGCCAAGGTAAGAGAAGAATTTCCAATCTAACACAATACACAAAGCAATTTACTTTCAACGCATGGCTCATCGATTAACTTGTGTTCCAAATCAGTGACTGCATCTAGAGCGGCAAAGTTAAGAGAAGAATCTCAGAACTAACACAATACACAAAGCAATTTACTTTCTAAGCCAAAGAAAATACTACTAGGGGACTAGAAAGAAAAGGAAATGAGATTCTCACTTGTGAAGCTCCAAGATTCAGGGGCCCATGGATTGAGGGGGCACCGGGAGCCGGTGCTTGCGCCGTATCCTCGCTCAACTACTCAGCTTGGCCAGCACAACAGACGCAAGCAGAACACCGATATCTGCCACCCACCATCTGTTGAGATACCCCTCCCCCTCCACCGGTGACGGCGAGGTCGGACCGCCACCGCAGATCTAGCTGAGCAGAGTGATGCTTTGTGGAAATGGAAGGCGGGAGTTTAGTGGCGCAACGCGGTAGCAATGGAGTAGAGTATTTATTATTTCAGGGCGGAGAGGGAATACAGAATTTGAAAATCCCGCTTTCGACTTCCTGACCGCGAAACGAAAATTTGGTAAGCTGCACTTGCTTCGGGGCCACTAACAAGTGAGGCCGTGCAATCGCGGCCCCATATTGTCAGTGAGTTTGGGTGGGATTCCGGTGGTGTACAATATAGGCGGGAGATGGATATCTGGAAGAGGCCCACGCTTCAGTGAAGCTGGGTGCGTTTCCAGTCAAAGATCACAAAGCCTAATAGCTGCTTCTCCCACTACAATGCCTACACGTCTATTTTTTTAAGTCATACGGATATAAGGATCTTCCTTCTGCGTTCTTATCCGGACCAAAGCACACTCGTGTACACACCAAATATTTCACATGCCTACCGGGGAAAAAGCCTGCATATTCCGCCCTATACTTGTGACAGGATTCCTCAGCAGTGTAGGCCTTCGTATTCCGAGCATCCCACATATTTTCATGGCTACTGTAATCCTGTGAGGCATGCTCTGCCACGATGTGCACGCTGCCTTAGTATCGGTCATGGTTCGATAAATAGGCGTGCCCCCAAGGCCTTTGCTCATCGCCTCTTCATCCTCCACGCATTGTGCTAGCAGACCTCTCTATTTGGTTCTGCGCGTTGTGAAAAGAGGTGAGCTCTTAGCTTCTGCGTCGTGTTTTTATAGGTTACAATCATTGTTTCTGGTCAATGCTTATCATGTTTACATTGTTGGCGAGTGTGTAGGAGGATGGCTTCTGATGCGAATGGAGGAACCGCCAACTTCCATGCTGTGCCACCTCTGCAGCGGCCAGGATACATGGATCCATATGATCTGTATGACATGGACGAATCGGACGAGGAAGAAACGGAGGAGATGAAGAAAGATGCTTTGGCTTGGCTGCAGGAGCAGGGTTACACTCGTGTGCTTCGCCATGGTCGCTGTGTGTGCCCTTACTGCAATCTTGCTCACCAGCAGTGGGGTTTTCGTGACATCCTACAGCATGCTTCTGGCATTGGTCGCTCGGGACGTACCATGAAGTCGAGGGGTAGGCACCGTGCATTGGAGGAATATCTCCGCACGGATCCTCGTTATGCTACATTCCATCGTGCATTAGGTATGGTGGGATAGGCGTGTGCCGTATCCATCTCCATGACCGTGTCTGTTGTCTTCCTCATTGCCAAGTCCGAAGATTTCATTGCTGGGTGTGTGTTTGTGCGCGTCAGTGCTAGTGCCACTGTACGGGTGTAGGTCTATGGGGATGTATCATGTATGTGCACATTTAAGTTGAATAATTTGGGCAAGGTGACCATCATTTACGTTCTGTATATTCTTGGCAAAACGATGAATTTAGTCAAACGGTAAATTTGTAAAATCGGTCATCATTTACGTTTGTATCTACAATGCGGTGCGGTGGGATAAGAATAAAATATCACATGACAAGACATTACATCTCAAACTATGGCAACACATCATGACCAGGGAAATCCACTGAAGCAAGGAAGGTGATCATGGAAAAGAAGAACACCCATGTTCTTCATGGATAACAGGGGATACAGGAGATTTTCCTACCACTACAAGATTCACAGAGCAGGAAAATAGGGGATCGATCTTTTCCATCCAAAAGAAAACATACAATTGATCTTTCCATCCACAAGACCACCTATTTGAAAGTGAAAAAGAAAACCCAAATCCGAGTAATCTAAGACGACCCCTCCGAGGAGTTCCCCGATGACTCTGGCGTCGAGGGAGCTTCAATGGCTGGGGGAGCCACGGGACCGGGATTGGCGGGGCCGGCATTTGAAGGACCAGCGCCGAGGTCCATCTTCTTCTTGGTCCTCTTCGAGTCCACCACCTCCTCCTTCTCCTCCTCCTCCTCCGCACCCTTCTTCTTCTTCGCCGACGGAATGTCCTTGAACGAATCAAGCTTACCGGCCTTGTCATCCTTCAAAAGCTACCTCACAAATGCCTCCGTCTGTTGATTCCTCTTCTTGGCCTCCACCCGCTTCCTCTTCTTGGCTGCCAATCGCTTCTTCTCAATGGCCGCCCACGTCTCTTCCTCTTCCTCTTCCTCTTCCTCTTCCACTTCCTCTTCATCGTAGTCGTACTCATAATGTAACGGTCTTTTGCAAAGAAAAGAACTATGTAAATTTGTAATCTTAGTGAATTTGGAGCAAACTATATTTACAAGCACTTCAACATGCAGAGATGAACTGTTTACTGCCATTAAACCGGATGTTCGGGTATGGGATGCATTAACAGACCGGATGTTTCGGTCTAGAAAAATATACAGAAAGGACAAATATTTCAGGACCTGTAAAAGATGCTTGTTTTGATTTTGGGCAAAGGTGATCTATGATTTCATAGTTTATGAGAGTGATAAAATAGGATAACATTTATAGGGAGATAAGGAACAGAGATGGTCAGGGAAACAAAGCATAAACAACTTCAAACAAGGGGATTGATCAACAAACAAACGATAACCAAATTCACAACATGGTTTGGATTAGGGATGCATTAGCATTTTGGATGTTTGGCAATAACCGGATGCTTGTTTTGAATTTGGTCAAGGTGAGCAACAATCACATTGCTATTTCTTATTAATCGTCCAATATTGATCTTCAACCTCTCCAGATCATGTGTCAAGCTAGGAAACACGATCATGTATAAGTACAATAAGAGCGGATGTTCTTGTCTACGAA
The DNA here is from genome assembly GCA_036936925.1 of Cenchrus fungigraminus. Classification (NCBI taxonomy): domain Eukaryota; kingdom Viridiplantae; phylum Streptophyta; class Magnoliopsida; order Poales; family Poaceae; genus Cenchrus; species Cenchrus fungigraminus. Next base: position 89,470,231 of record CM072774.1, on the reverse strand, counting down.
ACACGAACAGGCCGGACAACACATGAGACCATGTTTCATGGAAATGTAAAGTTACTAATTAACATCACGATGTTCACATACATAAGACAATGTTCCCACGAAATCTAAAGATACTAATTAACATCACAGATAACATATCGGCATTGGTCTTCCACTGGCGCGGCTCGCTCACTCCATCTACATCCATCCCTCGTTTCTGGCCAGGACGCGGTGGCGGCTCCACTTCTTCATGTTGTCCTCCCTCAGGGCCTTAGACCTGGCCATCCCAAGGACGTGGTCCTTGATCTCATTCAGGTTCCTCCACCGGTGCATACGGTTGGGGCAGACAGGGCACCCGTAGGTGTTGGTAGTGCGCCGAAAGACGCGCAGAGCAAAGGTCTTAAGATGGTCTATGTCAGTTTGGGTGTCGGAGTTGGAGTTGGAATTGGAGTCAGAGTCCAACTCTGCAAGTGGTGGAGGAGGCTAGGAATCCACCGGCGACGTATCAGCGGCTCCGGGCATTGGCGGGTCGACATTGGCGGTGTCACAGCGGGGCGGCTCCGTGCCGTGGAATTGACGCCCTTGCCACTCTAAGTAGGAGCGGACGAAGTGGAGGCAGCACGGTGACAGCCAGGACCCGGATTCGGCTCCTGAGGAGGCAGTGGGTGAGAGGCTGGCAACGCCGCCGGACCGACGAGCAGGGGCAGGTACGGCCATGCGCCTGAGCTCTGTGTGTCTGGGGGAGACTGATTGCTTCATTGCATTGGATGGGTCGTAGGACTGAAACGCGAGTGTTTGTGAAGAGAACTATGGGTAGAGTGGTTCGGAACTGGCGAGGACGCCGATGGTAGTAGGAATACAATGGCCAGATTCCATGAGAAGTTGTGCAAGCTTATGTGACAAGCTAAGCAACGGGCCTCTAGATCGAGTGGCTGCGATTCATCTACAAGCTTCCATGGGGTGTTGTGGCAAGCTTCCATGGGAAATTAGGCAACGGGCGCCTCGGCCTGTCGAGGAAGGCTACGACCGGATGTTACTGATAAGAAAAGGTGACCAAACCGGACTAAATTCAGTGCTGATTTTGTGGGCAAAATAGGATGACTACGGCCGGATCTTACTGATCTGCAAAAGTGACCGGACCGAACTAAATGGTTCGTTGAATTGTTATTAGGAAAATACGATCGCATTATTCGAACGAACATCCATCCAAAGAAGGAAACATAGTCCATTCTAAAGTGACTAATTAAACATCACAATTTCCACATACATAAGACAATGTTTCAACGAAATCTAATGATACTAATTAACATCACTGATAACATAACATCACAAAGTTCACATACGTAAGACAATGTTCCAACCAAATCTAAAGATACTAATTAACATCACAGATAACATAACAGCATAGATCTACTACATCGACTCCATCCATCCCTCATTCCTGGCCACGACGCGGTGGCGGCTCCACTTCTTATTGTAGTTCTGCCTCAGGGGCACAGACTTGGCCATCCCAAGGACATGGTCCTTGACCTTATTCAGCTTGCGCCACCAGTGCATAAGGTTGGGGCAGACAGGGCACCCGTATGTGCCGTTCAAGCGCAGGAAGACGCGCAAAGCATCACCCCGGGGGACCAGAGGGATGTAGCAGTGGAAACGGTCCTCAAATGAGTCTGTGTCAGCTTGGGAGTCGGAGTCAAACTCACCAGCAGGAAGGGTAACCATAAACTTCAGCTTCTGAGGTGGTGACGGTGGAGGAGGCTGGATATCCGCTGGCGACACACCAGCTGCTCCTGGCAAAGCGCCGGCGATCGACGGCGGGTTGACGTTGGCGTCGTCGGAGGGCGGCGGCAGCGACGGTGGAGGAGGCTGGGAATCCGCTGACGAGCCACCACCGGCTCTTGGGAAACCGCCGACGAGCGACGGCGGGTCGACGTTGGCGGCGTCGGAGCTCGGCGGCGGCAGGTCGACGTTGGCAGCGTCGGAGCGCGGGGCGTGCCGTGGATGTGTCCCCACAGCGCCTCCGCGAACATGCGGGCGAAGTGCTGGCCGTCGCGTAGCGGCACCCAATCACGGGCGCGCGAAGAGGATGTGGCGCTGGAGGATTGGTTGAAGGGCGAGGGTGAGAGCCGGCGCGACGGGGAGCCGGTGGGGGATAGCCGGCGCGACGGGGAACCGGTGGGGGATAGCCGGCGCGACGGGGAGCCTGATCACTTCATTGCATCGGCCAGGTAGTAGGAGTGTGGCGCGAGTGTTTGGGAAGTGGTGGCGTGGTTCAGAACTAGCGAGGACGCCGATGGTGGGGGTAGGAATGGCGATTTATGTGGAGTTACTCGCCTTGCCTGGGAAGTTGTGCCGCTTCGGTGAGAAGGTAAGCAACAGACGCCTCTTGAGTCTTGACTCTTGAGTGGCTTCCATTCATCTTCCACTGTTGAGAGGCTGATGTGCGGGTCCCCGCGCCGTATGACCAACACGTCTGTGATCTCTTGATGATGGCAACCACCTTCCATGGGAAGTTGTGGCACGAGGATGGCAACGGGCGGATGTTACTGTTAAGAAAAAGTGACAAGACCGGACTAAAATATTTCTTGATTTGTTTCCAAAATAGGTTCACATTTTTCGAACGAACATCCATCAAAGTACTCCATAGGAGGAAACAGAGTTCTCTGATCATACACTAATAAGCATTACAGCAAAGTGACACTTGTTATTGTTGGCAATTATCTTTTCATCCAGTCTGGGTCGTCGAGGATCAAAGGCGCTGCCTCGCCGTCGAGCAGGAACGGGTCCAACATCGGGGGCTGAGCGGCTGGCAATGCCGCCGGCCTTTCGAGCAGGGATAGGAACGGCCGTGCCCCTGAGCTCTCCGGGACAGTCGGCATGGTGGGTGCACTTGACATCAATGGCCGAGCGGCTGGCAACACCGCCGGCCTATCGAGTAGGGACGGGAACAGCCGTGCGCCTGAGCTCTCCCGGACGGCGGACGCACTTGACATCAATGGCGGAGTGGAGGGCCACGGCTGCCACGTGCGACCAGCCCGGCCTCTCAGGCACTCCACCCACTGCACGCCAGCTACTGGTGGCGACGGGGTACGGCTGTGCGCCTGAGCTCTCCGGGACAGTCGAAGCGGCGGGCGCACTTGAGCGGCTGGTAACGCCGTCGGCCTGTGGAGCAGGGACGGGAACGACCGCGCGCCTGAGCTCTCCGAGACAGTCCAAGCGGCGGGCGTACTTGACATCAATGGCGGAGTGGAGGGCCATGGCTGCCACGTGCGACCAACCCGGCCTCTCGGGCACTCCACCAACTGCACGCCAGCTTCTGGTGGCGATGGTGAGATGGGAATCGTGGTTTGATAGATGCGGAGGGAACGCCTGTCCCTCCGCTGCCCGGCATGCCAGCGGCGAAGGCCGTAGTCGACACAGAGCGTGCCGGGCCCCATCAGCCCGGCCATCCATTGCGGTATTTCTGTCCTGCCGCAGTCGCCGCATCTCGACCCTGCCGGAGCTTTAGCCGGCGTGGATGATAGGAGAGCGAGCTCCACAGGAGGCACGCGATGATTGTCGCCGGCCATTGGGGAGATGCTCTGAAATGCACATAGAAATTAGTTTGCTCAAAGAGGCAGAAAAGGTCGAAAGAACAAAGAAATCGATTGAATTGGGAGAGAGGACGACGATACTTGCGCCAATAGGACGCGATGCCGATGGGGTCTTCTAGTTCCGAGAGGAGGAGATGCCGATGGGGTTTTCTTTCGTTGAGGAGGAGATGCAAAAGTGTTTTCCAGTATATATTAATAGATCTCATTTGCCAAGGGAAAGGCGCAGGGTCTCATGGGGGATCGTGTCAGGCAAATGGCAAATGGACTAGGTGCGTAACTTGCAATCTCGTTGAACTTGGAGCAAACTTAATTCACTTGAACATGATGAGATCGAAAGTTCCCACGAGACCGGTTATTCTGGTATATGAAGTCGGATGTTTGGATTTATGAACCATGAGTAGACCGGAGAAATAGTTTTAATCATTTGATGGCAAAAAGATGCTTGTTTTAAATATGGACAAGGTGAGATATTATATCATCCTTGTTAGAGAGAGCCAAAAATGTGCACAATTCGAACGTGGAGCCATGGCTTAGGTAGAGCAAATTGAAGCGATGGGCAACAAATTAGCTTTCAGTAAGATGGTGTCTACTCTATCTAGTGTACACTACCCCATCTAGCAAAGATTTGTTTTTCAAATACTTGGTTAGTAGGAAAGAATCGTGAAGACAAGCAAGCTGACTTAAAGTTTGAACCACGGGTTCATTTTTCCTTGTTGACGAGTCATGCTTGGTAACAACAAAATGAAAGCATGCAATGAGATAGGCAATATAACCCAGGCAGGACCGGATGTTTGGGTTTACGAAACATTAACAGATCGGACAAAAATTTTCATTCCTTTTCTGGCAAAAGTTGCTTGTTTTGAATTGGGCAAACCTGATTACGGATTTCGTAGTTTCTGAGATAGTGAGATCACATTATTCGTTTTTTAATTGTCTAATATTCATTTCCACCTCTCTAAATTGCGACGAACTATTCCAACTACCAGCCGTGGTAAATAAATGGGGGAAGACCAGAAGTTGGTTTCCATCACGTCAATGCGTGTGCGAGTATTGGTACACGAGAATCAAGGAAGAGAGATAGAAACAGATATCAGTGGATTGATCTAGAAACAAATATATCCAAAATCACTCTCACATGTCAGTGTAATTTGTTTGGATGCAGATATCTAATTATTTTGCTAAAGAACAGATCACATTCAGTGTGAATTCTACATTCCTCGTTACAAAATGTGACCATTCTTCCCAGCTCATCTTGAAGCACATGCGGCCTGCGCACTGATGATTGCCACGCACCACTGGCGATGCCAGCATTGCACGTCGGCACCATGTCACTCGCCTGATCACCTCTGAGGCTGCCTCACGGCACCGCAGGCAACCCTTGTTCGTCCGCCTCATCATCGATGTCGCGGCCGTCGATTCTTCCTCGCCCTTGACCTGTCTGATGTACCGCCTCACAGTGTCATCATCACTGGCACCGCCATTGGCCCTGTAGAGGACCATGGCAGCTACGTAAGCCACCACATTGTGCCCGGCCTGGGCGGCCTCCTCGAGCTTGGCGATGGATGACCGGGAGCTGTAGTTTTCCCCGAACAGGATGTCCATCCCGGAGAGGAAACATGCCTCCAGGTTTCTTATGCGGGTCAGGCAATCGAGGAGGGCGTCGTAGCCCTTGCAGTTGTTCCACTGCAGCTCGACGGCAAATCGCTCTAGTGCCACGCGCCGACCAACGGCCGCGTTCTTGCACACGTGACGCATCTCCCGGCAGGTCGCCCGTAGGCTACGGAGGTCGTCCATGGCCCGCTCCGAGGTCGCAGCGAGGTGGCCGGCGATGTCAATGTTCACCTCTGTAGGGAGCACCACCAGCAATAACGAAAACCGCCTCGATGACATGATTACTGACCTACTGGCGTCCTGAAAATAGTTTGATCAAACATCATAGTGCCAGGTCAAATGCACATTCAAATTGATACAGAGACTTGGAAGAGAGCACTGTACTCTCACGGATCTTCCTTCTGAGAGGAGGAGATGCAATTGTAAACATATTTTCTGTACCCCAGGCGGAAGAAGTCGATCAATGCCCCATTTACAACAAATCCACCGTTCCTTTCTCCGCATTTACAGTAAATTCACCGCTCCTTCGCCACCCAAAACAACCTTCGCTGCTGCTCCGTTGATTTCGGGATAACAATAATAATTCATTATGACTGTTGGGGAACCTAATGGAAATTACATTCTTGGAAATGTGAATAGGTCGGACTAAATGGTCAGTACAATGTGGTGGATACTAACTACCGCGCATTTCTTGGTCGATTTTGGCAATACATCATCAGTACAATGCTCAGAAGCATAGGGCACAATGTTCAGAATACATGATCGACACATTGTTCACAATACCAAAGTGACACTTGCAGAATACATGATCGAGACATCTAATTAGCCTTACCACCGAGGATCAATCCTACCATTCCCGCAAAAACAACAAATAAAGCAAGCAGCACATGCGCGAGTTTGACATTGTGCTTATAATTCCCAATTGACTTCAGCTCGGCGGTAGCCTTCTGAAATTTTGTCGCGCTATTGTGAGCTCATTCCTAATCTCTCTAAGCTCACAGTTTGCTTTTCCCAATTCCCCCTCCCACTGCTTTGCATCCTCTTCAGCTTTCGCTTTCTTCTTCATGAGCTTCAGCATAACAGCATACGACCATTCATCCCATTCTGGATCAATCCAGCAGAAGTAATCGCATTGCTCTTTTTCTTCCTGCAAATTAAACGACCCATTAGCAATAGCCGTTGACCACAGGCACCACATAAGCAGGTAGCCAACTAGCCATTACCTTTGGGCAGCCAGCAAACCGGCAGCCAGGGTTGAGAAAGGTCCAAGCATACTTCACCACAGCTCTCAACCCGTGTTTGCACTTGTCTTTAGGATGCTAATGGCTACTATTGCAGGAAGATGTCTCTGAGCAGTAACTACTAATGGAAGAAGATGTTGGAGTACACGGATGCTTCAAAAAAAATTCATTGCAACTTGAAATCAATGCTTAGTTTTGCACTTTCTAAACTAAAGCCTATCAATCAACTTGTAACAACAATCATGCTTCAACTGAAATCCCCAATTCCAAATATCACTTCCCTCTGACGAAAGGGGAAAGCAGAGGCACAAAACAAGGTACTGACCTGACCGTAGCTCACTCTCCTCCCTTCGATGCGAGTATCTGCCATTCCCGCCGCGGGTTGTAGATCTGCGCACCAACACCTCTAGGCTAGATATTTGCCACAACGACCCACAGGAGCGTGCTGGCAAGCCCCTTACAGGGTACGCGGTTGATATAGCCGTTGGCCGCGAGTTCGACTCCTGCTATTGACATAGTATCCTTTTAATTTTCCTCTGTTTTTTTATCAGACTGACTTGTGGGACCTTATTAAATTTTAGGCGGAATAGCCAATTCAGTCCCTGAACTATTACTCAAAGCTCAATTTCGTCCCTGAACTACGAAAATGATCGTTTTGGTCCTCAAACTTTCGCATCTGGCTCAGTTTCGTCTCTGAACTAAGAAAATGGTCGTTTTGGTCCTTAAACTTCTGCATCCGACTCAAATTCATCCCTGGCTGATAGCCAAATACCCATTTTACCCTTCTCCTACCCCTACGCGTTGCTCGCTGCTAGCTACTGGGGAACCCGCTGCTCCCTCAGCTCCTCACTGTCGCTATCGTCTCCGCGAAGGCCGGCCCCTCCAGTCTGGCGGCCTGCTGCCCCGCTAAATCCACCACGTCGGCACCTCCTCCTGCGTCGGCGGGCGCGGATCTTAAGCGTGTCCACGGCGGAGGCAGGCCATGGATGGGGCGTGGGTGCGCTCGACGAAGGAGGCGCGAGGCCCCTGCTCCATCTCACGGGAGGACGACCTACAGCTCCGATTAGCCAGCAGAGAGCGGTACGTAGGGATAGGAGAAGGGTAAAAAGGGTATTTGGCTATCAGCCAGGGATGAATTTGAGCCGGATGCGAAAGTTTGAGGACCAAAATGACCATTTTCATAGTTCAGAGATGAAATTGAGCTAGTTGTGAAAGTTTGAGGACTAAAACGACCGTTTTCGTAGTTCAAGGATGAAATTGAGCTTTGGGTGATAGTTCGGGGATTGAATTGGCTATTCTGCCTAAATTTTATGACGAGTTGGAACCACAGTAGGAAACAAGCAGTTTTGCGATCGTTCCTCAGGAAGGTCTTCCAGCAAAACATCAACAGACCGGAACTTTGCCGTCCACCGAGCAACAAACATCATATTATGATCAGGTAGCAAGAAGTTTCTCAACTCATGACCACAAAGTTCACAACACCAAGTAGCAAGCATCATAAGATGATCATCACACGAAGTAGCAACAAGTTTCTTAACTCATGACCACAAAGTTCACAACACCAAGTAGCAAACATCATAGGATGATCATCATTACAATTTTCAAAATAATCATAACCGCCCATTTGTAATCATAACGATAAGAACTGATCATCAATTTACATTTGTAGGCGTTGATTCTCCTTCCATAGCTCCATCCTGCAGCTGTCCCTTCACCTTCTGCAGCTCAGCGGCAGTAGCTTCTGAGGATCCTTCCCATTGTTGATCCCTTTTTCGCTTGGCTGACCTAAATAAAACATAAGCACCAACAAGTTTCATAACACTACGTATTATGATCAGGAGGAACAACCAGTAATTAAACATCAACAAAGAACAAGTTTCATAATAATCAAGCACTACCTATTTTTATCTTTCTCGCGTAGTATCCATTGCTTCTTCTTCTCCATCTAGATAACACTCTGTTGTATCGATTGCTTCTCCTTCTCGATCTCGATAACTAGCTGCTCAACCGATTGCTTATACACTTCCATCGCATCGTTGGCATGTTTCAGCTTTTCCTTCACGTTTTTCAGCTCAGTGGTAGTTGCTTTAAGCTTGATGTTAGCCTTTGCACATTCTTCCTTCCATGACCTTGCCTCCTCTTCAGGTTTTGCCTTCCTGTCCAGTACCAGGTCTTTCGACTCTTGGTCAAGAATCTCACCTATTTCTTTCAATAAGGCATTGTCCCGGCGTAACATATGGGCACACAACTCCTTGTTGTTGTTGGTCTGTTGCAATTGTTCATGTAACAATTGGTTAACCATCTCGTTGAATTTCCTCATCTCTTGCATAGTTGTATTTAAAATTTCCTGACACAGCTCCTTGTATTTTACAGCCTCTTGCTGTGCCATGAGTTCTCTGCCTTCTTGTTCTTGCAGGTCTCTCTTCACCTCCTGCAGCCCAGCTTTAGTGGCTTCAAGCACCTCTACAAGCTAGTAAAATACAAGAACCTATCAATCCATCAAACAATGCAAACTGAAAACTAACTGAATCTAACACCTATGAATTGTCTATAGCCTATCAACTTGTAACACCAAACGAAGTGCAAATATGAGGGTACGATAAAATCTGATTCTAGTGTATATGCTCATCAATCCGTTAGATCCCCAAATCTAGAAATCCCTAGGATGATAGGGGAAAATATAGCGGTTCAAACCAGAGAACTGACATTGTCGAGCCGTTTCAGCTTCTTGTAGCCGGAAGGTGGCGGCGGAACCATCTTCCCGTCGCCTCTAGGATCTGCCATTCCTGCCACGAGCCGTTGCAGATCTGCACGTAGCAAAAGTCGAGAGTCTTTGCGAAGGCAGTGAAACCTTTTGCTGCGAATTACTGATTTATATTAAAGATTCACATTACACAACCATAAGGAAAGTGTTTCCTGTTAAAATGACAGAACCAAGAAGTGGTGCAGTGGTAAGCAACGCAGTCTTGTTCCTATAGGTCTTTAGTTCGAACCCTTGCAATGGTAAGTTGTTTTTGCAACATTTCGTGAACTAGCAAAAATGCTTACATGTGGGACCTCTATTTTATGATGACTTGGAACGACAATAGGAAATAAGCAGTTTCACGATCGTTACTCAGGAAGGTCCTTCCAACAAAACATCAACTCATGACCACAAAGTTCACAACACCAAGTAGCAACAAGTTTCTCAACTCATGACCACAAAGTTCACAACACCAAGTAGCAAACATAATTATGATTAAGTAGCATCAAGTTTCTCAACTCACGACCACAAAGTTCACAACACCAAGTAGCAACAAGTTCCATCAACTCATGACCATTCTCAACACTCAAGAACTAAACATCAATTACATTTGTAGGCATTGATTCTCCTTCCATAGCTCCATCCTGCAGCTTCTGTGGAGAAGTAGCTTCAAGCTTCTTGCGATCCTTCCCATTGTTGTCCCCTTTTTCGTTTGCATGATCTGAAGTAAACATCAGCAGCAACAAGTTTCATAACACTACATGTCATTCAGAGCCGTTCATCACTATGAAGTGAGCAACAACCAGTAGTTAAACATCAACAAGCAACAAGTTTCATAATAATCGTAACTACCTATTTTTATTTAACTCGCAAAGAATCGATTCTTTCTCCTTCTCAACCCGTTCCAGCTTTGCCTTCACCTTTTTCAACTCAGCGGCAATAGCTTCAAGCTGTTTGTTAGCAATTTCGCAGTCTTCCTTCAAATCACTTGCTTCCTCTCGACCATTTTCAACAACCTTTGTCAGCCTATCCAGAACAGCAGTAGTCCTAGCATCCCATTGAGGATCAATCCAAATAAATGTCCCACATCGTTGTTCTTCAGGCTGTAGACACCAAATACATACATGTTCATACAATTATCCATTTGCAACACTAACATCAAGAGTACAAGTACTATAAGTCTACCTGACCGCAGATTCCATACCGACGCCCAAGGCTGCACAAGGGTTCCTTGACAAGGACAGCATACCCATGCTCGCACTTGTTATAGCGATCCATAAGGATAAGATCAGCATGAGGAGGGCCTGATGTAACGAAATCAGTGGACCGAGCCACCTCCGGAAGCTAGTAAAATACAACAGCCTATCAATCTGATGCAAATTGAAAACTAACTGAATCTAACACCTATGAATTGTCAATATCCTATCAACTTCTAACACCAATCGAAGTGCAAATCTGAGGGTACAAAGAAATCTGAATCAATTGTATTTGTATATGCTCATAAATCCGCTAGATCTCCAAATCTAGAAATCTCCATCCCTAGGTTGTAGGAAAAAATGTAGTGACTCAAACCAGAAGACTGACCTTGTCGTGCTGACTCAGGTAGTGGTAGCCGGGAGGTGCCTCATAACTCACCCTCTCATCGCCGCTAGGATTCTCCATTCCTACCACAAGCTGCCGTTGTAGATCTGCGTAGCGGAAGTCGAAAGTCTTTGCGAAGTCTGACCTTCTGAGTGAAGCATCTCACCAACCATTCGATAGACAATTATATTAAAGACTCACCTGAAACTTACTCGTGGGACCTGGTCACTGTAAAGAATTATCAAAAAATTTTAAGCATAAGGAAAATTTTTCCCGTAAAATTGACACAACAAAGAAATGGTGCAGTGGTAAATAGCGCAGTCTTGTTCCTATAGGTCTCCAGTTCGAATCATAGCAATGGCAAATTGTTTTTGCAACAGTTCGTGACCTGGCCTCCGGTGACCTGGCGAAAATGCGCAAGTTGTGGGACCCTGGAAAATTTTATGACGACTTGGAACACTCTATTTTCGAAAGAATGCTTACATGTGGGACCCTACTGAATTTTATGACGACTTGGAACACTCTGTTTTTAAAATAATGCTTACAGGTGGGACCGATGTTGGTTTATGATATTTTTTCAGAGCTTATGGCGTCACAAAACAGCATGGAACAGGGAATGCCCGGCTACAGTACCAACCGTAATGACGAAATTTTTTTTTGTCACTAAATTTGCTCGGAAGTGAAATATTCTGACGAGATCAGCCAAGAACGTCATAAATCAATGACGCTAAAATGTGATTGCGTCACTAGTCAATGATTTTCTTGTAGTGGGAGTTCATGCTTGATAAGGTTACTTAGTCCAGCATACAGTTCACCCGACAGTCTACCAAGATTTGTATTTTTTAAAAGACCACGTATGTGCTCATCAGCTCATGCTAGTTCTTGAACAAATCAATCATTTTTACAAGCCAACAGATGTTTCGTACGAGTAGTAGCACACATCCATTTCATTCAATACCAGAAAGATGATTATTACTACTACAAAGGTAGCCTCCATCCTAAGTTGAGCATCATCGATTGGACAAATCGAAACAACACACAATGCAAAGCTTGTATTCAGTAAAATTGGAGAGGACCTCTAGATGAAATTATTTTCACAAGTAAACATACCCTCACTGGAGCCCATTGGAGAGGACCTATTCCACCACTGAGGAAAACCGGTAGCTTGAAGACTTGGAAGTGTTGGAGACGCTGCTGCAGCCGCGGCAACAGGAATACTGGCGGCCAAACTGGATCCATCAGCAGGGGCACCAGGAGCTTGGTCGACCGTAGGAGATCGGCCAGCAAGGGTGGCTGGTGGAGCACCTCAGACTTGCCTTGACTTGCGTTGCCTGGAGCTTGAGGTAGGCGGAAGAAGTGGAGTCATGTCCACGAGATTTGGAACAGAGGGGGAAGAATGATGCTAGGGTTTGGAATTGGGGCCAGGGACCTTCGGGTATTTGGGCGTGTGACCTCCTGCCGAGCGCGCGCACGCGGGAGAGCAAGGGCGGGCACGGGAATTTGAGGGCGCGCGCAAATGCGAGGTCCCGGAGAGGAGATGAGCGGCGGCGGCGGCGGCGCAGCACTGGGGATTTGGGCCCAAGGCGGGAACTCGCGGGCGCGGGAGGGGAGGCGGGCGCGGGAGAGGAGCCATCGGAGGCGGCGGCGGAACAGTGGATCCGGGGAGACGCCGGTCGAGTCTCCCCAACGGGTGTCCTGCGGTTTCCAGGCGCCTCGGTGCGAGGGTAGACGCGGTTCCGTCAAGAAGAAATCGTTTTCATGTTTTCTCATCTCTTTCTTCTTTAATTGCTTTGCCACCTCAGCAAAATATTTATGACACAACCTAGTTAATGCACATAGAAACCACTTTAAATGCACCATTGGGACTGCCCTTAGTTGACTAGAATTTTGAGTACACCGTTTGTGGCATGCATGCTAGCCAGTGGTCTGCGAATATTAAATACGTGAGCAAGCCAGATTTGTGTACCTGTGCATGCATGTGTACAGTACATACTACGTGATTTTCTTTTTTATGTGCATATTCTAGTAAATAATTTTCCAACTTAAAGTCTAGTAAATATATTGGCTTATTACTAGAACAGAGGTAGTAAAGATTTTAGTAAATCACGTTCAAATGTATAGTATAGATATTCTAGTAAATCAGTTCCACACGTATATTATAGATTCTAGTAAATCATTTATAATAAAATTCAAATTCACTATAGTAACCGGTTCATCGAACTAAATAAAAAAGTTGTGTGGTAACTCATCCTTATTACCACAATAAGAAATTCAAATTCCCATAAACATTTGTTTGGTAAATTTGACTCACCGATATAGTAACTGGTTCCTCAACATATATTGGTGTGAAATTGTGGTAACTACTCCCTTTTAAAATGAAATTGTGGTAACTATTGTAGGCTGTAGCTATGGGCTTTTTAAGTCAAAATAACGTAATACATGTACGCTACACTTCTCGTAATCCATATATTCTACACTTGCAATCTGCCGTGGACTTGCATGTATTGTACAAAACACTAGTAGCTCATACCGTTATCTAGTAACAATGTAGTACTACTGTCGTGCACGCACATCCATGGACGAAATACAAGGGCGAGGCATATACTCCCTCCGGTTTGCTAATTCAAGTCGTTTAGGACAAGGTTGTTAATACCAAAGAATCATTAATTAGTGTAGAATTTTCCATATTTGCCCTCATTAAATAGGGTTGCAGGTACTTCCAAGCAACACCCCAACGAAGATGCAACTGGTTAGCAGAGTCAGTTCCGAGGGACGACCTCGCGGGTTCGATTCTTGGCGGCCTCAGTTTTTTGGTGTTCCCGTGATTTTGCATGGCACTGTGCGGCGGGGTCGTCGGTGCATGGCGCGCAGGCGCGTCCCGTGCTTTTTCGTTCGCTGTTGTTTTTTAACGTCTGGGACGTTTTGCATTCTCTTTTTTCGTTCGTGTGCGCGCGGCAGGACACAACTTTCGTTCGTGTGCGCGCGGCAGGACGCGGCTAATATTTCGCGCGCGCGGTTTTTTCACGGCGCCAATTTTACCGCGCCTTCGTTTTTCGCTGCAGCCTCTTGTCTATTTAATCCAGCGCCCAAACTTTCCTTTCTCTACAGCGCCAAACTTCCCAAATATTCAATGGATCTCAATATTCCTTTAGAGGAGGAAGAAAATGGCCATGCTGTCTTCGACCTCAACAATGGTAAGCCATCCTTTCTTCCTCTGGACTTTCCTTTTGCATTTGGTTTGCTTTCATTTCCTTTCTCATATTATCTTTGAACGCACCAGTACTAGAACAAGAGGAGGCCGCCCCTGTACCAGAGGACGACGGCAACGGTAGTGGCAACGACGGCGTCGGCGTGGATGAAGATGACGAGCTCGACGTCGACGTCGGCGAGCAGCTCAACTTCAACACACAGCGGTCGGAGCAAGACGACACGCTCGACGTCGACGAGCACCTCGACCTCAACGGGCCTGCATTTGAGGAAGGTGATGGGCTCGACCTCAACGAGCTTCCGGTTGAAGGCAGCGAGCCTGTATCTTTGGAGCATGACAACGGTATTGCGTCTTGTATTAGTTTCGTTTTGCGCATACTCCTACTCCATCTCTGTTTCATTTTGCAGCCTCTTGTCGTTTTGGAGTACCATTTCATTTGATTCATCAGTTCTGAACAGTCGCATGCAAGTAGCACTACATGAGCACTATCTCTGTTTTTTGAACTTAAATACTCCATCTCTGTTTTTTGAACTTAAGTACTCGATCTCTGTTTGAACTCCATCTTTGTTTCTTAGGTCAGCAAGTAGCACTACATGAGCACTATCTGTTGGCTAGACGTACTGATGCTTGTTAGTTCTGTAGAATGTTTTTTTAGTGTTTAACTCCCTCTCCCTTTCACAATTGGTTTTGTAGCAGTAGAAGAGGAAGAAGAAGATTATTTGCTCGACGTCGACCTCGACGAGCCGGCACCGGAGGAAGAAGACGTGCTCGACGTCGACCTTGATGAACCGGCACTGGAGGAAGGCGACGGGCTCGATCTGAATGAGCCACCGTTGGAGCAAGGTACTACTGTTGCTAGCCGATGCATGCATGGTACTGTTCGTGTTGTATTCCATGGATCTCAATTTTTATTGTTTGTGTCATGTTGCTAGCCGATGCATGGTACTGTTCGTGTTGTACCATGCCATCGATGCATGGTACTGTTTGATCACTTGTGGATATGCTAGCCAATGCATGGTAGAAGTATTGTTGTCATAATTTCAGCAACCACTCATGCATCATGTTTCCTTTGGACAGGATTTGATTTGAACTTACCCCTAGATGAGTTTGGCGCTGTTGATTTTGGTTACTTTCAAAACAACAATGGTAAGTAAAAGTTAGCTTGGTTTCTCAAATTTTGGTACCACTAAAACATGATGGTCTCTAATGAATGGTTTTTAATTTGTTGAAATAGAGCATGTTGCCGAGGCTAATGTTCAAGTGAACCACCGAAGGAAAGACGTGTCAGAACATATGCGAAAGCAAGTTTATCAAGCTTTGTTGGCTAGAAGCAATAATGGGAAACTCCACAAGAAAGATACCCAAATTGTTGCTGCTCAATTTGATCTCCACCTTCGGTCAATTCAGCACATATGGAAGAGAGGTAAAACACAACTTGCAAGCTCTGTCCCGGTTGTGATTTCTAGTCTTAAAAAAGGAAGAGGTGGTCGTCCTGCAGTTCATGTTGATTTGGAAGCTTTGCGTAACATTCCTCTAAAGGATAGGATGTCATTAGAGGATGTTTGTGCCAGACTTAACTTGAGCAAATGGAAGGTGATAAGGTTGTTGAGAAAAGGTTTGATAAGGCGCCATTCTAGTAGCATCAAGCCCTATCTCACAACAGGCAACAAAAAGGCTAGGCTACAATGGTGTGTTGACATGATTAAGAGGGGGCTTAATGGTGATCCTAGGTTTAGGGATTTTTTTGACTTTGTCATCATCGACGAAAAATGGTTCTACCTTTGTCAGAAATCTGAAAAGTTCTATTTGCTCCCCGAAGAAGATGATCCTAATAGGACTTGTAAGAACAAAAACTATATTCCTAGGCTAATGTTTTTGTGTGTCACTGCTCGGCCGAGGTTTAGATATGGCCAGTGCATTTTTGATGGTAAGATCGGATGTTTCCCTCTAGTCACTTATGAACCAGCACGAAGAAGTAATGCGGTAACCGGCCGTGTACGGGGTGATATGGTTATGAAACCCATCCAAAGTATCACTAGAGATGTCATTAGAGAATTTATGATTAACCAAGTCTTGCCGGCCATTAGAGCCAAGTGGCCACGGGAAGATGTAGGCAATCCAATTTATATTCAACAAGACAATGCACCTACACATTTGAAGTTGGATGATCCACTATTTTGTGAGGCTGCAAAGCAGGATGGTTTTGATATTTGCCTCATTTGTCAACCTCCAAATTCTCCGGATTTCAACATTTTGGATTTGGGGTTTTTCCGAGCTATTCAAGCAATCCAATACAAAAAGAATGCAAAAACTAAGGAAGAACTATTATCAGCAGTGCAACAGGTATTCATCATTCCAACAAAAAGAAATTGTTCACACTGAGCTATTCATCATTCCAACAACTAATTTCATCTTTGATTTTTGTAGGCGTTTATGGAGTTCTGTCCGTGAAAAGTAAATCGCATTTTTGTGACACTACAAACTTGTTTAATGGAAGCAATGAAATTGAAAGGATGCAACAATTACAAAATACCACACATGAATAAAGCGACATTAGAAAGACAAGATAGGCTGCCAACAAGTATCCAGTGTCCACCATCTTTACTCGAGGAAGCCGAGGCTACGCTTGCTGCATTGTAAAGATGAACTGCAAGTAATCCTCCCTCTCGGCCTCTCCTGACATCTTTGCTTTCTTGATTCATCTATTGACCGGTTTCATCTGTAGCTTTGCAGGCCACGGGTAGCTCCTCATCAGAACAACCTGCAATTTCAGCAGCACCTGCTAGCAACGCAGCCACCTGCAGCTGCGAAGGACGATGCCGCCAAGCACGAGAAAAAGCTAGTCAGATTTTGGAAAGTTTCTGTACTAATTTTCTTGCAGCATGAACATTTTGATCATGAACATTACCTTCTTGGCAGCTTTCTGCTCGTCGAGCTTCTTAAGCACGTGTTTATCCAACTTGATATTGTCGCCATCCCTCATGATGTTGTCCAAATCAGGAATGAACACTTCGCAAACGAACTCGCGAAAGCCGTAAAACATGGCGAGGACCATGTATTCCATATGCACAAGTCCGCAGCGGGAACATGGCAAAAAACATGAGTGTGCACGATCCCACGCTTGACGGTCTTCATGAACGAGGTGACACCGAGCGCAAACGAAAGCACCCGGCGGCAACGAATCCGGCTCGTTCTCCATGGAGTCCGCCACGAGCTCGAGAGACTCCGAGTCGCGTACAAGCTCCGGTGACTCTGAATCAGGCGCGAACACCTTGGTCGCCATGCCCTTCACCTCCATGCGGCGGCGGACGATGGTGTCGCCGGGCACCTTCTCCTTGGCCGCGGCGAGGACCTCCTCCTCGAGGACCGCGGCCGCGAGGCCAGCGGACAGCCTTGACGACCGGCGAAC
Source organism: Cenchrus fungigraminus (assembly GCA_036936925.1). NCBI lineage: Eukaryota > Viridiplantae > Streptophyta > Magnoliopsida > Poales > Poaceae > Cenchrus > Cenchrus fungigraminus. The sequence continues at coordinate 89,452,866 of CM072774.1, read as the reverse complement.
ATGGCCTTGCCGCAGACGTCGACCTCCATGGATTTCAGCTTGTTCTCCTTTGACTCCGCCTTGTTCTCCATGGCTAGCAGGCGTGGTGGTGGTGGCGAGGTGCCGGCGTGCTGGCGAGCAGGTGCGGCAGGCACGGCGGCGGCGGCGAGCAGGCTCTCGGCAGGCGCGGCAAGCACGGCGGCAGCGAGCAGGCTCTCGGCAGGCACGGCGGCGAGCAGGCTTGGTAGGCGTGTGGTCGAAACCAAGGCGCGTGTGATAAAGCGATCGCGAGCCGCGGCAACGAGGCGTCGGCTCGTCGCAACGTTAATTAGGGCGTGGGATACGAGCAGAGGACCCGCACGGACGGCACATTAACGAGGGGCACCGATGGAAAACCAAGCCTCGTCATGCGCACAACGACTTCAGTTTCGCAACCTCCCCAGCGGCCAGAACGACTAGAATTAACGTACCGGAGGGAGTATTTAGTAAATGCCGTTAATCATGGAGCATGAGTAATTGCTGGACGGACATGCATAGTATTTAGTAAATAGCTCTCTCTCATCACACACTAGCTCACATTAATTACCGCTCATTATGGGATGGAACAAATGGGCACGAGTCTGTGTGTTGGTTCAGTCGGTAGGCTTGGCTATAGAATAAGTTATTCTATAGTCAGCTATAGAGTAGTGTGTATATATATATATATATATATATTGTATGTATATTATACACTTGGGTGCATTTTATATGGAGGATGCACCCAGTCCAACCTGGTGCGCCATGGTAGCCCGCGATGAGCCGCCGACGTGCAAGGCCCAACCGAACTAGCACACCCCACCCACGCACATCAATTCCACCCCCCACCCGACCACTCGTTGCATTCCACCCCCAACCCGGCGCGCCATGGGATCCTCCTTCCCTATCTCATTTTTTCCTTCCATTCCGATCCAGATCTCAGCTTGGTCTCTCCGCACGTGAGAGGGTGGGTCGCGGCGAGCTCGGTTCGCAGGCGTGATGGGGTGCGACGACGCTCGAGCCACCGGGGGGTGAGCTCGGCCCACGGGGAGCGGCGGCGCTCGAGCCATCGGGGACGAGCTCAGCCCACGGGGAGCGCCGGCGCTCGAGCCATCGGGGGCGAGCTCGGCTCGCAATAGCGGCGGCGCCAGGTCGGGGGTGAGCTCGGCGGCGACGCGCAGCACCCGGGCAAGCTTCCCCCAAGGAGCATCGGTGGCGGCACCCTACCGTGCCGCCGTGCCGCGAGGACTCCGCTTGCTTGCAGGACGCGTCTGCACTGGCGGCTGAAACGAGCGGAAGCTTCCCCCACGGCTTCGTGTCCTGCCACTGCCACACACGCTAGGTAACAGCCTTTCCTCCGGCACGGTGCGATTCGCATCCCCACCTATGGGAAGAGGAAAAATCGGTCAGCGGCAACAAGCTAGGTGTGTCTGGATTGATTTTGCAATGGATCAGCATGGGTAAGAAAGCAAATTAATGAATTAATGCGATTCGATTACTTGGGTCAATCTAGAATCTAGAAACCATTTTGTCTTGAAGAGGAGAAAACTCATCATCTCTGTTCTGTTTTTCTAAAGCTGCGAGCATTACATGTGTGGGTACTAGGTCGTGGTGCCCTGCTGCGGCAAGTTCTTCGGCTGCGCTGTTGCTACAACAATACCAAGGTCCGGCCCTTTTGATTCATCAATCTCGTTTGCCCTTACCTGCTCTCCTATCATCCAATCATGCTTCTTCTGTTGCTTTGGCTTTGGAGAGGATTTTTCGAAAAAAACATTGGGATTTGAATAATTGAGAACCTGAATATGATTGCTAGTCATTGTTGTATTTCCTTATCAAGAGCGAGTGATGTCACCCAATAGACAACAGTTGTCCTGGATCAATACAAGTGATTTTGCAAACGATTAGCTAATTAGCAATTCTTTCACACTCTTTATTTGACTTATTTAATGAAAATTGGTAGGGCCATAGGAGCCTACGCTCCTGACTTTCGGGAAAAAAGGCTAAATCATATTTTGCCTATCTAATAAAATGTATATGAGTCCTGATGGGTATGACATAAACGATTTGCTTTCCTAAAAAGATGTAGTTGTATCTCAATAGTATGTTGGGTCATTATTTTGCGCAAATGTTGATCTCTGGATAGCTCCACGCCCTTGCACGATTGGTGATGCTTGATTCATGTTGTAGGTATATATGCGCTTGAGAATTTTGGGGGGCTCCAAATTTCCTACAACCGCTTGTGCCCATTTTTTACTCTTTGAGAATTGATATTTATCTTTATCAACATGCTAGCATCACCACTTTATCCCAAATTTTACATCACTTTTTTTTCCGATTGGCCTCATGTAGAAATTATGTTATCGCGGGACTTGTAATTTGTTGTCTCTCCATGGTTGCAACTAGCCTCATGTGGGTAGTTAGTGTTATGATTAGCAGTTGCTTTATTTTGTAAGATCGGTAATTGTACTGTATCCATAGTTGCAATTGGCCTCATGTCTTTGTTTTGGTGGGTTTTTTCTTTTTCGGAATTGCTGTATCAATTAACATTTGATGCCAGTATTGATTGAACATTTGATATAGGCATCTATGCAGCGACCATATATCATTAGATTGTGGAATCTTCCTAATGCTTTGTCCCTCCCCCATTACTGGTGCAATTTCTATTCTGGCACCATTCTTTTATATTGTTGCAACTATGCCCATAAACACAGTAGATTTTTGATTGGTTTTTTTTTGTGACAGGCCCATGGCACCGATAGCAATTGGTTTAGTTTGAATTATTTTTCTATTGGAGCTCGCCCCACACATTCTGGTGCCGTAACTGCCCATATACATGAAAACAAGAATGTGAATTTGATTCTTTTTGCTTGGGTAAATAAACAACCATAAAACAACATATACCTACCCAGCCAATGAGAAAGCTCAAGGCAGATCGAGTGAACTAGCATACTATGGATAACAAATTGTTTTATTATTTCATAGATTTGGTATATGTCGTGCAACCATGACTTTCTTTTCCACTTACAGGTGTGGGGTGCTGGGTTGTGGTGCCCTGCTGCAACGAGGTCTTCAGCTGCCGCCATTGCCTCAACGATGCCAAGGTCCAGCCCTGTTTGATTCATCAATTTGGTTTGCCCCTCCCGGCTCTCCATCATCCACTCAGGCTTCTGTCCCTCTAGCTTTGGAGAGGGTTTTTTTTAAGAAAAAGAATGGAACTCTGAAAACATTAGAATTTGCTCTGTGCCGCAGAACTTCATCAAGGTCGATCCCAACGACTGCCACGAAATCCCTCGTCAAGAAATGGGAGACAAGGTCTGTGCTTCTTTTTGCTAATCTTGTGCTTCAGATTTCAAGGTTGGCTTCTGCACTTTCCTTTTCCTGAAGTGCTTCTGAATTTATTTAGGCTTGAATGATTGATGCATCATGCTTACTTCCTGTTTTGGGAAATCCAATGTTTCTTGTCCAGTGTGAACATCCAAAGATATCCAGGGACCAGGACAGGGATCCCAAGATTTTTTCTTACCCATCATCATATAAAGGGCCACATAGGTTAGTGCTGTAGGGAAAATCGTTTCTTCTTCACTATTTCCGTTGAGCACTCCACTTCTGCTACAACCTGACCCGCACCTTGTGGACAGCAATAATGAAGCATTACCGTTGCCAATATTATTCAGGCAAATCTTCCTAATGGTTAGTGCCTAATGATTTATGCATTTTTCATATTGTTTGCAATTGTGCCCATACCCACATAGTAGTAATTGGTTTAGTTTTTTAGTCGCAACTGGCCTATGTCAGCAGTTGTAATTTGCTTTAATTTGACTAAATTTTTTAATTAGAGCGCAACCCACATTTATGTGTTATAACTGTGCCCATATACATAGTAGTAATTATTTTAGTAGTTTTGTTGCAACTGACCCATGGCACTTAGCTTTGACTTAACATTTCCACTTATATGAATGAACTCAAAATGCACATATATGTGAGGAGGAAAATAAGGCATGCTTCCAAAGTTGTGGGTTATCCTAGTTGTAACCGGGCTACCAACCTTGTTGCAATTGGAGGACCGTCTCAATTGTAATTGCTCCAATTCTAATTTAGACTGCACCTAGTGTAGTCGTAATTGTCGGTTGTCCAAGTTGCAACCAGGCTACTGTTCCTGTTGTAATTAGAGAACATGTCAATTGTAATTGCTTCAATTCTAACTTAGTCTTCACATGTATTGCAATTGAGCCTATATACAAAGTAGTAATTATTTTAGTAGTTTTGTTGCAACTGGCTCATGGCACTTGTGGCAATTTGATTTATTTTTTTTAAAAAATATTATCGGAATTCAACTGGCCTATGGCACAAGTTGTAATTGGCTTAAATATATTATTGCAACTGTTCTATGGCATAAGTTGCAATTTGATTTATTTAGACTTTTTATCAGAGCTTAGTCCACACATTCATATGTATTCCAATTGAGCCCATATACAAGTTGCAATTGCTCATGGCACCTGTGGCAATTCAGTTCACTTTGAAAATCTTTTTTTATCAAAATTCAACCCACATACTCATGTGTGTTGGAAATGTGCCTATAGTTAGTAGAAATATGTTTAGATTTATTGTAGCAACTGGCTCATGGCATCAGTGGTAATTCGGTTCACTTTGATTTTTTATTATTGTCCGAACTCAACCTACACATTCATGTTTATCGGCACTGTACTCATATACATAGTAGAAATTGATTTAGATTTATTGTTGCAATTGGTCCATGGCACAAGGTGTGGAAGCAGTTGTGGTCGGTCATCAGGGGGCGGCAGAGGGAGTTCTTCTACTTCGGCATGGACATCCTCCGGCATCTCTTTGTTTTTTGTACTGTTGCGGTTTGTTGAATTGAACACAACAAGTTTGCACGCCACTCCTCCCCTTCGTCCACCACATCTTAGCTCTCCTTTTCTTCCTGACTCATCCTCGGTGTCCACCATGCTTTAGATAAGAGTAATTCTGTATCAAATGCTTCACATTCTTGTTAGTAAGGTAAATATGTTTATTTCTGAGAAATAAAAATATGCACTACTGACATGTGCAGACAAAGCAAGAAATTATAATCACGCACTTCTCTTTTACAAGCTCGAGTCAGGCACATCTGTTGGAATAGTAATGAAAGTAGAAAGAAAATGGCCTGTTGATTCTATACATATGGTCTGTACTGTGCATCCTTAACTATACCTTCACATTTTGGTGAGTCATTGCTTTGACATATCTTGTTTATGCTAATTTTGCCAGGTTTTTCCTGTTTGCATCAGTCCTTGTCCAAATTTGTCATCACACTTCTTTTATTATTGGCCTGATGTAGCAATTTTATATCGTTGCAACTGTGCTCATACACATAGTAGTAATTGATTTAGTTTTCTGTTGCAACTGGGCCATGCCATGAGTAGCAATTTGGTTTAATTTGACTTTTTTTATCGAAACTCAACCCACACATTCATATGTGTAGCAACTATTCCAATATACATAGTAGTAATTGTTTTAGTATTTTTGTTGCAATGGACCCATGACACTATTGGTAATTCGGTTCACTTTGACTTAATTTTTTTATTGGGCTTAATAAACACATTCATGTGTGTTGGTACTGTGCCCATATCCATATACACATCAGTAATTGCTTTAGATTTATTTTTGCAACTGGTCCATTACATCAGTGGTAACCGGTAATTGAGTTCACTTTGACTTAATTTTTTATTGGAGCTCAACCTACACACTCATATGTGTTGCAACTGTGCCCGTTACATGGTAGTAATTGGTGTATTTTTGTTGTTGCAACTAGACCATTGCATTAGTAGTAATTCATTTCATTTATTAATCAGTTATGTCCATGTTGCAATTGGAGTACCCAATTAATTACAATTGATTCAGTTTGTAGTGTAGTTGTAACTGTGTTATTTCCTTTAGTTGCAATTGGAATACTGTACTTCTTCCAGCATGAGGTCCACGATCTTAATGTGATGGTAGGTTGGTCTTTGTCATCTGGGTGTAAGATCCATCAACTGTGCCCAGGGGAGGTGAAGGAGCATAGATTGTTGTACCTCATGTCCAGGACTCCAGGTGGTATTTGTACGCAAGGAGTTTGATTATGTGAGGTTTTCCCCTCATTTTTCTATTTGTCATGAACATGGACTTTTGTTTGTTTGAGTAACGCACGGAGTGACTAAACAATGCACGTCATCTGCTAGAGGCTCTTGCGCTACGCCAAGCTGATGGCTCTTGACACTGACAGTCATACTGATCTAGTTCAAGCCCCCGACGATGCTGAGGATATCAAGGAGACCGCTTTCCCTTTGGTATTAATTTGTTTCAAGGTTGTGTAAATTGCTTAATACCTTAGTTGTAACTGAGCTACTATCATATCTGCAATTGAAGGACCTGTGGAGTTGTAATTTGTCCGGCCATAAAGTTGTAATTTGTCCGGCCATAACTTCTCGATGGTGTGTCCATTGGTTAATAGTGTAGTTTGTTACAAGGTTATTGTTCTAAATGTAATTGGAGGTTCCAAACAGTTTGCACTTGAGCAAATCTGGCTCAGTGTCCCAGCCGGGTTAAGCCCAGCTCATGGCCTTCTTTTTGAATTGTTTTTATCTCGAATTAAATTGTATCCATTTTGGCAATTGGTTTTATGTCTTGGTTGTGAGATTTTTTTAATCTTTTTTGTTTGCAGTACCGATTAAACATTTAATGATAGAAATTAGTTTAATTGTAACTGGGTTATTGTCCTAGTTGCAATTGGAGATCTCGATCAGTTGCAATTTGCTCTAGTTGTAATTAAACTAGCGCCCCGTTGATACCTTGTGGTTTACGTGCATTGATTCCACTGGTGCAACCATGCGCCTAGCTAGAAATTGCAATTGCTTTATTATCCTAATTGTAATTGGGCTATTGTCCTAGTTGCAATTGGAGATATCAATCAGCTGCAATTTTCTCTAGTTGTAATTAAACTAGTGCCCCTTTGATACCTTATGGTTTTTGTGCATTGCTTTCTAGTTTTGTTGCAACGGGGTCCTTGCCATGGTTGTGTCATCATACCTCATTTTCGATGGTCATACAAATATTTAAGTGGTTTTTCTCCTAGTTGTAAGTGGAGGACCCGACCAGTTGCAACCACCTTATTATCTTAGTTGCAATTGAGTTTGTCTTAGTTGCAAATGATTTTTAAATGCCATAATAACTAACTTGTTACTTTAATTTTAATTGGGATACTGTCCACACTATAATTAGACGACCAGACTGGTTGCAATTACTCCATTTATAACTAGGTCAATATTCCTGGCTTCCACTAGGACTGCCTAGCAAAGAGGGCAAACCAGAGAGAGGTCGAGGGACTGCTATCACTTTGTTACCAACTTACCATACTAGTCCAGTAGAATAAACAAAAGGAAATCCTAAACAAAACAACTCAACTACTCTTATCCTCGTCACCACCCACCATCCTTCTTCCGTCGCTCTTATCCACTGACCGCTGCCTCTTCTTCCTGTTATTTTTCCTGTAGCCACAAATCAGAGATCCATGTAGCAGCGGGCAATGGATGGAGCAGAAGCTACATACAAATGCAACAGGCGGAGCTCCTCCGGAGCAGGCCATGGATCGACGGAGTCAGGAATTCGGGATCCTGGAGGTCGGCGGATCCATGCGCAGAGCCCGTCCGAGGGGAAGAAGATGACCCTCTCTGGCTCTCTCCCGTGATTTTCTTTCTATCTCCCTCGTGCTTTTGTTTCCACTAGGGAGGGCAGAGATGGGAGGAGGAAACCCATGGGGACAGTGGGTGAAGAGCAGCGGCAGCACCGGCGCGGCGCCCCCGGCGAGCGGCTTTACCCAACATGGCGTCGCTGGCGGCACGACAATCACGGCGTGGGAGTGGCATCTACGGCGTAGCGTCCCGCATCCCCGACGACGCGGCATACCGCCGCATCCACACGGTGGTGGCCACGCGCTCCCTTGCCTAGTGGGTCTTCGTTGCCACCGTGCCCGTCCGGCCGTGTCCAGCACCGTGGGCCCCTGGCGCCGAACCCGTCCGCGGGCAAGGGCCGCGGCTTAGAGGGGGAGGCGGCTCCGAGGTCGAAGGCGTCGCACGCGTCCATGGGGCGCGGAGGCCGGCGGCCCTGTGGCGGCGCTAGCGAGCGAAGCGGGGGGCCCCGGGGGCGTGCCGACGGGGTTGCGGCCTGAAACGAGGTGCGCGGACAGGGGAGGGGAGACGAGGATGGACGAGCGCGCGGCCCACGTGCGTGGGGTGGAGCGCGGGCCGATATTGGGAAGCAGAACAGGGTCTGTGCATTTTCTACAGGAGTTACACCTTGTTATATTTTGACCTTACCGTGTGTATATATATATATATATGACTCCGCTATTTGATACCGTACTTAATAACTATTCAGTACCGATCCCCCGCCCCGCACCACCAGACGGCCAGCGGCATCGCGCCCTCGTCCCGTTTTTTTGGGTCAAGCACGCCTCATCCCGGTTCGTTTTCTTTGCGGTTCCTGCTTTTCGGTGATCATACGCGGCCCAGCCTGGCCCACCACTTACCGTTCCGTCGAGAGCTGTCCAGCTGATCGGACCACCATGTTCCATTCCGCAATATTTTATTTTAATTACTGCAGATAGCAGCATCTAGACGTGGATCGAACAACTCTTCAATATATTTTCAACCGGTTCCCTAGACCGATCAAAGAAAACCTCATGCACAAAGAAACGCTGGGATCTTCCAGTACTACTTAGTTCAAAATCGTATCCATCAGTGAGACGGAATTTGAAATTTTTCTATTTGACGGAACTAGCATGTGACGTGTGGTCCATTTAATTTTACTTTTTCCTCAAATATATTAGAAATATAAACATCCATAAAAAAAGATATGATACATCAATTTCGTCAATTACCTCTATCATTATTTCTTATTTCTTTACTCATCACAGGTCTAGTCGTACTATATTTGCGAGAACTGATGAACTTGTAAGCACTGCAAACATATAAAAAAGCTTGGAAACATTTAAGAATGATGATGGAAAACTTTATTTTACAGTAATTGTTAGTAATTTGATCAAGATCAGGGATGTACAACATGTTTGCAAATATCCCTGTACATGCCACATTCATCCCATCGGTTAAGTAGGCTAACAATTTTTTTTAGTTGAACTCGCCAGTCTATGTGCTTGTATTCACTCTTGCAGTTCGCTTGTGCGTTGTGACCTCTTGTCCTACTCACTGCATCCCTGAGACCCTGACCTGCAACAGGAAAACTGGACCAGGTTAACAGTGTCACATAAACTGTAACATGAAAGTAGAAAACCGAATTGTATGAAACCTATCGTGAAGTTTCTTCACCACCAATAGTAACACGAATAGATGAAAAAGCCGCTACTTTCCAACTGAATATTGAACCAAAGAACCTTAGTTTTTTGCAGAGAAACAAGCATGGTAATTGATCATGTCACTAAATTTGGGACACCATAACAAAGCAGAACTGGTTGCTTCTGCATCCAGCTGTAACTAAAGTTGGGGCTGCTAAATGCTAATTGACTGAAAACTCCATAAGGTGTGCCCAAACTCAATTTAATTCTTACTTGTAACCGTTATAAAAAATCGTCACCACCAACTTGGCCAATCATGCAACCGCAGGAAGGAACAAATGCTAATTGACTGAAAACACCACAATTAGGTGCCCCTTAGTCTCATTAATCCATCTGTCCAATTAGAGAATTAAGACGGACAGCTAGAACCTTATTGGGGGCAATCTTTCTATTAATGGGTGGTGATGTGCAGTGTGAACTGATCCGTGTAACACTGCTGGTTATATGACTCAAAGGCCATGACCTGAAATGAAACAAGAAAGAATAATGGATACTGCAAGTGAAAATGCAAGGATTAGTTTCTGAAAGCTAGTCATCTCAATTGTAATAATAAAAAGTGTCAATTGCTATTTGAATATCATGATTTCGCAGTAGCCGATTCATCTTATCATCGTCATAAAAACTGGGTAGTTTGCAATTTGGATGCATAGATTTTGTGAGAGCCATTAAATAGTACTGTTTGAACACACAAAATCCTGATGACATAAAACATCATGAGGTACCATACTAGAATCATCTGGAATAAAATGAGGATGACAGCCACTGAGAGACGAATGACTGCTTGTGTTCCTTTTCTATGCATTTCTACAAACAATTTGTGTGCTGCCAGAGCACAGGAGATGGAGCACCACCTGGATTCTCTTGCATTGGAGAGATTAGGCGTGTATATCTCAGAAAGCTAGAAGAACACGGATAGGGGATACATGAGGAGAGTAGACCTTGGATCTTGATGAAGTGGTGCCCATATTTGCACAGAGGACGACACGCTGCTCCGCATCACCACTACTGGCGCGTCCGTCTGTCTTCCGCCAGCAAGATCAGGCCGTCGTCTGTCTCCCACGGGTGATTGGCGCCGAACCCGTGTCCAGCACCGTGGGCCCCTGGCGCCGAACCCGTCCGCGGGCGAGGGCCGCGGCTTGGAGGGGAGGCGGCTCCGAGGTCGAAGGCGTCGCACGCGTCCATGGGGCGTGGAGGCCGGCGGCCCTGTGGCGGTGCTAGCGAGCGAAGCGGTGGGCCCCGGGGGCGTGCCGATGGGGGTTGCGGCCTGAAACGAGGTGCACGGACAGGGGAGGGGAGACGAGGATGGATGAGCGCGCGGCCCACGTGCGTGGGGTGGAGCGCAGGCCGATATTGGAAAGCAGAACAGGGTCTGTGCATTTTCTACAGGAGTTATACCTTGTTGTATTTTAGCCTCACCGTATATATATATATATATACATATATATACACACATATATATACACGGCGAGGTTAAAATGCAACAAGGAGCATTTGATATAGTGAATGCACAGACCCTGTCTGCGAAAGCAGCCCAACCCCCGAACCTCTCGGCCGTGCAGTCATCCTTCCTTTCTTCCTGGCTTCTCTCTACCCGCGAGCGTGAGTCGCGAGTGTGCGGAGCGCCGCGAGCGACGAACGCGAGGAAGATCCAGGCGAGCGCAGCGGCCCTAGCGGCTTGTGGCGGGTGGGGCGGTCGTTCGGTGGTGGGAGGGGGCGCTGCAGGAGCACGCCTGAGCAGCAGGCATGAATGGGCTCCGACCGCCCGCGGCCAGATGCAGGACCGCGCGCACAACGTAGGAACAGGAGGATTTGGCGGCGAGTGCGGTGCAGAAGCTTCGAGCAGCTAGCGCGAGGAGGATCTGGCGAGCTGCGTAGGGGCAAAGGCATGAGGGATCCTCATGTCCAGGGGAGGTGAAGGAGCATAGTCTGTTGTACCTCATGTCCAGGACTCCAGGTGGTATTTGTACGCAAGGAGTTTGATCATGTGAGGTTTTCCCCTCATTTTTCTATTTGTCATGAACATGGACTTTTGTTTGTTTGAGTAACGCACGGAGTGACTAAACAATGCACGTCATCTGCTAGAGGCTCTTGCGCTACACCAAGCTGATGGCTCTTGACACTGACAGTCATACTGATCTAGTTCAAGCCCCCGACGATGCTGAGGATATCAAGGAGACCGCTTTCCCATTGGTAGTAATTTGTTTCAAGGTTGTGTAAATTGCTTAATACCTTAGTTGTAACTGAGCTACTATCATATCTGCAATTGAAGGACCTGTGGAGTTGTAATTTGTCCAGCCATAAAGTTGTAATTTGTCCGGCCATAACTTCTCGATGGTGTGTCCATTGGTTAATAGTGCAGTTTGTTACAAGGTTATTGTTCTAAATGTAATTGGAGGTTCCAAACAGTTTGCACTTGAGCAAATCTGGCTCAGTGTCCCAGCCGGGTTAAGCCCAGCTCATGGCCTTCTTTTTGAATTGTTTTTACCTCGAATTAAATTGTATCCATTTTGGCAATTGGTTTTATGTCTTGGTTGTGAGATTTTTTTAATCTTTTTTGTTTGCAGTACCGATTAAACATTTAATGATAGAAATTAGTTTAATTGTAACTGGGCTATTGTCCTAGTTGCAATTGGAGATCTCGATCAGTTGCAATTTGCTCTAGTTGTAATTAAACTAGCGCCCCGTTGATACCTTGTGGTTTACGTGCATTGATTCCACTGGTGCAACCATGCGCCTAGCTAGAAGTTGCAATTGCTTTATTATCCTAATTGTAATTGGGCTATTGTCCTAGTTGCAATTGGAGATATCAATCAGCTGCAATTTTCTCTAGTTGTAATTAAACTAGTGCCCCGTTGATACCTTATGGTTTTTGTGCATTGCTTTCTAGTTTTGTTGCAACGGGGTCCTTGCCATGGTTGTGTCATCATACCTCATTTTCGATGGTCATACAAATATTTAAGTGGTTTTTCTCCTAGTTGTAAGTGGAGGACCCGACCAGTTGCAACCACCTTATTATCTTAGTTGCAATTGAGTTTGTCTTAGTTGCAAATGATTTTTAAATGCCATAATAACTAACTTGTTACTTTAATTTTAATTGGGATACTGTCCACACTATAATTAGATGACCAGACTGGTTGCAATTACTCCATTTATAACTAGGTAAATATTTCTGTAGCATTTTCGCAATGATGTGTGTTGCAAATTGTTTTTTTATCCTGGCTTCCACTAGGACTGCCCGGCAAAGAGGGCAAACCAGAGAGAGGTCGAGGGACTGCTATCACTTTGTTACCAACTTACCATACTAGTCCAGTAGAATAAACAAAAGGAAATCCTAAACAAAACAACTCAACTACTCTTATCCACGTCACCACCCACCATCCTTCTTCCGTCGCTCTTATCCACTGACCGCTGCCTCTTCTTCCTGTTATTTTTCCCGTAGCCACAGACCACATATCCATGTAGCAGCGGGCAATGGATGGAGTAGAAGCTACATACAAATGCAACAGGCGGAGCTCCTCCGGAGCAGGCCATGGATCGGTGGAGTCAGGAATTCGGGATCCTGGAGGTCGGCGAATCCATGCGCAGAGCCCGTCCGATGGGAAGAAGACGACCTTCTCTGGTTCTCTCCCGTGATTTTCTTTGTATCTCCCTCGTGCTTTTCTTTCCACTAGGGAGGGGAGAGATGGGAGGAGGAAACCCATGGGCACAGTGGGTGAAGAGCAGCGGTAGCACTGGCGCGGCGCCCCCGGCGAGCAGCTGCACCCAACATGGCGTCGCTGGCGGCACGACAATCACGGCGTGGGAGTGGCATCTACGGCGCAGCGTCCCGCATCCCCGATGACGCAGCATACCGCCGCATCCACACGGTGGAGGCCACGCGCTCCCTTGCCTGGTGGGTCTTCGTTGCCGCTGTGCCCGTCCGGCCGTGTCCAGCACCGTGGGCCCCTGGCGCCAAACCCGTCCGCGGGTGAGGGCTGCGGCTTGGAGGGGAGGCGGCTCTGAGGTCGAAGGCGTCGCACGCGTCCATGGGGCGCGGAGGCCGGCGGCCCTGTGGCGGCGCTAGCGAGTGAAGCGGTGGGCCCCGGGGGCGTGCCGACGGGGGTTGCGGCCTGAAACGAGGTGCGCGGACAGGGGAGGGGAGACGAGGATGGATGAGCGCGCGGCCCACGTGCGTGTGGTGGAGCGCAGGCCGATATTGGAAAGCAGAACAGGGTCTGTGCATTTTCTACAGGAGTTACACCTTGTTGTATTTTAGCCTCACCGTATATATATATATATATATACGGCGAGGTTAAAATGCAACAAGGTGCATTTGATATAGTGAATGCACAGACCCTGTTTGTGAAAGCAGCCCAACCCTCGAACCTCTCGGCCGTGCAGTCATCCTTCCTTTCTTCCTGGCTTCTCTCTACCCGCGAGCGTGAGTCGCGAGTGCCGCGAGCGACGAACGCGAGGAAGATCCAGGCGAGCGCAGTGGCCCTTGCGGCTTGTGGTGGGTGGCGCGGTCGTTCAGTGGTGGGAGGGGGCGCTGCAGGAGCACGCCTGAGCAGCAGGCATGAATGGGCTCCGACCGCCCGCGGCCAGATGCAGGACCGCGCGCACAGCGTAGGAATAGGAGGATTTGGCGGCGAGCGCGGTGCAGAAGCTTCAAGCAGCTAGCGCGAGGAGGATCTGGCGAGCTGCGTAGGGGCAAAGGCATGAGGGATCCTCGAGGTTCGGCAAGCACGAGTGGGTCAACGGCATGGTGACGCGGCGGAGATCCCATCTGTGGCTCCTCCCAGTTCGTGCGGGTACTCCGAGCTCCCGCAGCAAGCACGTGGCGCACGGCTTGCCGGAGGGGGCAAATAGAGCTGCTGGAGAGCACGGGTCCTGTCCTGTCGGGGCCGCGGGCGTGCCACCGTGCGCGGTTGGGGTAGGCCTGGCCAGGGTGCGCGCTGGGGCTGGGCCATACGAGGAGCGGCTGCCTCTTCCGTGGGTCCTACTGCGCTGGTGCCGTGGCCGTGCAGATGGAGACGGAGAGCAGGAAGGAGGAATGGAAATGGATGAATGGGATCCGAGGGAGGTCTGCAAGCGGATGCAGCGTCGGTGTTATGATTTTTTTTGCTGCGCAGTCTGATTTGCAGTTGTAGCATGTGGTCTGGATGAGGATGAGCACTTGAGCCGCAATTGGCCACTGCCATCACATTTGCAACTCCTTGATCCTTCGATTGCAATCAAAAAAATAATCCTGTTACAACTTCAATAGGAAAGTACGCAATCACTATTGCAATTGCAGCACTAATTACTTACAACAAGAGGAATAGAAATTGATAATAACAAAAACTTACATCTGGATAAAATATTTCTTTGTACGTTCGAGAATTCTAAATTCTAATTTAACCTTGTGGGTTGTGTTCAATTACCCAGCAACTTGAAGCCAATACGGAAAATGAAAATCTCATCCTCACGCGAGTTGTACAACTTGGAGACCGTTCGAGGGAGGAGATAGAAGTAGTTAGCACCTTTCAGAAATTGTTTTGTAGGTGTCATTGGAATTTCATCTTTCAACAAAGTGATGATTTAGTACCACATGCTGTTTAAATCGGGATAGTAACCAGCCTCCCTGCTTGTGGTGCACAGTTGTCTCTCTAGTGTTGATTGTTTGGGTTGCAGACCATCAGGCCTTCCAAATTATGAAAATTCAGCAAGGACACAACCTTTTGAAATTCTATTCTAGCATTTCAAATGACATGAGACTAAAGTTTTGAATGGAGAAGAAGCACTCATGCCACTTTTTACCCTAGCTACTTGCTGCGACAGTAGTTGGTCTCAACCCAAGAGCCCATAGTTGATCTGAACTACACAAGGCAAGAAGGAATTTGGCAACAGAGATGCAAAGAACCCATGATTGAAGGTAGCATCAATCTTCATTGTCTTAACCTATGAAAGAAAGAATGATCCTCAAATGGATCGACTGGTTCGAGTGCCAAAGGCTAATAACATGGCGTTTTAAATTTTGATGTCCAACATACAGAAGGCACAACATACTACCTGTGTACAAGCAAATAGGCTGAATACTCCAATAACATGGCATTCAATCAAATAAGTGCTGAAAAATCTGAAAGTCCAATGAGCGCTGAAAAATAATTTGGGGTATTCGTCCAACTAAATAATTGCTATTGAGTCAGCTACAAATAAATGAATCTAGTCGAGATAGTTTGGGATGGGGGGGCGACAGAGTTAAGTTTATCAGTGCTATCTTTTGATGGTAAATCAGAAATCCATGCAGACGACAACAAATACCAACTGGAGCAACGATCTAGATTGATTCGGAGCAATTGCAACTAGTGGGGTACCCCAATTGCAACTAGTTGGATACTCCAAATTCCGACTAGGACTATAATCGATACCTATGTGCAACAATTACTAGGTATTTACATCCTTCACCTTATTCCTATGTACAACCATTTAGTGAGCTGAAAACAAGTAGATTCAGTGCCTCCTTTCATCATCATCTGTTCATGGGTTCTTCAGGCTCGGGTGGTTCTTCATGTTGTTCCTTCAGGGTGTGTACCAGTTGCAACATTTTGCTGCTGTGAGTCACATAAGATAAAAACATTGAGTTACGACATTTATAAACAATTTGACATAACACATGCATGCTGATTGCAACACTAAAGCAGTCATATATTGGATATAGGATAAAAATAACTTAAAGACGGCCCAAGCCTGCAGATGTGCCCTGTTGGACAAACCACATACCAAACATATAGCTCTACCATATCATCAGAAGCTTCCTTCCTCCGTATTTTTTGACAGATATCTTCAGTTTCGGTTATTTCGTTCTATGAAGCATGAAAAAAAAGGCAGTGAGTGTTCAAGTTGCATGATGATACTGTTTTGAAATTACTACAATATGGATGAATAAAAAAAAATCTTACGACGACTTCTGTATTATTTTGCACCTTGTTTTGAGAGTCCTCTACCGTCTCAATCATTTCATTCTATTTAACACACACCAATTGCAACCAGTCAATCCAATTGCATACTGGGTACTGTGTGAACTACTACAACATGAAACAAAAATATAAAAACTTACATCAATTTCTGTGTGAGCATCTTTGTTAACATTAAACTGTTCCATCTCATTCAATAAAAGAATGCATGTTAAAAAAAATAGTGAGTCATTTAACATAATATTTGGTAGAGTGTTGTCATGTATCAATTGGTAAAAAATATATGAAGAATAAGAAACAGTGCCTTTGTTGAATAGTCATACAAAGAGAATTAAAAAATCAAATTGCAACTACCCAGTGAATCCAATTGCATGCTGGTGATGTGTGGATTACTACATAATGAAGAAAATTAAAGCATATGCATGCATATTGCAACATTAAAAAAAGTCATATTGAATATAGCATTAAAAAAGTCTGAGTTGATATATGGAAATACATAGGAAACAGATTGCAACTACCCAGTGAATCCAATTGCATATAGTTGGTGTGTGGATTACTACATAATGAAGAAAATTAAAAGCATATGCATGCAAATTGCAACATTAAAAAAAGTCATATATTGAATATATCATAAAAAAGGTCTGAATAGATGGGTGGTTGTTCCTAGGTACCTCTCCATCCTGTGTGGGAGAATCTAGAATGTCCATCCTCACCTCCTCCAAGTTGATCTTCATGCACACTTGGACTGGAAGAATCTAAATTTTGTTCATCTCAACCTCCTCCAGGTTGATCTTCATGCACATCTGAACTGACGCAAAAAAATATTTACGATTCAGCACACAGGGCGCACAAAAAAATAACATGTAGGTCATGGTGAATTGAATTGGCACTGATGCAATGGGCCTGTTGGAACAATTCCAAATGTAAACCAATTACTACTATGTATATGAATGTGCTGGTTAAGCTCTTATAAAAAAATCAAAGTGAACCGAATTGCCACTAGTGTCATGGGCCAATTGCAACAAAACTACTAAAAAATTACTACTATGTATATGACATATGAATATGTGGGTTGATCTCCAACAAAAAAATAAATCAAATTAAACCAAATTACTACATGTGCCATGGGTCTATTGCAACATAAGAACTAAATCAATTTCTACTATGTGTATGGACAATGATATAAAAAAGGTGCCTGAACAAAATTTGCACAGAGTAATGATGCAAGGGGCGAGCCATTATGAAGATTCCACAACTAAACAAATATAGATTCTCCAAACAAAAAACGAAACATATAATCAAAAAACGAAGAGTACATACAGGGATGAGATGAAGTGAAGTCTGGAGAGTTCAGGCAGATACGCAACCAGATCACTACATAGACAACTAACCTTTGGAGGTGTGAAAGATACATTCCGCTCAAGGTCAAGATTTTCTTGTGGATGGCATTCCATGACAGGATCCAGTCAGCAGTTCAGTTGAAAAAACGCAACTAGTCAGGCCCAGAGGCGTGTAAGCTGTGTGTAGAGTTAGAATCCATTGAACATATCTTGTTTAGATGCCATATTGCTAACTTTTTGTGGATCCTTATAAAGGAAGCGCTGGGATGGTGGGTGACCCCATCCTCCTGCTCACACCTAGAAGAGCTAATTACTAAGAACATGCAAGGGGTGTCGATTTCCAATATCATCTATCATTGTGCAGGGACAATGTGGGCTCTTTGGAAGACTAGGAATGACCTAGTTTTTAACCAGAAAAAAAAGATTGTTGCGACGCCGGAGGTGGTGGCCTACAATCTTGTACTCCTAAACTTCTACTCCTGTGTTTGCTCTGATGTCTCTGCGGGTTGAGTTAGTGGCAGTTGTCTTTCTTTTGGGGCTGGTGGTTCAGAGCTAGTGGTATTAGAGGTTTTTTTTGCTTAAGTGTTGGGATGAGAAATTCCCTATAAAATGTTGCTGGCATCTGGCAACCCCAGCGGCCTGGGGCCATTGTATTCTGCTTGCTAAATTTTCAATAAAGCTGGGCGTACTGCCTTTGGTCTAAAAAAAATTGCCTGCTACTGCTAGGTTTTTTCTGACCAAAAAGGCAGGTGGTCTCTGCTTTCTCATTTCAGAAGGAAATAAAAAGGTTGTCGGCATGAAATAATGAAATGAATTGCCACTGATGTAATGATCTAGTTGCGACAATAAATCTAAAGCCATTGCTACTATGTATGTGAGTGTGTGTGTTGAGCTCTAAAAAAACAAAACGAAAATTCTACTATGTGTATGGACACAGTTGCAACAGTATTAAAAAATACAGAAATATTCAGTCAAAGCTAAGATGCAGGTATATCAAGTGTTTAATCGATATTGCAAAACCAAAAAAAAAAACTCACTAGTGATAGTAAGCTAGCAACACATGCCATTGTATAACTCCAATTACTACTCCAGGTATTAGCACAGTTGCAACATATATTGGTTTGGCACCAGCATATATTGGTTTGGCACTAGTGAGCAAAAAAAAAGCTCTGAGATTGGAAATGAATTATATATGAAACAAATTGCAAACATTGTATGAAGCCAATTACTACTCTGTATATAGCACAATTAAAACATAATAATCCCCAAATCTTATCAGGTGCAATTGAAAAATAGAAAAACAAAATCATTACGGATAAGCCATAAACTCCAAGCTAAACAGCCGAATAGAAAAATTAAGCACTGAGTATGTCTATTCGACCCCTCTCTAGTGAAATGCAAGAAATCATCTACACATGTTGGATAAGTAGGCCACTCAAGCACATCTTTACACACACACCAACTGAATTCTGCTACTGCACAGCAAAATAGAATATGATCTGTAGACTCGACTTGACCACCAATTTGCACTCTATCGCCCCGGCCAATTGCAACACAACCTTACAGCAAATTACTAATAATGGGGTGTGTTTTTGCTAGAATTCTGGTAAAATGAAATGAATTGTCGTCTAGCTACAAACAATTAATCTACACCAATTACTACTATGTATATAGACACAGTTGCACCAATTACCCCTGAAGCGCTCTTGACTCGCTGCACTGCATCTCGCCGAAGGCACCACCAGTGCCCCTTGAAGTGCCGGGGAAAGAGGGAAAATGGATCGAGGGGACTGGGGCACCGAGTTGTAAAGGGTGGGTGGGTCTGTCGGTCGGTCGGTTCACTCGGTTGGGTTAATTAGTTGGAGGGATGAGGCTCTATTTGGCGAGCTGGTTGGTCGCACCAGCGTGTCGGTTCGGTTGGGAGAATGCACCCAGGTGTAATATAGATATATGAACACCAAAACCCATGGACGTTCAGCTACGTGGGACATCTGGTGCCCATTCGATGCCACTCATGTTCAACAGAACGGATGCATGACTATACAGCCCATAAAGAAGGAAAAAATAAGGTAGAAAACAACAATTACAACATGATGTAGTGCACAGTTGCAACACAACCTTAAAACAAATTACTACTACTTTGGCGGTTAAGTTCCAGACGAGAACGGGTGTGCATTTTTGCTAAAATTCTAGTATAAAAATGTTACGAATTACCACTGATTCAATGGTCTAGTTGCAACACATGACTATATGAGTGTCAGAGTGTGTGGGTTGAGCTCAGAAAAAAAAGTAAAATAAATTGTCATGATGCAATGGCCCAGTTGCAAACAACAAATCTAAACCAATCATTACTAAGTATAGCTACACAGTTCCACCACACATGAATGTGTGAGTTGAGCTCTATTAAAAAAAAAGTCAAAGTGAACCTAATTGCCAATGGTGCCATGGGCTAGTTGCAACAAAACTACTAAAATAATTACTGTTATGTATATGGCACAATTGCAACATATATGAATGTCTGAGTTGAGCTTCGATAAAAAACAAGTTAAATTAACTCAAATTACAACTGATGCCACAGGCCGGTTGCAACAGGAAAACTAAACCAATTAGCCTATCTTTTTTTTTACAGAAAACTCATCAATAAAACATTTCAGTAGTTTGCCAAAAAGCATTGTTTACCATAGCAATCCTTTATTCTCAATAATCCACAGTTTTTTTAAGCTGTTGCATGCACTCCAATAATATCCCAGTAGTGCAGTACCCGAAACACTAAGCTTACTTTTCCTGATTTTTTCATTCTCCACAGTTTTGAGTTCAACAATAGTATTTCAGTGTTCAAAAAAGCAAACAAGTGTCATCAATAATCAAATGACTTAGTTCAGTATTTTTTTTTCAAAGCAAACAGTAGGCTAGCTGGTTGGCAGCTAACAACATGCTGTTCTAACTATGCATGCCAAAAGTATGTTATTAGTAATCCAGGACCCAAAGGATCTTAAAATAGCAAGCTGCAGCAGCTAATTAAATAATTGTGCCACGGGGGGAAATAGTCTCTGCAGCAATTTGTTAATTGGGGACATTATGAGAAAATCATAGTTTACCTTCAGTATTTCATCATTATCATAGTTAGTACAGTAATCATTTCCTGACATTCACAATCCATTTAATTCTGAGCTCATTGAGCTACTCCACACATACGCACACCCCCAAACTGCAACTACAGTTCCCCCGGACTAAATCATGCACACAACTGCTAAGATGCATCGAAATTTGTTGCATGCAGAGATGGTAATTACGTGATGAGAGAACCAATTACTGCAGACGAATCACTAGAGGAATTTTTTAGATGCAAATTGTTACCTGCTACTGCTAGAACGAGATCGATTCCGGCCAGCTCCTGATCCGCATGCCACCGCTTCATACCAACACGCGAGGCTCCTGCTCGCCACTGAAGGCCGCCCTCCATGCCGCCGTTGCAACTCACCGCGCCACTGCCGATTCTCGCGCCCATTCTGCTGATGCTCCCCACAAGGCTGGTACTCCCGCACCTGGCTCGCCGCGCCGCCGAAGGACGCCCTCCACACCAGCTCGCCGCGCGCCGCCGAAGACTCGCGTTGCTCTGCGCCACACCAGTGCTCCTTAGGGGATGTCCGCCCGAGTGCCGCGGCCGCGCATCGCAGCTCCCAACGGGCCGAGCTCACCCCCGACCTGGCGCCGCTGCTCTCCACGGGCCGAGCTCACCCCTGATGGCTCGAGTGCCGCCGCACCCCATCACTCCTGCAACCGTAGCTCGCCGCGCCCCACCCTCTCACGTGCTGAGATCTGGATCGGAATAGTCGTAGAAGAAAAAAGACAGAGGGAACACTAAGTGAAAAACTCACTTTGGTAACGAGCATAGATTGCCTTTAGTAACGGGCAAAGCGCCCGTTACCGATCAAGTGTTACAAATGAGCCAAGAAAGGTAATGGGCAGATGCCCGTTACTGATAACACATATTCGTAACGGGCATCAAACAACGACCGTTACCACAACTAGCCACCGGTCACGTGAAATGGCTGTTTCTCTGGGCCCACAGGGAACTTTGGTAACGGGCACCAAAACATAGCCTGTTACAGTAGCTCAACATCAGAGACGCGTGTTGTGTACCTGCGTCTCCTCTATCTAGACGAAATGAGACGCGTCTATTTCATGCGCGTCTCAGCACATCTAGGATTCGTAACGGGCATCAAACAACAACCGTTACCACAACTAGTCACCGGTCACGTGAAATGGCTGTTTCTCTGGGCCCACAGGGAATTTTGGTAACGGGCACGAAAACAGAGCCCGTTACTGTGAACTCAACATCGGAGACGCGTGCTGTGAACCTGCATCTCCTCTGTCTCGACGAAATGAGACGCATCTATTTCCACACGCGTCTGCTGTCTCTCGACTAAAGGAGACGCGTGCTGTCAACCCGCGTCTCCTCTATCTCGACGAACGGGCCAGGTCCTGGGGCCCACCGGTCAGTACTGGTAACGGGTTTTTACACTGCCCGTTACATTGTTGGCATGTTTGTAACGGGCGTTCCGAATGAAGCCCGTTACTCACTGATCAGTGTTTGTAACGAGCTTTAATTAACGCCCATTACAGATATGTAGGCCACCCCTATAGTAACCTGTCTGCTTGCCGGCTGCATCCTGGAACCAGCCAAGATTTGGCAGCCATCAGGGGCTGCATCCTGCCATCCTGGAACCAGCTAGGATATGGCAGCCACCACAGCAAGGAGACATCACAAACACATTCTCACATCACAGATATAGACAAACAAGATCACATTTATAGACAAGCAAGATCACATTTATAGACAAGCTAGCAAGATCACATCAAGTTTCAAGTTACTCTCATCAGGGCTTGTTTGGATGGAGTCATGAGAAAACTACCTGAACCAGGCAGCATCTGACCCCAACCAAGCAAGCCAAGCAGGTTTCTCAGGCAACAACACCTGACTAAAGAAGACTGAATGAGTTTCAAGTTTCTAACTACAATGAACTCACAGTGCACCATTATAGAAGTTGCCCTTTCGATCGATGGTCTCCTTAAGAATGTACTCGCACAGCATCTCCCGGACACGCTTTAGATCTTCTGTGGAAACATCTGCAGCAGCTTTGAAATCCTGCAAAATACAATCATTTATGAGAATACAAGTAGAAATCAGTTTCTAAAATCAGATGGAGAATATGAGCAGAGACAAGGTTGAGCATTATTATCTACTTACACCAGCCTTTTTGATGTCAGGTATGTCATCGAGTAGTCTTAACATATGGAATGCCACATGGAATCCACACAAAGAGGACCGCCATGGCTGCTGAGCACACTGCATCGAGGTACCAAAATGACAAGTTAATGCAGTACCAAATAGGTAAGAAGGGACCATAAAAAAACCTCGGTCTTACATCGAGATTTGTTTTGTGCTTGAGTGTGGCTTTTGGCTTTTTTTTCTTTCCTTTCGTCACTCCGTCCTGTGCATGATCAGCAAAGGCCCTGCATGATCAGCAATACCGATTAGAAACACTAAGAGATTGATTTTTTGTGAACAAAACCTACAAGATATTGTACCAAAGGCCCTGCATGGTCAGCAATACCTATTAGAAACACTAAGATATTGAATTTTTGTGAACAAAACCTACAAGATACTGACCAGTCCACAACAGATTTGAGGTCTGAGAAGTTTAGCGGGGGATGTTGTTTAGCAGAATCTAGATACCAAACCTCTTTGAACTTCATATAGATGATCATTGTTACCCAGTGGCTAGTGTAGTAGGCACCCACCACGTAGTCGTTGTTCATTGTATTTCCGATTGCTTTGGTAACAAGGCCAGAATGCTGAGAAATATTTGTGGAAGTAATAAAATCTGGATCTAAAAACCCAACACTGATATGCATCTCCGCTGCCTTGTCCATCATTTTCCTACAAAAAATCAAATTGTTAGCATGCATGAACTTTGTGGTCAAAATTAAAGAAATATCTTTTTAGGTTTTAAGGGACTTACAATGTCCACAACCTCAAGAAGGTAACATCCAAAGAAGCCAGGGTTATAAGGTTATACACGCTACTGAATGCAATGTTTAACATTAAAGCACCACCACCACCTTTAAAGTAGTGTTGATCCACCTTTGCTGGAAAGGCAAGTTTATCCTTACTGTGTTCCATGACGTAAGCATGCAACCTGGCACAATTTGGTCCAGCAGCCTCTAAGTTTGCTTCTGACAACATAGGTGCACCAGGCTTGTATTTTCGTCGTTCCTATTCTGTCCCAATAATACAGTTAAGAATCTCATCTTTAGACAGAGGTTTCCTGGCCTGGTTCCCCTTCTACAGTGGAGACTGCCTGGGCTCCTCCTCCTGTTGCAGAGGATGCTGTACATGTTGCATCTGCTGCTTAGGGGGAGATTGCCTGCGCTCCTCCTACTGCTGCTGGAGAGGCTGCTGTTTCATCTGTTGCTTATCCTCATGTTGCAGCTGCTGCTTAGGCGGAGTTTGCCTGGGCTCCTCCGGATGTTATCGACGCTCCTGCAGCTTAGTTTTGCTGATCTGCTGCTGCTACTGCTGTTGAGCCTTCTCTTGCTGACACTGAGCTGCAGTACCTCCATCTGATGCTGTACCCCTACTACATGTTGCGGCTTCAGGGTTGAGATGTCTCGTCATGGGTGGTATAAGGATCTTGTCCTTTGGCCATTGGATCCTTTGAACGAGAGCCTCAGCTAGGGTTGCTATGTCACCCCCATCAATTGGTACAGGTAGAGGGTAGTGACCCGCATTGGCCCACACATAAGTAGGTTGCACCACAACATACCTATCCTGCACCGGTACTGAATGGCAAGCCTTTTGAAATGGAAAGACTTTCGCTAGTGCAAGCTCCACATTAATCCCGGTGCCATCCAAAAGGCTACACGCAGTTGGCTTTGTCAGCTTATCTATTGTGTCCAGCATAGGTGATCGACTATCACTGTGCACTTGATTCGCTTCGTCCTCGTTGGCATTCCAATGGCCTTGCTCTCTGCCACACGCATCTTCCTCGCTGTCATGCGCATGTTCTTCCTCGCGGTCATGCGCGTGTTCTTCCTCGCGGTCATGCACATCTTCTTCCTCGCTGCCATGCACGTCTTCTTCCTCGCTGCTACTGACAGGAGCTGGTAATTGGGAAGGAAGAAGTACATTTTTCGGTATTTCGATGCCTGATAGTCTTATAGCATGGACGACTGTTTTAAATGTTATGTCCATCATATCATCAGACCTCTTGTTCCTCCTCTTCTTTCTGTACATTCCAGCAAACTCTTCACCAAACCCTTTACCCCAGCCAAGTGAACTAGACATGCCTCAGACCCGACCTCGATGCTCTGAAGTCTCAAGTGCTGCGGTGAGGATATCATCCTCCCTAACCCTAGAGAAAGAACCATCGCTACCCTGAGCTGCAAGTGTTTTCACCCTATCTGCTACCCCTACCACCGCAGGGTTACTGAATGTTATGCCTCTGCTTCCTTCACTAGTATTCTTCCTCTTCTTCCCTACCCTTGCCCGCAGATAAGGTCACGAACGTCCAGGAAATTAGTCCCAAGGGCTCTGTTTTCCTTCTGCAGCTAGCTTTGCATCCTCCTCCTCCCACTCTTTCCGTTTACCACGATAACCTTTTCTGCCCGTCTTGTGTGGCTTATTATGCAATGCTCTCTTTTGTTTCATCTCCTGGCTCAATTGCTGAAATGAAGGAGAATTGGTTTCCTGCACAAACATGTCCCAGTCTTGTTGCTGCACAAACGTTTTCTCTGACAGACAAAATAGCTGATATTACACTAGAAATCATTACAAGTCGTAAATAAAATCAGCATAGACATACACAGTTCATATTTTACTTAATTAGCATACAGGGATAGGTGCTAACCATTTTGACAGGGACACAACAATATGCTTATATATCAAAGCGGAGAATAAATTCCTTCAACTGCTTCCTTGTCCAACTTCAGCAGCGATGGATTGTGTGTTCCATGTGTACATGCAACAAGAGGATAAAGCAATCATGACATTATATATGACAGTAGTGAAACAACACATCATGACACCAACAATAACAATATATATGACAGTAGTGAAACAATTAACACTCACAATAAAGCATAGGACAGTCTAGTTATCACTACATTATAAATCACTGCGATGCAATTCCCACTGACATTATGTGGCTATCAGAATTAAAGTATGCTAACAGGTCCAAAGCATAACTGTCGATCTGGTACATTCAAAGCATAGCAGAATTAAAGTATGCTAACATCCTCAATGCTTTTCATGAATTTACAGTGCAAAAATTGTAGCACCAGGAACTTGAAAATAAATTTCAACAGTTCATATAACTTCATCTGTTTGCAACAATTTATTCAAACAGACTTGGAGCAACAAAATCCATCCATCAAATCCACAGTCAATCAACTAAAAATGAACTATTAAGGCATGTCTCCCTAATCCACCTTGACATGAATATATAGCAGATTGGGTGGACTACATTATAAACCACTGCGATGCAATTTCCACTGACATTATGTGGCCATCAGAATTAAAGTATGCTAACAGGTCCAAAGCATAACTGTCGATCTGGTACATTCAAAGCATAGCAGAATTAAAGTATGCTAACAGGTCCAAAGCATAACTGTCGATCTGGTACATTCAAAGCATAGCAGAATTAAAGTATGCTAACATCCTCAATGCTTTTCATGAATTTATAGTGCAAAAATTGTAGCACCAGGAACATGAAAATGAATTTCAATAGTTCATATAACTTCATCTGTTTGCAACAATTTATTCAAACAGATTTGGAGCAACAAAATCCATCCATCAAATCCACAGTCAATCAATTAAAAATGAACTATTAAGGCATGTCTCCCTAATCCGAGATTGTTTTGTCCCCGTCGACTTCGTGGTACTCGACATGAACATCAATAAAGAAACGCTGCTCATACTAGGGCGACCGTTCTTGAGTACTGCTGAAGCACATATTGATGTTGGAGCGGGTTTAATCATACTCCACATTAATGGCAAAGAGGAAAGGTTCGAATTCCGTCCCAAAAAGGAACAGATACTCAATGATCAAAAACTTGCAAAAGCCCAAGGGTCGTAAGAAGCCCTCCGTTAGGAGAGATCTGGTAAGACATCCTTCACTTTCCAACTCAATAAGTTTCTGACAAAAGAAGAGGCAAGCCACCCTTGCTCCTAGCTCTCTGTGCCTTCTGCTCAATCCGTTCGAGACAATCTCTCCCGAGAACGCTGTCCTTCACGCCATCGAATAGGCACAGCAGCAACAGTTGGAGGAGCAGAGGGCTTACTATCGGTGGATGGGATATCCCCCTCCAAAGTAGTGAGCCTGAAGCTAGCTTGGGGGAGGACCCCCACTCTAAGGTAACTTGTATCTTCATTTGTTTTCAGAACCCCGTATGCTAAAAACACATAAAAATCTACAAAATTAAAAATACCAAAAATATTTATATGCTTTCCTAAATTAGTTTGCTTTCATATGTGTTGGGTATTTTAGCGACACACGAAATAAATTCGCAAGCGCACGGATACCGTTGTAGCTTTCACCTCAAAGTATTCCAAGGGTATCGAATCCAAGGGAACGTGTGTGCACTAACTTCGTACAGTCGGTCCAAGGACACACCCAGGCAAGAGGTAAGGATAAAGAGGATTCCTAAAGATAGCACTATAGATGAGAATAAAGGTCAATCTCTAGATAGAACTTGGCTTAGGGTACCGATAGCCCTGACTTAACAGGCGACTCTGGTACGCGGATCTATGTGGAACGGAGCTCTGACTATATCCAGCCGTGGAGGATCAACAAGGGCCAGAAGGGCTGTCACCACCTCCTGGACTGCCTCTACCTAACCTTGGGATAAGCCGAACGAATGATAACAGGTAGCGTGTCACAACGTCCACGCTGTGGTTACTGCCGTAGCCAACGGACTATGGCACTCCGTACTAATAGAACTACGACCACAGAAGAGAACTGATCTCACTCACTATAGCTTATACTAAAGGCATACGAGAGAGCACTCGATCCCGTACTATGCTTCCAACGTATACGAACGACTTGCAGCAGATGAACGCATAAACCCAGGATCTACGCACTAGCAGAGGAAAAAGGCTACTCATGCAACCTAGCATAAACTATTAGAAAGGAATCACGAACACACTTTATTCTAATCAGAGCATGCAAGCATATCCACTTTATTCTAAATGACGAACATGCATACAAACGAATATGAGCACTTATGAACCTATGCTACAAGATCGAAAGGTTGTGTTCGCAAAGAACACAAGCCTCTAAATCAAGAACAAGCGAAGAACACAAGAACATATAACCTATGCATGAATGCTACTTTAGTCTAAATAGAAACTGCAGAAATACTTACTTTACTCTAATTGAAGAACAAGCATCTATAGAGATACAACTCTCTCTCTCACTCTCCTATTCTCTAATCTACCAAGGAGAGGCCTCTCCTTTCAAGGGAAGCTCTCATCCTTGGGTGAGATGGTGTGTCCCTATTCTTACCCCCCTCACTTCTATTTATAGGGGCTGGGCAACTTCGTGAGGACACCCCAAGCACCCCAGCAATGCCCTGAGGATCCAATGGGGAGACGACACGTGGAAAATGGGGGCGAACCGCCTTAAGGTGGGGTCAGCCGATCTCGGGTCGGCTCCGTTTGCGCCGCCTTTCGTCTGGGTGACTGTTAGGTGGGTCCCAAGGTGGGTATAGGGGTGTTTGCAGTGTTTTTAGCCTGTTTCCGTGGGGAAGTGGGGCCTTGGATCCGTGTACTGGCTCCTGATTGGTCGAAGGTGTGTTTCCTTGGATCGATGAGGTGTCATAGACACGTGGACTCCTGTGTGGCAGCACGTCACCATGTGGCCTGGTATGGGTCCCACCGAGCCCACATGATATCTTGTGCATATCATCCGAACTCCAAAGTAGGCAAATGATATATCCATTTCGATCATCTCGACGAGCCGGTCGCAGTGGTGCAATCCAATTTGGCATTTGAGATTGGTTATGATGATGCCATATTCATGCCATTGGTTTGCTTGCTCTCAACTCTATCATTTCATGTGCATTTTAATGTGTCCTGCAACAAAAGATTGAAACAACAACACTTGTGGAATTTGTCAGTATAAACCCCTCTCCTAGTGTTGATGCTCACTTTTTATTTATTTTATGCAGGAGTTGATGGTATAAAAGTGGTACTTAACAGCCGTCAATAACACCCCCACACTTGACCTTTGCTCGTTCCGAGTGAAGGGAGAACAAATCAAGTGGGACATTATATCCAGAGGTATGAAGCAAGCATAAGAGATATTCCAAACCATACCTTGTACCTATGTACTCTGTGGAATGGCTATCATGCTATCTTGGGTAGTTGAGGAATGGAACGGTAGTGAATCAAATCACTTTTGCTCATCATGTCAAGTAACTCGGGGTTTTGCAATAAGTTTTCGAAAGAAACCTTCGCTTAGCTTCCTCATTTGATTCTCTCAGATCACTCAATGTGTATATGTCCTCACCAAGGCATTAGATTTGCCTTTTTTTCATCCTATTTCTAATGATGGCTATATGTGGAGCTCAGGGTAGGATATAAGATAAAGCATACTTGCATCACATATATTGCAAAGTCAAAAACCGGATCCAAGGAGAAAAACAATACATACAATCAGATCAAGATGTGCACGTGTATGGATGTGATGGTTATAGTAAGGTGGATACTAGGCCCGGTATGGGTGCTAGATATTACCATATATATGATAAATGTTGTGGTGATGGTAAGGTGGACACTAGGTCCGGAGCGAGTGCTAGTTATTACCATCTAATTTATTGGAACTCCTTTTTGTATGATCACATCTCTCTCCTTTTTCTTCTTTCTTTTGGACATGGGCTATCTTTTTTTCTGCATGCTTTGAGCATGTTTTTTTCACTCATGCTTTGAGCATGGTGTATTTTTTCTTTCTCTGTTTTTTTTGCATTGCCCATGTCTCTTTTTCAATAATACTTTTGGAAAGAGAGGTCACACCACACATGGAGCTTTGTTTTTATGGAATGGATGGATGATACAATGCTAACTTCCAGTGTAGAAGCATAGCAAGGGGAAATGGAGTGCACATGAATCTTGATCATGAAAGCATGAAAAGAATTATCACAAGGGTCATGACAATTTGGCAAAGCTCAATACAATAACAAGCAGCATATGAGTATAATGTTTTTAACTAAAAACATCATATGGCTTTGGTAGGACTTTGGCATATCAAAGAGGAGCTTTGCAAAGGGTTTTCAATTTTTCAAATAAAATTCCCAAGCACTCAAACATTGAGAGAGAAGATCATATCATCAAACCATATCTCAAACATCAACTACTTAGATGAGCAAGAGTTCCCTAATGATATTTGTTCGCAAGCATCAAGATGATAAGTATGGAATAAAACATATGCAAGCCAACCATAGGAAACATGTAAAGTAGGTAGAGCAAGATTCCATGAGTTGACTTAGAAGATAAGGATTGAAACTCATTCAAACTCATGAATCAAAGAGAGTGAGATAAAGGGTGCACATACCATCGCTCTTGAAGAATATGAGAAACAAGGAGAACCAGCAGTGGTTTGACTGACCCATGGGGCAGCCGTCTCACTCTAGTTTACCTTGTCCATTTTCATGAAAGTGCAGTGAGGTTGTGCAACACCTGTGTGGGAGATCTCAAGTGTGTATGTCGATGATAAGCTTGGGAGATCTCCCCCACACTCTTCATGTACCTGGTGCTGTCTTCAAACAAAATGGGAAAAAAACAAGAGAGGGACTCTACTGGCTCGAGAACCAGGGAGCCTTTATTCAAATTCAAATATAAATTCACCATGAGACCTAGCTCAAACAAGGCCGATCTGCCTTGGCTTACCTTCCCTTTTGAATCAAGCTCGATGACTTACCCCATTTGTTTTGAAAAATTCCTGCAAGGGTTAGTCCGCATATACAACCGATATCCATGAAAGCGTATACTACAAGGTTCATCAGCCAAACTCGACACCATGTCTTCTTTGATTGAAGGAGATAGTATTAACCTAAGCACCATGCTTAATTTAAAACAACCTATGAATGCACGTAGCTAAACATGCACTCAAACCATAGCATTACCAACATAGATAAAGAAAGCATGAAAGCAAGATCAAGCTATTTTCAAAGTAACATAAACATGAGCAAATGAAGGTGAACATCGGGCAACCTCCTGGAAGGGCTTTGTTTAAAGTCAAAAGCAGGACGTACATAACTGGGCAAGAGGCAAGAAGCAACATCATCTCCAAACCAGGATAAGATCTGGTATGAGAGGAACTTTACTCGGGATGCTCACATACCTCCCCCACACTTGAAGTTTGCATTGTTGGGCAACAAAACTCAAGTGTGTGGAGATCAAGCTCCTCTTTGTAAGTATTCCCTCAGCAAAAACTTACCAAAGTGTTGTAGTTGATGTAGCTCACATGTTCTTAGGAATCACCTATCCACCGTACTTCTCAATCTCCACCTGAAAGGTTAGTGACCAAAAATACCCGAAGGACAACCTTATCCTAAAAACATGCTCTTGCTTTTTATTTGAAAAGGGAAATAAAATCTAATCTAATCCAGGATATCTCCTGGTAATGCTTTGTTTATTACGGTCATAAGCTTGACCATGGGAACTTCATCTTGCAACTCTCATTGGTGGTGTCATTCCCTTCTCACCACCAATCTTGGATGTATCAGTGAAGCTTTAGCTGCAGGGTTAGTGACACAGTGCGCACACGAAATGTGATATGCTTATGGTAAACATATGCATCTACAACCAATCTTCTAAATGTTGAGCAAAACAGGACCAAAAGGCGGTTGTAGTCCTCGTGCGTGCTTAGTGCACTAAGCATAGCTGACTCTAGACAGGCATGATGCAAGCATGGTTCATGTGGTGTATCAAGAATGAAGCAACCATGCTCATAATTGGAATCCTTTCCTTTGGACTCCAGAGTCAGTGCCTCATAGATTTCCATGGCCCATGATTTCTCCATCTCAAGAGATGCATCATGGAAGCTCGATGTTGATTCTCGATCAGGGTCGAGAGAAACATCATACTGGCCAGTGGGAGGAGGCTCAAACTCGATCGAGGATGATGATGATCGTTCACCTTCGCAAAGGTGAGGAGGATCTTCCGAATCGTACTCCTGAGTGGTAGAAAATTCTACAACCTCAACGAGAACGGGCTCAGATGATGCGAGTGGAGATACATGCATCATCTCCTCGAATGGGATTTGCTTAGGAAGAGGCTTCACCATAGAACTTTCTGAGAACAAGGGAGTGGTTGCAGAAGCGGCTTCCCTAAGCTTTTCATCCAGGCTCCCTCGGGATGCATCGAGAAGTTTTTCTACAGGGGAGCCTAGGAGGAGATCAAGATCGAGGACATCAAAGATGTGAAAGTCTAGATTAACCTTGATCTTGTCTACTAGGAGTGGCCCGACACATGCAACCCGCCGACACTCAAGAATATGTCCGGAGGGACAACTCTTGAGGAGCTTGTCGGATGGTCTTAGTGTAACTTTGCCCAACAATGTATACGCTATGTGCCACGACAAGAACACCAAAACTCGAAATGATGCAGATGGTAATAAGGGTTCTTGCGTGGTAAACCAGAGAAGGTAGGGTGCCGAACCAAGTCGATAAAGTCAGGAAGGAACTCTAAGCCAGATATAAGGATAAGGCACACAGAAGGTGGTGGCTCTGGAGGTTCATCCCTGGAGGCTGAGAAGCTTTTACAGGAGGGCATCTCGATGGGTAGCGGGGGTAGAGGTAGAAGTAAAGAAAACGAAAAAAATATCTTGAAGGGTAACGGGGGTAAAGGTAGAAGAAAACAAAAAAAGATAAATACGAGGACCACTAGGTTCGAAGATAGATACAGCAACCGTTCCCCGGTAACGGCGCCAGAAATGCTTGTTGACACTTGCTAGCGTTGTCACCAGGTTTGTATCCCCGGCAACGGCACTAGAAATGCTTGTTGGTATTTCTTAAGTCACTGCTAATGGCGCCTTGCTAGCGTGAGCGTAAGATCCACCTGGGTACACCTATGAGTACGAACGAGTCCGCAAGCGCACGGATATACCACTGTAGCACTTCACCTAAGGAGTATTCCAAAGGTTATCGAATCCAAGGAACGGTGAGTGCTACCTCCTAGCCTAGCTATGGTCCAAGGACACCACTCTATAGGATGAGATGGGAGATGGAAAGGATCCGGTCGATAGCGTACAGAGTCAAGAACGGTCTCTCAAGTAGAAACTCTCGTTTCCGGCACCAGTTCCCTACTGGATATGACAGGTCGGTTCTGGCCGAAAACTACGCCGTATCCGAACGTGGGGGAGTACAAAGGGTCCAACAGTTGTCACTACCGTGGCCTACCCCTAACTAACCGTGGGATATGGGACAAACGAAGGATAACCCACAGTCTTGACACCACATCTACACCTCTGATCACTACTATAGCACGGCTATGTCTGTGCGCCCATTAGCAACATTATAGCACTCCGTGTAAATACGAAGCGACGAACCCACGAGGGAGAGACTAGAACTCACTCAGGTATTAACTATCTCATGCAAGGGATCACGGAAGGACATTGATCTAATTAGAGCATACGGAATACCCACTTTATTCTAGTTAGACTAGCAGGCATACAAACAGAATTAGTAACTTATGAACTACACTAGAAGATCAGAGGGTTGGGTTCATGAAGAACACAAGCCTCTAAATCAAGAATAGATGAAGAACAGAAGAACTTTTCAACAATGTAGAAAGCCACTTTAGTCTAAATAGAAAATGTCGAAATACTCACTTTAGTCTAAATGAAAAACAAAGGCACCCGTAGAGGTTCGTTCTTGGGGAAAGATGCCAACACACCATGGCATGTCCCCAAGTCACTCCCTCACCTTCATCACCCTCTACCTAGCACCTACTCACACCTACACATGGAGAGGAGAGACTCCTCTGCAAGAGAGAAAATGAGAGAAGGAGGAGGAATGGGATGTGTCTCTATTCTAGCCCCCTCCACCTCTATTTATAGTGCCAAGACAAGTCCCTAGGCTGCCTTGGGCACCACCAAGGCACCAATGAGGTGGTGACACGTGGTGCAGAGGAGTGGGGGCCAAGTTGGTGAATCTTCCATGAGAAGGAGCTGCAGGATTTCGAAGGGATATTCGGGCTGGCACTTGGCACCACCTCTGGTTCGTCACGACAAGCCGACACGTGGAAGGGCGGCACGAGGGGCCTCAAGGTGGGGTCGACCGACTTGGGGTGTCAGCCGATCCCGGGGTGGCCACGATCGCGCCGGTTTTCGTCTAGGTGACTGCTAGGTGGGTCCCAAGGTGGGTATGGGGTGTTCACGGTGTTTCTAGCTAGTTATCTCGTGTTTGTGGGCCCTTGGATCCGCGTGC
This sequence comes from Cenchrus fungigraminus, assembly GCA_036936925.1. Lineage (NCBI taxonomy): Eukaryota > Viridiplantae > Streptophyta > Magnoliopsida > Poales > Poaceae > Cenchrus > Cenchrus fungigraminus. The sequence continues at coordinate 89,418,721 of CM072774.1, read as the reverse complement.
TTGCTCCTGATTGGTCAAGAGTGTGCTTCTTTGGATCGATGAGGTGTCATGGTCACGTGGACTCCTACATGGCAGCAGGTCGCCACGTGGCTTGGTGTGGGTCCCACCGGGCCCACATGATATCTTGTGCATATCTCTTTCATTCGAACTCCAAAGTAGGAAAATGATATATCCATTTCGATCGTCTCGACGAGCTCGTCGCAATGGTGGAGTCTAATCTGGCATTTGACACTATTTCCAATGGTGCCCTATATAAGTCTTTGGTTCTCTTACTCTGTGAATACATCGTTTAGCGTGTAATTCGGTACATCCTGCAACAAAGGCTAGAAACACCAACACTAGTAGAGATTGTCAGTATAAACCCCTATTCTAGTGTTGATGATCAATTTTCATTTATTTTCTACAGGAGTTGACGGTGTAAAAGCAGTACTTAACAGCCGTCAACAGTAGGCCGCGGTAGTGACAGCCGTTGGACCCTTTGTACTCCTCCATGTTCGGGTGCGCTGTAGGAGTCTAAAATCTAAGAACCGACGACGTACGGAAGCGACACGGGCAGTTAGCTCCCCGTTTGTGCCTGGGTGGTGAGCTGATATTTATACAATGCTTATGTGACTGACTGGTATCTACTGACTTTATATGTTTAGTACCTTAGAACCTACAGCTAACTCGTATGTTGCCTCCTAAGCCGTAGTGTACCATAGAGAGAACGAGTTCTAGTGTGTTCACACTAACCTATCCTTATCATATATTACCCCTGTGTTTGGGACCTAACTTATTCCCGTCATTGATCTATACTCATTGCAACAGTGTTGCACATGTTAATCCGACCATGCCTTCCTTGGATTCGATACCCTTTGGAATACTCCTTTGGGTAAATGCTACAATGGTATATCTGTGCGCTTGCAGATTCTTTGTAAATGTTAGGATTACCATCGGAACATTTCTGGCATCGTTGCTAGGAACTCACGAACTTAGCAAAGATGTTAAGGAATACCGATAAACATTTCTAACGCCGTTGCTGGGGTTACAAACCTAGTGATGATGTTAAGAAATGTCAACAAGCATTTCTGGTGCTGTTGCCGGGGATACGAACCTAGTGATGACGTTAAGAAATGTCAACAAGTACACGGATGCTTCAAAAAAATTCATTGCAACTTTTTGCACTTTCTAAACTAAAGCCAATAAATCAACTTGTAACAACAATGTGCTTCAACCGAAATCCCCAATTCCAAATATCACTTCCCTCTAACGAAAGAGGAAAGCAGAGGCACAAAACAGGGTACTGACCTGACCGTAGCTCACTCTCCTCCCTTCGATGCGAGGATCCGCCATTCCCGCCGCGGGTTGTAGATCTGCGCACCAACGCCTCTAAGCTAGATATTTGCCACAACGACCCATAGGAGCGTGCTGGCAAGTCCCTTGCAGGGTACGCGGTTGATATAGCTGTTGGCCGCACTTGGTAAACTAGAACTACTTAGTTTGGAAATACACAAATTTCATTATGTCTCCGTGGTTCTGTGTACCCTTTTTAGGATCAAACGTCGCGGGTTCGGCCCCTGCTATTGACATTGTATCCTTTTAATTTTCCTCCATTTTTTATCAGACTAACTTATGGGACCTTATTAAGTTTTATGACGAGTTGGAACCACAGTAGGAAAGAAGCAGTTTCGCGATCATTCCTCATGAAGGTCCTTCCAGCAAAACATCAACAGACCGGAACTTTGCCGTCCACCGAGCACCAAACATCATATTATGATCAGGTAGCATCAAGTTTCTCAACTCATGACCACAAAGTTCACAACAGTAAGAAGCAAACATCATAGGATGATCATCATTACAATTTTCACAATAATCATAACCACCCATTTGTAACCAGAATGATAATAACTAATCATCAATTTCCATCTGTAGACATTGATTCTCCTTCCATAGCTCCATCCTGCAGCTGTCCCTTCACCTTCTGTATCTCAGTGGCAGTAGCTTCAAGCTCCATGTAAACTTTTGAGGATCCGTCCCATGGTTGATCCCTTTTCGCTTGCCTGACCTAAAGAAAACACAAGCAGTAACAAGTTTCATAACACTACGTGTCATGGCTGTTCAGCAATATGAAGTGCACAGGAGCAACAACCAGTAATTAAACACCAACAAGGAACAAGTTTCATAAGAATCAAGCACTACCTATTTTTTATCTTTCTCGCGTAGTATCCGTTGCTTCTCCTTCGTCTTGACAATACTCTGTTGTATCCATTGCTTGTGCTTCTCCATCTCGTTAATTACCTGATCAACCGATTGCTTATACACCCCATCGCAAGGATAACAAGTTCCAGCTTTCCCTTGTATTTGTTGGTCTCTTGCAATTGTTCATGTAACAATGTGAGACATGGGTACCCCTAGGTCCCCACCGACCAGGCTCACGGCCGTCCCCAACAAGTGGGTCCGGCCTACCAGAAGACCCGCCAACCTGATAGTGGGCCCAACCGACCTAGTTGGTGGCCCACACGACCTCCTGAAGACCTTCCAGAAGATTCCCCAGGCGACCTTATCCAGAACAACTTCAAGACTTGGCGTGCAAGACAAGACATCGGTGGATTCCGACCAAGCAGATCGACGGATATGGAAAGTGTTGTAATCAACTAGATTTAGGTCTCCTGGTCATAACCGACCAGGAGTCTGGGAACCGACCTTGTCCGCTGGCCAATATAAGGCGGGCAGGGCGACCCTTGTACAATCACGCAATCCTCAAGCAATCTACACCGACAACTGGACGTAGGGTTTTACTCTCCAGAGGCCTGAACTAGTATAAACTCGCCGTGTTCTCCGTGTTCCGTGTGCTCGTGCGCAACCTTCGAGTTCTTAGCCCTAGATTGCACCCCGCCGAACAAATAAACCACCGGGGTTAACCCCCCTGTGGGCTGTCTAGATCTAAACCTCTGACAGTTGGCGCGCCAGGTAGGGGGAATCCAGGGTTCTTCGTGCAACTCGATGGCTTCGTCAAGCGGCGTCATCTTCCCGGAGAGCATGGCGGACATCCTCGCCAACCCCATCGACATCTGCTTCGGCTCTATGCCAGCGGAATCCACCGTTCCAGCCGCATGCCTCGTCATTGAGAGCGCTGCGGTCACCACCAACCAGCAGGTCGGATCCGATCTGCTAGAGGAAACCCACCCACCCACTCCTCGCGACCTGATCGCGGGGCTCGATCGCGTCGAAGACATGCTCTCTGACACGATCAAGGTCTGCGAACGCGCCAAGCGCCCTCGTAGGACCTCCGCACCTTCACCTCGCTTGCCTCTTGGTCTGCTCATGTAGCGTCCCGCTACATGAAGAACAAGATCCAGATCGAATCTAGACCCAAGATCCCACATTGTGGAAACTGCAGAGGCCATCTCGACGACCCCTGCCCCATCCACGAGAACTCCAAACACACAGCTCGCCAGTGCCGTGTGCTCAAAAAGCTTCATCGATCCCTCGTCACAGCTCATCGCCGCCAGATCAACCGTGAGCCGTCTCCGGACCGCCTCGCGTTTCAGATCGCCCAGACGACCATCTCTCCCAACTATCCAGGGGAAGTGCTCGATATCTCAGAGTGAGAGGTCCTCATGGTCTCCGCCGACGTACCCCCCCAAGCTGGCGAGACGGATGAGCAGCGCATACAGCGCGAGAACGCTAATGCCGCACGAGCTATGCGTCGTCAGCAGGAAGTAGATGCAGCTGCCGCAGCCGCAGGTTAGCCTGCAGGCAACGTTGTAGCAGGTGCCGGCGACCAACCCGCAGGCAATGCCGTCAATGGGGGACCACCCCCCGCGGCACCGGCCGCCCCTCAGCAGTAGCAGAACCAAGATGAGCCTCGACGACACCACCTACGTGCCAGAGACCTCCTAAAGGATTTTGAGCAAGATGGCCACAAAGTCTATAACTCGCCTCAAGCTAACCTAGGCGCGGCTCTCGCCGAACTGGGACAACTTGAGGATACTCCTACGACACGATGTCTACATGCTCACATCCGCATCGCTACTGCCCAGGTCGAAGAAAGGGGACCGGGATACAGTAGATCAGCCTCCAGTTCCTACTCCAGGAGTAGGTCGGAGCGACCTCGACATCGTCGTCACAATAACGGCAATGCTCCTCTTCAGCCCGTGGCCGAAAAGGGGGGGTGGGGAGAACGAAGTTGTGCAACCGGTCAATGCCGCTGCCAACGCGGCTGCCAATGCACTAGCCAACGTAGCATCCAACCCTCCAGCGAACGCCGCCGCTAATGCTACAGGCAACGTCGCCAACAACACCGCCTACGCTGCTGGCGCCCAGCAGCAGAATGTCGCCGGCAACAGAAGACAGAACGCAGGAGCTCAACCTCCACCAGCACAAGCCAATCGCGCCCAGGGCAGTCAACGCTAATGCATACGAGATGAAGTGGAGGTAGCACACTGTGCTAATTATGACCGCGACAACAGGGTCCCCGATCCCCTTGACGCCAATCATCCCATCCAAGCAACAGACCTCCGGCAGATGCATGATCAAGAGCTCCTGCGACGTGCCCAGTACGACCAAGATAATGGTCCCCCCGACGACCCCTACGTCATCCCGACAGCCTACGCCCCATCAGCTAGTCCTGGAGCAATCAACAACTTCTCGGCGTTCTCACGACGTCATCTTCAAGCCAGCCATCGAAAAATACGATGGTCGCTCTGACCCAAGTATTTGGCTGAAGATGTACAGCATCGCCGCCCGGGCGTCTGGAGGCAATGAAGACCACATGGCGGGATACTTTCCCCTTGTGATGGGTAAAGCGCCACTCCTGTGGCTCGACAACCTCCCGGCGGAGTGCATCACCTCATGGGCGACCTTGTCGCGGCTCTTCACGACCAACTACCAAGCGACCTACAACCGCCCTGGCAACACACACCACCTCGCTAGAGTACAGATGAGGCACGACGAGACTCTCCGCGAGTACACCAACTGCTACTTCGAGAATCGCAAAACTCTCGCAGGAGTCAAGGACGAAGACGTCATAACCTACTACAAGAAAGGGGTAACCAACCTCAAGCTCTTCGAGAAGATTCACGAAGCTGACGCCCACACCATCACGGATCTCATGGCCTACGTCGACAAGCTCGTCGATACTCAAGATGCGGTGGTGCACGACTTCAAAGGAGACGATCATGACGACGGTGGTGGCAGGTCGCGCAAGCGATCTGGCGAGGTATATGTGTTGACAGTGTATTTTGGTACACCAAACATGTTCATTACACTTTGGTTTGGACTTGATTATGAAACTAACCCGCCACTAGGCACACTAATGATATAACTAGTTAATCTTTGTATGTGCATTTGGATGTGTTATGTTTTTGCAGGAAAACATGGACATAAAGGACGGAGTCACAACAAGTTCAAAAAAGCAAATGAGGAGTCCCGTTCGTGTTCAAGTGCATGATGAAATCACTCCCAAAGGTGGCAAGGACCGAAGTGTTACAAAGGAACATCCCCGAGGATTGAAGTGTAAAAGACCGAACTTCATGCGAGAAGACCCTCCATCTTGGACACGAGGATGACATCGTCAAAATGGTGCAAGTGAAGGGGGCAAAGTGCAAAATGTCAAGAGGACCCACGGGAGCGAAGGGGCGACCGAACCGGGCCGGGATGGGCCTGGGCCGGTCGGCCTAGGCCGGCCGACCTAGCCCATTCCCGAGGCGGTTCGGCCCCCCATTTCTTGAGCGTGAAGATGATGCAACCCTAAGTACGTGGAGGCGCCGCCATTCGCAGGGAGAGAGCCATTCACCCGAGAGGCCACCCACGAGCTAGAGAGGAAGAAGAGGAGGGAGATCATTTGCAAGGAGGATCGCTCTACTCGAAGGAAGCAACCACAAGTGGAGGAGGACGTCGAGGCCCTGCCAAGACACCCCCGGAGGAGAAGGAAGACACTGTCGGAAGCGTCAACATGATCAACGGTGCTATGCCTGGCACCTTGATGGGGTAATCTTCTCATTTGTCCGTGGGTTGTAAACGATCTTGAGATGTAATCACTACTTTGTATGGTTTTCAATCTATCATCTAGTGTTGAAGATGCTTTCTTGTTTAAGGTTAGCTACCAGGCCATGTTGGGAGTATAGATCTCACTTCTCCCTTAGAACCCTTCAATACGCCGTGACCATCATAGGTCTAATCATGAATACCTCCGCGTAGTGAGAGTACGGGGGGAGGGAAAGGGCGAAACCGTGGTCACAACCCCCGGTAGATTAGATCGGTTTTGTATCTCTTACCGGTTGCATGTTCAAGTATCGTAGACCCTTGGGCAAGTGTCTTTTTTATACCTTGTGAGTTTAATCGTTCTCTCTAGTGTAGCGTAGTAGTTCTCTAGATTTACCGTAGTTAGGGTTTATTTAAGTTAGTAGTAGTGCTAGATCAAACGCTTGTAATCCCCTTGCTCCGCGGATTGATAAGAACCTAGGGAATCCCTGTGGTGAAAAAGGTGTAGGTCCGTACGCTTGCGGATCGTAGGTGGATACGAGTTTTATCCGTCAACAATATGCGACCGACCCACCCAGACCTTCCACCTTCCTCGAAGGTGACTTCAATATGGTCATGGACGACCAGTGCCAGTTCCACCACGACGCCAAGCATACCATGAGAGAGTGTGAGCAGCTAAAGCGCACTCCAGGTGTACCTCCAGAGCCTAAGAAGACCAAGAGCGGCAACAACGACGACCAGAATAGCAGCCGCCGCTACGACAACCGCAACCGACGACCTGATCGACGAGATTACCGTGACCGGCGACCTTACCGTCGCAACCATGATAGGGATCGCCGTGACTATCGCCGCGACTATCACCACGATGACCGACGTGATGATCGTCGTGACGACTACCGCCGCGATGATCGTCGCGAGGACCACCGCAACGACCACCGCGACGAACGCCGTGATGATCGGCGTGATGATCGCCGTCAGCATGATGATCGTGACCGCAACGATAACCGTCGCAAGGAGCCTTCTCCTCCACCTCCACCGAAAGCAGGCAATCCCAACGGTGCATTCCAAAACGCCAACCGCCAAATCAACTTCATCGTCGGTGGCCATCAAGCAGCCAAGAGCAACAGACAGCAGCGATCAAACGCTAGGGAGATCGGCCAAGTCAACACCGAAACTCCGCAACCTCTGCGTTGGTCGGAGTACCCCATTACTTTCTCCAGGAAAGACCATTGGGTGCACATACCTGATCCCGGGACCTACTCGCTGGTCGTCAACCCCATAGTGGATGGCGCATTCCTGCCTAAGACCCTCGTCGACGGGGGCAGCAGTCTGAACATCATCTTCACAGAAACGCTGAGAAAGATGGACTTCGACTTCCCCAAGATGACTGCCTGCGACGAACCCTTCTACAGGGTTCTGCCTGGCAAGGCTGCATACCCCATAGGTCATGTATGCCTGCCGGTCACCTTTGGCAAAAAGGACAACTTCCGCACGGAGTACCTGACGTTCGAGGTCGCGGACTTCCGCTCCTCCTACCATGCCATCCTTGGTCGACCTATGTTGGCTAAGTTCATGGCCATACCACATCACACCTACCTCATCATGAAGATGCCAGCACCAAACGGGATCCTTTCCGTCTACGGTGACATCCTCGTCTCCTACAACTACGAGAGCGACACCATCGACCTCTCCAAGGTTTCTGCGTGCAAAGCTGCCACTACGGTCATGGTCGCTCAGGCCGCCAAGATCGACCAAACTACTTTGGAGGTGCCAGAACAGAAGCGTACAGCCACTGCCTTGGACCCAAGTCCTACTGTGAAGAAAGTTTGCCTCGGCCTGCCCGACGCATCCATGGAAGTCACCATCGGGGCCGACCTTGACCCCAAATAGGAACTCGCGCTCACCAGTTTCCTCCGGGACAATGCTGACATCTTCGCATGGAGCCCGTCTGACATGCCCGGTGTCCCCAGGGAGCTGGCTGAGCACGCCCTTGAAGTAAGCAAGACCGCACGACCTATCAAGAAAAAGCTCCGGCGATTTGCAACAGATAGAAAGCAAGCTATAGAAGTAGAAGTCTGTAAGCTCTTAGCTGTAGGATTCATCCGTGAATGTAAACACCCAGTTTGGCTCGCAAACCCGGTCCTTGTACCCAAAAAGACTGGAGGATTAAGGATGGGTATCGACTACACCAACCTCAACAAGCACTGCCCGAAAGATCCCTTCCCTCTTCCTCGCATCGACCAGGTCGTGGACTCCACGGCTGGCAGCGTCCTACTATGCTTCCTCGATTGCTATTCAGGGTATCACCAGATAGCCTTGAATCCTGACAACCAAGACAAGACGGCGTTCATAACGCCCAATGGCATCTACTGCTACGAGGTCATGACCTTTGGCCTGAAAAACACTGGTGCGACCTACCAGAAGTCAATACAGAAGTGCCTGAAGTCTCAGATTGGGAAGAACGTAGAAGCTTACGTCGACGATGTGGTCGTCAAGACCACCGAGCAAGATCAGCTCATCAATGATCTCGCCGGGACCTTCTCCAATCTACGCACCTACCAGTGGAAGCTCAACCCGACCAAGTGCGTCTTCGGTGTCCCCTCCGGATTGCTTCTGGGCTTCATGGTGGGGCACCGAGGCATCGAAGCTAACCCCATCAAGGTCGACGCAATACGCAATATGGCCAAGCCATCTTGCAAGAAAGACGTCATGAAGCTCACAGGCATGATGGCGGCCCTAGGTCGTTTCATTAGCAAGCTCGGCGAAAAAGGTCTGCCCTTCTTCAAGCTATTGAAGAAAGCAGATAAGTTCGTATGGGATGAAGAAGCACAGAAGGCTTTCGAGGCTCTCAAAGATTCCTTGACCACGCCTCCAATTATGACGCCACCCATACCAGGGGAAACCCTCCTCCTCTACATCTCCGCCACCACTAATGTGGTCAGCACGGTTCTCATCGCAGAACGAGAAGAAGAAGGGCAGGCCTATCCTGTTCAAGGACCTGTGTATTACGTGAGCGAGGTCCTTGCCGACGCTAAGACACGTTATTCACAGCCTCAGAAGTTGCTCTACGCACTCCTGATCATGTCGAGAAAGCTTCGCCATTACTTCCAAGCCCACAAGATCACGGTACCATCATCATTCCTGCTAGGAGAGATCATCCGCAACCGCGAAGCTAACGACCGCATTGTCAAGTGGTCGGTGGAGCTTGGAGAGTTCGACATCGAGTTCTGCCCTCGGCAGGTGATCAAGTCGCAGATCTTAGCTGACTTCGTGTCAGAGTGGACAGAGATCCAGATGCCCTCTCCCAAGGAGAGGCCTGAACACTGGATAATGTACTTCGATGGTGCCCTTAACCTCGAAGGTGCAGGAGCAAGAATGCTATTCATTTCTCCTCAGGGAGAGCAGCTCAAGTACGTCCTGCAGATAGACTACAAGGCCTCCAACAATGGAGCAGAATACGAAGCTCTAATTCACGGGCTCCGTATAGCAGTGTCCCTTGGCATCAAGTGACTACTAGCATACGGCGACTCCAAGGTCGTCATCGAGCAAGTCAACAAGGAGTGGGATTGTGTCAAAGATACAATGGATGCTTACTGTGCTGAAATCCGTAAGCTCGAAGGCCACTTCGAGGGAATCGAGTTCCATCACGTGCCGCGCAACAACAACGTGGCTGCCGACGTGCTATCCAAACTAGGCTCCAGGCGAGCTCTAGTCCCGGCGGGTGTGTTCGTCCAAGACCTACGCAAGCCGTCGATCAAACTGTTGGATCCGGACGACCCAGACCATCCACAGTCCGATCTAACCACAGCACCTCCCGTGACGTGTTGATGACTGAAAAAGATGATGATTGGCGCGAGCCTTTCTTAGCCTTCCTGCTCGACCAACGAGTCCCAGAAGACAAGGCTGAACGAGAGCGCATTACGCGGTGTAGTGCTAACTACGTTGTGATCGGCAACGACCTCTATAGAAAAGCCGCCTCTACTGATGTCTTGATGAAATGCATCTTGCGATCAGAAGGACTTCAGCTCCTGGCGGCGAATGTGGCTGCCATGCAGCGTCTGCCAACCTGGTCGGCAAAGCTTACCGATCTGGCTTCTACTGGCCCATGGCCATGTCTGACACCAAAGACCTCGTCAAGAGGTGCAAGGGATGTCAGTTCTTTGCCAAACAACAGCATCTGCCAGCTCAGACCCTGCGCACGATTCCCCCATCTTGGCCCTTCGCCATGTGTGGCCTCGACTCCGTAGGTCTGTTCCAAACCACTCCGGGCGGCTACAAGTACATCCTTGTGGCTGTCGACAAATTTACCAAGTGGATTGAAGTCCGACCTGTCGCCAAGGTCACGTCGGAAGAAGCGGCCAAGTTTATCCAAGAGATCACACACCGCTTCGGTGTGCCCAACAGAATCATCACCGACCTCAGGTCGGCCTTCACAGGGTCTGCCTTCTGGGATTTTTGCCAAGACAACACGATTGACATCTACTACTCCTCGATCGCCCACCCCCGTTGCAACGGTTAGGTCGAGCGTGCCAACGGCATGGTCCTTCAAGCTCTCAAAGATCGCATCTTTGATGATGCTTCAAACTACGCCACCCGGTGGTTAGCCGAGCTACCACATGTAATCTGGGGTGTGCGGACCCAAGTCAGCTCTGCTACAGGCTTCTCGCCTTTCTTCCTGGTCTACGATTCGGAGGCCATCCTACCTACCGACGTCACCTTTGGAGCTCCATGCATACAGTTTTACAAGGAGGGAGAAGCCGAGCAGACTCGTCGTGTCGACCTTGACAGCCTCGAGGAACAGAGAATGGCAGCCGTTATGAGGCAAGCTCGCCATGACCAGCAGCTCCGTCGGTATCATGATTGCAACGTCAAGGAGACCTCTTTCAACGTTGGTGACCTAGTCCTAAGACGTATACAGAAGACCGACGATATGCACAAATTGTCTGCCCCTTGGGAAGGACACTTCATCGTTACTGAAGTCATCAGCCCGTCTACATATCGCCTCCGGTGGGGCGACGGGCAAGGCGTACCCAACCCATGGAACGTGAAGCACCTACGACGATTCTATCCGTAGAATAGTTTTTATTACAGCTATGTATTCCTCGTCCTTGTATTTTCAGTTCAATAAATAATAATTAAAGCAGTCATCTGCTATGTCTCGAGCTCTACCCTCTTTTCCTTCATGTCATGTACCCTCCCCCTCGACATGCTCGGGGGCTTGGCCAAAGCCAATACAGGGGTCAAAAGACCTGAGGGTGAAGTTTCCTGCTCCTCCCCCTCGACATGCTCGGGGGCTTGGCACAAGCCAACGCAAGGGTCGCTCGACCTGAGGACGTCGCCCCTCATGATTGCTCACCTTATGTTGTTGCGAACCTGCTTGGTCGTAAGGTTGCAAAACCTGAGTCCCAGACTCCTTCCCGCGCGCCAATTACACATAAGGCTCCCTGCTGAGCCGTGGTGATAGGTAAGCCAGCCTCTCCGTGAGTAGTGGTTAGCGGGGTATGATAAAGACACATCGCTTCAGGGCTACCAAGTTCGCGCAAACATAAACTAAGTACGTCGTGCAGGTCAAAAGAAGATTATCATTGTTATTTACATGACTGGAGGAAGGAGGTGGTACAGCTCTATGACTACGACTACTCTTCACCGTCGTCACCCTCGTAGTCGGTGGCGTCCATTATCGCCATGGCGGCCTCCCGTACTTCATCTTCTACGGCCTTGAGGTCTTTCGTCGCGTCTGGACCTTCTCCGACCTTGACCACGTCAACATCGGGGTGATGAGACTTTACTCGCACCTGCGACTCCGTAGCCACTGTTAAGCTTGTCGCCTTCAAGAGGTCGACCAATTTCTTGGGTGTAGCCAGAAGCCGATCAATAGCCGGCTTGGGCTCCTCCTCGGCGACCTGCGTCTCCACCATGTCCATCACAAAGTGGGTAGCATTCTTCAGGTCGTTCAGCTCCACATCTTGCCCTGCAATAGTCACCTGGTCATTCTGCAACGCCTTCAGTTCTTTAGCACCAGCCTCAGCCTCCCACAGGTTCACTTCCAGGCTTCATACCTTCTCCTTAGCGTTCTTCAGGTCGTTCTTGAGGTCCAAGAAGTCACCTGTGAAAATCTGCGGTGTACAAGAAGTCCTGAGGACCAACCCTCAGCAGTACAAATCAATAATGGACAAAGCTATGAAGTAGTTGGTCTTACTAGTGCTCATAGTATTGAACAACATATCGGCCTCCCGATTTTTGTGCTTTTCTTCAGTTAGCTCGTCTTCGAGCTTCTTCTTGTCAGCCACTGCCGCCTCACGGACCTGCTTGAGCTCTTGTTCGAGCTCCCCCACCCGCAGCTGCATAGCTGTGGCATCCTTGCACTGGTCGGCCCTGCCCTTGGCGCGATTGGCCAGTGACTGCTTTGCAAAAATAGAAGACAGGTCGTCAGCCACATTCACAAGATAGGTTGTATATTTAACTCAAGAATAGTTACTTACCGTCAGGGCTTGATTGAGCGTCAAGATCGACCAGCGGACCTCTTTCATATCCTCATCATCCTCGAAGATATCTCCTTCCCAGGGAGTGCCGCTCCAGTCGATGTCCTCCCGCCTCAAACTTTGCCCCGTCGACATCGAACCCAGTGCCTGCATACTGGTTGTTTCTGGGTTCTCCTGTGGTGGCTCGATCTGAGCCGAGTCCACAGTTGGGCCCTGAGCCGATGTGATGGGCACTGCGTTGATGGGGTCCGCCTCAATAACAGGCGGAGGAGCCGACGTCCCCACGTCGCCGACCGAGCCCTGAGTCCCGACCTCAAGCTTGGACGACCTCGTCCGCGAGGGTGAATCTTGAGCACCCAAGGCGCTCTGTGGTTGGGCGTCTGACCTACAGTAATCTTCGTCAACATAATAGAAGATCTAACAATAGCTAGCATTGAACCAACTTCAGTATTGAGACCTTACCTCACGGTAACCGGCGCACGCAGCTTTGGCCTCAGGGGCCGAACTCGTATCTTCACAGGCATTTTGGCCTGTGCACCAGCGGCAGCCCGCTGTGCCTCCCTCATACGGCGGAGGTCTTCTTCCGTCACTTGTTGCTCTAGCTCCCGTTGCCTCTTGGCCGCGGGACTCAGCGACCTCCTTGCCGAACGTTCCTCAACAACCGACGGATCGTCGGTAGCTTCGTCTTCCTCCTCCTCGACCTCCTTGGTCGCTGGGGTGGGGATCGTCGGAGTAGGGATCGTCGGAGGAGGGCTCGTCTTCCTCTTTCTCTTCTTCTTGTCAGCCTCAAGCTTGGTAGTCTTGGCTGCCTCGGCCTTGGCAGCAGCCCTTGTGATCGACTGCTTCACTGCTGCCGCCCTCGTCTTGCACCCTGGCTTTGTGGCACTGCTTGCCTCAGGGCGGCTTGTTGCATCCCCACCGACCTCTCGGTCACTGTCAGCACCAACCGACGAGTCTGATTGATAATTCTCCAGCAGCACAGCTGCTAGAGGCTGGTACTCCTCCGACCTTAGTTTCCGACGTGGCTTCTCGCCCTTCAGTAAGGGTGCAGGACACCAGAACTGCATCTCCCGAGCCTGCAACAAACAAGTGACAAGGAATAAGATTGAAGCAACCAACTAACTAAGCCAAAATGACCTGGTAGTCTCAGGACTTACAGGGTCAGTTGGCCGGGTCAGGGAGTGTGCCTTTGAGTACTTCCTGCCCCGGATACGCCTAGTGTAGATCTACGTAACCCTGGCCGCCATCTCCTCCTGGGAGACCTTGTGGTTGACCTTGCGAGTGGGGTCTGACTACCCCCAATACTCGTACGCCGGATGAACCCGGTCCTTGATCGGCTGGATCAGGCAGCGACAGAACGACATCGCCACCGAGCCCCCAGTCAGGCCTTTCTTCTTGAGGTCGCTCACCAGGGTCAGCAACTCCTTGACGTCGTCCATCTCACGAGAGGTGAGCGGCAGGTCCCACTCCGGTATCTTATCAGGCTTGTGCCCGATCCGCTTCGGGAGCACCGGCCGCTGGTCGGCGATGTAGAACCACTCCGACCTCCACCCAGTGGTGTTGTCTGGTAGGTCCATATCTATCCATTCTACCTTGAGACCTGATCTCAGGCAGAACATAACTGATCCTACCACGCTGGTGCGCTTGCCGGTGAACTTGAAGTTGAAAAGATATCGCCAGAGGAAGAAGTGGGGCGGTATCCCCAGATATGCTTCACAAAAGTAGATGAACGACGACACCATAGTAATGGAGTTGGGGACGAGGTGTACCAGCTCCAGCTTGTAGTAGTAGAGAAGCCCCCTGAAGAAGTCACCGGCGGGCACGTTGAACCCACGCTCGAAGAAGGAGGCGAAGACGACCTGCTCCTTGTCGTCCCCCGTCGGGAATGCCTCGCCCGTGGGCGCCTTCCACTCCACCTCTGCCGTGGACCTCAGGAGCCCGCGATCCACTAGCGCCTGAATCTTCTCCTCGGTCATCACCAAGGGCTCCCAAACCGTCTGCGGGTCCGGGATTTGGGAAGCCGCGGCCGCCATTTCTTGAGGACGAGAAGGTTTGGATCTAAAGTTGACTAGGGTTTTTACGCGCATGCGGAGAGGTACGGTGCGTGGATGGCGGAGCTGGCACGCGGTCTGCTACAGACGGCGGCGGTGGGCTAGGAGTTCACAAGTGGTGGTTGAATGCGCGGGTGCGGCGGCGAGGGCAAGAAGATTCCGACGGAGGCGGCGAGAGGAAGAAGAAGATGGAAAAGGATGGTCAATACCGGTCCCCGCCGTTCTATTTATAAGGGCCCCACCACGGATGTCCGTTGCGGATCTACTGTCGCAACGAGCTCACTGCAACGGCTATGCGCCGCTAATTTCGCGTGATGATCTCGCCGGATTTTACGCCAACGGCTATATGCCCAACGGACAGATTAGCGACCTACACCCCGAGTTTAGGTTGTGAACATAACAAAGCTATCAGGTCGTCCTAATAGCACACTCGATCTCCACGAGGTCGATAAGCCCCTAAATTGCGTCACTTTAAGTCTTTGATGAATAATTTCGTCAAAATGACCTAGGCTTGTTTTAAATTGGATCTTGTTGTGTTTGTTAGTCTCCTACGCTTGTTTTAGGTCAGAGATGTTGTAGGAGTGAGTTGGGTTGCAGAGATGCTTTATTTATTTATTTATGGATTTCTCATATTTTTGGTAGCTAGGAAATGTCATTTTGGGTATATTTAATTTGTGGCTCAATTAAAAACAAATCTTGGATCAGTGGCTTCGATTAGGTAATTAGGACCTGTAGTGCACCTTTCCCTCTTTTTATAATTTATTTTGGTAATTAAAAGACTTGAAATCCAAATAGGCTTCACTCTAAGTTTAAATGAGAAAAATCCCAATGACTCACTTAATGACCATGTTAAAATGTTGAGTAGCTTATTTAGGAGCTAAAGATCCACCCTTGCTGTTTTGTGAAATTAAATATCCTTAATTGCTTAAATGTGTACACAGTCGCTATCAAAAAGATTAAAATAATAAACCTCCACATGTCATGTCCTTAATGGAAAGAATTGCTAATTATGTGTTTGTCAAGGTGAATATGGCCAACAAGAGTTGGATTTGATAATGAACCTCTCACTCCACACAATAACCCTGCATATGCATTCCGTGTAGAACTCCCCGATGGTAACTACTCGCTCGTGCCGGAAGCCGAGGAAGGAGGAGCTGACGCGGAGCTGCAGTACGTGGAAGTGAACGAGGACACCGAGGAACCCCAGGCTAACTTTGCTGACGAAGGCAAGCCCCGGTGCATTAACCTAAGTGCTTTTGGAAATTTATGCAACTATCTATGGGTGCTTGTGCATTTACGTTCAGGAGTTGAAATGAAACCCTAGATGCATGATCCCTAGGTACCCGTGTCCTTCACTAGTATGCTAGGTCGATAGCTACCATGCTATAGGACTGTTACAAGTTGAGTGATGCTTGTCACTCGTGAGATTAGGTTCTTATGTTGGAATCATAAGATCTTTATAAATGGAATTGCTCATGTGGTAAGAGCATGGGATGTGGGCTCCGGTCCAATGGCTTTCGTGGGTTAAGTGTTTGAAAGTACTAAGCACTTGTCGGGAATGGGACCGGTAAGCCTAGTACCTTAATGACGTGGTGAGGGATCTTACTATTACTCATCTTGGGATGCGTCTCACGGCTAGCTACCGGTGATGCATGTGTGATTCTGGGTGCCTCGCGGGGTATGCCAGATAGCCTATACCAAAGACTGTAAGATTCGATCCTGAGCCGAAGAGTTTTGGGAACCGCCTGGTGGTTGTCCAGTGTGAGGGCACCCTACCGTGTGTTTAGGTTCACCTTGCAAGGTTTAAATCAATCGATTGTCAGCCTCTCACCATTATCTGAGACTACATATCCAACTGGCCATGATATCCCTAATGATGGAACTTAGTGAATATTTATGTTTGATTAATTGAATTGCACAACTTATGTTTGCAATAGCTTGCTCATGTAGAAAAGAGTAATCAACTAGAATCTGAGCTAAAATATTGAAAGTAAGGACGTACTCTTTGTTGCTTTTCAGCAAAAGAACCCCACTAGCCAAAAAGCCTTTCATGTCTAGAGTTTGGTGATGTAGTTGTCACCGACGGGTAAGACTTGCTGAGTATTAGTATGCTCAGCCTTGCTGTAATTTGTTGATTTCAGGTAATGCTTTTAGTGATGTGTGGCCTGGAGAGATCCCGCCTGGCTGGGAGCTGGAGTGGGTGGACGACGATGAATGAAGGCATCATGGCAGGCCTCCTGTGATGCTCATCGCACCGCTTAGTTAATTTCCGCTGCTTTCGAACTCTAAACTTCATTATCATGTCAAGTACTTCGGGTTGTAATAATTAAACCCTTCGGGGCAGATTTGGATTTTAATCATGTGTTGTACTCTGGACTCGCCTTCGTGTGAGTTTTAATGCATATTTGTCGATCCTTTGTTGCTATGTAAGTGATTTCACCAGGCTCGACCTGGCAACTAACGACGGGATGATACTTTATTATTGCTTAATGACCAAAGTGGATTGGTTTAGGTGATAGTACGGTATTTTCCTGGGCGGGTTGTCACAATAGGCGTGATGATTTGGTTTGTGCTAACCCCACTTTGGAGCAAATGGCACGGCACTGGTTTTACTCTTTTAGTACTAACCCCGGTGCTGAGTCGTTTGTTCACTCACGTGCTCGTTTTTGAATTTCTGGTGGGGGACTTGAGGAACGTTTGGTTGATTGACTCCGGTTGCTCGAGGCATATGACCAGAGACAAGGGGTGGTTCTCAAGTCTCGTCCCGGTGGTGTCCAAGACATACATCACCTTTGGGGACAATGGGCGAGGGCATGTGCTGTCAGAAGGTGAGATTAAGGTAAGTGAGAAGGTCACTCTCAGGCGGGTTGCTCTTGTTCAATCGCTCGGATTCAATTTGCTTTCTGTTTCCCAGCTTTTGGATGAGGGTTTTGAGGTGTTGTTTCGGCCTGGTGGTTCTCGGATTTTGGATTCTCAAGGGGACCTAGTTTGCATGGTCATTCCCGAGGGTCAAGTGTTTCGAGCGGATTTCTCTCAGTCTTCTGGTGTGGAGCGTTGTTTCTTGGCTGGTTCTTCGAGTGAGTTGTGGAAGTGGCATAGGAAGTTGGGTCACTTAAGCTTTGACCTTTTGTCTCGCTTAAGTAAGCTCAATTTGGTCCGAGGATTGCCACGGCTGAGGTTTGAAAAAGAGTTGGTTTGTGCACCGTGTAGGCATGCCAAGATGGTAGCTTCTTCTCACCCGCCCCTCACCGATGTGATGACAGAGCGTCCGTGCGAGCTGCTCCATATGGACCTTGTTGGCCCAGCTCATGTGCGATGTGCGGGTGGGAAGTGGTACGTCCTAGTTGTGGTGGACGACTACTCTCGGTATGCGTGGGTTTTCTTTCTGGAAGAGAAAGGGGAGACGTTTGGTTTTGTTCGAGATCTTGTCTTGAGGTTGAAGAACGAGAGGCACGGAGATGCCATACGAGCAATTCGCAGTGACAATGGCTCAGAATTCAAAAACTCTCGCTTTGAAACCTTTTGCCATGACTTGGGTCTTGAACACTAGTTTTCGAGTCCATATACGCCTCTCCAGAACGGCGTGGTGGAAAGGAAAAACAGAACCTTGTGCGAGATGGCTCGGATGATGCTCGATGAGCATAGGACTCCGAGAAGGTTCTGGGCTGAGGCGGTCAATACCGCGTGCTACGTGTCCAACAGGATCTACCTCAGGGTCCACAAGAAGAAAACTTGCTATGAGTTGATGCACCATCGCACACCCAAGGTGAGTCACTTCCATGTCTTTGGTTGTAAATGCTTCATTCTTAAGAAAGGGAAGAAGTTGGACAAGTTCGAGGCTAGGTCTGTCGATGGCATTTTCTTTGGTTATGCATCTCATTCTAGAGCATATCGTGTGCTCAATCTTGAAACTAACCAAATCGTGGAGACTTGCGAGGTAACATTCGACGAGACACAGCCACGTAGTCAGCATGTTTTTGAGTGTGCAGGTGACGATGAGTTTGGCGAGGAGATTTTCCAGGAGGAGGAGCATGAACATGGAGATGATGAAGATGGTGGTGTGGTGCCCGCGGTTGAGCATGTACCTACTACTTCGACTACGGTGGTGAACAGGCCCTCTCCCACACCTACAATGACAAACCCAGATCAAGGCGAAGCTGCTGTTGAGGGGGAGGTAGCATCAAGGCGAGAACCTCCCCAGCGAGTTCAAGTGGATCATCCAGCTTCGAGGATCATCGGCGACATCAATGAACGTACTACACGGTCGAGAGTTCGAAACAATTCTCACTTTGCTCATGCTGCTTTTGTCGCTACCTTTGAGCCCAAAGACATTGGACATGCGCTATCTGATCATAATTGGGTTAATTCGATGCATGAGGAGTTGGAGAATTTCGAGAGAAACCAAGTTTGGGAGTTGGTTGACCCTCCACCTGGGTGTAAGCCGATTGGGACAAAATGGGTGTGGAAAAATAAAGAGGGAGAGAAAGGAGAAGTGGTGAGAAACAAGTCAAAGCTTGTTGCTCAGGGGTACTCACAGAAAGAGGGATCGACTACGAGGAGGCCTTTGCTCCCGTAGCTCATTTGGAGGCGATTAGGATCCTTCTAGCCTTTTCCGTGGCTAAAGGGTTCAAATTGCACCAAATGGATGTGAAGAGTGCTTTCCTGAACGGTGTGTTGGAGGAAGAAGTGTATGTGAGGCAACCACCGGGGTTTGAGAGTGAGAAGTACCCCCACCGGGTGTACAGGTTGAGAAAGGCGCTCTATGGGTTGAAACAGGTGCCTAGGGCTTGGTATGGCAGGTTGAGGGGGTTCCTGTTTGAGAGAGGGTTTGAGATGGGGAAGGTCGATCAGACCTTGTTTCTCCTCAGGCAGGGTAGAGATATCCTGATTGTGCAGGTATACGTGGATGATATTGTCTTTGGTGGCTCGTTTAACTCTTTGGTTGCAAGGTTTGCAGAAGACATGAGCAGGGAATTTGAGATGAGCATGATGGTTGAGTTGCAGTTCTTCCTCGGACTCCAGATCAAGCAATCAAAGGAAGGAACATTTGTGCACCAAGCTAATTACACCAAGGACATTGTAAGGAAGTTCAAGATGGAGGACTCCAAGGCTATGGCGACGCCTATGAGTACGACTACAGCTCTTGATGCGGACGAGGAAGGTGAACACGTGGACCAGAAGGAGTACCGGAGCATGATCGGGTCACTCCTGTACTTGACGGCAATGAGGCCAGACATCCAATTCTCGGTATGTCTGTGCGCTCATTTTCAAGCGTCTCCGAGGACTTCGCATCGGCAAGTAGTCAAGCGCATTTTTAGGTATTTGCGTCATACTCCTGACTTTAGCCTTTGGTACTCCGCGTCTTCTTCTTTGGCTCTTCATAGATTTTCGGACACGGATTTTGCTGGGTGTCGGTTGGATAGGAAGTCCACTTCTGGGACTTGCCAGTTCTTGGGATTTTCTTTGGTGTCTTGGTCTTCCCACAAATAGTCGAGTGTTGCTCAATCTACAACCGAAGCTGAATATGTTGCCGCAGCTTGTTGTTGCTCTCAGCTCCTTTGGATCACATACACCATGAGTGACTTTGGTGAGGAGTATACCCATGTCCCACTTCAATGTGATACCACCAGTGCCATAAGCATTGCTAAGAACCCAGTGCTTCATTCCAAAACCAAGCACGTAGAAGTGAGGTATCATTTCCTGAGAGACAACGTAGAGAAAGGGAAGATAGCTTTGATCCATGTACCCACACATGACCAGCTAGCCGATATTTTCACCAAACCCCTAGATCAAGCAACTTTCACTCGTTTGCGGGGGGAGCTTGGTGTTTGTTTGATTTCTTGAGTTGGTGTGTGGGAGCTCCTTTGTAGCATATGTATAGCTTTCCTTTGTGCATTTCTTGCATTTGGCATGGCATATGTAACATGGTGTATAGTCATCTTTGTATGATAGGTTGCATGCATTTTGTATCCTATGCGTTTTGTAGGAAAAGCTTCTCTCATATCCATTGCTCACCATGATGTGCTATATATGATCTTATGAGCTAGTTTGGTATGCTATGGTTAGTTTGGCTTAGCTCTGGATGATCTTGATTTATGCCCATGGTTGATAGCTATGTTTTCGAAAAATGTCATATGTATGCTCTCTTGTGAGTAAATGCCTTTATATGATCTTGACATGTTTTAGTGGCTTGGCTATGCTTAATTTGTGGTTGGATAGCTTATTTTGATCATATGGGGCCAAAGGCTCATTTGCCATCATCAATGTTTAGCCCCCATTCCTTGTCTTGTGGAGGGGCATAAGTTCCTTTTTGTCGCAAAGACATTTCATGTACCAATTATGAATCTGAAAATGAAATGTAAATTGCTTGGAAAATGTGCTCCCATGTCATATGTGCTTAATTTAATTACTTTTGGGTGCTAAACCGTTGCATGTTGCTTACAATGAGAAGTCTCATACATAGAAGTAAGCACATGGCTCGGTATGCTTTGACATGACATGAGATGCTTGTGGGTGTTTATGATGGTCTTATGCTTAGAATGGTTGTCCTAGCATGAAGGTTGTGAGGCTTTACCATTTTGACATGTTTTGCTCATGTTTAGGACTTTGCTCATGAGAGGGAAATTTTCGCAAAAATGCTCAATTCTATCTTAGCTTCGTCCAATGGTTGTGAAACTTGGTGATCTTATAGTTTTTGTCCATACGAAGCTATAGAGTATCTAACTTGCTCATTTGGAGATGTGTAGCATCTTGTGATGAATTTTGTCTATTTGAGAAGCTCTAGGCTGCATTTTTTGCATTTTTGGCTTAATTCATGCATTGTCAACAAGGGGGAGAAGTTTGAGCATGTTTTGGCTTGCTGCAGGCATTTAGAAGGTTTCCAAGTGGTTTCGAGCTAGTTTTGAGCTCGTGCAGTTCCCAGTTTTTCCCAGGTGGTCATCGGCCTGACCGGTGGGATGCACCGGTCTGACCGGTGTGGGTGTCAGGTGCTGGACGAACTAGTCCACCGGTCTGACCGGTGAGGTTGACCGGTCTGACCGGTCAGAGCAAGGCTGAAGCAGCTGCTCTGTTTCGTGAGGTGGTTTGCGTGCATTGGTTCAGGGGGAGCTTGCATGTGTGCAGGGGGGCTCTTTGTGGTTTTCGAGCTTTGGATTAATGGTTTGCGCTCTTTGCTTGAGCATGGTTTTGTCTCGGATGTGTCGAGCCATTGCCCTTGCCTAAGGCGTCTGAGACTTGTCTTCTTCAAGTGATCTTGCTTTTTGCCTTTATTTTGGCTTTCGATCGCTTGGTGGAGTTTCTTTTAGTCGTTTCTTTTCTTTTCTGTTTCTCTTTGCTTACCAAAATGTGTGTGTTGTCAATGCACTCATCAAGGGGGAGATTGAGAGCCATGTGTGGTTCGAGGACCGGTGGATGGTCGCTTCCTGGTGTGATGAGTGATTGACAATGTGGTGTGGACTGATTCTTGGCTAAGTATTGCAGGTGTAGGTTGCGGCTTGACTGGTGTTGGTGCAGGTGAAGAACAAGCGCGAAAGGTCGTTGCTGGTGAGGCCTCCAGGTGTGGAGAAGACAAGTAGGCTTGGTTCGAGGGACCCGGTGGCCAGCCGAGTCAAGTGCGGGCCGCATGGTGGCAAGAACAGTAAGATGAAGTCGTGGACGGTTTCTTGGTTGAGCCTCAAAACCAAGGTCGAGCCGGGACTACGTGGGAGCCGAGTCATGAGTGGTGATTGGCGGAGGCTACACCGAGTTCGCGGGGTTTCCGGTGGTTCACCAGAAAACCACTGGGTTCCTTGGTTGATCCACAAAGCCAAGACCGAAAACCGAAGACGGAGGTGCAGCAGCATCGGACCGGTCTGACCGGTGGGTCTGACCGGTCTGACCGGTGGGTACCGGTCTGACCGGTGAGTCACACCGGTCTGACCGGTGTGCGACGACGTAGTCCGGAGACTTCGAAGCGGAGGACACGCGTCAGGATCGCAAGGCTTGCGTCGAGCTAAGCAAGTTTGCGGTCGCCGGGCATCCGTCCGATGGTGCGAAGACAAAGTTTCCCAAAGTGCCCCACGGGGGTGTGTATCCTAGTATTAGGCCTTAGGGGTATTTTAGTCTTTCGGCTAGCCTCCATATAACCCAAGTGGTGAGAGGATGGCAGCCATCTCTTGGAACCCTAGCTCATTTGTTTTCCTATTTTCCTTTCCTATTTTCCTTAGGATTTGCGTAGGACTAGCTTGAGAGCTTCATGGTGAGATCTTGTGAGAGGGAAGGATGATCGGGCGGCAAGCTAGACCTTGTATGAACCTCTTTGGTATGTATAGATGATTCGGCGTGGTTCCTCAAGGATTGGATGTGTCTTTCCCATTTCTCCTTTTTGGTGATTTTCGGAGCCCTTTCTTGGTGATTTTCTTGGAGCGATTTCGAGGCCTTTCTCTTTGGGATTTGGTGGGGGATGTATGCTTGAACCCTTCGTGGTTCTTTTCCCTTTGATTCCCCTCCCAAATCAGTGAGCAAAGGGGCTCGATTTTGGGGTTTTCTTGGCTCTAGGGTTAGAGGTGTTCTTGGTGGGATTCCTTCGATTCCTCTCGATTTAGCGATGGTGGACCAAATCTTGGCTATGGAGTGCCCATGAGGTGTTCCTACTATCCCCAAAGTCTTGCGCAAATCTGTGGAGCGATTCGAGAGATCGGGAGTTGGATTTGGGGGAGTTGACCCGCGAGTGTTGTTCATCCCGAGAGCTCAGGTCACACCGGCCTGACCGGTGCCTCTCACCGGTCTGACTGGTGCAGACTCTTTGTTGAGTTTTGATCGGGTGAATGTCTTGGTGAGTTCCCTGTTGTCTCGTGTTGCTGCTGTTCTGAGTTTGGTTCGTTTTGGAGCTTGGAAGGTCAGGTTTGTGATTTTGGGGCTTCCTGGCTTAGACCGGTCTGACCGGTGTGCTACACCGGCCTGACCGGTGTAGGAGCTTTCTGTGGAAGTTCTCAGGATCTGTTGGGCTGCTCCAGCAGGGATCGGTCGGACTGGTGCAGCTCACCGGTCTGACCGGTGCAGTCCAGTAGCTGCTCGAGTTGGTTTTTCCGCTGCGTTCTCGGGTTAGCTTCGGTGGTTGTTGGTTCCTAGGACCAGTAGCACTCTAGTGGCTACGTGGTCTTGGCCAACTTGGGTAGTTGAGTCGGAGACGTGCTTTGGAAGCCTTGTTCATCTTGTTGGAGTTTCCATCTCCTCCGAGAAGAATTTTTATCGGCTCCCATTCACTCCCCCCCTCTCTGGTCGCCAGTTCCGGTCCTTCACAGTATACCTCTCGATCAGTGGGCAGCTTGTCGTTTTCTGGGTGGCAAGAGAATCTCCGACCACTGCTGACCCATGACCCCGCAGTCTACGGAAAAAGACAAGCCTGACTCTGTGTCAGAGGGCCCTGCGCCTCGCTACATCTATAGACGGCGACGACGATTACACGCACCCCTTATGACTCGGCATCTTCATCGCACCCGCTAGGCTCTGCGTCCTGGTGCACCCGCTACGGCTCTGCACGTAAACGGACCTATTCCAATCAGCCTATATTTCTGTTCCCTGAGCAGAATGGTCGTAGGTTCGATTGAAGACCTTCCGGGGTTGGTGTGCCTTTCTGCTCTGCCAGATCCGTCTGGGTGCCTAGAGATTAGAAGCTTCACATCGGTAATTCCGTCGGGCCCCCGTGGTCGGTGTGCCCGCTACTTAGGTCGTCAATACCTTTGTATCATGGCTCCGCTGAATGATTGGCAGCTATGTTGGTCGTCTGGGCACCAAAATGGCCTTCCTGAGGTCGGCATGCCTTAATACCTAGGTCTTGCAATACCTCGGTATGTCTACGGCCCTGCCAACCTAGTTGGGCGCCCTGGATGCGTGACCTTCCTGAGGTCGGTGTGCTCTTGTAACCTTGCCAGCCTACTCTGGACACCCAGGATTTTACGACGGGAATGAAGGCCTCCCTGTGGGGTGTGTGCCTTATGGCCCTGCCAAGTACCTCCGGATACTTGGGCGCTTCTGATTTGAGACCTTCTTGGGGTCGGCATGCCTCGGGTGGCTCTACCAGACTCTTTGCAGCTATGCAGGACATCTGGGTGTCTCTACACTCCATTCATTCAAGGTCAACATTTTTCTATAGCTTCATCGTCAACAGTTTTGGACATCACAACTTTAGCTACGACATCAGTGACGACCTCTTCATGTGATGTGTGCTTAAAGATCTTGCTGGGTATCCTCGGATACTGGGCAAAGTTGATTCGAGGCCTCTTTGAGGTCGGCACGCCTACAAAGGCCTCCTTGAGGTCGGCCCTGCCAGACTCCTTGCAGCTATGCTAGGAGATCTGGGTGTCTCTACACTTCGTTCGACCAAGACCATGACTCAGTTTTCTTCTCTTTTTTGAGCATCAAACCAGTCATGTTGCCTGCTTCAATGCTCGGGGACTACTCTACGAGAACGTCTTTGACGCCCTCTTGTTTTCTTCGTCGTACCGACCTGTTGGGAAACCTGTTTCTCATCACGTCGTTACTCAACCTACTTTTTCTTCTCTTTCTTTTTTGGATCATCATATCGGCCATCCTGCCCGCCACGATGCTCGGATACTACTCTATGAGTGCATCCTTGATGCCCTCTGAATTTTTTCATCGTCATTTCGATCTATTGGAAGTCTGTTTCCTATAGGTCGTCACTCGACCTCGCTTCGTTCGGCAAGACTACAAAAACAGGTCGGCTGCTAAGTTGATTTGTTCTTTTCTTTTTGGACCGACGTGCATGCTATTCGACCTGTCGATAGCTCTACGACTTTGTCATGACCTTTCTAAGGTCGCTACACCTACACATCGCTCAGGGGCTTGTGAGACATGGGTACCCCTAGGTCCCCACCGACCAGGCTCACGGTCGTCCCCGACAAGTGGGTCCGGCCTACCAGAAGACCCGCTGACCTGATAGTAGGCCCAACCGACCTAGTTGGTGGCCCACACGACCTCCTGAAGACCTTCCAGAAGATTCCCCAGGCGACCTTATCCAGAACGACATCAAGACTTGGCGTGCAAGACAAGACATCGGTGGATTCCGACCAAGCAGATCGACAGATATGGTAAGTGTTGTAATCAACTAGATTTAGGTCTCCTGGTCGTAACCGACCAGGAGTCTTGGAACCGACCTTGTCCGCTGGCCAATATAAGGCGGGCAGGGCGACCCCTTGTACAATCACGCAATCCTCAAGCAATCTACACCGACAACTGGACGTAGGGTTTTACTCTCCGGAGGCCTGAACCAGTATAAACTCACTGACGAGGGCCCGGATTAGGGCCCCCTTTGACGGCGAGATAATCACTCTTGAGGTGGAGTCTTCTGACACCATTGACAATGTGAAGGCCAAGATTCAAGATAAGGAGGACTGAGGACCCTTGTCAAGACCATCACTGGCAAGACGTCTTGCTTCCGACCAGTCGGGAGCTTCCTCGACAAGTCTCCCACTAGGAGAAAGCTTCTCCGACAAGTCTCCGCCTCGCACGAGGAGTCTCCGCCTCTCACGACAAGTCTCCACCTCGCACGAGGAGTCTCCGCCTCGCACGACAAGTCTCCGCCTCGCACGAGGAGTCTCCGCCTCGCACGACAAGTCTCCGCCTCGCCTCCGACAACCTGCTCGTTCGCACGAGCAGTTTCCATCTCCGACCAAGATGCGGTCCATGCAACGTGGTGCCACCCCGACGCACGGACTCCCCCGCTACGACGCGTGGGGCGCCAGTTCCCCATGCCATGCAAGCACGCTAGCTGGCGGCACGCGCAGGCGGTCAGCTCTGACGCGAGCCTTATTGCGGCATTGTTCGGCCGCGCAGCCCTCAACACGCCGTCCCATCCGACCCTGCAGCACGCCAACTCCGACAGAGGCACTCGAGTGCCCCCTACGATTAGCGTTGGCCTACGATTAGGCCCTAACGTGGCGAGCTCATCCCGTGCTCAGGAGGGATGAGTCAGCACCAAAGATCTCGGAGGAGGCGCCAGGTGCCCAAAGTAAGCAGCCCCGCCCAGACACGCAGTTCAGGCCCCTTCAATGCACCCTGACAGACAGCGACATGCGAGAAGACGTCCCAGCGGCTGGCACTGTAGCTTATACTTAGTTTCCCTTTTTTGCCCCTCTCCCTTGCGTCTATAAAAGGAAGAGGAGGGCAACCGTCACAAGGGCTGACAAACTGAACTCTCACACCCCAGGGACTTGGGCTCGACACCCTCTCCCGACAAGTTTGTAACCCCTACTACGAACAACCCTAGCACGAGAACACGGCAGCTCGATACTGGACGTAGGGTATTGAAGGACCGATTAGGCGAACCAGAGAGGGGGGAGTGAATGGGAGCCGATAAAAATTCTTCTCGAAAGAGATGAGGACTCCAACAAGACGAACACGGCTTCCAAAACACGTCTCCGACACAACTACCCAGGTTGGTCAAGACCACGCAGCCACTGAAGTGCTACTGGTCCTAGGAACCAACAACCACCTACACCTACCCGAGAACGCAGCGGAAAAACTGATTCGAGCAGCTACTGGGCTACACCGGTCAGGCCGGTGAGCAGCACCGGTCAGACCGGTCGCAGCTGGCAAAATCTGAGAACTTCCACAGAAGGCCTCTACACCGGTCAGGCCGGTGTAGCTCGCCGGTCAGACCGGTCCAAGCCAGGAAATCCCAAATCCACCAAACTGACCTACCGAGCTCCAAACAGATCCAAACTTGAAACAGCAGCAACACGGGACTACAACGAACTCACCAGAGCGTTCACCCGAGACAAAACCCACAAGGCCTTGCACCGGTCAGACCGGTGAGCAGCACCGGTCAGACCGGTCAGGCTGGGTCGCTCGGGGATGAACAGCACCCGCGGGTCAACTCCCCCAAATCCAACTCCCGATCTCCCGAATCGCTCCACGGATTTGTGCAAGACTTTGGGGATAATAGGAACACCTCATGGGTACTCCATAGCCAAGATTTGGTCCACCAAAACTTGCTAAATCGAGAGGAATCGAAGAAATCCCACCAATAACGCCTCTAACCCAGAGCCACGAAAACCCCAAAATCGAGCCCCTTTGCTCACAGATTTGGGAGGGGAATCAAAGGGAAAAGAACCACGGAGGGTTCATGCATACATCCCCCACCAAATCCCAAAGAGAAAGGCCTCGAAATCGCTCCAAGAAAATCACCAAGAAAGGGCTCCGAAAATCACCAAAAAGGAGAAACGGGAAAGACACATCCAAGCCTTGAGGAACCACGCCGAATCATCTATACATACCAAAGAGGTTCATACAAGAACTAGCTTGAGAACTTCATGGTGTGATCTTGTGAGAGGGAAGGATGATCGGGTGGCAAGCTAGACCTTGTATGAACCTCTTTGGTATGTATAGATGATTCGACGTGGTTCCTCAAGGCTTGATTGTGTTCTTCCCGTTTTTCCTTTTTGGTGATTTTCGGAGCCTTTTCTTGGATTTTCTGTCGGGAAGTTTTGGGGGCGTTTCTTTGAGGGATTCTTGTTGGATGTCACGTATGAGGACCGTGTGCCTCTTTGCTTGGTGATCTTGCTCCAACAAACGCTCCGAAACGGCTTCAATTTGGTGGTTTTCGGTGGAATCCATGGGAAGGTGTTCTTGAGGGTTGACTTCCGATTCCTCTTGATTGAGTAGGTTTTGGGGACCGAGCTTCTAGCCAAAGGTAGCCCACGAGGTACCCCAGCTATCCCCAAAGTCTCACTTGAATCCGTGGAACGAACCGGGAGATCGATCGAGGTGAAGGCTAGGTTTTTCCCGCGGGCTGAGTTCTTCCCGACTGTCCAGGCAAAACTGGCCTGACCGGTTTCCCAAACCGGTCTGACCGGTTTAGCCCTAGTGGGCTGTCGTGAGGATTTTGAGCAGGAGAGTCTTGTGCTGGCTATGGCTTTTCTTGTTCAAAGGTGGAGAGGTTCTTGAGATGTTTTGGGATAGTTTTGGCCTCGAAGGTCTTTTGGGGATTTCCTGGACAAAACCGGCCTAACCGGTTTGCCAAACCGGCCTGACCGGTTTCCCCTGCCTGTGAGAGGCTAAGTCCCAGAGAATCGGTCTGACCGGTTTCAGAAACCGGCCTGACCGGTTTTGGTTGCCAGCAGCAGTTTCGAGTTGTTTTCCGTGGCGTGTTTCGAGTGGCTGTTGGTTGGATCTTGCTCCTAGGTTCAGTAGCACTCCAGTGGCTACGTGGACTTGGCAAGAGAAGCTTGCGGAGGTGTCCGAGTGAAATTGGGTTCATAGGCCGAATTCTTGAGTAGAATTTTTATCGGCTCCCATTCACTCCCCCCTCTCTGGTTCGCCGTTCCGGTCCTTCACCCGCCAAGGACGTCAAGGATGCGGCCGTCTCCGATGATGGCCGCACGCTCCGTATCGGGACGGCACTCGATCCTAAATAGGAAAGCGCGCTCGTCGACTTCCTCAAAGCGAACCTCGATGTGTTTGCATGGAAACCCCCCGACATGAAGGGAATCCCGAGGGAGGTTGCCGACCACAAACTGAACATCAAGCCGGGAACGAAACCAGTGAAGCAACGCCTCCGCCGCTTCAACGACGAGAAGTGCAAGGCGATCGGCGAGGAGATCAAGAAGCTTCTTAGTTCAGGGTTCATCCGAGAAGTATTCCACCCCGAGTGGCTTGCTAACCCTGTACTTGTAAAGAAGAAGAATAAGAAATGGAGGATGTGTGTTGACTATACGGGCCTTAACAAGGTATGTCCCAAGGATCCGTTTCCTTTGCCTCGCATAGATTAGGTAGTCGATTCGATAGCTGAGTGCGAAACCCTCTGTTTTCTCGATGCGTACTCCGGGTACCACAAGATAGCGATGTGCATAGCGGACTAACTCACGACTTCATTCATCACTCCGTTCGGCGCCTACTGTTACAAAATGAAGTCCTTCGGGCTCAAAAATGCGGGCGCCACGTTCCAAAGATGCATGCGACGCGTCTTCGGAGATCTCATAGGACGAATCATCGAGGCGTACGTTGATGATATCGTGGTCAAGTCGAAAAAGATCGGCGATCTAGTCCCAGACCTCATGGAGGTGTTCGCGAAGCTGAGAGAGCACGGGGTAAAGCTTAACCCCGAAAAGTGCGTTTTCGGGGTCCCGAGGGGTATGCTCCTCGGCTTTGTCGTGTTGGAACGCGGCATTGAAGCTAACCCCGAGAAGATCTCGGCCATCACGGATATGGGGCCGATCCAAAACCTAAAGGGCATACAGCGCGTCACAGGCTGCCTGGCGGCTCTCAGCCGTTTCATAGCGCGACTCGGGGAGCGTAGCCTGCCGCTGTATCGACTAATGAAGAAGTCCGACCACTTTGCGTGGACGCCCGAAGCCCAGGAAGCACTCTATTCTCTCAAGAACCTCCTGAAGAGCCCGCCGATCCTCACGGCTCCAGCGCCAGAAGAACCGATGCTCCTGTACATCACCGCGACAACCTAGGTGGTCAGTGCTGCACTGGTGATTGAACGAGAAGAACCCGGGAGGTCACTCAAGGTGCAGCGCTCGGTTTATTTCGTGAGCGAGGTACTCTCCGACTCGAAGACTCGCTACTCGCAAATGCAGAAGCTCGTATACGCTGTCTTGATCACCAAGCGCAAACTCCGCCACTACTTCGACGCGCACCCCATCACGGTGGTGTCCAAGTACCCGCTCGGAGAGGTGATCCAGAACCCCGAGGCCGAGGGGAGGATAGCCAAGTGGGCGCTCGAACTGATGGGGCAAAACATCTCGTACGCGCCCCGTAGTGCCATCAATTCACAAGTGCGGGCGGACTTTGTCGCTGAGTGGACGGAGATCCAAACTCCGCCGGCACCCATCGAGCACGAGATGTAGACAATGTACTTCGACGGCTCGGTCATGAAGGAAGGAGCGGGAGTAGGCCTTGTCTTCATCTCGCCTCTGGGCATGCGCATCGAGTACATGGTTCGACTTCACTTCCCCGCCTCCAACAATGTCGCCGAGTACGAGGCGCTCATCAACGGCCTTCGTATCGCGGTCGAGCTCGGGATCCGCTGCCTCGAGATCAGAGGAGACTCAGAGCTTGTCGTGGATCAAGTCATGAAAGAGAAAAATTGTGTTGATCCGAGGATGGCGGCGTACTGCCAGGCCGTGCGCGAGTTGGAAGGCAAGTTCCACGGGCTCGAGCTTCATCACGTGCTGCGCGACTACAACAAGGCTGCAGACGTCCTCGCCAAAACTGCATCAAGCCGCAAGCCTGTACCGCACGAGGTCTTCGCGAACGACCAGCATGCGCCATCCGTACGCGTCGAGGGGGAAAAGCCGCAAGAACCTAAAGGGCCAGAAGTCATGGAGATCGACCAGCCACCCGAGCTGAACCTCGAGGACCCGGACTGGCGCTTTCCCATCCTCGAGTCGCTTGTCGAAGGGAAGCTGCCCTCCGACCAGACGGAGGCACGTCGCATTGCCCGAAGAGCTATAGCGTTCGTCCTCATCTAGGGCAAGCTCTACAAGCAGGGTGCAGTAGGCATTCTCATGCGATGTATCCTAGGATACCAAGGCAAGTAGCTCCTTCGCGAGATCCACGCCGGCACATGCGGACATCACGCTGGTCCGAGAACTCTTGTCGGGAAAGCTTTTTGACAAGGGTTCTACTAGCCTACAGCAGTGGCGGACTCCAAGGACATCATGCGGCGCTGCGAAGGGTGCCAGTTCTACGCTCGACAAACCCACCTCCCGGCGCAAGCGCTTCAGACCATCCCCATCACGTGGCCTTTCGCCGTGTGGCACCTCGACATGGTGGGGCCGCTCCGACAAGCGCCCGGGGGCTTCACGCATCTCCTCGTGGCGGTCGACAAGTTCTCCAAGTGGATCGAGGCTCGACCCATCGTGAACGTCCGCTCCGAGGAGGCTGTAGCATTCTTCACCGACATCATCTATCGCTTTGGCATACCCAACACGATCATCACCGACAACGGCACCCAGTTCACGGGGAAGAAATTCCTCAACTTCTACGACGACAACAACATTCGCGTGGACTGGTCCGCTGTGGCGCACCCGAAGACGAACGGGCAGGTCGAAAGGGCGAACGGCATGCTACTGCAAGGGTTGAAGCCTCGTATCTTCAAACGCCTTGAGAAGTTCTGAGCGAGATGGGTGGCCGAGCTACCGTCCGTTCTTTGGAGTCTGCGCACCACGCCCTGTCGATCAACCGGCTTCACGCCATTCTTCTTGGTGCACGGGTCGAAAGCAGTCCTCCCCACAGACATCGACTACGGCAGTCCCAGAGTCCGAGCTTATACCGAGGAAGGCAATCAAGTCGCGCTCGAGGACGCGATCGACCAGCTCGACGAGGCGCGTGACGTGGCACTTCTACACTCGGCTAAATACCAACAAGCCTTGTGATGCTACCACGAGCGCAACGTGTGCGCCAGCGAGTTCCAGGTCGGGGACCTGGTCCTCCGACGAGTTCAAGGCAGCAAAGATCGACACATACTCTCACCCCCGTGGGAGGGGCCGTTCATCGTCGATCAAGTACTCTGACTCGGAACATTCAAGATCCGATACGAGGACGGTCGAGTTGTCTCCAACACGTGGAACATCGAACATCTGCGGCCATTTTACCCTTGAGTAAATGTTCATATCTACTAAATCAGTGAATAAATGCCGCATGCTTTGTTCATACATCTATGAGTTCGCGAACTTATCGGTTGCCATGTTTCTACATGTTGCAACTTCTCTAAAGGCTGAGCGGCGAGTATCTCTGTACCTGCATAGAAATGCTCTCCGCTTGGGGGCTACCCAGGGCACGATGCCCTCCTATCATTTTTACGTTTTTTCAAAACAAAAATCGACAACTATGTCGCAACCGATCGCACACGCGAGAGGTTTTTTGGCGGAAGGCTCAACCTTGCGAGAAGTAAAGATGGCGGCCCGCGTGGGGCTTGGTACTACTGCTCGTTCAACGCTCCTAGCACCTACGCCTCCGTGGCTACGGTACGAAGGCTTGCGAGCACAGTCCGAGTCCACGGGTTTCCATCCGACCTCTTTTCAAAAGCCCTCGAGCAACCGCCCAGACTCCAGTCTAAAACGATTTTGACGACAAATACGCGAGTCACTTTTCAAACTTTCCCGAGTACTCGGGGGCTGCGAACGCGTGGCACCTCTTAGCGACTTGGGATGGCTGGGCTCTCCGACTCCTATGCCCCTGCGGCTCCAGAGTAAAGCCTGGTCATCTCAAATCCCTAAGTTCTGTTACTTCGTTGCTGTAGTCGTCCCTTGGCGCTCGATAGCATTTGAGCTGTAACTTCTTTGAACAAGTTCTCGATGACATAAAGCTGTTCATGATGTTACACATGCGAATTGTTCTTAACTGCCTACATCTAAATATGATACATCTAAAGTGAAGGCCTGGAGCTCTCTTGGTCTTCTGGTGCGTCTCTTGGTATCAGGTCCAGGTCCTTCATGGCGGTGTCGGCCATGTCGCGGGCGAAGGAGGCGCAGTCTTCCTTGAGTTGGGTGCAGTGCTCGTCGGAGCTGCCAGGGGCCCAGCCACCGCTCAGCGCCATGCAGGCTAGTCCCTGATAGTGCGAGTCGAACATGGCAAGCACCCGGTGCACCACCCTCCGAGCAGTCGATAGCTCCCGCTCCTTGATGACTTCTGGGAGGTGCTCAACTAACTTCAGAAGCGTGTCGGGGAGTATCGGCCCGACGGGAACTCCAAACTCCGTTAGGACCCGGCCAATAAGTCTCCTGAGCTTGGCATGTTCCACGATGCTCGCCCGTCGGGACGTCTCCGACTCACGCCGGGCGCTCTTGACCTCCTCGAGCTCCATCCTGACCTTCTCCTGGGTCCTCTAGGACTCTTCGAGCTTGGCCCTGGTCTCTGAAAAGGATCGACAAATTGCAATGAACAAACGTGGCGCGGCCAAGTCAAGAGATGAACAAGGCAGGATCGAAAGGACTTACTCTCGAGCAGCTCCGACAGCCGCTTGATCGAGCCGTCCTTCTTGAGGATCTTGAGCTCGGCAGCGTTCACCTCCTGCGACTTTTCCGTGAGCTTCACGGTCATCGCGGCGCGATGCGTGCACAGCCCTATGACCGCGAGAAGACAAATCAACTCTGACAAGAATCAACGGAGAAGAAGAAACCCACAGCAGCGTTCGAAACCCACTCACCGTCGATGTCCTGTGCCAACTGGGAGTTGGCGTCCTGGAGCCGGGTCACCTCGTCGGTGGTGTCCTGGAGTTTGTTGGCCACCTCCGAGAACTGCTTATTGGCCGTCCGGAGGTCCGCGCGCGGCGGTGGCCAAGTCTTGCTCCAGCTCAGCCACTTCCGACTCGAGCGCCCTCTTCTCTTGGGCGGTGGTTTGGGCGGCTATCTGGGCGGCGGTCTCAGTGGCGGCGGCGGCAGCTGTGGCTTTCTCCGCGGTCTCGTTGGCGGACGCCACTGCGGCCCGCAGCTCCTCGGTCGTTGCCTCCGCCTGGGCCAACTTCGCCTCAAGAGATTCCCACTCCACCGCGGTGTTGGTGGCGGTGGCCTATGTGGCCATGGTGCGGTCTTCCGTGGCCATGGCACGGTCTTCCGCGGCCTTCACGGCGGCCTCGAGTGCCGCCTTCGATGAGGCCTCATTCGCCACCGCTCCAGCGGTGGCCAACCGAGCAACCACCGGCTGCATCTCCAGCTGGGACCGCTACGCCCGGAGCTCCCTGATGGTGTGCACCTTCCGAGCGCCGCACTCCGAGAGCGTCTGTTCCGGGTAGAAGATCGACAGTTACAAGACGTACAAGAATGGGAAAGACAAGATTAAACCTCCAATTCGAGGGCACTCACTGTCGTCGCGGGTAGGATGAGCTCGTCGAACGCACGACGCGCCCACCCAAGACCTTGCTCGAGGCGGCGGCAGGCCGCTGCCTCCTCACCCTCGTCGTCGAGCACGTCCGCCTCGTAAGCCGCCACCGACGCGGAGCGCACCAAGTCGGTGATCCGCGCGTCATCCTCCTCCGGCACCGGCAGCAGCCCCGCGCCTGAGCCCTTCCCGACCTCCTGGATCTCCGGGGAGGTGCTTCCCGTGGCGCCCCTGAGGACATCGTGCTCCTGTGGGACCGGGCGGGTCGGGCTGGGGCTGGGTGCAGTTTCAACGGCGGGGGTAGCAAGGCAGGGCGACGACGGCTCCGACGCGCTCACAGCGGGCGCTCCCGCGACTTCGGCGGGGGATGAGGTTCCGGCGGCGGCCAGCGCGGCGTCAGCCCCGGACTCTCCGAGGATCTTCTCGACCACCTCGACCGAGACTGGGGTTTTGGGAGCCCCGACAACTCTGACCAGGCCCGGCCCCGCCTGCCCCGCCTCGGTTGCCTCGGGCGCGGCCTCCTTGTCGCCGTGCTCCGCAGCCCCGGTTGTGGTCACGACCTCGGGCGCGGCCGACTCGGAAGCCTCGACCCCTGATTCCTCCGGGTCCGCCAGCATCCGCTCCAGCATGGCCTCGAAGATGGCCGAGTCGTCGCTCGGCAAGTTGGGCCTGTCGAGGTCGATGATCTCCCGAGGGCGGGCAGCTACGTCGTCAACTACCGAAGCCTCCGCCACAGCCCCGCCCGCCTGCAACACCTCCGACGCCGGAGTTTCAACCGCCGCCGGCATCTCGGTCTCATGTCCGCCAGCCGATGGCGGCGGGGGCATGACCATCTCGGAGGATGCCGCCAGGGCATCGCTGCCTCCAACGGTGGCCTTGACCGGCGGCTCGATTGCCGCCCGGATATCCTGCGCCTCAGAGGCCGCCCGCCCCTCGGCTGAGTTGCTGACGTCCGACGCCGGCAGAGCCGTCGCCGACTCAACGGCCTCTGTCGCTGCAGTGGGCCTACTCCCGGCCTGCTCCGCCAACAGTTCATCAGGACGCGGCGTCAGGCGGGGGTCAGGCTGAGGGTTGCGCGCGCCTAGCGCCGCACGCTTCTGTGGCGCGAGGCTGAGCACGCCGGTGTCGGCGCGGCTGAGGCAAGAGCGAGTTAAAGATGAGAAACAAGCGAAGACAAGAAACAGTGAAACAACGAGAGATGGTGGGCAAGAGCTTACATGGTGGAGCAGACGCGGACCCGTTTGACCGGCCTGTCTGATGGGCCCAGCTCGGGGGCTGGCCTTTTGGCCCCCGCCAGCTTGAAAGTTGGTTCCCGACGCTCCACCGGCGCGGGAACTGGCCTGTCGCCCCCCGACGACTTGGGGGCGGCGCTCTGATCCCCCGACGGCTTAGGGGCAGCGCTTCGATCCCTCGACACCTCGGGGGCTGTCCACCCGGCCTCCTCCGCGCCAGAGGCCGGCCCCTGACTCCCACCAGTGGAGAGGGGAACTTGCACGGCCGGGGTGCCGCCGCCGCGGATGACTAGAGATTGGAGGCGCCGCTGGGGGATGCTTGTGTCCCCTCCCTATGGTGCGCTCGGTGCAGACACCGGCGGGGTCGACCTCGCCTTGGACGACAAGCACCTTCTCAAGGAGTTCGTGTCCGGACGCTCAGCGCCATCGTAGAGGTGGCGGGAGGAAGAATCTCGATCCGCCGACCGCCTGGGCGGATCGTCACGACACGGAGAATTCCTCTGCCCCTCGGAGGCGCGCGAACCGCCGGGGGCCGCCTGAGAGCGGGTCACCCTTTGATCCTCTTGGACGGGACGGGCCCCCGGCTGCGAGCTGGAACCCGCACCCTTCTCGTGGGCGACCGGCTCCGACCGCCGCGACGAGCTCACCTCTGCCGCCCGGCACGGCGAAGGAAGGGGCGACCCGGATATGCCGCTCCAGTCGACATCTGCGCTCGGCTCGTCCCCACTCCACGGCGGCGACGGCGACGGATCCTTGTTGGAGGAGACGTTGTGCTCCCCCGTCTTGCGGCGCTTGATGAGGTTGTCATTCCGATCGTGCTTTGCGATCTCCTTCTCCTTGTGCCGCTCCTTGCGCTCAGCCCTCCGCCTATCCGCGGCCGCCTGGTTGCGGTTGAAGATCGCCTCCTGCGGAAGAGGGGCCTTCGCGGGCATGAGGTGGGAGCTCCTCAGCTTAAAATAAAGGAGCGAAGGGAATCCAATGACCATCAAAGAACTCCGAGAAGATCAAAATCAGATAAAGAACTCGAACTAGTCGGAAAACTTATCGGAGGAAGAAACCACTTACGAGCTTTTCGGTCCCCTCGTTGGGGAGCATCGGCAGGAGCTGTGACGGCGGCCATGAGTAGGACGCCTTCCCAATGGCCACCGACACGCGACGCTGGACCTCGTCTAGTGATGGCGGCTCGGGCGCGGTCACGGTCCCCGTCCAAGGGGCCCTCTTGGCCGTCATCCCACAAAGACGAAGAGGCTGCCTCCGGAGCGGGACGACCCCCCGGGTGTGGTACTGACCAATGACGGCCGCCAGGTCAACTCCGGCCTTGCGAAGGTGGGCCAGCACTGCCTAGTGCTCCTTGAGCAGCTTTTCCTGCTCCGCCTTCGGAGGTCCGTCGCTCCAGCTTCTCGGCGCCTGGGCGATGGAAACTCCGGTGAACTCCGGCAGCGCGTGCTCGGGGTCGTTCTTGAGGTAGAACTAGCCCTTGTGCCAGCCGCTGTTGGAGCTAGTCAGCGAGAAGGGAATGTACTTGTTGCCCCTCCCCTGCTTCATCCGGAGGTTGGCGCAGCTGATGGTCGCCGGAAGGGGGCCGTCCTTCAAGCATGCGAACATGAAGAAGTACTTGAAGAGGTGCCAGTGGGCGCCGATCCCCAAGTACCCCTCGCACAGCGCCTCGAACGCCGCCATTTGTTGGACGCTATTCGGGTTGAGGTACTGAAGCTGGAGCCCGTACTCGAAGAGTACAGCCCGGATGAATCGCCAGGCGGGGATGGAGAAGCCGCGCTCGTGGAACGCCACGAACGAGACAACGTACCCTCTCGGCGGGCGCGGCACGGACTCATCCTCGGGCACCCTCCACTCTTTCACGTCGGTGAGTGGAGGGAGCCGCCCGGCGGCGACCAGGCGGTGCAGCATCGAGCGGGACACGTTGGAGCGCGACCAATTCGACATGGCGACGGCGAGCTCTCGCGTACGGCTCCGGCGAAAGGGGCGGCGGCGCTGTGGGCGTGAAGGGCGAAGGAGGCAGACGGTGATGGCAGTGGAGAAGGAAGGGGGTAAAAGTTCCAAACCCTCAGCTAGCACACGGTTAAAAAGGAAGGGACGCGGCCGCCGGCCTTGAATGCTGGGCCCGCCACGCCGAAAAGACGCCTGCCCACGAGCGCGCGTCCCGGCGTAACTGACGACCGCCTGCACGACGCCTCGATCCCCGCTGGGTCCGGAATCTGAACCGATC
Organism: Cenchrus fungigraminus; assembly: GCA_036936925.1. NCBI lineage: Eukaryota > Viridiplantae > Streptophyta > Magnoliopsida > Poales > Poaceae > Cenchrus > Cenchrus fungigraminus. The sequence continues at coordinate 89,380,941 of CM072774.1, read as the reverse complement.
CCACTCCGTCTCTTCAAACCGTCACATCCGCCACGTCGGCCACGACTCCCACGACACCCCCGACTGCCACGACCACCTCGGTAAAAGATCCTTGAACCACGACAATGCCACTGAAGATCAAAACCCCACAAGCGAGTCTACAACTCACTCGTGGGCACGGGGGCTACATCCGGCGGATGCGCTCACGCGCACCCACCGAGAGCAAAACATCCTCGTGACGCCTTTCATCTGAGCCTGTGGGCGAGTCCTTGACTCCCTCCCAGGCTCGGGGGCTACTGACGAGGGCTCGGATTAGGGCCCCCTTTGACGGCGAGATAATCACTCTTGAGGTAGAGTCTTCTGACACCATTGACAATGTGAAGGCCAAGATTCAAGATAAGGAGGACTGAGGACCCTTGTCAAGACCATCACTGGCAAGACGTCTTGCTTCCGACCAGTCGCGAGCTTCCTCGACAAGTCTCCCACTAGGAGAAAGCTTCTCTGACAAGTCTCTACCTCGTACGACAAGTCTCCACCTCACACGAGGAGTCTCCGCCTCGCATGAGGAGTCGCCGTCTCGCACGATAAGTCTCCGCCTCGCCTCCGACAACCTGCTCGTTCGCATGAGCAGTTTCCGTCTCCGACCAAGACGCGGTCCACGCAATGTGGCGCCACCCCGATGCACGGACTCCCCCGCTATGACGCGTGGGGCGTCAGTTCCCCATGCCATGCAAGCACGCCAGCTGGCGGCACGCGCAGGCGGTCGGCTCTGACGAGAGCCTTAATGCGGCACTGTTCGGCGGCGCAGCCCTCAACGCGCCGTCCCATCCGACCCTGCAGCACGCCAACTCCGACCGAGGCACTTGAGTGCCCCCTACGATTAACGCTGGCCTACGATTAGGCCCTAACGTGGTGAGCTCATCCCGTGCTCAGGAGGGATGAGTCAGCACCAAAGAGCTCGGAGGAGGCGCCAGGTGCCCAAAGTAAGCAGCCCCGCCCAGACACGTGGCAGTCTCAACGACAACGCAGTTCAGCCCCCTCAATGCACCCTGACGGACAGCAACGTGCGAGAAGACGTCCCAGCGGCTGGCACTGTAGCTTCTACTTAGTTTCCCTTTTTTGCCCCTCTCCCTTGCGTCTATAAAAGGAAGAGGAGGGCAACTGTCACAAGGGCTGACGAACTGAACTCTCATATCCCAGGGACTTGGGCTCGACACCCTCTCCCTACAAGTTTGTAACCCCTACTACGAACAACCCTAGCACGAGAACACGGCAGCTCGATACTGGACGTAGGGTATTACTCCTCGGAGGCCCGAACCAGTCTAAATCCCGGCGTCTCTTGTGCTAACCATCCGGGTCCGACACACGATCGATACAAATTTACTGCTCGGCGGTTGAGAACCCCAACACTAGCCGTTTTCTCCGTGTTCCGTGTGCTCGTGCGCAACCTTCGAGTTCTTAGCCCTAGATTCCACCTCGCCGAACAAATAAACCACCAGGGTTAACCCCCCTATAGGCTGTCTAGGTCTAAACCTCTGACAAACAATTGGTTAGACATCTCCATGAATTTGGCCAGCTCTTCCATCTGGGCAATGTTGTCTTGTAACGATTACTTATACATGTGCTTGTAATTCACAGCCTCTTGCTACGCCATGAGTTCTCTGCCTTGTTGTTCTTGTAGGTCTCTCTTCACCTCGTGCAGCTCAGCCTTAGTGGCTTCAAGCACCTCCTGAAGCTAGTAAAATACAAGAACTGTTGGCACATTTTATCTTATATATTTATAAGTCAACCAAACATGAGAAAAGGCCATAATTGATAATACCAACATAGAATAGGGTGTGACTAACAATTTCTTGGAGTTTTGGAGAATTCTATGTCTTGCAGGGACTAATCAGAGAAACGTGAAAACACTACAAGGTTTTGTGTCAAATGCAACAACGAAGAATTGCAACGTTGAAAATTTGGTTGCTAGAGATCGTTGTATTACAACCATTCTAAAAAATGGTAGTGATACATGCCTTTAATATAACGGTTTTCAAGTTGTTGCGAAGCTCTGTTGCATTTGGTGGACGATATTGCAATGGTAAAATATGGTAGCAATATAATTGATTTTGGTTGCAATTGTGTGGTAGTATTGCAACTACATTTGCGTTAGTTGCATTTGGTTGTGACTATTGCTACGTTTTTTTTGTGTTGCATAAAATTTCACAAGCGTTGCAAATGTTGGATGCTTAATGCAACGAGAACTCTTGGAGGCGAAGCAAAACTGGGGTTCAATTGCAACCTTTATTGGTCGTTGCAATATACTTTGATGTTGTTGCAAGTGCTAAATTTTATTGCAACGAGATCTCTGAGTTTGAAGCGAAAATTGTGTTCAAGTGCAACGCTTATTTTTGGTTGCAATATACTTTGAGAATTGCAACGAGAACTAGGAGCTGAGGCTGATTTGGATTGGGCCTTGTAGAGTGTATGATATCCTACGAAAAAAATACAATTCATAGTCAAAAATAGAACTTGGCTAATTTTGAATTGAGATTTTATTTTAATTATTAATTTTAAGAAAGAAGTTTGAATTGGTAGGAAAACAATCTATCATTAGTGACAAAATAGAAAGAACTAAAAAAAGCGCCATGATATGGAATTGAACCAAGGACCTCAATATTATACTAGTATATAACTTACCACTACACCATTACAATGTTTGTGTTAGCTAGCATCGTTGAAGCCTTTTTCATGTTTCTATGTGGTCAGCTTATAGTAACCTTGTACATATTAAAATAGAATAGTTACTTTAGAGGGTTGTATTAGTTACTTATTTCAAAAACAAAGTAAATTTTTCTAAAATTATTATTGTTTTTGTCTAATGCAACACCAGAAAAGTGTTGCAATAGGTCCAAAATGGTTGCAACAGACACAATGCCAGGAAACCAAAATAACTTTAAATTGCCATGTCACCTAGTCCCACCTTGAGGACGTGGTGATGTGGTCCCACCAGCCGGCCGCACCCTGGCCACGGCCGGTCACCCGAGACCGGAATTTAATCCAGCGCACTAAAAAATGTTGCATCCAAATATGCGATGTTCATTGGGTAAGAAAGTACTTGAGTGTGTAAAAATTTCAAAGTTTAAGTTGAGTTGTATGAAACAATTTGATGAACTATCTAATTTTTGAACAATATATACTCCTAGATGTGGGCTAGAATGGACCATAGGCGCCTAAATATAGTTTTTTTTAATTTTTTGAATCTTATTAGATGTACATATAGGTCAATTTGGAATTACTTTCGGTAAACATGTAGAAATTCATTTAAATGATAGAAAATAGCAAATCTACTTATTAATTTGTGAACAATGTATGGCGACACTTTATTAAAATTATTACTATGTCGTCAACTCATAGTAACCCTATTGTTCTTGGATGACTAGAAATAAGTTTAATACCAAACATAATCACAATAAATCTTGCAACCCAGTAGTAAAGGCACCTACCACCCAAGGCTTAGGTCTCAAGTTCGAACTAGCATACCTTTTGCATATAGTGATGTTTTTTGTTTTAATTGATTACATTTTGCTGACATGACATTGGTTTTTTTAAATTGATTACATTTTGCTAACGTGGCATTGGCGGACGTGCTGACATGGCATATGTGGCCCGAGTTACATCGGAGTGTATGAGCTTAATATAATTTTAACTTAACTTTTTGAATTTTATTAGAGATACATGTATTTCATCGTGGAATTACTTCCAATAATTACTCATAAATTCATTTGAATTATAGAAAATATCAAATATGTTAAAAAAAAATTGAATCTCCTACACGCAAACTGAGATGTTGTATATTGCATTTAGAAATTGTATTTTTGTATTTAAGATAATTTATTTTGCATGTTACTCCCCCACGGCCATAAGCCATCTCGCTGGTAGCGCCCACGGCCGCCTAGAAGGCGGTGGCCCTCCCATTTGCCGCCTTTTGCCTCCGCCGCTAGTGACCTGATCTAGGGTTTGGGGGCCCACAACACCGGCTGCCGCCTCCACAACGCCAACCCCAAGGATGACCCCATCTCCAACGGCTGTACCTAGGGCTGGGCAAAATTAACTGAGAACCAAGAACTGAACCGAAAGACCAGGAATCGAAACAGCAAGAATCGGAACCGAGAAATTCGGTTCCTCATTAGTTCTCGATTCTCATGAACCGAATTAAATCGGTTAGTTCGGTTCGGTTCCAAGTGAACCGAGGGAACCGAAAAAATACTGAAGCTCTCATAATTCAGCCCACTACGACCCATTTAGTCCAACTAATAATACACCTTAACCCTAACTTTCAATCCCTCCCATCGGAACCGGCTCCTCTGAAGTACAACCTCCGTTCTCTTTTATATGACGTTGGTTAGTTCATTTCTGAGCTAACCAACGTCATATATTAAAGGATGGAGGGAGTAGTTCCGTTTACCTCAGAGGAGCACAGTAAAATGTGTGTAGAGGTACAGTGTTTCGATGTTGCACTATAGCTACAGTGCAGAGAAGGTACTGTTTACCCCATTTTATACAGCGGGCTCTGCTGTTTGTTTTTACTGTAGCGCTTGATCTGATCCATCCGTTTCGGATCAGACGGCTGCCGGCATTTCTACCTCTCTCTGTCCCTCCCATCCTGCCATCCCCAGAGTCTAAAAAAAAATCCTGCCATCCACGGTCCACCCACCACTACACCTCCGCGCCACCCAGGCACCCACACCGCACCGCACCCAACCCTCCGCCGCTGCCCCCGCCCCACACCGCGCTGCCGCACCCAGCCCGCCGCCGCTGCCCCCGCCCCTGCCCGGTGCCAGAGCTCGACGACCCCGACCAGCCATCCCCCATCTCCTCTGGCCCTCCCACCGACAGCCGCCGACGCCCCCAGCCCCCGCCGCCACCCAGAGCTGTCCCCGGCCCCCGCCGGCCGCTGCCGCTCCGTCCTCCTCCGTGACCGCCGACCTCGGCCGTCACTCCGTCCTCTATCCCTAGTGTGTGCTGCCTCTCTCTCCTCAATCCTCGGCGGGCGCCGCCGCTCTTCCCTCCCTCCTCGCTCCTTCACCTCTTCTGTCTTGTCTCAGATCCGGCGGAGGCGACCTTCCAGTGGACGGCAGTGTCCTACTGCGACGGCCGGCGGTGCCCCTGGTGGCCTGCTGCGACGGCTGGCGGTGCCCCTGGTGGCCTGCTGCGACGGCTGGCGGTGCTCCTGCAGTGATGGCCGTCCACCAGAGGCGACAAAGCTTCAGGCGACAAATTTTTTTAACACGTGTACATTCCTCGCTTCGTTCAGTTAGAACCGAAAGCGAAATTCGCCGGTTCCTATATCTAAACAGAACCCTCCCTGGAGCCTAACCCAATCCCTTCCCTGTCAATTTTTTATGGAATTGATCTCTTTTCTTGTGGTGCTAGGATTTCGCTAACTGTTGGTGGTGTTCGTGGCCTAACCGTCAACCTGTGAAGGCCTTTGTTGTATCTGCATGTCTCCTGCCTAAATCGGCAATCCTTTTGCAGTTGATGTCTATTTTATAATTCTCATAAACATTGTTGCCATAGTTACTTCTTTTTAATTAGATCCATGAAGATAATGTGATAAGCTTTTGCTAGATTCATGAATACTTTGATGAGTGTCGAACTACTACTGTACTTTGATGACTTTGCCGGAGTAATTATTGATATTCACTTCTCTACTGATCTTGCAGTAAATAAGGTTGCATATTCATTGTTCGATCTTACTAATCGGACCAAATCCACTGTGAGCTGCTTTAGTAAGTTTTAGTGCTGCCTGATACTCATGCTCTATTTTCATTTCATTTTTTCTTCGACATGTTACTGCAGTACCTACTGCATGTTACTGCAATAGGAATATGGGAGCATTCTATTGAAGCAACACTAGGATCGTGCCCGTGCGTTGCTACGGGCAAAACAAATTTCTATAGCCATCAAACTTGATTGTGTGAAATATACGCATTATGTTTATGCAGAGGTTTCAGCTAAATCCAACACTACATTTTAAATGACGAACTTGAAATGAGTAAAAACATAACAATGTCAAACAAAAAATGACTTTGCAATGAGTATAAACATAAGATTGTCCTTTGGGTCCGGCTTTGCATATTAACCCAATTGATTTTAATCCACAGTGAACAACAAATGATCGACACCATCTACAACACAGATTATATTGTGAGCAAGTAAGATTGATGGATGTCGAAACAGCTTTGATGCCATTAATCTCCATATACAAAATATCGAGCCCACTGGATCACAAATATAACCATTAGGGGTGGGCGTTCGGGTTACCCGATTAGTTCAGGTCCGGTAATTCGGGTTTTGCGAAATTCGGGTAATGAGAATCATTACCCGATATCAGCTCCTGAAAAACACTACCCGCAAGTTCGGGTATCCGCAAAAATCGGGTTCGGGTTACCCAATTTACCCGAAATATATAATCAAAGTATACACTCAAACACACATAATGTTCCATAGACTAGTAGTTTGTGTTGAATTTCAACTACAAGTTGAGAAGAATAGTATATTATAGTCACTTGTTCAAATTAAGAGAATTATATTGTAATAAAGTGACAATTTCAAGTGTTCAACTAACAACACATGAATAAATACAAAGACAAAGGCAAATTTCGGGTAGTTCGGGTACCGGAATGTATTACCCGAATTACCCAAACTAATTTCGGGTAATCACAATCACTATCCGAACTTGGAATCGGGTACCTCGGGTTCGGGTAATTCGGGTTCGGGTAATTCGGGTACGGGTAATGGGTATCGGGTATTTTGCCCAGGCCTAATAACCATAACAAAGTTCGGAGTACTAACTCAAATAGTCAAAATATTGATACACCAGACGTGATAGTGTGATACAATAACATATTAAGTTGTACATGAGGCAAACGCCAACTCAGCAATCAAATAAAAGCAACCGGAGCACTCACTTCTGTCGGAACTAACAACACAGAGCACACAAGCCTCCAGCATCAGGTCACTTGTGATTTACATGGAACCACAAATGACTGTTGTTACTTGTGAGCACATGTGGTCATAGGAAAAATACCGTGTTGTCCGGTTCGACCCAAACTTGTGGACATCAGGTCAAAAGATTTGCAAATGGGGGACTGAACATCACTTTCCCTCTACTTTTTAAGTTTGACACATGCCAACTCCACTAATTAGTCCAACTATATATACCAACGTCTCAGTTTCTGCAAACACAATATAGCAAGACATCCTTTATATTTCCAAGCAGTTCCCTGAAAAACCATGTTTCAGAAGCAGCTTTGCAAGCGACTACGAGAATATTAACTCAATCAGGGATGAATTATTAATTTGTTGCATTTTTTACAGTAAACTCAAAATTATAACCAGGAGGGACCTCACATGGTTTGAGAAGATGTAAACATCTATAGATTCCAAGGCTGAGATTTTGCTCCAAGATCATTGCAACAGACCTGCTCCATGCATGTAGACTTAAGGTGTACTTGTTGAAACACGAACAAAAACATAATAAATGCTACATGCCACAGCATTCCTGGCACATACAACTATTTCAGGTTGGTCTAAAACAATGTCTTATTAGAATTTAGCATATGGCCAAGTTCATGGTTGTGCACTTACTTACAATTTTTCAGAAACATTTTGTATTTTTCAGAATCAAAAGATTGGTCAAAGAATAAACAATTTTGAGAACTCCCAATCCCAGGATTTAAAGATTTTGTATGTTCTTGGAAACAAAGATGCAAGACCTCCATAATACACTCTACATGCCTCGTAGCCTCAGCAGGTAAGCAAATCAAAAGGAACTACTTCTAGTTGCAACAAATAGAATTTAGTGACTCCTAGCCTCAGCAGGTAAGCAAATCAAAAGGAACTACTTCTAGTTGCAACAAATAGAATATAGTGACACTCCACATACACATCATATATGGGATGTCCACATAAACATCTTGTCTTGACCTATTCGCACATATAAAACTGTAAATGGATATTCGATATGTGTGACATTATGATCAAAACCTAAAAGCTCATGGTCCATGCTATCCTACCATTTGTTCATAATACATAGCATACCATTGATCATTTTGTAACACAACTTGAAAAATAGTGCGACTCAAATATAGCAGCAGGAGACCATAATTGGGAAAGAACAGACTGAGCACCATGAACAGAGCAACGGTGAAACTTTTTTCCATGACAACAAAATTTTCCCCGACTAAAGCTATAAGGCTCCAGTGCACATACTCTATCAGTAAACTTGATATCTTTTATGTTAATCTTAGACAGGGCTACCTGGAATTCATCCTATAGATAAGATGGTCAAAGCCTCGATGGAAGATCGGGCATCATTGCTTCATGGGTACAGAATTGCCATGTACTGCCACTCCACGCTGAAGGATATTCACTTAAAAAAAGTAGTTCATCTGCGCACATGCTGAAAACAGAAATCATGCAACTATTAGGTGGTAGTAGTACAAATACTCGTATACCAAGTACACATAATTTGGATTGCTTCAAAACTGACAAGTAGTAGCCTTGACACATCTCAATACATGTTTACTACTCCAAATAAGTGTTCAACACGGTAATCTAGAGAATCCTCACAACAATGTGCAATATTAAATTTGCTTTGTTGTATGCATTCATAAAAAGATGACCATGAGGAATGTCAGAAAATACTTGATTACTTTGCAAAACTCAATATTAGGTTCTATGCAAATCTGTCCATACTTTCATGAACAGATAAATACGACATGCAATTCTTTGTGAAGGTGTCACTCTTTAACCAGTTTGTAGCCCTGCACTACTAATGCCACCAGAGAGACTCTGGACATATAAGACTTAACCAACAAAAATGAGTCTTTCTTTCCTTCTCTAAGAAGGAAGCCAAGCCCGCACCGCCTCCCTCGGGCCCCTCCTTTCTCCCCGCCGGCGACCTCGCCGGCGGCGAGAGGGGTAGGGTCCCCACCAATCGATAGATCGCCGTCTCTTTTAGCTCCCTATAGTACTAGTTTTTTAGTAGCCTCTGTGCTTGTGCCGCTATGGCCTCCTCCCGATCTACGGTCGCTGCCCTCGTCGCCGGTGTCTTCGCCGCCGAGGTCCTCCTCGGAGGTCTTCACACCGTCGCCGTCGTCGAAGACCCTCAGGTCAGTGAGAATAAAATAAATCGCCCCTTCCCCTCACCGGATCTCGTCTCCTCCGCCTCGCCCCGAGATCCAGTTCTTCTCACCTCCTTCACCTCTGTCACGACTTCGCCGCCGGTTGGGGAATCTTCTTTGGTTCTGATGGATCTGCCTTCTCTTGTTAGGGTGTGTGTCCAATCGTTGAACGCATCGATTTCTTGCCGCCGTCGACGCCTCCACCCTCTGCTGCTTTGTGTGATTTCAAGCAATCTCTTGTCGGTGGTTGTTCCGAGATTCTGGTCCCCTCTCCTTGAGGTGGACTCTCTCTCGTTGAACGCGCCGAAGATTTGCAATCACCGGCTCAGCCTCCACCTAGCTATCACCGCCCATCTCCCCGCCGCCAACCCCAACTGCAAGCAGCCTGCTGCTCTCCAGCCAATCCACAGTGCTCTGGTAGCACGTCTTCGTTGGTTGTTCCGGCGACCTCATCCTCACCAGGGTTGCGATTTGGGAAGAAATCTTTTATCTCCAGCGATGTTACTTCTACAGATCATTGGTCACCTGATGTGGACTTCCTCAGCCCCGTCGCCCCGTCTTCAACCGCTATGCGCAGTCCTTCGCCTGGGTGCAAGCTTCTTCATAGCCTCTGCTGCCCCCGCCGATGAGCTCGTCGCCGTCGAACGCATCGACTTCTTTGTGGATTTCTGCTGGTCTGAGGACCTTGTTGTAATTTGTTTTCACTTCGAGGACCTCTTTGTAATGGTTGCTTAAGGTTTAATATATAAGCTTGTTGTCAAAAAAAAACCAAGAAAAATGTTGCATCAAGGTAATTAATTCGGGTTTGAACAACTCTTTTACTAAACACTTGTGCTAGCCATGTATATGCTGCAATTCTCAAGCTCCAAATATTTACATTCCATTCCTTAATTATTTGTTTCTTCCTGGTTACGTACCAAAGAATCACATTATTTAGATTAGCAAAATCAATGATTCAAACTGCAGTTTTGTTTCAAGCAGTAATTGTTGATTGCTAGAGTAGGATTACCATCACATGCCTCCATACAAGGTGACTAATGGTTGGACTTTTGTTCAAATGAGCTTCTATACAGACAAGTTTTAGCATCTTAGGAATATGCATGTGAAAGCCCTCATCCTGTACATATACTTGGCAAGATGAATGAAGCACAAATTAAAACAATACCTAACAGCAGCCATAGTTCACAATCTCTCAGGGACACGCAAAAGATCAAGTGAATTCTCAGCAACCTGCACACATAACTTCAATTACAGAGGGCATGTGAATAAGGCAGACATGATGATGAATGTATCACATATCATCCTCTGAGGTAAATCATCGATTTCATATTACCACATCTGCAAGCCTGGTATATTACCACATCTGCAAGCCTGATACTCCAAGCATGTATCGGGAAGCAACAACTGACTTCTACTCTTTGATAACTACCTTCCTCTGCAAATTCTCCTTTTCACTTTCAGACAGATCAGCTGACTTGGAAGGCGATCCAGTGCTTCCATAACCCCAGAGGGAGTTGACATTTGCATCATATCCTTTGGGTTTCCAATGCAGGGGTTCCTTCCTGGAACTGGTCGGACCCCAAAACAAGAACTGGAACGGATACTTGACTGAACCTTTTCAACATATATAAACTGTCCAAGTTGTAGTTTGTTTGATAAGAAGAGTTCGCTGTCCTCCTTAGACAAAGAAACATACGTCGAGTGTGATGAATCTGAAACTTTGATGAAGAAACCATGGCCTGGCCAAAGTTCTGAGCCAGTAATTGCAGGGACTATGCTAATAACTTGGAGAAGAATGGACTGGTATTCTCCACATACTTTCACATCAGAGTTAATATTTTTGAGAACCTTTAATAGTACCCCTGGAGTAAGAGATGCCATAACCTTTGATCCAGCTTATTCCTATTTTCTGAAAATGAAGAACAATGGAAGTTAATTGCATATGCATTATTCTCCATATTACTGAAAATGTTGTATCAACCGTGTGGACTTATAGTCACATTAAGATAATGGATTCCTGGTGGTGACCTAGTATAAAGAAATAATTTCTAGAGAACTGATGTTTAAGCTCCAGAAAAGTAATATCTTAAATTCTTAATACACAAGTATGGAAGTTTTAAAGCACAAAAGGACAAACATGGATTGATTAAAACTTCAGAAACAAAAAGGAGCAATGTGAGCATGCAATTTAACCATGAAGCCATAAAATCCAAAAGTCCAATTTAACCAAGAGCCAAGTGAGATGTTACCTGCCACAACGTCGTTAGTCAACGCGAGACCTTGTTGCCGTTGATGCAGGCCACTAATTAATCACCACGAATCTTGAATTTCAATAGAGAACACCGGATCGTTGAGACAAATACAGGTAGGTGCCTTAACAGGATTCAGGCTGGATGGTTTTGTTAGAGTTGGGGGAAGAAAAGCGTAGTTGTGATATCCCAACATAGTCTGGTTCTCTCACCATCGATCTGCTTTGCAGCAACGTGGTGGTTGCAAGCGGCGGCGTCCACGGACGGCAGCATCCACGGAAGACAACAACGTGCTGCAGACCCCGGGCAACGACAGCGGGGTTAGTAGGAGGTGGAGGCGGCGTCCACGGGCAGGGGTGAGCGGATGGTGGCGACGTGGCGTCCAGGGCGGCGGGTTCTGCCGTCCATGGATGGGGAGAGGCGCGGCGGCGTAGTGGAAGGCTGGGACCCAAAGCCTCCCGGGTGCTTGGCCTGCGGCACGTGAGGGCGGCCGGGGGTCGAGCAATGGAAGGAGGAGGGGGGACCGTGTAGCGAACATGGCCCCATTTGCCATTTGTTCGAGTTGATTTTGGTGATTCATGACAACACAAGTAATGGGACTAATCAAATTATCTAGCATGTCTTTGTAGGTATTCTTAGGTCCCATGGATATTACCACAAGTTAACATACTATGCCCAAGTTAACATGTCATACCACAAGTTAACATACCATGCAGATATTAAGTTACTCATAGAAAAAATGAAGACTTAGTATATTTTTTGAGGCTATAAGTGACGGTCCAGTTTCTAGATGCGCCGGATGAATTGCAGAGGAGAAGCAGCAGAGTCAGTAGCACCGAATGATCCGACGGTCTTAGTGGGGACACCGTCGATCTATCCGATGCCTTGTTTGAATCAAGACAGAGACGCGCCAAGACAAGCTCTTCAGCACCGGATGTACCGACGCCTTGGGTCAGAGGTAGCGTCGGTTTATCCGATGGTCACGAAGCAGCATACAGAGACGTTTTGGTTGCGAAGCCTTCAGCACCGGATGAACCGACGCACCGTCGGTGTATAGCGTCGGAACAGTTGTGTCAGCAGAGCTGCAACGGCTAAGTGACGTGGAGGGCACCGGATGAACCGACACCTAGGAAAAGCATAGCATCGATTCATCCGACGCTACCTTTTTCTGTGGCTGTTAGCCAACGGCTCCTTGGGTGCCTTGGGCTATTTATACCCCCTCCACTCACCCATTTGAGGTTGCTGGAGTGTGCGGAAGTGCAGAAGAGTGCAAGACACTTAGAAGATCATATCGAAGCCATCAAGTGCTAAATTGCTCATCCATAGACTTGCACATGCTTTGTGTGTGTGCTTAGTGCTAGACTTAGCTTAGAGCTGAGTGAGAGCAAGGTTGTGCCAACCTTGTGAGGTGATTCTTGAGTGAATCAAGTTGTACAAGGTGCACCGGAAGCCTTGGGGCCTAAGTGGCTCACCAGCATTCGTCTTCGACCCTCCGGCTTGGTGTGGAGTGGCGAGGACACTTTGTGCGGGGGACGTGGAAACCCCCTTCCTTAGTGGAGAAGCTCCTTAGTGGAGGCGACATCATGGTGACCAAGGGAGCTTGGCGAGTACCGAAGTGGCGAGCCTTTGTGGCGAGTCAAGTGGTGCTCTTGGGAGAGACTTGGTGATCGGGAAGCAATACTCTTGTGTGAGTGCTTCAACAACGTGGACTAGGGGTGGCTTAGTGCCTACCGATACCACAGGATAAATCGCGTGTCAAGAGTTTGCTTCCTCTCATCCCTCTTTACGTTTCCGCATTACTCTATTGCAATCCTTAATTGCCTTTACTTTCCTAGAGTAGTATCATGCTAGGATTGGCTATAGGTTGCAAAACTTATTTTGGGATGGGAGTTTCACACTAGAACAACCGTAGTTGCACATCTAGATAGTATGTTCTAGTTTTACTTTATGCAAAAGTAGTGAAGCCATAGGTTAAGGTGTTTGAGTTGCCTAATTCACCCCCTCCCCCTCTTAAGCTACGAGCATCCGATTCCTTACAGACCGAAGCCGATGGGGGAGGCAGCGCAGGACAGTAAGGATGGGGAGGCGGCGCAGAGTCGTCAATCGTCGGATCCCTCACGCGCCGGTCGTGCTCGGTGCCGGACCCCTGCTCACCAAATTTGAAGGCGCGCCGCCCACTCTGATGCAGAGCCGGACGGTGGACGGAGGCCATGGTCGGGGGGAGCACGGGGGCGGCGACCGCGAGAGGACTGTAGGGTTTTGGGAGTAGTTGATGGGCCCGTGGGGGTGGCGGACGGAGGGGCAAAAATGGGATGCGGGAGGGGCGGGGCGTGCGGGTGGGAGGGCGGACGCTCGCGCGGGGTGAACGCGCGTTCACCCGGGGTGAAAGTATGACCAGATTTTTTCTCCACTTCATACTTTTTAGGAGTAGAGATAATGTAGCCAATATGCATGATTAACGGAAAAGCTTCTAGCACACTCTACTGAAAATAGTTACACATGAAAAAAAAGAAAAAAAACTACAGGAATACTGATTGACGAACAAACAATGTGGATCGTGCAGAAAGGAAGCTTGCATATCTTCTTGTTGAACTCTCTCGGTACACTAAATTTGCATTGGTGCTGGCTGAGTAAGTTCTGTTGTTTCCTTTTGCCTGCGCTTTGTTCTTTTGTGTTCTTCGAAAATGATTGACGTTGATGTCGCATATGTAGATATTTTTCCTCAAAGTTGATCAATGCATTAATCTCATCGATTTTTGTACCCTAATCATGCATGCATACAAGAAATGTGGTAGGAACTAAATTGACCCCCTAAACTATCCTTCTCAAGTTAAATATAAAATCCTATAATCTGAAGCATTTTTTGACTTTGCATCCATGATGCTCTTCTTCTCAAGTTAACTTCAAATCCTATACTATGAAATAGTTTCCATATGCATCGTGGTCTTATACTCAAAGTAATTCTAAATACTCTAGAGCTTGTCTTGCCTTTATTTAGTCCGACTCTGAAATTTTCAGGCATTGTACTTCTCACTTAAGACACTGACCAAGTGACTTCAGGGACAGAATTTTAGTAATTTTGGCAATGTTTAATTTTCAGCCTCAGTACATCTTCATATAACATTCTAACTGCTATAATTTTGTCTTAGCAGTTCTTCAGATGCCACCTGCCATATCTCCATTTTTAATATTACCATACTAGTTTTTTTCTTATTCCTTGCTCTACTGATTATAGCAATGTCAGCATATGTACACATGATAATATTTCAGTGTCATGGATAACCTAAAATTCTGCAAGGTACTCCCTATCAACAATACAGATTTTGGATCTGTCAAAGTTTAGCTTTCTGGTTGAGTGGGATTACAATGGTCAACCTTATTTGGGAACCTTTCAAATTAGTGCATTCATGTTTTTACTAAACTACTATTCTGCAAGTTACTATCAAAACAAATTTGTGTTTCTTCACTGCAGGACTCAGACTCAGACTCAGAAAGTTTGTTGGCTGACCCAGATAGAGCGTTGGGCCATGGTGTTACTATCTGTTCTCTCCCTAGACGATTGAAATTGTGCAACGGTAGCAAGAAATGTATGATAATCAATGTGTGTCAGGAGCTTCTAATGCATATCGGCCTGTACAAGTAGTTTCTAATGAGATGCACCATATGTGAATGTGACGTTTTTTGTAGTGTGTAAGCTATCCACTTGTTCTCATTTAGTTTGACACTCGGTGTGTTTCGTTAAAGATTTGTATGAACAAATTATATTTCATTTTAATGGATCTCGATGCTTCATTCATTATGTATTTGTTATTTTGCGATTATTGATTTAAACTACCAAACAAAGTGTCGCAACATGAATTATTAATATATTAATTTGGTGTTGCAATATTTGATGGAAATCAAACCAAATTGTGTCGCAATAATCGCACATAAAATAACCACATTTAGTCGTGGTAATAGGTACGATAATCATGGTAACAGACAAACTATCTCTTGCAACTAAAAAAAATGACGGTGGCAATAGAGGAATCTACCTATAGCAACCAATTAGTAACGTAGCAATAGAGAACCTATCTATAGCAACCAACCTACAGAAACGTTGCAATAACCTAAGCCATCTATAACAACCGTTTAGGTGACGTGGCAATAGAGAACCTCTATTGCAATGCTTTCTCCGCGTAGCAATAACCACGATTGCAACACCTAAGTTGTGTTGCGAGTGCATTGTGTTGCTACACGACTAGCGTGTCGTAATACGTATCACTAGCAACGCCTAGTTCGTTGAAATTGATACTATTGCCACACCCATATTGGTTGCAATTGCTTTTGTTACAACACCCACCATGTGTTGCAAAAGCATCAAAAGTGTTGCAATAGAGGGGCTGTGTGTCGCAACTAAAATGTAACCCGTTGCATTCTGCTATTGCTACGGTCACAAGTGCAACGGCATTTAACCAAAAAAAATGGTAGCAAAAGTACTATTGCTACCATTTTTGGGTCTTTTGCAACACTTTTTCGGCGTTGCATTTGACCGAAAATCTTGTAGTGAAAGGAACAAGTCTAGAAGGCTCCGGAACACTCCCGAACTCAACGTGACTTAGCATACAAGAAAGAAGCATCTAGAAGGGACGAGAAGACACCACGACGAAGCGGACCCCGAGTGGGGCCCACCACAGGCCGATCGGCCCAGTGGTGGGGCTGGTCGGCCTACCACCGAGGCCAATCCAGCCCAACTTCTGGAACCTTCCTCCACCGCCTATGAGAAGCAATCTAAACCGTATATTGACGTCGGTTTGATCCTACGGTGACGAGGCACCTCCTTCGGACTATATAGGCAGACCCCAGACCCCTTGGTTGAACAATCAATTCATTATATTCAATACCTATCAAGTCGTCAAGTCAAGATCCCAATCCCTAGAACACCATATAGCGCAAGTAGCCAACTAGTCTAGATCTAGGAGGAGGCAAGGCGTCTACTTGGCTCCCGATCGTCTAGAAGCTGGTCGAGATATTGATCTAGCTTCGCTCTTGTAAGTTCTTCTACAATTGTTATAGAGACATTTGATCTATATCTTTGCTTATATTCAACATTATGTGGTTTAGTGTTTATTGTGATTATATATCTAGCATAGTAGATCTGTTCTTATATTTATGCATGGAATCGTATAGCGCTCATCTAGATCTTCTGAATTCATGGGTGAGTGGTGAAGACGGTGTAAGCTTGGTGCTTAAACCTTATTTGCCTGCGTTTGCACCCTACATGCCGGGTCGTGTGGTAGATCGTGGTGGTGACAGCACCATTGAGTCCTTTGTAGTCCATCCCCCGTATGTAGGACTAGTGGAAGCTTAGCTTCTGCGGTTATGTCAGGTTTCACTCTTGTTCTTCCATAGTAAGTCTTCCCCATGCATAGATATGATAGCTTTTCCGCCATGATTGTTAGATGTATTGCACTAATCATAGTATGCATTGACCCGAGTTTAGAGTTACATAGGAGTATCCTTTCTAACTAGCCTTTGTATGCGTTACATTGCCTATAATGAGACATTCTAGTGGTCCACCATGATCTATGACTTGATAAATGCTACCCATTACTATCTTTATTACGAGACTTGCCTGTTAGAGATTAGCGACAATGGACTTCTCTACATTACACCAGTGCAAGAGAGAGATAGATTATTAAACACCTATAGCCTTCCCTTCCCTGTGGTAGAATATAAATACGATACCTGGTTTACTCCTGGTTAAAATGCTACAATGGTATTTCGTATCTGTGCGCTTGCGGATATCCATATATATTTTCTTATCAAGAGATCCAAGGCATTAGTACGAGTACCAATCCATGCATTTTAGTGGCATTACTGTCAGGGATGACAACCTAGATCGAGTAGTGCTATGATATGTAGCGGATTTACCCTTGACCATATCGTGGGTGAGATTAATTCCAGTCATGGTAATGATATTCGAGCAACATGTGATATACTGATAGTACCATCATTTTCTGGCACCTTCTACAGGGTCGGGATTTATTCCACTCTTGATAGATGCGCTATGAAATGTCAACAAGAACCTATCAATCCATCAAACGATGCAAATTGAAAACTAACTGAACCTAACACCTATGAATTGTCTATAGCCTATCAACTTATAACACCAATCGTAGTGCAAAAATGAGGGTACGATGAAATCTGAATCTATTCTATGTGCTTATCTATTCGTTAGATCACCAAATCTAGAAATCCCTAGGATGATAGGGGAAAATATAGTGGCTCAAACCAGAGAACTGACCTTGTCAGGCTGTTTCAGCCTCTCGTAGCCAAGAGGTGGCGGCACAACCATCTTCCCGTTGTTGCTAGGATCCGCCATTCCTACCACGAGCCGTTGCAGATTGTTGACGCGAAAATAGGACGTCACCTCCGCGCGCAGCACACGTGACTCCCCAGTCTGTAGCGAGGCGTGCCAACCAATCTGACCTGTTGATTGATAATGGAAAATATTAGGGATCGGCTAGAGAACCGATGGCCTTTAGTGACACGTGTACCAGCCAATCGGCCGATATGAGTAAAGTGGGATCGGCCGGCTCGAAAGCGACCGAAGCGCGAGTGCGTGAGTAGATAGATCGGTTGGGATCGGTCGATCGTGACGTCAGCACTTGAACAGGTCAGAATCGGCTGTAATGTTAGGAGCCGATAGGATCTAGATCGAGCAGGATAATTGTTGATAATAGCTAAAAAACCACAAGAATTGGTACGAAAACTTGCAGATCTAGCTAATATCGGTAAGGGGTGAATAAAGAACTAGACGAAACCTCAGCGATGCGCCCTGAGGTTAAAGCCTAGGGTTATTCGGTAAAACGGTACTCACAAGCTTGCCGGAGATCGATCGATGCAGCCCGACGAACTTGAAGGACGGCGTTGTAGAAAAGAGGAAAAAACGCAATGGCGAAGTCGCCGAAAAGTAGATGCCGTAAAAGTAGATGCTGTAAAGTAAAGGGTTTGCCCGGAGGTGGTTTGTTTGATATTGGTGTGTACACTTTTTTCTGACCGCGCAGGGTCGCTATTTATGTCCTGAGGACAACTCGACTCCTAGCCGATCACAGCACTGATTACTTGTATATAAAGAAAAACAAATACTACTAAAAATAGAAAAAGACTCTCGTAGGAGTTTAAAACTTCCTAAAACTGACTCTTTGACCCGTTGCCAATCGTGGACTGACCCGCCTCCACCGTTCTTTCCTTTTGGCGTATCTTCTTGATTGCCGCCTTCTTCTTTCCACCGGCTGATCCTCCATTTGACCATCGGCCGATCAGTTTGACTCGCTGGTCCATCGACAGATTTGAGCTCCCTCGACCATCGGCGAATCCTGTTGACCATCCTTCTCTCTCTTCCATCGGCCGATTGCACTCTATTTTTCATCGGCTGCTTCCCCTTATCCTCTTGACCTGTTTTTCCAAAAAACGGTGTCAACACATGCCCCCCAGTTTCGGAGTAAATATCTTTTGCTCCGAAATTCGCTTGAAATCGATATCTTTCTCTTAATTCGAATGATAGCCAAATCCCTTTACGTGATTGATGCAATCATTCTCCATTGATAGTGACCTGTCCTTTCAATCTGACATTTTCCAGGGCTGTTCACCGTGTGACACTTTGGCTCTTTCGCTCCCCTTCCCTATAAGACTCACCCTTTTATCCAGGGGTTCCATGACTTGTTCGAGACTTGGTTCTCCCGGATATAGCCATTGGCCACTTTAGTTTTTAGGCATGAGAGGCATTTCTTCCTGGAAAACTCCTTAGGGGATAATGGTTGTTGCTGGTCATTGACAGACTTCAACTTGAAATAGCATTTCTTCTGGGTGCTACTAGTGAACTTGCAGGCTCTGTCTGCAATGTTGGGCAGACGATTTCTGTGAACTATGCCCTGTAGTTTGTGGACGTGCTAGAGAAATTTCCCACCGTTTGTGTGTATGCGTGTCACCCTTTATTTGGGATGATTCCTCTGAATCGGTCATTCTTTGGAAACCGAACCATTCACGGGTCATCTGTTTCCTTTTTTACCGGATCTAGCATCTTCGGCTTCCGTCTTTTCTGGTTCCTTCATCTTTATCTCTTCCGGTGCCTAGGCTATAAATAACTGCCTTCATACCCTTTTGGAGAACGCACTTCCCCTTCATCCATGGCTCGAGATATAGATCCAAGGAGCTTTAGGCTCTTACTCTTCGGTCCCTTTCTTCTTCTCTGACTCATGATGGCTAGAAGAATTCTTGTGAAATAGCCTAGGACATACTTCCCTCTCTAGTCTCCTTTTGTGAAGCCAGGAGGTCCAACAGCTAGAAGAACCCTTGTGATGCAACTTAGGTGCATCAGCTGGTGGAGGAGGGTGGAGGTCGTCCCTGGGCGTTGCGGAAAGAATAACAACCCTATGTCTTCTTTCCCAGCAAACTTGATGGGGAGAGTTACCGAATCTGGTGATTCATCTTCGTCAAATTTACGCTTTCTTTTTTGTTTTTCTCTTTCTTCGTCCCCATCACCTGTCCAGTGATGACGAATGTAACTGATCTGTAATGAACCATCCAAATTCGTCTTCTCAATGTATTCTTCAGATCCGTATTGTAATGCCACCATTGTAATCAAAGATGAGAGAATATATATATATATATATTTTTTGTTCTAAGGGCGATTTGTACATCGGCCATAACCTGAAACCGAACATGTTTCGATGATTCGGCTATCCCATACTAAAGACGATTACACTTGCAATCGGCTGTAACTCGAGTCTCTAGTCGGCTCTTTTCAAGTTCTGATTTGACTAAGCGTCTACCCATATGCTCGGATAGTATTTCTTCAAATACTTCCCATTCAGTGCTCTGGCAAACTTCTCTCCTTCCAATGTTTCTAAGATATATGCATTGCCTGGCACACATTGGCTGATATGATACGGTCCTTCCCAAGTTGGTGACCACTTCCCGTATTTAGGATCTCTAGAGCCGATTGGTAATATGAGTTTCCAAACCAGATCTCCTTCGGCAAACTCTTTAACTTTGACTTTCTTATCATACCATCTGGTTATCCTTCTTTTATTCTTTTCGATATTCTCCAAAGCTCTCAGCCGATTACCAGCAAGATCCTCTAGTTCCTCTTTCATTATGGCTGAATAATCATCGGCTGATATCTGATCTTGTAAAGAAGTCCTTCTGGATCCGGTTTTTAACTCCCAAGGCAATACAGCATCATGACTGTACACCAATTGATATGGTGATACCTTGGTTGCTCCATGGCATGCCATCCTGTACGCCCATAGTGCTTCATTAAGGATCGTATGCCATCGCTTGGGATTTTCATCGATCTTGCGCTTGATTAACTTGATGATGCCTTTGTTTGCTGCCTCTGCTTGTCTGTTTGCTTGAGCACAGTAGGGAGATGAGTTTAGCAGCCTGATCCCCAAAGAATTTGCGTATTCCTCAAATTCCCCTGAAGTGAATTGACTCCCCTGATCTGTTGTGATGGTCTGAGGTATACCAAATCGATAGACAATATGTTCTTTAACAAAATCAATCATATTGCCTGATGTCACAGTTTTGATCGGGATGGCCTCAACCCACTTTGTGAAATAATCTGTAGCCACCAGTACGAATTTATGACCTTTGCTCGACGGTGGATATATCTGTCCAATCAGATCAATCGCCCAACCTCTGAATGGCCATGGCTTGATTATTGGGTTCATTGTCGATGCTGGAACTCTTTGAATGCTTTCAAACTTCTGACACTCTTGGCATCCTTTGTAGTACTTGAAGCAATCTTCCAATATCGTCGGCCAATAATAGTTATTATTTCTGATCATCCACTTCATCTTAAACATTGATTGATGGGCTCCGCAGACTCCCTCATGAATTTCCCCCATTAAGGTTTTAGCTTCTTCTTCACCGAGACATTTGAGCAGAACCCCATCGATGGTATGATATTATAACTCATCTTCTAGCAGAACGTATTTAATGGCCCTGTACCTTAATTGTTTATCAACCTTCTTGGATGGATCTTTCAGATAATCTACTATCTCCTTCCTCCAATCTTCGACTGATAACTCCATAATCAGAATCGGCTGATATCCTGATGCCCCTTGGGCCAGCCGATTAGCTTCACTGTTGTAACATTTAGGGATGTGCTCAAGTTTTACTATCTTGAACTCTCGAAGTAGCTGAAGACATTCTTCATGATAAATCCTTAATATGTCATCTTTGCATTCATATTCTCCTGCCAATTGATTTATCACGAGTTGAGAATCCCCAAATATCTCAACAACTTCAGCATTGATTTCGCACAGTAGCTTTATCCCCTTTAACACTGCCTGGTACTCAGCTTGATTGTTTGTTGAAGTCTTCTCAATTGGGATGGAAAACTTGTAATTTGCTCCTTGGGGCGAGATGAGGACGACTCCAATCCCAGCTCCTACTCCACATGATGATCCATCAAAGAACATAGTCCATGGAATAGGTTCTACAACTGCAACTTCAGGTCCACAATGCTGAGTTACCAGATCGGCCATTACTTGCCCTTTGATTGCTTTGGCAGATTGATAGGTCAAATCAAATTCTGACAAAGCTAAAATCCACTTTCGGATCCTGCCCTTCAAGATTGGTAATGACAACATATATTTGACCACATCATCTTTGCACACCACAGTACATTCGGCAGTTAATATGTAAGGCCTCAACTTTGTGCATGAGAAATATAAGCACAAGCATAGTCTTTCCACCACCGAATATCTCGTTTCTGCATCCAAGAGCCTTCTACTTACGAAATATACAACTCGTTCTTTTTCTTCAAACTCTTGTACAAGGGCCGATCCAATAGCCCACTCATTAGCCGATAAATATAATTTGAACGAATTTCTTGAGGGGGCATCAAGACAGGAGGAGACTTTAGGTACTGCTTGATGTTATCCAAAGCCTTCTATTGTTCTTCTCCCCATACGAATTTCTGATCAGCCTTGAGCTTCAGTAGAGGTGTAAATGGCTGAATCCTTTCCGACAGATTAGATATAAATCTTCTGATGAAATTGATCTTGCCAATTAATGACTGGAGCTCCTTCTTGTTCGATGGTGCTTCTATATTGTCAATCGCACTGATTGACTTCTGACCCACTTCGATTCCTCTTTCGTGTATCAAGAAACCCAGGAACTGACCAGCTGAAACACCGAAAGCACATTTGTTGGGATTCATCTTCAAACCATGCTTTCTAGTGCATTCCAATGTTTTTCATAGATCAGCCATGTGCTCCTTGTAGCTCTTTGACTTGACAACTACATCATCAATGTAGATCTCTACTATCTTGCCGATGAGTTCATGGAATATGTAATTCATGGCTCTTTGATATGTGGTACCAGCGTTCTTCAACCCAAAGGTCATGACAATCCACTCATACAATCCAACATGGCCAAGGCACCTGAAAGCAGTTTTTGCAATATCCTCTATGGCCATGAATATTTGATTGTACCCAGCGTTACCGTCCATAAAGCTGATGACTTTGTGCCTTGCAGCAGCGTTGACCAATGCATCGGCTACTGGCATCGGATACCCATCCATCGACGTTGCTTTGTTCAAGTCCCTGAAATCAATGCACACGCGTAGTTTGCCATTTTTCTTGTAAACAGGAACTATGTTAGAAATCAATTCGGCGTACCGACATTGCCGAATAAAACCAGCTTCGAGTAACTTTGTTATGTCGGCTTTAATATCAGGATAAATCTTTGGATTACACTGCCTTGGGTGTTGCTGAACGGGCGATATCCCGGTTTAATAGGCAACAGATGCTCGACAATAGACCGGTCTAAACCAGGCATCTCATAATATTCCCAGGCAAAACAATCCTTGAACTCCTTCAATAGTACGATCAGTTCTTTCTTGTATTCTGCATCTAGCTTGGCACTGATGTACGTCGGCCTTGGTTTGCTTCCATCTCCAAGGTCTATCTTCTCCAATTCATCAGCCGATGTAAACCCGTGCCCAAGCTTCCCTTCATCTTCATTGAACTGATCCATTAAATCTTGTCATCAGAGCCGACTGCTTGAACTGGCTTTAGTCCGAAATCGGACACTTTGAGATACTTGGTATCCCATGCTTTTCCTGATATGCAGCTTACTCGATCATATGTCCATCCTTGTGCTTCCGTAGCTGCTACTGTCAAGGAGGTTTCTCCTTGGACCACCTCCACTGAATCTCCGATCCATTGGATGATGCATTGTAGATGGTATGCAACAATTGGCATGTATCCAATCCCGACCCAGCAGTAGATTATAAGATCCCCTCCCTTTAATGACAAAGAAAGTGGTTGGAAGGGTCTTACTGCCGATGGTGAGCTCCACGCAGATTGCACCTTGAGCCGGAGAGACGTTGCCTTCGAAGTCCACCAGCATCATGTCGGTTTGGGTTAAATCTTCATCAGACTTCCCAATCTTGCGCAACATGGTGTATGGCATCAGGTTGACTGCTGCTCCTCCATCTAATAACATCCTGGTTACTGGCTTCCCGTTGACAAAACCCTTGAGAAACAGAGCCTTCAAGTGTTGTCTCTTTTCATCATCTGGCTTCTCAAAGATGGTTTGTGTAGGTTCCAGTGTTAACTGAGCCATGCCACGTTCCTCATCGGACACATCCGAATCAACAGGAGCCATGAACTCTTTTGGTAGAAGGACAACCATGTTTATATCAGCTTGTGGTTTGTCACCCTCCCCATCATCGGCCTTAGGCTTTGGATGCCAAACTTTAGACCGAACCTTCTTCTTGTCCAGCACGCATCTCTCTGCTTCTTCTTGTTGTTCTAGTTGGCGTAGGCGCTGGACTCTCCTTTTCTGGGATTTGGTCAAGCCATCTGGACACCATTGTGGATTAGGCTTCTTGTATGTTTGGCTTGATCCTTCATCGTCAAGCTGTAGAGTACATCGACATTCGGGAGCTCGACACATGATATCTTCATCAGGGACCAAGGAATCGGCCATCTCTTCCAGCCCATTATTTGACTTTTCATTGACTCGGCCTCCCAGCCGATCATGAACGCTGGCCTTGCCCCCCAGCCGATCGTAGACGCTGGCCTTGCCCCCCAGCCGATCATGGACTGAGACCCATTGATTGCTGAATTCACGGTGATCCCCAGCTGTAGGTTTTCTGTCGTTGAAGCAAACCCTCTTAGATGAGTTGCTATTGTTGTAAGCTCCATTGCACTCTGGACAGTTCTCTGCCGTTGGTAGCTTGATCCCTTCTTCCTAGCAATACTTGAAGAATGGACATCTCCAATGTCCCTCGTTGCGCTGCGCCCACTCTTCTCTTCCTTTTGCCTTCTCTTGTCGGCGCTGAAACTTGTTAATCAGCATCTGAGACGTGACAGGTCGGCGTGACTTCATGTCCCCTTCTTCAAGTAGCAACTCTTTTCCTTTGACATCAGTAGCGGTTGCTTGTACCTTGGGATCGACAGCTCCTTTCTTTTGAGCCGATTCAGATGTCAGCAGCTTAATATGTGACGTGTCTTTGCTAGACACTTCAACTGTATTAGTTGGGAACGGGTGCTGATCAATCTTCATCGGCTTTTTAGCTTTGGCAGGAGTTTCAAACTTGAGTTTCCCTTGCTCAATAGCTGACTGGATTTGTTGTCTGAAGATCTTGCAATCATTGGTGTCGTGCGACATTGCATTATGCCACTTGCAATACTTCATTCTCTTGAGCTCTTCTGCAGAAGGTATGGTATGAAACTGGGAGAGCTTGATCTGCCCTTGCTGAAGCAACAGATCAAATATTTTATCGGCCTTTGTAATATCAAAGCCGAACTTTTCTGGTTCTTTCTTGCCAAAGGGACAGGATACTGTCTTCTTGCCATTGACCCACTCTGCAAGCCCAATCATATTATCTTCATCTTCTGAGTCAGAGTAATCCACATAAGACACCTTCTTTTGAAAGTTCTTCCTAGGCTCATAAGATCTTGTTGTTTCTTGACTCATCCGACTGACCAGCTAGCTGAGACTCTCAAAGTCATGTGAGGCATATTTCTCTCTCAAGGTCGGTAAGAGACCTTGGAATGCCAACTCAGCCAGTTGCTTGTCTCCCAGGTTCAGACTATAACATTTGTTTCTGACCTCCCTGAATCTCTGAACGAATCCAACAACTGTTTCATCGTTCCTTTGCTTGAGTCTGGTCAGATCAGTAATTTTCATCTCATGGATGCCAGAAAAGAAATAATTGTGGAACTGCTGCTCTAGATCAGACCACTTGATTATGGAGTTAGCTGGCAATGATGTAAACCATGAGAATGCTGGTCCTGATAGAGATGAAGAGAATAACCGTATCCTGAGTGCATCAACGTTCCCTGCTTCTCCACATTGTATGATGAATCGAGTGATATGCTCCATTGTGGATGTTTCATCTTGCCCAGAGAACTTGGTGAAGTCTGGCACCTTGAATCTTGGAGGGAATGGTATCTGATCATAGCCAGATGGATACGGTGTCCTGTACATGCAGGATTGTTGCTTAGGCTTCATCCCATATTGCTTCTGCAGCATCTCTGAAAAGTGATCAATCAACTCCTGCTTCACATGAGACTTCAACTCGGCCGATACTTGCTCAATTGCTTGTATCTCAGCTGATGGAGTCTCTGGAGGTTGATCTTCCAAGGTCCTTGGTTGTGGATTTGGTGTCATTGATGCTCCTGCTCTAGTAGAACCTTACGTGTTTGACTGATTTGTCATAGGTGCAATTTGTCCGATCGGCTGACTAGCCGATGGGGCTGGCTGATGCAAATTCAACTTGCCCGAGATAGCCAATTGATTTAGGAGCATTTGCAGCACTTGTGTAGAATCCACCTGTGGTACTGCTGGCTGTCCTATCACCCCTTGATTGATCGGCTGCTGAGGCGACGATCTAGTGTGAGCAACTGTATTAGCCGGGGTTAAGACAGGCTGCATTGAAGTTGACTGCTGTACTGGGGCAGTCTGCACGGGCATCCCTAGCATCGGTTGCTGAGCTGATTTTTGAGGTTGAACAGGAGATTTTCTCTCTGTTGGTATGACCATATGAGCATGAGCTGGACTGATCTTGACTCTTTCAAAAGCCTTGCTCCCGTGATTGAAGTAGACAAATTCTACTCCATCCTTGTTCATGTGCACAGTCCCTGGAGTACCTCCAAACATAGCTTGATAAGATTGCGGGTACTTTACTTCTGGAACTTCTTCGGGCTGAGGTTCAAAGAAATTTGAGATATTAGTCTCAAAATGATCACGAGGCAAATCCCATCCTGCAAGCTTTCCATCCTGATTTCTCATGGTAGGGTATTTTTGATGCTGATTCTGCACTGAGAATGTTTGATCTTGGACATTGGACTGTGCTGAATGTGTTTAGACCATTGGCATTGTGACAACAGGGTCTTTAGACTTATCTCCAACAGTTTGATTCTGAATCGGCTGGGAATCCGATGAAGAACCAGGAGCAGTTGCGTTGATCTGTGGAGACAGTGTAACCCCTACTGTTGGATCATCAATCGGCAGAGAAGCCGATTGGTCTTTCTGGAACACTGGAGGAGTTCGATTTGGTTGGAAGTATGCAGGTCCCAGGTATCCTCCTTCTGCTCCTTTCTTGAGGGTTTCAGTCAGACAATTCTGAATGGTATTGGCGAGAACCTTAGCTTGATCAATCATTGTCTGATGCATCGCCTTATTCATCATGTCTTGAAGCCGTTCGGGATCGGCTGAGAAGGTTACTTGCTTAGGTGTTGGCAAAGGATTCTTCTTGAAGACTCCACCCTTGGTTTGACCATATGATGCCAGACATAGCTCTTCATAATGCTTCATGTGAGCTTCAAACTCGATCTTGTCTGCAACCTTCAGCTGATCCCTGGTGATTGCTTGGATGTTATCCGGATCAACCTCGGAAGTACCACTCTTTGTGTTCTTCATCATCATTGACTTTTTCGGGTCCCACCGAGCGTGCCAAAAGTGTGTTGATGTGAAAATAGGACGTCACCTCTGCGCGCAGCACACGTGACTCCCCGGTCTGTAGCGAGGCGTGCCAGCCAATCTGACCTATTGATTGACAATGGAAAATATTAGGGATCGGCTAGAGAACCGATAGCCTTTAGTGACACGTGTACTAGCCAATCGGCCGATATGAGTAAAGCGGGATCGGCCGGCTCGAAAGCGACCGAAGTGCGGGTGCGTGAGTAAATAGATCGGCTGGGATCGGCCGATCGTGACGTTAGCACTCGAACAGGTCGGAATCGGCTGTAATGTTTGGAGCTGATAGGATCTAGATCGAGCGGGATAATTGGTGATAATAGCTAAAAAACCACAAGAATTGGTACGAAAACTTGCAGATCTAGCTAATATCGGTAAGGGGTGAATAAAGAACTAGACGAAACCTCAGCGATGCGCCCGGAGGTTAAAGCCTAGGGTTATTCGGTAAAACGGTACTCACAAGCTTGTCGGAGATCGATCGATGCAGCCCGACGAACTTGAATGACGGCGTTGTAGAAAAGAGGAAAAATGCAATGGCGAAGTCGCTGAAAAGTAGATGCTGTAAAAGTAGATGCTGTAAAGTAAAGGGTTTGCCCGGAGGCGGTTTGTTTGATATTGGTGTGTACTCTTTTTTCCGAACGCGCAGGGTCGCTATTTATGTCCTGAGGACAACCCGACTCGTAGCAGATCACGGCACTGTTTACTTGTATCTAAAGAAAAACAAATACTACTAAAAATAGAAAAAGACTCTCGTAGGAGTTTAAAACTTCCTAAAACTGACTCTTTGACCCGTTGCCAATCGTGGACTGATCCGCCTCCACCGTGCTTTCCTTTTGGCGTATCTTCTTGATTGCCGCCTTCTTCTTTCCACCGGCCGATCCTCCATTTGACCATCGGCCGATCAGTTTGACTCGCTGGTCCATCGACAGATTTGAGCTCCCTCGACCATCAGTGAATCCTGTTGACCATCCTTCTCTCTCTTCCATCGGCCGATTGCACTCTGTTTTTCATCGGCTGCTTCCCCTTATCCTCTTGACATGTTTTTCCAAAAAAAGATGTCAACACAGATCTGCGCGTAGCAAAAGTCGAGAGTAGCTAAGGCAATGAAGCATTTCGCCTGCGAGTTACTGATTTATATTAAAGACTCATCTGGCCCAACCATAAGGAAAGTGTTTCCATTAAATTGACACAACCAAAAGTGGTGCTGTGGTAAATAACGCAGTCTTGTTCCTATAGGTCTCTAGTTTGAACCCAATGGCAAGTTGTTTTTGCAACATTTCATGACAGGAGGAAATAAGCAGTTTTGTGATCATTCCTCGGGAAGGTCCTTCTAGAAAAACATCAACAAACCGTACCTTTGTCGTCCACCGAGCAGCAAAAATCATATTATGATCAGGTAGCATCAAGTTTCTCAACTCATGACCACAAAGTTCACAACACCAAGTAGCAACAAGTTACAACACCAAGTAGCGAACATCATAGGATGATTATCACACCAAGTAGCAACAAGTTTCTCAACTCATGACCACAAAGTTCACAACACCATGTAGCAAACATCATAGTACGATCATCATTACAATTTTCACAATAATCATAACCACCCATTTGTAATCATAATGATAAGAACTGATCATCAATTTACATCTGTAGCCATTGATTCTCCTTCCATAGCTCCATCCTGCAGCTGTCTCTTCACCTTCTGCAGCTCAGCGACAGTAGCTTCAAGCTTCTTGTTAGCTTCTGAGGGTCCTTCCCATTGTTGATCCCTTTTTTGCTTGGCTGACCTAAAGAAAACATAAGCACCAACAAGTTTCATAACACTATGTATTATGATCAGGAGGAACAACCAGTAATTAAACATCAACAAGGAACTAGTTTCATAATAATCAAGCACTACCTATTTTTATCTTTCTCGCGCAGTATCTGTTGCTTCTCGTTCTCCATCTTGATAACACTCTGTTGTATCGATTGCTTCTCCTTCTCGATCTCAATAACTAGCTGCTCAACCGATTGCTTATACACTTCCATCGCATCAATGGCATGTTTCAGCATTCCCTTCACGTTTTCCAGCTTAGTGGTAGTTGCTTTAAGCTTGATGTTAGCCTTTGCGCATTCTTCCTTCCATGACCTTGCCTCCTCTTCAGGTTTTGCCTTCCTGTCCAGTACCAGGTCTTTCGACTCTTGGTCAAGAATCTCACCTATTTCTTTCAACAAGGCATTGTCCTGGCGTAACATATGGCCACACATCTCCTTGTATTTGTTGGTCTATTGCAATTGTTCATGTAACAATTGGTCAACCATCTCCTTGAATTTCCTCACCTCTTGCATAGTTGTATTTAAAATTTCCTGACACAACTCCTTGTATTTTACAGCCTATTGCTGCACCATGAGTTCTCTGCCTTGTTGTTCTTGCAGGTCTCTCTTCACCTCCTGCAGCCCAGCTTTAGTGGCTTCAAGTACCTCTAGAAGCTAGTAAAATACAAGAACCTATCAATCCATCAAACGATGCAAACTGAAAACTACCTGAATCTAACACCTATGAATTGTCTATAGCCTATCAACTTGTAACACCAAACGAAGTGCAAATATGAGGGTACGATGAAATCTGATTCTAGTGTATATGCTCATCAATCCGTTAGATCTCCAAATCTAGAAATCCCTAGGACGATAGGGGAAAATATAGTGGCTCAAACCAGAGAATCGACCTTGTCGAGCTGTTTCAGCTTCTTGTAGCTGGAAGGTGGCGGCGGAACCATCTTCCCGTCGCCTTTAGGATCCGCCATTCCTACCACGAGCCATTGCAGATCTACGCGTAGCAAAAGTTGAGAGTCTTTGTGAAGGCAGTGAAGTGTTTCACCTGCGAATAACTGATTTATATTAAAGATTCACCATACACAACCATAAGGAAAGTGTTTCCTGTTAAAATGACAGAACCAAGAAGTGGTGAAGTGGTAAAAAACACGGTTTTGTTCCTATAGGTCTCTAGTTCGAACCCTTGCAATGGCAAATTGTTTTTGCAACATTTCATGACCTAGCAAAAATGCTTACATGTGGGACCTCCATTTTATCATGACTTGGAATGATAGTAGGAAATAAGCAGTTTCTCGATCATTACTCAAGAAGGTCCTTCCAGCAAAAACATCAACACACCGGACCTTTGTCGTCCACCGAGCAGCAAACATCATATTATGATCAGGTAGCATCAAGTTTCTCAACTCACGACCACAAAGTTCACAACACCAAGTAGCAACAAGTTTATCAACTCATGACTACAAAGTTCACAACACCAAGTAGCAACAAGTTTCTCAACTCAGGACCACAAAGTTCACAACACCAAGTAGCAAACATCATTATGATCCGGTAGCCTCAAGTTTCTCAACTCACGACCACAAAGTTCACAACACCAAGTAGCAACAAGTTCCATCAACTCATCACCATTCTCAACACTCAAGAACTAATCATCAATTTACATTTGTAGGCATTGATTCTCCTTCCATAGCTCCATCCTGCAGCTTCTACGGAGAAGTAGCTTCAAGCTTCTTGCTAGCTTCTGGCGATCCTTCCCATTGTTGTTCCCTTTGTCGTTTGCATGATCTGAAGTAAACATCGGCAGCAACATGTTTGATAACACTACATGCCATTCATGGACGTTCATCACTATGAAGTGAGCAACAACAAGTAGTTAAACATCAACAAGCAACAAGTTTCATAATAATCGTAACTACCTATTTTTATTGAACTCGCAAAGCATCAATTCCTTCTCCTTCTCAACCCGTTCCAGCTTCGCCTTCACCTTTTTCAACTCAGCGGCAGTAGCTTCAAGCCACTTGTTAGCAATTTCACAGTCTTCCTTCAAATCACTTGCTTCCTCTTGACCTTTTCAACAATCTTTGTGAGCCTCTCCAGAACAGCAGAAGTCCTAGCATCCCATTGAGGATTAATCCAAATAAATGTCCCACATTGTTGTTCTTCAGGTTGTAGACACCAAATATATACATGTTCATACAATTATCCATTTGCAACACTGACATCAAGAGTACAAGTACTATAAGTCTATTGAAATTTAAAAAAGTTATTGTTTACCTCATCGCAGATTCCATACCAGTGCCCAAGGGTGCCCAAGGGTTCCTTGACAAGGACAGCATACCCATGCTCGCACTTGTTATAGCGATCCACAAGGATAAGATCAGCATTAGGAGGGCCCGATGTAACGAAATCAGTGGATCGAGCCACCTCCAGAAGATAGTAAAATACAAGAACCTATCAATCTATAAAACGATGCAAATTGAAAACTAACTGAATTTAACACCTATGAATTGTCAATAGCCTATCAACTTCTAACACCAATCGAAGTGCAAATCTGAGGGTACGAAGAAATCTGAATCAATTGTATTTGTATATGCTCATCAATCCGCTAGATCCCCAAATCTAGAAATCTCCATCGCTAGGTTGTTAGGAGAAAATGTAGTGGCTCAAACCAGAAGACTGACCTTGTTGTGCTGACTCAGGTAGTGGTAGCTGGGAGGTGCCGGATAACTCACCCTCTCATTGCCGCTAGGATTCTCCATTCCTACCACAAGCCACCGTTGCTGATCTACGTAGCGGAAGTCGAAAGTCTTTGCGAAGTCTGAGTCATCTGAGTGAAGTGTTTCGCCAAGCATTCGATAGGCAATTATATTAAAGACTCACCTGAAACTTACTTGTGGGACCTAGTCACTGTAAAGAATTATCCAAAAATTATAAGCATAAGGAAAAATTTTCCCATAAAATTGACACAACAAAGAAGTGGTGCAGTGGTAAACAACACAGTGTTGTTCCTATTGGTCTCTAGTTCGAACCATTGCAATGGCAAATTGTTTTTGCAACATTTCATGACCCGGCCTCCGGTGAGCTAGAGAAAATGCGCGAGTTGTGGGACCATGGAAAATTTTATGATGACTTGGAACAATCTATTTTCGAAAGAATGCTTACATGTGGGACCCTACTGAATTTTATGACGACTTGGAACACTCTGTTTTTAAAATAATGCTTACATGTGGGACCGATGTTGGTTTATGACGTTTTTGCAGAGCTTATGGCGTCACAAAACAGCATGGAACAGTGAATGCCTGGCTACAGTACCAACCGTAATGACAAAAGTTTTTTTGTCACTAAATTTGCTCGGAAGTGAAATATTATGATGAGACCAGCCAGGAACGTCATAAATCAGTGACACTAAAATGTGGTTGCGTCACTAATCAACGATTTTCTTGTAGTGAGACTTGAAGTCTAAATAAGACTTGGAGTCTTAGTTTTTCTTCCTCTTTGCCAAAGCCACATAAGCATCACATCAACAAAGTATAATAAATATGAAGGTAATAAATAGTCTTAGAGTCTATGGTAGAGTCTGCATTGGGAGTGCCTTCGTATACACATGTGCAACATTGCAACATACGAATGAAAACATTTGCAACACTTGCAACATACAAATGAAACACTTGAAAAAGTCACTTGAAACATATGTGTTGCGGAAATGATTCACATGGTACTGCCTTCTCTTAGTTCTGGGAGCTCGGATGTAATATTTGTACCCACCAGGGGCTTGAGGGCTAAAAAGTCATCCACCCCTTAGCTATATAAACAACCAAAGGGGGTTGAGAGAGGGGACTTCCCCCTCTTTGGTTGATCTTATTCTTCTTATGAGTGTTGGCTCCTCTTCGAGAGATGATTTTTTACCCCAACATTTTTGGCGCCCACCGTTTGTCGCTCCCACGAAAAAACAGAAGGCCGTTTTAACCTCTTTGAGCACTCAGACGCCTACCGAAGACATCTTCGGCCCTGCAACCTCTTCAAACGCCCTAGGAACTATTCGACCCAGCAAGTCCTTCAGGCGGAATGAAGCATCTTCGGCATGCTCACGAAATTCCTCTTTGGCTAAGCTCTCGGACCTCCTGTTCGACCAAGCACACACCGAAGCCCAACATCATCGGGAGCATCTTCGGCCCATCAACCAAGGATGGCCCATCGAAGCCCAGCATCATCGCGCATCACCGAAGACCAGCTCTTTTGGCGCGTGTGGTCCAAGCGCACAACCAAGGTGAGGACCGGAGCGTCCGAGGAACGGGGGATGGTCGCTCCCTGGTGTGATGAGTGATTGACAACATGGTGTGGACTGACTCTTGGCCAAGTATTGTAGGTGCAGGATGCGGCTTGATTTGCATTAGTGCAGGTGAAGAGCAGGCGGGAAAGGTCTTAGCCTTGCGGGGCCTCCAAGGAGTGGAGAGACAAGTAGGCTTGGTTCTATGGACCCGGTGGCCGAACGGGATCAAGTGCAAGCCGCATGGTGGCAAGAAAAGCAAGACAAAGTAGTGGACATGAGCCGGTGCAGGGTAGCGGCTCACAACCGGAGTCTGCACACGGGGTTTACGGCGGTTCACCACAAAACCGCTAGGTTACTTGGTTGAGCCACAAAACCAAGACCGAAGGCTCGGCGGGCGGAGACGAGATCCGGGAGCGCCGAGAAGCTTTGATGCCGGGGGACACGCGGCGGGATTGCGGGGCTTGAGTCGAGTGGACGCAGACTGCGGTGAAGGTGTGGCCGCCCGATAATAATGTTCACTACTTGACCATCTTACCCCTGAGGGGTGTGTATCTCATTTTAAGTTCTAGGGGTAGCTTGGTCCTTTACCCCACCTAGAGAGACTTCATGTATATATCTCTAGGGTTGGATGGCAACTCATCCATTCGGAATGCTTCCTGATTTCCCTGCTCTATAGGCTAGATTTTCTTCATGATTTTGTAGAGAATATGACCTCTGGTTGTATGGAAGCATTGATAGTTGCGTCGATTTCCTTCTCTTGACTCAAGTGATTTTCGTGTTTTTTTGAGCTATTTTGTGGGATTTTCGTGCGCGGCTTGATTCATCAATTCTGAGGTGTTTGTGGTCGGTTTTTTTTGAGGAGATCATAGATAGATGTCTTGTGCATCTTTGTGCTTGATCTTGACTCCTCAAACGCCGGATTTGGCCTCCGATTCGCAGATTTCGGTTGGAACCCTAGGCTTTTTCTTGAGCTCGGTAGAATCTTGATTCTTGTCGTCTTAGTGGGTTTAAGGCTACAAATTTGTAGGGATAGCATCTCCTAAAGGCTCTTCATCTTCCCCTATGATTTGGTATCAATCCCTTGGTTTATTTGAGAGATCGGGTGAAGGGAAGGAGGAGTTGACCTTCAAAGGGTCGATCTCGGGCTGCTGTTTCCGCACCTAGCGGACGGTCCGCGGGCTTAGTGCGGACGGTCCGCTAGGAGCCTGACAGCCCAGCTGTTCATCGTGTTCTTTGCGTGTTCTTGCGAGTGTTTCATTCGTTGTGTTGAGTTTTGTGGTTTTGGTTGCAAGGAGTTCGCAGACGGTCCGTGCTAGAGTGTCAGACGGTCCGCGAGTCCATCACAGATGGTCTGTTTTTCTCGGTGCACTACTGGAGGTTCGGGAGGCAATTTTGGACAGTCCGTCCCCTCCCCGCGGATGTTTCGCGCCCTCCTTGCGGACGGTCTGCCCGCCCCATGCGCACAGTCCGCACGGCACCTCGCAGACTACCTAAGTCCTTTGCTTCTGGAGTTGCATTTCTGCTTTGGTTTGAGTTGGGGTTTGTTCCTAGAGTTGGTAGGTCTGTTGTGACTACGTGACCTTGGCAAGCTCGTGTGGGAATCCGTGGTTGTGATTTTGGGGTATATTCGAGTTCATCTCTTCGTAAAAGAATTTTTATCGACTCCCATTCACTCCCCCCTCTCTGGTCGCCTAATCAGTCCTTCAATTGGCATCAGAGCCAGTTACGGATCTTCGTGATTCTAATAACCAATCTATAGATCCAAATATGGCGCACCAAGAAAGGGATTCGAGTCCTCCGCACTTTGATGTGAAGGATTACCAGAATGGCAGAAACGCATGTCTGCCTTTCTTCACGTCAAGGGTCAGATCATTTGGGATGTGAAGGAGAACACCTCTTATGTCCACCCCATAAACTTCCTTGCACCAGGTTTTAGAGATATGCACAACGCCAACAACAAGGCGGTCGATTATTTGTTTCGCGCTCTTTGCAAGTCTGAATTCGATCGGGTGTGTGCAGAGGATTTGACTTGTATGATTTGGGAGAAGCTCAAGGTAGCTCATGGTGGGAACAATCAGGTGAAGGCTCGCTTGTTCGCGACTTACCGGATGGAGTATGAGAATTTCACTCATCTTCCCGGTGAGTCCATTGACTCCTTGTTTTAGCGATTCACCGTGATTGTGAACAACATGAGGGCTAATGTGACCGTGCTACCATACGACGACCATGACATAGCCGTGAAGCTCTTGCATTCACTTGACCGTACCGTATGGAGTGCAAAGGTTGAGGCCATTCTTGAGTCCGTCAACTATGAGACGCTCACTATGGATGAGTTGAGACTCCTCTAAGGTTAATCGTGGTGTGAGAGGCAAGATCGAGAACTCGACTTACCCTCATAGTCTAGCTCTCGTTTTTGTACTGAGAACTAATGCTAACCTGTCTTCTAGGCAGTTCTCTTTGTCTGCTCTTGTCTCTATGCCAGATGAGGAGTTCAATGTGCTGGGCGAGGAGGATCTCGCGTTGCTGAGCAGGAGGTTCGAGCGCATGTACGTGAACCGGAAGAACGCTCGGAGGAGCTCGGGCATGTGCTACAGGTGTGGGAAGCACGAGCACTTCATCGCCGAGTGCCCGGAGGCCATGGAGACCAAGGTCGAGCACAAGCATCGTTCGAGGACCGAGCACAAGCACCGCTCGAGGAACGACTACAAGGGCAAGAACAAGTGATAGGTGCCGATTTGAATCAACACAAGGATGGCCCAATCTTCACGATAGTAGGTTGAAGAACAAAGGATAAATTACTGTAGAACAGCGGGGATAACTAGCTTTATACCTGACAAAGGTTGGATGCGAGCAAGCGTCAGGGAGAATGACTCCGAAACCGCGAAGACTTCGATGCGATCTCTAAATGACCGCAAAACCACAAGCCGGAACTAATCCACACAATACAGCGCAGCTGAACGGAAGCCGTATAGCACGAAGTAACGGAACCCAGAGGGATCTTTTCACAAGTCCAAGAAGAACAAGGAAGAATGAAGGACCGATTAGGTGACCAGAGAGGGGGGGAGTGAATGGGAGCTGATAAAAATTTACCCAAAGAAATACCGGCTAAGTCCCAAAATCACAACCAAGGATTCCCACACATATTTGCCAAGGTCACGTAGTCACAGCGGACCTACCAACCCTAGGAACAAGTCCAAACAAGCTGCAAAGTGGAAGCACAACTCAAGAATCAAAGGACTTAGGCAAATCTGCCTGGCCAGGACGGACGGTCCGACCACCAGCCATGGATGGTCCGCCAAGGCTGGCGAACGGTCCGACCCCTAAGGACGAACAGTCCATATTAACAGATAGAACCTCCAGTACCTCCCCCGACCAATATGGATGGTCCGAACCGACCCCACGGACGGTCCGATGACAGCGGACAGTCTGTGACTCACGTGCGGACGGTCCGTCAAACCCCAAACAAAAGCAAAACAAGACTCCAACCGATCAACCGCTGCGGCTCAAGAACACGAGATGAACTCGATGAACTGGATCTCCCAAACGGCTGCACGGATTGAGAAAAGATTTTGGGGAAAGGAGAAGCGTCTCTAGGAGATGCTATGCCCCAAAACTTGAGGCCTCAAACCAACTAAATTGCTGGGAATCGAATCACAACCGAGCTCCAACCAAAAACTAGGGTTCCAACCGAAATCCTCGAATCGGAGGCCAAATCCGGAGTTGAGGGGTCAAGATCAAGCACAACGATGCACAAGATATCTATCCATGACCCCCACAAAGAAATTTGAATACAAATGCCTCAGAAATCAGAATCGACGAATTAAGCCGCGCGCGAAAATCCCACAAAATAGCTCAAAAAAGACACGAAAATCACTCGAGCCAAGAGAAGGAAATCGACGCAACCATGAATGCTTCCATACAACCAGAGGTCTGATTCTCTACAAAATCATGAAGAAAATCTAGCCTAAAGAGCAGGCAAATTAGGAAACAGTCCGAATGGATGAGTTGCCATCTAGCCCTAGAGCTATATATATGAAGTCTCTCTGGGTTGGGCAAATGACCACGCTACCCGTAGAACTTAAATGGCGATACACACCCCTCAGGGGCACTTAGGTCAAGACTTGGTATTTCTCATCGGGTGGCCACGCCTTCAACGCAGTCCACATCCTCCCGACGCAAGCCGCACGATCTTGTCGTGTGTCCCCCGGTATCGAAGCTTCTCGACGCGCCCGAATCCTGTCTCCGCCCGCCGAGCCTCCGGTCTTGGTTTTGTGGCTCAACCAAGTAACCTGACGGTTATGTGGTGAACTGCCGCAAACCTTGTGTGCAGACTCCTATCGTGAACCGCTACCCTGCACTGGCTCATGTCCATGACTTTGTCTTGCTTTTCTTGCAACCATGCGGCCCGCACTTGATCCCGTTCGGCCACCGGGTCCATTGAGCCAAGCCTACTTGTCTCTCCACTCCTCGCAGGCCTCGCAAGGCTAAGACCTTTCACTCCTGCTCTTCACCTGCACCAACACAAATCAAGCCGCAACGTACACCTGCAATACTCGACCAAGAGTCGGTCCACACCACGTTGTCAATCACTCATCACACCAGGGAGTGACCATCCACCGGTCCTCGGACGTTCCAGTCCTCAATCTCCCCGTTGATGAGTTCATTGACAACACACATAGTAACCAATTCAGAAAAAAAAGAAAAAGAAAAGAAATGAACAAAAATCTCAAACAAGTGATCAAAAACCAAACAAAAGTCAAAATAAGATCACTTGAAACAGCAAGTCTCGATCCCCTAAGGCAAGGGCAACGGCTCAACACAACCGAGACAAAATGCTAAAAATGCCGACTCCTCAAGGTGAGCCAAAAGGGCTCGACAACCGAGACAAAATGCTAAAAATGCATTCATGCATGGGGAGCTCTAATGACCATAGGACCTCAACATGGCCAAAATGAGCACAAACAACATACAACTCACAAACTTCATGCAAGGTCACAAATTCTCATCACAAGGTCATCATAAACACCTACAAGCTATCTCATGTCATGTCAAAGCCAACGAGCCATGTGTCTACTTCTAGATATGAGACTTCTTAATGGTAGACATCATGCAACGGTTTAGCACCCAAGATAAGGAATTTAAAGTACATATGGCATGGAAGCATATTTTTCAAGCATAGACATTTCAAGATACCAAAAACATGTTCAAATTTGAGCATGGTACATGAAGTGCCTTTGTGTCAAAAAGAAGCTTATGCTCCTCCACAAGGTAACATGTAGGCTAAACATTCATGATGACAGCAAGGTCTTTGACCTCAAATGAAAAGAGCATGATTCTCAACCACAAATTAAGCAAGATATAGCTATTAGAGCATAAAATGAGCATGTAAGGGATTCTACTCACAAGAGAGGATCAACTAAGCATTTTTGCAAAAACTAGCCATTTCACATGCATATATATCCAAAGCTACCAAGAGCATAGCTATACATCACAAGAGCTCACAAGCATGATCATATGCTCACATCCAACATATCACAGTGATCAATGTATATGAGAGAAGCACATCCTCTAAAACATATGATACAAATGCAGTCAATGATACAAAGATGCTGAAAATGATATGTTACACAAATGAAAAATGCAAGATGCATATGTACATGAGATCCACAACCCAAGCTCAAAAAGGATAAACCACACCAAGTTCACCCCGCAAACGAGAAAAGGTAGCTTGGTCCAAAGGTTTTGTTAGGATATCTGCAAGCTGTTTCTGGGTTGGCACATGAATCAAGTCTATGTTTTCCTTCTCCACATTATCTCTCAGAAAATGGTATCTCACCTCTATATGTTTGGTTCTGGAGTGTAGCACTGGATTTTTGGCAACACTAATGGCACTAGTGCTATCACACATGTAAGGAACGTGGGTGCACTCCTCACCAAAGTCACTCAAAGTACAGATGATCCAAAGCAACTGGGAACAACAACTAGCAGCAGCTACATTCTCGGCCTTGATGGTACACTGAGCTCCACTTGACTGTTTGCGAGATGACCAAGAAACCAATGAGGAACCCAAAAACTGACAGGTACCTGAAGTGGACTTCTTATCCACTCGACACCCAGCAAAGTTGTCATCCAAAAAACCATGAAGCTCAAGAGAAGAAGATGCCCAGTACCAAAGACCAAGCTCAGGAGTGTATCGAAGATACCTGAAGATGCGCTTGATGGCCTACCGATGTGAAGTCCTCGGCGACGCCTGAAAACGAGCGCACAAACAGACACTGAACTGTATGTCTGGCCTTGTCGCCATCAAGTACAAGAGTGAGCTGATCATGCTCTGGTACTCCTTCTGGTCCATGGGCTCTCTGTCCTCATCCATGTCCAGCACCGTAGTCGTACTCATCGGAGTCGAGAGGGGCTTGGACTCGTCCATCTTGAACTTCTTGATGATATCCTTCGTGTACTTGGCTTGATGCACGAAGGTTCCCTCCGTAGTCTGCTTGATTTGAAGCCCGACGAAAATCTGCAATTCTCCCATCATACTCATCTCGAATTATCTGCTCATGTTCTCTGCAAACCTTGCAACCAAAGAGTGAGATGAGCCACCAAAAACAATATCATCCATGTACACCTGAACAATCAGGATGTCATTGTCCTGCCTGAGGAGAAAGAGTGTCTTGTCTACCTTACCCATCTCGAACCCCTTGCTAAACAAAAACACCCTAAATCTACCATACCAGGCCCTGGGAGCTTGTTTCAGCCCATAGAGAGCCTTCCTCAACTTGAACACTCGGTGAGGGAACTCTGCACTCTCAAACCCCGGGGGTTGCCTCACATACACTTATTCCTCCAACACTCCATTCTAAAAGGCACTCTTTACATCCATTTGGTGCAACTTGAATCCTTTAGCCACAGAAAAGGCTAGAAGAATTCTAATCACCTCCAAACAGGCTACAGGAGCAAATGTCTCCTCATAGTCTATCCCCTCCTTCTGGCTAAAACCCTGAGCCACTAGCCTCGCTTTTTTTTCTCACCACTTCTCCATTTTCTCCCTCTTTGTTTTTCCACACCCATTTTGTCCTGATAGGTTTGAAATATGGTGGAGGCTCTACTAACTCCCAAACCTCATTTATCTCAAAGTTTTCTAACTCTTCAAGCATTGCATTCACCCAATTAGAATCAGAAAAGTGTGTGTCCAATGTCTTTGGGCTCGAAAGAAGCAACAAAAGTTGAATGAGCAAAGTGAGAGATTCTTTGGGACCTTGACAGTGTGGTTTGTTCATTGATGTCACCGATGATTCTTGAGGGAGGATGATCAACTTGAACTCGCTTCAGTGCCTCTCGCCTGGAGACAACCTCCCCCTCGGCAGCAGCTTCCACTTGATCTTGCTGGATCGTAGTCTGTGTGGGGGATGGGCCATCCTGAACAGTAGTCAAAGTAGTGGAAGTAGAGGGTACATGTGTGGCTGGAGCTTCACCATCATCACCATCATCTTCTCTAGCATCATCATCCCCATCCTCAAAGATCTTCTTGCAACCTTCATCGTCACCTGCACACTCAAAAACAGACGAACTACATGGTTGTGTCTCATCGAAGGTAACCTCTCAAGTCTCCATGATTTGGTTAGTATCAAGGTTGAGCACACGATATGCTCTAGAATGATTCGCATAACCTAAAAAGATGCCATCGGAGGACCTTGCCTCAAACTTATCTAGCTTGCCCTTCTTGAGAATAAAGCACCGGCAACCAAATATCCAAAATGGCTCACTCTAGGTGCTCGCCCATGCATGAGCTCATAGCACGTCTTTTTCATAAAAGTCCGAAGAAAAATCCGATTCCCCGCATGGAACGTGGTGTTCACCGCCTCAGCCCAATATCTCCTCGGAGTCCTATGCTCATCGAACATCGTCCGTGCCATCTCACAAAGGGAATGGTTTTTCCTCTCTACCACACCATTCTGACAAGCAACATAGGGAGAGGAAAACTGATGTTCGAGACCCAGATCACGGCAAAAGGTTTCAAATCAAGAGTTTTTAAATTTTGTGCCATTGTCGCTACGAATAGCTCGAACAACATCTCCATGCCTCTCATTTTTCAACCTCATGATTAGATCCCGGACAAAACCAAATGTCTCCCCCTTGTCAGCCAAAAAAGACCCAAGCATAGCGAGAATAGTCGTCCACTATCACCAGGACATACCATTTCCCACCCGCCGAGCACACCGAGTTGGACCAACCAAGTCCATATGGAACAAATCGCTTGGGCGTTCTGTCATGACAGCGGTCAGGGGCGGATGGGAGGTGGCTACCATCTTGCCATGCCTACACGGAGCACACACCAAATCCTTTTGGAATTTCAACATAGGCAATCCTCGGACCAAACCAAGACCACTCAAGCTTGACAACAAGTCAAAACTCAAGTGACCTAGCCTCCTATGCAGTTTCCAAAGCTCCGCCGAAACGCCCGCAACCAAACAACGAGAAGAGCCAACACACTAAGAAAAATTAGCTCTGAAAATCTGACCCTCGGGGATGATCCTGCACACAAGATCACCTCGAGAGTCCAACACACGAGTAGCACCCGTCTTGGAACGGACCTCAAGCTGGGAAACCGAAAGAAGATTGAACCCGAGAGACTTGACAAGAGCAACATGCCTGAGAGTCACATTCTCACTTACCTTCACCATGCCCACTAAAAGCACTCGTCCTCGTCCATTGTCCCCAAAAGTGATGTACTCCTTGGACACCACCGGGGTGAGGCTAGAGAACCACGTTCAATCTCCAATCAGCCAAAAGCTCTCCAAGCCTCCCACCTGCAAAATCAAAAACAAGAGCGAGAATGAGCAAATGATTCAGCACTGGGGTTAGTGTAAGATGAATCAAACCAATGCCGCGCCATTTGCTCGAAAGTGGGGTTAGCAAAATCCATCCTATCACTCTAAGGTGGAACACCCACACATCTCCTTGGAGGACTACGAGTACCACGAGGTGGAGACCGTGGTCCGTAGCTCCTCTGAGACCTTAAACTGCGATCATTCCCCCCATGCTCGTATTACCCACGAGTGAAGGAACGACCAACAAACTCACTACACCCAAACCCTGAGAGCCTGTGTGGTTCGAGGACTAGTGGATGGTCGCTTCCTGGTGTGATGAGTGATTGACAACGTTGTGTGGACTGACTCTTGGCTAAGTATTGCAGGTGCAAGTTGCGGCTTGATTGGTGCTGGTGCAGGTGAAGAACAAGCGCGAAAGGTCAATGCCGGTGAGGCCTCCAGGTGTGGAGCAGACAAGTAGGCTTGGTTCGAGGGACCGGTGGCCAGTGGGGTCAAGTGCGGGCCACATGATGGCATGAACAGCAAGACGAAGTGGTGGACGGTTTCTTGGTTGAGCCTCAAAACCAAGGTCCAGCCGGGACTTCGTGGGAGCCGAGTCATGAGTGGTGATTGGCGAAGGCTACACCGAGTTCACGGGGTTTCCAGTGGTTCACCACAAAACCACTAGGTTCCTTGGCTGATCTACAAAGCCAAGACCGAAGACCGGAGAGCAGTAGCATCAGGCTGGTCTGACCGGTGAGGAGCACCGGTCTGACCGGTGTGCGACGACGCCTTTCGGAGACTTCGAAGCGGAGGACACGCGTCAGGATCACAAGGCTTGCGTCGAGGCTAAGCAAGTTTGCGGTCGCCAGGCATCCGTCCGATGGTGCTGCGATGAAGATTCCCAAATTGCCCTCGAGGGTGTGTATGTTAGTTTTATGTCTTAGGGGTAGTTTTGTCTTTTGGTTGCCTCCATATAACCCAAGTGGTGAGAGGATGGCAGCCATCTCTTGGAACCCTCTCATTTGCTATTGCTATTTTCCCTTCCTATTTTCCTTAGGACTTTTAGGACTAGCTTGAGAGCTTCATGGTGAGATCCTTATAGAGGGATGGATGATGGGGTGGCAAGCTAGACCTTGTATGAACCTTCATGGTATGTATAGACGATTCGGCATGGTTCCTCAAGGCTTGATTGTGTCTCTTCCGTTTTCCCTTTTTGGTGATTTTCGGAGCCTTTTCTTGGCGAATTTCTTGTGGTTGATTTGAGACCTTTCTCTTTGGGATTTGATAGGGGATGTATGCATGAGACCTTCGTGGTTCTTTTCCTTGTGATTCCCCTCCCAAATCCATGAGTAAAGGTGCACGACTTTGGGGTTTTCTTAGGTTTTGGGAAAGTGGTATTCTTGGCGGAAATCCTTCGATTTCTCTTGATTCAACGAGTTTTGGTGGACCAAATCATAGCTATGGGATGCCCATGAGGTACTCCTAGTATCCCCAAAGTCTTGTGCGAATCCGTAGAGTGAATCGGGACAGTGGGATTTGGATTTGGAGGAGTTGACCCGCGGGTTGCTGTTCATCCTGAGCGCCTAGGCCCTGACCGGTCTGATCGGTGCCTCCCACCGGTTTGACCGGTGCATCCTCCTATTGGGTTTTTGCTTGGGTGAATGTGCTAGTGTGTTCCTAGTCTCTAGGCTTGCTGCTGTTTCAAGTTTGGTTCTGTTTGGAGCTCGGGAGGTTGGTTTCTTGGATTTGGGATTTCCTGGCTTGGACCGATCTGACCGGTGTGCTGTACCGGCCTGACCAGTGTAGGAGCATCTCTATGGAAATCGTCAAGTCCTGCTCGAGTGATCCGGCTTGAGGTCCAGAGTGACCCGGTGTGTCTCTGGGGGGTGTCGGGTGATCCGGCGGCTTAGTCCGTGTGATCCGGCCAGGACCGG
Organism: Cenchrus fungigraminus; assembly: GCA_036936925.1. Classification (NCBI taxonomy): domain Eukaryota; kingdom Viridiplantae; phylum Streptophyta; class Magnoliopsida; order Poales; family Poaceae; genus Cenchrus; species Cenchrus fungigraminus. The sequence continues at coordinate 89,336,730 of CM072774.1, read as the reverse complement.
TTTGACCAGTGGTGGTGACCTGTCTGACCGGTGTGGTTAGTGTGCTGCTCGAGTTTCTTGTTCCACTGCGTTCCCCAGTAGGTTTCGGTGGTTGTTGGTTCCTAGGACCAGTAGCACTCCAGTGGCTACGTGGTCTTGGCCAACTTGGGTAGTTGTCGGAGAAGTGATTTGGCCAAGCCGTGTTCATCTTGTTGGAGAAAATATCTCTCTCGAGAAGAATTTTTATCGGCTCCCATTCACTCCCCCCTCTCTGGTCGCCAGTTCGGTCCTTCAAGTGGTATCAAAGCCGGTTACGGGTCTTTCGGGACTCTAACCAGTCTAAGATCCAAACATGGCGTACCAGGAACGGGGATCGGGTCTTTCGCACTTCAATGGGAAAAACTACCAGATGTGGCAGAGGCGGATGGCAGCTTTCCTCCGCGGTAAGGGTCAGATCCTTTGGGATGTCACGGTGAACACAACTTATGTTCCTCCTGTGAACTTCCTTGCTCCAGGATTGAGGGCCATGCATGACGCCAACAACAAGGCGGTCGACTACTTGTTTCGTGCTTTGTGTCATTCCGAATTCGATCGGGTTCAGACAGAGGACTTGGCATGTAGATTTTGGGAGGTGTTGAAGAATGCTCATGTTGGAAACAGTCAGGTTCAGGCTCGGTTGTTTGCGACTTACCGGAGAGAGTATGAGAACTTCACTCATCTCCCTGGTGAGTCCATCGATGCAATGTTCCAGCGGTTCACGGTGATTGTGAACAACATGAGGGCTAATGTGGCCGCGCTCCCGTACAATGATCATGACAGAGCTGTGAAGCTCTTGCACTCGTTGGATCGTACTATTTGGGGGTGGAAAGGTCGAGGCCATTCTAGAGTCTGAGAAGTATGAGACTCTGACGGTAGACGAGCTGTTCTCGAAGCTCAAGTCGGCTGAGGTGGACCGGAGTGTGATAGCCAAGATCGAGGGCCCGACTGACTCATAGTCTTGCCCTCATTAGTGGCTCAGGTGCAAAGTCTAATGCTAACCCATCCACCAGGATGTACTCTTTGTCTTCGTTGATGTCTTTGCCAGATGAGGAGTTCGACGTGCTTGGAGAGGACGAGCTAGCGCTGCTGACCAGGAGGTTCGAGAGGATGCACGAGAACCAGGTGAACACAAGGAGGAACATGAGGACGTGTTTTCAGTGCGGCAAGCCAGGACACTTCATCGCCGACTGCCCTGAGAAGATGGAGAACAAGGACAACTACAAGCACCGGTCGAAGACGGAGGGCAAGTACCGGTCAAGGCGCGATCACAAGCACAAGCACAAGAACAAGGACGAGCGAAGATCGAGGAAGAAGGACGGCCACGGCAAGAAGGCTCGAGCGATGGTCGGAGCGAGCGACGTCGACTCCAGCTCCGCCTACTCTACCTCGAGCTCGAGTAGCAGTGAAGATGAAGGTGATCGGCGCAAGAGCAAGAAGGAATCCAAGAACCTGAGCGGGCTGAGCTGCTTCACGTGAGACGGCTTCTGTGGCATGGCACACAGCTCCGGCAGCAAGAAGAGCCAAAAGGACGACTTGGACTCCGACTCGGTGGATGAGGTACGTGACGAGCTTTCCTTCTTGCGCCAGGAGAATGAGGAACTAGGAAAACTGCTTGATAATCATGATGACATTCTTAGAGAGGCTAAGAAAGTGAGAAAGGAGCTTAGGGACTCGCTTGAAGATGCTAGGAGTAGAGTAGCCGAGCTAGAAACACAAAACCTGGATGCTAAGCTTGAAATTGACTCGCTTAAGGCTTCACCTGTTGTTACTGATGAGGTTGATTGTGCTGATTGCTTTGTGTTCCTAGCTGATCTTACTGCTCTTAAGGAAAAGCATGCCTCCAAGTGTGAGGAACTAGATGTGCTTAGGGTTGAGTTGGCTGAGCTGCAGTCTAGACCTTCTTTGCTAGGTGCTTGCACATCTTGTCCTATTTTGCATGGAAAGATTGATGAACTTCGTGCTTGCATTGTTTCACTTGAGGCTGATTTGAAAGTTCCTATTCCTACTTCCTGCTCTACTTGTGAATTGCATGCGGTGAAAAATCTGGAACTTGCACATTATGTTGATCGCTTGCAAGATGAGAATGATGAGTTGAGCAAGTGTTTGAGTTGGTTGTCGGGTCAGGAGCTTCAGCTTGGTATCATGATAGCGGCTTTCAAACGCTATGATGGTCAAGCACTTGGGGCCGACAAGATTGGAGAGAGCAGTGGTGAGAGAGATGAGAAAATTGGAGAGATTCCTATCCCACCACAAACAACACACAAGAACAAGTTTGAGCCTAAGCCTAACCATCTCAAAAACAAACTTGACACAACTCCAGATCCACCCATATTCCCTCACCCAACAAACAACTTAAAAAAACCGGTGAGATTTGTGAGCTCTAAGGAAAATGTGGTTGGAGAGAAGAAGGGTGATAAGCCTAGTGAGGAGAAACCAAAAGAGAAGCCAAGTGAGCAGCACCAACCCAAGCCTAAACCAAAACCCATACGGTTCCATTGTGAGTATTGTGGGAGAGATGGTCACAAGAGTGAGTTTTGCTTCAAGAGGAAGCGTGAGGAGAGAATGGCTAAGGAGTGGGCTAACAAGGATAGGTACCATCCTTCTAATCGTGTACCTGAGCCTCGTATGCAAATGCCCAGGGCTAAGGCCATTGTGAGGACGGTTCCGGCTTGGGGAGATAGAAGAATGGCAGGTGGTGCTGCTGGCTGAGCACCACCGGTCAGACCGGTGCAGGTCTGGGCACTGAGCAGTTTGGTTTTCGTGCTCGTGAGGATGCTCGGTTTAGTTCCTTTGGTCGTGGTATAGGTGGTTGGCATGGTAAGTCTGGTGGTGTTGAGTTTGCAAGACGTTCTCCACCTTGTGCTCAATATGAGGGTGGGAGCAGTCGTAGTTTTGAGTTGGAGAGGAGCTACGGTCCACAGTCTTCCTTTCATGGCTTTCGTGCTCCTCTAGCGAGACGGGAGTGGTTTCCCCATGGTGGTTTCAGTTCTGGTGGAGATGGTAGGATGGATCCGAGGTTTGGTACTCGTGGTAGGTTTGAAGCTGTCACACACTCACACCTGTTTTTCCAAAGAAAACCAAGTGCAAACCTATATGCATGCCAGGATCAAGTTTCATGCATATAGTGACATATAAGTGAATACAGAAACAGTATCATGTAAGAAAAAGGGAGATTATCAGAGATTTACGCTTAATCCTGGAAACGAAGGCTCCAAACATCACAGGCAGTCGACTGGGGGTTGCGCATGCCTAGCACCTGCAACATCTTCACAAGACTTCAAAGCAGCTTCCTCTTTCTGAGCAACATTGTTTATAGCAAAGGTGAGCACATGTCGTACTCAGCAAGTGTGGGGAAAGTATGAATGCAGAGGCTTAACAAGGAAAGGCTGACAGGTTGACTGCATTAAGCATTTTTAGTTGGTCAAATTTTATTAGCACCTGATTACTAATAAAGTATAAGTATATACCAACCCACATTAAGCATAAGGATAAGATACACCATAAGAATATGGCAAGCATAACCAGAAACCACGATTCAAGTCCATCTTTAAGTTCAATTATCATGTGAGGGTCCAGGCCACTCTTGACTGTGAGCACGGCTAATCAATTAGTTTTAAACACTCTGCAGAGGTTGTACATCTTTACCCACAGGTCACGTAAAAGTTCAAAAGAACTTTAGACCCAACCACGTGATGCTGATCAGGCATCATACCACACTGCCGAGGTGTGATTGCATAGGGATGCTACGAGGCCTTTACAAAGATTCCCCAATGTGCAGCAACCCACTAGGTTTCAGGACGAAACAGGGCATAAAGCTCCCTAGCGGGTCAATACCCCACCATAAAAGAACAAACCCAACTCCCCGCTAGAGCAGGTCTATACCCCAACAACGCCTCCCCATTGGCCCCTTTCAGGTAAGATTGCTACAACATCAAAGTTTCTAATTATTTGGCCAAGACAGAGCCATATGTCTTGTGGTTGTACGGTTTTCCTGGGTGGTTCTCCATGTTCCAATTAATGCATAGTGATCTTGTATTAACCAGAGATATATAGCATGAATGTAAAGCAAGTTCATCATTAATGTTCATTAAAACCACCATAACCCAAAGTATAGCAGCTAAGCAAGAACTACCCAACATAAAGGTAAACCCAGGTTGACAAGGAATGATGTTAATAAAGCATGTTAATAAAGCCTAGGATAAACCTTAATAGGACCCATCTATATTAATGCAAAGCATATGCAATGGTAATTAAATAATTATTGGGACAAAAGAACAAGAACACACTTGCCTTTAACCAGAGAATAGTTGCTCAATATATCTTCAACCTATTGCTCTTCAAAGCTTCTCGAACCACGTTCATTATACTCGCATCAATCATCGGCACAAGCAAAACATCCGGAGCACACATATTCTAGCAATCAAACAATCTAAATTAAAAATAGTACACCAATCATCATAAAACGTACTGAAAAGTGGTACAAAAGTAATCTACGCGTTAGGAGGAACATGTCAGTGAAAGAATTACTTTGATCGGAATTGAATTGAATAAGATACGGATTTTAACAAGAAAATATGGATAGTTGACTGACTATGACATAAAGATGACGTCACCATGAGCATAAATCAAGAAAAAATCAAATGATAGATAGAATGGTTGATGTGAGTAAGAATTTTATAGATGAATAAAGGATTATTCTATAAACAAAAGATAGGCCTAAAGATCACTGGAGTTTCAGACAAGGCCACAAGATTTATGAAGCAAACAAACATTCTAATTATTTTGCTCAAAGAGAAAATCCTAGTGATTAGTGCATGTGTATGACCTCACCATGATGTCATCTTTGCATGGCACATGACTTCTTTCCTTCTGTACGTACGATGGCTTTGCTTCCATATGCATGTATGCATGCATGGTCCTTCTTCCTTGCAACTGATGGCCGACAGGGAGACTCTAATTTAACCGACGGAGATGACGACAACAGATTAGAGGCATGCAAAGCCAAGAACAGTACAGAACAGCAGCGGCTGGCAGAACTTATTTAAGCATGGGACGACAACCATTCGCTGTAGTCTGAACCGGCAGAAGATAAAGCAACGACAACATAGAAACCAGACAAACTGGAGGGGAAGAAAGACGAGGAGTTCTCACTGAGATGGCACGAGTTGAGGTAGATGGCCGGGGATGTGTAGAGCGGCTTCACGTGGACGAGGTTTGCCGAGGATGAAACGACGGCGATGTCCGGGGATGGCTTCTTGAAGGTGCGACTCACCGTTACGAGGCTTCGGGAGATGCTGGCTTGCTCCGGCGCTGGACGGAAGCAGAGAAATCCACAACACCGACAGAGATCGAACTCGACAAGGATAGTAGTGGTTTTATCGTTCACGTGGATGACGGATGACGGCAACAGATTGAGCTAGACGTTGCCATCTATGGTTCAGCCTTAGCATGCTTCTGCTCTCTTTGCTGAAGCTTGGTCACAGGGACGACGAACTCACGACCAGACCTCGCTGCTCCTCGATCGTGTGGTGATAGATGAAGTCCACCACCGGCGGCCGGCGTACATGGACATGCAGTGGATGGCTGGCAGCAGTGATGGATCCATGGTGTCGTCCTGCGGACAGCTTCCTGGTGGCATGGTGATGCTCGTGGCGGCGACAGCTCCATGACCGACTCGTACATGGTGCAGCAGAACAGAGCACTGGTGGTCGATGGCGGTATAGTGCTAAGCCTTAGACGAGGTCGGTGGCGGCGGCGGCTCGCGAGGGACCTAGGGCACAAGGGAAAAACGATAGATATACAAGAGGGATCAGGAGGCATAGCTTGTTGTTTATAGGCCGTGTGTTGCTAGACCTAATATTGGATTTGGCTTAGTCCAAGTCGAGTTGGACCTTGCTTGGCACATGGATTTCAACTGGATTAGCTGGACGTGGACATCCATTCACTTGGCTTGACATCCAACAACATTAAATTTCCTTGGACGTAAAGAAGGCTAATCCAAGTCTGGTTGGACTTTATTTGATCCACATGGCATGGCATGATTAGCCTGGGAGCAATGCTGATGACGACGATCTTGATATGTTTGCTCGTGGCAATGCAGGACCAAGCCAATTATCTGCAGCGATGCTCATGGCCGATCTGCTGGTACAACGTATAGAGAATCCCATAAGTCAGGCGACGACACTCGGATATAGGCATGGGTGATGACCAAATTGTAGATCGTCAAAGAGTTTTGGGGGCACTCGGAGTATATATGATGGTTCAAAGATATCTTGGGGAACCATGAATCAAATAAAATATTTGGAGCTCGCAAAGAGAATTTTAGAGCTTTCTAATTAATATATAGATTTAGCTCAAGAAAAAGGAGAATAAATTCCAGAAAAAGTTGAAAAATTCTCAGAAGGATTTGGTCAGCACCTAAGCGTGTTTTTAAAACATTTTGCACTCATGAACACCAAGATGCATCAGCATGAATGCAACACTCACACATAACCAATTATTTAATTCAGAAAAACAAACCAAGACTTTTTCCTATACTTTAATTCCTGTAAAGAAAATAAATGTTGGAAAAGTTTTAAAATTATGAGAAAATCATTGTTTAATTATTCTTTCTATTCACATCCTGAAATTAGAAATTTCAGGGTGTGACAGATGCACACTTTGGTAGGAATACTAGGATGGATCGTGCTAACCCCACTTTGGAGCAGATGGCTCAGCACTGGTTTTACTCTTTTGGTACTAACCCCAGTGTTGAGTCGTTTGCTCATTCTTGTGCTTGTTTTTGATTTTCAGGTGGGAGGCTTGGGGAACGTTTGGTTGATCGACTCCGGTTGCTCGAGGCACATGACCGGAGATCGGGGGTGGTTCTCCAGCCTCACCTAGGTGGTGTCCAGGACATACATCACCTTTGGGGACAATGAGCGAGGGCATGTACTTGCGGAAGATGAAGTGAGGGTAAGTGACAAAGTGGTGCTGATGCGAGTTGCCTTGGTCAAGCCATTGGGGTTTAATTTGCTCTCTGTTTCTCAGCTTCTTGAGAAAGGTTTTGAGGTGTTGTTTAAGTCGGTTGGTTCTCGGATACTTGATGCTCGAGGTGACCTTGTTTGTGTGGTTGTTCCCGCGGGTCAAATATTCCGAGCGGATTTTTCTTAGAGTTCAGGTGTTTCGAGGTGTTTCGTGGCTGGTTCTTCGGGTGAGTTGTGGAAGTGGCATAAGAGGTATGGTCACTTGAGTTTTGACTTGCTGTCACGCTTGAGTGGACTCAATTTGGTCCGAGAATTGCCCCGTTTGAGGTTTGAAAAGGATTTGGTGTGTGCGCCATGCAGGCATGCTAAGATGGTAGCTGCTTCCCATCCACCCCTCATCGATGTGATAACGGAGCGTCCATGCGAGCTACTCCATATGGACCTTGTTGGCCCAGCTGGTGTGCGATCTGTGGGTGGGAAGTGGTACGTACTGGTTGTGGTGGATGACTACTCTCGGTATGCTTGGTTTTATTTTTGGAGGAAAAAGGGGAGACATTTGGTTTTGTTCGAGATCTGGTCTTGAGGTTGAAGAACAAGAGGCACGGAGATGCCATATGAGCGATCCGCAGTGACAATGGCTCAGAATTTAAAAACTCTCACTTCAAAACCTTTTGCCATGACTTGGGTCTTGAACACCAGTTCTCTAGTCCGTATACGCCTCCCCAGAATGGCGTGGTGGAAAGAAAAAACAGAACCCTGTGTGAGATGGCTCGGACGATGCTCGATGAGCATAGGACTCCAAGAAGGCTCTGGGCTGAGGCGGTCAATACCGCGTGCGAACTTGCTACGAGTTGATGCACGGTAGAACCCCCAAGGTGAGTCACTTTCACGTCTTTGGCTGTAAATGCTTCATTCTCAAGAAAGGGAAGAGTTTGGGTAAGTTTGAGGCTAGGTCTGTCGATGGCATTTTCTTTGGTTACGCGTCTCATTCTAGAGCCTTTCGAGTGCTCAATCTTGAAACTAACCAAATCGTGGAGACTTGCGAGGTTACCTTCGACGAGACACAGCCCCATAGTTCGCTTGTTTTTGAGTGTGCAGCTGACAAGGAACTTGGCGAGGAGATTTTCGAGGATGAGGTGCAGCAGCAAGGAGACGAAGAAGATGGTGGTGTGGCACCCACGGATGAGCATGTACATACTACATCGACTACGATCGAGGACGGGCCTTCTCCCACACCTACGATGATGTGCCAAGATCGAGAGGAAGCTACAGCTGAGGGGGAGGTGGCTTCGAGGCGAGAAGCTCCCCGGCGAGTACAAGTGGATCACCCAGCTTCAACGATCATCAGGAACATCAACGAAAGAACTACACAGTCGAGGTTTCGAAATGACTCTCACTTTGCCCATGCTGCTTTTGTTGCTACTTTTGAGCCCAAAGACATTGGACATGCGCTATCTGATCACAATTGGGTAAATTCTATGCATGAGGAGTTTGAGAATTTTGACAGGAACCAAGTTTGGGAGTTAGTAGAGCCTCCACCAGGTTGTAAGCCGATTGGGACAAATTGGGTGTGGAAAAATAAAGAGGGAGAGAAAGGTGAAGTAGTGAGAAACAAGTCGAGGCTGGTTGCTCAGGGGTACTCACAAAAAGAGGGGATAGACTATGAGGAGACATTTGCTCCCGTGGCTCGTTTGGAGGTGATTAGGATCCTTCTAGCCTTCTCTGTGGCTAAAGGGTTCAAATTGTACCAAATGGATGTTAAGAGTGCGTTTCTGAATGGTGTTTTGGAGGAAGAAGTGTTCATGAGGCAACCACCGGGGTTTGAGAGTGAGAAGTACCCCCACAGGGTGTACAAGATGAGGAAGGCGCTGTATGGGCTGAAGACGGCGCCTAGAGCTTGGTATTGTAGGTTATGGTAGGTTGAGAGGGTTCCTGTTTGAGAGAGACTTTGAGATGGGGAAGGTAGATCAGACCTTGTTTCTCCTCAGGCAGGGCATGGAGATCCTAATTGTGTAGGTGTACGTGGATGGTATTGTCTTTGGTGGCACGTCTAACTCTTTGGTTGCAAGGTTTGCAGAAGACATGAGCAGAGAATTCGAGATGAGCATGATGGGTGAGTTGCAGTTCCTCCTTGGGCTCCAGATCAAGCAATCAAAGGAAGGAACATTTGTACACCAAGCCAAGTACACCAAGGACATTGTAAGGAAGTTCAAGATGGAGGACTCCAAGACCATGGCGACGCTGATGAGTACGACTACAGCCCTTGATGCGGACGAGGATGGTGAACACGTGGACCAGAAGGAGTACCGGAGTATGATCGACTCCCTCCTGTACCTGACGGCAACGAGGCCGGACATCAAATTCTCGGTATGCCTGTGCGCTCATTTTCAAGCGTCTCCAAAGATTTCGCATTGGCAAGCAGTCAAGCGCATCTTCAGGTATTTGCGATACACTCCCGACTTCAGCCTTTGGTACTCCGTGTCTTCTTCTTTGGAGCTTCACGATTTTTCAGACGCGGATTTTGTCGGATGTCGGTTGGATAGGAAGTCCACTTCTGGGACTTGCCAGTTCTTGGGTTCTTCTTTGGTGTCTTGGTCTTCCCGCAAACAATCGAGTGTTGCTCAATCTACAAGCGAAGCCGAATATGTTGCCGCAGCTAGTTGTTGCTCTCAGCTTCTTTGGATCACATACACCATGAGTGACTTTGGTGAGGAGTATACCCAGGTTCCACTTCTTTGTGATAGCATGAGTGCCATTAGTGTTGCTAAGAACCCAGTGCTACATTCCAAAACCAAGCATATAGAAGTGAGATACCATTTTCTGAGAGACAATGTTGAGAAAGGAAAAATCGCTTTGATCCATGTACCCACACAAAACCAATTAGCGGATATTTTCACCAAGCCCCTAGATCAAACAACTTTCACTCATTTGCGGGGAGAACTTGGTGTGTGTTTGTTTTCTTCAGTTGGTGGTGGGAGCTCCTTGTGTAGCATATGTATAGTTTCCTTTGTGCATTTCTTGCATTTTGCACTGCATATGTAACATGATGTATAGGCATCTTTGTATCTTAGGTTGCATGCATTTTGTACCATATGCATTTAGTAGGAAAAGCTTCTCCTATATACATAGTTCACCATGATGTGCTATATATGATCTTGTGAGCTAGTTTGGTATAATATGGTTTAGTTTGGCTTAGCTCTTGATGATCTTGATTTATATCCATGGTTGATAGCTACGTTTTTAAAAAATGCTACATGTATGCTCTCTTCTGAGTAAATGCCTTTATATGATCATGACATATTTTCGTGGCATTTCTTTGCTTAAGTTGTGCTGTGATAGCTTATTTTGAGCATATGGGGCCAAAAGCTCATTTGTCATCATGAATGTTTAGCCCCCTTGCTTTATCTTGTGGAGGGGCATTAGTTCCTTTTTGTCGCAAAGACATTTAATGTACCAAATATGAATCTGAAAATGAAATGTAAATTGCTTGGAAAATGTGCTCCCATGTCATATGTGCTTAATTAAATTGCTTTTGGGTGCTAAACCGTTGCATGTTGCTTACCAATGAGAAGTCTCATATATAGAAGTAGGCACATGGCTCGGTGGCTTTGACATGACATGAGGTGCTTGTGGGCGTTTATGATGATCTTATGCTTAGAATGGTTGTCCTAGTATGAAGTTTGTGTGGCTTTGCCTTTTTGACATGTATTGCTCATGTTTAGGACTTTGCTCATGAGAGGGTAAATTTTTGCAAAAATGCTCAATTCTATCTTAGCTTTGCCCAATGGTTGTGAAACTTGGTGATCTTGTAGCTGATGTTCATACGAAGCTATAGAGTATCTAACTTGCTCATTTGATCATGTGTAGCATGTTGTGTTGAATTTTGTCTATTTGAGAAGCTCTAGGTTGAAATTTTCCTAATTTTGCCTTGATTCATGCATTGGCAACAAGGGGGAGATGGTTGTGAAGGAAAAGTGCTACTACATGCATTTAGAAGGTTTCCGAGTGGTTTTGAGCCATTTTTGGGCTCTTGCAGTTCCCAGGTGGTCATTGGCCTGACCGGTGGAGGTCACCGGTCTGACCGGTGTGGGTGTCAGTACCTGTGTGATGTGGTGCACCGGTCTGACCGGTAAGGAGGACCGGTCTGACCGGTCAGAGCTGAGCTGGTGCAACTGCTCTGTTTTGTGAAGAGGTTTGCATGCATTCGTCCAGGGGGAGTTGCATTGGTTCGGGTGGAGCTCTTTGTGGTTTTTCGAGCTTTGCTTTGGTGGTTTGTGCTTTTTGCTTGAGCTTATTTTTGTCTCGGTTGTGTCGAGCCGTTTCCCTTGCCTAAGGGGACCGAGACTTTCCTCTTTCAAGTGATCTTGCTCTTTGCCTTTGGTTGGCTTTCGATCGCTTGTTTGAGTATCTTTGTTCGTTTCTTTTCTTTTTCCTTTTCTCTTTGGTTACCAAATGTGTGTGTTGTCAATGCACTCATCAAGGGGGAGATTGAGAGCCTGTGTGGTTCGAGGACCGGTGGATGGTCGCTTACTGCTGTGATGAGTGATTGACAACGTTGTGTGGACTGACTCTTGGCTAAGTATTGCAGGTGCAGGTTGCGGCTTGATTGGTGCTGGTGCAAGTGAAGAACAAGCACGAAAGGTCGATGTCGGTGAGGCCTCCAGGTGTGGAGCAGGCAAGTAGGCTTGGTTCGAGGGACCCTGTGGCCAGTGGGGTCAAGTGCGGGCCGCATGGTGACATGAACAGCAAGACGAAGTCGTGGACGGTTTCTTGGTTGAGCCTCAAAACGAAAGTCAAGCCGGGACTTCGTGGGAGTCGAGTCATGAGTGGTGATTGGCGGAGGCTACACAGAGTTCGCGGGGTTTAAAGTGGTTCACCACAAAACCACTGGGTTCCTTGGTTGATCCACAAAGCCAAGACCGAAGACCGGAGAGCAGCAGCATCAGGCCGGTCTGACCGGTGGGTTTGACCGGTGAGGAGGACCGGTCTGACTGGTGTGCGACGATGCCTTCCGGAGACTTCGAAGCAGAGGACACACGTCGGGATCGCAAGGCTTTCATTGAGGCTAAGCAAGTTTGCGGTCGCCAGGCATCCGTCCGATGGTGCTACGACGAATATTCCCAAATTGCCCCTCGAGGGTGTGTATGTTAGTTTTATGTCTTAGGGGTAGTTTCGTCTTTCGGTTGCCTCCATATAACCCAAGTGGTGAGAGGATGACAGCCGTCTCTTGGAACCCTAGCTCATTTGCTTTTGCTATTTTCCCTTCCTATTTTCGTTAGGATTTTTAGGACTAGCTTGAGAGCTTCATGGTGAGATCCTTAAAGAGGGATGGATGATCGGGTGGCAAGCTAGACGTTGTATGAACCTTCATGGTATGTATAGATGATTCGGCGTGGTTCCTCAAGGCTTGGTTGTGTCTCTCCCGTTTTCCCTTTTTGGTGATTTTTGGAGCCTTTTCTTGGCGAATTTCTTGTGGTGGATTTGAGACCTTTCTCTTTGGGATTTGATAGGGGATGTATGCATGAGCCCTTCGTGGTTCTTTTCCTTGTGATTCCCCTCCCAAATCCGTGAGTAAAGGTGCTCGATTTGGGGTTTTCTTAGGTTTTTGGAAAGTGGTGTTCTTGGCGGAAATCCTTTGATTCCTCTTGATTCAACGAGTTTTGGTGGACCAAATCGTAGCTATGGGATGCCCATGAGGTACTCCTAGTCCCCCCAAAGTCTTGTGCAAATCCGTGGAGCGAATCGGGAGAGTGGGATTTGGATTTGGAGGAGTTGCCACGCGGGTTGCTGTTCATCCCGAGCGCCCAGGCCCTGACCGGTCTGACCGGTGCCTCCCACCAGTCTGACCGATGCAGACCCCTGTTCGGTTTTTGCTCGGGTGAACGTGCTGGTGTGTTCCCTAGTCTCTAGGCTTGCTGCTGTTTCAAGTTTGGTGCTGTTTGGAGCCCGGGAGGTTGGTTTCTTGGATTTGGGGTTTCTTGGCTTGGACCGGTCTGACCGGTGTAGGAGCCTCTCTGTGGAAATTGTCAAGTCCTGCTCGGGTGATCCGGCTTGAGGTCCAGGGTGACCCGGTGTATCTCTGATGGGTGTCAGGTGATCCGACGGCTTAGTCTGGGTGATTCGGCCAGGACCGGTCTGCCCGGTGGTGGTGACCGGTCTGACCGGTGTAGTCAGTGTGCTGCTCGAGTTGCTTGTTCCGCTGCGTTCTCGAGTAGGTTTCAGTGGTTGTTGGTTCCTAGGACTAGTAGCACTCCAGTGGCTACGTGGTCTTGGCCAACTTGGGTAGTTGAGTCGGAGAAGTGATTTGGCCAAACTGTGTTCATCTTGTTGGAGAAAATATCTCTCTCAAGAAGAATTTTTATCAGCTCCTATTCACTCCCCTCCTCTCTGGTCGCCAGTTCGGTCCTTCAAACCCGACACGCCTACAACTATCTCTCTGAGGAGGCACATCCCGTGTAGGAAACTCACGCCTCTCTCGAGTAGGGATGGTACGCACCACACCCTCACCCCTAGGCAGAACACAAGGCATGCACACCACGAGAAGGGCGGTACCTGTCCTTGTTTGCTATATCCCTAGCAAACCTCTCCTCCCTCCTCCTCCTGAAGCAAAACTCAGCTAGATGCCCATCCCTCTCACAATAGTCACAATGGAATGGGATTGGCTTTGACTTTGGCTTTGGGTTCTCTATAGGTTGTGGCTTCTCACTCGGTTTCTCTCCCTTCTTCCCAAAGAACTCATTCCCCAAGTCACTCTTGAACGTGATGGGTTTCTAGAAGTTGTTGGTTTGTGGAGGAAACACTGGCGGATCTGGGGTTGTGTCTAGTCGTTTCCTAAGTGGGTTTGGCTTAGGTGCAAAGGTGTTTTTGTGGAAGGTTTGTGTGAGACATGGGTACCCCTGGGTCCCCACCGACCAGGCTCACGGCTGTCCCCGACAGGTGGGTCCGATCTACCAGAAGACCCACCGACCTGACAGTGGGCCCAACCGACCTAGTTGGTGGCCTACACGACCTCCTGAAGACCTTCTAGAAGATTCCCTAGGCGACCTTATCCAGAATGACTTCAAGACTTGGCGTGCAAGGCAAGATAACGGTGGATTCCGACAAGCAGATCGATGTATATGGCAAGTGTTGTAAACAAATAGACTTAGGTCTCTTGGTCGTAACCGACCAGGAGTCTGGGCGTCGACCTTGTCCGCTGGCCAATATAAGGCGAGCAGGGCGAGCCTTTGTACAATCACGCAATCCTCAAGCAATCTGCACCGACAACTAGACGTAGGGTTTTACTCTCTGGAGGTCTAAACCAGTATAAACTCACCGTGTTCTCTGTGTTCCGTGTGCTCATGCGCAACCTTCGAGATCTTAGCCCTAGATTCCACCCCGCCGAACAAATAAACCACCGGGGTTAACCCCCCTGTGGGCTGTGCAGATCTAAAATCTGACAGTTGGCGCGCCAGGTAGGGTTAAATCCAGGGTTCTTCGTGCAACTCGATGTCTTCTTCAAGCGACGTCATCTTCCCTGAGAGCATGGCGGACATCCTCACCAACCCCATCGACATCTACTTCGGCTCTATGCCGGCAGTATCCACCGCTCCAGCCGCCTGCCTCGTCATCGAGAGCACTGCGGTCACCACCAACTAGCAGGTCGGATCCGATCTACTGGAGGAAACCCACCCACCCACTCCTCGTGACCCGATCGCGGGGCTCGATCGCGTCGAGGACATGCTCTCCGACACGATCAAGGTCTGTGAGCGCGTCAAGCGCCCTCGCAGGACCTCTCCACCTTCATCCCGCATGCCTCTTGGTCTGCAGAACGCAAGCCATGCAGCATCACGCTACATGAAGAACAAGATCCAGATCGAATCTGGACCCAAGACCCCACACCGTGGAAACTGCAGAGGTCATCTCGACGACCCCTGCCCCGTCCACGAGGACTCCAAACACATGGCTCGGCAGTGTTGTGTGCTCAAGAAGCTTCGCCAACCCCTAATCGCGGCTCATCGCCGCCAGATCAACTGTGAGCTATCCCCGGACTGCCTCGCATTCCAGATCGCCCGAATGACCATCTCTCCCAACTATCCGGGCGACGTGTTCGAGATCCTGGACCGAGAGGTCCTTGTGGTCTCCGCTGACGTACCCCCTCAAGCTGGTGAGATAGATGAGCAGCGCATACAGTGAGAGAATGCTAATGCCGCACGAGCTGTGCGTCGTTAGCAGGTGGTAGATGCAGCTGCATCAGCCGCCCAAGCCCCAGGTCAAGCCGCGGGCAACGTCGAACTAGGTGCCGGCGGCCAACCCACAGGCAACGTCGTCGATGGGGGACCACACCCCCAGGCCCCAGCCGCTCCTCAGCAGCAGGAGAACGAACCTCGTCAATACCGCCTACGTGCCAGAGACCTCCTGAGGAACTTTGAGCAAGATGGCCACGAAGTCTACAACTCTCCTCAAGCCAACCTAAGCGCGGCCCTTGCCGAGCTAGGACAGCTTGCGGATACTCCTGCGACTCGACGTCTACAAGCTTACATCCGTATCGCCACCGCCCAGGTCGAAGAAAGAGGTCCAGGGTACAGCAGATCGGCCTCAAGTTCCTACTCCAGGAGTAGGTCGGAGCGACCCCACCATCACCGTCACAACAATGATAACCCTCCCCTTCAGCCCGTGCCAGAAGAGGGAGGTGGTGAGAATGAAGTCGTGCAACCAGTCAATGTTGCTGCCAATGCAGCGGCCAATCCAGCTGCCAACGCCGCCGGTAATGCCGCCGGCAACACTGCCAATAATGCCACCAATGCTGCTGGCGGCCAGCAGAACGTCGCTGGCAATGCAGGACAGAACACGGGAGCTCGACCTCCACCAGTACAAGCCACACGAGCTCGGAGCAATCAGTGTCAACCTATACGAGATGAAGCGGAGATAGAGCGCCGCGCTAACTACGACCGCGACAATGGGGTCCCTGATCCCCTTGACGCTAATCACCCCATCCAAGCTGCAGACCTCCGCGAGATGCACGATCGAGAGCTTCTACGTCGTGCCCAGTACGACCAAGATAATGGCCCTCCCGATGACCTCTACGTCATCCCAACAACCTACACTCCAGCATCTGGTTTTGGAGCAATCAACAACTTCTCGACGTTCTCACGATGTCTCAGGACGATCAGATACCCCAAGGACTTCAAACCAGCTATTGAAAAATACGACGGTCGCTTCGACCTGAGTATTTGGCTCAAGATGTACAGCATCACCGCCTGGGCGTCAGGAGGCAACGAAGACCACATGGCAGGATACTTTCCTCTTGTGATGGGCCAGGCGCCACTCCTATGGCTCGACAATTGTTGATGGGCCATGCGCCACTCCCCAAGCTCCACGTATACAGTTCTACGAGGAGGGCGAAGCCGAGCAAACTCGTCGCGTCGACCTTGACAGCCTCGAGGAACAGAGAGTAGCAGCCATCATGAGACAAGCTCGCCACGATCAGTAGCTTCGTCGTTAGCACGATCACAACGTCAGAGAATGCTCCTTCAACGTTGGCGACCTAGTCTTAAGGCGCATCCAGAAGACCGATGGCATGCACAAGTTGTCCACCCCTTGGGAGGGACCGTTTATCGTCATAGAAGTTATCAGCCCGTCAACATGTCGCCTCCAGTGGGGCGACGGCCAAGGGGTCCCTAACCCATGGAACGTGGAGCATCTCCGCCGATTCTTTCCATAGAATAGTTTTCATTACAGCTATGTATTCTTCGTCTTTGTACTTCTAGTTAATTACATATTAATATTAAGCAGTCATCTGCTATGTCTCGAGCTCTATCCCCTTTTCTTTCATGTCATGTCCCCTCCCCCTCGACATGCTCGGGGGCTTGGCAAAAGCCAATAAAAGGGGTCGAAAGACCTGAGGGCCAAAGTTTGTTGTTACTCCCCCTTGACATGCTCGGGGGCTTGGCAAAAGCCAATACAAGGGTCGCTCGACCTGAGGACGTCACCCCTCATGATTACTTACTCTATGTTGTTGCGAGCCTGCTTGGTCATGTGGTTGCAAAACCAGAGTCCCAGACTCCTCCCTGCGCACCGATCGCACGTAAGTCTCCCTGCTGAGCTGTGGTGGTTGGTAAGCCAGCCTCTCCGTGAGTAGTGGTCAGCGGGGCATGATAAACACACATTGCTTCAGGGCAACCAAGCTCGTGCAAACACAAACTAAGTATGTCATGCAGGCCCACAGAAGATCATCAAAAGTTATTTACATGACTGGAAGAGGAGGGGGTACAGCTCTATGACTATGACTACTCTTCACCATCATCGTCCTTGTAATCGATGGCGTCCATTATCTTCTCAGCGGCCTCCAGCACTTCGTCTTCTACGACCTTGAGGTCCTTCGTTGCGTCTGGGGCTTCCCCAACCTTGACTATATCGACCTCGGGGAAGTGCGACTTCACGTGCACCAGCGACTCCGTAGTCGCTATCAGACTCGTCGCCCTCAAGAGGTCGACCAATTTCTAGGGTGCGACCAAAAGACAGTCAATGACTGGCTTCTGCCCCTCCCCAGCGACCGTGTCTCCACCATGTCCATTATATGGTCGGTGGCGATCTTCAGGTCATTCACCTCCACCTCCAGCCCGGCAATGATCACCTGGTCATTCTGCAACGACTGCAAAGCCACCTCGAGACTGACCTCAAGGTCCTTTCGAGCTTGCTTCTCATAAGCCAGCTTCTGGGACACAGCATACTCACTGTCCACGGCGGCCTTCATCAATTGCTTCAGCTCCTCGCCGCTTGCATGAGCAGCTCGCAGGTCCACCTCAAGACTTCAGACCCTTTCCCTGGCAACCTTAAGGTCCTCCTTGAGCTTGTCCTTGTCCCTGTGGAATTCTGCAGCACAACAACATCGTTAGACACAAGATCTAGTCACACAAGTTAAGATGAGCAAGGTCGTGGGCCGTTGGTCTTACTAGCACTCACGGACGTCAACAGCTCGTCAGCTTCACGATTCTTGTGCTGTTCTTCTTTCAGCTCATCTTCAAGCTTCTTCTTATCAGCAGCAGCCTCCTCCCGGACCCGCTTGAGCTCTTGCTCGAGCTCTGTCACCCGCAGCTGTGCGGCCGTGGCATTCCTACACTGGTCGGCCCTACGCTGAGCACGGTTGGCCAACGACTGGTTCAAAAACAAAAGATAGGTCGTCGATAACAAATTACAAGATAAGGTGCTTACTGAAGTAAAAAGTAGCTACTTACCGTGAACGCATCGTCAAGCGTCAAGATGGCCCGACGGACCACCTTCATGTCCTCATCATCTTCAAACACATCTCCCTCCCAGGGAGTGCCGCTCCAGTTGATCTCCCCCCTCCTCAAGTCTGGCCCCATCGACGACGAACCTGGTACCCCGCCACCGGCTGTTTCTGGGCCCCGCAGTGGCTGCTCGAGCTGAGCTTGGTCCACCGCCGGGTCCTGAGCTGACGTGCTCGGCACCGTGTTGAGCGGGTCCACTTTGATGAGGGGCAGGGGAGTCGATATCCCAACATCGCCAACAGAACCTTGAGTTCCGACCTCTTGCTCGGACGTCATCGTCCTTGCGGGTAAGCCTTGAGCACCCGAGGTCCTCTGAGGTCTGGCGTCTGACCTGCAACAATTTCTTAAGTCAATATGCTACGACATCCTGTGATAATCGATGAACAAGTCCAAGAATTGAGGTCTTACCTCACGAGCACTGGCGCACGCAATCTCGGCCTCAGGGGCCGAGTTGGCACCTTCGTAGGCATCTTTGCCTAGGTACCGGCCGCAGCCAGCTGTGCCTCCCTGATGCGGTGGAGTTCATCCTCTATCACCTGCCGCTCTGCCTCCCGCTGCCTCTTGGTCGCGGGACTTGGCGACCTCAGTGCTGCACGATCACCAATGATCAGCGGATCATCAATAGCTTCATCCTCTTCCTCCTCGACCTCCTTGGACGTCGGGGTGGGGACCGTCATCCTCTTTCTCTTCTTCTTGTCGGCCTCGAGCTTAGCAGCCTTCACTGCCTCGACCTTCGCGGCAGCCCTCGAGCTCGACTGCTTCGCTGTCGCTGCCCTCGTCTTGCGTCCAGGCTTTGTGGCACTGCTCGCCTCAGGCCGGCTTGCCACGTCGTCACTGGCCTCTGGGTCGTTGTCTTCATCAGCCCCCACCGACGAATTAGACAGATAGTTCTCTAGCAGCGTAGCTGCTAGAGGCTGGTAGTCTTGCGACCTCAATTTCCGAGGTGGCTCCTCACCGGTCGGTAGTGGTGCGGGGCACCAGTATTGCATCTCCCGAGCCTGCAAATGACAAGAAACAAAGTCTATGAGGTCTTCCTCTGAGGAAGAATGAAAACAAACACTTCAAAAACGAGCTAGTTAGTCCAAGACTTACTGGCTCAGCTGGTCGGGTTAGGGAGTGCGCCTTCGGGCACTTTCTGTTCCGGATCCGCCCGCTGTACAGCTGCGTAACCCTAGCCGCCATCTCCTCCTGGGAGACCTTGCGGTTCACTTCGTGAGTAGGGTCCGACTGACCCCAATACTCATAGGCCGGATGCACCCGGTCCTTGATCGGCTGAATCAGGCGACGATAGAACGACATCGCCACCAAGCCCCTAGTCAGGCCCTTCTTCTTGGGGTCAGCCTCAAGGGCGAGTAACTCCTTAACATTTTAAAACTTGCGGGAGGTGAGGGACAAGTCCCACTCAGGAATCTTCTCGGGCCTATGCCCAGTTCGCTTCGGGAGCACCAGCTTCTGGTCAGCGACGTAGAACCACTCTGACCTCCATCCCGAGGTGTTGTCCAACAGATCCATATCAAGCCATTCTACCATTTAGGTAGAACATCACCGAGCCTATGACACCCGTCTGCTTGCCGGTGGTCTTGACATTGAAGAAGTATCACCATAGCAAAAAATGGGGCGGTATCCCCAGATACACCTCGTAGAAGTAGATGAACGACGATACTACAGTGATGGAGTTGGGAATGAGGTGTACCAGCTCCAGCTTGTAGTAGTACAGTAGACCTCGGAAGAAGTCGCCGGCGGGCAAATTAAACCCACGCTCGAAGAAAGAGGCGAAGACGACCTGCTCCTTGTCGTCCTCCATTGGAAACGCCTCGCCGGTGGGCGCCTTCCACTCCATCTCCGCCTTGAAGCGGAGCAGCCCACGACTCACGAGCGATTGTTTCTTGTCCTCGGTCATCACCGAGGGCTCCCAGACCGTCTCCGGGGTGGGGATTTGGGACGCCACAGCTGCCATTTCTTCAAGTCGAGTGGATTTGGATCTAAATGTGACTAGGGTTTTTGTGCGCATGCGGAGCGGCGCACGAGTCGCGGTGGTGGCACGCGGTCTGCTAGAGATGGCGGCGGCAAGCTCTGGCTTCGAGTATGGTGGGCTGGCTGCGTGAGCACAGCGGCTAGGGCAAGGAGGTTTCCGGCAGCTGGCGAGACGAAGAAGATGATGGAAAGGGGAGGTCAACGCCCGTCCCCTCAACCGTATTTATATGGGTGCCATCGCGGATGCCCGTTGCGGATATATCGCCGCAACAGATCCGCCACAACGGCTCCTCGCCGCTGATTTCGCGAGATGATCTAATTGGATTTCACGCCAATGGCTATATGCCCAACGGATAGATTGGCGACCTATACTTCAAGTTTAGGTCGTCTATACACCAAAGATAATCAGGTCGTCCTGATAGCGCATTCGATCTCCATGAGGTCGTTAAGCCCCTAAACAACATCACTTTAGGTCTTTGATGAATAAATTCTTCAAATCGGCCATTACATGACAGAAGAGAGCGAACATTACATAGGAACTTCGAAGGTACACAGGTCGCCTGTGACCTCATTGGATCCAGAACCTGTTACAAGATACAAACATATTTGAAGACCTGATCTACATAGAGTAATCTTTGCCATGTTCTCTGCTATAGCAGAGCACATCACAAGAATTCTTCTAGCTTCAGACCTCTAATGGCGACCTCAAGGCGAACCCCTGCATGACGGTGCGCATAGCAGGTCACACTTTGTGCCTGACTATGGAATGCAAATACGAGCTTGCTCTTCGGCGCGTACTACAAGCCCTCAACGAGCATCTCATGCTTACCAACAACCTACAGCGTCACCTCGGGCCTCTACAGCATCACCTCCAAACTCTGCTTGATTCTTCGCTGAGGCACGGTACAAAGAGTGGGGGTGCTACCTACACTTCGCAAGAGTTCTTCTAGCTCCAAGCTTCTAAAAATTTTGCATCCTATGATCTGGTGGACGGACACATGCCCATGGGATGGCCAAAATACTATTCTGTGGCTTCATAACTCAGCAATGCTCGGTGCTTGCCTCCTTGAGCCTTATGGTGCTTCCCTGCTTTGTGACACCTTTGTCGCTTGTGCATCAAATGATGCCTGAGGCCGCTGCGGCGTCACATGGCTACAGTACACCTCTCGGTCAGTGGGTAGATTGTTGTTTTCTGGGTGGCAAGAGAATCTCCGACCACTGTTGACCCGTGACCCAGCAGTCTACGGAAGAAGATAAGACTGACTCTGCGTCAGATGGCCCCGCGCCTCGCTACAACTACGGACGACGACGACAATTAAACGCACCCTTTACGGCTCTGCATCTTCATTGCACCCGCTAGGCTCTGCGTCCTGGTGCACCTGCTATGGCTCTAGACGTAAACGGATCTATTCCAATCAGCCTATATTTCTGTTTCCTGAGCAAAATGGTCGTAGGTTCTATTGAAGACCTTCCGGGGTAGGCGTGCCTCGCTGCTCTGCCAAATCCGTCTGGGCGCCTGGAGTCCAGATCCATCGGTGTGCCTATATTAAGGTCGTCATTACACTTTGGCTCTGCTGGATGGCTGGCAGCTATGTTGGTCGTCTCGGCACCAAAACGACCTCCTCGAGGTTGGCGTGCCTTAATACTTAGGTCTTGCAATACCTTGGTATGTCTACGGCCCTGCCAACCTAGTTGGGCACCTTGGATGCGTGATCTTCTTGAGGTCGGTGTGCTCTTATAGCTCTGCCAGCCTGCTCTGGACACCCAGGATTTTTACGTCGGGAAAGAAGGCCTCCCTGTGGGGTGCGCGCCTAATGGCCCTGCCAAGTATCTCCGGGTGCTTGGGCGCTTTTGATTTGAGACCTTCTTGAGGTCAGCATGCCTTGGGTGGCTATGCCAGACTCTTTGCAGCTATGCAGGATATATGGGTGTCTCTACACTCCATTCGTTCAAGATCAACATTCTTCTACAGCTTCATCATTGACCCTTTCGACCACAACTTCAGCTACGACATCATTGACGACCTCTTCATGCGATGTGGGTTTCAAGATCCTGCTGAGTATCCTCGGATACTGGACATTGTTGATTTGAGGCCTCTTCGAGGTCGGCACGCCAACAAGGCCTCCCAGAGGTCGGCCCTGCCAGACTCCTTGCAGCTATGCTAGGAGATCTAGGTGTCTCTACACTTCGTTCGATCAAGACCATGAATCAATTTTCTTCTCTTTTTTGAGCATCAAACCAACCATGCTGCCTGGTTCAATGCTCGGGGACTACTCTATGAGATCGTCTTCGATGCCCTCTTGTTTTCTTCGTCGTACCGACTTGTTGAGAAACCTGTTTCTCATCACGACGTTACTTGACCTAATTTTCTCCTCTCTTTCTTTTTTGGATCACCATACCGGCCATCCTGCCCGCCACGATGCTCGGATACTACTCTATGAGTGCGTCCTTGACGCCCTCTGAATTTTTTCATCGTCGATTCGATCTATTGGAAGTTTGCTTCCTATAGGTCATCACTCGACCTCTCTTCGTTCGGCAAGACTACAAATAGGTCGGCTGCTAAAGCTGATTTTCTTTCTTCTTCTTTGGACCGACGTGCACGCTATTCGACCTATCGATAGCTCTATGACTTTGTCATGACCTTCTTAGGTCGCTGCGCCTACACATCGCTCGGGGGCTTGTTAGACATGGGTACCCCTGGGTCCCCACCGACCAGGCTCACGGCCATCCCCGACATGTGGGTCCGGCCTACCAGAAGACCCGCCGACCTGACAGTGGGCCCAACCGACCTAGTTGGTGGCCCACACGACCTCCTGAAGACCTTCTAGAAGATTCCCTAGGCGACCTTATCCAGAACGACTTCAAGACTTGGCGTGCAAGGCAAGTTAACGGTGGATTCCGACAAGCAGATCGATGTATATGGCAAGTGTTGTAAACAACTAGACTTAGGTCTCCTAGTCGTAACCGACCAGGAGTTTGGGCACCGACCTTGTCCGCTGGCCAGTATAAGGCGGGCAGGGCGAGCCTTTGTACAATCACGCAATCCTCAAGCATTCTGCACCGACAACTAGATGTAGGGTTTTACTCTCCGGAGGCCTGAACCAGTATAAACTCGCCGTGTTCTCTGTGTTCCGTGTGCTCGTGTGTAACCTTCGAGTTCTTAGCCCTAGATTCCATCCCGCCGAACAAATAAACCACCAGGGTTAACCCCCCTGTGGGCTGTGCAGATCTAAACATCTGACAGTTTGTGTTGGAGCTGGAATATCACCAATTTCTCCTCTTTCTCACCACTGCACTCCCCAACCTTCTCCGACCCAAGTGCTTGCCCATCATAGCGCTTGTATGCCTCAATCATCATCCTGGGCTAAGGCTCATGACCTGACAACCAACCCATCATCTTCCTCAACTCATCATTTTCATCTTGCAAGCGATCAACATAATGTGCAAGCTCAATATTTTCCAAAGAAGTGACTTCACAACTAGAGCAAAATGTAGTAATGGGAGACTTCAAATAAGCCTCAAGGGATTTAATGCAAGGACGAGATTCATCTAACTTAGCATGCAAAATAGGGCATTGTTGATGGCTGTTAAGTGCCTAATTTAGCCGTCAACATACTCATAAATAAAGGAGCAAAAGGCATTTCTTACATGTATTTAGTTAAGAATAATGTAGTTCCACTTGTCCTTGGAGCTTTTGTGCACTACAAGAGAATCGTTGACTAGTGAAGCAACCACATTTTAGCGTCATTGATTTATGACGTTCCTAGCTGATCTCGTCATAATATTTCACTTCCGAGCAAATTTAGTGACAAAAAAAATTTTCATCATTACAGTTGGTACTGTAGCCGGGCGTTCCCTGTTCCATGCTGTTTTGTGACGCCATAAGCTCTGAAAAAACGTCATAAACTAACATCGGTCCCACATGTAAGCATTATTTTAAAAACAGAGTGTTCCAAGTCGTCATAAAATTCAGTAGGGTCCTACATGTAAGCATTTTTCGAAAATAGAGTGTTCCAAGTCGTCATAAAATTTTTCAGGGTCCCACATGTAAGCATTTTAGCCATGTCAGTGGTGTCATAAACCAACTTTGGTCCCACATGTAAGCATTATTTTAAAATAGAGTGTTCCAAGTCGTCATAAAATTTAGTTGGGTCCCACATGTAAGCACTTTTTCGAAAATAGAGTGTTCCAAGTCATCATAAATAGTTCTAGGGTCCCACATGTAAGCATAGGTCACGAAATGTTGCAAAAATAATTTGCCATGGCATGGGTTCGAACCAGGGACCTGAAGGAACAAGGTTGTGCTGTTTACCACTGCACCACTTGTTGGTTGTGATAGGTATATGGGAAACTCTACTAATAGTTCATGCGAATTCTTTACTGTGACCAGGTCCCACATGTAAGTTTCAATTGAGTCTATAATTACATATCGAATGGCTGGCAAGACACTTCACTCAGACTTCGCAAAGACTTTTGACTTCCGCTACGCAGATCTGCAATAGTTCGTTGTAGGAATGGCGGATCCTAGTGTTGAGGGGAAGATGGTTGCGCCACCACATTCCAGCAACAAGAGGATGAGATAGCAAGACGAGGTTGGTCCTCTAGTTTGAGCCACTATATTTTCCCCTATCTTACTAGGGTTGGGGATATCTAGATTTGGGGATCTGGAGGATTGATGAGCATATTTGGTAGATTTAGATTTCATTATCGTACCTTTAGATTTGCACTTCGATAGGTGTTAGAAGTTGATAGGCTATAGACAATTCATGTTAGATTCAGTTAGTTTTCAATTTGCATCATCTTACAGTAGGTTTTGTATTTTAGTAGCTTCTAGATGTCCTTCAAGCCACTCGTTTTATGGATTTTTGTCGAGGTGCACAATTGATAGGATTGATAGGTCCATCGTTTTATGAATTGGTAGATTGAAGATACTATTTCGGAGTTGCAGACCGTTGAAGGGACATCTGGATTCTACCACGGTTGTTAGCGTTTGCACAATTCACAGGTGTTAGATTCAGTTAGTTTCCAATTTGCATCGTTCGATGGATCGATAGGTTCATTTAGGACAACCATGCCCTTGCTGAGTTTATGTAGGTAGCAAACAACTAGGTTTTGTGGCGTGTGGTGGTTGTTTTACTGTACTCATACAATTGGGTTCAAGGGATTCAGGTTTTTTTATAGACTGAGATGAGTTTATTTTTCAGATCGAGATGAGTTTTCTCCAAGGATGAGTTTATTTCTACAAGAACATCTTAATGTTATTTTAGAAGATTTGGATGCCTCGTCTCGGGGGAGAACTCTCTTAGGATCTCCAAAGAGATCGAAAACATGATAGAACAACTAGCTGAAAGAGAGAAACAGCTTCAGTACACAGCTAAGAACAAGAAAACTGAGGGCAGAGCTTATTCTTCTTACCATAGACATTGGAATAAAAGCGTCAATAAATGGGTAGGACATTGAGTTTGTTTGGTCCATCTTTTCTTTTAAATGTTCAAGAACTTCGTTGTCAGTTGAACTGAAACGGGTACCCTTGCCTATTAGTACCCGTTTCAGTCCAACTGACAACGAACTTCTTGAAAATTTAAAAGAAAAGACTGACCAAACAAACTCAATATCCTACCCATTCATTGACGCATTTATTCCAATGTATATGGTAAGAAGAATGATCTCTGCCCTCAGTTGTCTTGTCCTTAGATGCGTACTGAAGCTCTTTCTGAAAGAACTTTAAGAAATGCAAGAGAGTCCCGCAAGACCAAAAATTCACGGTAGGAGGTGCAGAAGGTGAAGGAACAGCTGCAAGAGGCCAAACATGAGATGGAGTTATGATTATGAATGAGTAGTGATGATTATTGTGAAACTTGTATCATGATTGTGTTTTGGTGTTGGCTACCGGATCATCGTATGATGTTTGCTACTTGTTGGTGGACTGGTGGTGTGAACTTTGTGGTGATGAGTTGCTATGAGATGTCATCTTATTATGCCGATTTGGTTTAATCTATTCCAAATTGATTCGAGCATACTCACAATTCGGAATTCATACGCATTGCAATGGAGGTCATTGAGAATTGCAGTTAAGGACTGGCACCGGGTGTTAACCGACGAACTTGTGTGCACACCCCCTCTGAACAGACGTGTCGATCATTGTGAATCGCAATGCCTGGCCTTATTTACTCTCGGTCGCCGACATGTACCAAGTCGAAAGGTTGAAGCTGCACTGTGCGTCAAAGATGTGGGACATGGCAAGCGAGGAAACTATGACTTCATTTCTACGAGGGGCAATTCAGACTAACTGCACACAATTGCAGGACAAGTGCATGTCTCTCTTAGAGCGAATCTTTCCTCACGGAATACTCACATATGATTGGGCGGTTGTATGCACTGATCATCCCAAATTTATGCACAATCTCCGTAGAAGATCCAAACTCATTCGTTTCGAGCATACTCACCATTCGGAATTCATATGCGTTGCAATGGAGGTAGAGAAAGAACAATGGAGGAAGAACAAAGGAGGACCTTCCTAGTGGTAAAAAGGGAGGAAAAGCTAAGATGCTGTTTGTTTGGATTGATCCAAAATCGGATCGTCCGTCCTTTTGATGGTTTGCAGGAAGGACCTTCCTGAGAATCAATTGTGTAACTGCTTGTTTCCAAGTGCCGACTATTCCACATGTCCGACCACCGCGCGCTCGGAAACTGGATATGTCTGCCCCAACAATAGGACGGAGCGGTTCTGGTAAGTTGGCGGGAGAAAAGCGCGCACGACAGCCAAAAAAAAGTTTTCCCGCAGACAAGTGTATATATCTCATTTCTCTCGACGACGCGGCGTACACTACTGCAACTCTGCAAGAGACTCGCCGGCACCACGCACCTTTTCCTTGTGGCAAAGACTAGAGCTAGCGTCGGTACTTAGATCTGCTGTTGCCCTTGGCGGGAATGGCAAATCGTAGCGGCCCTAGCGGCGAACGGAGAAGCAGGACTCGCTCCGGTCAGGTCAGTCCTCTGTTTAGCCATGCTACTTTGATCTATCATACTAGTTAAGGGGAATTCTGGATTTGGGGATCTGGGTTAATATACTATATTCATATATTTTAAAGATGTTTGGAGTAGACTCCGAAAGCTCCAGATCGCCGCCGCCTGGTTCTCGTGAAGTTATCGTTATAGATCCTAATGAAAATGAGTGCAAGGACGGGTTGCCTGTCCATCTGAGGTATGACTCGACAGGCGCCAACCCTGGGCGTCGATATGTATGCTGCTGCGAGGTAAACGATAACCTGTATCACTTCTAATAAATGTTGCTTCTGCGTTTGATGTTAGTGTGGTCAATCGCTAATTATATGAACGAAATCGGTGACTGTAGACTGGTGGCATGAAGTGCACGTCGTTTAGGTGGATAGATCCTGAATGGGATATTAGGACTCTAAAAGTGCTAGAGAAACTGATGGAAATGAAGGGAAAAGCAGAAGAGGAAGCAAGGTCGTGGAAAGAAGCATGTACAACTGCTAAGGAGGAGGCCAATGTCAAAGCAGTTGAGCTGCAGACGATAACGCGATACTACGGGGAGGTAACCCATAACCTGTTTGAGACGAGAAAGAAAATGAGAAACGATGCTCTGTTGTCTCCTACAGAAAAGGGTGAAGTCAATAGGTACCTAAAAGCTGAAAGGGAGGCAAGGATTTGGAAGGAAGAATGTGCAAAGGCTAACAGGGAGATTCAAGAGACTGCCGCTGAGCTGCAGACGGTCAAGCAGCTCCTGGATTCTGCAACACTTGTGGTGAAGAAGGTGAGGGAATTGCTGAGACAGGCCTCATATAAGAGGTCACTCAGCAAGGACAATAATGAGGCATAATGTGATTCGTGGTGTTATTGCTAGGTAGACGGTTTAGAGGTGCTAATCATGCTTGTATTTTCGTATTTGCTACTTGGTGGTGTGAACTTTGTGGTGATGAGTAGCTGTGAGATGCCATCTTATGATGTTTGATACTTGTCCGCTCTGTTGATGCTTTGCGGGAAGGACCTTCCTGATTATCGAATGCGTAACTGCTTGTTTCCTACAGTGATTGTGGTAGAAACTCATACATATGCACGAAATAATTGACGAAGGATGATAATATAGATATTTGTACATTGAATTGCGTTACAGGTGGTACACAATCGAAGTTCCTCATTACGGATAGCTAGGCAACATTCATGTTCCTCGCAACCAAATCCAGTCCCCACGAACCTACTTAATGCGGATCGCCGGAGTAGTGTTGACGCCTGGAACAATACCTATTCCTTGCTGGTAGATCCAGTACTCATTTTTTCATCGTGATGATAAGTTCGTAGGAAGGAAATGTGATTTGCCCTCAGGTCAGCAAAACCAGAAATGGCATGCTCTTCTGTAACAATGCACTTGCCAGGACCAAACAAGATGATCTTATTCCGGAACTCAGGAGCTCTCTCCTAGGGAATAGGCTGCCAAATGTCCCCGACGAATGAATGCAAAGTTAATTCTACCACCTCAGCTTCTTTCTCCTCCAAAACAACAAAGAACAATCGGTCTTCATCTTCGAGTAGAGAAGAGTTGCCCATGCCAATAACCCATGACAACCCAAGTCCAACAGGATGGAGAGGTGCTGGAAGATCTTGCCCCAAGTAGATCCGCATGTGTTCAGAAGAACTGCACCAGAAATCTTCCGAAGGTAGTGTAGTCCAGAAATCTTCCCAAATGCCACATGGAAACAGGCAATGACCCAAGCGCTGCAAAAGATTTCTCTGGCTAAAAGAAAGTAATCACGACAAATGACTCTGCGCCAGTTGCTATTTCAAGGCACGAGATACAAGCTTGGAGAGTAGCCATTTGGCTCCATTTCGGAAGTCGAGGAAGGCGAATGTGCTTCCGAGGAGACAAAGGATTCAGCATGAGGGCATTGCACCGATCTCTGCAATCTAAGGCGACTAGGCTTCCAGATCTGCCGCAACCAATCAATCTAGTCCTTTCCCCAGCCAGTGCAGGAAAGGAGACCTCAAAAAGCCGCACATCAGCGACGGATGCGAATGTCACTGCTCCAGATTCGCCGATAAATTCAGATTTCAGAATCCAAGGGTCAAACGAGCATGTCTCACCTGAACGAGCGCAGTTCCAACCCTTGCAGACAGCTTTGAACATGATGAAATCTCTTGCATCACTAATCTTATTGGCGACGCTCACAACAATGTCAGGAATAAGATTTGCCCAGGGACGAGGCATCATTGATAGGATAGCCAAAGAACAAGGTTGTGGGAGAACAATGGAGGAGCTACAGCTCCAACAAAAACAAATGAGTGGAAAAGGTAGTCTAGAAGGTCTGGTATACTGATGTATTGCTAAAAGGACCTTCTGGACTACAATTATTTCTTCCGGTCCGTTAACATTCCGCTGAACGGTCTTTCCCCCTTCCTCAGAACGTACTCCCTCCGTCCACAAAAGAATGCAATTCTCACTTCCCGATAAGTTTATATGAAGATATAAGTGTAAATTTGGTCAAAATTGAATTAGTTTGAACTGAACTGATCCCACAACTACTCTAATCTTTTCGGGAGCAGTTTTTTCAATAATGGCAGAATGGGTTCCTCTGGCCATAAATATCCTCCTTCCTCCCAGTGCCCTCTTCCTCTCCCCACTCTTGCAACCAACAAAAAACTCCATTCTCACATAGCGCCCTCTTCCTCTCCCAACTCTTGCAACCAACAAAAAAACCCCCATCCTCGCACAATGCTCTCTTCCTCTCCCCATGGAGCCATTGTCTCCTAGAGGTGCAGCGCAAGCCACATCCTCCTCCTCTTCTGATGAAAGGGAGGATCTCCTGTGGTCTGATGAAGAGGAGGCAGAGCGGAGGCCCATTCGGGTGGTGGTTGATACATCCTCTGATGATTCGGAGTTTGTGGAACAAAATGAAATCCAAGATCATGTGCCTCTGAAACATCGCACCCCTCGCAAGTCAGCAAGAGGTGCCAGGGGTCAGGGGTGCGGAAGCACCGCCACTCGCTAGGGAACTGTCATCTCCAAGCGTCGTCATCCTCTCTCATCCTCATCGATCGGCGGCAGTCGATCTCTGCCATCCTCGCCGAGCAGAGGCCATCATCGACCGGCCGTCATCATTCTCCATGGAGCGGCGCCAAGGCCATGCTCGACCGGCTGCCATGAGGCGGCGACATCATCCTCTGGCGGCGACATTGGAGGGACGGCCTCATCCGCGGGCGGTGCCCTGGGAGGTCCGCTACCATCTTCCACGGGCGGCGGCAACAGAGCGACATCCTCGTCCGTGAGCAGCAGCAACAAGGCGCCGGGTGCACCATCGACAAAGAAGCGGCGCCTTGATAAGTGGATTAGTGGTAACTCCTAATAGTAGAAGTAGGAGTAGAAGAAGTAGAAGTCTGGTCTGATTGAATACTATTACTACTATTTTTTCCTTGTAAGATGTTGGTTTTCTCATTGCGTTGCAGTGACAGTTTAATCCGGTCCGACTGAAAACTACAAACCGGACTTTCGTCCAGTGTTCATCCGGTATTTAAGAAATTAATGGAATGGACTTTCCGTACACAACGAATTTATACCGAGGGAGTACACATACATTACCATTTTTATTAGAAACAACACAATCCAAATACAAACGACACAAATGCATGCATACACATTGATTACACATGGGGATGGATCGATCCACCATAGTTGGAACTACAGCGACATACTCTGAACGACATACTACTAGCATCTACCATCACGACTCATACTACTTCCATCACCACATACTACTAGCATCTACCATCACGGCTCATACTACTACCATCACCACATACTACTAGCATCTACCATCACGGCTCATACTACTACCATCACCACATACTACTGGCATCTACCATCACGGCTCATACTACTACTATCACCACATACTACTAGCATCTACCATCATGGCTCATACTAGTACCATCACAGGCTCATGGAAATCCAGCCGCTGCACGGAGTGCAGCAAAATGTGTCTCCTGGATCAGATACTCCAAAGCGTGATGCCTCACCCTTGTATCCCAAACCAAGGCAGGCGAAACGGCGATGTTATGCGTGTGTAACAGCAGGTTACGAATGGTCCATAGCCTGTGACCCCTGTGGCAAAAAGGGCACACCCACATTGCTTCGTGATAAACACGGGCTGGCCCGCCCTACTGAAGCCAAAGCAACACAGACCATTTCAGGTCATGCGTTTCATCTTGTTCAATGAGCACTGGCCGCGGAGGTGGCATTTCAACGGGCAACAGCTGACGTGGCGGCCTAAGCCGTGGGCGAAAAGGTGGTGCCATGAGGTTTAGTTGATCCTGAGCTGCCATTGCCAGCGGCTGAACTAGAGGTGGCATCACCACCGGGTGTTGCTGAGGTGCCGATGCCAGCAGAAGTGGAGGTGCCATTGGGGCCGGGTGCTGCTGAGGTGCCGATACCAGCGGAAGTGGAGGTGCCATTGGGGCCGGGTGCTGCTGCAGTGCCGATGGCAGCTGCTGAACTGGGTGGAGGTGAGGTGCTATTGCGCCCGACAGCTCCCCCTTCCCCGACTCCTCCAAGTTACATGCTCCGTCCCTTCCTTGCCCGGCCATTCCCCACGCACTGCATACACAAACGAAGAATAAACCCGACATAAGCTAACAATGTGACCGTCTCGATAACATGCATACATAAAGTAAACAAGATTAGCCAACAAAATGATCTCACCCTTGTATCCCACTGAAGTAGAGAAATGCAAGACGGCGAACCGATGAGTGTTAGCCTTGCCTTTCGAGAACGCTGTGCTGCACTCGCCTATTTATCGAGCACTACAGCGGTCACGTGAGCTCGGTGTAGCATTGCTAAAGTTACTAAGGAAAACGTGAGATGCTCGGAATATAGTCAGGCCTACGCGTGATAGGAATCTATCTAGGTCAGAATCTTCAGTGGTGTGCATCGATTACATGTGTGGACAATGGGTATCACGGGATGAGCCCGATGTGTCTAGGTATGTGTTTACTTCTGGACTTTCCTCCCTGTAGAGCACAAGAAAGTCCTGCGGACAAATCACGCTGCATCTAATGGCCGTCTCACTGCATCAGCTCATGCCGCATCAACAACGAGACAACTCTCTACCGTTTATTTATGTAATGGTTTAGGTGTCAATTGCATTTGGAGAACAAGATTGGGCGCTGTAATCAGATGGACCGGATGGTCCTTGCGTTGCAACACGCAGGGTGCGGGATGACTTGACAAGTCCTCCTCGATCAGGTACGCTGCGTGAGTCGTGACTGTAAAGGTCTACGAATGGTCTGGATTCGGACTTGATGATTCCCGCAGGCCTTGGAGACTGAGAAACGTGATGAACTTGTTGACGCGACCAGACCAAAACGGAATAAGATGGAATTGGAATAGCAATATATGTTTTTTTGTGTATGTGTGTGTGTAATATTAACATGCATATAAGCACAGAAGGCCATCTCGAATGGGTGTTTGGGAACAACACGCTCTCACAAGTTGATCCACGTGTCGATCATTAAGAATTGCAGTTAAGCACTGGCACCGGGCGTTAACCGACGAACTTGTGTGCACATGCAGCACACCCCCTCTGAATGGATGTGTCGATCATTGTGAATCACACTTACGGACTAGAACCGGGAAGTTCATGACCCGAACGTGGCCACACCCGCACTGAAGGGACGCGTCCATTCTGGGTGGTAACTGATGTCCACGAACGGACATTTCGGAATGACACATTCACTCACACTATAATAAGAGACACTTTAGGCACGAGACGATCAATGCAGACCATTTGTGTTAATGGCTTTAGACGTTAAAATGATTCCTTCCATGCAAGTCGACTTCTCAGTCTCAAGCCAGGAAGCGAAAGCCGAAGGAACCGCGGGCAACTTCAAGGAATCCGGTACGTTCAAGGTGGGAGGCCGTCAATGGAAACTACATTGCTATCCTACATGTATGAATGATCATTAGTGGATGGATGTTCCAGACGGCATTGTCGTCGTCCTCGTTCCTCGGCACAAATCCCAAATGGTACGTGTCTCGTTGCTGCTATGAAGACACACACTCACACATGGCGATACGGTAGCATTATGTTATTGTTTGTCAAGCCTGTGACTGCTTCCACGTAGGTGCGAGTATTGTTGTGTGCGATGGCTGGAGACCCAAACGATGAAGATGATACGTTTCTAGTTCAAGCTACAAAAGAAGTTTGGTTCATGAATCGGGATCTACAAGAAAGAGGATTTGAATGTCTGGTGGAGCATCTTGACATTGAGCGCGTGACATCCAGTGAAGATCGCATACACATATCATGTGTTGTTTCAGTACTGGAGGACGACTGGATTGAAGTTCCTCCTCCATCAGTGCAAAGAAGCATATGCCAAAGCGTTGCAGCCCAAGCCCCTATGCTCATCGAGTATCGTCCGAGCCATCTCACACAGGGTTTTGTTCTTCCGTTCCACCACGCCATTCTGAGGAGGCGTATACGGACTCGAAAACTGGTGTTCAAGACCCAAGTCATGGCAAAAGGTTTCAAAGTGAGAGTTTTGAAATTCCGAGCCATTGTCACTGCAAATCGCTCGTATGGCATCTCTGTGCCTCTCGTTCTTCAACCTCAAGACAAGATCTCGAACAAAACCAAATGTCTCCCCCTTTTCTTCCAAAAAGAAAACCCAGGCATACCGAGAGTAGTCGTCCACCACAACCAGGACGTACCACTTCCCACCCACAGATCGCACACGAGCTGGGCCAATAAGGTCTATATGGAGCAGCTCGCATGGACGCTCCATCATCACATCGGTGAGGGGTGGATGGGAAGCAGCTACCATCTTAGCATGCCTACACGGCGCACACACCAAATCCTTCTCGAACTTCAACCGAGGCAATCCTTGGACCAAGTTAAGTCCACTCAAGCGTGACAAAAGGTCAAAGCTCAAGTGACCCAACCTCCTATGCCACTTCCACAACTCACCCGAAGAACCAGCCACGAAATATCTAGCAACACTAGAACTCTGAGAAAAATCCGCTCAGAATATCTGACCCTTGGGAACGACCACACAGACAAGGTCACCTCCAGCATCAAGTATCCGAGAACCACCCGACTTAAACAACTCCTCAAAACCTTCATCAAGAAGCTGAGAAACCGAAAGAAAGTTAAATCCGAGCCACTTGACCTAGGCAACACGCTTCAACACCACTTTGTCACTTATCCCCACTTCACCTTGTGAAAGTACATGCCCTCGCCCATTGTCCCCAAAGGTGATGTATGTCTTTGACACCACCGGGGTGAGGCTGGAGAACCACCCCTGATCTCCGGTCATATGCCTCGAGCAACCAGAGTCGATCAACCAAACATTACCCAAGCCTCCCACCTGAAATTCAAAAACGACCACGTGAATGAGCAAACGACTCAACACTGGGGTTAGTACCAAAAGAGTAAAACCAGTGCTGAGCCATCTGCTCCAAAGTGGTGTTAGCACGATCCATCCTACCATTCCTATCACAATGGGAATCCAACCTACCACGACCATCAAACCTCAGATCCATCCTACCATCACTACCAAACCTAGACCTACCCCGGGGAAACCACTCTCGTCTCGCTGGAGGAGCACGAAAGCCATGAAAGGTAGACCGTGGACCGTAGCTCCTCTCAGACTCAAAGCTGTGACCTCTCCCAAGCTCATATCGACCATGAGGAGGAGAACGTCCAGCAAACTCAACACCACCAGACACACCATGCCAACCACCAGCACCACGACCACCAGAACTGAAACCACTCGCATCACCACCTCGAAAACCAAACCACCCAGAAATTTGGGGAGGGCCGGTCTGACTGCCTAGCCAGGCCAGTTTGACCGCCCCCCTTGGGTAGGGCTGGTCAGACTGCCTAGCCAGGCCGGTCTGACCGCCCTCTCCTGAAAAACACCATGGCTATGAGAGCTCCTATCTCCCCATGTTGGAATGCTTCTCACAACAGCCTTACCCCTAGGCAGTGGCATACGAGGCTCAGGTACACTATTAGATGGGTGGTACATGTCCTTATTAGCCCACTCCTTAGCCATCCTTTCTTTTCGCTTCCTCTTGAAGCAAAAGTCACCCTTGTGACCATCTCTCCCACAATACTCACAATGGAACCAAATTGGTTTTGGTTTAGGCTTGGGATGGGGCTGCTCACTAGGCTTCAATTTTGGTTTCTCTTCACTCGGTTTCTCTCCAACCACATCTCCCTTAGGACTCACAAATCTCACTGGGTTTTGGAAGTTGTTTGTTTGGGGAGGAAACATTGATGTTGACGCGAAAATAGGATGTCACTTCCGCGCGGAGCACACGTGACTCCCCGTTCTGTAGCGAGGTGTGCCAGCCAATCTGACCTGTTGATTGACAATGGAAAATATTAAGGATCGGCTAGAGAACCAATGGGTCTTCAGTAATACGTGTACCTGCCAATCGGTCGATACAGAGAAGTGGGATCAGCAGGCCCGAAAGCAGCCGAAGTGCGAGTGTGTCTATAAAGAGATTGGCTAGGTCGGCCGATCGTGACGTCAGCACTCGAACTAATCTGGATGGGCTGTGATGTTAGAAGCTGACAGGATCTAGATCGAGCTGGATAAATTGATGATAAAAGCTAAAACTACAAGAGTTGGTACGAAAACTTGCAGATCTAGCTAATATCGATAAGGGGTGAATAAAGAACTAGACGAAACCTCAGCGATGCGCCCGGAGGTTAAAGCCTAGGATTATTCGGTAAAATGGTACTCACAAGCTTGCCGAAGATCGATCGATGCAGCCTGACGAACTGGAAGAACGGCGTTTGAAGAAAAAGGAAAACGCAGTGGCGAAGTCGCCGAAAAGTAGATGCTGTAAAGTAGATGCTGTAAATTGTAAAGGGTTTGCCCAGAGGCGGTTTGTTTGATATTGGTGTGTGCAAATTTTCTGATCATGCTGGGTCGCTATATATGTCCTGAGGACAACCCGACTCCTAGCTAATCACGGCACTGTTTACTTGCATCTAAAGAAAACGAATACTACCAAAAATAGAAAAAGACTCATACAAGAGTCAAAACTCTCCTAAAACTGACTCTGACCCGTTGCCAATCCTAGACTAACCCGCCTCCGTTGTGCCTTGCCGTTGGCGTATTTTCTCAATTACCGCCTTTCTTCCCCTCCATCGGCCGATTCCCCAGTTGACCATGGGCCGATCGGTTTGACCCGCCAGTCCATCGATAGATAGGGTTAGACCACCTTGACCATCAGCGGGTTCTGTTGACTTCAATCAGCTGATTGTGTTGCTCTCTTATCGGCTACTTCTCCATATCTCTTCTTGACTAGTTTTTCCAAAAAAACATGTCAACACATGCCCCCCTAGTTTTGGAGTAAACATCTTTTGCTCCGAAATTTACTCGATTCCGGTATCCTCCTTGATTCGAAGACGGCCAGAGAATCCAAACAAATCTCCAAAAAGGGACCAATAAATACAACTGCCTCGACTCTCTTTTCCCCTGAGTTTCGTGGCTTTCAACAGCACCAAGCTTTCCGGTGACGAAACCTAAATCTGAAGTTCTTGCTGATCCAATGTTCCTCAAGCTCTGCTAGCGGTTCTCACCCTCCTCCTGTACCTCCAAAGGTGACCCTTTCTTCAGTTCCTTAGGTATTTCCTCATCTCTCCGCTTCTGCTTGGTCCCCAATGTCGTCATCTATTTTTCATCTGAATTTTAGATTTCTTTTACTTTCTTCAGGCACTTAGATCCAACCTCACTATCCCTGTCGATGACAAACGTGGGCTTGTCTTTCTTGGTCCAATGGGTGACACTGACCCTACTGAAATGATTAATTTTGAAACTGGCAGAATTCCTTTCAATTATGCTTCCTTAGATTTAGCTGACTGGGACAGCTGTTTCATGTCTTGGATAGGATATACCAAAGGATGGAGAAATTGGTACCGTAGGATGTCTCAGAAGAATAGAGTTTTCTAGGAGGAACATAAAATCGGCCAATGCATTACCCTGTCTTTGTCTGATATGCCTCGGAATTAATCTCTCTTGATAGTTGCTTCTTACTTCTGGTCCGATGCTCTTAATGCCTTTTTATTTGGTCATGGGCCGATGACTCCAACCTTGGCTGATGTTCTTTTGCTGACCGGCTTAGATATTTCTTCTTCGGACACACTTTTTACTTACCGGGATGACAAACTTTCTCATCATTTGAAGACCAAAAATGTTGGGGGCTGGTCTGGCATATGAAGATAGGCAATATAAATACTAGAGAACATGTTGCTTTTCTGAACATGTGGCTTGAGAAATTCGTCTTTTGTGGCAAATCTTTTGGCCCCACATCTAATTATCAGATCGGAGCTGAACGATTAGCTGCCGGCTCTTGCATTCCACTTGGCAAATATCTCTTGGGTGCGGTTTACAATCTCCTTCATCAAGTGTCAGTTAGTCTGTCGACGGGTCCCCTTTAGGCACTCTGGGAGGCCCTTGGTGGTTTATCAACATGTGGTTGAACCTTCACCTTCGAGACAAACTAGAGAATAATATCTTCAATATGTCCTTTCCAGGAGATCAGCCAGATGATGTCCCAATTGAAAAACGCTGATGCACTTCTTTTGGGGAAGCATTCTCTATTTTCCCTGGACATAAGAGGACCCCATCTCGCATAGCAGAGCATTTTAGGAGATTTTATCTTGGCTTTAAACCAGAATCTATAATCTGGTTTGCATATGAAGACTGTGACTCTCATTTTGAGCCTGTGTTCAGCTTTGATGATATCACCAATGATGATGAGAACAGAAAAGATCAATCGGCTACATATGAATTTTATAACCCTTCAGTGAGCGCTCGTCATCTGGGATTTGGTCAATTGTCGATTGGTCTTTATTTCTCCAATCTGATCAAGCCACGGGAGATCCTCCCAAATGGCCTCCATTATCGACGGCTCCCTGATTTGATTCTTGACTCTTCTACCATTGATCTTGACTCATGGAAACTTGCCAATTTCACCTCTCCTCTCTTCAACATCTGGTGGGCAGAATGGTGTGATCATCTCTTCTGCGTGTCTCCCAAGCTTTATTGTGAGAAGCTGGATCCTGCGTATAATGCACCGGCCGACGAGGTATTTTCTTACTTGACTACTTTGTATATCTATTTCCTTTAAGATATTCTGACTTGATATATTCTTCCTCCAGCCTGATACTTCTGAACCCCCTGGACGAAGCAAAAGTGGCAAGCCGATCACTATTTTTCCACCAAGGCTTCTACCGTACATCGGCTGCAAAGCTCCTCCAATTTCTTCGGTTATGCAGGGTCCAAAGATAGCTCCTACTCCAAACAATCAGCTCCTGTCGGTCCTCAAGAGGAAAGTTGTGACTAGCAAAGTTCAAAAACCACCTAGTCGTAGAACTAAAAGGAAGATCGACACTGTGGTTGTTGACATCCAGGGCATGGCTGGAACGTTAGCTGGTCCTTTCGAGGTATTAATCATCCTTAGCCCCCTTTTTTTCCAAACTTTATCTGATTAATTTGTTCTCTGTGTAGTCTTCAGGCTTGTTGGACAGCTGACACAAGCTAATACTCTGATTGCTGATCTTGGTCCTGAGACGATGTCGGAGCCGATTCAAGGAGGTTCGGCTGATGAAACTTTGGCGGCACCAACTGAGCAACCTGAACCAGATTACAGGGCAGACGCCCTAGATGCTTCAGGGGACCAGATCCAGGATCCTTTTGAACCAATCAATCCTCAGATTGAAAAACTTCTGATTGAGGTAAAGAAAAGTTCTTTACTTGTTATTGGTCCACTCTGCCCATCTTTAATTTCTTATTTTTGTTCAAGATGCTAATGAAGCATTGGTTGAGACCCAACTTAATGAATATCTGGGTGATGTTCAACAAACAACTGGTGACCTACCACAATCGCCAACTATCGAAGTTCAGAACCAAAATCGGCTGAAGAGTCGGTCATTCAAGTCCAAGCAATTTCTTCTGCTGCAGAGGTATTCTTCGAATTGTCCTGTGTTTTGACTAGACTATTATACTGATCTCCTTCCCTTTTTTGCAAGCCCCAACTGCTCTATCTCTAATTGTCCAGAATGCATCAGCCGACCTTCTTTCTGATGACATAAAAACCAAGCTTCTCGAAATGCTCCCCTTGCTTAATCAAGATATTAGCCAACATGTAAAAGATGCTGAACCAATCAGGAGTATCTTCAAGCAGATCCAGAGCCAGTTACCCAGAGATCTTAAGGCAAAGGTACTTCAAGTAGCTTAAATCGAGAATCGGCAGCTTCGAGTTCAAGAAGCTCAAGATCGGCTGGACGAAAGGAAACGACAGGAGCAACTTACTCAAGACAGGGAGAATCTGGACAGTAGTATGGCTGAACTGGACAACAGGATTGAACTGCTAGCCTCTTCCCATTCTGACATTGTTAACAGCATTGATCGCTTGAAACGGTGTCGTGCTGAACTGATGAAGGAGCTTAGTTAGATTGATCAAGACTTGGCTATCAAAGAGAAGAAGCTCGTGGATCTTCCGGCTCAAGCTCTTCGTGAACAAGAACAACCAGTTCTTGGTTCGGCTGATGCCGATCGTCAAGAGATAGAGGAGGCCGATCAGCTGCGCCTGGATCTCATCAATGCTATCCGTCTTCTAGGCATAGTTTAATCTTTTTGAGTACTATTGTAACTTCTATATTGTAACTAGCCTTTACTGGCCAACCCCCAATGCTTCTTATTTATTGCTTTGACCGAACGTTTTAACCGGTCTTCATAAGATGCGGGACCTCTTTGCCTTTCATCTCACTTTTTTCGTGATGGCTTCTTATTCTTCTTCTTCTTCTTCTTCTTCCTCTGTCAATTAGGTTGGTTTTTTATACTCCCTTTACTTTTCTGATCCCCTTTTGACGTTTCTCCATATCTTCCCCAGTCTGCCAATCACGAAACTGTGGAAAGAATATTGATGAACATCAATGCCTTTGGTGCGAATCGGCCAACACAGCTGTCCAGGCAAGAACGGGGTCTTCGTCTTGTGATTGCAAATGACGAGAAAAAGCTGGAAGCTCTTGAAGCCAGGAGAACTGTTCTTCTTCAGGAATTAGACCATGTAGGTGAAGAAATGACCCGAGTTAGAGTGGAATTAGATAAAGCAAAGAGTCTCCTCGAGCCTTGATGTATTGTACTATCAGCCGATGCAAATCGGCCATCTTTATGAATGAAATCACTCTCCCCCTTTTATTGGCATTGATGAATTCTAAATGCATTATTTCTGGCGATGATTATCCTGATACGCTTGTAGGCACCCCTTCATGACCTGATTTGCTTGCTATAAAACACAACTCGCTGCTCATGCGACACCAAAACTTTCTGTCCATGATTAGATCGGTCTCTGTTAAGAATAAGAGGCATGCTCCTCTAAGAGTGTTTTTAGGAAGATGTATTCGTCCCCATTCCTTGACAAATTTCTTCTTGAAGTGTTCTTGCATCCAG
This sequence comes from Cenchrus fungigraminus, assembly GCA_036936925.1. Classification (NCBI taxonomy): domain Eukaryota; kingdom Viridiplantae; phylum Streptophyta; class Magnoliopsida; order Poales; family Poaceae; genus Cenchrus; species Cenchrus fungigraminus. Next base: position 89,296,022 of record CM072774.1, on the reverse strand, counting down.
ATGATGCATTGAAGCTTGTCGTTGTTGCTGGCAATGTTGGGAGGGAAAGATTCCTGAAACCTCCTCTTCTGGTGTATAGAGTGGGGCCGCTCATCTTTATTCAATTCACCTTCAAAGCCCCCTCCTGATTTTTGGGAAACACATCACTTCATGACTGCCAATTGTTCAGTCTGAAGCTTTCACGGGGAGACTGTTTCTCTTTTGACCAAATTAGGCACCTTTTATTATGCCTTTTTCAATTCCCTTCCTACTACCTGGGCTATAAATAGTCTTGAGGGTTGATGAAGGAAACCATATCTCTCAGCCATGGCGCACAAATCAGATCTGATAGGTTGTAGGCTTTTGCTGTATGACTGTCTCCTCTTCCCCTTTTCCTCTCCATAGCTAGATAAATTCTTGTGAAGTATTGCAGTAACACCTCTTCCTCTTCATCCCCTTTTGAAAAGACAGAAGGCACAATAGCTAGAAGAATCCTTGTGAAAAAACTTGGATTTACCGGTTCTAGGGGAAGGAATGAGGTAGAACGTCTTGCTGCACATTATCAGAGGAAGAGCATGCCAAGGGGACGACGACCTTGGTCATCAACTCAGACACCTTTCGGCGGAAGATTATAGGATCCGGTGGAGATCTTAGTCTTCTGTTTCCTCTTCGCGGTGTCCTTCTCTTATTCATCGATTCCATATCCTCATCATACGAGAGATAGGATAGTGCATTCCTTGTAATCTTTTGAGATGAATGTAATCTTCAGATCTGAATTGTAATATCATCATTGTAATCCAAGATAGAAGAATAAAGTATATTTATTTTTATTCTAAGGGCAATATATATATCGGCCATGTTGTGAAAGAACCGAATTCATTGATTGCAAATCGGCTTTACATTTTTTGTACTAAAGGCTATTCTACTAGAGGCGATTACATTTATAATCAGCTACAACTTGAAATCTCAATCGCCCGATAGGCTCAACATAACAATCGGCTTAAACAATTGCTTACATACTTTAGCAACCAATCCATCTGCTGTCGCGTACCCATGCTCAAGCTTTCCTTCATCTTCTAGGAATCGATCCATTAAGACTTTTCATCAGAGCCGACTACTTTAACTGGCTGTAGTCCGAAATAGGACACCTTGAGATACTTGGTATCCCATGTTTTTCGAGATATGCAGCTCACTCGATCATAAGCCCATCCTAGTGCTTCTATTGCTGCTACTGTCAAGGAGGTTTCTCCTTTGACCATCTCTACGGAATCTCCAACCCATTGGATGATACATTGATGCATTGTGGATGGTATGCAGCAATTGGCATGTATCCAATCACGGCCCAACAGTAAATTATAAGATCCCCTCCCTTTAATGACAAAGAAGGTGGTTGGAAGGGTCTTACTACCGATCGTGAGCTCCACGCAGATTGCACCTTGAGCTAGAGAAACATTGCCTTCAAAGTCTACCAGCATCATATCTGTTTGGGTTAAATCTTCATTAGACTTCCCAATCTTGCACAGCAAGGTGTAAGGCATCAGATTGACTGCTGCTCCTCCATCTACCAGCATCCTGGTGACTGGCTTCTCATTAACAAAACCTCTGAGAAACAATGCCTTCAAGTTTTGTCTTTTCTCATCTTCTGGCTTCTCAAAGATAGCTTGTGTAGGTTCCAATGTCAATTGAGCCATCCCTAATTCTTCATTGGACGCGTCCGAATCAATTGGAGCCATAAACTCCTTTGGCAGAAGGACAACCATGTTTATATCAGCTTTTGGCCCATTGTCCTTCTCGTTATCGGCTCTAGGCTTAGGATGCCATACTTGAGACCGAACTTTCTTCTTGTCCAGCACGCTCCTCTGCTTCGTCTTGATGTTCCAGTTGTCGCAAGCGCTGAACTTACCTTTTTTGAGATTTGGTCAAACCATCTGGACACGATTGTGGATTAGGCTTTTTGTATGATCGGTTTGACCCCTCATCGTCCAGTTGCACAGTGCGTCGTCGTTCGGGAGCTCGGCACATGATGTCTTCATCAGGAACCAAGGAATCGGCTAACTCTTCCAGCCGATTGCTTGACTTTTCATTGACTTGGCCACCCAGCCGATCATGAACTTTGGCTTTGCCCCCCAGCCGATCGCAGACACTGGCCTTGCCCCCCAGCCATTGATGAACTAGGATCCTTGATTATTGAATTCACGGTGATCCTTAGTAATAGGCCTTCTATCATTGAAGCAAACCCTTTTGGATGAGCTGCTATTGTTGTATGCTCTGTTGCACTCTGGATAATTCTCTGTCGTCAGCAATTTGATACCTTCTTCCCAATAGTACTTGAAGAATGGACATCTCCAATGTCCTTCATTGCGCCGCGCCCACTCTTCTCTCCCCTTTGACTTCTCTTGTCGTTGCTGAAACTTATTGATCAGCATCTGGGACGTGACAGGCCGACGTGGCTTTATGTCTTCTTCTCCAAGTAGCAACCCTTTTCCTTTAACATCTGTAGCGGTTGCTTGTACCTTGGGATCAACAGCTCCTTTATTTTGAGCCGATTCCGACATCAGCAATTTAACACATGATGTGTCTTTGCTAGACACTTCAACTGTGTTAGTTGGGAAAGGATGCTGATCAATCTTCATCGGCTTTTCAGCTTTGGCAGGGGTTTCAAATTTAAGCTTCCTTTGCTCAATAGCTGACTGAATTTGTTGTCTGAAGATCTTGCAATCATTTGTGTAATGAGATGTTGCATTATGCCACCTGCAATACTTCATCCTCTTGAGTTCTTCTGCAGAAGGTATGGTATGGAACTGAGAGAGCTTAATCTGTCCTTGTTGAAGTAATAGGTCAAATATTTTATCAGCCTTAGTGATATCAAAGACGAATCTCTCTGGTTCCTTTCTACTAAAAGGACAGGATACTGTCTTCTAGCCTTTAACCCACTCTGCAAGCCCTATCATATTTTCTTCATCTTCTGAGTCAGAGCACTCCACATAAGAAACCTTCTTTTGGAAATTCCTCCTAGGCTCATAGGACTTTGCAGTCTCTTGACTCATCTGACTGACTAACTGGCTGAGGCTCTCGAAGTCATGTGATGCATATATCTCTCTCAGGGTTGGCAAGAGCCCTTGGAATGCTAACTCAGCCATCTGCTTATCTCCTAGATTTAGGCTGTAACATTTGTTTCTGACTTCTTTGAACCTCTGAACGAATCCAGCAACAGTTTCATCGTTCCTTTGCATAAGTCTGGTTAAGTCAATGATCTTCATCTCATGAATATCAGAGAAGAAATAATTGTGGAACTGTTGCTCCAAATCAGACCACTTGATAATGGAGTTGGCCGAAAGTGAAGTAAACCACGAAAATGCTGGACCTGAGAGAGATGAAGAGAACAATCATATCCTGAGTGCATCAATATTCCCTACTTCTCCACACTGTATGATGAATCGAGTGATATGCTCCATTGTGGATGTATCATCTTGCCCAGAGAATTTGGTGAAATCTGGCACCTTGAATCTCGGAGGGAAAGGTATCTGATCATAGCCAGATGGATACGGTGTTCTGTACATGTAGATTTGTTGCTTAGGCTTTATCCCAAATTGTTTCTACAGCGTCTCTGAAAGATGGTCAATCAACTCTTCCTTTAGATGAGATTTTAGCTCAGTAGATATCTGTTCTATCGGCCGTATGTCAGCCGATGGAGTTTCTGAAGGTTGTTCTTCAAGAATCCTAGACTGTGGATTTGGCACTTCTGTCGATGCCCTTGCTCCAGAAGAACCTTGTGTATTTGATTGACTCATCACGGGTGGAATCTATCTGATCGGCTGTCCAACCGATGGAGTTGGTTGATGCAGGTTCAACTGGCCCGAGCCGGCCAATTAATTCAGAAGCATCTGCATCGTCTGTACAGGATCCATCTGCTGTGGCTACGCTGCTGGTTTCCTTGTCACCCCTTGATTGATTGGCTACTGAGGTGATGATCTCACGTGGGTAACCGTACTAGCCGAGGTCATGACAGGTTGCAACAGTGTTGCTTGCTATAGTGGAGTGGTCTGTATAGGCATTCCTAAGATCGGCCGAGGAGCCGGTCTTTGAGGTGGAACAGGAGCTTTTGTCTCTATTGGTATAACCATATGTGCATGAGCTAGACTTATTTTGACTCTTTCAAATGCCTTGCTCCCTTGATTGAAATAAACAAACTCCACTCCCTCCTTGGTAATGATTTGGGTACTTAACTTCTGGAATTTCTTCAGGTTGGGTTCCAAGAAGTTTGAGATATCAGTCTCAAAGTGATTATGAGGCAAGTCCCATCCTGCAAGTCTTCCACTCTGATCCCTTACTATAGGATATTGTTGAGGATTATGGACAGAGAACGTCTGATCTTGAACATTAGACTGTGCTGAATAGGTTTGAACTATTGGGACCGTAATAGTAGGATCTTTAGATGCATCCCTGATATTTTGATTCTGAATCGGCTGAGCATCCGATGACATGTCAGGAACAGTTGCATTGACCTGCGGAGATGGAGTAATACCCACTATTAGATTATAAATCGGCTGAGAAGCCGATTGGTCCCTTGGGAACATCAGAGGAGATCGCCCAGGTTGAAAATATGTTGGTCCCACATATCCATCTTCTATTCCTTTCTTGAATTTTTCAGTCAGACAATTCTGAATAGTATTGGTGAGGACTGTTGACTGATTGATCATAGTTTGATGCATAGCCTTGTTCATCATGTCTTGGAGCCCTTGAGGATCAGCTGAAAAAGTGATATGTTGTGGTCCTGGAAGAGGATTTTTCTTGATGACCCCACTTTTAGTTTGACTATATGAAGCCAAGCATAGTTCTTCATATCGCTTCATGTGTGCTTCAAACTCGGCTTTGTCTGCATCTTTCAGCTGATCTTTAGTGACTGGTTGGATGTTTTCTTTGGAAACTTCACCAGGATTCACGATCTTTGACATTGTTGACTTTTTCAGGTCCCACTGGACATGCCAAAAGTGTGTTGACGCGAAAATAGGATGTCACCTCCGCACACAGCACACGTGACTCCCTTATCTGTAGCGAGGCGTGCCAGTCAATCTGACATGTTCATTGACAATGGAAAATATTAAGGATCGGCTAGAGAACTGATGGGTCTTCAATAATACGTGTACCTGCCAATCGGCGGATACAGATAAGTGGGATCGTAGGCTCGAAAGCAACTGAAGTGCGAGTGTGTATATAAAGAGATTGGCTAGGTCGGCCGATCGTGACGTCAGCGCTCGAACTAATCTGGATCGGCTGTGATGTTAGAAACTGACGGGATCTAGATCGAGCTGGATAAATTGATGATAAAAGCTAAAACTACAAGAATTGGTACGAAAACTTGCAGATCTTGCTAATATCGATAAGGGGTGAATAAAGAACTAGACGAAACCTCAGCGATGCGCCCGGAGGTTAAAGCCTAGGATTATTCGGTAAAACAATACTCACAAGCTTGCCAAAGATCGATCGATGCAGCCCAACGAACTTGAAGAACGACGTTTGAAGAAAAAGGAAAACGCAGTGGCGAAGTCGCCGAAAAGTAGATGTTGTAAAGTAGATGTTGTAAATTGTAAAGAGTTTGCCCGGAGAAAGTTTGTTTGATATTGGTGTGTACAAATTTTCCGACCACGCAGGGTCGCTATTTATGTCCTGAGGACAACCCGACTCCTAGCCGATCACGACACTGTTTACTTGCATCTAAAGAAAACGAACACTACCAAAAATAGAAAAAGACTCATACAAGAGTCAAAACTCTCCTAAAACTAACTCTAACCTGTTGCCAATCGTAGACTGACCCGCCTCCGCCGTGCCTTGCCGTTGGCGTGTTTTATCGATTACCGCCTTTCTTCCCCTCCATCGGCCGATTCCCCGGTTGACCATCGGCCGATCGGTTTGACCCGCCAGTCCATTGATAGATATGGTTGGACCCCCTTGACCATCGGCGGGTTCTGTTGACTTCAATCAGCCGGTTGTGTTGCTCTCTTATCGGCTACTTCTCCTTATCTCTTATTGACTCGTTTTTCCAAAAACCAATCTCAACAATTGGTGTATCTGGGGTTGTGTCAAGTTTGTTTCTGAGATGGTTAGGCTTAGCCTCAAACTTGTTATTGGGTGTTGTATGTGGTGGGATAGGAATCTCTCCAATTTTCTCATCTCTCTCACCACTACTCTCTCCAATTTTGTCAGCCCCAAGTGCTTGACCATCATAGCGCTTAAAGGCGGCAATCATGATGCCAAGCTGAGGCTCCTGACCCGACAACCAACTCAAACACTTCCTCAACTCATCATTTTCATCCTGCAAGCGATCAACATAATGTGCAAGTTCCAAATTCTTCACTGCATGCAATTCACAAGTAGAGCAGGAAGTAGCAATAGGAGATTTCAATTCAGCCTCAAGTGAAACAATGAGAGAATGAGATTCAGCAAGCTTTTCATGCAATACAGGACAAGATGTGCAAGCACCTAGCAAAGTAGGTCTCGATTGCAGCTCAACTAGCTCAACCCTAAGAACATCTAGTTGCTCACACTTGGAGGCATGCTGTTCCTTAAGAGCAGTCAAATAAGCTAGAAAAATAGAGCAATCGCCACAATCAACCTCATCAGAAATAATAGGTGAAGCCTTAAGCGAATCTATCTCAAGATTAGCATCAAGGTTCAGTGTTTCTAGCTCAGCCACTATATTCCTAGCATCTTCGAGTGAGGCCCTAAGCTCTTTCATTTTCTTAGCTTCCCTAAGCATGTCATCACGATTATCACGAAATTTTCCTAGCTCCTCATTCTCCTGGCGCAATAAGGAAAGTTCATCACGTACCTCATCCTCGGAGTCAGAGTCCGAGTTGTCCTTCTGGCTATTCTTGTTGCCGGAGCTGTGTGCCATGCCGCATAAGTCGTCTCGCGTGAAGCAGCGCAACCCGCTCAGGTTCATGGACCCCTTCTTGCTCCTGCGTCGATCACCTTCATCTTCACTGCTACTCGAGCTCGAGGTAGAGTAGGCGGAGCTGGAGTCGACGTCGCTCACCCTAACCATCGCTCGTGCCTTCTTGCTGTGGCCGTCCTTCTTCCTCGATCTCCGCTCGTCCTTGTTCTTGTGCTTGTGCTTGTGATCGCGCCTCGACCGGTGCTTGTTCTCCGTCCTCAACTGGTGCTTGTAGTTGTCCTTGTTCTCCATCTTCTCCGGATAGTCGGCGATGAAGTGTCCTGGCTTGCCACACTGAAAGCATGTCTGTGAATGCCTCCTTGTGTTCTCCCGGTTCTCGTGCATTCTCTCGAACCTTCAGGTCAGCAGCGCCAGCTTGTCCTCTCCAAGCACGTCGAACTCCTCATCTAGCAAAGACATAAAGGAAGACAAAGAGTACATCCTGGTGGATGGGTTAGCGTTAGACTTAGCACTTGAGCCATCGATGAGAGCGAGACTATGCGAGTCAGTCGGGCCCTCAATCTTGGTTGTCACACCGCGGTCCACCTCAGCCGACTTGAGCTTAGAGAACAGCTCGTCTACCATCAGAGCCTCATACTTCTCTGACTCCAAGATGGCCTCGACCTTTTGGCCCCAAATAGTATGATCCAATGAGTGCAAGAGCTTCACAGCTCTGTCATGATCATCGTACGGGAGCACGGTCACATTGGCCCTCATGTTGTTCTCAATCACCGTGAACCGCTGGAACATCGTGTCTATGGACTCACCGGGGAGATGAGTGAAGTTCTCGTACTCTCTTCGGTAAGATACAAACAACCGAGCCTAAACCTGACTGTTCCCAGCATGAGCATTCTTGAGTTGCTCCCAAATCCTACAAGCCAAATCCTCTATCTGAACCCGATTGAATTGGGATTGACAAAGAGCGCGAAACAAGTAGTCGACCGCTTTGTTGTTGGCGTCGTGCATATCCCTCGATCCTGGTGCAAGGAAGTTAATCTGATGAACATAAGATGTGTTCACCATAACATCCCAAAGGATTTGACCCTTGCCGCGGAGGAAAGTAGCTATCCGCCTCTGCCACATCTGGTAGTTCTTTCCATTGAAGTGCGGAGGACCCGATCCCCGTTCCTAGTACGCGATCTTTGGATCTTAGACTGGTTAGAGTCCCGAAAGACCCGTAACCGGCTCTAATACCACTTGAAGGACCGAACTGGCGACCAGAGAGGGGGGAGTGAATGGGAGCCGATAAAAATTCTTCTCGATGGAGATAACTTCTCCAACAAGATGAACTCGGTCGGCTACCCAAAATCACACGCTCAGCACACAACCTTCCGTTTGCCAAAACCACGTAGCCACTGAAGTGCTACTGGTCCTAGGAACAAACACTACCTGCAGGCACAACTTCTACACACACACGGCAGCGGAAACAACTCAAAAGCTATCTTCCTAGGAGGGTCGGTCAGACTGGGTATGGGGGGCGGTTAGACCGCCTGCTTCTGGCAACCAAGAAAACCGACGAAAGCCCTCTTCCGAGCTCCAAAACTCTCCACGGTTTCAGCCACAGGAACCTCTGGTCAAGGCCAAGCTAGCTACCTGAAAATCTCAGCAAAAACAAGAACTTCACCCAAAAGGCCTAGGGCTGTGAAACCGGCTCACAGGGGCGGTCTAACCTCCTGTACCCAGCAAGAAACACCTCCAAGGAAAACCTCGAAAACTACTCCAAAACAACCCAAGATTTCACCAGAACGCTCCTTTGATCAAGGCGAACAAACTCATAGAGGAAAACCTGGCAAAATCAAAACTTCAACCTGGATGACACAGGGCGGTTAGACCGCCCCCTATGTCGGTTAGACCGCCCTACCCAGAAAACCTAGCCGCGGGTCAACCCTCAACTTCGCATCGCCCGATCTCTCGATTCACCCCACGGATTGCAGTGAAACTTTGGGGATAGCTGGGTTACCTCCTGGGAAACTTCTCCACCAAAGGATATCCACCAAAACACTCTCAGTCAAATGGAATCGTGAATCTTGGCCTTCTAGGTCATGAACTCGATTAACTCCGAAAACCACCAAATCGAGGCCGATTCAAGGGAGTTGCTGGGGCAAGGTCACCAAGCAAAGAGGCACAAGGTACTCATACGTGACACCCAACAAGAATCCCTCAAGAAATTGCCCTCAAAACTCCACCACGAAAATAACAAGAAAGAGCTCCGAAAATCACCAAAAAGTGAAAATGGGAGAGACAACAAAAAGATTTCAGGAACCACGTCGAATCTTCTATACATAACAAGAAGCTTCATACAAGGTCTAGCTTGCCTCCCGATCATCCATCCCTCTCTAAAAATTTCACCATGAAGCTCCCAAGCTAGTCCTAAAAAATCCCAAGGAAAATAGGAAGGGAAAATAACAAAGGGAAATGAGCTAGGGTTCCAAGAGTTGGCTGCCATCCCACAACTCAAGTGTTTATATGGGGGCAACCAAAAGACTAAACTACGCTTACTAGCATACTAGGGATACAAGCCCCTCAAGGGAAAATTTGGAAGTCTTCAGTTCAGCACCATCGGACGGATGCGCATCCACCGCAAGCCTGCGTAGCACCAACACAATTCTTGCGATCATGTCGTGTGTCCTCCACTTCGAAGCTTCTCGGCGGCTGCGACCCGAGCGGTCAGACCGCCCCCAGGGCGGTCAGACCAACCCAGGCAGTCAGACTACATCACCTGGGCGGTTAGACTGGCCTGGGTGGTCACCCGTCCTCATCCAGTCTTCGGCCTCAGTTTTGGGGCTCAACCGAGTAACCCAGTAGTTTTGTGGTGAACCACTGCAAACCCCGCGGACTTAGTGTAGCCTCCCGCGAATCTCCACTCATGACTCGGCTCCCACATTGCCCCGGCTCAACCTTGGTTTTGAGGCTCAACCAAGCAACCGTCCACGACTTCGTCTTGTTGTTCTTACCACCATGCGACCCGCACTTGATCCCGCTAGCCACCGGGTCCCTCGAACCAAGCCTACTTGTCTGCTCCACACCCGGAGGCCACACCGGCATTGACCTTTCATGCTTGTTCTTCACCTGCACCAGCACCAATCAAGCCGCAGCCTACACCTGCAATACTTAGCCAAGAGTCAGTCCACACAACGTTGTCAATCACTCATCACACCAGGAAGCGACCATCCACTGGTCCTCGAACCACACAGGCTCTCAAACGGGAATATAAGGGGCCAATGGTTACCCTAACTCATCAGAGACGCGGTTCGGGAAGAGGAAGGGACATCATGTTTTAGGGCTGGCCAAAAACAGAACACACAAGCCCAAGATGAGTTAGGGTTTGATGAAATACGCCTTCTCCCCACTCCCACTCACACAGCTGGCCCTCTCTCTCCTCCCCTCCCCCCGCGCAGCAGGCCCTCCCCCTCGACCTCGTCGTCCTCCCCCGCGTAGCCGACCCTCACCCTCGACCTCGTTGTCCTCGGCGTCCTCCCCCGCACTGCCTTCCTTCTACTCGCCACGATGCGTGCCACCCTGATGGACTCGATCCACAACAAGGACGAGGAGTAGATCCAGCCTTGACATGTGCCACAGCAGGAGTGGATACGACGACGAAGACGAGGAGTAGGAGGAGGGATTCAGCAATAAGAGCACGAGGAAGAGGACGTGGAGGCGAGTAGAGGCAACGACGAGGAGGAGGCGGCGACAACGAGGAGGCGTCCGAGGCGGCGGCAATTGAGAGCCAGGTGTGGTTCGAGGACCGGTGGATGGTCGCTTCCTGGTGTGATGAGTGATTGACAACGTGGTGTGGACTGACTCTTGGCTAAGTATTACAGGTGCAGGTTGCGGCTTGACTGGTGTTGGTGCAAGTGAAGAACAAGCGCGAAAGGTCATTGCAGGTGAGGCCTCCAGGTGTGGAGAAGACAAGCAGGCTTGGTTTGAGGGACCCGGTGGCCAGCGGGGTCAAGTGCGGGCCGCATGGTGGCAAGAACGGCAAGATGAAGTCATGGATGGTTTCTTGGTTGAGCCTCAAAACCAAGGTCGAGCCGGGACTACGTTGGAGCTGAGTCATGAGTGGTGATTGGCGGAGGCTACACCGAGTTCGCGGGGTTTCCGGTGGATCACCAGAAAACCACTGGTTCCTTGGTTGATCCACAAAGCAAGGACCGAAGAACCGAAGACGGAGGTGCAGCAGCTCCAGACCGGTCTGACTGGTGGGTCTAACCGGTCTGACCAGTGGGTACCAGTCTGACCGGTGAGCAGCACCGGTCTGACCGGTGTGCGACGACGCAGTCCGGAATCTTCGAAGCGGAGGACACGCGTCGGGATCACAAGGCTTGCGTCGAGGCTAAGCAAGTTTGCGGTCGCTGGGCATCCGTCCGATGGAGCGAAGACAAAGATTTCCGAATTTGCCCTTGAGGGGCATGTATCCCTAGTTAGCTAGTAAGGGTATTTTCGTCTTTCGGTTGCCTCCATATTACCCAAGTGGTGAGAGGACGGCAGCCATCTCTTGGAACCCTAGCTCATTCGCTTTCCTATTTTCTCTTCCTATTTTCCTTAGGATTTTCTTAGGACTAGCTTGAGAGCTTCATGGTGAGATCTTGTGAGAGGGAAGGATGATCGGGCGGCATGCTAGACCTTGTATGAACCTCTTTGGTATGTATAGATGATTCGGCATGGTTTCTCAAGGTTTGGATGTGTCTTTCCCGTTTCTCCTTTTTGGTGATTTTCGGAGCCCTTTCTTGGTGATTTTCTTGGAGCGATTTCGAGGCCTTTCTCTTTGGGATTTGGTGGGGGATGTATGCATGAACCCTTCGTGGTTCTTTTCCCTTTGATTCCCCTCCCAAATCCGTGAGCAAAGGGGCTCGATTTTGGGGTTTTCGTGGCTCTAGGGTTAGAGGCGTTCTTGGTGGGATTTCTTCGATTCCTCTTGATTTAGCAAGTTTTGGTGGACCAAATCTTGTCTATTGAGTGCCCATGAGGTGTTCCTACTATCCCCAAAGTCTTGCACAAATCCGTGGAGCGATTCGGGAGATCGGGAGTTGGATTTGGGGGAGTTGACCCGCGGGTGCTGTTCATCCCCGAGCGGCCCAGCCTGACCGGTCTGACCGGTGCTGCTCACCGGTCTGACTGGTGCAGAGGCTCTGTGAGTTTTGCCTCGGGTGAACATCTGGGTGAGTTCGTTGTTGTCCCGTGTTGCTGCTGTTTCGAGTTTGGGTCAGTTTGGAGCTCGGTAGGCCTGTTCGGAGGATTTGGGATTTCCTGGCTTGGACCGGTCTGACCGGTGAGCTACACCGGCCTGACCGGTGTAGGGGCCTTCTGTGGAAGTTCTCAGATTTTGCCAGCAGGGACCGGTCTGACCGGTGGTGCTCACCGGCCTGACCGGTGTAGGTCAGTGGTGCTCGAGTTGCTGTTCCGCTGCGTTCTCGAGTCCGTGAAGGTGGTTGTTGGTTCCTAGGGCCAGTAGCACTCCAGTGGCTACGTGGTCTTGGCCAACTTCGGTAGTTGAGTCGGAGACGTGATTTGGAAGCCGTGTTCGTCTTGTTGGAGTCCTCATCTCGTTCGAGAAGAATTTTTATCGACTCCCATTCACTCCCCCCCTCTCTGGTTCGCCTAATCGGTCCTTCAATTGGTATCAGAGCCGGTTCGGGTCTTCATTGACTCTTACCAGTCTAAGATCCAAAGATGGTGTACCAGGAACGGGGTTCGGGTCCTGCGCACTTCGATGGGAAGAACTACCAGATGTGGCAGAGGCGGATGGCAGCATTCCTCCGCGGAAAGGGTCAGATCCTTTGGGACGTTACGGTGAACACAGCTTATGTTCATCCGATGAACTTCCTTGCTCCAGGATCGAGGGATATGTTCGAAGCCAACAACAAGGTTGTCGACTACTTGTTTCGTGCTCTGTGTCAGCCCAAATTCGATCGGGTTCAGACAGAGGACTTAGCTTGTAGGATTTGGGAGTAGTTGAAGGATGCTCATGCTGGGAATGCTCAGGTTCAGGCTCAGATGTACGCGACTTACCGGAGAGAGTACAAGAACTTTACTCATCTCCCCGGCGAGTCCGTCGATGCCCTTTTCCAGCGGTTTACGGTCATTGTGAACAACAAGAGAGCCAATGTGGCCGTGCTCCCTACGATGATCATGATAGAGCCGTGAAGCTCTTGCACTCGTTGGATCGTACCGTATGGGACGGGAAGTTTGAGGCTATTGTTGAGTCCGAGAAGTATGACACCTTGACGGTGAACGAGCTGTTCTCGAAGCTCAAGTCGGCTGAGTTGGACCGTGGTATGACAGCCAAGATCGAGAGCCCGACTGATTCTCATAGTCTCGCTCTCGTTGGTGGCAAAGGAGCTAAGTCTAATGCTAACGCATCCTCCAGGATGTACTCTCTGTCTTCTTTGATGTCTTTGCCAGACGAGGAGTTCGATGTGCTTGGAGAGGACGAGCTAGCGTTGCTGACCAGACGGTTCGAGAGGCTGCACGAGAACCGGGTGAACACGAGGAGGACAGCACGGACGTGCTTTCAGTGCGGCAAGCCAGGACACTTCGTCGCTGACTGCCCGGAGAAGATGGAGAACAAGGACGGCTACAAGGACGGCTACAGGCACCGATCGAGCAAGGATGGTAAGTACCGATCGAGGCGCGATCACAAGCACAAGAACAAGCACAAGGACGAGCGACGGTCGAGGAAGAAGGACGGCCGCGGCAGGAAGGCCCGAGCGATGGTCGGAGCGAGCGACGTCAACTCCAGCTCCGCCTACTCTTCCTCGAGCTCGAGTAGCAGTGAAGATTAAGGTGATCAGCGCAAGAACAAGAAGTCATCCAGGAACTTGAGCGGGTTGACCTGCTTCGTGGGAGATGGCTTCTGCGGCATGGCTCGTAGCTCCGGCAGCAAGAAGAGTCACCAGAGTGACTCGGATCCGACTCCGAGGACGAGGTATGTGATGAGCTCACCTCTTTGCGCAAGGAGAATGATGAGTTGGTTGACTTGCTTGATAATCGCGATCACATGCTTAGAGAGGCCAAGAAGATGAGGAAAGAGCTTAGGCCTCACTAGAAGATGCTAGGAACCGTGTGGCTGAGCTAGAAACCCAGAACCTAGATGCTAAGCTTGAGATTGATTCGCTTACGGCTTCTTCTGTGGTTTATGATGAGATTGATTGCTGTGATTGCTCTGTGTACCTAGCTGATCTTACTGCTCTTAAGGATAAGCATGCTTCTACTTGTGATGAACTAGATATGCTTAGGGTTGAAGTGGCTGAGCTTAAGTTTAGACCTGCTTTGCTAGGTGCTTGCACTTCTTGCCCTGTTTTGCATGGAAAGATTGATGAGATGCATGCTTACACTGTTTCGCTTGAGGCTAAGTTGAAAGAGCCTATTCCCACTTCTTGCTCTACTTGTGAATTGCATGCGGTTAAGAATTTGGAGCTTGCGCATTATGTTGATCGCTTGCAGGATGAGAATGATGAGCTGAGGAAATGTATGAGCTGGTTGTCGGGTCAGGAGCCTCAGCTTGGTATCATGATAGCGGCTTTCAAACGCTATGATGGTCAGGCACTTAGGGCTGACAAGCTTGGAGAGAACAGTGGTGAGGGAGTTGAGAGAGTTGGAGAGATTCCTATCCCACCACCAAACAGACACAAGAACAAGTTTGAGCCCAAGCCTAACCATCTCAGAAACAAACTTGACACTACTCCAGATCCACCCATATTCCCTCACCTAACAAATGATTTCCAGAAACCGGTGAAGTTTGTGAGCCCAAAGGGAGGTGAGGAAGGAGAGAAGAAGGGTGAGAAACCGAGTGAGCAGCCCCAACCCAAGCCTAAGCCTAAGCCACAACCCATGAAGTTCCATTGTGGGTATTGTGGGAGAGATGGTCACAAGGATGAGTTTTGCTTCAAGAGGAAGCGTGAGGAGAGAATGGCTAGAGAGTGGGCTAACAAGGACAGGTACCACCCCTCAAATGGTGTACCTGAGGGCCAAGGCGATTGTGAGGATGATTCCCGCTTGGGGAGACTGGAAGGCAGTAGGTGGTGCTGCTGGCCGAGCTACACCGGTCAGACCGGTGCACTACACCGGTCAGACTGGTGCACTACACCGGTCAGACCGGTGCAGGTCTGGGCAGACAGCGAGTTGGTTTTCGTGCTCGTGAGGATGCTCGGTTTGGTTCTGGTGGTCGTGGTTCTGGTGATTGGTCTGGAAAGTTTGCAGGTGGTCAGTTTGCTAGGCGTTCTCCACCTCGTGCTTAATACGGGGGTGGGAGGAGTCATAGCTTTGAGATGGAGAAGAGGAACGATCCACGGTTTTCCTTTTGTGGCTTTCGTCCTCCTCCAGCTAGAGAGGGTTGGTTCCCTTGTAGTGGTTACCGTGGTGGTGTTCGTGGTGGTAGCTTTGATAGGCGTGATGATGTGGTTTGTGCTAACCCCACTTTGGAGCAAATGGCTCGGCACTGGTTTTACTCTTTTGGTACTAACCCCAGTGCTGAGTCGTTTGTTCACTCACGTGCTCGCTTTTGAATTTCAGGAGGGAGACTTGAGGAACATTTGGTTGATTGACTCCGATTGCTCGAGGCAAATGACCGGAGACAAGGGGTGGTTCTCAAGTATCGTCCCGGTGGTGTCCAAGACATACATCACCTTTGGGGACAATGGGCGAGGGCGTGTGCTATCAAAAGGTGAGATCAAGGTAAGTGACAAGGTCACTCTCAGGCGTGTTGCTCTTGTTCAATCGCTGGGGTTCAATTTGCCTTCTGTGTCCCAGTTGTTGGATGAGGGCTTTGAGGTGTTGTTTCGACCTGGTGGTTCTCGGATTTTAGATTCTCGAGGGGACCTTGTTTGCATGGTCGTTCCCGAGGGTCAAGTGTTCCGAGCTGATTTCTCTTAGTCTTCTGGTGTGGAGCGTTGCTTTTTGGCTGGTTCTTCAAGTGAGTTGTGGAAGTGGTATAGGAAGTTGGGTCACTTGAGCTTTGACCTTTTGTCACGCTTGAGTAAACTCAATTTGGTCCGAGGATTGCCACGGTTGAGGTTTGAGAAAGAGTTGGTTTGTGCGCCGTGTAGGCATGCCAAGATGGTAGCCTCTTCTCACCCGCCTCTCACCGATGTGATGACTGAGCGTCCATGCGAGCTGCTCCATATGGACCTTGTTGGCCCAGCTCGTGTGCGATCTGCGGGTGGGAAGTGGTATGTTCTTGTTGTGGTGGACGACTACTCTCGGTATGCGTGGGTGTTCTTTCTTGAGGAGAAAGGGAAGACGTTTGGTTTTGTTCGAGATCTTGTCTTGAGGTTAAGAAACGAGAGGCACGGAGATGCCATATGAGCGATCCGCAGTGATAATGGCTCGGAATTCAAAAACTCTCGCTTCGAAACCTTTTGCCATGACTTGGGTCTTGAACACCAGTTTTTGAGTCCGTATACGCCTCCCCAGAATGGCGTTGTGGAAAGGAAAAACAGGACCTTGTGCGAGATGGCTCGGACGATGCTCGACGAGCATAGGACTCCGAGAAGGTTCTGGGCTGAGGCGGTCAATACCGCGTGCTATGTGTCGAACAGGATCTACCTCAGGGTTCATAAGAAGAAAACCTGTTACGAGTTGATGCATGGTCGCACACCCAAGGTGAGTCACTTCCATGTCTTTGGTTGTAAATGCTTCATTCTGAAGAAAGGGAAGAAGTTGGACAAGTTCGAGGCTAGGTCTGTCGATGGCATTTTCTTTGGTTATGCATCTCATTCTAGAGCATTTCGTGTGCTCAATCTTGAAACTAACCAAATCGTGGAGACTTGCGAGGTAACCTTCGACGAGACACAGCCACGTAGTCAGCTTGTTTTTGAGTGTGCAGGTGACGACGAACTTGGCGAGGAGATCTTTCAGGAGGAGAAGCATGAACATGGAGATGATGAAAATGGTGGTGTGGTGCCTGCAGCTGAACATGTACCTACTACTTCGACGACGATCGTGAACGGGCCCTCTCCCACACCTACAATGACAAACCCAGATCAAGGCGAAGCTACTGTTGAGGGGGAGGTAGCATCAAGGCAAGAACCACCCCGGCGAGTGCAAGTGGATCACCCAGCTTCGAGAATCATCGGCGACATGAATGAACGTACTACACGGTCGAGGGTTCGGAACAATTCTCATTTCGCTCATGCTACTTTTGTTGCCACCTTTGAGGCCAAAGACATTAGACACGCGCTATCTGATCATAATTGGGTTAATTCGATGCATGAGGAGTTGGAGAATTTTGAGAGGAACCAAGTTTGGGTGTTGGTTGACCCTCCTCCAGGGTGTAAGCCGATTGGGACAAAATGGGTGTGGAAAAATAAAGAGGTAGAGAAAGGAGAAGTGGTGAGGAATAAGTCGAGACTTGTTGCTCAGGGGTACAGTCAGAAAGAGGGGATCGACTACGAGGAGACTTTCGCTCCTGTAGCTCGTTTGGAGGCGATCAGGATCCTTCTAGCCTTTTCCGTGGCTAAAGGGTTCAAGTTGTACCAGATGGATGTGAAGAGTGCTTTCCTGAACGGTGTGTTGGAGGAAGAGGTGTTTGTGAGGCAACCACCGGGGTTTGAGAGTGAGAAGTACCCCCACCGGGTGTACAAGTTGAGGAAGGCGCTGTATGGGTTGAAGCAGACGCCTAGAGCTTGGTATGGTAGGCTGAGGGGGTTCCTGTTTGAGAGAGGGTTTGAGATGGGGAAGGTCGATCAGACCTTGTTTCTCCTCAGGCAGGGCAGAGATATACTGATTGTGCAGGTATATGTGGATGATATTGCCTTTGGTGGCTCGTCTAACTCTCTTGTTGCAAGGTTTGCAAAAGACATGAGCAGGGAATTTGAGATGAGCATGATGGGCGAGTTGCAGTTCTTCCTCGGGCTACAAATCAAGCAATCAAAGGAAGGAACATTTGTGCACCAAGCTAAGTACACCAAGGACATTGTGAGGAAGTTCAAGATGGAGGACTCCAAGGCCATGGCGACGCCTATGAGTACGACTACAGCTCTTGATGCGGACGAGGAAGGTGAACACGTGGACCAGAAGGAGTACCGGAGCATGATCGGGTCACTCCTCTACTTGACGGTGACGAGGCCGGACATCCAATTCTCGGTATGTCTGTGCGCTCGTTTTCAAGCGTCTCCGAGGACTTCGCATTGGCAAGCAGTCAAGCGCATATTCAGGTATTTGCGACATACTCCCGACTTTGGCCTTTGGTAATCCGCGTCTTCTTCTTTGGCTCTTCATGGATTTTCGGACGCGGATTTTGCCGGGTGTCAGTTGGATAGGAAGTCCACTTCTGGTACTTGCCAGTTCTTGGGTTCTTCTTTGGTGTCTTGGTCTTCCCGCAAACAGTCGAGTGTTGCTCACTCCACTACCGAGGCAGAGTATGTGGCCGCAGCTAGTTGTTGCTCTCAGCTCCTTTGGATCACATACACCATGAGTGACTTTGGTGAGGAGTATACCCATGTTCCACTTCAATGTGATAGCACCAGTGCCATAAGCGTTGCAAAGAACCCAGTGCTCCATTCCAAAACCAAGCACATAGAAGTAAGGTATCATTTTCTGAGAGACAACGTAGAGAAAGGAAAAATTGCTTTGATCCATGTACCCACACATGACCAGCTAGCCGATATTTTCACCAAACCCCTAGATCAAGCAACTTTCACTCGTTTGCGGGGGAAGCTTGGTGTGTGTTTGATTTCTTGAGTTGGTGTGTGGGAGCTCCTTTGTAGCATATGTATAACTTTCCTTTGTGCATTTCTTGCATTTGGCATGGCATATGTAACATGATGTATAGGCATCTTTGTATCTTAGGTTGCATGCATTTTGTATCATATGCATTGTTTAGGAAAAGCTTCTCCTATATACATTGTTCACCATGGAATGATATATATGTCTTTGTGAGCTAGCTTGGTAAGCTATGGTTAGTTTGGCTTAGCTCTTGATAATCTTGGTTTATATCCATGGTTGATGGCTATGTTTTCGAAAAATCTCATATGTATGCTCTCTTGTGAGTAAATGCCTTTATATGATCTTGACATGTTTTTGTGGCTTGGCTATGCTTAATTTGTGGTTGGATAGCTTATTTTGATCATATGGGGCCAAAGGCTCATTTGCCATCATGAATGTTTAGCCCCCATGCTTGATCTTGTGGAGGGGCATAAGTTCCTTTTTGTCGCAAAGACATTTCATGTACCAATTTCAAATCTGAAAATGAAATGTAAATTGCTTGAAAATGTGCTCCCATGTCATATGTGCTAATTTTTAATTTGCTTTGGGTGCTAAACCGTTGCATGATGCCTACCAATGAGAAGTCTCATATATAGAAGTAGGCACATGGCTCAGTGGCTTTGACATGACATGAGGTGCTTGTGGGTGTTTATGATGGTCTTATGCTTAGAATGGTTGTCCTCTCATGAAGTTTGTGTGGCTTTGCCATTTTGACATGTTTTGCTCATGCTTAGGACTTTGCTCATGAGAGGGTGATTCTTCGTAAAATTGCTCAATTCTATGTTAGCTTCGTCCAATGGTTGTGAAACTTGGTGATCTTGTAGTTGATGTCATTACGAAGCTATAGAGTATCTAACTTGCTCTTTTGGACATGTGTAGCATCCTATGTTGAATTTTGTCTATTTGAGAAGCTCTAGGTTGATTTTTTTGCATTTTTAGCTTGATTCATGCATTGTCAACAAGGGGGAGAAGTTTGAGCATGTTTTGGCTTGCTGCATGCTTTTAGAAGGTTTCCAAGTGGTTTCGAGCTAGTTTTGAGCTCGTGCAGTTCCCAGTTTTTCCCAGGTGGTCATCGGCCTGACCGGTGAGGTACACCGGTCTGACCGGTGTGAGGTTCAGGTGCTGGGCGATCTAGCACACCGGTCTGACCGGTGTGGTTGACCGGTCTGACCGGCCAGAGCAAACCTGAAGCAGCTGCTCTGTTTTGCGAAGTGGTTTGCATGCATTCGTCCAGGGGGAGTT
Source organism: Cenchrus fungigraminus (assembly GCA_036936925.1). Taxonomy (NCBI): domain Eukaryota; kingdom Viridiplantae; phylum Streptophyta; class Magnoliopsida; order Poales; family Poaceae; genus Cenchrus; species Cenchrus fungigraminus. The sequence goes on along the minus strand of CM072774.1, from coordinate 89,276,164 downwards.
GCATTAGTTCAGGGGGAGCTCTTTGTGGTTTCAAGCTTTGGATTGGTGTCTTGTGCTCTTTGCTTGAGCATGGTTTTGTCTCGGATGTGTCGAGCCGTTGCCCTTGCCTAAGGGGTCCGAGACTTGTCTTCTCCAAGTGATCTTGCTCTTTGCCTTTCTTTGGCTTTCGATCGCTTGTTGGAGTTTCTTTTAGTCGTTTCTTTTCTTTTCCTTTTCTCTTTGGTTACCAAAACGTGTGTGTTGTCAATGCACTCATCAAGGGGGAGATTGAGAGCCAGGTGTGGTTCGAGGACCGGTGGATGGTCGCTTCCTGGTGTGATGAGTGATTGACAACGTGGTGTGGACTGACTCTTGGCTAAGTATTGCAGGTGTAGGTTGCGGCTTGACTGGTGTTGGTGCAGGTGAAGAACCAGCGTGAAAGGTCATTGCCGGTGAGGCCTCCAGGTGTGGAGAAGACAAGTAGGCTTGGTTCGAGGGACCCGGTGGCCAGCGGGGTCAAGTGCGGGCCGCATGGTGGCAAGAACGGCAAGATGAAGTCATGGACGGTTTCTTGGTTGAGCCTCAAACCAAGGTCGAGCCGGGACTACGTGGGAGCCGAGTCATGAGTGGTGATTGCCGGAGGCTACACCGAGTTCGCGGGGTTTCCGGTGGTTCACCAGAAAACCACTGGGTTCCTTGGTTGATCCATAAAGCCAAGACCGAAGAACCGAAGACGGAGGTGCAGCAGCTCCAGACCGGTCTGACCGGTCTGACCGGTGAGGAGCACCGGTCTGACCGGTGTGCGACGATGTAGTCCGGAATCTTCGAAGCGGAGGACACGCGTCGGGATCGCAAGGCTTGCGTCGAGGCTAAGCAAGTTTGCGGTCGCTGGGCATCCGTCCGATGGAGCGAAGACAAAGATTTCTGAATTCGCCCTTGAGGGGCATGTATCCCTTGTTAGCTAGTAAGGGTATTTTCGTCTTTCGGTTGCCTCCATATAACCCAAGTGGTGAGAGGATGGCAGCCATCTCTTGTAACCCTAGCTCATTCGCTTTCCTATTTTCTCTTCCTATTTTCCTTATGATTTTCTTAGGACTAGCTTGAGAGCTTCATGGTGAGATCTTGTGAGAGGGAAGGATGATCGGGCGGCAAGCTAGACCTTGTATGAACCTCTTTGGTACGTATAGATGATTCAGCGTGGTTCCTCAAGGCTTGGATGCGTCTTTCCCGTTTCTCCTTTTTGGTGATTTTCGGAGCCCTTTCTTGGCGATTTTCTTGGAGTGATTTTGAGGCCTTTCTCTTTGGGATTTGGTGGGGGATGTATGCATGAACCCTTCGTCGTTCTTTTTCCCTTTGATTCCCCTCCCAAATCCGTGAGCAAAGGGGCTCGATTTTGGGGTTTTTGTGGCTCTAGGGTTAGAGGCGTTCTTGGTGGGATTTTTTCGATTCCTCTTGATTTAGCAAGTTTTGGTGGACCAAATCTTGGCTATGGAGTGCCCATGAGGTGTTCCTACTATCCCCAAAGTCTTGCACAAATCCGTGGAGCGATTCGGGAGATCGGGAGTTGGATTTGGGGGAGTTGACCCGCGGGTGCTGTTCATCCCCGAGCGGCCCAGCCTGACCGGTCTGACCGGTGCTGCTCACCGGTCTGACCGGTGCAGAGGCTCTGTGGGTTTTGCCTCGGGTGAACGTCTGGGTGAGTTCGTTGTTGTCCCGTGTTGCTGCTGTTTCGAGTTTGGGTCAGTTTGGAGCTCGGTAGGCCTGTTCGGAGGATTTGGGATTTCCTGGCTCGGACCGGTCTGACTGGTGAGCTACACCAGCCTGACCGGTGTAGGGGCCTTCTGTGGAAGTTCTCAGATTTTGCCAGCAGGGACCGGTCTGACCGGTGGTGCTCACCGGCCTGACCGGTGTAGGTCAGTGGTGCTCGAGTTGCTGTTCCGCTGCGTTCTCGAGTCCGTGAAGGTGGTTGTTGGTTCCTAGGGCCAGTAGCACTCCAGTGGCTGCGTGGTCTTGGCCAACTTGGGTAGTTGAGTCGGAGACGTGATTTGGAAGCCGTGTTCGTCTTGTTGGAGTCCTCATCTCCTTCGAGAAGAATTTTTATCGGCTCCCATTCACTCCCCCCCTCTCTGGTTCGCCTAATCGGTCCTTCAGCAATGACAAGCTATGGTGAGGATATTGTGCTCACCGTTCTTCTGGTATTGTACTCGGATTGGGGTGATCTCACCTTCGCATGTGCTAATCTACTTCATGGCTTTATTTGGTTCTAGTTAGGGAGGGTAGCACGTGTCTAGATTTGGTTCTATCTGTAGATTCGTTAGTCATTACACGTTCATGCTACTCTGTTGTGTTGATGTGACATTGTGTTTGAACAACTCGGGTCCTTAGCTATGCAATCTCTCTGTCAATTGTATGTGCAATTATTTATCTAGATGTTGTAGCATCAGAACAAAATATGTGGAAATCTTGTTGAAGCTTTATGGAAGCTGTAGGCTGATATTGTTTTCTTTAACTCCATTGTGTTAGTAATTATAAAGATAGTGCAAATGTTTTGTTTGAACATGTTAGTGAGGATTTTTCTCTAGCTAGCTAGTGCATCAAGCCAAAATGCCAAACAATCTTGTTGAACTGCCAACATACAAGTTTTTCTTAGCTCTGATTTGTTCTTTGCTTTATCTGGACAGTCTATACTGTGTTGTATAACTCTCCTTCTTGTTTCGCTGAATGCATACTTGACTTGTTTGTTCCTATCTGGACAGCCAAAATGCATACTTGACAAAGTACTATTAATGCATGTTGAATTGTTTGATCCTATCTGAGATTGACGGTGTGACAATTGCATCCTAGTAGTAGATGCTTTTATTTATATATGCATCATGTTTTATAGGAATATTGTTAATGATCTCAGTCTAGTTCGCCAGAACATTGTAGATGTCTTGTCTGAACTAGTGTAAATGCTGCTCTCAAATGTCTTGAGCTCTGTAACTTCTATACTTTTCTATGTACATATGAACTTAGCTAATGATCGGATGAACCGTGTAAGCATAGCCAACAAAAATCCACCAGAGTGGTTTGGGCATGGCAATTTTGTTTTGTATTGCTAGTGTCCTGTAATGCTCGGCGTGGTGGCACTACACGATTCACTCAATCATCATGTTCAGTTGTTGGTATCCGTAGATCATAGTTTTTCTTAATGCATGGCCAACAAAAACTAATATATTTTGCTCTTATTGCATGTGCTCGATAATGTTATGTGCAAGTTGAATAGGTACCTCATCATTGGGACCCTGCTAGTCAACCTCTGCCTCTAAAATGGTAGGTTGCATAGCCTGAACTTATTTTTTGTTTCAGAATTTTGCAATAATTTATTTTCATCATATGGCTTATTTGGTTAAGATCTAAACTATATTCATATGGTTAATGTAAAATTTTCTTTTAGCTGTCATGATCTGAACTAATGTATGGTTAATGTAAAATTTGCTTTTAACTGTCATGATCTGAACTCTATACTTTTAATTGTCATAATTTTGTATTGCCTATCCGAATTTGTTACTTCACTTAAATGGAATATACTTTTAATTTTCATATCTAAATTTTCATGCAACACTCATAATCCCTTGTCAATTGACAGATGTTATCCAGCGAGGACATGGACTGGGAAGGAGACTCTGAACATGAGGAAGGTGATTATGACACCAATGATGATACTGATCAAGTAGAGTTGCAACAAGATGGTTCTGCATGTTGAGTCAAGAAGTCAAGGACATTCACAAAGTGGCCAAGGGACAAGATGATAGTGACTGAGATTGAGGCTGGGGGGATGCCCAAACCTCAGAAACAGAAGTGCAGGTTCAGGATGCTTTGGGTCTCATTGCTAGACAGAATCTCCCTTTAGCTATGCCAGGAATCAGTTCTCTAAGCCGTCAGCAGAAATGGAGCTTGTTTGATGACCATGTGCAGAAACATTTGGAGTTCCAGCCAAAGATGAAGCCTGCAGCATTCAAGCTTTTCATGAAGATGACAGCCAAAGCACGGAGGACATTCAAAAGTAGTCTTAAACGCAATTTTGTAAGTAAAGGACTGGAGCCATTTGCAAAGCACCCATATCTCATCGAGGAAGACTGGAATAAGTTTTTGCAGCTGCTAGAAAGAAAAGAGACTAAAGCAGACAATAACAGATACTACTGGAAAGTGAAGAGACTAAAGCAGACAGTAATAGATACACGGAGCTTCGAAGTCTGATAACACACGAGCACAACCTGGGTCCAGATGCTTATGCTGGGAAAGAAGCACAATGGGAGAAGGAGGACAGTCAATTAGCTACATATGTAATTCCTAACCCATGGGATGAATACCGTGATGATCGGTCTAGGACATGGTTGCAAGCAAGAAGTAGGATACAAGTGCAAGACAGCGTGGCAGAGATCCTGTGGAACAAAGATTCAACCAAGAAAATGGCTGAAGAAGTCAAAGAAAAGCAAGCACATGCAGAATCTTCAGGAATAGAATGGGAGAGGGAGAATTATGTGCTAAGTCAATGCTTGGGCTCCCCAGAACGGCTATGTCATGTGCGTGGTGTCTCCAGCTACCACGGCCGCAGAACGCGTCCACTACGTGAAAAATTCACTTTGGTAACGGGCATAGATGGCCTTTAGTAATGGGCAAAACACCCATTACCGATCAAGTGTTACAAATGAGCGAAGAAAGGTAACGGGCTGATGCCCGTTATTGATAACACGTATTCGTAACAGGCATCAAACAACGACCGTTACCACAACTAATCACCGGTCATGTGAAATGGCTGTTTCTCTGGGCCCACAGGGGACTTTGTTAACGGGCGCGAACACCGAGCCCGTTACACGAACTGAACATCGGAGACGCGTGCTGTGAACCTATGTCTCCTCTATCTCAACGAAAAGAGACGCGTATTTTGCACGTGCGTCTCCTCTGTATCAAAGAAAGGAGACGCTTGCTGTGAACCCATGTCTCCTCTGTCTCGACGAAAGGAGACGCTTCTTGTTTACGCATGTCTCCTATGTCTCGACGAAAGGAGATGCGTTCTGGCAATGTGCGTCTCCTACGATCCTTCTATGTCCTGATTTCATATGCACCTAATTAAATTAGATCCAGCATCCAAATTCACAGGAATCCACATAATTCACATGCATCATATGACAAAATTCAGCATCATCACCTCACAAGTAAAGAAGCATCACTGGCTTGACAACAATATCACAGCCTTAGGTGGTTACAAAACATGTGCAGTGCTAATAATCAAGAACTGTGCTCAGTTGCAGGTGTTACAAATCCAGACCCCAAGAAAGTAGGTCATGTTCCCTCAATTTATCTTTTACTTTAAGCATGTGATAGGCACAATTGAAGGACTGAACTGGCGACCAGAGAGGGGGGGGAGTGAATGGGAGCCGATAAAAATTCTTCGCGAAGGAGATGGCTACTCCAACAAGACGAACACGGCTAAACAAAACACGTCTCCGGCTCAACTACCCAAGTTGGCCAAGACTACGTAGCCACTGGAGTGCTACTGGTCCTAGGAACCAACAACCACCTAGACCTACTCGAGAACGCAGCGGAACAAGCAACTCGAGCACCAGTGGACTGCACCGGTCAGACCGGCCACACACACCGGTCAGACCAGTCCCTGCTGGAGCAACCTGGCAAAACCTGAGAACTTCCACAGAAGGCTTCTACACCGGTCAGGCCAGTGTAGCTTGCCGGTCAGACCGGTCCTAGCTAGGAAATCCCAAATCCGCCAAACAGACCTACCAAGCTCCAAAACTGACCAAACTCGAAAGAGCAGCAACACGAGACAACATGGAACTCACCAACACGTTCACCCGAGTAAAACTCAACAAAGGGTCAGACCGGTCAGACCGGTGAGAGGCACCGGTCAGACCAGTCAGGACCTGAGCTCTCGGGATGAACAGCACCCGCGGGTCAACTCCTCCTAATCCAACTCCCGATCTCCCAATTCGCTCGACGGATTCGCACAAGACTTTGGGGATAGTAGGAACACCTCATGGGCACTCCATAGCCAAGATTTGGTCCACCAAAACTTGCTAGAACAAGAGGAATCGAAGGATTTCCACCAAGAACGCCTCTAACCCTAGAGGCAAGAGAACCCCAAAATTGAGCCCCTTTACTCACGGATTTGGGAGGGGAATCAAAGGGAAAAGAACCACGAAGGGTTCATGCATACATCCCCCACCAAATCCCAAAGAGAAAGGTCTCAAAACCGCCACAAGAAAAATGCCAAGAAAAGGCTCCGAAAATCACCAAAAAGGGAAAACGGGAAGAACACAATCAAGCCTTGAGGAACCATGCCGAATCATCTATACATACCATGAAGGTTCATACAAGGTCTAGCTTGCCTCCCAATCTTCCATCCCTCTCTCAAGATCTCACCATGAAGCTGTCAAGCTAGTCCTAGAAATTCCAAAGGAAAAAGGAAGAGGAAAATAACAGAACAAAATGAACTAGGGTTCCAAGAGATGGCTGCCATCCTCTCACAACTTGGGTTATATGGAGGCTAGCTGAAAGACGAAACTACCCTTATTACAATAAACTAAGATACACGCCCCCGAAGGGCCTTTTGGGAAACTTCGTCGTAGCACCATCAGACGGATGTCCGGCAACCGCAAACTTGCTTAGCCTCGACGCAAGCCTTGCGATCCCGACCCGTGTCCTTCGCTTCAAAGACTCCGTAAGCCGTCGTCGCACACCGGTCAGACCGGTGCTCCTCACCGGTCAGACCAGTACCCACCGGTCAGACCGGCCTGATGCTGCTGCACCTCCGTCTTTGGTCTTGGCTTTGTGGATCAACCAAGGAACCCAGCGTTTTTCTGGTGAACCACTGGAACCCCGCGAACTCGGTGTAGCCTCCGCCAATCGCCACTCATGACTCGGCTCCCACATAGTCCCGGCTCGACCTTGGTTTTGAGGCTCAACCAAGAAACCGTCCATGACTTCATCTTGCCGTTCTTGCCACCATGTGGCCCGCACTTGACCCCACTAGCCACCGGGTCCCTCGAGCCAAGCCTACTTGTCTTCTCCACACCTGGAGGCCTACCCGGCAACGACCTTTCGCACTTGCTCTTCACCTGCACCAACACTAGGCAAGCCGCAACCTGCACATGCAATACTTAGCCAAGAATCAGTCCACACAACGTTGTCAATCACTCATCTCACCAGGAAGCGACCATCCACCGGTCCTCAAACCACACAGGTCCTCAATCTCCCCCTTGATTAGTGCATTGACAACACACACATTTTGTAACCAAAGAGAAAAGGAAAAGAAAAGAAACGACTAAAAAGAAACTCAAGCAAGCGATCGAAAGCCAAACAAAGGCAAAGAGCAAGATCACTTGAAAGAGGAAAGACTCGGTCCCCTTAGGCAAGGGCAACGGCTCGACACAACCGAGTCAAAAACACGCTCAAGCAAAGAGCAACAAACCACCAAAGCAAAACTCAAAACCACAAAGAGCTCCCCCTGCACACATGCAAGCTCCCCCTGAACCAATGCAACTCCCCCTGGACGAATGCATGCAAACCACTTCACGAAACAGAGCAGCTGCCTCAGCTCAGCTTTGACCAGTCAGACCGGTCCTCCTCACCGGTCAGACCGGTGGACAAGATCGTCCAGCACCTGATACTCACACCGGTCAGACTGGTGAGCAGCACCGGTCAGGCCGATGACCACCTGGGAAAAACTGGGAACTGCACGAGCTCAAAAATCGGTCGAAACCACTTGGAAACCTTCTAAATGCATTCAGTAGGCCAAAACATGCTCAAACTTCTCCCCCTTGTTGACAATGCATGAATCAAGCCAAAAATAGGAAAATTTCAACCTAGAGCTTCTCAAATAGACAAAATTCAACATAGCATGCTACACACACCCAAATGAGCAAGTTAGATACTCTATAGCTTCATATGGACAAAACCTACAAGATCACCAAGTTTCACAACCATTGGGCGAAGCTAAGATAGAATTGACCATTTTTGCGAAAAATTCCCTCTCATGAGCAAAGTCCTAAACATCAGCAAAACATGTCAAAATGACAAAGCCACACAAACTTCATGCTAGGACAACCATTCTAAGCATAAGACCATCATAAACACCCATAAGCACATCATGTCATCTCAAAGCCACCGAGCCATGTGCTTACTTCTAAATATGAGACTTCTCATTGGTAAGCAACATGCAACAGTTTAGCACCCAAAAGCAAGTAAATTTAGCACATATGACATGGGAGCATATTTTCCAAGCAATTTACATTTCATTTTTAGATTCATAATTGGTACATGAAATGTCTTTGCGACAAAAAGGAACTTATGCCCCTCTACAAGATAAAGCATGAGGGCTAAACATTCATGATGGCAAATGAGCCTTTGGCCCCATATGATCAAAATAAGCTATCCAACCACAAATTAAGCATAGCCAAGCCACAAAAACATGTCAAAATCATATAAAGGCATTTACTCACAAGAGAGCATACATATGGCATTTTTCAGAAAATATAGCTATCAACCATGGATATAAATCAAGATCATCAAGAGCTAAGCCACACTAAGCCATATCATACCAAACTAGCTCACAAGATAATATATAGCACATCATGGAGAACTATGTATATAAGAGAAGCTTTTCCTACAAAATGCATATAATACAAAATGCATGCAACCTAACATACAAAGACGACTATACATCATGTTACATATGCAATGCAAAATGCAAGAAATGCATAAAGGAAAGATATATATATGCTACAAAGGAGCTCCCACACACCTAACTCAAGAAATCAAACAAACACCAAGTTCTCCCCACAAACGAGTGAAAGTTGCTTGATCTAGGGGCTTGGTGAAAATATCGGCTAGCTGGTCATGTGTGGGTACATGGATCAAAGCAATTTTCCCTTTCTCAACATTATCTCTCAGGAAATGATACCTCACTTCTATGTGCTTGGTTTTGGAATGGAGCATTGGGTTCTTTGCAACACTTATGGCACTTGTGCTATCACATTGAAGTGGGACATGAGTATACTCCTCACCAAAGTCACTCATGGTGTATGTGATCCAAAGGAGCTGAGAGCAACAACTAGCTGCGACAACATATTCGGCTTCGGTAGTAGATTGAGCAACACTCGATTGTTTGCGGGAAGACCAAGACACCAAAGAAGAGCCCAAGAACTGGCAAGTCCCAAAAGTGGACTTCCTATCCAACCGACACCCGGCAAAATCCGCGTCCGAAAATCCATGAAGAGCCAAAGAAGAAGACGTGGAGTACCAAAGGCCGAAGTCGGGAGTATGTCGCAAATACCTGAATATGTGCTTGACTGCTTGCCAATGCGAAGTCCTCAGAGACGCTTGAAAACGAGCGCACAGACAAACTGAGAATTGGATGTCTGGCCTCGTCGCCGTTAAGTACAGGAGTGACCCGATCATGCTTCGGTACTCCTTCTGGTCCACGTGCTCACCTTCCTCGTCTGCATCAAGAGCTGTAGTCGTACTCATCGGAGTCATCATGGCCTTGGAGTCCTCCATCTTGAACTTCCTTATAATGTCCTTGGTGTACTTGGCTTGGTGTACAAAATTCCTTCCTTCGATTGCTTGATCTGGAGCCCGAGGAAGAACTGCAACTCACCCATCATGCTCGTCTCAAATTCCCTGCTCATGTCTTCTGCAAACCTTGCAACCAAAGAGTTAGACGAGCCACCAAAGACAATATCATCCACGTACACCTGCACAATTAGGATCTCTTTTCCCTGCCTGAGGAGAAACAAGGTCTGATCTACCTTCCCCATCTCAAAACCTCTCTCAAACAGGAACCCTCTCAACCTACCATACCAAGCTCTAGGCGCCTGCTTCAGCCCATACAGTGCCTTCCTCAACTTGTACACCCTGTGGGGGTACTTCTCACTCTCAAACCCCGGTGGTTGCCTCACGTACACTTCTTCCTCTGAAATACCATTCAGGAAAGCACTCTTGACATCCATTTGGTACAATTTCAACCCTTTAACTATGGAAAAGGCTAGAAGGATCCTAATCGCCTCCAAACGGGCTACCAGAGCAAAGGTCTCCTCGTAGTCTATCCCCTCTTTCTATGTGTACCCCTGAGCAACAAGCCTTGACTTGTTTCTCACCACCTCTCCTTTCTCTCCCTCTTTATTTTTCCACACCCATTTTGTCCCAATCGGCTTACACTCCGGTGGAGGCTCCACTAACTCCCAAACTTGGTTTCTCTCAAAATTCTCCAACTCCTCATGTATCGAATTTGAGAGCCATGTGTGGTTCGAGGACCGGTGGATGGTCACTTCCTGGTGTGATGAGTGATTGACAATGTTGTGTGGACTGAATCTTGGCTAAGTATTGCAGGTGCAGGTTGCGGATTGACTGGTGTTGGTGCAGGTGAAGAACAAGCGTGAAAGGTCATTGCCGGTGAGGCCTCTAGGTGTGGGGAAGACAAGTAGGCTTGGTTCGAGGGACCCAGTAGCCAGCAGGGTCAGGTGCAGGCCGTATGGTGGCAAGAACAGCAAGATGAAGTCGGGGACGGTTTCTTGGTTGAGCCTCAAAACCACGGTCGAGCTGGGACTTCGTGGGAGCTGAGTCATGAGTGGTGATTCGCGGAGGCTACATCAAGTTCGCGGGGTTTGCAGTGGTTCACCAGAAAACTGCTGGGTTACTCGGCTGAGCCACAAAGCCGAGGCCGAAGACCAGGCGTGGCTGTCAGGCCAAAACCGGTCTGACCGGTTGGTGAAACCGGTCTGACCGGTTTGGTGTCGCAGGGCGTCGGGAAGCTTCGAAGTGGAGGACACGCATCGGGATCGCAAGGCTTGCGTCGAGGCTAAGCGAAGGGCGGTCGCCGGGCATCCGTCCGATGGAGTTACAACGACAATTTCCCAAAGTGCCCTTGGTGGGTGTGTATCCTAGTTTATGTAATAGAGGTAGTTTCGTCTTTCGGCTAGCCTCCATATAACCCAAGTGGTGAGAGGATGGCAGCCATCTCTTGGAACCCTAGCTCATTTTCCCTTTTCTATTTTCCTTCCTATTTTCCTTAGGATTTCTAGGACTAGCTTGAGAGCTTCATGGTGAGATCTTGAGAGAGGGATGGATGATCGAGAGGCAAGCTAGACCTTGTATGAACCTTCATGGTATGTATAGATGATTCGGCGTGGTTCCTCAAGGCTTGATTGTGTCTCTCCCGTTTTCCCTTTTTGGTGATTTTTTTCTTGTTGATTTTCGTGGAGAGGTTTTGGGGATGTTTCTTTGAGGGATTCTTGTTGGATGTCACATATGAGGACCTTGTGCCTCTTTGCTTGGTGACTTTGCTCCAGCAATCCCTCCGAAATGGCTTCGATTTGATGGTTTTCGGTGGAGTTCGTGGAGAGGTGTTCTTGAGGGTTGACTTCCTATTCCTCTTGATTGAGTAGGTTTTAGGGACTGAGCTTCTAGCCAAAGGTTGCCCACGAGGTACCCCAGCTATCCCCAAAGTCTCACTTGAATCTGTGGAACGAATCGGGAGATCGATCGAGGTGAAGGTTGAGTTTTTCCCGCGGGCTGAGTTCTTCCCGACTGTCCCGGCAAAACCGGCCTGACCGGTTTCCCAAACTAGTCTGACCGGTTTAGCCCCAGTGGGCTGTCGTGAAGGGTTTTTGGACGGGAGAGTCTCTTTCATGCTATGGCTTTTCTTGTTCAAAGGTTGAAGGGTTCTTGAGGTGGTTTTTGCTAGGTTTGGTTTCGAAGGTCTTTTGGGGATTTTCTGGACAAAACCGGCCTGACCAGTTTGCCAAACCGGCCTGACCGGTTTCCCCTGCCTGTGAGAGGCTAAGTCCTAGAGGATCGGTCTGACCGGTTTCACAAACTGGCCTGACCGGTTTTGGCTTCCAGCAGCGGTTTCGAGTTGTTTTCCGTTGTGTGTTTTGAGTGGCTGTTGGTTGGATCTTGCTCCTAGGTCCAGTAGCACTCCAGTGGCTACGTGGATTTGGCAAGAGAAGTTTGCAGAGGTATCCGAGTGATCTTGGGTTCATAGGCCAAATTCTTAAGTAGAATTTTTATCGGCTCCCATTCACTCCCTCTCTGGTTCGCTGTTCCGGTCCTTCAGAATTGACCCAATTGTGATCAGATAGTGCATGTCCAATGTCTTTGGGCTCAAAAGTAGCAACAAAAGCAGCATGGGCAAAGTGAGAATCATTACGGGACCTCGACCGTGTAGTGCGTTCATTGATGTTCCCGATGATTATTGAAGCTGAATGATCCACTTGTACTCGTCGGGGAGCTTCTCACCTCGAAGCCACATCCCCCTCAGCTGGAGCTTCCTCACGATCTCGGCACGTCGTCGTAGGTGTGGGAGAAGGACCGTCCACCATCGTAGTCGAAGTAGTCTGTACATGCTCAGCCGCGGGTGCCACACCACCATCTTCATCATCTCCATGTTCATGCTCCTCCTCCTGAAAAATCTCCTCGCCAAGTTCCTCGTCACCTGCACACTCAAAAACAAGCTGACTACATGGTTGTGTCTCATCGAAGGTAACCTCGCAAGTCTTCACGATTTGGTTAGTTTCAAGATTGAGCACTCGAAAGGCTCTAGAATGAGTCACGTAACCAAAGAAAATGCCATTGACAGACCTAGCCTCGAACTTGTCCAACTTCTTACCTTTCTTCAGGATAAAGCATTTGCACCCAAACACATGAAAGTGACTCACATTGGGGGTTCTACTGTGCATCAACTCGTAACAAGTTTTCTTCTTGTGCACCCTGAGGTAAATCCTGTTCGACACATAGCACGCGGTATTGACCGCCTCAGCCCAGAACCTTCTCGGAGTCCTATGCTCATTGAGCATCGTCCAAGCCATCTTGCACAAGGTTCTGTTTTTCCTTTCCACCACGCCGTTCTAGGGAGGCATATACGAACTAGAGAACTGATGTTCAAGACCCAAGTCATGGCAAAAGGTTTCGAAACGACAGTTTCTAAATTCCGAGCCATTGTCACTGCGGTCGCTCGTATGGCATCTCCGTGCCTCTCGTTCCTCAACCTCAAGACAAGATCTCGAACAAAACCAAACGTCTCCCCATTCTCCTCCAAAAAGAAAACCCACACATATCGAGAGTAGTCGTCCACCACAATCAGGACGTACCACTTCCCACCCAGAAATCGCACACGAGCTGGGCCAACAAGGTCCATATGGAGCAGCTCACATGGACGCTCCGTCATCACATCAGTGAGGGGTGGATGGGAAGAGGCTACCATCTTAGCATGCCCACACGGCGCACAAACCAACTCTTTCTCAAACCTCAGCCGTGGCAATCCTCGGACCAAATTGAGTTTACTCAAGTGAGACAAAAGGTCAAAGCTTAAGTGACCCAACTTCCTATGCCACTTCCACAACTCACTCGAAGAACCCGCCAAAAAGCAACAAGCTACACTAGAAGACTAAGAGAAATCCGCTCGGAAAACTTGACCCTCGAGAACGACCATGCAAACTAGGTCCCCTCGAGAATCCAAAATCCGAGAACCACCAGGCCGAAACAACACCTCAAAACACTCATCCAAAAGCTGAGAAATGGAAAGCAAATTGAATCCGAGCGATTGAACAAGAGCAACACGCCTGAGAGTGACCTTCTCACTTACCTTAATCTCACCTTCTGAAAGCACACGCCCTCGCCCATTGTCCCCAAAGGTGATGTATGTCTTGGACACCATCGGGACGAGACTTGAGAACCACCCCTTGTCTCCGGTCATATGCCTCGAGCAACCGGAGTCAATCAACCAAACGTTCCTCAAGTCTCCCACCTGAAATTCAAAAACGAGCACGTGAGCAAACAAACGACTCAGCACTGGGATTAGTACCAAAAGAGTAAAACCAGTGCCGAGCCATTTGCTCCAAAGTGGGGTTAGCACAAACCATATCATCACGCCTATCAAAGCTACCACCACGAAATCCACCACGGGAACCACCACTAGGGAACCACCCCTGTATCGCTGGAGGAGAACGAAAACCACGAAAGGAAGACAGTGGACCGTTCCTCCTCTCCATCTCAAAGCTACGACTCCTCCCACCATCGTATTGAGCATGATGTGGAGAACGTCTAGCAAACTGACCACCACCAGACTCACCATGCCAACCACCAGAACCACGACCAAAGAAACCAAACGGAGCATCCTCACGAGCACGGAAACCGAACTGCTGTCTGTCCAGACCAGCACCGGTCTGACTGGTCACCCTGACCGGTGGTGCTCGGCCAGCAGCACCACCTGCCACCTTTCGATCTCCCCAAGCCAGAACCGTCCTCACAATAGCCTTGGCCCTGGGCATTTGCATACGAGGCTCAGGTACACCATTTGAGGGGCGGTACCTGTCCTTGTTAGCCCACTCCTTAGCCATTCTCTCCTCACGCTTCCTCTTGAAGCAAAACTCAGCCTTGTGACCATCTCTCCCACATTAGTCACAATGAAACCATATGAGCTTAGGTTTAGGCTTGGGTTGGGGCTGCTCACTTGGTTTCTCCTCACTCGACTTCTCAACTGGTTTCTCCTCACTAGGCTTCTCACCCTCTTTCCCAAGGAACACATTCCCCAAGTTGCTCTTGAACTTTATGGGTTTTTGGAAATTATTTGTGGGGTGAGGAAATATGGGAGGATCTGGGGTTGTGTCAAGTTTGTTTCTCAGTGGGTTGGGCTTAGGAGCATAGGCATTTTTGTGGAAGGTTTTTGGTGGAGCTTGGATATCACCAATTTTCTCTCCTCCCACACCACTACACTCTCCAATATTATCCGAGCCAAGCGCTTGCCCATCGTAGCGCTTGTATGCCTCTATCATCATCCTAAGCTGTGGTTCATGACCCGACAACCAACCCATCATTTTTTCCTCAACTCATCATTCTCATCCTTCAAGCGATCAACATAATGTGCAAGTTCCAGATTCTTCAAAGCATGCAATTCACAAGTAGAGCAAGAAGTGGGAACAGGTTCTTTCAATTTAGCATCAAGAGAAACAGTGTAAGCATGGATCTCATCAATCTTTCCATGCAAAACAGGACAAGAAGTACAAGCACCTAGCAAAGCAGGTCTAGACTTAAGCTCAGCCACTTCAGCCCTAAGCACATCTAGTTCCTCACACTTGGAGGCATGCTTTTCCTTGAAAACAGTAAGATCAGCTAGGAACACAGAGCAATAAGCACAATCAACCTCATCAGAAACAACAGGTGAAGCCTTAAGCGAATCAATTTCAAGCTTAGCATCTAGGTTCTGTGTTTCTAGCTCAGCCACTCTAGTCCTAGCATCCTCAAGCAAGGCCCTAAGCCTTTTCCTCATCTTCTTAGCCTCTCTAAGCATGTCATCACCATTATCAAGCAACTTGCCAAGCCGTTCATTCTCCTCACGCGAGAAGGGAAGCTCGTCACGTACCTCATCCTCGGAGTCAGAGTCCGAGTCGCTCTGGTGACTCTTCTTGCTGCCGGAGCTACGCGCCATGGTACAGAAGCCATCTCTAGCAAAGCAGCTCAGCCCGCTCAAGTTCTTGGATGATTTCTTGTTCTTGCGCCGATCACCTTCGTCTTCACTGCTGCTCGAGCTCGAGGAAGAGTAGGCAGAGCTGGAGTCGACGTCGCTCGCTCCGACCATCGCTCGAGCCTTGCCGCGGCCGTCCTTCTTCCTCCATCGTCTCTCATCCTTGTGCTTGTGCTTATGCTTCGGCTTGTGATCGCGCCTCGATCGTTACTTGCCATCCGTCTTCGATCGGTTCTTATAGCCGTCCTTGTTCTCCATCTTCTCAGGGCAGTCGGCGACGAAGTGTCCAGGCTTGCCGCACTGAAAGCATGTCCTTGTGTTCCTCCTTGTGTTCACTCGGTTCTCGTGCATCCTCTCGAACCGTCTGGTCAGCAGCGCCAGCTCGTCCTCTCCAAGCACGTTGAACTCCTCATCTGGCAAAGACATCAAAGAGGACAAAGAGTACATCCTGGTGGATGGGTTAGCGTTAGACTTTGCACCTGAGCCACCGATGAGAGCGAGACTATGTGAGTCAGTCGGGCTCTCAAGCTTGGCTGTCATACCCCTATCCACCTCAGCCAACTTGAGCTTCGAGAACAGCTCATTCACCGTCAAAGTGTCATACTTCTCAGACTCAACAATGGCCTCGTACTTGCCATCCTAAACTGTAAGATCCAGAGAGTGCAAGAGCTTAACAGCTCTGTCATGATCATCGTACGAGAGCACGTCCACATTGGCCCTCATGTTGTTCACCACAACCGTGAACCGCAGGAACAAGGCATCAATGGACTCACCGGGGAGATGAGTGAAGTTCTTGTACTCTCTCTGGTAAGTCGCATACATCCGAGCCTGAACCTGAGCATTTACAGCATGAGCATCCTTCAACTGACTCCAAATCCTACAAGCTAAGTCCTCTGTCTGAACCCGATCGAATTCGGACTGACACAGAGCACGAAACAAGTAGTCGACTGCCTTGTTGTTGGCGTCGTGCATGTCCCTCGATCCCGGAGCAAGGAAGTTAATCGGATGAACATAAGCTGTGTTCACCGTAACGTCCCAAAGGATCTAACCTTTACCGCGGAGGAAAGCTGCCATCCGCCTCTGCCACATCTGGTAGTTTTTGCCATCGAAGTGCGGAGGACCCGAACCCTGTTCCTGGTACGTCATCCTTGGATCTTAGACTGGTTAGAATCCGAAGATCCGTAACCGGCTCTGATACCACTTGAAGGACCGAACTGGCGACCAGAGAGGGGGGAGTGAATGGGAACCGATAAAAATTCTTCTCGAAGGAGATGGCTACTCCAACAAGACGAACACAGCTAACCAAAACACGTCTCCGGCTCAACTACCCAAGTTGGCCAAGACCACGTAGCCACTGGAGTACTACTGGTCCTAGGAACCAACAACCACCTAGACCAACTCGAGAACGCAGCGGAACAAGCAACTCGAGCACCACTGGACTGCACCGGTCAGACCGGCCACACACACCGGTCAGACCGGTCCCTGCTGGAGCAACCTGGCAAAACCTGAGAACTTCCACAGAAGGCTTCTACACCGGTCAGGCTGGTGTAGCTTGCCGGTCAGACCGGTCCTAGCCAGAAAATCCCAAATCTGCCAAACAGACCTACCGAGCTCCAAAACTGACCAAACTCGAAACAGCAGCAACACGAGACAACATGCAACTCACCAAGATGTTCACCCAAGCAAAACTCAACCAAGGGTCTGCACCGGTCAGATCGGTGAGAGGCACCGGTCAGACCGGTCAGGACCTGAGCTCTCGGGATGAACAGCACCCGCGGGTTAACTCCTCCAAACCCAACTCCCGATCTCCCGATTCGCTCCACGGATTCGCACAAGACTTTGGGGATAGTAGGAACACCTCATGGGCACTCCATAGCCAAGATTTGGTCCACCAAAACTTGCTAGAACAAGAGGAATCGAAGGATTTCCACCAAGAACGCCTCTAACCCTAGAGCCAAGAAAACCCCAAAATTGAGCCCCTTTACTCACGGATTTGGGAGGGGAATCAAAGGGAAAAGAACCACGAAGGGTTCATGCATACATCCCCCACCAAATCCCAAAGAGAAAGTTCTCAAAACCGCCACAAGAAAAACACCAAGAAAAGGCTCCGAAAATCACCAAAAAGGGAAAACGGGAAGAACACAATCAAGCCTTGAGGAACCACGCCGAATCATCTATACATACCATGAAGGTTCATACAAGGTCTAGCTTGCCTCCCAATCTTCCATCCCTCTCTCAAGATCTCACCATGAAGCTCTCAAGCTAGTCCTAGAAATTCCAAAGGAAAAAGGAAGAGGAAAATAGCAAAACAAAATGAGCTAGGGTTCCAAGAGATGGCTGCCATCCTCTCACCACTTGGGTTATATGGAGGCTATTCGAAAGACGAAACTACCTGTTGGTATTTCTTAACCTCGATGCTAAGTTACGGGTTCCTAACAACGATGCCAGAAATATCCAAATGGTAATCCTAACGATTACAAGAGTCCGCAAGCGCATGGAAGTACCATTGTAGCATTTCCCCTAAGGAGTATTCCAAAGGGTATCGAATCCAAGGAAGGCTGGGTGGATTAACTAGTTCAACACTATTGCAAGGAGTATAAATCATAGACGGGGACAAACCAGATACTCAAGTGTAGGGGTAAGATATGATAGATAAGATAGTAGTGTGAACACACAAACACACTCTCTCTAAAGGTCCTAGGCTTAGGAGGCAACATACGAGTTAGTTCTAGGTTCTAAGGTACTAAACAAACGAAGTTAGTCAAACGATTTAGACACACACTAGCATCGCATGATGCTGGCTCAAGCACCCAGGTACAAACGGGGAGCTAACCTCCCGCGTCGCTTACGCACGACTCCGGTTGTTAGACTTTAGACTCCTACAGTGTATCCGAACGTGGGGGATTCCAGAAGGGTCCAACGGTTGTCACCACCGCGTTCTACCCCAAGACAAACCATGGGATACACTCGTAAGCAACGTAGCTACGCAACCCAAGCACCACACTTACGTTGTTAGCAGAGCCCTGACCGGCCCGGGCTTTTGTGACCCAGGTCAGAGCCACCAGATAAACCAGCCAATTACACCGAGCACCATAGCTTGAGCACGAACTTCATGCAACACGAACATGAGATCTAACTAGATCAAACTAGGCTAAGCAGACAAACGGATTTGGCTTTCCTATGTCTATTCAACAAGATCAAAGGGTCGTGTTCGTGATGAACATGAGCCTCTAACTTATGAACAAACACCGAAAACATATGTAAGTCACTCGTCAACTGGATCGAAAGGCCTTGTTCATCAAGAATAGGAGCCTCTAATTGATGAACGAGCTAAGAACACATGAACAAATCACCCATGTATACAAGCACAACTTTATATGAAATAGCTGAATAACTGAAGTAGATCAAAGTCATACAATAAAATAAAGATACAAGAGGACTCATACCTAGATCCCAAAGTAGACTTGGAACCTGAAGAAGAACTACTCTCGCCTACCTCCTAGCCTTAGAAACCAAAAGTGATAGAGGAGGAGTAAGATGTGTTGGTAAGAAATGAACCCCCTCCCCTTCTTTTTATAGGCTAGAGCACCGGCGCAAGATGGAGTGAAACACCCCGGGGATGGCCTCTAGGACCAATGGAAAAGCACCACGTGGAAGCCCAGGATCAACCGACCCAAGGTCAGTTCGGCCGATCCTAGGGTCGGCCGATCCCATGTGGGACCCACTCGGGGTGTGCTTCCTCGGGGTGGCTGTCCTGTGGGCCCTTAAGTCGGTCCCCGGTGTACACGTGTTCTTAAGGCGGTTTAGGCGCTCTGGTGGGCCCATGGATCCATGTGAAGTCCACGTGTCACGCTCTGATTCGTCGGGGCTTGCCTCTCTTAGATTGGTGACATGTCGTGCATGCGTGGCACCTGAGGTGGCTTAGCTTGCATGCATGGCACCTGAGGTGGCAGCCATTCCTTGAGGTGACATGGCATGAATCATAGAAGGTGAGTTTGCCACTTCTTTTGTGCTTATTTTCCTGCAATCACATAATCTCCAAGGACAAGTGGAACTACATTATTCTTAACTAAAATGCGTTTAAGAAATGCCTCTTGCTCCTTCATTCATGAGTAAATTGACGGCTAAAGTGAGCACTTAACAGCCGTCAACAACTCCCCCAAGTTAGCCTCTTGCTCGTCCTGAGCAAGACACTTAGGACTTACGTTGGTCGATCAGGAGTTGCTACGATGTTGTATTCCTAGTTTATGACAAGCATACGACTAGGTACTCTATCAAGAATTGAATGAGTTGGCATTGATCTTACCTTACGCTTGATTGCTATGGAGCTTGTAGCTTCACCTGCCTTGAGCGGTTGAAAGATAGAACGGTTGTATAGGGATTACTAATCACAAGTACCTTGATCAGTCGTCAATCCAGAGGTTTTGCAAATTTTCGCAAAGAAATCAAAGTTCCTCGAATGATACTCTCGGATCGCTCAGTGTGTATGCTTGCTCACCAAGGCATTGATTTGCCTTCTTTCTCTACCTACTTCTAATAAGCTGATATGTGGGGCTGTAGGTAGGGGAAAACATGTGGCATACCTGTTTCTCATGTATTGTCGAGTCGAAAACTGGATCCTTGGGAGTAACAAGTCATACAGCCTGATCAGGATGTGCGGTTGTGTGTATATGGTGGATGGATGAAGAACTCTTTTTTTATATGATTCTCTCCTCTCCTTTCGAGATTTTTGAGACTTGGGCTATGTCTCTTTATTCTTTCTCTTCTTCTTTTTTTTCTTTTCTTTTCTTTCCATGCTCTTGAGCATGGACTGCTTCTTTTTCTCTTTTTTTATAGCCCATAGTCCTTGCTGAACATTTTTTGGAGAGAGAGTAATCATAAAACAATGCGTGGAGCTTTATTTGTGGAATGGATGGGGGATGGATGAAATGATGGGTGCTAACTTCCAATGTAGAAGTTTAGCATATGGGGGCTGTGTACGTGATCTTGATCATGGGAGTATGAAAAGTTTCTCGCCGAGGGTCACAACAACTCAACAAGACTCAATGAAGAAAACAAGCAGCATATGTGGAGGCTAACAAAAGCTAGGATCTACATATGGCTTTGGATAGGAATTTCTCATCATTGAGGAACTTATCATTTTATTATTTTTCAAAAGAAATCTCCGGATATCAAAGATCACTTAGCACAGGCTCATAGCAACTCTATTTTACCATATCATACCTCACAACAACCTAGGCAAAGGTCATGCTTTTTGCTACCCACAAGTTTCAAGCTAAGGTTTGATCATACAAGCCAACAAACTCAAAACTAAGATAGGATACTAAGCTATAGCAAGGCATACAAAAGGAATAAACAGAGCAACTATTCATCATTTCGACCATAAAGAACAAAAGCATTCTTACCGCGCATACGAAAGCAAACTAAATTAAGAAAGCAAATAAATATTTTTGGTCTTTTTAATTTTGCAGATTTTTATGTGTTTTTAGCATATGAGATTCTGAAAATAAAGATACAAGTTACCTCCGAGTGGGGGTCCTCCCCCAAGCTAGCTTCAGGCTCACTACTGTGGAGGGGGGAATCCCGTCCACCGGTAGTAGGCCCTCTGCTCCTCCAGCTGTTGCTGCTGTGCTAGCTCGATGGCGTGAACAAGGTCCAAACTCAAGGGGGTGTCCGGACGGACTCCAAGGAGCTTGAATCTTAGTGCAAGCAAACAGATGGAGCAAGAGTAGCTTGTTTCTACTAGGTGTTAGAATCTTTTTATTTGAGGGAAATGTCTTACCGTTCTTACCTGTCGGCGCAGAGCTCTTTATTCAAATCTTCTAGAGCCCTCGACTACCTTCCCCTTTCACTTCCTTGGTGGAAGGTCTGCTTTTGAGGATGGGAGAGTCAGGCCCCCTACCCACTCGTCTCCACACCTTCTTGATGTTCTGTTGCTATTTAAGTGTGGGGTACTGCTTCTTGGATGGGGACTCAATATTTCGGGCGAGGGTATCCATCCTTGGTTTGTCCTCGACCATTGAGCATTGTTCCTTTCGCGGACGGAATTCAAACCTTTCCTCCTGGCCATTAATGTGGAGTCAGATTACTCCGGCGCCAACATCAATTTGTGCATCGGCTGTGCTCAGAAATGGACGCCCCAGAATGAGAGGTATTTCATCACCAATGTCCATGTCGAGTACCACAAAGTCCACTGGGATGAAACAATCTCGCACCTTCACCGGGATGTCCTCGGCTATCCCTGCTGGGTACCGAACTGATGAATCAGCCAGTTGCAGTCGCAGGGTGGTTGGGGACAATTCCGTATAGTTGAGTTGGTCGAAGACTATCTTTGGCATCATGCTAACACTGGCACCCAGATCACAGAGGGCATGGTCAAATCTCTGCGTCCCAATCGTGCATGTGATTGTAGGGCACCCTGTATCCTTTTTCTTTTCTGGGAGGTGATTGAGTATAGCTGCGCTACACTCCTCTATAAGCTTTACCACCTCTGACGTGGGTAGAGCCTATTTCTTGGTAAGGATATCCTTGAGATAACGTGCGTATGTGGGCACACGTATAGCCTCAAGGAGGGGAACATTGATGTGGACCTTCTGAATCATATCCACGAAGCGAGCGAATTGCTCATCTACTGTCACCTTCCTATTTCGCAGAGGGAATGGCAGTATATTTGTATCAATAAACTCAGGCCTGTCTGCCTTCTCCTCTGGTACTCTTGCCTGTGAGGGTTCCCTCATGCCTAGCGACTCGTCGTCGCGATCTTCGCCCTCTTTCGGGGTTTTCTTGGGTCCTGCATGGTTAGGATAGGGCGGGTCGCGAGTGGTCTTACCCCCTCTCATGACTACCGCTTTTGCATTCTCGACTGGAGGAACCAAAGCGATCAAACGAGCTAACCGGTCTTCTATCATTTTATTAAAGCTTGCTTGATCCTTAAGAGAAGAAGAAAGGCTATCGATTTTAACGTTGAGGCTTTCTAAAGCCTTATCATAGGCAGCAGTTTTCTTATTAAAACCTTCATTAATCTTAGCTTGCCCGAAAACCAGATCTTTCAGGGAAGGTTGGTTGGGATTGTAAGTATTACCTTGATTACCCCCCTGATAGTAAGGGCGTGATTGATTCCACGTTTGACCTCCTTGTGGACGATAACCATTGTTGTTGCCGTTCATGTACATCACATCCTCCTGGGTAGCGGGGCAGTAATTCCCTAAATGCCCAATATCACCACAGACTTCGCAGGTCATGCGAGCATCCATAGCTTGAGTAGTGATGGCCATGGCAGCCTTCTCGCTGGTCAGAGCATCCATTCTCTTCATGAGTAGGTCCATCTTGGCGTGCAGCATATCTGCTTCCTTAACGGTATGTGTACCCCTCTGACGTGGCTGGAGTCGATCATCACTCCACCCTTGGTTGGAGACCATTTTCTCAATAAGTTTGGTTGCTTCAGCGATAGTGAGAGAGAAGAAAGCCCCTCCAGCAGCAGCATCAATATGGCCTTAGGCTGTCGGAGTCAGTCCATTATAGAAACTCTGAAGAATAAGCCAGTTGTCCATCCAATGATGGGGACAAGCCAGGATGTACTCCTGGAGCCTCTCCCAAGCCTCTGGAATGGTTTCGTTTGCTGCTTGCTGAAAGCTTGAAATTCTTCCCCGGAGAGCATTGGTCCTGCCCAACGGAAAGAACTTCGCAAGGAACGCTGCTGAGCACTTTGCCCAGGTGTCAATATCTGCTCGGTTTGCATAGAACCACTACTTCGCCTTTCCTAGGAGTGAGAATGGAAACAGCCGCAGACGAATGGCATCTTCCTCCACTCCTCGTATAGTGAAGGTACTGCACAGCTCCAAGAACTGTTGCAAGTGGGCGCTCGCGTCTTCATTAGGCTTGCCACAAAATGGGCTAGCCTGTACCATCGTAATGAGGCCAGTCTTGATCTCGAAGTTTCCATTCCCAGTATTGACCTCGGGGCCGGTGGGCACCTGATCAGTAGAGGGAGCAGAATATTCACGAAGAGTCTTCTCTTGATTGGCCATAGGAGTTGATGTAGATGGCACAAAGGAAGCTGGGTCGACTTCCGTACGTACACGCTGGGGAGAACCGAAATGAGTTCGAGCTCTCCTTACGAGTGACTCAGGATCTTCAGTGAAATTCGGCGGCAAGTCGAAACCAGTCATACACTACCTGTCTTCATCATCGATAGACAAAGAAGACATTCAAAGTTAGCCTGCATTGAGAACTGTTTTATTCCTGTCATGATTATAAACATTGCAAAGTGTTGACATGTTATCCTTAGCCTTCCCCGGCAACGGCGCCCGAAATGCTTGTTGGTATTTCTTAACCTCGATGCTAAGTTACGGGTTCCTAGCAACGATGCCAGAAATATCCAAATGGTAATCCTAACGATTACAAAAGTCCGCAAGCGCACGAAAGTACCATTGTAGCATTTCCCCAAAGGAGTATTCCAAAGGGTATCGAATCCAAGGAAGGCTGGGCGGATTAACTAGTTCAACACTATTGCAAGGAGTATAAATCATAGACGGGGACAAACCAGATACTCAAGTGCAGGGGTAAGATATGATAGATAAGATAGTAGTGTGAACACACAAACACACTCTCTCTAAAGGTCCTAGGCTTAGGAGGAAACATACGAGTTAGTTCTAGGTTCTAAGGTACTAAACATACGAAGTTAGTCAAACGAGTTGGACACACACTAGCATCGCATGATGCTAGCTCAAGCACCCAGGTACAAACGGGGAGCTAACCTCCCGCGTCGCTTACGCATGACTCCAATTGTTAGACTTTAGACTCCTACAGTGTATCCGAACGTGGGGGATTCCAGAAGGGTCCAATGGCTGTCACCACCGCGGCCTACCCCAAGACAAACCGTGGGATACACTTGTAAGCAACGTAGCTACGCAACCCAAGCACCACGCTTACGTTGTTAGCAGGACCCTGACCGGCCCGGGCTATTGTGACCCAGGTCAGAGCCACCAGATAAACCGGCCAATTACACCGAGCACCGTAGCTCGAGCACGAACTTCATGCAACACGAACATGAGATCTAACTAGATCAAACTAGGCTAAGCACACAAACGGATTTGTGCTTTCCTATGTCTATTCAACAAGATCAAAGGGTCATGTTCGTGATGAACACGAGCCTCTAACTTATGAACAAACACCGAAAACATATGTAAGTCACTCGTCAACTGGATTGAAAGGCCTTGTTCATCAAGAACAGGAGCCTCTAAATGATGAACGAGCGAAGAACACATGAACAAATCACCCATGTATACAAGCATAACTTTATATGAAATTGCTGAATAACTGAAGTAGATCAAAGTCATACAATAAAATAAAGATACAAGAGGACTCATACCTAGATCCCAAAGTAGACTTGGAACCTGAAGTAGAACTACTCTAGCCTACCTCCTAGCCTTAGAAACCAAAAGTGAGAGAGGAGGAGTAAGATGTGTTGGTAAGAAATGAACCCCCAACCCTTCTATTTATAGGCCAGAGCACCGGCGCAAGACGGAGTGAAACACCCCGGGGATGGCCTCTACGACTAATGGACAAGCGCCACGTGGAAGCCCAGGACAACCGACCCAAGGTCGGTTCGGCTGATCCTAGGGTCGGCCGATCCCAGGTGGGCCCCACTCGGGGTGTGCTTCCTCGGGGTGGCTGTCCTGTGGGCCCTTAAGTCGGTCCCCGGTGTACACGTGTTCTTGAGGCGGTTTAGGCGCTCTGGTGGGCCCATGGATCCATGTGAAGTCCATGTGTCACGCTCTGATTCGTCGGGGCTTGCCTCTCTTGGATTGGTGACATGTCGTGCATGCGTGGCACATGAGGTGGCTTAGCTTGCATGCATGGCACCTGAGGTGGCAGCCATTCCTTGAGGTGACGTGGCATGAATCATAGAAGGTGAGTTTGCCACTTCTTTTGTGCTTATTTTCCTGCAATCACATAATCTCCAAGGACAAGTGGAACTACATTATTCTTAACTAAAATGCGTGTAAGAAATGCCTCTTGCTCCTTCATTCATGAGTAAATTGACGGCTAAAGTGAGCACTCAACAGCCGTCAACACTACCCCCATTACATTAAACTAAGATACACGCCCATGAAGGGCCTTTTGGGACACTTTGTCGTAGCACCATCGGACGGATGCCCGGCGACCGCAAACTTTCTTAGCCTCGACGCAAGCCTTGCGATCCTGACGCGTGTCCTTCGCTTCAAAGACTCCGGAAGCCGTCGTCACACACCGGTCAGACCGGTACCCACCGGTCAGACCGGTCAGACCCACCGGTCAGACCGGCCTGATGCTGCTGCACCTCCGTCTTCATTCTTGGCTTTGTGGATCAACCACGGAACCCAGCGGTTTTCTGGTGAACCACTGGAAACCCCGCAAACTCAGTGTAGCCTCCGCCAATCACCACTCAAAACTCGGCTCCCACGTAGTCCCGACTCGACCTTGGTTTTGAGGCTCAACCAAGAAACCGTCCATGACTTCATCTTGCCGTTCTTGCCACCATGCGGCCCGCACTTGACCCCGCTGGCCACCGGGTCCCTCGAGCCAAGCCTACTTGTCTTCTCCACACCTGGAGGCCTACCCGGCAATGACCTTTCGTGCTTGCTCTTCACCTGCACCAACACCAGTCAAGCCGCAACTTGCACCTGCAATACTTAGCCAAGAATCAGTCCACACAACATTGTCAATCACTCATCACACCAGGAAGCGACCATCCACCGGTCCTCGAACCACACAGGTCCTCAACAATAGAAGCTGCATAGTATAGAATGAGAAGGTTGTTGGTGGCACTGTGATAAATGTACAAAGAAAAATAGTGGTGATCGAGAAGAAATAAACTCAACCTTTAGTACTAGCATCCACAGGAAGAAAATAAGTGATATGTACCTTAACCTCATTGTCATGTTCCAAGGTGCTCTGGGGCAACTTCTTGTCAACGCTGTAACTATCCCAACCCCTACAACGAAACATGCAACAATGGTTAGGGCACTATTAATATACTCTGCGGAGTTTGTTGAAGAAGTTTGCTGGTTAAGAAAGAAAGAAGTACTCATCAATGACTTTTGTCAAAAGGGAAATATCAGTGTTAAGGCTCTTCAATGAAAAGATACAAGACCCTGTTCTGCTTCGGAAGGATTGCCACTGCAATCCACTGGTTGGCACTGATATAAGCGGAAATGATGACTCTCTTTTTAGCATCTAGTTCATATGCACGCTTTATATAGGACGCATCGAAAGCGAAAGATGGACCATGACTCAACATTGTCAAGTTAAAGCATTCAGGATCAAGGAAGCCAACTTATGCGCCCATCTTCTCAACTTCTACAGCCATATTCCTAATATTAAGAAAAAACAAAGTGTAAGGAGGCAAAATACATGGTAAAGATGAACTGAGGCAAAAAGCACATTTCGATACAAAATGATTAGTGAGAAGCATATTCAATTTTCAAGCAACTTACAAGATGAAAATGACAATTTGAAACTAATAAGCATGTTTCCAGATGTGCCATATTAGTACTGCCCAATTGCAGATTAGTTCATTATGTTGTGGCTTAAATGTAAGAATCGAGAAAGAATCCATGATTTCTTTTCTCAGAATCTTAATCACGGGGAGCTAGAGGCTCTCAAAGATTCTATTAATATTTTGATAAGACAGTTCTGAAACCATTTGGTGTATGTGAATTTTGCATGAACAAAATAGTTTCTATAGAAATGCTTATAAATTTCTATACTAGGATCAGGTCTTAGTTATGTTTATTGAATTCTGGTATGATGCATAGTTTAGTTACAAAGAAAACACATGCAAATGCTGAAAATGTAACTGGGCAAGAGACTGATCAGGCATTAGCATTGCAGTTCTGAAAGGTTTTGAATCCTTCATAGAAAAATTGTTGTACTATATGAATCCTTTATGCTTATAAATTTCTATACTAGGATCAGGTCTTAGTTCTATATGTATGTCAGGTAGAGAAAAATTGTTGTACACTTTAGCAGAATTGCTAGAACAACAGAGGATTCAAGATATATTATTGTCCGATATTATTCAAATTTGGAGTAGGGGCACATATGTATTTGTGTGTACTGACTTTGTTATATTATCCTTTAGGAATTTGAGGTGCCGCTACGACCTCTAGACACTGAAGAGTTGAACCACATACTAGAGAAGATAGCCTCTTTCCTCATGAATAGGGTGATACGTGAGACGGGAGAATTTCACTCCAAGACTCCTAATGTTGATTTTTGATGGAATTGTAGTTGATCTGATGAACAATCTTGTAGTGTATATGATGAACAATGATGTGATGAACTTGTGTGTGTACTGCAAATGAACAATGTATACTGAATTTCCGGTGATTTATGCCTATGATATCTATATTCTGTGATTTGTTGTTTATTTGTTTTGTGATTTGTTGTTTATTTGATATGTGATTTGTGAATTTTGATAATGGATGGAGCTAAATAGCAGAGCACACAGAATTAACATAGGAGACGCGTGTTAGTAAAACACGTCACCTTTGAGTCCAACAAACAAGACGCGACTTTATCAAATGTGTCGCCTTGAGTCCAAGAAAAGAGATGTGTCTCAACAAAAAGCGTCTCCTTTCCATACGACAAAGGAGATGTGTCTCAACAAGAAGCATCTCCTTTCCATGCAACAAAGGAGACACGTCTCAACAAGAAGCGTCTCCTTTTCCTCTCACAAAGGAGACGCTTCTCAACTAGAAGCGTCTCCTTTTCTTCGCACAAAGGAGACGCGTCTTCTTTTCTTCGAACAAAGGAGACGCGTCTCAACAAGAAGAGTCTCCTTTTCTTCAAACAAAGGAGACCCGTTTTATACAAAAGGGTCTCCGAACTGTCTCAAAGAATACACTGAAGAAATAGTTCGGAGACACATGTGAGGCGTGTCTCTTTTCTTGTCATCAAAAGAGACGCGTGTGGGGCACGTCTCTTCTATTGTCATCAAAGGAGATGCATGTGAGGCCCGTCTCCAATCTCTTGTCATCAGAGACACAATATTGGAGACATGTTTTTTACACGTCTCCTTTGATAGTTAACCCACGTCTCCAAAGTTTGCGTCTTACATAGTGAACAATGAAATACCACAACAAAAATATCGAGAACACTTATGCAATCTTGGAGGCCCATTTTTTACACGTCTCCTTTGATAGTTAACCAGCATCTCCAAAGCCCGAAGGTGGCCGCCATGGTCGCATCCCCGGGAAGCACAACTCGCCCCCTTCACCACAGGGAGCGGTTCGCTGTGCTCGTTCGTGCCCAGGTGTCCTGCTTCACAGAGGGGATCCTCCAGCAGGCCGCTTCGGTGACAGGCGCGACATGCCCAAGGCCGCAGGAGCGACAAGACTGGTCCTCCGGGGCCCCCGCGCAGCTCGATGCCTAAGGCCCTGGGGGAGCAGCGGTGCCCCAATCTCTAAGGCCCCACTTCTTGCAGATGAGCTGCTTTGATGCAATAAGCCCGTCTCCATGGAGCAGATAAGGATGCAAGCGGGCCTCTCTGCCGTCGTCCGTGGACTACCTGCATCAGCCTGCAAGATAAATAAGCTATTTCTGCCTGCTAGATAAATAAGCTATTTTTGCGGGAGCTTGCCGACACTTGTTTGGAGTGTAGCAACCTCCTGCTAGGCTTTGCAGGGAAAAGATGAGCAGCCTGCAGACTCCTGCAGGTGCCTGCCTACGTTTAACTTGTTCACCTCGCGCAAAGCAAGCTAACCTCGATTACTCAAGATAACTCCATCGGAGAAGATGGGAGGGTAGCAATTAGCGAGGCTGCCGAAGGAGTAAGCAGGGAAGCAGTGGATGTTTGCTTGGAGAATCATCAGCAGTGACGTGATGGGCCACATGAGGAGTAAGAACTAAGCAAAGAGGCAGTAGGCCAACAAGCGCTCGCCGGTGGACGCCGGCGGTGAGGTGTTGGATGGATTGGCTACGACGGAGCACTACCACGACGGTTCGGAGGCAGAGCACTACCCCAGATCCCAGCCCCTGCTGCCCCTAGCTGAGAGCAGCTGATAGCATCATATATCATGCGGAACCTGAGGGCTCTGCAGGCTGTTTTGCGGATGCCGCAGGCTCGCCTCCGTAGCCCGATAGGTCGTGCAGGCGCTATCTGCGTAATTCTGCATAGAAAATGCAGGTGCCTGCAGACGGCCACAAAGCAAAATTTATCAGGCGAGTATCACGGGCTCGCAGGTAGGCCCACGCCTGCTTGCATCACTAGGAGCAGAGCTCCCCCATCCATGGTCTGCATGAGAGAGACATGAGAGAGGGCTTGCAGAAGAGAGACGGGAGAGATATAGACCGGTCTGTGGTGAAAACGAGCAGTTAAAGAGATAAGGCAGGAGCTTTGGTATGACCCACATCCAATCTTTGTGTTTGCAGCTAGACGACATGACGGTAGCATTACAATAAAAAATCACTGTTTTGTGTGAATGCTTAATGATTTGTTTGCAAATTCTAAAACAAATTGTTGTTGCAACTTCAAAACAACTTCAAAACTAGATTGATAGATTGAAACCATAAAGAGTAGCGATTACATCTCAAGAACGTTTACAACCCCATGGACAAATGAGAAGTTTACCCCATCAAAGCGCTAAGCATGGCGCCGTTGATCATGGTGACGCTTCCGACGGTGTCTTCCTTCTCCTCCGGGGGTGTCGTGGCAAGGCCTTGACGTCCTCCTCCACCTGTGGTTACCTCGTTGGACTCGATTGATCCTTCTCGCGAATGATCTCTCCCTTCTCCAACCTCTCTCCCTAGTGGACAACCTCTCGAGCGAATGGCTCTCCCTACGAATGGCGGCGCCCACAAATCCTTAGGGTTGCATCATCTTCACGCTCAAGAAATGGGGGGCGAACCGATGCTAGAATGGGCCAGGCCCGCCGGCCTGGGCCGACCGGCCTAAGCCCACTTCAGCCCGGTTCGGTCGCCCCTTCGTCCACGTGGGTCCTCTTGCCATTTTGCACTTAGACCCCTTTAATTGCATCATTTTGGCAACGTCATCCTCACGTCCAAGATGGGGGGTCTTCTCACATGAAGTCCGGTCTTTACGCTTTAATCCTCGGGGATGTTCCTTTGTAGCACTTTGGTCCTTGCCACCTTTGGGAGTGATTTCACCATGCACTTGAACACGAACGAGACTCCTCATTTGCTCCTTCGAACTTGTTGTAACTCCGTCCCTTTAGTCCATGTTTTCCTGCAAAAACATAACACTTCCAAATGCACATACAAAGTTGAACTTGTCATAACATTAGTGTGTCTAGTGGCGGGTTAGTTCCATAATAAAGCTCAAACAAAAGTGTAACGAACATGTTTGGTGTACCAAAATTCACCATCAACATCATCCCCACGCTTAGATCTTGCTCGTCCTCGAGCAAGTTCCTTACAAAAGAACTTTTGTCCATGGTGTTGAAAACATGCTCCGCTAAATCTTCCTTTACAAGTTAGTCAATTCTTTATCTTTAATATAATAAACATGAAATCAATGATCATGATACATAAACATGGGCGTTTAGAATTTTACCAAATCAAGATTTACCCCATAGCTCATACCTTTCACTAGAGGTCCTCAACTCCAGCCATGCTTACTTCTTTGCTTCTATCGGAGGGTTTTCATGATTTTTTTTCAAAAATAGAATTCCTGCAACAAGTATTAGACAAAAACCCTCCTCCAAGTCCTCACATATCACTCATTGAAGTGGCTATCCTAAACAATTCATAATCTCTTACCTCCCACAAGTCTCTCATATATCATGTAAGGTGGGGCTATAGGTATGGCTAGTGAGATCAACACAAATATTGTAAAGCTAAGAAATTCCTCTAATGGTTGCTTACCTTTCAAAAAGCCAATGATCATGAGAATTAAACCATGATGTGAGGGTATCAAGGATAAGAAGATATAGAGTGGTGGACATGTGCAAGGGCAAAAGAAAATAAGACTCCGAGGCACCGATGATGTCCTCGTTGTCGGATTGCACATGGTTGGAAGAATATAAGATTCGTCTCTTAACAATGTGGCATACTTCCTTGCACTTCATTTGATCTTCACTTGATTCATCCCTCCTCATACCTATCTTGCTTTTCCTCTTTCCTTTTCCTTTTCTTTTTCTTTTCTTTTTCTCTTTTTCTTTTCCATACACACACATTTTTTTCTTTTTTCTTTCTCTCTTTATTTGACATCTCTACCTCTTTTTCGAAGTCTTTCACTCATCTCCTTTGCATAAACACAATCTGAATTTTAAATAAAAACCATGTTAGGAACGAGACGAATCTTCGAACATAGGTTGTGTTCAATGAATAAGATGTATAAAAGAGATATTATGGGTTGGGTATGGAATTCGACGATGTACAGGACTTTCAATGCGAGAGTCTCGTTACCGAATACATGACGAGGCTAGCAATAAAATATATAAGACAAAGACATGATCATTGCTTAAAATTAAAACTTCCAAGAGAGAAGGATCCTACCCCAACTCATCATGCTAACAGCACTTATGGTGGAGCGGATATTGAGTTGTCCTTGTATTCTCATAATTTTCAGAAACAAATACCTCCAATATTAGCATTGAACTTAACATAATCGAAACAAGGTTCTAGATCAAAGTATGGTGCGGGCACTTTTAGAGGTGAATACTCCACTAAGCACCACGGTAAACTTTTCAAATCAATTGCTCATGCTCACAAATCAAGGATGAAAGAAAGACATACAAGTAATGAAAGAAGTAACGTCACATGAGACAAAAAGTAAAAGACTCTTTTTATTTGATTTTCTGACTCAAACACTAATTTAACACAGTTTCAAGCTAAAAATTTAAAAACACACCAAAATTTTAAACTAGCAAGCTCTAAACCAAACCAAACCAATCTACTATGGCAAAAATTTAAAACTAGCTAGCTAGCTAGCTAGCTCTCCCTCACGCTTAGATCATACAATGTCCTCGTCGTATTTTACAAAAACCATAGAGGGGAAGAACCCTAACTACTTAGTGGAAATTTCCACACTCCTTGCACCACTTCTTCTCGATATTGCCGACCATCCCAAAAGCTTTCACACATTCTAGTTAAGGAACTTGTAGTCATCATCAACTATGTGCTCCAAGTCTTCCATCCTTTGCCGCATTGTTTCCATGGCTTGAAAGCACTCGTCGACGGACGCGAAGAGATCCGATATAGCGTGGCGGCACGCCGCACAACACATCGGGTGCTCTCCAAAAGGGTCGTCATCACCGGGGTCGCTGCCGTCGTCACCGCCATCGTCTCCGTCGTCGGGATTGCCACCGCCATTGGGACCTCCGGGAGTTGGTTCCTTAGGGACCTCCTCCCAGTAGTAAAGATCATTATCATCCCTCCCGGCGGCTGCCCACGAACTCGGGCTGTGGTCGTCGGAGTAGTCTCTATCTCCATAATCCTTCAGCTCGGCCGTCTTTTCTTTGTAGTTCTTCCTTTTCAGCCCCCGAAGACGCTCCGATCGCTGGACGGGAGTTGCGATCTTCTCTTCCTTGATGTGGTGATGACTTGCGATTTGCCCGGTCGGGACACGGCCTCTGCAACGGATGCGGGCGGTCCTCTTGATTTCTAACTTGGGCTTGAGCTCACACCGCCGCACCTCCTCCAACTCCAAAGGCTTCTCGACTCCTAGCTTCACCTCCTCACTCCTTAGGGACGTCAAGGCTACTGCTCCAGCTAATATGGAGGCGAAAGAATTCGACTTGGGATGGATTCCTGAGCTCCCATCTCGTTTCTTTAAGTAGCCTGACAAAGAATGCCCTATAACCCCATCTTTCCTATTCTTGACTTCTATTGGTATTTGCTAAGCCTACAGAGAAATGAATGATCCGCAAGGCACGGATACCGGTGAGCACTTCACCCGGGGTGATGGGTTTTAAAAATATCGTATCCACAGGGAAGATGGGATGGATGTATCGGTTGACTAAGGATGGCAGTAGACTACTTTATGAGACTTTGATGGTATGGCACATACTTTAACAGGGGTAAGCCAAATGATAAAGTAATGATAATTTAGACAGCTAGAGGCACACGTGGAGCATAGAACATACTACTTCCTAGTAAGATTAGAATTGGATTTACTTAAGAGGCACAAATTCTATGTAGCATACAAAGACTTAGTTATTCATCTATTCTATTGTAGCATATCATCACATATAGCATAGTCATGGATAAATGTGTGCACCCCGAAGATTACCCAAGAAGATCAAGAATGAAACATGATCCTCCCAAGAACCATTATCGACTAGTCTTATACTCGGGGGATGGATTGCAAAGGACTCAATAGGCCTGTCACACCTACGATCTACCACACGACCCGGAGCATAAGGTGAATCCGCAAGTAAATCATATCTAAGCACCATGCTTACATACTTTCTACTACCTAGTATACGCGCATAATATACTAGGAGCTCTACGAATAAGTGCGTGAAATTACCATTAATCATGACTATATCAAATATACTACTAGAACAAAGTAAGAACTTAGCAATTGCACACATAATATTGAAATAACACATAGTCATTGAGAAACAATATAAGAATTGGATCTTGATGACTTACAGATCTGGAACTAGAGCAAAGCTCAACTCTACTCGAATCTGACTTTCTATCTAGAACTAGGTTCTAGATCTAAGAATTAGATCTAGAACTATGAAGTAGCTAGCCTATCTCTTGTGTATCCTCTTCTTCTCCTGCCCTGGCGTCTTGATAATGATCTTCTTGATTGCTCTGATCATCTCTCTCCTCCAGGGGGTCTGGGGGCTGCTTATATAGTCCGAAGGAGGTAATCCATCACCGTAGGATCAAACCGACCTAAACATGTGGTTTAGATTGATCCTCATAGGCGGTGGAGGAACCTTCCAGAAGTAGGGCTGAGTTGGCGTCCGGGGGGACCGGTCAGCCCCACCACAGGGCCGGTCGGCCTGTGGTGGCCCCATCTGGGCCCCGCCTTCGCGTGGTGTCTTCTCGTTCCTTCTAGATGCTTATTTTCTTGTAGCTCACGTTGGTTAGTTCGGGAGTCTTCCGGAGCCTTCTAAATTTCATTCTCTTCGTATTTTCGTGAATGGTCCCTGAAATTATTCAATTCACCAAAACTCGTGGAATTCATTAGTCCAAAGCCCTATACTACTGTTGAATTATCTTTTTAATCCTTTTTCATATGTTGTTGATGCATAAAAATAAGAGTTAGTGAGCATCAACAACTTCCCTAAAATCGTCGGTATAAACTTGGAAGCCAACGAGACGTGTCCCAGAGAAAAATGGGCATGAACCGTCACCCTGGGCCTCTGGGCCGATCGGACTGGGCCGGCAGGCCTGCCTCGTTTCGCGGGCCGGTTCAGTCCAATTTTTCGCGTATCCCACTATTTTCTGATTATCAGCCCGTGTAGAAAAGATGGCCTGGTAAAACCTTGCGAAAAACTCCAGAAAGATAAACAAAGAGCTATTTATAGATTGCACACCTTATTTTATGTCCTAGGCTTGACGTTCGGGCTCATCCTCCATGATAAATATGTCAACATAGTGAAGGGGCACTACATCGGGTTCAAGATACACCTTGAGCCACAGACCATTCACCATGAATTGATCTCTTTTCACATCCATGATTGTAACTGCTACATTGGATAGCACCAAATGAACAACATAAGGTCCGTCCCATTTGCTTTGCAACTTTCCTTTTCCAAAAGTTTAAAACCTTGAATTGTAGAGGAGGACCTTATCTCCTTCCTTGAATTCCTTCTTTTTAAGTCTCTTATCGTACCACCTCTTCATTCTCTCTTTGTAAATGCTTGCATTTTCATAGGCTTTCAACCTCATCTCCTCTATCTCGCTAATTTGGATCCTTCATTTTATCCTTGCGGCGTCTAAATCGAGGTTCATCTCTTTTATTGCCTAATATGCCTTGTGTTCTGGCTCAACCGGAAGATGACAAGCTTTGCCATAAACAAATTGATATGGAGTCATACCTATTGGTGTCTTGAATGCTGTCCGATATGCCCATACTGCTCCATCCTATTTCTTTGACCAATCCTTGCCTCATTTTCCTATAGTCTTATTGAGGATGCTCTTTAGTTGCCTATTCAATGTTTCCGCTTGTCCGTTGGTTTGTGGGTGATATGCTGTAGCCACTCTATGTTAAATCCCTATCTTGGACAAGCACTTCTTAAAGTTCTTCCCGGTGAAGTGAGTTCCTCCATCGCTTATCAAGATTTTTGGAGTACCGTAGCAAGGGAAAATCACACTCTTAATCATCGTGATGGATTCTTCCTTGGAAATTTTACGACATGGGATAGCCTCTACCCACTTGGATACGTAATCAACCATGACTAGGATGTGCTCATATCCATGTGAGTTTTTGAAAGGCCCCATAAAGTCAATCCCCCAAACATCGAATAAATCGATTTGTAGATTGTAATTCAAGGGCATATCATTCCTTTGAGATATGTTTACGGTTCTTTGGCATTCGGGGCATGAGGCAACATACATTTTAGCATCTTCATGCATCTCCAGCCAATAAATCCGTTGGACCATACTTATTCTTGTGTTCGAAAATGACTATAATGTCCACCGTATTCCGCCGAATGACACTTCCTCAAAATTTCTTGCCTCTCTTCTCTTGGTACACATCTTCTCATTACTCCATCATTCCCAAGCATAAAGAGGTAAGGTGAATCCCAAAAATATTTCTAACTTTCGGATATTATCTAGGTGATCAAGAGGCATTCTCCGAATTGCCCGAATGATATCGATCATCCAAGTATCCTTGTCGATTATTCGATAGAGGTGGTCATCTCTCATTTTATCCTATATGGGCTCCTTGTCATCTTGTCCGCGGTTCATCCTTGACAAATGATCGGCCACAACATTTTCCACCCCCTTTTTATCTTGGATTTCAACATCAAACTCTTGGAGAAGAAGGATCCAACGAATCAGTCTTGGTTTAGCATCCTTCTTAGCCAAAAGATACTTGATTGCCGCGTGATCGGTGTAGATGATGACTTTTGAGTTCACGATGTAAGATCTGAATTTTTCGAAGGCAAAAACTACCGCTAGCAACTCTTTTTCCATTGTGGCATAATTTAATTGGGCCTCATTAAGAGTTTTACTAGCGTAGTATATAGCATGAACTCGGCCTTCATTTCTTTGCCCAAAAATTTCCCCTACCGCATAGTCACTTGCATCGCACATAATCTCGAAGGGTTGACTCCAATCCGGAGGTTGAATGATAGGGGCACTTACTAAAGCATTCTTCAAAGTCCGGAATGCCGCTAAGCACTTCTCATCAAAGTCAAATGCCACATCCTTTTGAAGAATTTGAGTCAAAGGCTTAGTGATCTTCGAGAAATCCATGATGAATCCTCTATAGAATCCGGCATGGCCTCAAAAGCTTCTCAAAGACTTTACATCCGTAGGTGGCGGGAGTTGCTCAACCGTCTCCACTTTAGCTTTATCCACTTCAATCCCTCTTTCGGATATAATGTGTCCCAACACGATACCTTGCTTTACCATGAAGTGGCATTTTCCCAATTTAGCACTAAATCGACCTCTGCATGTTGGGGTAAATATTTTGCAGCAAACCCCTCCCATGTGTCTTCGGCTCATCAGAGAAGAGCGGGCTCTAGTTCTGTTCTTGCCTTGGCTATTTCAGGGAATGATCAAAGTTCAGCGAGCGAAGGTCAAGCGAAGCTTGAGATTTTCGTTCGCGGGGGCGTGGTCCACACGTGAAGATACGGGGAAGGAGTTGCCGCAAGGGTGCATCAAGACTGGGCAAAGATGACATGTGAAGAAGCGCGGCCAAGAGAAGAAGCACGTGACTTTCGAAGGGACGACCTGCGCGAAGTCTGATGAGTCGCGATGGAGGCGAAGTTCAAAATACACCGAGGTGAAGCATTGAAGGGATCTCGAAGACAAGTGAAGATAAGAGCCCGAAGAGATGGCAGGAGAAGCTCGGAAAGGGGAAGGAAGCGAGCGAAGGTTGACTTGCAACGAAAGCAGACACGTGGACTGGCAAGGTGTAAAGTGAACATCTGTAAAGTGTGTGAGTACGGGCCCTGCGAGGTTACCAAAATGCCCTCGAGATGCTTCGCACAATGTGAAAAAGCAATGGCATGTGTTGTAAAGCGTAATTGTTACAGACCTATAAAAAGGACCCGATGGTAATGGAATGGGGGCGATTGGAAGGCGGTTGAGTTTCATTACG
Organism: Cenchrus fungigraminus; assembly: GCA_036936925.1. Classification (NCBI taxonomy): domain Eukaryota; kingdom Viridiplantae; phylum Streptophyta; class Magnoliopsida; order Poales; family Poaceae; genus Cenchrus; species Cenchrus fungigraminus. The sequence continues at coordinate 89,238,431 of CM072774.1, read as the reverse complement.
CTCAGTCGGGTTCGAGTTTCTTATTCTTCGGTATCTTTTTGCATTTCCCTTATCTTAGTTCTTTCTGGCTGTTGGCCCCTCTTCGGGGAAGATTTTTATCCCAACACCGCACACCTTTTGAGAACCTTGTCCAAGTTTGCCAAGCAATCCACAAAAGTTTTTCCGTAGACGGAAAAATCATCCATGAACACCTTGACAATTTCCTCGATGAATTCCGAGAACACCGCCATCATGCAACGTTGAAAAGAGGCCGGAGCGTTGCATAAATCGAAGGGCATCCTTCTATATGCAAACGTTCCATAAGGGCAAGTAAAAGTTGTCTTCTGTTGATCGTCCGAGTGAATAGGAATTTGCATGGACCCCGAGTATCCATCGAGAAAGCAAAAATATGCGTGATTTGCTAACCTCTCGAGCGTCTCGTCAATGAACGGTAGGGGGAAGTGATCTTTCTTTGTTGCTTTGTTCAATTTTCAGTAGTCAATACACATTCACCATCCCTTCATGGTTCTTTGCGGTATAAATTCATCCTTATCATTCTTCACTACGGTCAAACCTCCTTTCTTCGGCACACAATGCATGGGGCTCACCCACTCGCTATGCCACACCGGGTAGATGATTCCGGCATCTAGTAGCTTGATAACCTCTTTCTTCACTACCTCTCGCATGGCGTGGGTTAGCCTCCTTTGATGGTCCACCACAGGCATACATTGGTCTTCCATTGGTATACGATGAGTGCAAAAGGCGGGCTAAGTCCTTTGAGATCATTAATTGAATATCCGATCACTTTCTTGTGCTTTTTCAATAAATTCAGCAACTTCTCATTTTCTTCGGGACTCAACTCGTCGTTCACAATGACATGATAAGTCTTGTCCAGGCCCAAAAATTCGTACTTCAATCCCTTGGGCAAAGGTTTGAGATCCACGTCAGGCACTTGTGGTTCTTCGGGTCTAGTGTCTCTGATGTCTTCGAACTTCTCTTCCTCCACGCTTCCATCTTGTGGTTCGAGTCCTTTTTTGTCTTCCTCTAATTCCTCGTCTTGTTGATCATTGGATTGATTCTCTATCGCTCTTTGCAGCGGGTCTGTTAAGTGTTTCAACAAAACAAAGGCTACCTACCTCCTCTTCTTCTTCATCCTCGGGAGAAAAGGGTGAAGCAAAACTAGAATCACGAAGAAAATCATACGTGTACTTATCTCCATTAAGATTTATAGTTACTTTGCCTTCTCTGGCATCTAAAACGGCATCAACCAACTTAAGGAAAGGCCTACCTAAGATTATGTGATCATGATTATCGTAATAGGCATCTATAACAAAGAAGTCAGTTGGTATGCACTTTTCAGAGATGATTACATTAATGTTGCAAGCAATACCTAGTGGTTTAATAGTTCTACCATCCCCCATAATTAATTTTGTTGAAGTTGGGACTAAGTTTACGTTATGGTCTTGAACTTTATCATAAATCTTGGAGTATAGGATACTTACTTGAGTTCCAATGTCGCATAAAGCTTTGCACTAAATTCCATTAATCTTTCAACTCAAGTGTGGGGTCATCTTCTCCTCTTGATCAGATCCTACATAAACTTCGGCGAGGCGAGTGTATGGCGATGCTTCGAGCTTGATTCCCATGATTCTTTTCACCTCGGCTATGTGATTCGGATCCACTCATCTTCACTAAAGAGCTTTCGAAAGATCTCACCAGTGGTTTCAAGATCATATAGATTTTCCGCTTGCTTTTCCGGTGGGAAGTCCACTTCCAATGCTCTTGCCATCCCCTCTTGGTTAGGGTATGGTCTTCTCTTGTCGAATACCTCTCCATAATCAATTGGAACCCAATCCATTTGCTCGAACTCCCTTAATGGCTTCACGCTTGACATACTCCTTTTATTTGTTTCATTTGACTTGGCGAAGTCAACGCTTGGGGTAGTTCTTGTCTCGGTGTGTACTTCTTCAAGCTTTTCTGTGATTGGCTCCTCTTTCTTGTCTTTCAGGGCTGCCTTTTTGGAAATTTCAGCATGTGTCTTCATGCTTGAATCATGTTCCGGCCCTTCAAAAAGTCGTGTTTCCCAATCTCTTCGCATGGCTGCCACTTTACTAATCTTTTGTAAAAGTTGAGCGGCTTCCGTGAGTGTTTTCTCCATGATATCCCCACCTGCACACATTTGAACATGTTCCACACAACTAGGGGTTAGGGAAAAGAAAAATGTATGCAAAAGTACGTCACCGTAGAAGCCGAGTATTGGTCCTTGTTCAATCAACTCGTTAAATCTATTCCAAGCTTGGTCTATCCCTTCCTCTTCTCCTTGCGTGAAGTTGATCACTTGCCTCCTTAGATGTTGGACTTTGCTTATGGGGAAATTTCTCGCAAAATTTCCTCGTCAACTTATTCCAATTTCCTCCAACTTCGAAAGACGCAAACGAGTACCATGTCTTTGCTTCGCCGGCAAGTGAGTAGGGGAAGAGATTCCACTTGAACCATTCGTCGAGAACTCCTTCTTGATGCACCTTGTTGCATAGCGTCGTGAAATGCTTTATGTGTCTATATAGGTTCTCCGTCTCCATCCCTCTAAATGGGGTTGCCGCCGCCATCTCGATGATCCTAGCTTTGATTTCATACTTTGTCGCTTCGAGCTTCGAATCCGACTGTTGTACTTTGATGTCTCCACATCGCGGGCTAGCGTAATCTCGTAGTGATTTCTCTGGTTCTACCAAAGGGTGGTTGGCGAACGCCATCTAGACAACAAAAATAAAATGAACAAAAACAATACAAAGGGGTTTTCTAGGTAATAAGGGTTAGATGTTAGCAATTAACAAAATCAATGCAAAATCAAATGATGTAAACTGGCTTGCTCCCCGGCAATGGCGCCAGAAAAAGAGGCTTGTTGAAGGTTAAAACACATATCCACCTACGATCAGCAGGTGTACGGACCTACACCTTTTTCACCATGGGGATTCCCTAGATTCTTGTCAATCTGCGGAGCAAGCTAGCACTAACCTGGTTAACTAAACAAATCTCAAGACTAATCTAAAAGCTAACTACTCTACACTAGAGAGGGTTGTGAGACTCACAAGATATAAAGACACTTTCCCATAGGGTCTATGATACTTGATCATGCAACCGCTAAGAGATACAAAACCGATCTAATCTAACGGGGGGGTGTGACCACGGTTTCGCCCTTTCCCTCCCCTCGTACTGTCACTACGCGGAGGTATTCATGACTAGACCTATGATGATCACGGCGTACCGCAGGGTTCTATACTCCCGAAAAGCATGGTACCTAACCTTAAACATCAAAGCAACTTCAACACTAGATTGATAGATCGAAACCATAAAGAGTAGCGATTACATCTCAACAACGTTTACAACTGTTGACGGATAAAACTCGTATCCACCTACGATCCGCAAGCGTACGGACCTACACCTTTTTCACCACGGGGATTCCCTAGGTTCTTGTCAATCCGTGGAGCAAGGGGATTACAAGGGTTTGATCTAGAACTACCTAGTTAACTAACCAAACCCTAAACTACGGTTAATCTAGAGAACTACTACACTACACTAGAGAGGGTTGTGAGGCTCACAAGATATAAAAGACACTTGCCCAAGGGTCTACGATACTTGAACATGCAACCGCTTAGAGATATGAAAATCGATCTAATCTAGCAGGGGTTGTGACCACGGTTTCGCCCTTTCCCTCCCCCTGTACTGTCACTACGCAGCGGTATTTGTGACTAGACCTATGATGATCACGGCGTATTGAAGGGTTCTAAGGGAGAAGTGAGATCTATACTCCCGACTAGGCATGGTAGCTAACCTTAAACATGAAAGCATCTTCAACACTAGATGATAGATTGAAACCATAAAAGTAGCGATTACATCTCAAGATCGATTACAACCCATGGACAAATGAGAAGATTACCCCATCAAGGCGCTAAGCATGGCACCGTTGATCATTGTGACGCTTCTGACGGTGTCTTCCTCCTCCTCCGGGGGTGTCGTGGCAGGGCCTCCACGTCCTCCTGCACTTGTGGTTGCTTCCTTGGACTCGAGCGATCCTTCTCGCGAATGATCTCTCTCCTCCCCTTCCTCTCTAGCTTGTGGACGACCTCTCAGGCGAATGGCTCTCTCTCTCTGCGAATGGCGGCACCCACACCGACTTAGGGTTGCATCATCTTCACGCTCAAGAAATGGGGGACCGAACCGACGTCAGGATGGGCCAGGCCAGTCGGCCTGGGCCGACCGGCCCAAGCCCATTTCGGCCCGGTTCGGTCGCCCCTTCGCACACGTGGGTCTTGTTGCCATTTTGCACTTTGCCCCCTTCACTTGCATCATTTTGGCGACGTCATCCTCGCGTCCAAGATAGAGGGTCTTCTCGCATGAAGTTCGGTCTTTTACGCTTCAATCCTCGGGGATGTTCCTTTGTAACACTTCGGTCCTCACCACCCTTGGGAGTGATTTCATCATGCACTTGAACACGAACGGGACTCCTCATTTGCTCCTTTAAACTTGTTGTGACTCCGTCCTTTTAGTCCATGTTTTCCTGCAAAAACATAACACTTCCAAATGCACATACGAAGATGAACTTGTTATATCATTAGTGTGCCTAGTGGCGGGTTAGTTTCATAATCAAGCTCAAACCATAGTGTAATGAACATGTTTGGTGTACCAAAATACAGCGTCAACAACAACCCCATGGACAAATGAGAAGTTTACCCCATCAAGGCGCTAAACATGGCGCCGTTGGTCATGGTGACGCTTCCGACGGTGTCTTCCTTCTCCTCCGGGGAAGTCGTGGCAGGGCCTCGATGTCCTCCTCCACTAGTGGTTGTCTCCTTGGACTCGATTGATCCTTCTCGTGAATGATCTCTCCCTTCTCCAACCTCTCTCCCTAGTGGACAACCTCTCGGGTGAATGACTCTCCCTGCGAATGGCGGCGCCCACAACTCCTTAGGGTTGCATCATCTTCACACTCAAGAAATGGGGGGCCGAACCGACGCTGGAATGGCCAGGCCGGTCCAAGCCCACTTCGGCCCCGTTCGGTCGCCCCTTCCTCCACATGGGTCCTCTTGCCATTTTGCACTTGGACCCCTTTAATTGTATCATTTTGGCGACGTCATCCTCATGTCCAAGATAGGGGGTCTTCTCGCATGAAGTCCAGTCTTTACGCTTTAATCCTCGGGGATGTTCCTTTGTAGCACTTTGGTCCTTGCCACCTTTGGGAGTGATTTCACCATGCACTTGAACACGAACGGGAATCCTCATTTGCTCCTTCGAACTCGTTGTGACTCCGTCCCTTTAGTCCATGTTTTCCTGCAAAAACATAACACTTCCAAATGCACATACATAGTTGAACTTGTCATAACATTAGTGTGCCTAGTGGCAGGTTAGTTCCATAATCAAGCTCAAACCAAAGTGTAATGAACATGTTTGGTGTACCAAAATTCACCGTCAACAACCAACGATAACATCAATTACTCCAGATTTTACTACCAAGAATCTATATTCAACGCTGTGAAAAGCATAACCTAGAAGGACACAATCCACAGTCTTTGGTCCAAGGTTATGTTTCTTGTTGACCGGCACATTTACTTTGGCCAAGCAACCCCAGGTACACAAGTATGAAAAAGTTAGCCTCTTCTTCTCCTATTCATTAATTGGTGTTACTTCCTTGTTCTTTAAAGGTACATGGCTCAAGACATGACATGCTGTCATTATCACCTCACCCCACCATGCCTTGGAAAGTCCCGCAGTTTCTAACATGGCATTCACCAAGTCAGTCAGCGTGCGGTTCTTTCTTTCGGCAATCCCATTGGATTGGGGTGAATATGGCGGTGTCCTCTCATGAACAATATCGTGTTCCTCACAGAACGAATCGAAAGCATTTGAGAAGTATTCGCCACCTCGATCGGACCTAAGATGTTTAATCTTTCTCTAAAGTTGGTTTTCTACTTCAGCTTTATAAATTTAAAGTAATGTAAAGCTTCATCCTTTGATTTCAATAAATAGATGTAGCAGAATCTAGTGCAATCGTCTATCAAAGTCATGAAATACCTTTTACCTCCTTTTGTCAACACATCATTCATTTTGCTCAGATCAGAATGAATTAACTCTAGAGGTGCCAAGTTTCTCGCCTCAGCAGCCTTGTGCGGCTTGCGAGTTTGTTATGATTCAACACATACATGTCACTTAGAATTCTTGACATGGGTAAAATTAGGAATTAAACTCAAACTAGCTAAGTGCATCATATAGCCAAAGTTAACCTGACAAAGCCTCGAATGCCAAACATTAGATTTATCATCAATAACCACATGGTTCACAATGTTATTGCAATTATCATCTGATAAAGAAAAGTAGAACAAGCCTCCGCTATCACAGCCTTTTCCAACAAAGGTACCAAATTTAGAAATGATATGTTTATTTGACTCAAAGACTAATTTAAACCCAGCTCTACACAGTAGAGACCCACTGACTAAGTTCTTCTTGATGGTGGGGACATGCTGCACCGTCTTTCCCAAAGTAAATCTCAGAGTGACTATGCCAACACCAAGAACTCACGCATGGGCACCGTTCCCCATCAGCAAGGAGCCAGTCCCCCCAACCTGGTAAGAAGAAAACATATATATGTCAGCACATAAATGAATATTAGCACCTGTGTCAATCCACCACTCTGATGAGAGACAAACTGAAAGAACTGTAGGTAAAGAATTACCGTACCCCAATGTTCCTCCACCCTCATTAACAACCATGTTTTCTGACTTGGGCACCTTACGTTCCGGACACTTCCCAGCAAAGTGTTCCGTACTCCCACACACATAGCAAGCCCGTCACACTTTCTTCTTCTTCTTTGCAGCCCTGTCGGCTTGCTTAGCCTTGGGTGGGTTCTGTGGAGGTTTCTTCCTTTGTGGTTTGGGATTGCCCCTATGCACAAATTTTGTGCTCGAGGGACCGGCCACTACCTTTCCACGTGTGTCTTTTGCTCTCGCTGTTGACGGCTGTTAAGTACCACTTTTAATCCGTCAACTCCTGTATAATATAAATGAAAAGTGATCATCAACACTAGAATAGGGGTTTATACTGACAATTTTCACAAGTGTTTGTGTTTCTATCATTTGTTGCAGGACACATCGAAATGCACATGGAATGATACAATTGAGACCAAGTAAACCAATGGCATAGATATGACATCATCATAAACAACCTCAAATGCCAAATTGGTCTGCACTATTGCAACGGGCTCGTCGAGACGATCGAAATGGATCTATCATTTGCATACTTTGGAGTTCGGATGAGAGAGATATCACTACAAGAAAAACGCCGACTAGTGACGCAAAAAAGGCCGTTTCTCGTAATAAACCGCGATTAATGACGCCGATTGTTACGAAAACGCTCTGTCATTAATCAAGCGTCACAAACCGCGATTAATGACGAGACCTTATTTCCCGGCGTCATGAGTTTAATGACGCGTATAAATTTGTAACACAAAGGCGTCATAAGGTACATGCCACATCGGACCAAAATCTGATGTGGCACGGCGTTTTGTGACAAACCGTTTCGTCATTAAGTGAATTCAGCCCATATTTTGATGGGCCAAGGTCCAAATACCTTGTCGTCATAGATTGAATTTGGCCCACTTAATGTTATGCTGAGCCCAATGTTTCTTTCGTCATAAATTGGTTTTAGGCCTTATTAAGGTTGGATGGAGCCCAATATTGTTTGCGTCATAGAATGTTTAAGGCCTATTTATGGTTGGATGGAGCCCAATAATTGTTGTCGTCATATACACTTTTAGCCTAACTCTGGTTGGACTGACCCAATAATCGAGGTCGTCATAGAATGTTTTAGGCCCGGTTTTAGTATGACCGAGCCCAATAATTGCATTCGTCATTAATTTGTTTTGGGTCTAGTACTGGTTGGATCGAGTTCAATATTCGATGACGTCATACAATGATGAAGGCCCAACTGATATTGGACCCAGCCCACTATTTGCTGACATCATTTTTGATACAACCCATTTTATTAATAAATCATTTTTGAATTCGTAAAAAAATAATGGGCCGAGGGGGCAAGCCCACATATTTTTTCCCTATTATTTTGGGTTGCACTCCAGGTAGCGCTTAATTAAATATAATTCAATCTCATATTACATGCTAATCAATTAAGTAATTGACATCACAGATAATATTTCCATACCACTGATACAAATTAATGTTTCGGATCACACATGACACATTATTATCAATGAACACAGAACAACCACAAGCAGATTGTAAGTAGGAGCTCACAAACCAATACACATGATATCTCCATGCTCACAAATAAAGCTGGTATTGAAATAGAACCCACTAAGATAACAAAGCTCCATACTCACAAACCATCACAACTAGCTGGGAGGACACAAGCAGAAGACAAAGAAAAACAGTGGCCTTACCTAAGGTGCGAGCTTAGCAGTTGACGAAGGAGGGTCTCAGTAGTTTCTACTTGTTTCTTCAACCTCTCAATCTCATCAGTCTGCACTTTCATTGCTACATCTGATGCTTCTGCCTTGATCTTCAAGTCTGTCAAAACTTGGTCCTGTTCAACAAAGATTTCACCAAGGTCAGCAGCTGCATCGAGCCCTCCCAACGAAACTTCAGATCTTGAGCATGTAGCGAAAACTGGATAATCTCGAGGCATGTAATCAATGAATGGCTTTGACTTCACATTGGTGGGACAAGAATTTGATATTTGAACCGCAAGGATTGTCCTCAACATCTGAGCCTAAAAATGAAAGGAGAAGTCAAACTTGAACCTTAAACGAAGCAAGCAAATAAACTTAAGAATAATCCTAAGAATAAAGTAGCAGGAAAATCATGCGTTCTATTACATACCACGACATGTGATTGAATCTCAGCAATGCAGGAGTGGGATGCTAGGCCCTGCACAAAAAGTTACAAATCAGGAACTGGATCTAGAGCGGTCAAGGTAAGAGAAGGATCTGAAATCTAAGACAATAAACAAAGTAAATTACTTTCTAAGCATGGCTCATCTATTAAGTTGTGTTACAAATCAGTAACTGCATCTAGAGCGGCCAAGGTAACAAAAGAATCTCCAATCTAAAACAATAGACAAAGCAATTTACTTTCAACGCATGGCTCATCGATTAACTTGTGTTCCAAATCAGTGACTGCATCTAGAGTGGCAAAGTTAAGAGAAGAATCTCAGAACTAACACAATACACGAAGCAATTTACTTTCTAAGCCAATGAAAATACTACTAGGGGACTAGAAGGAAAAGGAAATGAGATTCTCACTTGTGAAGCTCCAAGATTCAGGGGCCCATGGATTGAGGGGGCATCGGGAGCCGGTGCTTGCGCCGTATCCTTGCTCAACTGCTCAGCTTGGCCAGCACAGCAGACGCAAGCAGAACACCGATATCTGCCGCCCACCATCTGCTGAGATACCCCTCCCCCTCCACCGGCGATGGTGAGGTCGGACCGCTACCGCAGTTCTAGCTGAGCAGAGTGATGCTTTTTGGAAATGGAAGGTGGGAGTTTAGTGGCGCAATGCGGTAGCAATGGAGTAGAGTATTTATTATTTCGGGGCGGAGAGGAAATACAGAATTTGAAAATCCCGCTTTCGACTTCCTTACCGCGAAATGAAAATTTGGTAAGCTGCACTTGCTTCAGGGCCACTAACAAGTGAGGCCGTGCAATGGCGGCCCCATATTGTCAGCGAGTTTGGGTGGGATTCCGGTGGCGTACAATATAGGCGGGAGATGAATATCTGGAAGAGGCCCACACTTCAGTGAAGCTGGGTGCATTTCCAGTCGAAGATCACAAAACCTAACAGCTGCTTCTCCCACTACAATGCCTACACGTCTATTTTTTTAAGTCATACGGATATAAGGATCTTCCTTCTGCGTTCTTATCTGGACCAAAGCACACTCGTGTACCCACCAAATATTTCGCATGCCTACCGGGGAAAAAGCCTGCATATTCCGCCCTATACTTGTGACAGGATTCCTCAGCAGTGTAGGCCTTCGTATTCCGAGCGTCCCACATATTTTCATGGCTACTGTAATCCTGTGAGGGCATGCTCTGCCACGAGGTGCACGCTGCCTTAGTATCGGTCATGATTCGATAAATAGGTGTGCCCCAAGGCCTTTGCTCATCGCCTCTTCATCCTCCATGCATTGTGCTAGCAGACCTCTCTATTTGGTTCTGCGCGCTGTGAAAAGAGGTGAGCTCTTAGCTTTAGCGTCGTGTTTTTATAAGATACAATCATTGTTTCTGGTCAGTGCTTATCATGTTTACGTTGTTGGCGAGTGTGTAGGAGGATGGCTTCTGATGCGAACGGAGGAACCGCCAACTTCCATGTTGTGCCACCTCCGCAGCGGCCAGGATACATGGATCCATATGATCTGTACGACATGGACGAAGCGGACGAGGAACAAACAGAGGAGATGAAGAAAGATGCTTTGGCTTGGCTGCATGAGCAGGGTTACTGATATGACTACGCTGAACACAATGACAAGTATGCCGACTTCTTCAAGCAAGATGACTACTTCTTCAAGTAAGATGACTACTTCTTCAACCAAGATGACTACTTCTTCAACCAAGATGACTACTTCTCCAACCAAGATGACTACTTCTTCAAGTCAAGCTACATCAACTACACCAGCTCATGTTTTTGATGGACCAATTACTTGTAGTTGAGATAAGAAGCTGTAGCAAGAGGTGCACGCGCTACTTTGTGAATTTCATTTTAATATTAATGAGAATTATATACTACCAAAATCATGCATGTTGCTATTGCTCAAGTTCACCAAGGAGGATGACAAGGATACACCAAGAATGAACCAGAGAGATGGACCACGTCGAATCAGTTCAGCCTGACAGAACCGTCAAGAAGAACTAGTCATATCTTTTAATTCTCTAAAGCTCTGAAGGCTCATGAGTACAAATTGGAAAGCTCTTGAAGTCAACTTTCTAAAGCCACCAGTCTCGACTAGTTTGGTGATTCCAGTTTGGCAGTTGAGTACTTTTAGTGCAGACTGGTCAGAAGGTCAACAGCCAACCTAATGTTCAAGTTTTCGTGCAAAATTGTACCATTCTACAATATCTCATGGTACATGCTGCACATGCTGTGAACGAGCATCAAGTTAACTTTCCAATGCAACTGATGGCATGTCTTTTAGAGTTCACTAGATGGAGTTATTGCCAAAACATTGAAGACTGCGCAGAAGTCCAACAACCACACGGGAACAACTCCAAAGCGTGGAAGCCTTTTCACATTTCGTCTTTTCATTTTCTGATTCGTGTTTTCACCTATCTAGGAGGGATGCTACTTGTATAAATACTCCTTTCCTCCATAGCAAATGAAAGACTTTTTAATTGAAATACAGAACCCCTTGTTTAGCTGTGTGCTAGCAAACCCTTGAGAGAAATCTCTACCCCTTGCTCTTGTGATCTCCTTCGCGGGAATACAATAGCGGCGGCTTCATCCGCTCCCAATTGATGCTCCAACTCCCTTAGAGGTTTCCTCGATTGATTGTAGGTTGTGTTGGTTGGTTCCTTGAGAGTGTGGTTGGGCGAATTCTCGATTCAGGTTGTCGGTTAAAGACGGTGGTTGGCTTCGAGTTTTATTTGCCAGGTTGCACTAGTTATCGCTGCTTGCAGCAAGTTATCTTGGCTTCTTTGAAGCTAGTTATCTGGTGATCATCCTACGTCATGAAGATTGGGACCCCCTTGGCGCATCATCTGGTATCAGAGCTTTCGTTACCACGGTAGGATTCTTTACCCTTAGCTACATATATTTTTTGCCTTTGTCCTATCCACCAAAAAGCCACAAAAAAATATATATGTTATAGCCTTTTTGTTACAATCTGTTTATCTTGTGAGTTTGGTTAAATTTCAGTCCATTAGAGTCATTGTTTAGTTGCTAATCATTTATCCTTTGCGTGTCCTTTTGAGCATATTCATATCTCTGAAAAATTTCCACAAAAAATATATATAGTAAACCATTCTATCCTTTGCGTAAACTTTTTGTCCTATCAAGATAGCTACTGGTTGTGTTTGGTTCTATCGTCATTAAATTGTGCAAGTGTTATATCTGTTCTTCTCTTAGTGTGTGAAAAAAAGTCAAAAAAAAGTGTTCAGAAAGTTGAAAAAAAAGTGTTCAGGAAGTTGAAAAAAAAGTGTTGGAAAGAAAGGAGCAAGATCAGATTGTTGGTATGCACAAGTATTGAATCTTCCTATTAAAGTTGTGTGACCAGTTTGCTATCATTCTTTTGGTGCAATTTTTGCTAGGTGATTTCCTGTACACTAATTAACCCTAGCATATTCCTTGTTTGCATCAAATCTGTCTGTCTTTTGTGCGTGCGTTACTACAGTTACTTCATTCATATCTTTTGATCAGCACTAAGCATTTGATCTCTAGTTTGGATTGTTATTTAACTTTACAACAACTAGATTTTAGATTGCATTCCTTGTGTATCACTCCCCACCCAGCTCCACATACAAGCCATCATAATCGGTACTCCTTGGTCTTGTATTCGCTTAACCATCACTCTTGTTACTACCACACATTGTTTTGCTGTAACCCGCAGGGATTTCATAAAGAGCTTCGGTTGGTAAGAGAGGTGAGATTGTGAGAGTTCCACATATTATCCTATACCACATATAAGCTTGTTGTTTTGCATATGCATTAACCATGACAGGCCGAAGATACACTAATCTTCCATTCTATGGAAGTACCGATCCAGAGGAGTTTCTTGATTGGCAAGAGAAAATGGAGATTGAGTTTGAAGTTCAAGATTTTTCAGAAGCTAAGCAAATCTCAAGAGCTGTTCTTGCATTTGAAGATTATGCTCTTCATTGGTGGAAACAATATTCACAGAAGCGTCTCATCAAGAATTGGAAAGATTTGAAGAAGGTCATGAGAAAAGAATTTGTTTCAAGAAGTTATGGGCTGATTTTGCTTTGTTGTTTGGAGAATGTGAAGCAAGGTACTAAATCTGTCCAAGCATATTATGATAAGCTATATTCATCCTTGAATAGAGTAAATGTTGCTGATGACATGAATGCAATGGGATACTTTGAGAGAGGTCTTAATGATAACATTGCTGCTGCACTTGAAGGAAATTATTTTAGAAGTTTGCAAGATCTTCTCAGTGGTGCAATTAGAGAGGAGAAGAAAATTATGATGGTGCAGCAAGCCAAGAACACAAGGTGCATTAATTTGTGCGAAGACATTGCAACAAGGTTACAAGCTGATTTGAAGGCCAAAGTGCCATTTGTTGTTGGAAGTAAACAAGCATCAACTCCATGGAAGAAGAAAGGATCTACTGTCACCAATTGTGAATCAATTGAAGCTAATGCTAAGTGTGCTGAACATAAATTATTTGCCTCTAGCAGGAGCTTTGTTGTGCAGCAAAAAGGGAAGTTTGTGCCCCAAGTTGACACGAGAAGTGATATGGTGATTGATCATTCTACCAGTTCTAGTGGTACAACTTATACTAGTGTTATGGCTACCCAGAATTTCAGTTTGGACTGTGAGTTAGAGAAGAATGAAGTCAGTAAAGCTCTCTCCAATGACTGTTTGAAAAAAATATGAGCACAAACCATTTGGAGATGTTGCTGCACATACCATACAAGATGAGAATGGACAATGCCACGAGCATTTGCAAATAAGAGAAATAATTGAAAGCAAGAAAGAGGTTGTCGCTACTGATTTACACAGTGGAGGTGCTTATTTTGTTCAGCAAGAACATGAAGAAATATCTTCTCAGGTTCAGATTCTAAGAGCTGATGTTCTTACAAGTTCTATGCCTTTTTCGAGTGCCATTTGTGATCAAATTAAGTGTTACAATGTTATTGATAGTTGTGATATACAACAAGATGGTGAATCAGTGTCACTACAAGATTTAGAGTGTGTTTCGACACCCATTTTTGAAGCTGTGTATAATATGAATGAAGTGAGAGACCAAATGTTTGGTTTGAGTGAAGATTTGGAGAAGAAATATGTTGCTAATGCATCACCAAGTGTGATTGACAGATCTGTCCAAAAGCAAATTGAACATGTTCCACCTGATCAATGGTTGCAAAATGATGTTGTTCCAAGCTTGAAAGAGATGTCAACATGTACTACACCATCAACTATAGTATGTGAGGAATTATTGGACAGAGATGCTGAAACTAAGTGTACTAATATGCCTCATGAAGTTCAGATTGAAGGCATAGTTGATAATGATGGTTCCACTAAGTTTGTTAGTGTTTCATTGCCATTGGAGATTGGCAAAGATGGAAGTTCCACTGTGACCTTTACTAGTCCAGATTCTTATGAGGAGATCATGAATGAAAGTGCTCATACACTTGATGCTCCAAATATGGAAGTGCAAGTTGTGCAACAAAACCCATGTGAGAATGAGAGCCACATAGCCAAATTGAGTGCAAAAGAAAATAAAAGTGAGCTGTGTGATTCCAGAAAATGTGAGATTGAGAGCATCCACAATGAGAGTGAGAGATATACATCACATAAAAAGAGTGACCTTGATTGCAAGATGTGTGAGGATGTTTATGAATCTAATCCACTCATCCATACTTCTAGTGTCCTCTCTAAAAGTGTGCAGGTTTGCAAAGAAGTTGAGAAAGAGATGATTGCTCATCATACAACACCACTTGATGTGAGAAGTGAGAAGATTGCTACACCACAAAACAAATTTGTTGTTGCCACAAACATGAAGCATGACAATGAAGGAGGTAAAAATTCAGAAGTGCAAACAACAAAACTGAAAGGTAATCAAAATAATATAGATCTGAATTTGTGAGGTAATTTATTGAGTAATCATGATGAAACATCTACTGCAATTTCAGTTGAGCTTGCTAATTTGTGTCCTGATTCTATTCATTCACAAGTCAATTCAATTGCTGAAATTTTGCGAGTTGATAACCTTTGTTCTACTTTCCATAACTCTTGTTCTATTTTGATTGGACCTTGTGATACCTTATATGCTAATAAATTTCACCATGTTCAATTGATTACTTGTGCTGAATTTTTCAAAAGAATATCTCCTACTAATTGTTTGAGTTACACTATATTTGATCAACCCATTGAGATTGATGAAATGCTTGGTAATGTGCCTATGATAACAGCTACTAGATCTTTGAATAATGTTCATAGCTGTAAGTTTACATTCAATTTGATTGTTGAACAAGTTTTTGATAAATTCTTTGTATGTTCTATGTGCATAACATGTGACAAGCTTTCTGAATTTAAAACGAACATGTCGAATGCCAAATATTGTGAACCATATTTTCCTATGCTTGAAGTGAATAAATGTGTTAGTACTTGTTGTTCTGAGCAACAAATATTGTTCCCTTGTTTATATTCCTCATCAAAAGACATAAACGATATGCAAAGTAATGGAATTTTTGGACCAAAAATTTTTCTGTCCACACTAGAGACAAATGAGTTTGAAAGGTATATTCCTAATCTTTGGAATAAACTATGCAACAAGAATTTTTGTGATGTAAGTAATGCTCAAAATTTTGAAATGTTTGATGTTGCAATGATGAAATATGAGGTTTTGAATCAATTGAGCTGTTTAAAAGAAATAGTTGTTCTTTCATCTACTGAGTTATTCGCAGGATCTAAAACACAAAGGAAAAATCGTCAAGGTAAGATTAGGGAAGTGAATTTGATGACTCAAACTCTTTTTCATAAAGTGCATAACCTATACAGATCATGTAATCATTCTAACAACACAAATATGGGTTACAAAGAAAGAAAGGAGGAAGATAAAATAATGAGTGATGAAAAATGTTGTATATATATACCCTCTGCTTTTTATGATTTGGTTTCAGGTAAACAAAAGCCGAGGACGGCTTTTCTTCAAGGGAGGGAGATGATGTGCCAAGGGGGTCCCGATCTTCATGACGTAGGATGATCACCAGATAACTAGCTTCAAAGAAGCCAAGATAACTTTCTGCAAGCAGCGATAACTAGTGTAACCTGGCAAATAAAACTCGAAGCCAACCACCCTCTTTTACCGGCAACCTGAATCGAGGATTCGCCCAACCACACTCTCAAGGAACCAACCAACACAACCTACAATCGATCGAGGAAACCTCGAAGGGAGTAGGAGCACCAATTGGGAGCGGATGAAGCCGTCGCTGTTGTATTCCCGCAAAGGAGATCACAAGTGCAAGGGGTAGAGATTTCTCTCAAGGGTTTGCTAGCACACAGCTAAACAAGGGGTTCTGTATTTCAATTAAAAAGTCTTTCATTTGCTATGGAGCAAAGGAGTATTTATACAAGTAGCAGCCCTCCTAGATAGGCGAAAACAAGAATTAGAAAATGAAAAGACGAAATGTGAAAAGGCTTCCACGCTCTGGAGTTGTTCCCGCGTGGTTGTTGGACTTCTGCGCAGTCTTCAATGTTTTGGCAATAACTCCATCTAGGGAACTCTAAAAGACATGCCATCAGTTGCATTGGAAAGTTAACTTGATGCTCGTTCATAGCATGTGCAGCATGTACCAGGAGATATTGTAGAATGGTACTGTTTTGCACGGAAACTTGAACATTAGGTTGGCTATTGACCTTCTGACCAGTCTGCACTAAAAGTACTCAACTGCCAAACTAGTCAAGACTGGTGGCATTAGAAGTTGACTTCAAGAGCTTTCCAATGTGTACTCATGCACCTTCATAGCTTTAGGGAATTAGAAGATATGACTAGTTCTTCTTGACGGTTCTGTCGGGCTAAACTGATTCGACGCGGTCCATCTCTCTGGTTCATTCTTGGTGTATCCTTGCCATCCTCCTTGGTGAACCTGAGCAATAGCAACATGCACGATTTAGGTAGTATATAATTCTCATCAATATTAAAATGAAATTCATAAAGTAGCACCTGCACCTCTTGCTGTAGCTTCTTATCTCGACTACAAGTAATTGGTCCATCAAAAATATGAGCTGGTGTAGTTGATGTAGCTTTACTTGAAGAAGTAGTCATCTAGGTTGGAGAAGTAGTCATCTTGGTTGAAGAAGTAGTCATCTTGGTTGAAGAAGTAGTCATCTTACTTGAAGAAGTAGTCATCTTGCTTGAAGAAGTCGGCATACTTGTCGTTGTGGTCAGCGTAGTCATATCAGTTACACTCGTGTGCTTCGCCATGGTCGCTGTGTGTGCCCTTACTGCAACCTTGCTAACCGGCAGTGGGGTTTTCATGACATCCTACAGCATGCTTCTGGCATTGGTCGCTCGGGACGTACTATGAAGTCGAGGGGTAAGCACAGTGCATTGGAGGAATATCTCCGCACGGATCCTTGTTATGCTACATTCCATCGTGCATTAGGTATGGCGGGATAGGCATGTGCCGTATCCATCTCCATGACCGTGTCTGTTGTCTTCCTCATTGCCAAGTCCGAAGATTTCGTTGCTGGGTGTGTGTTTGTGCGTGCCAGTGCCAGTGCCACTGTACGGGTGTAGGTCTATGGGGATGTATCATGTATGTGCACATTTAAGTTGAATAATTTGGGCAAGGTGACCATCATTTACGTTCTGTATATTCTTGGCAAAACAGTGAATTTAGTCAAATGGTAAATTTGTAAAATCGGTCATCATTTACGTGTGTATCTGCAATGCGGTGCGGTGGGATAAGAATAAAATATCACATGACAAGACATTACATCTCAGACTATGGCAACGCATCATGACCAGGGAAATCCACTGAAGCAAGGAAGGCAATCATGGAAAAGAAGAACACCCATGTTCTTCATGGATAATAGGGGATACAGGGGATTTTCCTACCACTACAAGATTCACAGAGCAAGAAAACAGGGGATCGATCTTTTCCATCCAAAAGAAAACATACAATTGATCTTTCCATCCACAAGACCACCTATTTGAAAGTGAAAAAGAAAACCCAAATCCGAGTAATCTAAGACGACCCCTCCGAGGAGTTCCCTGATGACTCTGGAGTAGAGGGAGCTTCAATGGCTGGGGAAGCCACGAGACCGGGATTGGCGGGGCGGGCATTTGAAGGACCAGTGCTGAGGTTCGTCTTCTTCTTGGTCCTCTTCGAGTCCACCTCCTCCTCATCCTCCTCCTCCTCTGCACCCTTCTTCTTCTTCACCGATGGAATGTCCTTGAACGAATCAAGCTTACCGGCCTTGTCATCCTTCAAAAGCTGCCTCACAAACGCCTCCGTCTGTTGATTCCTCTTCTTGGCCTCCACCCGCTTCCTCTTCTTGGCCGCCAATCGCTTCTTCTCAATGGCCGCCCACGTCTCTTCCTCTTCTTCTTCCTCTTCCTCTTCCTCTTCATCCTTTTCCACGTAGTCGTACTCATCCTCGCTGTCCTCGCTCTCCTGTCTTTCCATGTCTTCTACATCAGATTCACTCAAGGAGGGCTCGGATGGCTTGCATGCGCTTGGTTGGGGGGAGTCGGGTGGTGTCCCGATGGAGGAGGGGTTGGAAGGGAACGGGGAGGCGGGAAGTCGAATCGGAGAAGAAGGCATGGTGGTTGTGGTTTTCTGGAGGAAGAGAGTTTGAGACAAGGCAATGGACGGAGTTGGGAGAGTCCGGTATTATTAATAGATCTCAGTTTCAGGGAAAGTCGGGGTGTCTCTTCGGGAGTTGTATCACGCTAATGCAAGGAGGCGCCTCGATCTCTAATAATGTAATGGTCTTTTGCAAAGAAAAGAAGTATGTAAATTTGTAATCTTAGTGAATTTGGAGCAAACTATATTTATAAGCACTTCAACATGCAGAGATGAACTGTTTACT
Organism: Cenchrus fungigraminus; assembly: GCA_036936925.1. Classification (NCBI taxonomy): domain Eukaryota; kingdom Viridiplantae; phylum Streptophyta; class Magnoliopsida; order Poales; family Poaceae; genus Cenchrus; species Cenchrus fungigraminus. The sequence goes on along the minus strand of CM072774.1, from coordinate 89,219,679 downwards.
GCCATTAAACCGGATGTTCGGGTATGGGATGCATTAACAGACCGGATGTTTCGGTCTAGAAAAATATACAGAATGGACAAATATTTCAGGACCTGTAAAGATGCTTGTTTTGATTTTGGGCAAAGGTGATATATGATTTCATAGTTTATGAGAGCGATAAAATAGGATAACATTTATAGGGAGACAAGGAACAGAGATGGTCTGGGAAACAAAGCATAAACAACTTCAAACAAGGGGATTGATTAACAAACAAATGATAACCAAATTAACAAACATGGTTTGGGTTAGGGATGCATTAGCATTTTGGATGTTTGGCAATAACCGGATGCTTGTTTTGAATTTGGTCAAGGTGAGCAACGATCACATTGCTATTTCTTATTAATTGTCCAATATTGATCTTCAACTTCTCCAGATCATGTGTCAAGCTAGGAAACTGACATTGTCAAGTGATTGGCAGATGTTGGTGTAGGTCTGTCTAGTGGTGCTATGTTTTGGGTTGGAAACTTGTGATGATGTTCAGACTCGTTGTCTGGTGATGCTTACTCTCCCTGGGAGTCCTAGGGGCGATCGTTGTCCTAATCTAGCTTGAGTCAAGGTAGGTTAGGGTGAGTCAAGGGCCAGTGAACTCCTCTTTTATCCCTGTTCTGTGACTTGTTCGGTATTTTCGTTGTTGCAATGGAAATGGAGGATGCCCTCGATTCGAAAAAAATGTGTCAAGCTAGGAAACACGATCATGTATAAGTACAATAAGAGCGGATGTTTTCACCTACGAAACATGAACAGGCCGAACAACACATGAGACCATGTTTCATGAAAATGTAAAGTTACTAATTAACATCACGATGTTCACATACATAAGACAATGTTCCCACAAAAACTAAAGATACTAACTAACATCACAGATAACATATCGGCATTGGTCTTCCACTGGCGCGGCTTGCTCACTCCATCTACATCCATCCCTCGTTTCTGGCCAGGACGCGGTGGAGGCTCCACTTCTTCTTGTTGTCCTCCCTCAGGGCCTCAGACCTGGCCATCCCAAGGACGTGGTCCTTGATCTCATTCAGGTTCCTCCACCGGTGCTTACGGTAGGGGCGGACAGGGCACCTGTAGGTGTTGGTAGTGCGCCGGAAGACGCGCAGAGCAAAGGTCTTAAGATGGTCTATGTCAGTTTGGGTGTCGGAGTTGGAGTCGGAATTGGAGTCGGAGTCCAACTCTGCAAGTGGTGGAGGAGGCTGGGAATCCGCCGGCGACGTACCAGCAGCTCCGGGCATTGGCGGGTCGACGTTGGCAGCGTCGCAGCGGGGCGGCTCTGTGCCGTGGAATTGACGCCCTTGCCACTCTAAGTAGGAGCGGATGAAGTGGAGGCCGCGCGGTGATAGCCAGGACCCGGATTCGGCTCCTGAGGAGGCAGTGGGCGAGAGGCTGGCAATGCCGCCGGACCGACGAGCAGGGGCGGGTACAGCCATGCGCCTAAGCTCTGTGTGTCTGGGGGAGACTGATTGCTTCATTGCGTCGGACGGGCAGTAGGACTGAAACGCAAGTGTTTGGGAAGAGAACTATGGGTAGAGTGGTTCGGAACTGGCAAGGACGCCGATGGTGGTAGGAATACAATGGCCAGATTCCATGAGAAGTTGTGCAAGCTTATGTGACAAGCTAAGCAACGGGCCTCTAGATCGAGTGGCTGCGATTCATCTACAAGCTTCCATGGGGCGTTGTGGCAAGCTTCCATGGGAAATTAGGCAACGGGTGCCTCGGCCTGTCGAGGAAGGCTACGGCCGGATGTTACTGATAAGAAAAGGTGACCAGACCAGACTAAATTCAGTGTTGATTTTGTGGGCAAAATAGAATGACTACGGCCGGATCTTACTGATCTGCAAAAGTGAGCGGACCGGACTAAATGGTTCGTTGAATTGTTATTAGGAAAATACGATCGCATTATTCGAACGAACATCCATCCAAAGTAGGAAACAGAGTCCATTCTAAAGTGACTAATTAAACATCACAATTTCCACATACATAAGACAATGTTCCAACAAAATCTAACGATACTAATTAACATCACTGATAACATAACATCACAAAGTTCACATACATAAGACAATGTTCCAACGAAATCTAAAGATACTAATTAACATCACAGATAACATAACAGCATAGATCTTCCACCGGCGCGGCTCCCTCACTCCATCTACTCCATCCATCCCTCATTCCTAGCCACGACGCGGTGGCGGCTCCACTTCTTCTTGTAGTTCTGCCTCAGGGGCGCAGACCTGGCCATCCCAAGGACATGGTCCTTGACCTCATTCAGCTTGCGCCACCGGTGCATAAGGTTGGGGCAGACAGGGCACCCGTACGTGCTGTTGAAGCGCCGGAAGACACGCAAAGCATCACCCCCGGGGGACCGGAGGGATGTAGCCGGGGAAACGGTCCTCAGACGAGTTTGTGTCAGCTTGGGACTTGGAGTCAGAGTCAGAGTCAAACTCACCAGTAGGAAGGGTAACCGTAAACTTTAGCTTCTGAGGCGGTGACGGTGGAGGAGGCTGGATATCCGCCGGTGAGACACCAGCTGCTCCTGGCAAAGCGCCAGCGATCGACGGCGGGTCGACGTCGTCGGAGGGCGGCGGCAGCGATGGTGGAGGAGGCTGGGAATCCGCCGGTGAGCCACCACCGGCTCTTGGGAAACTGCCGACGATAAGAACTGATCATCAATTTACATTTGTAGGCGTTGATTCTCCTTCCATAGCTCCATCCTGCAGCTGTCCCTTCTGCAGCTCAGCGGCAGTAGCTTCTGAGGATCCTTCCCATTGTTAATCCCTTTTTCGCTTGGCTGACCTAAAGAAAACATAAGCACCAACAAGTTTCATAACACTACGTATTATGATCAGGAGGAACAACCAGTAATTAAACATCAACAAAGAACAAGTTTCATAATAATCAAGTACTACCTATTTTTATCTTTCTCGCGCAGTATCCATTGCTTCTCCTTCTCCATCTGGATAACACTCTGTTTTATCGATTGCTTCTCCTTCTCGATCTCGATAACTAGCTGCTCAACCGATTGCTTATACACTTCCATCGCATCGATGGCATTTTTCAGCTTTCCCTTCACGTTTTCCAGCCCAGTGGTAGTTGCTTTAAGCTTGATGTTAGCCTTTGCGCATTCTTCCTTCCATGACCTTGCCTCCTCTTCAGGTTTTACCTTCCTGTCCAGTACTAGGTCTTTCGACTCTTGGTCAAGAATCTCACCTATTTATTTCAATAAGGCATTGTCCCGGCATAACATATGGGCACACAAATCCTTGTAGTTGTTGATCTGTTGCAATTGTTCATGTAACAATTGGTTAGCCATCTCGTTGAATTTCCTCATCTCTTGCATAGTTGTATTTAAAATTTCCTGACACAGCTCCTTGTATTTTACAGCCTCTTGCTACGCCATGAGTTCTCTACCTTCTTGTTCTTGCAGGTCTCTCTTCACCTCCTGCAGCCCAGCTTTAGTGGCTTCAAGCACCTCTACAAGCTAGTAAAATATAAGAACCTATCAATCCATCAAACGATGCAAATTGAAAACGAACTGAATCTAACACCTATGAATTGTCTATAGCCTATCAAGTTGTAACACCAAACGAAGTGCAAATATGAGGGTACGAGGAAATCTGATTCTAGTGTATATGCTCATCAATCCGTTAGATCCCCAAATCTAGAAATCCCTAGGACGATAGGGGAAAATATAGCGGCTCAAACCAGAGAACTGACCTTGTCGAGCCATTTCAGCTTCTTGTAGCTGGAAGGTGGCGGCGGAACCATCTTCCCGTCGCCTCTAGGATCCACCATTCCTGCCACGAGCCGTTGCAGATCTGCGCGTATCAAAAGTCAAGAGTCTTTGCGAAGGTAGTGAAGCCTTTCGCCTGCGAATTACTGATTTATATTAAAGATTCACCTTACACAACCATAAGGAAAGTGTTTCCTGTTAAAATGACAGAACCAAGAAGTGGTGCAGTGGTAAGCAACGCAGTCTTGTTCCTATAGGTCTTTAGTTCGAACCCTTGCAATGGTAAGTTGTTTTTGCAACATTTCGTGACCTAGCGAAAATGCTTACATGTGGGACCTCTATTTTATGATGACTTGGAACGATAGTAGGAAATAAGCAGTTTCGCGATCGTTACTCACGAAGGTCCTTCCAACAAAACATCAACTCATGACCACAAAGTTCACAACACCAAGTAGCAAACATAATTATGATCAAGTAGCATCAAGTTTCTCAACTCACGACCACAAAGTTCACAACACCAAGTAGCAACAAGTTCCATCAACTCATGACCATTCTCAACACTCAAGAACTAAACATCAATTATATTTGTAGGCGTTAATTCTCCTTCCATAGCTCCATCATGCAGCTTCTGCGGAGAAGTAGCTTCAAGCTTCTTGCGATCCTTCCCATTGTTGTTCCCTTTGTCGTTTGCATGATCTGAAGTAAACATCAGCAGCAACAAGTTTCATAACACTACATGTCATTCAGGGCCGTTCATCACTATGAAGTGAGCAACAACCAGTAGTTAAACATCAACAAGCAACAAGTTTCATAATAATCGTAACTACCTATTTTTATTTAACTCGCAAAGAATCGATTCCTTCTCCTTCTCAACCCCTTCCAGCTTTGCCTTCACCTTTTTCAACTCAGCGGCAGTAGCTTCAAGCTGCTTGTTTGCAATTTCACAGTCTTCCTTCAAATCACTTGCTTCCTCTCGACCATTTTCAACAACCTTTGTCAGCCTATCCAGAACAGTAGTAGTCCTAGCATCCCATTGAGGATCAATCCAAATAAACGTCCCACATCGTTGTTCTTCAGGCTGTAGACACCAAATACATACATGTTCATACAATTATCCATTTGCAACACTGACATCAAGAGTACAAGTACTATAAGTCTACCTGACTGCAGATTCCATACCGGCGCCCAAGCCTGCACAAGGGTTTCTTGACAAGGACATCATACCCATACTCGCACTTGTTATAGCGATCCACAAGGATAAGATCAGCATCAGGAGGGCCTGATGTAACGAAATCAGTGGACCGAGCCACCTCTAGAAGCTAGTAAAATACAACAACCTATCAATCTGATGCAAATTGAAAACTAACTGAATCTAACACCTATGAATTGTCAATAGCCTATCAACATCTAACACCAATCGAAGTGCAAATCTGAGGGTACAAAGAAATCTGAATCAATTGTATTTGTATATGCTCATCAATCCGCAAGATCCCCAAATCTAGAAATCTCCATCCCTAGGTTGTAGGAGAAAATGTAGTGGCTCAAACCAGAAGACTGACCTTGTCGTGCTGACTCAGATACTGGTAGCCGGGAGGTACCTCATAACTCACCCTCTCATCGCCGCTAGGATTCTCCATTCCTACCACAAGCCGCCGTTGCAGATCTGCGTAGCGGAAGTTGAAAGTCTTTGCGAAGTCTGAGTGAAGCATCTCGCCAACCATTCGATAGGCAATTATAGACTCAATTGAAACTTACATGTGGGACCTGGTCATAGTAAAGAATTAGCATGAACTATTAGCTGAGTTTCCCATAAAACATGCACAACCAAGAAGTGGTGCAGTGGTAACAGCACAGCCTTGTTCCTTCAGGTCCCTGGTTCGAACCCATGCCATGGCAAATTATTTTTGCAACATTTCGTGACCTAGCCTCCGCTGATCTGGCGAAAATACTTACATGTGGGACCCAACTGAATTTTATGACGACTTGGAACACTCTATTTTAAAATAATGCTTACATGTGGGACCAAAGTTGGTTTATGACGCCACTGACCTGGCGAAAATGCTTACATGTGGGACCCTGGAAAATTTTATGACGACTTGGAACACTCTAATTTCGAAAGAATGGTTACATGTGGGACCCTACTGAATTTTATGACGACTTGGAACACTCTGTTTTTAAAATAATGCTTACATGTGGGACCGATGTTGGTTTATGACGTTTTTTCAGAGCTTATGGCGTCACAAAACAGCATGGAACAGGGAATGCCCGGCTACAGTACCAACCGTAATGATGAAAATTTTTATTGTCACTAATTTTGCTCGGAAGTGAAATATTATGACGAGATCAGCCAGGAACGTCATAAATCAATGACGCTAAAATGTGGTTGCGTCACTAGTCAACGATTTTCTTATAGTGTATGCACAAGACATCGTGTGGGCCCGGTGGGACCTACACCAGGCCACGTGGTGACGTGTTGCCACACAGGCACCCATGTGGCCATGACACCTCATCGATCCAAAGAAGCACACTCTCGACCAATCTGGAGCAAGCACGCAGATCCAAGGGCCCACAACCACGAGATAACTGGCTAGAAACACCGTGAACACCCCCATACCCACCTTGGGACACACCTGGCAGTCACCTGGACGAATACCGACGTGATCGGGGCCACCCTGGGATTGGCCGACCTCCTAGGTCTGCCGACCCCACTCTGAGGGCTCTCGTGCCGCCCTTCCACGTGTCTGTCGTATGGACATCCCTGGGCCCACTACTCTGGTGGGTACCAGGACCGACAACTCGGTGGGCCCCTGGGACTACTCGACTTGGGCAATACGGCACCTGCTGGTGTGGGGCGCAAGGACTACAGAGGGACAGTACTCGGTTAGGAAGCTACGCATGTCCGGATCCATGTAAAGTACTCCTAGCCGTACACGACTAGTACTCTCCCCTCAAACCGACTTGTAACCCTGCCCCTCGGACTATATAAGGCGAGGCAGGGACCCCTATCTCATCATCCGCATCATCTTGTAAACACATCCAATCAATCCAGAGCTACGCAGCATACAGGACGTAGGGTATTACGCACCTCGCGGCCCGAACCTGTCTAAATTGTGTGCCACGTGTCTCTCCTTCGAGTTACCGATCTCGGTGAGGCCACATTCATCTACCTCGGGTACTCCCCTTGGTAGGTTGCCGGTCTAAAACACCAACAGCTGGTGCGCCAGGTAGGGGAGCTCGCCGAAGATCACATGGCGAACTCAACGGCTTCAATCGTCATCAAGCCAACCGTCGCCTTCAACTGCGGCGACACCTTCGTCTTCGGCTCCTGGGTCTGCTCCGCTGACGGTGCTGGATCCTTCCAGCGCTACCTCACCATGACCCCGGACCCAAAGACCGGGCTCGTGACGCTTCCCGAAGTCTCCATGGGCCCACTCGTCGAAAAATTCGGTGAATTTTCGCTCTACAACCAAGTCGTCGACTTCGAGCTTGGATCCGCCTCCAACTCGAACTTGACGTCACCCTGGATCGCCTCATGCGAGCCGGCTCCTGAGCCATCGTGTGAAGCGGCCCCCTCCACGAGCACTTCCCATACGGTCTCTGCAATGCTAGTAGGGCCCATGCAGAAGCTCTCGCTGCATGCCGGGCCGTCAAGGAGATCGCCTCCGAGTACTCCTCGGACTCCAACCCCGCAACCGGCTACTACTCGGACTCCTCCTACGAGTTTGACTTCGGATCGGACCCAATCGAGTCCGAGTCCGAGCTCAACATGACTGAGGAACCGCTGTCAGGTCCTGCCACTGGCCTGGTCATTACATCTACTCCCACCGGCAGATTTGTCTACTGGCCCGACCGCAAGCCTGCAGACCTGACGGACGACAACTCACGCTGCGTCGCCTACCTCAATTCACTCCCCTTCCAGGAGGGGACCCCGCTGGCTCTAAACGACGAGCACACCCCCACCGAGGTGGCGACTACTGACTCCAGTCTCTGCACTCCCGACCGTGAAGTCTTCATGACGGCCATAGATGTTGGGACTTCAGAAAACCGACCCGACCGGTACCTTGACGACATCTCAGAGGATGAGTTGTCTGCCAACGCACCTCCGAACGAGACCACCAAAGACAAGAACACTCGGCGTGACCGCAACAGGAAGCGGAACGATCGACGCAGATGTCTCCGGGAAACTCTCCCTATCCGGAACCTCAATGTGGCCCTGGAGCAAGTTGCCAACCGGGTACACTCTACTCCTGAGCAGTGCCTCATGTCTATCACCACGATAGCACGGCAGGCCCAGGGGATCCGCGCGGGCGAAGTCATCGCCAAACTCGCTGAAGACGCCTACTTCATGCGGGTCGACAACAGGGTTGATCAAGTACCTCCCATCAGAACTCACGACGCCAGAAACAACGAAGCCACTAGCCGCAGCCCGACAGACGACGGACGCAACCGTGTCCGTGGTGAACACCAGCCAAATCCCAACCGCTCTAGGGCCTCGGGTGGAGGACCCTCACAGGGCGGTATCAGCCAGGGTGGTACCGGAGGTAGTCACGGCGGCGGCGGCAGTGGTGGTAGCAGCGGCGGGAGCTCATCCCATGACGCCGGCAGAAGAACTGGTGGCGGCGGCGATCGCGGCGGCCGAGGCCACGCGACTACCCACGCCACCGGCAATCCACGTGGTGGCTATGACGCCCGCCACAAGATCGACGAGATCCACCGCAAGAAGGCTACTGAAGCAAGCGACAGCGACGGCTTCCCTGCATACTCCGCAAGACTTCGCAACCTGCTTCTTCTCGAGAAATTCAAACCTCTCGGGATCTCCAAGTATGACGCGAAGCAAGATCCAGTTCAGTGGCTCAGGTGCTACGCCTTGGCCATCAAAAATGCTGGTGGCAACAACGACGCGAAGTGCCTCTTCTTCCCCTTCTGCCTGGACCAGGCTCCACTCACATGGCTCGAGTCACTTGAAAAGAACTCGATCGACTAGTGGGACCAGCTGAAGGCTCAGTTCACCAGCAACTTCGCGGGCGCCATGGGGCGCTCGGGTACTCGCATGGACCTGGCGATGATCAAGTAGGAACAAGGTGAGATGCTTCGCCAGTACATGCGGCGCTTCTTCGACAAGTGCGCGACCGTAGTCGACGTCACCGACAAAGAAGTCATCGACCTCTTCCAAGACGGACTCTACCACCGTCGCACCTTCGAAGACTTCGGTCGCCGCCGCCCGAGCTCCATCACCAAGCTCAAAGACATGATCACATCATGGGCCGACGAAGAGGACAAGGCAAACGCCAAGTACGACTCCATTCGCGGCAAGAACAAGAGCAACACGGGCGGCAACAACAACAACAACAAAGATCAAGGGGGTCACCAAAACAACAACTACTCGAGCTCCAACCGCAAGCGCAAGCCAGACAACACAGTCACGGCTATACAGCGCCCTGCAAAGGACAACTCGAAAAAGACTTCAGGCGGCTTCAGAGACTTGCTCAAAGAGAAGTGCCCGTGGCATCTGGATGGTAATCACACCACCGAGCAGTGCTATCAGCTCCGGCGAGCACTCAAGGATACTCCCGACCCACGGCCTCCTCATGACAAGAAGGGCAAGAAAAAAGTCGACGAGGGCAATGGTGACTTCCAGGAACCTGACAAGACGGTGAATGTCCTCTTCGGCGGACTACCCACCAGACGGTCTCCAAAGGCCACCCGACGGGAAGTCTTGAACATCGAACCAGCTGTGCCGACACCTCTGAGGTTGTCGGAGGTACCCATCACCTTCTCCTGCGCAGATCAATGGACAAGCTTCTCCGAACCAGGATGTTTCCCACTCATCCTGAAACCTGTAGTCGTGGGCTCTAGACTCAACAAGGTCCTCATCGACGGCGGGAGCGGACTCAACGTCCTCTTCACCAAGACCTTGAAAAAGATGAAGCTCGACATCACCGACATGCTCACCAAGAGCGCGTCACCCTTCTACGGCATTATCCCCGGTAACGCGGCTATTCCACTGGGCTCAGTGGTCCTACCAGTTACCTTCGGGGAGACAAGGGAGAACTACCGCACCGAGTACATCAAGTTTGAGGTTGCGGACTTCGAAACCTCCTACCATGCCATCCTCGGCAGACCAGCTATCGCCAAGTTCATGGCGGTACCGCACTACACCTACTTAGTACTCAAGATGCCAAGTCCTGCCGGAGTACTCACACTGCAAGGGGACTTGAAGATTTCGTTCGACTGCGACACCGAAGCCATGGAACTCGCAGCAACCAACCAAGTACCCAATGCAATGATGGAGATCTTTGCTGCGTCCAAGAAGCTCGCTCCAACCGAACTCAAGATTCCCGAGAAGACCGACACCGCAAACAAGCCTCAGCCATCAGAGGAAGTCCAAGTGAAGGCCATCAACCTTGGGATGGGCGATAGCAGCAAGACTACCATTATCGGGGCGGGTCTTGACCCGAAATAGGAAGACGCGCTCGTCAGCTTCCTCCGGGCTAACCGAGACATCTTCGCATGGAAGCCAGCGGACATGCCAGGGGTGCCCAGGAGGATGATCGAGCACTCACTCAACGTCGATCCTAAAGCTACCCCCAAATGACAACACCTTCGCCGTTTCGCCGATGACCGACGGGATGCCATCAAGAAGGAACTCGCCAAACTACTCGTGGCGGGCTTCATCCGTGAAGTCTTACATCCTGAGTGGCTCGCCAACCCCGTCCTCGTCCGCAAGAAGAACACCAACGAGTGGAGGATGTGCGTCGACTACACCGACCTCAACAAGCACTGCCCCAAAGACCCCTTCGGGTTGCCGCAGATTGATCAAGTCATCGACTCCACGGCGAGCTGCGACCTGCTCTGCTTCCTCGACTGCTACTCCGGGTACCACCAGATCGCTATCAAGGAAGAAGACCAGGAGAAGACCGCGTTCATCACCCCGTTCGGCACCTACTGCTACACGACAATGTCGTTCGGGTTGAAGAACGTCGGCACCACCTACCAACGAGCTATCCAGGCCTGCTTCAAGAAGCAGCTCAACAAGAACGTCGAAGCCTACGTGGATGAAGTGGTCGTCAAGACCAGAAACTCCGATACGCTCATCGCCGATCTTGAAGAGACTTTCGCATCCCTGCGAGAGTACCAATGGAAGCTCAATCCCAACAAGTGCGTCTTTGACGTACCATCTAGGAAACTACTCGGCTTCATCATTAGCCCTCGTGGCATCGAAGCCAACCCCAAGAAGATCTCCGCCATCACCAACATGAAAGCTCCAACCTGCATCAAGGATGTCCAGAAGCTGACCAGGTGCATGGCGGCCCTGAACAGATTTATATCAAAGCTTGGAGAACGGGGACTACCCTTCTTCAAACTACTCAAGCATCAAGAGAAGTTCGCGTGGACCGCGGAGGCTGATCAAGCTTGGCGCAGCTCAAAGACTTCCTGTCTAAGCCACCGGTCCTCACGGCTCCTCGCAAAAAGGAGCAGCTACTGCTCTACCTCGCTGCGACTACTCATGTGGTCAGCACTGCCATCGTCATCGAGCGGCAGGAAGAAGGCCACGCCTACCCAGTCCAGCGACCAGTCTACTTCATCAGCGAGGTTCTTTCAGAGTCCAAGGCATGGTACCAGCCGGTCCAGAAGCTACTCTACGCAGTGCTCATCACCTCGCGGAAGCTACAACACTACTTCCAGGAGTACTCGATTGTTGTTATCACCGACTACCCGCTCGGTGACATACTCTGCAATCAGGATGCTACTGGAAGAATCTCCAAGTGGGCGGTCGAACTCGGCACCCTCAACATCGACTTCAAGCCACGTACTGCTATCAAGTCCCAGGCACTAGTCGACTTCATGGCAGAGTGGCGGGAGAATCAGCTACCAACTCCAACCGAGCGCCCAGAACACTGGGTGATGTACTTCGACGGCTCACTCAAGCTCGAAGGGGCAGGTGCAGGGGTACTACTGATCTCTCCAAAGGGCGAACAACTCAAGTACGTCCTGCAGATCTTCTGGAAGGTCTCAAACAACGAAGCCGAGTACGAAGCCCTACTTCACGGGCTCCACCTCGCAATCTCTTTGGGCATCAAGCGGCTACTAGTCTACGGCGACTCCGCAGTGGTCATCAACCAAGTCAAGAAGTCTTGGGATCGCAACAAGGAGAACATGGATGCCTACTGTCTGGAAGTCCGCAAGCTCGAGAATAAGTTCTACGGTCTCGAGTTCCACCACGTCGTCTGCGACAACAATGTTGCCGTGGACGTCCTGTCGAAGCTTGGTTCTACTCACGCGTAAGTACCTGCTAGAGTCTTCGTCCACGAGCTTCACGCACCATCCATCCCGGAGTTGGCGCCAACGGCCACTGACCCTGTCCCACCACAATCCGGCCAGGAGGTCATGATGGTTGACATGGACTGGAGACAACCCTACACTGACTACATCCGCGAGCAGAAGGTCCCATCTGACAAGAACTTGGCCGAACAACTCATCCGCCGAGCCAAGGCCTACGTACTAGTCGGAGACAAGCTCTACAGGCGAGGTGCCACTTCTGGAGTACTTATGAAGTGCATACCTCGAGAAGAAGGCAAGGATATCTTGGAGGAGATCCACAAAGGTGTCTGCGGCAACCACGCGTCTTCTCGAACACTGGTGAGCAAGGCTTTCCGACGAGCTTTCTACTGGCCCACAGCTCTGGCCGACGCTGAAGAACTCGTCAGAAAATGCCAAGGATGTCAATTCTTTGCCAAGCAGCAACACGTCCCGGCCTACAAGCTAGTCACCATACCACCAACCTGGCCCTTTGCCTGCTGGGGGCTCGACATGATTGGGCCTCTGCCAACTGTGCCAGGAGGATTCAACAGAGTCTTGGTGGCCATCGACAAGTTCACCAAGTGGATCAAAGTCAAGTCGGTCACCTGCCCAAAGGCTGACAGAGTACTCGACTTCTTGGATGAACTCGTGCATCGCTACGGGCTGCCCCATCACATCATCACAGACTTGGGTTCCAACTTCAACAACCATCAGTTCTGGGAGTACTGCGAGAACAGCGGGATCGACGTCCGGTACGTCTCAGTCGCCCACCCCCGCGCCAACGGTCAAGTTGAGCGCGCCAACGGGATGGTACTCGACGCCCTCAAGAAGCGATTGCACGACGCAGCCAACACCAAAGGAGGCAAGTGGATCAAGGAACTACCCAACGCACTCTGGGGGCTTCGTACTCAGCCTACCAAGCCGACGGGGCAGTCGCCCTACTTCCTGGTCTACGGCTCCAAAGCTATTCTACCTGCCGACGTGATGTGGGAATCCCCGGCAGTAGAGCAATACGACGAAGGCATCTCAGAAGACAGCAGACGGGTTGACATCGACGGTCTCGAAGAAGCCCGCTGCACCGCCCTCGTCCAATCAGCAAGGTACCTCGAGGGTATCTGACGCTACCATGATCGCAACATCAAGGAACGCTCCGTCAATGTAGGCAATCCAGTCCTCCGTCATATCCAGAACACGGACGGACTACACAAGCTCAGCTCACCATGGGAAGGTCCCTTCTCAATCTCCAAGGTGACCGGACCAGGCTCCTACCGCCTCCAAACACTTGAAGGCGATGACATCAGCAACTCGTGGAACGTCGACCAGCTGTGTCGCTTCTACGCGTAGTCGCTCGACTACTCTACGTGTCCAGGTCTACACGACTACTCACGGACTCCTCGCTGTAAGCGGCCTTCCGGTCCTGGCACTAGTCTCCGGACTACTCTTCTCCAAGATCCAGCATCAACGGCTACTAACGGATCTTGGGCTGCTTAGAGCACTAAGGACTCTAGCGGCGGTCTGCAAGACCATGAACTCTAGATCCAGTCTATACGACTAATAACGGATCTCTAGCTGTAAGCGGCCTAAGGGTCCTAGCGCCACTTAGCCGTAGGCGGCCTCCGGGTCCTGGCGTCTACACTTGTAAACGGCTCTGACCATCTAGGTGTACTTACTCATCAGTAATAAAGTTTGATTTTCATTCAACTTATTTACTGTGCCTTCCAATCAGGCATCTCCTACTGAGTACTACTACTCACAAGCTCTACCACGGTTTGGTACTCTGCACACTTCGTTGCAAGTGGCGGCTACGAGTACTTATTTCACAAGATATATCGTGGACAACTTTCATTGATAATCCAAACAAGTTACTAACAACTCTGTTTGTCTTACATCAACTACTCTAAGCTACTCCTACAGGTACTCCTACTGAAGGTTGAGCTTTTCCGCCACTTGTTCAGCAATGGGCGCCATCTCCTCCAGGAGGGTCTTGTACTGATCGTCAGTACAGTTCGCTGCAAGTCCACCGGCGACTACGTTCACTGGAGCCTTGGGGAAATATGACTTCATGTATGCCAAGACTTAGTTCGGGATCGACTTCGCCAAGTGCTTGACATACGTCGCCAGACGCCCGGGGGCTTCCTTCAACCGGTCCACCAGTGGAGCAATCTTCGGCCCGCCCGGGTGTGGCACCAGCAGCCTTGCAATGGGTAGCGCGGCTTCCTCAAGTTCCTTCAGTTGGCCCCGCAGCTTCTCGCAATCTTCATTGAGCTTCTGCAGAGATTTATAGCAATTGACAAGGTCACGGTCTGAGGCTTCACGAAGCTCCATGTGCTTGATACACTCATGGCGCAACTGAGCGTACTCATAGTCAAGTACCTCTCTTTTGTCGGTCTCACGGTACACGATGTTCTTCAAGTCCGTCTCCGACGCCTTCAGCTGGTCGACCCTTTCCTCAAGCTCTGCAGACAACTCATCACACTGTCAGATTACACCAAGGTACCCTAATAAGTACTCAAAGGCTTTGGCGGGAAGCATACCTTTATTCTTCTGGCGCAGCGACTTGTTTTTCCGAATCAAGTCGTCCCTCTTCGCCTGCATCTCTTGCACTTCGTTATGATACTGGGCGAAGGCACCGTCGAGCTTGGATTGGAGTAGGGCGGAATGTTTCTTCGACTTATCGAGCTCCTTCTCCAAGGCTTCGGCACGAAGGACTGTGTCGCCGTACCCCTTCAGCAGCTCGGACTTCTCACGGGATCTTTCAATAATATCCTGCGCAGACAGAACAGTCAAACGGGTACTTTGTATTTCGTTGTACAAGACTACTCGAGGTACTCGCAACATACCTTGACCCACTGCTGGGTACGCCGCCATGACTCCATGTTCAGAGCAACAACGGCCGGATCGACAAGATTGTCTTCTAGCAGCTCAAGACCCCCGCGGCTCGAAGATGCCTCCTCTGCCAAAGCCGCCGAACGGATCGGCGCAGCTTCCTCTATGATGGGCGAGCGGACGACTACGTCCGTGCTCGTCCCGTGGAGCGGATCGTCCTGCACTTCCGCACCTGACTCGGGGGACACCGCAGTCCCCAGCTCGGGGGCTGTTTCTTCCGCCATCCCGGCCATCGGTCCTGTGGGCTCCGACTCCACAGTAGCCGTTCCCATGACCACGGCTTCAGGAATCGAGGCTCCCTCAGCTTGTGCTCCTAGAATAATGAGTACACGCAGTCAATCTCAGCAGCTCTGACTACTATGCATGATGACTACCAGTGGTGACAGGACACATACCTTCAACCAAGGTGGCTTCCTGCAACGTCGACACCACCGCGACTTCAGTCTGTGGCGGTGGCGTGGGTTCGCACTCCTCCGCCGAGCGCCCCTCTCCGTCGGCTGGAGTGCTGGTCTCCTCACCGTCCCACGACAGGTCCGTGGATTTCCTACATCACGAAGTAATCAAGTCAGCAATACAAGTCTGCCGACTACACGACTACTTGAAAGTTCATAAGAACTTACAGTGTTGACCGCACCACGGTCACGGTCGGAGCACCTAGTATACTGGCAATATCAACTATGCCAGCCTCGGCGGCAGCTCCGGCCTCAACAGACGCCTCCTCTGGTTGCTCCACAGCTGCAGCCGGCGGTGGGTTTTGTCCTTCTTCAACCGATGGCAGCGGCTCCGCAGCGCCGGTCTCCTGCGGTGCCGCTGCTGGCACGACTTCTTCGGTTGATGGAGGCGGGCTGATACTCCTATCAGCTGCCGCTCCCACGGTGTCCAGGACCCCCTCGTCGCCCTGGTCTACGGGGTCTGGGGAGGGGATATCCTGCAACATTACAGGACAACTCATCAGCACACGACTACTTATCAGCTATGCTCGACTACTCTAGTCGCGGTGTTTACCTCTTGGTTGGTCATCTCGGAGATCTTCAGCTTCTTGACAGCGCGTTTCCGCGCCACGTTGCGAGGCCTCCTCACCGGCACCGGTAGGTTAGCCTCGAGACTCGACAGCCTCTCGATGATGACTGGGACGTCTGGCATCCCAGCTCGCCTGAACCTGGAGCGTAGCTGGAACCTTTGCTGCAGTGTTTCTTCATCTTCATCGTCATCAGAGCCGGACTCAATGACAACGGCGTCACTGCCTTCACCGACTTTGCGGTGTTCCGTCTTCTTGCCCTTCTCCTCCGGTTGCTCCACAAGTCGCAGAGGAGAAGTCGTGACTGAGACGTATTTTGCCACGTCATCCTACAACATGTAGCACATATGAGTACGACTACTTCAAGCAAATCAGTACTCGGGGGCTTCTGTCACGACTACTGACCTGGCTTGGCGGTCGAGCTGCGGAGTACTCGGGAACCGGGCAAGGAGTGTACGGCGGCATGTCCTTGAAGATCTTGCCCAGCCTCTCGATAATGCCGTCGTCCTCTACTTCAAAGCCAGGCATCCGGGACGTATCCTTGTCGCCGGTGTACTAGTACCCGAGGGTGTCTCGTGCCATCAGTGGCTGCACCCTCCTCTTCATGAAGCTGAAGGCCACGTGTTCGGCCCTCAGTCCAGCTTCTTGCAAAGCCTTGATCTTCTTCAGCAACTCGGGTAGCTGAATACCCTCTTGCATGGTGGGCTCTGTGTTCCACCACGGCTTGTGCTTCGGTTGACACCCGCTCGGCTTCGGCAGCTCAGGATGGTGGTTGCTGATGTAGAACCACTTGGCCTTCCAGTCCTGGTTGGAGTCTATCAACTTGTATGGTAGGTACTGGTCGGCGGCATCCTCACGCATCTGGATACCGGCATCTCCGACTACTCGTGTAACGTTGGTGCTTGGTTGCGGCTTCAACCGGAAGAACTTCCGAAACAGCACCCAGTGGGGTTTGATACCCACAAATGCTTCGCAGAAGTGGACAAAAATAGAAACATGGAAGATTCCGTTGGGGTTGAGATTAAGGTACTTGATGCCGTAGTACCTGAGCAGACCCTTGAAGAAATCACTGACGGGGAGCGCCAATCCGCGCTCTACGAACCGGGCGAACATTGGGATTTGGTCCGGGTTCTTCTCCATCGGGTATGGATCGCCGGTGGCGGTGCGCCATAGATCCACCTCCTTCTCCCAAAGGAACCCACTGTTGACCAAGGCGAGGAGGTCCTCGGTCTTCAGTTTCGCCTTCTTCCACTCCTTCGCCGGATTGGGGCGAGGGGACGAGGGCGGCGACGTCGACGACTGGCCGGCATCCCCGGTTTCTTCATCGCGGCTCCTTTTCTTCGACGCACCGGTCTTCTTGCCCTTCGCTAGAGATCCCTTCATTCTCCAAATGACGGGTGTCTTCACTCGCATTCGCTCAGGGGCTACAGCGGCGGGTGAACTGCGGCGGTGCGAGCAAATGGATCTAAGTCTCTGCGCGGCAGCGGCGGCAGCAGAGGAGCGGAGGGGGCGGCGATTCAGATCTAATCTGAGGAATGCAACTGCTAGGAGTGAAAAACCCAAAGGGACTCACCGGTTATTTATAACCGGCCCTGGCGGCTCGGTTCTCAGCGGGCAGATACGGCGCCAGACGGGTGACCTAGCGGCAGCAGCGTGACTCTTCAACTTCCAGTACTCGATGCTCTCCATCTCGGGGGCTCGACTACTTCAGACGACCTCAGTGGGATACAACCAGATTCAAGACCCACTCAGGACACATTCTATAGTCAAGATGACCCTTTAATTCGAGAGGAAGTACTCGACTCAAGGCTCGGGGGCTCCGTGCCACGTGTCCTTTGGTTTTTTCTCTGAATTTTTCGGGATAAGATTGGCAGAACTTCAGATTGACCCTCAGCTTGAATCTACGATTCGACCTAAGGCTCGGGGGCTACATTCCATATGGAATGCGATTCTCCGAATCGCATTTTCCATATGGTCTCTTCATCAAGACATCGCGAGTACTATTGAAGACCTTCAAGAGAAGCACTCGGGGACGCTTGGGGACTACTCGAGAAGACTTCAAGACTACTCAAAGATCAGCTGGAGTACCTTCCAGCCTCGGGATGGTTCAAGCACTCTTGAGGACTTTCGGCTTGTGGAACTCGGGGACGCTCAAGGACTACTCGCCAAGGCCATCAAGACTACTCGAAGACATCCTGCTCGACTACAAAGTACTCGGGGGCTTATCGTATGGACATCCTTGGGCCCACTACTCTGGTGGGTACCAGGACTGACTACTCGGTGGGCCCCTGGGACTACTCGACTTGGGCAACACGGCACCTGCTGGCGTGGGGCGCAAGGACTACAGAGGGATAGTACTCAGTTAGGAAGCTACGCATGTCCGGATCCATGTAAAGTACTCCTAGCCGTACACGACTAGTACTCTCCCCTCAAACCGACTTGTAACCCTGCCTCCCGGACTATATAAGGCGAGGCAGGGACCCCTATCTCATCATCCGCATCATCTTGTAAACACATCCAATCAATCCAGAGCTACGCAGCATACAGGACGTAGGGTATTACGCACCTCGCGGCCCGAACCTGTCTAAATTGTGTGCCACGTGTCTCTCCTTCGAGTTACCAATCTCAGTGAGGCCACATTCATCTACCTCAGGTACTCCCCTTGGTAGGTTGCCGGTCTAAAACACCGACAGTGTCGGCTTGTCGTGACGAACCAAAGGCGGTGCTAGGTGCCTGCCTGAATATCCGTCCGAAATCCTGCAGCTCCTTCTCATGGAAGATTCACCAACTTGGCCCCCACTCCTCTGCACCACGTGTCACCCCCTCATTGGTGCCTTGGTGGCACCCAAGGCAACCTAAGGAAGTTGTCTTGGCACTATAAATAGATGTGGAGAGGGCTAGAATAGACACATCCCATTCCTCCTCCCTCTCTCATTTTCTCTCTTGGAGAGGAGTTTCTCCTCTCCATGTGTAGGTGTGAATAGTGCTATAGGTAGAGGGTGATGTAGGAGAGACGCCAGCTTGTTCTTCATTTAGAGCAAAGTGAGTATTTCTGTATTTCCCATTTAGACTAAAGTGATATTCATGCATGAGTGACATGTTTCTTGAGTTCTTCATCTGTTCATCATTTAGAGGCTCGTGTTCTTCGTGACACGACCCTTTGATCCTGTTGACTAGGTGAATAATTCTACATTCCGTTTGTGTGAATTATCTCGTTAGATCTTGTTGGAGTACATTAATCTGTGGCATGTCGTTCTTCCTGCCGCCAATTGGTTCCGTGATGATCGCGGCCTAGTTCTGCTTGCGTGTTCGTCGCTCCGTACTTGTATAGAGTGCTATAGTGTTGCTACAGGTTAACAGACGTAGTCGTGCTATAGTAGTAATCAGCGGTGTAGGCGTGGTGCCTGGACTGTGTGTTATCCTTCATTTGCCCCGTATCCCACGGTTAGTTAGGGGTAGGCCGTGGTAGTGACAGCCTTGGACCCTTTGTAATCCCCCACGTTCGGATACGGCATAGAGTTTTCGGCCAGAACTGACCTGTCATATCGAGGAGGGAACTGGTGCCCGAAGCGAGTATTCCTATCCCAAGCTTACGCCCTTCTAGAATCTAATACCCATAGGAAGCACGTCGTCATCCCCCTACCATAGCAGGGGTTTGGTGTCCTTGGACCATTCTGCTAGGATAGAAGCTAGTGCACATCGTTCCTTGGATTCGATACCCTTTGGAATACTCCTTAGGTGAAGTGCTACAACGGTGTATCCGTGTGCTTGCGGATTCGTTCGCACCCGTCAGTGTACCCAGGTGTTCCTTACACGCTCAAGCTTTCCCGGTGCCGTAGTGGTGACGTTAAGAAATACCAACACTCGCCTTCTCCACAACATCAAGAGTTGCAACAAGGTCGTCAAAACTGAACACCTGTCTCTTGTGTTTTAGAGTCATAGCAAAATCCCTCAAAGAGTGTGGTAAGTTAAAGATAATAGCTTCGGCTACAAACTTTTCGGGCAACTCACATGTGTTCTGTTTGTTGTAGTCTTTGAGTTCTTTGGCTAGCCCCTGTATTTCATGGGCATGTTCCACTACAGGATGGTCCTTGACCATCTTGTAGTCTAGGAACTGTTCCAAGGTGTACAACTCACTGCCAGCGTTAGAAACTCCAAACTGAGCCTCAAGAGCATCCCAGACCTCCTTCCCCGTCTTGTAACGGAGATATGTGTCAATTAGGTTGTCAGCCAGAACGCTGATGACAGCGCCCCGGAACATGCTATCAGCAGCCTGAAAAGCCTCAGCCGAGACACCCTCGAGAGAAGTTCTGGAGGCAACGTACATCACGTTCATAGTAGTCAACCAAAGGGTGACCAAATCTCACCACTGCTTAAAGTTGGAACCATCAAATGATTTTGTCTTGATTGAATTTGCAAAGCTAGCTACCGGAATCATCCTATCATCAATATAAGGTTTTTGGATTGTTAGATAATAGGTGATTAATCGACATATTTTAATTCCATTGTTAAATAGGTATTTGAACAAAAAGATTATCATGAGTGAGACATAGCATGTGCGAGTGTTCATGTTTAAACAACTATTAAACATAAACATGTTCACACACTACGTGAAAACCTCAAATAGGTCACGCAGGATTTGTAATGGGCCCTTAACACCCGTTACATGCACACACGTCTGTAACGGTTGTTGTTTGGCGCCTGTTACCCATAAGCGCGGCAGGCTGACCCCGGGGTAAGCCACCTCAATGACCGTTACCAATGAGGACTTTTAGTAATGGGCTTCTTACACGCCTGTTACATGAATTCTTTGTAACGGACGTTAAAGCGAGTCAGTTACAAAAGTTAAACCTATTAGTAACGGGCTCGTAAAATCCGTTACTGGTCAATGCCTGTCGGTAACAGGCTCTTTAAGTCCATTACTGATCACTGCCGTATCGGTAACCGACTTTAGTGTCCGTTACCGATGACCATTTGACGCCCGTTACTAGACTGGGAGCTCAATAATTGAAGCCTAATAGCACTCTTCACTGCCACGAAGCAGAGCACGGCGGCAGGGGATTATTAGCCAAACCGGGGGTCTCTAATGCACGGGGGTGGCGATCCTGCATATATAGAATCTGTGCTACTATAAATTTTGCCTCCTTTGTGTCTGTCTTCATTGACAGGTCAATTCGATCTCTCATTGCTTCCATTTTGACATACAGGCACAATCAACACATATATCTTTTGAGACAAAACAGACATCATAAGAGAGATAACTTGTCCACATAGATAAAGATAACTTGTCCACAGGAATAAAGATAATTATGACAAATAGTTAACTTGTCTATCTGGCTAGGACTTAACTTGTCTATCACATTTTTTACTATGGTCATGCTATCTGACCATACACATCAACAAAAGCATGCCCCTTGAACATCGACAAAAGTATGGCTATCTGACCTTGCACATCAACAAGCTTGAACTTCCTCAAGCCCCATCAAGATTGGCTCCTTTTGCAGCCTCTTCGTAAGCAACCAAGGTTTCTTGAAGCCCTTCAAGCGCATCTTCAATGGGCTCAAGATTTTGTTCAATAGTATACTTGTACCTCCTTATGTGCTTAGCCTTTTTGATGAGGATGTTCACTTCTTTCGTGATTTTTTCAAACTCAGGTTTCACATAATCCCAGATTTTAAGGTTTAGAAGTAACTCAAGCTCTCCTCGTGACTCATAGTGTTTTGCCTAAAATAGGGTTAAACATGGTATAAGAATAACATAGTTAATTCAGAACTAATTTGCCTCAGAACTTTGAGCAGTATAGGCACAATAATCATCATAGGAAAATTATATAAGAACTTGAAAATTGTCCTAGGCTTCATAGCAGGGTGACAAGTAAAAGCAGAACTTAGTTCAGAACTGATTTGCCTCAGAACTTAGTATAAGATCATGACAAGCATGGAAGACATCATCATAGGCTCTAACTTTATCAAGCTCAAGCTCCATCTATAGAACAAGTAAAAGACAGTGAGATTCAGAGAAACTTGCCTCACTGTTGTCGTGGTCGTTGCTAGAGTTGGAGATGAGGTCCTCTACACCTTCACTGCTCCATCGACCCCTCTTCGTCGTTGCCAGACACTTGTGCTCGCAGACGTGAGGCAGGCGCCTCACCCACTTCGCTGCCCCATCGCCGGCATGCTCCTCCTTGCCGCTGCTTGGCCCCTCATCGGAACCCGAGAGGATCCAGTCGAAGACCCTCATCTCCGGCATTGGGTTCGCTCCAGCGCTGCTTGGCCCCTCTCCAACGCTCATCGTCGTCTCCCTCTTCGCTGCCATCTCGCAGGCACGCGTGCAGATCCAGTTGCGGCACCGCTTCGCATTTCGGTTCTCCTCCTCGATCCAGGGTGCGCGGGGTCGTCCACTGCTTGGCCCCTCGCCGGCGGTCATGTCGTCTCCACGCCTCCGCTCACCTCTGCTAACATTATTGAGAAATGAGGAAAGCGTCGTGTGCTTTGCTTTTTTTTGAAGGAAAGTGTCGCGCTTATCCATTCGGAAAGAAGAAGGGGAGACGGAATGGGGCTGGGGCGGATGAATACTCATTTTGCAAAATGGATAGTCACTGCCAACACGGGTTAGCGAACCCGCGTCACCTTTGTCGGCTGGTGCGCGGGAAGGCAACAGTTACCTTCTTTATACTAGGCTGCTAACACTGATGCGTGGGGCCGACACCTTTTTTTTTAAATGACACTTGCTTCCCTCAAAAATTAGGGCCCATTAAACAACACGTAAAAACTAATATAAATACGAACAATTCATAGTTGGGCATTTGGTATTTGAATAAAATATGAACAATCACACGTCTCCTTGTGACCACACGTCTCTTTTATGGCCAAGAGTCTCCTAAGCGTACATGGGTTCTGAGGCGCATGACCGGCCGCCTGACGGTTCCCCGACTTGTCACTATAAATCCCCGGCCAGCCAAGAACTTCATCAAGTGCGCCACCAAGAAAACCCCAGCACCACCGTCTCTGGTCACCAAGAAGTGAATCCAAGACCTTCTTCTTCCTCAAGCGCGTGCAGGGCATCGTCAAGCGAGCCGTCCAGGAAGCGGGGGAGGGAGGAGGAGGATGACGACGAAAGCCGCCGTCGTCGGCTCATCAAGGAGGGGACGGTGCCAGTGCTCGAGGAGCCCGAGGAGGTGCCGCCGCCCCCACTCGAGGAGCCCGAGGAGGTGTCGCTGCCCCTGCCCGAGGAGCTCGAGGAGGTGCCACCGCCCCTGCCCGAGGAGGCGCCAGTGCCGCCACCCGTGGAGGCCGCCCCTCCTCCTCAACTACATGCTGTGGACACCATTTGGTCAGTCAACATGTTCCTCGAAGCTTTCAGGAGGTTTTGACAGGTGGCTGTTCATCTCGGCCTCCGACCACCCAATGATCCACTGTAGAGGACCGTGAAGGCTTTCACCTTCAAGATCCATGTATTGGCTGGGGACCTTCAGAGAGTCGTGGTCGGCCCTGACGACGACGACGATGATGGCGGCTTCGACGGTAGCGACGATGGTGGCCTCAACGGCTCCGGCTCCGGCTCCGACGATGGGGCTCCTTCGGCGGCGACTACCTCTGCTTAATTAATTTGTTCCTCCTCTATTTGTTGTTCTCTGCTTGTTTGTCATGAACATGTTCCTCTGTTAATGTGTTCCTCCTGTGTGTTTGTTGAACTTGTGATGAACTAGTAGATCTAAGAGATGCACGTAGATCAATCTGTGTCTCCTATAACGCATTGCAATGTCTATGGCAGAAGTTTACAATAAATTGCAATGTGTATGCCAAAAGTTAGTTACTCTGTTTGTGTCTATATATGGCAACAGTTTACAATGAATTGTAATGTGTATGCCAGAGTTATGCCAGAAGTTTGTTACTCTATTTGTGTTAATCCGCGTCTCCTTTGCCTCGTGCTACAATGAAATGTCAGCATAGATGAATTGATGAATTTTGTGATATGTGACACATTAAGATTTGTGACCCAATTGTCATTCCATCCATTCTTCATTCATACATTTAAGTTTGTCATCTGTGACAAATTTTTCATTTTTCATCCACATAGATGAAGCAAAAACATCACTTTTAACATCAGAATTACTTCTTTGCAGCATACATCCCCAGTAAACATCCAAATACTACACAAAAAACAACCACAATAATCAAGTTCATCCTCCAGATCACATTGTTCATCTTCTCATCTAGTGCTTTCTTCCTCTGCTTGTCCTCTAGTGCTTGCCTCTGCTCGCCACTCCCAATTTGACAATCCACTGAATCAACTACTTCATCGACTGCGTCTGCCCAGTTTGACAGTCGAAAAAACAATGACGCCAGTATCCTTCAGCATCTGGAGGTACTCCTTGTGGAAACGATAATATCCACAATTCTTGGTGTACTGCAAATCAAAAGCACATAAGAACCCTAACTTAGATTTGGGAAACATAGCACAGACTACTCACCGAGTTCCTTGCACACTTGAAATAAAGACAACTGTGGTTTTCACCTTCCTTCTGCGTCCGCCCCTCCACCACTCGAGCCATACCACAGTCCGGGCAAGGGACCAGTGGAAAGCCGCTTAGCTCATCGACTAGATCCAAGCTGATGGAGTGAATGCGGCTGCTCCGGCCACCTTGAACCCTGCTCCTAGCACGTGCACCTCCAGACGAATCGGTGTAGTACGACATGTGCGCGACGGCGGGGGAGGACGGGCGGGCAGGCGGCGGCGGTGGAGCTTGTCAGATGTTTAGATCTGCACAGCCCACAGGGGTGTCAACCCCGATGGTTTATTTGTTCGACGGGGTGAAATCTAGGGCTAAACTCGAAGGTTGCGCACAAGCACATGGAACACAAAGGACACGGCGAGTTTATACTGGTTCAGGCATCCGAAGAGTAAAACCCTACGTCCAGTTATTGATTGTATTGCTTTGGGCGGATTGCGACTTGGGATGACTTGGCCTCAGGGGTCCGGCCTTGTCCGCCTTATATTGGCTGACGGACAAGGTCGGTGGGCCCTGAGTCCTTGTCGGTTACAACAGGGAAACCAATCTAAGGAAAGTTACAACATAATCTCGTGATCTTCGAACTGTCTGGAGGTGCAGCCGACGTCTTCTACCTTGTCTTGCACGCCAAGTTACCCGATCGGATCGGATAAGGCCATCTACGGAGTCTTCTGGAAGGTCTTCAGGAGGTCGTGTGGGCCACCAACTAGGTCAGTTTGGCCCACTGTCAGGTCGGCGGGTCTTCTGGTGGGCCGGACCCACTTGTCAGGGACGGCTGTGAGCCTGGTCGGTGGGGACCTTGGGGTACCCATGTCTCACAAGCCCCCGAGCGATGTGTAGGCGCAACGACCTCGAGAGGGTCATGACGAAGTCTTGAAGCTATCGATAGGTCGAATAGCGTGCACGTCGATCCAAAAAGAAGAAAGAGAATCAGCTTAGCAGCCGACCTGTTTGAAGTATTGCCGAACGAGGAGAGGTCGAGTGACGATCTATAGGAAGCAGGCTTCCAATAGATCGAAACGACGATGAAAAACTCCAGAGGACGTCAAGGACGCACTCATAGAGTAGTATCTGAGCATCATGGCAGGCAGGATGGCCGGTATGATGATCCAAAAAAGAAAAAGAAGAAAATTTAGGTCGAGTAACGACCTGAGGAGAAACAGGTTTTCCGGTCGGTACGATGAAGAAAACAAGAGGGCGTCGAAGACGCTCTCATAGAGTAGTCCTCGAGCATTGAAGCAGGCAGCATGGCTGGTTTGATGCTCAAAAAAGAGAAGAAAATTGAGTCATGGTATTGATCGAACGAAGTGTAGATACACCCAGATCTCCTAGTATGGCTACAAGGAGTCTGCCAGGGCTGACCTCAAAGAGACCTTGTAGGCGTGTCGACCTCAAAGAGGCCTCAAATCAACAATGCCCAGTATCCGATGATACCCAACAAGATCTTGAAATGCACATCGCATGAAGAGGTCGTCTGTAGTGGTCAAAACGGTCAACGATGAAGCTGTAGAAAAATGTTGATCTTAAACGAATGGAGTGTAGAGACACCCAGATATCCTGCATGGCTGCAAAGAGTCTGGCAGAGCCACCCGAGGCATGCCGACCTCAAGAAGGTCTCAAATCAGTAGCACCCAAGCATCCGGAGATACTTGGCAGGGCCATTAGGCACGCACCCCATAGGGAGGCCTTCATTCCTGACGTAAAATTCTGGGTGTCCAGAGCAGGCTGGCAGAGCTGTAAAAAGCACACCGACCTCTGGAAGGTCACACATCCAGGGCGCCCAACTAGGTTGGCAGAGCTATAGACATACCGAGGTATTGCAAGACCTAGGTATTAAGGCACGCCGACCTCAAGGAGGTCATTTTGGTGCCCAGACGACTAGCATATTTGCCAGCCATCCAGCAGAGCCAAAGTACTAAGATATTGATGACCTTAGTAATAGGCACACCGACCGCGGGGGCCCGAGGAAATTGTAGACGTGAAGCTTCTGATCTCCAGGCGCCCAGACGGATCTGGAAGAGCAGCGAGGCACGCCTACTCCGGAAGGTCTTCAATCGAACCTACGACCACTCTACTCAGGAATAAAAAATATAGGCTGATTGGAATAGGTCTGTTTACATGCAGAGCCATAGAGGGTGCACCAGGACGCAGAGCGTAGCGGGTGCAATAAAGACGTAGGACCGTGAAGGTAGCATTTAATCATCGTTTTCGTCCGTAGCTGTAGCAAGGCGCAGGGCCATCTGACGCATAGTCAGTCTTATCTTCTCCATAGACTGCAGGGTCACGGGTCAATAGTGGTCGGAGATTCTCTTGCCACCTAGAAAACGACAAACTACCCACTGACCAAGAGGTGTACTGTAGCCATGTGATGTTGCAGCGGCCTCGGGCATCATTGATGCACAAACGACAAATTCATCGTGAGGTGGGGAAAAAGTACATCGCTTTTAATCATCCACATGTCTACAGGACCTCTCAATCACATGGTAAAAGTTTCATCACTTCACCATCTAGTCAAGGCCTGGTTCTGGCTATAAATAGCACCATAAGGCTGAAGGAGGCAATCACCAAGCATTGCTGAGCTATGAAGCCGCAGAATAGAATTTTAGTCATGCCATGGGCACGCACCCATCCACCAGAGCATAGGATGCAAAGTTTGTAGAAGCTTGGAGCTAGAAGAATGCTTGTGAAGTTTGGAGGTGATGCTATAGAGGCCCGAGGTGATGTTGTAGGTTCTTGGTGAGTAGTAGATGCTCGTCGAGGGCTTGCGGCACCTTCCCCCTGGGAGGACTGTTTCTGTATTCCGCAGTCAGGCACAAAGCATGACCTGCTAGGCGTAGTGTTGTGTTGAAGTTCACCGCGAGGCCACCATTGGGGGTCTGAAGCTAGAAGAATTATTGCGATGTACTCTGCTGTAGCAGAGAACATGGCAAAGATTGCTCTAGGTAGATCAGGTCTTCAAATATGTTTGTATCTTGTAACATGTTCTGGATCCAATGAGGTCGCAGGTGACCTGTGTACCTTCGAAGTTCTCGTGTAATGTTCGCTCTCTTCTGTCATGTATTGGTCGTTTTAAAGAAATTATTCATCAAAGACCTTAATTAGTGTGATTTGGGGGCTTGTCGACCTCATGGAGGTCAAATTTACTATCAGGACGACCTGATAGCATCAATGTTTGTATGACCTAAACTCAGGGTGTTAGGTCGCCAATCTATCTGTTGCTCATATAGACATTGGCGTGAAATCCGGCGAGATCGTCTCGCGAAATTAGCGGCGAAGAGCCATTGCGGTAGATCCGTTGTGGCGATAGATCCACAACGGGCGTCTGCGGCGGGGCCCATTTAAATATGGTCGCGGGGACAAGCGTTGACCCTCCCCTGCCATCGTCTTCTTCCTCCCTCTGCCTCCGCCAAAACCCTCCTTGCCATAGCCGCCGCGCTTGCGTGTCCACCCCGCCGCATTCGAAGCCGGAGCTCGCCGCCAACTACAGCAGCCCACCCGCCACCACCGAGATCCCAGATCCGCACCGCTCCGCATGCGCGTGAAAACCCTAGTGACATTAAGATCCAAATCCATCGATACCAGAGAAATGGCGGCCGCGGCTTCCCAGATCCCCACCCCGGAGACGGTCTGGGATCCCTCGGTGTTGACCGAGGAGAAGATCCAGGCGCTGGTGGAGCGCGGGCTACTGCGGTCCAAGGCGGAAGTGGAGTGGAAGGTGCCCACCGGCGAGGCGTTCCCGATGGAGGACGATAAGGAGTAGGTCGTCTTCGTGTCCTTCTTCAGGGGTCTCCTGTACTACAACAAGCTGGAGTTGGTACACCTCGTTCCCAACTCCATCACTGTAGTGTCTTCGTTCATCCATTTGTGCGAGGCATATCTGGGGATACCGCCCCATTTTTTGTTGTGGTGTTACTTCTTCAACGTCAAGACCACCGGCAAGCGCAATGGTGTCGTAGGCTCGGTGATGTTCTGCTTAAGACCAGGTCTTAAGGCAGAATGGATTGACATGGACCTGTCAGACAACACCTCTAGGTGGAGGTCGGAGTGGTTCTACATGGCCGACCAGAAGCCGGCGCTTCCGAAGCGAACTGGGCACAAGCCCGAGAAGACACCTAAGTGGGACCTCCCCCTCTCCTCCCGTGAGATGGGAGACCTTCAGGAGTTGCTCACCCTCCTCGCCGACCTCAAGAAGAAAGGTCTGACGAGGGGCTCAGTGGCGATGTCATTTTGTCGTCGCCTGATTCAGCCGATCAAAGACCCGGGTGCATCCGGCCTATGAGTACTGGGGTCAGTCAGACCCTACTTGCGAAGTGAACCGCAAGGTCTCCAGAGATGAGATGGCAACCAGAGTCACTCAGCTGTACACCGGGCGGATCCAGAATAAGAAGTGCCCAAAGGCACACTCCCTGACCTGACAAGCTGATCCAGTTAGTCTTGAAATAACTAGCTCATTTCGAAGTGTTTATTTGTTTTGTGCCTTAGAGGAAGACCTCTTAGATCTTGTTTCTTGTCTTTGCAGGATCAGGAGATGTAGTACTGGTGCCCTGCACCTCTACGGACCGGTGAGGAGCCACGCCGGAAGTTGAGGTCACAGGACTACCAGCCTCTAGCAGCTGCTCTGCTAGAGAATTACTTGTCGGATTCGTCTGTGGGGGCGGATGAGGACAGCGATGAGGAAGCTGGTGACATCATAACGAGCCGACCCGAGGCGACTAGTGCCACAAGGCTGGGGCGCCAGACGAGGACAGCGACAGCGAAGCTGTCAAGGTCGAAGGCTGCCGCGACGGCCGAGGCAGCAAAGACTGCCATGCTCAAGGCCGAGAAGAAGAAAAGGAAGAGGAAGACGGACCCCACCCCGACATCATAGGATGTCGAGGAGGAGGAGGATGAAGCCACTGATGAACCGCCGGTCACTGATGATCGCGTGGCACCAAGGTCGCCGAGTCCCGCGACCAAGAGGCAACGGGAGCTGGAGAAGAAGACGACGGAGGAGGAGATCCGCCGTATAAAGGAGGCGCAGCTGGCTGTAGCCGGCATTCAGGCTAAGATGCCTGTGAAGGTGCGAGGTCCGCCGCTGAGGTCGAAATCACATGCGACAGTGGTCGTGAGGTAAGACCCCAATACTTCTACTTGTTCATCAATTATAGTTATGAGGTCGTAGCGTATTGACGAAGGAACTATTGCAAGTCGGACGCCAGACCCCAGAGCACCTCGAGTGCTCAGGGTTCTCCCGAGAAGACGATGATGTCCGAGCAGGAGGTCGAAACCTAGGGTTCCGTTGGCAGCTTGGGGACGTCGACCCCCCCGCCCGTCATTGACGTAGACCCAATCAACACGGTACCAACCACGTCGGCTCAGGACCCGGTGGTGGACCAAGCTCAGATCGAGTAGCCACGACAGGGCCCAGAAATAGCCGGTGGAGAGGTACCAGGTTCGACGTCGACAGGGCCAGGTTTGAGCAGGCAGGAGATCAACTGGAATGGCACCCCCTGGGAGGAGGACATCTTCGAGGACGATGAAGACATGAAGGAAGTCCGCTAGGCCATCTTGACACTTAACCAAGCGTTTACAGCAAATAACTACCTTTGAATTTAGTAAGCATCTTATTTTGTAAATGTTATCAATGACCTGTCTTGTGACCTTGAAGCAATCACTGGCGAACCATGCCCAGAGCAGGCCCGATCAGTGTAGGAATGCCACATCCATACAACTGCGGGTGGCGGAGCTCGAGTAAGAGCTTAAGCAGGTTCGGGAGGAGGCCGCCGCTGGAAAGAAGAAGCTCGAAAACGACCTGAAGGAGGAACAATGCAAGAATCGTGACGTCGACGAGCTGTTGACGTCTGTGAGCGCTGGTAAGGCCAACGACCCACGACCTTGTGCATCTGAGCTGCTAAACTAGGTCCTGTATCCAACGATATCTTTGCACCACAGAATTTCACAGATACAAGGACAAGCTTAAGGATGACCTCAAGATTGCCAAGGAAAGAATCCAAAGCCTTGAGGTAGACCTGCAGGCAGCTGACGCGAGCGGCGAGGAGCTGAAGAAAATGATGAAGGCCGCCGTGGACAGTGAGTATGCTGTGTGCCAGAAGCTAGCTTATGAGAAACGAGCACGAAAGGACCTTAAGGTCAGTCTCGTGGTAGCTTTGCAATCATTGCAGAATGACTAGGTGACCATTGCAGGGCTTGAGGTGGAAGTCACCGACCTAAATAATGTTGTCGACCTTGTCATGGACATGGTGGAGCCACAGGTCGCCGGGGAGGAGCCCAAGCCAGCCATTGACCGACTCATAGGTGCTCCCCATAAGTTTGTGGATCTTTTGAGGGCAATGAGCTTAACGGCGGCTATGGAGTTGCTGGTGCGTGTGAAGTCGCACCTGAGGTCGACATGGCCAAGGTCGGGGAAGGCCCGGATGCATCAAAGGACCTGAAGGCCATAGAGGCGGAGGTGCAATCCACTGCTGAGAAGATAATGGACGCCATCGATTAC
Source organism: Cenchrus fungigraminus (assembly GCA_036936925.1). Lineage (NCBI taxonomy): Eukaryota > Viridiplantae > Streptophyta > Magnoliopsida > Poales > Poaceae > Cenchrus > Cenchrus fungigraminus. The sequence goes on along the minus strand of CM072774.1, from coordinate 89,188,700 downwards.
GAGGGCGATGATGGTGATGAGTAGTTGTAGCCTCCAAGTTGTACCCTCTCTTCCTCCAGTCTTGTAAATAATAATGATGATAATCTTTTGGCTCACATGTCATGCCTAGTTTATGTTTGTACGAGCTTGGTTGCCCTGAAGCACTGTGTTTTACTAAGCCCTGCTGACCACTACTCACAGAGAGGCTAGCTTACCGACCACCACAGCTCAGTAGGGAGACTTACGTGTGACCAGCACGTGGGGAGAGTCTAGGACTCTGGTTTTGCAACCACACAACCAAGCAGGCTCACGACAACATAAAGTAAACAATCGTGAAAGACGACATCCTCAGGTTGAATGACCCTTGAGTTGGCATAGCCAATCCAACGAGCATGTCGTGGGGGAGGAACAGAAAACTTCACCCTCAGGTCTTTCGACCCATGTATTGGCTTTTGCCAAGCCCCCGAGCATGTCGAGGGGGAGGTTACATGACATGGAAGAAAAGAGGATAGAACTCGAGACACAGCAGATGACTGCTTAAAACTAACATTTATTTGACTGGAAATACAAAGACAAAGGATACATAGCTATAATGAAAACTATTCTACGGATAGAATCGGCGGAGGTGCTCCACATTCCATGGGTTGGGGACCCCTTGGCTGTCGCCCCACTAGAGGCGATATGTAGACGGGCTGATGACTTCTGTGATGATAAAAGGTCCTTCCCAAGGGGCGGACAACTTGCGCATGCTGTTGGTCTTCTGGATGTGCCTTAAGACTAGGTTGCCAATGTTGATGGAGCACTCCCTGACGTTGCGATCGCGGTACCGACGAAGCTGTTGATCATGGCGAGGTTGCCTCATGATGGCTGCTACTCTCTGTTCCTCGAGGATGTCGAGGTCGATGCGACAAGTTTGCTCGGCTTCTCCCTCCTCATAGAACTGTATTCGTGGAGCTCCAAAGGTGACATCAGTAGGTAGGATGGCCTCTGAGCCATAGACTAGGAAGAAGGGCGAGAAGCCCGTGGCAGAACAAACTTGGGTCCGTAGACCCCAAATCACGTGTGGTAGCTCGGCTAACCACCGGGAAGCGTACAACATTGTTAAAGATACGATCTTTGAGAGCTTGAAGAACCATGCCGTTGGCACGTTTGACCTGGCCGTTGCACTGAGGGTGGGCGACTGACGAGTAGTAGACATCAATCATGTTGTCCCGGCAAAAATCCTAGAAGGCAGATCCTGTGAAGGCCGACCCTAGGTCGGTGATGATTCTGCTAGGCACACCAAAGCGATGCATTATCTCTTGGATGAATTTCGCCGCTTCTTCCGATGTGACCTTGGGAACAGATCAGACTTCAATCCACTTGGTGAATTTGTCGACGGCCACAAGGATGTGCTTGTAGCCACCAGGGGCGGTTCTGAATGGTCCTGTAGAATCAAGGCCCCACATGGCAAAGGGCCATGATGGGGGTATCGTGCGTAGGATCTGAGCTGGCAAATGCTGCTGTTTGGCAAAGAACTGGCATCCCTTGCACCTCTTTACGAGGTCTTTGGCATCAGTCATGCCCATGGGCCAGTAGAAGCCAGATCGGTAGGCCTTGCCGACCAGATTGGCAGACGCTGTGTGGCAGCCACACTCACCACCATGGATCACAGCCAGGAGCTGAAGACCTTCTGATCGCAAGATACACTTCATCAAGACGCCAGTAGAGGCGGCTTTTCTGTAGAGGTCGTTGCCGATCACGATGTAGTTAGCACTACACCATGTGATGGGTTCCCATTCTGCTTTGTCTTTTGGAGCTCGCTGATCAAGTAGGAAGGCTAGGAAAGACTCGCGCCAATCGTCCTCTTTTTCTGTCATCAGCACATCACGGGGAGGTGCTGGATTTTGGTCAGGCTGATTTTGGTCCGGGTTGTCCGAATCCAATAGCTTGATAGACGGCTTGCGTAGGTCTTGGACGAACATACCTGCCGGGACTAGAGCTCTCTTGGAACCTAGTTTAGATAGAACGTCGGCGGCCACATTGTTGTTGCGTGGCACATGCTGAAACTCGATCCCCTCGAAGTGACCTTCGAGCTTACGGATCTCAGCGTAGTAAGCATTCATTGTGTCTTTTCCACAATCCCACTCCATGTTGACTTGCTCGATGACGACCTTGGAATCGCCATACGCCAGTAGTCGCTTGATGCCAAGGGACACTGCGATTCGGAGCCCATGGATTAGATCTTCGTACTCTGCTCCATTGTTGGAGGCCTTGTAGTGTATCTGTAGGACGTATTTGAGCGGCTCTCCCTGAGGAGAGATGAATAGCATGCCTGCTCCGGCACTCTCGAGATTAAGGGCACCATCGAAGTATATGATCAGTGTTCAAGCCTCTCCTTGGGAGGGGGCATCTGGATTTCTGTCCACTCTGATACAAAATCAGCTAGGATTTATGACTTGATCGCTTGCCTGGGGCAGAATTCGATGTCGAACTCGCCCAACTCAACCGACCACTTGACGATGCGGCCGTTAGCATCGCGGTTACAGATGATCTCCCCTAGCGGGAAGGATGAGGGCACCTTGATCTTGTGAGCTTGGAAGTAGTGCCGCAGCTTTCTCGACGTGATCAGGAGTGCATAGAGCAACTTTTGAGGCCGTGAATAACATGTTTAGCGTCAGCCAGGACCTCACTCACGTAGTACACAGGTCGCTGAACAGGATAGACCTACCCTTCTTCTTCTCATTCGGTGACGAGGACCATGCTCACCACATTAGTGGTGGCGGAGATGTATAGGAGTGTTTCCTTCGGGATCGAAGGTGTCATGATCGGAGGCGTGGTCAAGGACTCCTTGAGAGCCTTGAAAGCCTTCTGTGCATCTTCGTCCCACACGAACTTATCTGCCTTCTTCAATAGCTTGAAGAAAGGCAGGCCTTTTTCGCTGAGCTTGCTAATGAAATGACCTAGAACTGCCATCATTCCAGTTAGTTTCATGACGTCTTTCTTGCAAGATGGTCTAGCCATGTTGCGGATTGCGTCGATCTTGGTAGGATTTGCTTCGATGCCTCGGTGCCCCACAATGAAGCCCTGGAGCAACCCAGAGGGGACACCGAAGGCGCACTTGGTCGGGTTGAGCTTCCACTGATAGGTGCGTAGATTGGCAAAAGTTTCGGCGAGGTCGTTGATGAGCTGACCCCCTTCAGTGGTCTTGACGAACACGTCATCAACGTAGGCTCCCACGTTCTTCCCGATCTGAGAATTCAGGCATTTCTATATCGCCTTCTGGTAAGTAGCTCCAGCATTTTTCAGGCCAAAGGTCATGACCTTATAGCAGTAGATTCTGTTGGGCGTTATGAACGCCGTCTTGTCTTGGTCGTCGGGATTCAGGGCTACCTGGTGATACCCTGAGTAGCAGTCGAGGAAGCATAGAAGGATGCTACCAGCCATGGAGTCCACGACCTGGTCATTGCGAGGAAGAGGGAAGGGATCTTTTGGGTAGTGCTTGTTGAGGTCGGTGTAGTCAATACACATCCTTAATCCTCCAGTTTTCTTGGGTACAAGGACTGGGTTTGTGAGCCAAACCAGGTGTTTACATTCTCGGATGAATCCTGCAGCTAAGAGCTTACAGACTTCTACTTCTATGGCCTTCTTTCTATGTTTCGCAAATCGCCAGAGCTTTTGCTTGATAGGTCTTGCTGTCTTGCTTACTTCAAGGGTGTGCTCAGCCAGCTCCCTGGGGACACCGGGCATGTCGGATGGACTCCATGCGAAGATGTCGGTGTTGTCCCGGAGGAAACTGGTGAGCGTGAGTTCCTATTTGGGATCGAGGTCGGCCCCGATGGTGACTTCCTTGGTTGCGTCGGGCAGGCCGAGGCAAACTTTCTTCACCGCAGGACTTGCGTCCAAGGTGGTGGCTGTGCGCTTCTATTCTGGCACCTCCAGAGTAGTTTGGTAGATCTTGGCGGCCTGAGCGACCATGACCGTAGCTGCGGCCTTGCACGCAGACACCTTGGCGAGGTCGACGGTGTCGCTCTCTCATTTGTAGGAGACGAGGATGTCGCCGTAGACAGAAAGTATTCCGTTTGGCTCTGGCATCTTCATGATGAGGTAGGTGTGATGTGGGATGGCCATAAACTTGGCCAACATAGGTCGACCAAGTATGGCGTGGTTGGAGGAGCGGAAGTCCGTGACCTCGAACGTCAGGTACTCCGTGCGGAAGTTGTCCTCTTTGCTGAACGTGACTGGCAGGCATACACGACCTACGGGGTATGAGTCGTGCCGGGCACGACCCCGTAGAAGGGTTCGTCACAAGCAGTCATCTTGGAGAAGTCGAAGTCCATCTTCTTCAGCGTTTCGGTGAAGATGATGTTTAAGCTGCTGCCCCCATCGATGAGGGTCCTAGGCAGGAAGGCGCCATCCACTATGGGGTTGATGACCAACGGGTAGGTCCCGGGGTCAGGTACGTGCACCCAGTGGTCTTTCGTGGAGAAAGTGATGGGGAACTCCGACCACCGCAGAGGTAGTGGAGTTTCAGTGTTGACTTGGCCGATCTCCCTTGCGTTCGATCGCTGTTGTCTGTTGCTCTTGGCTGCTTGGCGGCCACCGACGATGAAGTTGATATGCCGGTTGGCATTCTGGAATACACCATTGGGGTTGCCCGCTTTAGGTGGAGGTGGAGGAGAAGGCTCCTTCCGACGGTTGCCGTCGTTGTTGTGGTCGTCATAGTGACGATAGTTAGGTCGCTCCTCGCGGCGATGGTCACGCTGGTCGTCGCGACGGTCATCGCGGCGGTCATCACGGCGGTAGTCGTCACGGCGATCATCATGTCGATCATCGCGGTGGTAGTCACAGCGATAATCGCGGTGATCCCTGTCGTCGTTGCAACGGTAAGGTCGCCGGTCACGGTAGTCATGTCGATCAGGTCGACAGTTGCGGTTGTTGTAGCAGCGGTCGTTGTTCTGGTCATTGTTGTTGCCACTCTTGGTCTTCTTTAGCTCTGGAGGCACTCCTAGGGCGCGCTTCAGTTGCTCGCACTCCCTCATGGTGTGCTTGGCGTCGCGATGGAATTGACACTGGTCGTCCAGTGTACAGTTGAAATCACCTTCAAGGAAGGTGGAGGGTCCTGGAGGATCGGTTGCGTAGACCTTACCAGATCGCTTGCGCGACCTGCCGCCTCTGTCGGTGTCTATGTGGCCGTCTCCTTTGAAATCGTGTACCACTGCATCTTGGGTGTCGACGAGCTTGTCGACGTAAGCCATGAGGTCGGCGATAGAGTCAGCGCTGGCTTCATGGATCTTCTTGAAGAGCTTGAGGTTGGTTACCCCCTTCTTGTAGTAGGCTATGACGTCTTCGTCCTTGACACTAGCGAGGGTGTTGCGGTTCTCGAAGAAGCGGTTGGTGTACTCTCGGAGAGTTTCATCTTTCCTCATCCGTACTTTGGCGAGGTGGTGTGTGTTACCGGGGTGGTTGTAGGTCGCTTGATAGTTGGTCGTGAAGAGTCGTGATACAGTTGCCCACAAAGTGATGCACTCTGCAGGGAGATTATCGAGCCACAGGAGTGGCGCTTGGCCCACCACGAGAGGAAACTATCCAGCCATGTGGTCTTCGTTGCCTCCTGACACTCGGGCAGCGATGTTGTACATCTTGAGCTAAATACTCGGGTCAGAGCGACCGTCGTATTTTTCGATGGCTGGCTTGAAATCTTTCCGGTATCTGATCGTCCTGAGACGTCGTGAGAATGACGGAAAGTTGTTGATTGCTCTAGAACTGGATCCTGGGGTGTAGGTTGACGGGATGACAAAGAGGTCGTCGGGAGCACCGTTATCTTGGTCGTACTAGGCACGACGTAGAAGCTCGTGATCGTGCATGTCGCGGAGCTCTGCTGCTTGGATGGGGTTATTGGCGTCGAGAGGGTTAGGAGCCCCGTTGTCACAGTCGTAGTTAGCGCGGCGCTCGATCTCCGCTTCATCTCGTATGGGCTGACGCTGATTGCTCCGGACGCGCGTGGCTTGTGCTGGTGGAGGTTGAGCTCAAGCGTTTTGTTCTGCGTTGCTATTGGCAGCGTTACCGACAGCATTACCTGCGGTGTTGGCAGCGTTACCAGCTGGATTAGCCGCTGCGTTGGCAGCGGCATTGGGCGGTTGCACAACTTCATTCTCACCACCTCCCTCTTCAGCCACAGGAGGAAGGGGAGCGTTGTCATTGTGGTGACGACGGCGGGGTCGCTCCGATCTGCTCCTAGAGTAGGAACTCGAGGCCGATCTGCTATATCCTTGACCTCTTTCCTCGACCTGGGCGGTGGCGACGCGGATGTGAGCTTGTAGACGTCGAGTTGCAGGAGTGTCTCCAAGTTGTCCCAGCTCGGCAAGGGTCGCACCTAGGTTAGCTTGAGGCGAGTTGTAGACTTTGTGGCCATCTTGCTCAAAGTCCCTCAGGAGGTCTCTGGCACGTAGGCGGTGTCGACGAGGCTCGCCTTGATTCTGCTGCTGCTGGGGAGCAGCTGGGGCCGCGGGGTGAGGTCCCACGTCGGCGACGTTGCCTGCAGGTTGTCCATCGGCACCAGGTACGATGTTGCCCGCGGGCTGGCCCGAGGCCTGTTGTTGGGCAGCTGCTGCAGCTGCATCTGCCTCTTGCTGACGGCAAATAGCTCGTGCAGCGTTAGCATTCTCTCGCTGTTGGCGCTGCTCATCTGTCTCGCCGGCTTGAGGAGGTACGTCAGCGGAGACCTCAAGGACCTCTCGATCTGAGATTTCGAACATGTCGTCCGGGTTGTTGGGGGAGATGGTCGTACGGGCGATCTGGAACGTGCCGCAGTCCGAGGACGGCGCATGGTTGATCTGGCGACCATGAGTCGCAATTAGAGGTTGGCGAAGCTTCTTCAGCACACGGCACTGGCAAGCAGTGTGTTTGGAGTCCTCGTGGATAGGGCAGGGATCGTCGAGATGACCTCTGCAGTTTCCGCGAGATGGAGGGTTGGACCCGGATTCGATCTGGATCTTCTTCTTCATGTGGTGAAACGCCGCATGAGCTGCATTCTGCAGGCCGAGAGGCATGCGGGATGAAGATGGAGTGGTCCTGCGAGGGCGCTTGACGCGCTCACAGACCTTGATCGTGTCGGAGAGCATATTCTCGACGCGATCGAGCCACGCGATCAGGTCGTGAGGAGTGGGTGGGTGGGTTTCCGCTAGCAGATCGGATTCGACTTGCTAGTTGAAGGTGACTACAGTGCTCTCGATGACGAGGCAGGCGGCTGGAGCAGTGGATTCCGCCAGCATAGAGCCAAAGTAGATGTCGACGGGATTGGTGAGGAAGTCCGCCATGCTCTTAGGGAAGATGACGCCGTTTGGTGAAGCCATCGAGTTGCACGAAGAACCCTAGATTTCCCTCTACTTGGCGCGCCAACTGTCAGATGTTTAGATCTGCACAGCCCACAGGGGTGTCAACCCCGATGGTTTATTTGTTTGGCGGGGTGAAATCTAGGGTGAAGAACTCGAAGGTTGCGCATGAGCACACGGAACACAAAGGACGTGACGAGTTTATACTGGTTCAGGCCTCCGGAGAGTGAAATCCTACATCCAGTTCTTGATTGTATTGGTTTGGGCGGATTGCGACTTGGGATGACTTGGCCTCAGGGGTCCGGCCTTGTCCGCCTTATATTGGCTGACGGACAAGGTCAGTGGGCCTTGAGTCCTAGTAGGTTACAACAGGGAAACCAATCTAAGGAAAGTTACAACATAATCCCGTGATCTTCGGACTGTCTGGAGGCACAGCCGACGTCTTCTGCTTTGTCTTGCACGCCAAGTTACCCGATCGGATCGAATAAGGCCGTCTGCGGAGTCTTCTAGAAGGTCTTCAGGAGGTCGTGTGGGCCACCTACTTGGTCGGTTGGTCCCACTGTCAGGTCGGCGGGTCTTCTGGTGGGCCGGACCCACTTGTCGAGGATGGCCGTGAGCCTAGTCGGTGGGGACCCAGGGGTACCCATGTCTCACAGAGCTCAGATCGGGGAAGAAGAAGAGGGCCGGGGCTGGGGCAGATGAATATTCATTCGGCCAGGGGCATTTCGGACAATGGAGCACTTGTTAGCGACGCGGGTTAGTGTACCAGTGTCGCCGGGGCGGATGGATATTCATTCGGCCAAGGGCATTTCGGACAATGGAGCACTTGTTGGTGATGCGGGTTAGTGTACCCGCATCGCCTTTGTCGGTCGGGCAGGCAACTGTTATCTTTTTTATATAGGGTTCTGACGCTGACGCGTGGGCCTGACACTATTTTTTCAGAATTGAAACTTGCTTCCCTCAAATATTAGAGCCCATAAACAGCACCTCAAAATTAATAAAAATATGTACAATTCATAGTTGGTAATTTAGTATTTGAATAAAATATCAACCGCCGCACTTGTTAAACCAAATTTCTTAAAATTTGATTTTTTTATATCATGTTTATGATATAATAATTATAATAACATCTTAGTGTGTTCTAAAAATTCTACAAATTGACTTGGCAACATAATTTGGGCCCCTAAACTTGTCAAGACAAATTTAAATGGTTTCGATAAAGGAAGATTATACTTGTGAACAAATGTCTACATCTCTCACATAGTTTCCTAGAATGCTACTTCAACATTGAAGTTTTCCTTCAACATTGAAGTGTTCCGCACTTAACAACATGTTCGAACTCATATGCATTTCAAATTTTAACATAACCTTGTGTTCACCATAAGATTATGAAATACAAAGTTTCATTAGTAATGGTTGTGTAAAACAAATATTATTTCTATGTTGTACTTATAAGGAACAAGATAAGGCGTATAAACAACATCCAAGAAATGGAATTACATTAGAAAAAATGTCATAAATGAATAGATGTTGATTTTAGAAAAATTCAGAAACAGATATCATCAAATTTGGATTACGGATGACGGAGAAATACGTGATACAAAATTTGATTGCAGATTAAAAGGGGAAAAGCAAACTGTTCTTCATTCAAATAGATTTGGCCCCGCCCCTTCATTGGCGACGCGTGGTCGTTAATCCACGTATCATTTGCGCCTCCGAACCTTTTTAATAAACGCTCTGCCCCACCTTTCGCATTCCGCCTTCCGCCTTCTTTCCCCTTGTCCGGCTTCCACCTTCCTCGTCTCCGTCGCAGCATCGTCTCCCTCGCAGGGATGGCCTGCGACTCTATGGGGAGGTTCTGCAAACAGGAGGACCCGCGGCCACATCCTCGTCCGTCTTCCTCGGTGCTGGCCACCACCCCAGCCAAGAGAGTGTGGTTCCGCGGCGACGAAGTGGAGCCGTCCCCGCGCGCTGCCCCCGTGCGTCTTCCTCAGCGCTCCATGGAAGAGGCCGGTTCTTCGTTGGCTCGGGGGAGGAAGTCGTACACGCGCGCAAGGGCCAAGTTGGCGGACTCCAGTGACACCCGCCATGGAGAGGCAGTTTTTTCCTCGACACGAAGGAAGAGCGGTCCACGCGCATTGAGGTGAGCGCGGACTCCTCCGGTGATGACCCGGGCAGAAGAGTGGAGGTAGACCTCATCTCCTCCGGCGACGACTCCGGCAACAACTCCGGTGACGACTCTACCAACAACTCCGGTGACGATTCTGAAGACCATGAGGCAAGTTCTGAAACCATCACGCACGATTTGTCATTGTACCTTCACACCTTCACTGATCAATTGTTCTAAGGCATCAATTTCCATTTGTTGTAGGAAGTTGCTACACATGACATTGACAGGATTTGGACTGAAATCGACAAGCTCAAGGAATTAGCTGAAGAGAAGCAGGCAAGTTTTGAAATCAGTTAGAGCTAAACAGCTTTCTTGTAAGAAGTTACAACTATTATGAAACTTGCATCAATATAATTTGCCTTTGTTTTATGAACATGCTATTACTCAGGATGACATTAAATACATCTGGAAAGGAATCGACAAGCAGGATGAGCAGCTTAAAGCCGCACAAAAGAGGCAGGAGATTGAACTTCTAAAGAAGAATGCTAAGCTCGCAGAAATAGTTGCAAAACTAGAGACAAGGATAGCTGAACTTGAGGCAGCAGCACAAAAGAAGCCATCTAGCTAACTAGTTCCCTTGCAGCTACAATCTAGTTTGGTGATGCGCCCAGCAGATGCAGTCTTATTTTGGTGATGTGCCCTGCTGATGCATGTCAGATGTGAATATGTTTGTTATGAGTTAGTTTGCTTAGTGATGTGAACTTGTGATGCATGTCATATGTGAACATGTGATGCTATATATGCATATATCTTAAAATATGTAGAATATGCTCCTTTGACTATCTGTGTTTCTCTAGAGTTTTTTCCTACTGTATTATAAAAACATCACAACATTCCTTAGAATAATTTCGGATAATGGAGCACTTGTTGGCGACGCGAGTTAGTGTACCCGCGACGCCTTTGTCGGCCGGGCAGGCAACGGTTATCGTTTTTTATATAGGCTTCTGACGCTGACGCGTTGGCCCGACACTATGTTTACTAAATTGAAACTTGCTTACCTCAAATATTAGAGCCCATAAACAGCACCTAAAAATTCAAAAAAAACACAAACAATTCATAGTTGGTAATTTAGTATATGAATAAAATATCAACAGTCACACTTGTTTAACCAAATTTCTTAAAATTAGATTATTTTATCTCATGTTTATGATATAATAATTATAATAACGTCTTAGTGTTCTAAAAATTCTACAAATTGACTTGGCAACATAATTTGGGTCCCTAAACTTGTCAAAAAAATTAAAATGGTTTCGATAAAGGAATATTATACTTGTGTAAAAATGTCTACAACTCTCACATAGTTTCCTAGAATGATACTTCAACATTGAAGTTTTCCACACTTAACAACATGTTCGATCTCATATGCATTTGAAATTTTAACGAAACCTTGTGTTCACCACAAGATTACGAAATGCAAAGTTTCATTAGTAATGGTTGTGTAAAACAAATATTATTTCTATGTTGTACTTATAAGGAACAAGATAAGGCGTATAAACAACATCCAAAAAATGGAATTATATACGAAAAAATGTCATAAATGAATAGATGTTGATTTTAGGAAAAATCAGAAACAAATATCATCAAATTTGGATTACGGATGACGGAGAAATACGTGATACAAAATTTGATTGCAGATTAAAAGGGGAAAAGCAAATTGTTCTTCATTCGAATAGATCTGCCCCCCCCCTTCATTAGCGACGCGTGGTTGTTAATCCGCGTATCATTTGGGCCTCTGAAACCTTTTAATAAACGCGTATGATTTTTGGGAGATTAATGACAGGAGGGGCTTAATTTCATTCACTTGGTCTTTGAGTCAAGTAAAAATAGGCCTTGGATAAATGAACCGAGGGAGTAGCAGAGTACTTGACTACATTACTCGTTTTAAGGACCACACAAGCCCACTCACGCTAGGGTTAGTAGGGAAAGACGCTCCCTCACGCAGTCTCCTCCCACTCTCCCCTCGCGCCGCCGCCGCCACTTCCTCCCTCTCGCCTTCATCCCCCTCACCTCCCCCCATGCCACGGCGCACGCTACACCCCTTTGCTGAGACGCATGCCACACCACGCTCAGTGCGATGCGCGCTACACCTATGATAGCGAGATCTGGAGGACGAGGTACCTAGCGGTGGCGGCGATGACGATGACTAGAGGAGGGATCTAGCGACGACGACGACGACGACTAGAAGGAGGAGGGATCCAGCCACGAGATCAACGCGAGGACGAGGACGTGGCGGCGAGCAAGCAGCGACGACGAGTAGAGATCCCTCCGCTCCGACAGTGACAAGGTGATCCTTTGTATAAGTACATGTGGACATACTTAGCTGTTGATTGTATACATACTTAGCATTTCCCTTTAGATTGACTCTTATATTTGGTTTTGCGCTTGTTCCCTATGTACATGTGCACATTCTCTCCAAGTTGAATACGTACCTCATCAGCAACAGAGGCAGCCAGCATCTTCCTCTTTAAAATGGTAAGGTCGCATTGCATGAACTAATTTTTTGGTTATTGAATTTTGCATTTATGTTAATGGTTTACCATAGAACCAATGATACTATAGTGGGCTAAAGTAGTTACTGTAATTGTTTTCTTATGTGTTTTCTCATGCTTAGCTGCTACACATGGTTAACTAAAAGTGTGCTCTACTTGTCTCCTGTTGTAGGATGTCTCCTGGGAGAGCTAGCAGTATGGTCTGCTTTTTGTGCTATTCTTGGACACTGAGCTGACCTTTCTCATAATCCCTTGACTATTAATTCACCGGATAAATCTGACGAGGACTATAGACCTGGGCCATAAGATGAAGAAGAGGGTTATGGCACTACTAGTGAACAACAAGACTAGGTAGGTGGGGCTCCGCACCGAGGCAGAGCGCCAAGGACATCCTCAAAGTGGCCAAGTGACACAATGATAGTCACTGAGGTCGACATAGGGGGGATGCCAATACCATTGACACAAAAGCGCAGGTTCAAGGCGCTTGCGGGGCTCATTGCTAGACAAAAGATACCTTTGCATTTGCAAGAAATCAAAGAACTAAGCAATGATGAAAAGTGGGACTTGTTTGATAAGCATGTGCAAAAACACTTGAAGTTCCAGGAAGGTGTGAAACTGCAGGCATTCAAGCTTTTCTCGGTAGCCAAGGCATGGAGACAATTCAGATTTCAGCTTAGGTGAGATTTTATCAGAAAAGGACTTGAGCCATTTAAAAGGCACCCGTTTATCGACCCAGAACAGTGGATGGAGTTCATGAAACAGGAGGAAACCGAGGAAGCCTCATCTGTTAGTGTTAGGTTCAAAGAACTTCGAAGCCAGAACACAAGCGAGCACAACATGCATCCAGCTGGTTATACTGTGAAACTACCACAATGGGAGGAAGAGGACAGACAATTAGCTGCAGTTGGGATCCCCAGCCCATATGACGCCTACCCTGATGATCGTTCCAAGAATTGGCTGCGAGCAAGGAGTAAGCTAGTGATTAAAGACCATGTTGCCGTGATAGTGTTCAACAACAAAGCAATTGAAAAATTGGCTGCAGACATCAAGGAGAAGAATGCATGTGCAAAATCATCAGGAATGGCAGGGTAGAGGGAGTATGATGTGCTAAGTCAGTGCTTGGGCCGCCCCGAACAACTAGGTCGCGTGCGTTGTGTCTCCAGCTACCAGGGCTACAAGTATGCATGGCCTCAACATGCTTCCATGTACAGGAAGAGGAAGAGGATGAGGACCGATGCATCAGTTGATAAGGAAAAGATAAAGGAAGAAATCAAGCAAGAACTCAAGGCTGAGATGCAGAACGATTTACTTGCCATGCTGGTAGAAGGGTACCAGGTGGTGTTGTCACCAATGTCCAATAGCGCAAACCCTTCACCCACCGCACTGAAGAGCAGCTGTGCGTCCAGAGATAATATAGGTTTGATCAATGGCACTGCAGCGTTGACGGAGGTGCACTGTGACGATCGCACACAGGAGGACCTTATAGGCATGTTGACTGAACCCGCACAATGTGGCCTATGTATTATGTGGAGGGGTGTTGAATGTGAGGCTGCAATTGGTGTGGTTCATCCAGAGCAGACTACGCTACAAACATTCCTGATTCATGAAAAATGTGTTGTGGTCGAAGTGCTGCATGTATATACTGTCTTTCTAGATGAAGCGCTGGAATACCCTCCTAATGACGAGGTGGTGACACTCGGACAAGCTGTAGGATAGAGGATACAGTGGAGAAGTTGTCGCATTCACGTCAAGGGAGCACCAAAATATAAATCTCGTTCACAGGCTACGGTACAGATTCCTTATAGTTCACAGAGAACAAGACAGGTTTCTTCCTCACATGGTTCCCCACCACCACCTCCTCCTCCTCCTCCTCCTCTTCCTCAATCCCCACATCCGCAAGACATTCCATTCGCACCTCCTCCTCCTCATCTTGAAAAACTTGCATCCACACAACCGCAAGATTCACCTAAGGTTATTCCATCCCCACCTCCTCCTCCTCGTCATCCTGAAAAAACAGAAAAACTTGCATTCCCACATCCGCAAGATACACCAAATATTCCGTCCCCACCTCCTACTACTCGTCCTGAAAAAGAAAAACTTGCATCCCCACATCCGTAAGATACACCAAATATTCCATCCCCACCTCCTCCTCCTCCTCCTCCTCATGAAATAACAAAACCTACACCCCCCAAACGAAAGTGCTCAAAAGAATCATACCAAAGTAGGAGCCCAGATTGATGCGTTGGCTGATGCTGATAAATCTGCCGACGACATTTCAAAGAAAGCTACAGGTACATCTAGGCCTAATACCTCTATAATAGCTCTTGGTGAGACACCACCGTTACCAGGAAACCAGAGTGATGTATTGGCTGATGCTGATAAATCTCACTACAAGAAAATCGTTGATTTGTGACACAACCACATTTTGGCGTCATTGATTTATGACGTTCCTAGCTGATCTCGTCATAATATTTCACTTCCGAGCAAATTTAGTGACAAAAAAACTTTCGTCATAACGGATGCTACTGTAGCCGAGCATTCACTGTTCCATGCTTATTTTGTGATGCCATATGCTCCGCAATAGCGTCATAAACCAACTTTGGTCCCACATGTAAGCATTATTTTAAAAATAGAGTGTTCCAAGTCGTCATAAAATTTAGTTGGGTCCCACATGTAACCATTTTTTCGAAAATAGAGTGTTCCAAGTCATCATAAAATTTTCTAGGGTCCCACATGTAAGCATTTTCGCCATGTCAGCGGTGTCATAAACCAACTTTGGTCCCACATGTAAGCATTATTTTAAAATAGAGTGTTCCAAGTCGTCATAAAATTTAGTTGAGTCCCACATGTAAGCATTTTTTGGAAAACAGAGTGTTCCAAGTCATCATAAATAGTTCTAGGGTCCCACGTGTAAGCATTTTCGCCAGATCAGCGGAGGCTAGGTCACAAAATGTTGCAAAAATAATTTGCCATGGCATAGGTTCGAACCAGGGACCTGAAGGAACAAGGCTGTGCTGTTTACCACTGCACCACTTGTTGGTTGTGATACGTTTATAGGAAACTCTACTAATAGTTCATGTGAATTGTTTACTGTGACAAGGTGCCACATGTAAGTTTCAGTTGAGTCTATAATTACGTATCGAATGGCTGGCGAGACACTTCACTCAGACTTTGCAAAGACTTTTGACTTCCGCTATGCAAATCTGCAATAGTTCGTGGTAGGAATGGCGGATCATAGCGGTGAGGGGAAGATGGTTGCGCCGCCACATCCCAGCAACAAGAGGATGAGACAGCATGATGAGGTTGGTCCTCTGGTTTGAGCCGCTATATTTTTCCCCTATCTTACTAGGGTTGGGGAAATCTAGATTTGGGATCTGGAGGATTGATGAGCATATATGGTAGATTTAGATTTCATTATCAAACCTTTAGATTTGCACTTCGATAGGTGTTGGAAGTTGATAGGCTATAGACAATTCATGTTAGATTTAGTTAGTTTTCAATTTGCATCGTCTTACAGTAGGTTTTGTATTTTAGTAGCTTCTACATGTGCTTCAAGCCACTCGTTTTATGGATTTTTGTCGAGGTGCACAATTGATAGGTTTGATAGGTCCATCGTTTTATGAATTGGTAGATTGAAGATACTATTTTAGGGCTGCAGACCGTTGAAGGGACATCTGGATTCTGCCACGATTGTTAGCGTTTGCACAATTCATAGGTGTTAGATTTAGTTAGTTTCCAATTCGCATCTTTCGATGGATCTATAGGTTCAGTTAGGACAACCATGCCCTTGCTGAGTTTATGTAGGTAGCAAACAACCAAGTTTTGTGGCGTGTGGTGGTTGTTTTACTGTACTCATACAATTGGGTTCAAGGGATTCAAGTTTTTTTATAGACTGAGATGAGTTTATTTTTCAGATCGAGATGAGTTTTCTCCAAGGATGAGTTTATTTCTACAAGAACATCTTAATGTTATTTTAGAAGATCTGGATGTCTCGTCTCTGGGGAGGAATCTCGTAGGATCTCCAAAGAGATTGAAAACATCATAGAACAACTAGCTGAGAGAGAGAGAGAGCTTCAGTACACACCTAAGAACAAGAAAACTGAGGGCAGAGCTTATTCTACTTACCATAGACATTGGAATAAAAGCGTCAATGAATGGGTAGGACATTGAGTTTGTTTGGTCCATCTTTTCTTTTAAATGTTCAAGAAGTTCATTGTCAGTTGGACTGAAACGGATACCCTTGTCTATTAGTACTCGTTTCAGTCCAACTGACAACGAACTTCTTAAACATTTAAAAGAAAAGACTGACCAAACAAACTCAATGTCCTACCCATTCATTAACGCATTTATTCCAATGTCTATGGAAGTAGAATGAGTTCTGCCCTCAGTTTTCTTGTTCTTAGGTGCGTACTGAAGCTCTTTCTCTGTCTGCTAGTTTTTCTATGATGTTTTCAATCTCTTTGGAGATCCTAGAGAGTCCTCGCCTTGGGATGAGACATCCAGATCTTCTGAAAGAACTTTAAGAGAGGCCTGCAAGACCAAAAATTCACAGTAGGAGATGCAGAAGGTGAAGGAACAACTGCAGGAGGCCAAACATGAGATCGAGTTATGATTATGAATGAGTAGTCATGATTATTGTGAAACTTGTATCATGATTGTATTTTGGTGTTGGCTACCGGATCATCATATGATGTTTCCTACTTGTTGGTGGACTGGTGGTGTGAACTTTGTGGTGATGAGTTGCTATGAGATGTCATCTTATTATGCAGATTTGGTTTAATTTATTCCAAATTGATTCAAGCATACTCACAATTCAGAATTCATATGCATTGCAGGACAAGTGCATGTCTCTCTTAGAGCGAATCTTTCCTCACGGAATACTCACATATGATTGGGTGGTTGTATGCACTGATCATCCCGAATTTATGCACAATCTCCGTAGAAGATTACCTAAAGGGTTGTACCAGGGTCCCCTGTAGTTTTAATGTTTTGTTTAAGTGTTTTTAGTCATGTAATAAACAGTTGAAATGGTACGTTAATTTGTTGCGGTGAGTACATTTGTACATTTGTAAGTCATTCGTTCCGAGCATACTCACCATTCGGAATTCATACGCATTGCAATGGAGGTAGAGGAAGAACAATGGAGGTATGGTGATAATAGATAGAGAAGGGGGAACTTATGATTGAGGAAACTCTGGCCTATTGATGTTTCGCAAGTAGGACCTTCCTAGTGGTAAAAAGGGAGGAAAAGCTTAGATGTTGTTTGTTTGGATGGATCCTGAATCGGATGGTCCATCCTTTTGATGGTTTGTAGGAAGGACCTTCCTGAGAAATAATTGTGTAACTGCTTATTTCCATGTGCCAACTATTCCACGTGGCCGGCCGCTGCGTGCCTGGAAACTGGACATGTCTGCCCCAACAACAGCACAAAGCAGTTCTGGTAAGTTGGCGGGAGAAAAGCGCGCGCGACAGCCAAAAAAAAGTTTTCCCACAGACAAGTGTATATATCTCATTTCTCTCGACGACGCAGCGTACACTACTGTAACTCTGCAAGACACTCGCCGGCACCACGCTCCTTTTCCTTGTGGCAAAGACTAGAGCTAGCGTCGATGCTTAGATCTGCTGTTGCCCGTGGTGGGAATGGTGAATCGTAGCGGCCCTAGCGGCGAATGGAGAAGCAGGACTCGCTCCGGTCAGGTCAGTCCTCTGTTTAGCCATGCTACTTTGATCTGTCATACTAGTTAAGGGGAATTCTAGATTTGGGGATCTGGGTTAACAGACTATATTCATGTATGTTAAAGGTGTTTGGAGTAGACTCCGAAAGCTCCAGATCGCCGAGGCCTGGTCCTCGTGAAGTTATCGTTATAGATCCTAATGAAAACAAGTGCAAGGATGGGTTGCCTGTCCATCTGAGGTATGACTGGATAGGCGCCAACCCTGGGCGTCGATATGTATGCTGCTGTGAGGTAAACGATAACCTGTATCACTTCTAATAAATGTTGCTTCTGCGTTTGATGTTAGCGTGGTCAATTGCTAATTATATGAATGAAATCGGTGACTACAGACTGATGGCATGAAGTGCACGTCATTTAGGTGGATAGATCCTGAATGGGATATTAGGACTCTAAAAGTTCTAGACAAACTGATGGAAATGAAGGGAAAAGCAGAAGAGGAAGCAAGGTCATGGAAAGAAGCATGTACAACTGCTAAGGAGGAGGCCCATGTCAAAGCAGTTGAGCTGCAGACGATAACGTGATACTACAGGGAGCTAACCCTTAACCTGTTTGAGACGAGAAAGAAAATGAGAAACGATGCTCTGTTGTCTCCTACAAAAAAGGGTGAAGCCAACAAGTACATAAAAGCTGAAAGCGAGGCAAGGATATGGAAGAAAGAATGTGCAAAGACTAACAGGGAGATTTAAGAGACTGCTGCTGAGCTGCAGACGCTCAAGCAGCTCCTGGATTCTGCAACAGTTGTGGTGAAGAAGGTGAAGGAATTGCTGAGACAGGCCTCATATAAGAGGTCACTCAGCAAGGACAACAATGAGGCATAATGTGATTCGTGGTGTTATTGCTAGGTAGACGATTTAGAGGTGCTAATCATGCTTGTATTTTGGTATTTGCTACTTGCTGGTGGTGTAAACTTTGTGGTGATGAGTAGTTGTGAGATGCCATCTTATGATGTTTGATATTTGTCCGCTCTGTTGATGTTTTGCGTGAAGGACCTTCCTGATTATCGAATGCGTAACTGCTTGTTCCCTATAGTGATTGTGGTAGAAACTCATACATATGTGCTGAATAATTGACGAAGGCTGATAATATAGATATTTGTACATTGAATTGCATTACAGGTGGTACACAATCGAAGTTCCTCATTACGGATAGCTAGGCAACAGTCATGTTCCTCGCGACCAAATCCAGTCCCCACGAACCTTCTTAATGCGGATCGCAGGAGTAGTGTTGATGCGTGGAACAATACCTATTCCCTGCTGGTAGATCCAGTACTCATTCTTTTCATCGTGATGATAAGTTCGTAGGAAGTAAATGTGATTTGCCCTCAGGTCAGGCAAACCAGAAATGGCATGCTCTTCTGTAACAATGCACTTGCCAGGACCAAAGAAGATGATCTTATTTCGTAACTCAGGAGCTCTCTCCAAGGGAATAGGCTGCTAAATGTCCCCAATGATTGAATGCAAAGTTAATTCTACCACCTCAGCTTCTTTCTCCTCCAGAACAATAAAGAACAATCGGTCTTCACCTTCGAGTAGAGAAGAGTTGCCCATGCCAATAACCCATGACAACCGAAGTCCAACAGGATGGGGAGGTGCTGGAAGATCTTGCCCCAAGTAGATCTGCATGTGTTCAGAAGAACTGCACTAGAAATCTTCCGAAGGTAGTGTAGTCTAGTCAGATTGGCTACCCAAATGCCACATGAAAATGGGCAATGACCCAAGTGCTGTAAAAGATTTCTCTGGCCAAAAGAAAGTAATCACGACAAATGACTCTGCACCAGCTGCTGTTTCAAGGCACAAGATACAAGCTTGGAGAATAGCCATTTGGCTCCATTTTGGAAGTCGAGGAAGGCGAATGTGCTTCCAACGAGACAAAGGATTCAGCATGAGCGTGTTGCACCAATCTCTGCAATCTAAGGCGACTAGGCTTCCAGATCCGCCGCAACCAATCAATCTTGTCCTTTTCCCAGCCAATGCAGGAAAGGAGTACTCAAAAGGCCGCATATCAGCGACGGATGCAAATGTCACTGCTCCAGATTCACCAATAAATTCAGATTTCAGAATACAAGGGTCAAACGGCATGACTCACTTGAATGAGCGCAGTTCCAATCCTTGCAGACAGCTTTGAACAAGATGAAATCTCTTGCATCACTGATCTTATTGGCGACGCTCACAACAATGTCAGGAATAAGATTTGCCCAGGGACGAGGCATCATTGACAGGATAGCCAAAGAACAAGGTTGTGGGAGAACAATGGAGGAGTTACAGCTCCAACAATGACAAATGAGTGGAAAAGGTAATCCAGAAGGTCTGGTATACTGATGTATTGCTAAAAGGACCTTCTGGACTACTATTATTTCTTTCGGTCTGTTAACATTCCGCTGAACGGTCTTTCCCCCTTCCTCGGAACGTACTCCCTCCGTCCACAAAAGAATGCAATTCTCACTTCCTGATTAGTTTATATGAAGATACAAGTGTTAACACAATTTACTGTAAATTTGGTCAAAATTGAATTAGTTTGACCAGAACGGATCCCACATTATAGAAAACTACTCTAATCTTTTCGGGGGCAGTTTTTTCAATAATGGCTGAATGGGTTCCTCTGGCCATAAATATCCCTCTTCCTCCTAGCGTCCTCTTCCTCTCCCCACTCTTGCAACCAACAAAAAACCCCATTCTCGCACAACACCCCCTTCCTCTCCCAACTCTTACAACCAGCAAAAAACCCCATCCTCGCACAGCGCTCTCTTCCTCTCCCCATGGAGCCATTGTCTCCTAGAGGTGCAGCGCAAGCCACATCCTCCTACTCTTCTGATGAAAGGGAGGATCCCTAGCGGTCTGATGAAGAGGAGGCAGAGCGGAGGCCCATTTGGGTGGTGGCTGACACATCCTCTGATGCTTCAGAGTTTGTGGAACAAAATGAAATCCAAGATCATGTGCCTCTGAAACATCGCACCCCTCGCAATTCAGCAAGAGGTGCCAGGGGTCAGGGGCGCGGAAGCACCACCACTCACCGTGGAACTGTTGTCTCCAAGCGTCGTCATCCTCTCTCATCCTCATCGGTCAGCGGCAGTAGATCTCTGCCATCCTCTCCGAACAATGGCCATCATCGACCGGCTGTCATCATCCGCCATGGAGCGGCGCCAAGGCCGTGCTCAACCGGCCGCCATGGAGTGGCGACATCATCCTCTGGCGGCGGCATTGGAGGGATGGCCTCATCTGCGAGCGGCGCCCTGGGAGGTCCGCCACCATCTTCCACGTGCGATGGCAACAGAGCGACATCCTCGTCCGTGAGCAGCTGCAACAAGGCGTCGGGTGCACCATAGACAAAGAAGTGACACCTTGATTAATGGATTAGTGGTAACTGCTACTAGTAGAAGTAGGATTAGAAGAAGCAGAACAAACATTCGCCTTTTATTCATCTGGTCTGATTGAATACTACTACTACTATTTTTTCCTTGTAAGATGTTGGTTTTCTCATTGCGTAGCAGTGACAGTTTAATCCGGTCCGACTGAAAACTACAAACCAGACTTTTGTCCTGTGTTCATCTGATATTCAAGAAATCAATGGAATGAAGTTTCCGTATACAATGAATTTATACTAAGGGAGTACACACATATTACCATTTTTATTAGAAACAACACAATCCAAATACAAACGACACAAATGCATGCATACGCATTGATTACACATGAGGATGGATCAATCCACCATAGTTGGAACTACAGCGACATACTCTGAACGATATACTACTAGCATCTACCATCACGACTCATACTACTACCATCATGACATACTACTACCATCACAAGCTCATGGAAATCCAACTGCTGCACGAAACCCAGGCAAAACGTGGCTCCTGTATCAAATACTCCTCCAAAGCACGATGCCTCGCCCTTGTATCCCAAACCCAGGCAGGCGAAACAGTGATGTTACGCGTGTGTAACAGCAGGTCACGAATGGTCCATTGCATGTGACCCCTGTGGCAAAAAGGGCACACCCACATACCTTCGTGATAAATATGGGCAGGCCTGCCCTGCTGAAGGCAAAGCAACACAGACCATTTCAGGTCAAGCGATTCATCTTGTTCAATGAGCACTAGCCACAGGGGTGGCATTTCAACGGGCATCAGTAGAGGTGGCGGCCTGGGCCGTGGGCAAAAAGGTGGTACCATGAGGTTCAGCTGATCCTGAGTTGTCGTTGCCGGCGGCTGAACTGGAGGTGGCATCACCCCCGGGTATTGCTGAGGTGCCGATGCCAGCGGAAGTGGAGGTGCCATTGGGGCCGGGTGCTGTTGAGGTGCTGATACCAGTGGAAGTGGAGGTGCCATTGTGGCCGGGTGCTGCTGCAGTGCTGATGGCAGCGGCTGAACCGGGTGGTGGTGAGGTGCTATTGCGCCCGACAGCTCCCGCTTCCCCGACTCCTCCAAGTTCCATGCTCCGTCCCTTCCTTACCCGGCCATTCCCCACGTACTGCATACACAAATGAAGAACAAACCCTACATAAGCTAAATATGTGACCGTCTCGATACCTTGCATACATAAAGTAAACAAGATTAGCCAACAAAATGATCTCACCCTTGTATCCTACTGAAGTAGAGAAATGCAAGACGGGGAACCAATGAGTGTTGGCCTTGCCTTTCAAGAATGCTGTGCTGCACTCGTCTATTTATCGAGGACTACAGCGGTCACGTGAGCTCGGTGTAGCACTGCTAAAGTTACTATGGAAAACGTGAGATGCTCAGAATATAGTCAGGCCTACGCATGATAGGAATTTATCTAGGTCAGAATCTTTAGTGGCGTGCATCGATTACATGTGTGGACGATGGGTATCACGGGATGAGCCTGACCTGTCTAGGTATGTGATTACTTCTGGACTTTCCTCTCTAGAGCACAAGAAAGTCCTGCGGACAAATCACGCCGCATCAGCTGCATCTATGGCCGTCTCACTGCATCAGCTCATGCCGCATCAACAACGAGACAACTCTCTACCATTTATTTATGTAATGGTTTAGGCGTCAATTGCATCTGGAGAACAAGATTGGGTGCTATAATCAGATGGACCGGATGGTCCTTGCGTTGCAACACGCAGGGTGCGGGATGACTTGACAAGTCCTCCTCGATCAAGTACGCTGCGTGAGTCGTGACTGTAAAGGTCTACGAATGGTCTGGATTCACACTTGATGATTCCCTCAGGCCTTGAAGACTGAGAAATGTGATGAACTTGTTGACGCGACAAGACCAAAATGGAATAAGCTGGAATTGTAATAGCAATATATGTTTTTATGTATGTGTGTGTGTGTGCAATATTAACATGCATATAAGCACAGAAGGGCATCTCGAATGGGTGTTTGGGAACGACACGCTCTCACAAGTTGATCCACGTGTCGATCATTGAGAATTGCAGTTAAGCACAGGCACCGGGCGTTAACCAACAAACATGTGTTCACACCCCCTCTGAACGGACGTGTCGATCATTGTGAATCGCACTTAAGGACTAGAACCGGGAAGTTCATGACCCGAACATGGCCACACCCGCACTGAAGGGACGCGTCCATTCTGGGTGGTAACTGATGTCCACGAACGGACGTTTCGGAACGACACATTCACTCCCACTATAATAAGAGACAGTTTAGGCACGAGGCGATCATTGCAGGCCATTTGTGTTAATGGCTTTAGACGCTAAAATGATTCCTTCCATGCAAGTCGGCTTCTCAGTCTCAAGCCAGGAAGCGAAAGAAGAAGGAACCGCGGGCCAGTACAAGGAATCTGGTACGTTCATGGTGGGAGGCCGTCAATGGAAGCTACGTTGCTATCCTACATGTATGAATGATCATCAGTGGATGGATGCTCCAGATGGCATTGCCGTCGTCCTCGTTCCTGTGCACAAATCCCAAATGGTACGTGTCTCATTGCTGCTATGAATACACACACTCACACATGGCGATACGATCGCATTATGTTATTGTTTGTCAAGCCTGTGGCTGCTTCCACGTAGGTGCGAGTATTGTTGCATGCGATGGCTGGAGACCCAAACGATGAAGATGATATGTTTCGAGTTCAAGCTACAAAAGAAGTTTGGTTCATGTATCGGGATCTACAAGAAAGAGAATTTGAATGTATGGTGGAGCATCATGACATTGAGCGTGTGACATCCAATGAAGATTGCATACACATATCATGTGTTGTTTCAGTACTGGAGGACGACTGCATTGAAGTTCCTCCTCCATCAGTGCAAAGAAGCATATGCGAAAGCGTTGCAGCCCTAGCCCTTGTGTAAGTTGTCTTCCACGTAGGTGTAGAATGCCGGGTGATACGAGCGATACGTGCCGATGTGGTGAAAGTATCTTGTGTGATGGAGGCAATGCTCTACGGCCCAGGAGTGGAGTCTAGCTCTGAAACTGTTACACACCGGTCCTGATGGCTTCTCGGTCTTGATCAAATATGCTAGTGAAGGATCACTACCAGAGGAGGCTGATTTATGGGACACTCCTGCCAATGCATGGCCTTATTTACTCTCGGTCGCCGGCCTGTACCAAGTCGAAAGGTTGAAGCTGCACTGTGCGTCAAAGATGTGGGACATGGCAAGCGAGGAAACTGTGACTTCATTTCTACGATGGGCAATTCAGGCTAACTGCACACAATTGCAGGACAAGTGCATGTCTCTCTTAGAGTGAATCTTACCTCACATATGATTGGGCGGTTGTATGCACTGATCATCCCGAATTTATGCACAATCTCCGTAGAAGATTACCTGAAGGGTTGTACGAGGGTCCCCTGTAGTTTTAATGTTTTGTTTAAGTGTTTTTAGTCATGTAATAAATAGTTGAAATGGTACATTAATTTGTTGCAGTGAGTACATTTGTAATGCAATAATCGGATCATCCATCTAACGTGAATATGAAATAGAGTATAGTCCTGTGTGTGTTTGTCCATTCCATGATCCATGGTGGCACGGACAACCTAGTCAACAACTTGGCTCTCTGCGTAAGGTCACTGTAACACCCCGTGTTTTTGTTTAGTGTCAACTAGTGCTAATGATGAGCTTAATCAAGTCATTAAGTACCCATGGTCAAACCTTGGTCAAACCCTAGCTAAAACCTTAGTCAAACCCTTTGACACCCTAGTCCTTCTCGAACTTTTGCCGCGTTCTCCAAAATTCACCTAAACACTTCAAAATATCCCAATAGCAAAGTTGTGTAGTTTTTTCATGGGACACATTTTTGCTGTTGAGTGGCATTGCCAATTTGAAGTACAAAAGGGTGAAAAATGTCGGTCAACGCCAGTGAACACTGTTGGCCGGCGCCGAGAAAACCCACGATTTTCTCAGCAGTTCATGCGAAATCCAGTGAGTAAAACATACATCAGCCTTTGTAAAAGTTGTAGAGGGTCACTAGATCTACAACTTTGCTATTCATTGCTTGTAGCACTTTGGTTACAAAAGTTTGAGAAAATGCGAGTCAAACAAAGCTACCATGAAATGGAAATGAGCTCGAACGCGCGCCCGCGCGCGACGTCGCAGCACGCCGCCGGTCCAAGGCAAGGCGCCGTGGGCACTGTGCTCCTAAGGGACGTGACGCACACCAGGCCCATAGGCCGGTCCACGCGGACCGTTCGCATGCGCCGGCGCCCGCACGCCGAGTCCTCCATTGGCCGGCGACGCCTCCGCACGACGCTACCGCCTTAAGCCCATGCCGTGACCCCTGTAGACGACGAAGGCGGGCGAAACCGCCTCTCCACACTGCTCCGCCTATTTAAACCCCCATTGCCTTCTCCTCGCGTGAGCTCGCCCACCGCCGTCATCCTCCATTAGCACCGCCACCGGTGAACCTTCCCTCCACTCACGTCCGTGACCAACCCCTGCCTCATAGCTCGTCCCTAGGACCCACTCGACCCTTCACCGCCACCCATTTCCTAGCTCCACCACACATTCCGCCAGAATCTCAGTCGCAGCGGGTCTGCCGCCGCTACCTCGCCGCCGCCGCTCGTCGAAGCCCCCTCCAGCCGAGCCATCTGCACCAATCAACTTAAGGTAAGCTAAATCGCAGAACCCCCTCGTTTGTTTGCCTGCTCCGGCCCTACTCCACCGCCGGTGAGCTCACCCCCACCGCCGAGGGCACATCTGTGAAGGCTAGAATCCCTTAGGGACCCCTGTGCGAAAGCTGAGGGTATTTGTGTGAAGTTTCAAATAGTTCCGAGGGCCTGTGCACAAATAGATTCTTAGTTTCTTTTTTAATAGGTCCAGTGACTTGGAAAATTCATATAAAATCACAGAAAAATAGAAAAAAATGGAAAACCAATTTTGTTGGCTTCCTTGTAAGCAGACCTACATCTTTTGCAAAGCATAACCCTACTTTTGACTAATAGTTTTTGCATGAAAAATTGAAATCAGTTTGGCCTACTTTTGTTGTAGTTCCAAATCTACTTGTGATCTCAAGCTGATCTTTGGATATGTTGTTGTAGATGGCATGTGTAGGCTCTGCACCAAATTTTGCATAAAGTTTCTGAGTAATTCTTTTATTATGATTTATCTTGTATTTATGCTATATCTGTCTTAATGATTTTTGTAGCAAAAACTAAATATATTTTTGAGCTAAACTTCTGAGTATAGTCTTAAAATGCCTAGATGCACCTTTACTGATTTGGTCATGATTTTAGGACTGATAGAAATATTTGTTCCTGATTTATGCTTGATTTTAATCATAAATGCTTAGTTCAAGATCTAAAGTGGCTCTTGATATGTTTGTTGGTTTCCTAGCCTTGTTTCAAGTCAGAGGTGATGTAGGAGAAATTTTGGATCCAGAAGTGATGTATTTATTTTTGTATGCATTTATCTCATTTGTGGTAGCTAGAAATGTTATTTTTGGTATATTTATTTTCTATAGCTCAAACAAGTGTACATTCTTGTCTAGTGGACTTGTATAAGAGTAGAGAACTCAGGAATGTCACCACTGCAATTTTATAAATTAAAGTGATGAATAAAAATGAGAAAGTCATTTTAAGCTTAATAATAAGATTAATTGGAAAAACCATCACTACCATCCTTTGTAACCTATGGATGTGTTGCGGAGATGGTTTAAGAGCTGAAAATCACCCCTTGCTGTTTTGTGCAAATAAATTTATTTATTTGTTTAAATATGGATACAATCACTATAAAGAGAAGAATAAATAATAAAGCACTTCATAATATTCTTTAAAAGGAAGAGTATGATGAATATATTTTGTCAACGTGAATATGGTCAACCATGTGCTTCTTGTTGTCATGTGTTGCTGTTTTTAATTAAAATTAAATTCACCACTAATTATTGCATATGCATCCTCCGTGTAGAAGTTCCTGACGGTAGCTACACGCTTGTACCGGCAGACGAGGACGAGGGAGCAGGAGGAGTCGTGCACTACGTGTCCGTAGATCAAGACCCGGACCAAAGTCCGGAACTTTGTTTTACTGCTTGTGCTGACGAAGGCAAGCCCCGGTTTAAACATTAACCTATGTGTTACCTTTAAGCTTCTGAATTTATCTTTGATTATCTATGTGCATTTACGTTCAGGAGTTGAATTGAAACCCTAGTTGCATGATCCTTAAGTACATATGATCTTTTACTAGTATGCTAGATCGCTAGTTGCTATGCCCTAAGGATCCGGTACAAGTCGAGTGATGTTCGTCACTCGCGAGCATAGGATCTTCCTTATGGAATCACCATATTTATTAATGGATTGCTCATGTGGTAAGAGCATGGGATTGGGCTCCGGTCCAGTGGCTTCGTGGGTTAAGTGTTTGAACGTACTAAGCACTTGTCGGAAATGGGTATGGTAAGCCTAGTACCTAAATGAGGCGGTAAGGGATTTTACTATCACTAATCTTAGGGTTGCGGCCCCGGGCTCGCCACCTGAGTACATGCGTGAGGCTGGGTGACCTTGGTGGCGTAGCCCAGATAAACCTTGTACTTAAGACTGTGAGCTATTATTCCCAAACCGAAGAATGACGGGAACCGCCAGGTTGGTGAACTCTTACTGAGGGCACCTCCCGTGTGTTTAGGTTTACCTTGCAAGGGTTAAATCAATCGATTGTCAGCCTCTCACCGTTATCTGAGACTACTTAATCTACTGGCCATGATATCCCATTATGATGGAACTTTGTGAATATTGTTATTTGATTAATTGTATTGTACAACTTATGATTGCAATAGATTTCTTATCTAGTAATGATTTAATCTACTAGAATTTGAGCTAAAATGTGAAAGTAAGGATTCACTATTTAGTAGCTTTTGGAAAACAAACCCACTAGCCAAAAGCCTGCATGATTAGAGGTAAAGTCTTTTATTTTAGACGGGTAAGCCTTGCTGAATATTAGTATACTCAGCCTTGCTATTTAAGTGTTGTTTCCAGGTAATGCATGTGATGTGTGGTCTGAAGAGATTCCACTCGGCTGGGAGCTGGAATGGGTGGATGATGACGAATGATTGCATCATGGACGGCCTCCTATGATGCTTGTCGTACCGTTTAGTTAATTCCGTTGTTTTAATAAACTCTGAACTATTTACTTTCATGTCAAGAACCATGGTTTGTAATAATGGACCCTACGAGGAAGAATTGCTTTAATTTGTAAGGTACTCTAGACTCTCCTTCGTGGGAGTTTTAATGTATACGTTTCGATCCTCTGTGTGTGATTCAAGTGATTTACCGGGCTATGACCCGGCAACACTCAACGGGATGATTCTTTATTATCGCTTAATGACCAAATGGAGTGGTTTAGGCGATAGTACGGAATTATCTCGGATGGGGTTGTCACAGTTGGCATCAGAGCATTCGTATACACTAGAGTGATTAGATTAATACTAATCACATGATTTACAATAAAACTTGCCAAGATTGATTGGATT
Organism: Cenchrus fungigraminus; assembly: GCA_036936925.1. NCBI lineage: Eukaryota > Viridiplantae > Streptophyta > Magnoliopsida > Poales > Poaceae > Cenchrus > Cenchrus fungigraminus. The sequence goes on along the minus strand of CM072774.1, from coordinate 89,160,138 downwards.
TTGAAAATATGTTGGATCATTAAGGAATGATCTAGATCGAGAGGCCCTAGAGGGAATTTTGGGTTCTTTAAGGTGGCTTAAGAATCTATGGTTTATTTTGCTAACTTCCAGCACTTTACTTTATGTCAGACTTACTTTCTTGCACAACCAAACTAGATGGAGCCACGTGTCTTATACGTGCGCTGTGCCGCATCACGAGAATGCGAGGGTTGATGGAGTGATCGATTCCACGGATCCCATCTTCTTGGTTGGATGCGCACGTGTTTTATATGTGTGCTTTCCGTATGCAAGTCATGCAAAGGATGGCATGTTCTATTCAAGATGAACATGTCATGGGTTGTGATGTCGCCATGTTTTGCCATACGTGTGCGTTCCACATTACGAATATGCGAGGCAAGGATACACTCCATTCAAACGGAGGGTGTCTGAGGTTGGACGCTGTCCATGCAGCGGCTTGAGGCATGGATACTGTTTCTATAGTGAACGGTAATGTATGTGGACACTTCCGTGACATGCTGGCATGGAAGGTTCTTTTCTACCGGTACACTAACCATGTTAGTGCGATCGCTATAAACGACGAGTAGCTCCGGCTAGTTATTATAGGGAGAGTCGATTATGAGCTTGCCACCGGCACTAATTACGTCTTTTGAGATCTATGTTCGTGAGGTCGTTTAAGACGTGTGCATCATGATAAAATCTTGTTGAACCTAAAACTTGTTGTTGCATGTTTGTGTTATGCTTCCTAGGGTGTTCGCTTGATCTAGAAAGGGTAACCTCTCAATTTAATCACAAGTAAATTCTGCCATTAAATTGTTGCTGTCAGTTCATGAATTTTTAGAGCCAAAACTAGGATGAATCTGACTAGGCACCCTTTACAAAAGTTTTTCCTTATCAAATTTAGCATCTACCGTGAATTTTTCATGATTTTACGAATTTTCAATCTAGAGTTATGATCAGATTAGTAAGTCTCTGTCCTGCAGTTTTTCTGGGTAACCTTCCTCTGAAAATAGAATTTTTCGATCATGTTCCCATATAACCTAGATCTACCTTTGAATACCAAAAATGTGCATAATTATATCACCGAGTTGCTGTAGAAATTTGGGAATTTTTGGGCCTGTGGTTTTTATGTTATGAATTTTTGTTCATACCTGCCAGAATTTTATGCCCTTATGCATGTTATACTCGTTTTGAGGTTTAACATGTAATCCCCATTTTTGTACAGATGGAGCAGCCACCGCACTTCGAGATCGACGCGGACGGCACGGTTCGTACCGACGGCCTCCACTGGGAGGGTTTTCCCCGCATTTTGTGGGAGACTCTCAGTGAGGTTGGATACACTACACCGCCGTTGTACGAGGTGGTCTACTTCTGGGACCAGGGGGTCCCCTACGCACGCACGACTGCGACAGTGCCGCCACACCCAGAGCACCCGGAGTGGGTGGACTTGAGCATGATGTTCTTTAGTCACCGTGGCGTTGAGTCAATCGAGTTCGCGGCCATGCGGATCCTCCACACCTTTTGCGAGCAGCACCCGGACGAGGTGATGCTCACCGCGCTGGGGTTGTTCCCGGCCATGGACCCGCACGACCCGGCTTGGCGTGAGCGTATGTCGCTCACTCACATGTTGCTCACTGCTGACCCTCCAGAGGTCATGGTGCGTGAGCTTCTAAGGTTGTTGGAGGCGCTCTACAACATGCAGGTTTTCCATCTCGCTACTCAGGGCATGCTCTCTCTTGTGCCGATGGACTCCGCAGCTATGAGGGATGTCCTCTCCTTAGACCTGCAGTTCGAGCGGCAGACTACCGCTCACCTTCAGTAGGAGGTTGTCACACTTCAGGACGAGCATGTCCAGTGGCACCAGGAGCATGGCGAGTACATAGAGCAGCTGTACGCCAGGGACCACGAGATTGATATGCTGCGGTTAGAGTTGGCTCACACGGAGGCTCAGCGTTTTGCCTTGGTGCAGAACGTGGCTGAGATGCAGAACCAGATCGTGGATATGGAGGTAGAGGTCGAGGTTTGGCAGGCGATGGCACACCAGGTGCAGCAGCCACCGATCATCCCACGGGTTACACCTGCCGCTCTGAACGAGCTGCAGGGAGCTTCGGGGTTGAGCGAGGACTGTGTCGACGGACCGCCACCCGCTTCTCCTCAGTCTAGTGCTGGCTCCGCTTCGGGCAACTAGCTTGCCCTAGTTGTTGTTGTTGGAAAATTCATGTACTCTTGGTTTAGCCTTTTCAGCTAGATTTTGTGGAAGGGATTAGGTTGCTCGGAGAGTATGTGTAGGGTGTTTTTATTTTGCTTGTAAATAGTGTGCTAGGTGATCCACAAACTTCGCATCATGTATTGCTTGGATGAACACCTTTGTGATGTTGATTTCAATGAATGAATTAGGTTGTTGCGATCAAAATTTCACCTTGTGCTGAATACCGAAGTTGTGTGGAATGTTGTGGAGATCATGCTCACCAAAATTCATCATGTTTGCATAAGCGTACCGAGAATTATGGCAAAAATCGTGCACCTCGGCCTACAGTAAAAACAGCTAGGCAGAACCTCGGTTACAGATTTTTTCAGGCATGATAATGTTGGAATTTCACTCCGAGTTGAGTACCAATGTTGGAGCTTACGAAATTTTGCACTTGTTGACCAAAAATGAGAATTTTTCCCTGAAGGGGCAGAGAGTTATGAATTTTTCATCAACTCAGCTGCGCTGTCCGATTTCCGAAAAAATGATGTTTATGAGTTTTCGTCTTGCATATTCTTCTTGTGGTTAATGTAAGCAAGCTTGCGAATATGTGGCTAATGAGAACTCCATGAATTTCAGATGGTGGGACCAACACACACCTCCCCCAATGGTTTTGGTGCAAGTGGTAGTGATGCTCCGCCACCTCCTCCCAACATGACCATCCAAGAGCAATTCATCACCACCCAAACTGAGGTGATGCGACAGCTCTCGCAGACGCAGCAGCAGATCGCCCAGCAGCTGCAGCAAAATCCCCGTGGGGAAAATCATGATGGCCAGCCCCGGGTCACCAAATATGAGCATTTCAATGCCATGAAGCCCCCGACGTTCGAGGAGGCCAAGGAGCCTCTAGCTGCGGATGCGTGGATCAAAGCCATTGAGGCAAAGTTCTCAGTGTTTGTCTTGCCATGCTCCGAAGAGCGTAAGGCCAGTTTCGCTGCCTTACAGCTCTGCGGTGCAGCATTGCTGTGCTGGGAGCATTATAAGTCCATGATTCCAGAGGGACATCACGTCACATGGGCTGAATTCAAGAGGGCCGTTAAGGAACATCATATTCCTAAGGGTCTCATAGACAGGAAAATGAAAGAGTTGCTTGCACTGAAGCAAGGTACTGACACGGTGTATGAGTACGCCAAGAAAGTCAATGCCTTGTGTCAGTACGGTGGGCATCATGTTGATAGCGATGCCAAGAAAATATAGGGTTTCCGTGATGGGCCAGACGGGGACCTCTATGAGAGGCTTAATCTAGTCATACAAACGAATTTGTGTTCTACTACGTCTATTCCATAAGATCAAAGGGTCGTGTTCGTGAAGAACATGAGCCTCTAACTTATGGACAAACAATGAGAACATGAGTAAATCATCCGTCAATTGGATCAAAAGGCCTTATTCATCAAGAATAGGAGCCTCTAAATGATGAACAAATGAAGAACACATGAACAAATCACCCATGCATGCTAACACTACTTTATATGAAATAGTTATATAACTGAAGTAGACCAAAGTCATACAATAAAATAAGGATACAAGAGAACTCATACCTAGATCCCAAAGTAGACTTGGAACCTGAAGTAGAACCACTCTACCTACCTCCTAGCTTTGGAAACCAAAAGTGAGAGAGGGGTTGCAAAGTGAGTTACTAAGAAATGAACCCCCTCTCCTTCTATTTATAGGCCTGAGCACTGGTGTGGAATGGCTGCAAACACCCCCGGGATGGAGTGAGGGACCAACCAAGAGCCACCACGTGGAAGCCCTTGAATGGAGGCCACAAGGTCGGTTTGGCCGACCCCCTGTTGGCCCAACTCGCGGTGTGCTTTCTCCAGGTGACTATCCTGTGGGTCCTCAGGTTGGTTCCCGGTGTCCACTTGATTTTGAGGCGGTTTGGGTGCCCGTAGGCCCTTCAATCCATGTGACGTCCATATGTCGCCCTTTAATTCGTCGGGGTGTGCCTCCCTTGAATTGGTGACATGTCTTGCATGCATGGAATTCTAGGTGACAGCCCCTCCTTGGCTGAGGTGATGTGGCATGGACCATAGAAGGTAAGTTTGTCACTTCTTTTACGCTTATTTTCGTGAAATCAAATAATCTCCAACGACAAGTAGAACTACATTATTCTTAACTAAATGCGTGCAAGAAATGCCTTTTGCTCCTTTACTCATGAGTAAATTGACGGCTAAAGTAAGCACTTAACAGTCGTCAACAGCTACCCCAAGAACTTAAATGGAGATAAACACCCCTCTGTTGCACTTTGGTAAAGACTTCGTATTTCTCATCGGGCGGCCACGCCTTCGCCGCAGTCCGTGTAATCCCGACACAAGCCCCGCGATCCCGCCGTGTTGCCCCCGGCATCAAAGCTTCTCGGCGCACCCGGATCCCGTCTCCGCCCGCCGAGCCTCCGGTCTTGGTTTTGTGGCTCAACCAAGTAACCCGACGGTTTTATGGTGAACCGCCGCAAACCCCGCGTGCAGACTCTGGTTGTGAGCCGCTACCCTGCGCCGGCTCAAGTCCACGACTTCGTCTTGCTTTTCTTGCCACCATGCGGCCCGCACTTGATCCCGTTCGGCCACCGGCTCCATCGAGCCAAGCCTACTTGTCTCTCCACTCCTCGGAGGCCCCGCAAGGCTAAGACCTTTCACGCCCGCTCTTCTCCTGCACCGACGCAGATCAAGCCGCAACCTACACCTGCAATACTCAGCCAATAGTTAGTCCACACCACATTGTCAATCACTCATCACACCAGGAAGCGACCATCCACCGGTCCTCGGACGCTGCGATCCTCAATCTCCCCCTTGATGAGTGCATTGACAACACACATAGTAACCAATCCACAAAAGAGGGAAAAAGAAAAGAAATAAACAAAAATCTCAAACAAGTGATCAAAATCCAAACAAAAGCCAAAACGAGATGACTTGAGAGAGCAAGTCTCGGTCCTCTAAGGAAATGGCAACAGCTCAACACGACCGAGACAAAATGCTCAAAATGTCGACTCCTCAAGGTGAGGCAAAAGGGCTCGACGCAATCGGGAAAAGAGCAAAGCACAAAGCACAACTCAGGCGAGAAAGAGCTCCCCATGTATGAATGCAACCTCCCCCTGAACAAATGCGTGCAAAGAGCTCCCCATGCATGAATGCAAGCTCCACCAGAACAAATGTGTGCAAAACTCATGTTCTGCCCCTAAACTGAGTATTTCTTCCCCAACATGCATTTCTCCCCATTTTTCTCCCCTTCGAATGAATCGGGTACTTTTCTCCCGCTTGTTGGTAATGTATTAATCAAGTCTACAAATGCAAGCATGTGCTTCTCAAATTGACAAAGAGCACTCCGAAACACTAGAAATGAGACATAGAAGAAGCAAGATAGCTACATATTCAGTATAAGCATCGCCAATAAGATAGAACGGAACATATAAGCATGTGACATAGCCATGACTAAAATCTAAGCATTTTCTAACAAAATATCCCTCTCATGAGCATAGGACCTCAACATGTCCAAAATGAGCACAAACAACATACAACTAACAAACTTCATGCAGGGTCACAAGTTCTCATCACAATATCATCATAAATACCTACAAGCTATCTCATGTCATGTCAAAGCCACCAAGCTATGTGTCTACTTCTAAATATGATACTTCTCATTGGTAGACATCGTGCAATGGTTTAGCACCCAAGATAAGGAATTTAAAGCACATATGACATGGAAGCATATTTTCAAGCATAGGCATTTCAAGATACCAAATTAATTTGCAAGATTAAGCATGGTACATGAAGTGCCTTTGCGGCAAAAAGAAGCTTAGGCTTCTCCACGAGGTAACATGTAGTCTAAACATTCATGATGACAACCGGGTCTTTGACCTCAAATGAAAAGAGCATGATTCCCAAGCACAAATTAAGCAAGATATAGCCATTTGAGCACAAAACGAGCATGTAAGGGATTCTACTCACTAGAGATGATGAACTAAGCATTTTCACAAAGATAGCCGTTTCACATGCATACATGACCAAAGCTACCAAGAGCATAGCTATACATCACAAGAGCTCACAAGCATGATCATAGGCTCACATCCAACATATCACAATGCTCAATGTGTATGAGAGAAGCACATCCTCTAAAGCATATGATACAACTGCAGTTTATGATGCAAAGATGCTAAACATGATATGTTACACAAGTGAAAAATGCAAGATGCATATGTACATGAGATCCCCAACGCAATCTCAAAACGAATAAACCACACCAAGCTCACCCCACAAATGAGAAAATGTAGCTTGGTCCAAAGGTTTTGTTAGGATATCTACAAGCTGTTTCTGAGTGGGCACATGAATCAAATCTATGTTCCCCTTCTCCACATTATCTCTCAGAAAGTGGTATCTCACCTCTATGTGTTTGGTTCTGGAGTTTAGCACTGGATTTTTGGCAACGCTAATGGCACTAGTGCTATCACACATGAGAGGAACGTGGGTGCACTCCGCACCAAAGTGACCCAAAGTGTATGTGATCCAAAGCAACTGGGAACAACAACTAGCAGTAGCTACATACTCGGCCTCTGTGGTAGACTGAGCTACACTTGACTGTTTGCAAGATGACCAAGAAACCAATGAGGAACCCAAGAACTGACAAGAACCCGACTTCCTATCCACTCGACACCCAGCAAAGTCGGCATCCGAAAAACAATGAAGCGCAAGAGAAGAAGATGTCAAGTTCGAAAGACCAAGCTCAGGAGTGTATAGAAGATACCTGAAAATCCGCTTGACGGCATACCGATGTGAAGTCCTCGGTGACGCCTGAAATTGAGGGCACAGACACACACTGAACTGTATGTCTGGCCTCGTAGCCGTATAGTACAAGAGGGAGCCGATCATGCTCCGGTACTCCTTTTAGACCACAGGCTCTCCGTCCTCGTCTGCATCCAACCCCGTAGTCATACTCATTGGTGTCGAGAGGGGCTTGGAGTCGTCCATCTTGAACTTCTTTATGATATTCTTCGTGTACTTGGCTTGATGCACAAAGGTTCCCTCCTTAGTCTGCTTGATTTGAAGCCTGAGGAAAAACTGCAATTCTCCCATCATACTCATCTCGAATTCTCTGCTCATGTCCTCTGCAAATCTTGCAACCAAAGAGTAAGACGAGCCACCAAATAGAATAACATCCACGTACACCTGAACAATCAGGATGTCAATGCCTTGCTTGAGGAGAAAGAGTGTCTTGTCTACCTTACCCATCTCAAACCCCTTGCTGAACAAAAAACCCCTCAATCTACCATACCAGGCTCTGGGAGCTTGTTTCAGCCCATAGAGAGCCTTCCTCAACTTATACACCCGATGGGGAAAATCAGCACTCTTAAACCCGGGGGGTTGCCTCATATACACTTCTTCCTCCAACACTCCATTCAAAAACGCACTCTTCACATCCATTTGGTGCAACTTGAATCCTTTAGCCACAGAAAAAGCTAGAAGAATTTTAATTGCCTCCAAACGGGCTACAGGAGAAAATGTCTCCTCATAGTCTGTCCCCTCCTTCTGGCTAAAACCTTGAGCCACTAGCCTTGCTTTGTTTCTCACCACTTCTCCATTTTCTCAATCTTTGTGTTTCCACACCCATTTTGTCTCGATAGGTTTGCAACATGGTGGAGGCTCTACTAACTCCCAAACCTCATTTCTCTCAAAGTTCTCTAGCTCATCATGCATGGCATTCACCCAATTAGAATCAGAAAGCGCGTGTCCAATGTCTTTGGGCTCGAAAGAAGCAACAAAAGCTGAATCAGCAAAGTGAGAGATTCTTTGGGACCTTGACCGTGTGGTTCGTTCATTGATGTCGCCGATGATTCTTGAGGGAGGATGATCAACTTGAACTCGCCTCGGTGCCTCTCGCCTGGAGACAACCTCCCCCTCAGCAGTAGCTTCCACTTGATCCTGCTAGATCGTAGTCGATGTAGGGGATGGACCATTCTGAACCGCAGTAGAAGTAGTGGAAGTAGAGGGTACATGTGTGGCAGGAGCTTCATCATCATCACCATCATCCTCTCCAGCATCATCCTCCTCATCCTCAAAGATCTTTTTGCCAACTTCGTCATCACCTGCACACTCAAAAATAGATGAACTACATGGCTATGTCTCGTCGAAGGTAACCTCGCAAGTCTCCATGATTTGGTTAGTATCAAGGTTAAGCACACGATATGCTCGAGAATGATTAGCATAACCTAAAAAGATGCCATCGGAGGACCTTGCCTCAAACTTATCTAGCTTGCCCTTCTTGAGAATAAAGCACTGGCAACCAAAAGCCCGAAAATGGCTCACTCTAGGTGCTCGCCCATGCATGAGTTCATAGCACGTCTTTTTCATGAAAGCCCGAAGAAAAATCCAGTTCCCAACATGGCACGCGGTGTTCACCGCCTCAACCCAATATCTTCTCCGAGTCCTATGCTCATCGAGCATCATTCGAGCCATCTCACAAAGGGAATGATTCTTCCTCTCTACCACACCACTATGACAAGCGGCGTAGGGAGAGAAAAACTGATGTTCGAGACCAAGATCATGGCAAAAGGTTTCAAATCGAGAATTTTTAAATTTTGTGCCATTGTCGCTACGAATAGCTCGAACAACATTTCCATGCCTCTCATTTTCAACCTCAAGATCAGATCCCTGACAAAACCAAACGTCTCCCCTTGTCAGCCAAAAAGAAGACCTAAGCATAGCGAGCATAGTCGTCCACTATCACCAGGACATACCATTTCCCACCCGCCGAGCACACACGGGCTGGACTAACCAAGTCCATATGGAACAACTCACATGGACGCTCTGTCATGACAGCGGTCAGGGGCGGATTGGAGGCGGCTACCATCTTGCCATGCCTACACAGAGCACAACCCAATTCCTTTTGTAATTTCAACCTAGGCAATCCTCGGACCAAACTAAGCCCACTCAAGCGTGACAACAAGTCAAAAATCAAGTGACCTAGCCACCTATGCTATTTCCAAACCTCCGCCGAAACACCCGCAACCAAACAATGAGAAGAGCCGACACACTGGGAAAAATCAGCTCTGAAAATCTGACCCTCGGGGATGATCGTGCACACAAGATCACCTCGAGAATCCAACACACGAGAAGCGCCCGTCTTGAAACAGACCTCAAAACCCTCATCAAGAAGCTGGGAAACCGAAAAAAGATTGAACCTGAGAGACTTGGAAAGAGCAACACACCTGAGAGACACATTCTCACTTACCTTCACCGTGCCCACTGAAAGCACTCTACCTCGCCCATTGTCCCCAAAATTGATGTACTCCTTGGACACCTGAAGGACCGATTAGGCGACCAGAAAGGGGGGGGAGTGAATGGGAGCCGATAAAAATTCACCTCAAAAAGATGAACTCGACTATGCCCCAAGAACTACTCCAAATCCGAGCACACACAATGGAGAACGTAATCGCCAAGGTCACGTAGTCACAACGGACCTACCAACCTTAGGAGTGATCCTTGGTTCAACTAGCGGAAGCATGAATCAAAGAACCAAAGTACTTAGCCAAATCTGCGAGGCTCTGGGTGGGACGGTCCGCAACCGTACGGCGGACAATCCGCGAGCCCGGCGGACGGTCTGCAACACCCCGGCGGATGGTCCGCAAATAGCGACCGAACCTCCAGTACCGCACCCCGGAAAATCAGACAGTCCGGGCAAGCACCTCGGATAGTCTGCAACGCGCGGACAGTCTGGCCCCACCTGGCGGACAGTCTGGTAAACCGCGCCCTACCGAAAAACCCAAGCTCGACGGATCACAACGACTCGTGCTGATGAACTGACGAGCATGAGACGAACTCCCGACGAACTCAGTCCGTGAAGGACGAACATGAGACGAACTCCCGACGAACTCAGTCCGTGCAGACAGTCCGCAGGCCACAGGTAGACAGTCCGCCGGCCCCGAACAGAACAGCCCGAACTCGAAAAACACAAGTCAATCCCACCTATCCATCCATGGATCTCCCAAACGACTTAAGCTCCTGAGACAAGATATGGGGGAGATGTGAAATGTCCCTAGGGGATGCTATGCCCCAAAACTTGAGGCCTCAAACCAACTAAATCGCCCGGAATTGATCTCGAACCGAGCTCTACTAAAGAGCTAGGGTTCCACCCGAAATTCTCAAATCCAAGGCCAAATCCGGAGTTTGAGGGGTCAACATCAAGCACAAAGATGCACACATCATCTATCCATGATCCCCATAAAGAAATCCGAACCCAAACACCTCAGAATAGGAGGAACTTGCCACGCACTAAAGTCCAACGAAAATAGCCCTAAAAAGACACGAAAACCACACAAGCTACAAGAAGGAAATCAACACAACCATGAAAGCTTCCATACACTCGGAGGTCAGATTCTCTACAAAACGGTGAAGAAAATCTAAGACTATGGAGCAGGGAGATGAGAAGCACAGTCTGGGAGGATGGTTTGCCCAGAAACCCTAGAGCTATATATATGAGTCCCTCTGGGTTGGGCAAATGACCAAGCTACCCCTAGCACTTAAACTGAGATACAAACCCCTCAGGGGCAATATGGTCAAGTAACACTCCTCTTCATCGGGCGGCCAGGCCTTAGCCGCAGTCCGCGTCCTCCCGACGCAAGCCCTGCGATCTCGCCGCGTGTCCCCCAGCATCAAAGCTTCTCGGCGCGCCCGGATCACGTCTCCGCCCGCCGAGCCTCCGGTCTTTGTTTTGTTGCTCAACCAAGTAACCCGGCGGTTTTGTAGTGAACCGCCACAAACCCCGCGTGCAGACTCCGGTCGTGAGCCGCTACCCTGCACCGGCTCTGGTCGATGACTTCGTCTTGCTTTTCTTGCCACCATGCGGCCCGCACTTGATCCCGTTCGGCCACCGGGTCCATCGAGCCGAGTCTACTTGTCTCTCCACTCCTCGGAGGCCCCGCACGGCTAAGACCTTTCACGCCAGCTCTTCACCTGCACCAACACGAATCAAGCCGCAACCTACACCTCCAATACTCGGCCAAGAGTCAGTCCACACCCTGTTGTCAATCACTCATCGCAGCCAAGAGCGACCATCCACCGGTCCTCGGACGCTCCGGTCCTCAATCTCCCCCTTGATGAGTGCATTGACAACACACATAGTAACCAATTTAGAGAAAAAGAGAAAAAGAAAAGAAACGAATGAAAACCTCGAACAAGTGATCAAAAGCCAAACAAAAGCCAAAGCGAGATCACTTGAGAGAGAAAAATCTCGGTCCCCTAAGACAAGGGCAACGGCTCAACACAACCGAGATAAAATGCTCTGAAATTGCCGACTCCTCAAGTGAGGCAAAAGGGCTCGACACCATCGGCAAAAGAGCACAACTAAAATCAGGCGACAAAGAGCTCCCAAATGCATGAACGCAAGCTCCCCCTGAACAAATGCATTTCTCCCAATTTTTCTCCCCTTGATGCAAAACTCCCCCTGGATTCATGAATTGGGTACTTTCCACCCCCTTGTTGGTAATGCATGAATCAAGTCTACAAATGCAAGCATGTGCTTCTCAAATAGACAAAGAGCACTACAACATGCTAAAAATGAGACATCGACAAGCAAGATAGCCACAAATTTAGTATAAGCATCGCCAACAAGATAGATAGGGACATATAAGCATGTGACGTAGCCATGATCAAAATGAAGCATTTTGTCAACTCAAATTTCCATCTCATGAGCATAGGACCTAAACATGGTCAAAATGAGCACAAACAACATATAACTCACAAACTTCATGCAAGGTCATAAATTCTCATCACAAGATCATCACAAACACCTACATGCTATCTCATGTCCTGTCAAAGCCAACGAGCCATGTGTCCACTTCTAAATATGAGACTTCTCAATGGTGAACATCATGCTACAGTTTAGCACCCAAGATAAAGAATGTTAAAGCACATAAATCACATGGAAGCAAAATTTTCAAGCACAAGCATTTCATATACCAATTTCATGGTATCAAATTAAGCATGGTACATGAAGTGCCTTTGCGGCAAAAAGAAGCTTAGGCTTCTCCACAAGGTAGCATGTAGGCTAAACATTCATGATGACAAATGAGTCTTTGACCCCAAATGAAAAGAACATTGTTCCCAAGCACAATTTAAGCAAGATATAGCCATATGCGCACAATTTAAACATGAGAGGCATTCAACTCACAAGAGTGGATTATATATAGCATTTTCACAAAAGTAAGCCATCCATAACCATATACATCCCAAAGCTACCAAGAGCATAGCCATACATCACATGAGCATCACTAGCAAAGTCATAAGCTCACATCCAGCATATCATAGTGATCTAAGTATATAGGAGAAGCACATCTCTAAAGCATATGATACAAATGCAGTCTATGATACAAAGATGCAAAAATGATATGATACAGAAATGAAAATGCAACATGTATGTAGATCAGACCCCCAGCCGAAGCTCAAAAAGGAAAAACCACTCCAAGCTCCCCTCGGAAACGAGCAAATGTACCTTGGTCCAAAGGCTTTGTTAGGATATCGGCGAGCTGTTTTTCGGTTGGTACATGGATGAGGTCTATGTTTCCCTTCTCAACATTGTCTCTTAGGAAGTGGTATCTCACCTCTATATGTTTGGTTCTTGAGTGTAGCATGGGATTTTTGGCAACACTAATGGCACTCGTGCTATCACACATGAGAGGAACATGGGTACACTCCTCACCAAAGTCACTCAGCGTGTATGTGATCCAAAGCAGCTGTGAGCAACAACTAGCGACAGTGACATACTCGGCTTCTGTGGTAGACTGAGGTACACTAGATTGTTTGCGAGAAGACCAAGAAACAAGCCAGGAACCCAAAAACTGGCACGTCCCCGAAGTCGACTTCCTATCAACTCGACACCCCGCAAAGTCGGCATCCGAAAAACCAAGAAGCGAAAGGGAAGAGGATGCCGAGTACCAAAGACTGAGCTCAGGAGTGTATCGAAGATACCTGAAGATCCGCTTGACGGCCTACCGATGTGAAGTCCTCGACGACGCCTGAAAATGAGCGCACAGACACACAGAAAACTGAATGTCCGGCCTCATCGCCGTCAAGTACAACAGGGAGCCGATCATGCTCCGGTATTCCTTCTGGTTCATGGGCTCTCCGTCCTCGTCCGCATCCCGCGCCGTAGTCGTACTCATCGGTGTCGACAAGAGCTTCGAGTCGTCCATATTGAACTTCTTGAGGATGTCCTTCGTGTACTTGGCTTGATGCACAAAGGTTCCCTCCATCGCCTGCTTGATCTGAAGCCCGAGAAAGAACTGCAATTCTCCCATCATAGACATCTCGAATTCTTTGCTCATGTCCTCTGCAAACCTCGCAACCAAAGAGTGAGACGAGTCGCCCAAGACAATATCATCCACGTACACCTGAACAATTAGGATATCATCGCCCTGCCTGAGGAGAAAAAGAGTCTTACCTACTTTGCCCATCTCAAACCCCTTGATGAACAAGAACCCCCTCAAACGGCCATACCAAGCACGGGGAGCTTGTTTCAGCCCATACAACGCCTTCCTCAGCCTATACACTCGGTGGGGAAACTCAGCACTCTCAAAGCCTGGTGGTTGCTTCACATAAACCTCTTCTTCTAAAAACCTATTCAAAAAGGCACTCTTCACATCCATTTGGTACAATTTGAACCCTTTAGCCACAGAAAAGGCTAGAAGGATCCTAATCGCCTCCAAACAGGCTACAGGAGCAATTGTCTCCTCATAGTCTATCCCCTCCTTCTGACTATAGCCCTGAGCAATCAACCTCGATTTGTTTCTCACCACCTCACCATTCTCACCCTCTTTGTTCTTCCACACCCATTTTGTCCCAATAGGTTTGCAATGTGGTGGTGGCTCTACCTGTTGATGTGAAAATAGGACGTCATCTCCGCGCGCAACACACGTGACTCCCCGGTCTATAGCGAGGCGTGCCAGCCAATTTGACCTGTTGATTAACAATGGAAAATATTAGGGATCGGCTAGAGAACCGATGGGCCTTTTTAGCGACACGTGTACCAGCCAATCGGCCAATACGAAAAAGCGGGATCGGCCGGCTCGAGAGCGACCGAGGCGCGAGGATGTGGATAAGGGGATCGGCTGGTTCGGCCGATCGTGACGTCAGCACTCGAGTAGGTCGGAATCGGCTGTGGTGTTAGAAGCCGATAGGATCTAGATCGAGTGGTATAAATTGGTGATAATAGCTAAAACCACAAGAATTGGTACGAAAACTTGCAGATCTAGCTAATATCGGTAAGGGGTGAATAATGAACTAGATGAAACCTCATCGATGTGCCCGGAGGTTAAAGCCTAGGGTTATTCGGTAAAACAGTACTCACAAGCTTGCCGGAGATCGATCGATGCAGCCCGACGAACTTGAAGGACGGCGTTGTAGAAAAGAGAAAAAACGCAATGGCGAAGTCGCCGAAAAGTAAATGCTGTAAAGTAGATGCTGTAAATTGTAAAGGGTTTGCCCGGAGGCGGTTTGTTTGATATTGGTGTGTACACTTTTTTCTGACCACGCAGGGTCGCTATTTATGTCCTAAGGACAACCCGACTACTAGCCAATTACAGCACTGTTTACTTGCATCTAAAGAAAACAAACACTACTAAAAATAGAAAAAGACTCATGCAAGAATCAAACTCTCCTAAAACTGACTCTGACCCGTCACCAATTGTGGATTGACCCTCCTCCGCCGTGCTTTGCCTTTGGCATATCTTCTCAGTTTCCACCTTCTTCCTTCTCATCGGCCAATTCCTTAGTTGACCATCGGCCGATTGGTTGACTCTCTTGTCCATCGATAGAGTTGGACTCCTTTAACCATCACCGAATCCTGCTGACCGCTCTTCTCTTTCTTCTATTGGCCGATCGCACTGTTATTTTCATCGGCTGCTCCTTATCCCTTTTGACCTGTTTTTCCAAAAAACAGTGTCAACACATGCCCCTAGTTTCGGAATAAATAATCTTTTGCTCTGAAATTTCCTCGAATCCGGTATCCTCCTTGATTCGAAGTCGGCTAAGGAATCCAAACAAATATTCAACAGGGGCCATAAATACAACTGCCTCAACTCCCTTTTCCCCCGAATTTTGTTGCTCCAATAGCTCAAACTCCGGGCGACGAACCCTAAGCTCTAGAGTTCTTGCTGATTCATGGCGTCTTCAGGCTCCGCCGGAGGTTCCATCCTTCCCCTGCGCCTCCGAAGGTGTCTCTTTCTTCGGTTCCTCCGGTATTTCTTTGTCCCTTTGCTTTTGTTTGTTCCTCAATGCCGCCGCCCTGCTTTGTCTGAAGTCTAGATTTCCTTTATTTATTTCTTCAGAAACTTAGATCCAATCTCACCATCCCTGTCGATGACAAGCCCGGGCTTGTTTTTCTTAGTCCAATGGGTGATGCCGACCCTACTGATATGATTAACTTTGAAACCGGCCGAATTCCTTTCAAGCATGCTTCCTTGGATTTGGCCGATTGGGATGGCTGTTTTAGGTCTTGGATAGGGTACACCAAGGGATGGAGAAATTGGTACCGTAGAGTGTCTGCAAAGAACAGAGGTTTCTGGGAGAAGTATAAAATTAGTCAATGCATCACCCTGTCTCTGTCCGATATGTCCCGGAATGAATCTCTTCTGATGGCCGCTTCTTATTTTTGGTCCGATGCACTCAACGCTTTCTTATTTGGTCATGGGCCGATGACTCCAACTCTGGCTGATGTTCTTCTGTTGACTGGTTTGGATATTTCTTCCTCGGGTGTCCTCTTTAGCTGCCGTGATGTCAAACCTTCCCACCATCTAAAAACTAAGAATGTGGGTGGTTGGTCTGGTTATATCACTGAGCACATGAAGGAAGGTACTGTGAACAACAGAGAACATGTGGCTTTTCTGAACATGTGGCTTGAAAAATTTGTTTTCTGTGGTAAATCTTTTGGTCCCACTTCCAACTATCAAATTGTAGCCGAACGGTTAGCTGTTGGTTCTTGCATCCCTCTTGGCAAATATCTTTTGGGGGCAGTGTACAATCTCCTTCACCAAGTGGCAGTTAGTCTGTCAACCAATTCCCCCATAGGCACTCCGGGAGGTCCTTGGTGGTTTATCAACGTGTGGTTGAATCTTCACCTCCGAGATAGATTGGAGCAGAATATTTTGATATGCCCTTTCCGGGAGACCAGCCAGATGGTGTCCCGAATGTAAAGCGTCGATGCATGAACTTTGGGGAAGCAGTTTCTGCATTCCCAGGACATAAGAGGACTCCATCCCGTATAGCAGAACATTTCAGGAGTTTCTATCTTGGCTTCACCCCAGAGTCTATTATCTGGTTTGCATATAGAGACGATGATACTAATCTTGAGACTATATTCAGCTTTGATGACCTCCACGAGGATGATGAAAACAGGATGGTTTTTGTGGAGATGATCAAACCGGGACTTCTTCCATCCTGCGTATTTGGGAAAGATCCATCGGCCACTTATGAATTTTATAATCCTTCAGTGAGTGCTCGTCAGTTGGGTTTTGGCCAGTTGCCAATTGGTCTGTACTTCTCCAATCTGATCAAACCGCGGGAGGTTATTCCCAATGGTACCTATTATCAGCGTCTCCTGGATCTGCTCCCTGATTCCTCCACCATTGATCTTGATACTTGGAAATTTTCTAGTTTTACCTCTACTCTTTTCAATATCTGGTGGGCAGAATGGTGCGACCATCTTTTCTGTGTGTCCCCAAGAATTTACTGTAAGAAGCTAGACCCTGGATATGAGGCATCAGCTGACGAGGTATTTTCTCGTTTGATTGTTTTGTGTATCTTCAATATGTTCTGACTGCTTGCATCTTTAATATGTTCTGACTGCTTCCCTTTTCTTCAGCCTGATACTTCTGAGCCACCTGCTAGAAGCAAGAGTGGCAAGCCGATTGGTTATTGGCCACCGAGGTCTTCACCGTACATCGGCTACAATGCTCCCCCAATTTCTTCTGTCATGCAGGGCCCTAAGACAAATCCTGCTCAGAACAACCCGCTCCTGTCGACCCTCAAGAGAAAAGTTGTGACTAGCAAAGTTCTCAGCTGCAGAATGAAGAAAAAGATCAACACTGTGGTTGTTAATATCCATGATATGGCTGGAGTGCTGGCGGGTGCTTTCGAGGTACTGGCTATTTTTCGTCTTCTTTTTCCCTTTTTGTATTTTAACTGATCAATTTGTCCTTCGTGTAGTCTTCGGGTTTGACAGGTCAATCAGCACAAACCACTACTGCCGACCTTGGTCAAGACGTACTGGAGCCAACTCAAGAAACTCAAGTTGGTGACACTCCCGCTGGATCATCTGAGCAACCTGTGTCAGACCATGGTGTAGAGAATCAGACCCAGAATCCAACTACCTCTCAGACTGAGAAATCTCCAACTGAGGTAATCGAAAACCCTTTGCTTATTCCTGGCTTTTGTCTATCTTTAACTTCTTGTTTCTTGTTCAGGATGTCGATGACCCTCAGCAGGTAATTGGTGATCAATCACAATTGCCGATTATCAAAGTTCCTAAACCAGAATCGGCTGAAAATCCGATCATTGAAGCGCAGGCAACTTCTTCTGCTGCAGAGGTGAATTTCTTGACCTTCTCATCTTTCTTTTTTCAATTTCCTTGTTGACTTTTTACTTTTCTCTGCAGGTTCCACCAACCCAGCCTCTTGTAGTTTAGAGAGCATCGGCCGCTCTTCTTTCAGATGACGTGAAAGCTAAGCTGATTGAGGTACTTCCATTGCTGAACCAAGACATCCGTCAGCTTGTACAAGATGCTGAGCCGATCAGGAGTATCTTCATGCAGATCCAAAGCCAGTTGCCCAGAGACCTCAAGTCGAAGATGCTTCAAGTCGCTTTTATTGAAAATCGGCAGCTTGTAGTCCAAGAAGCCCAAGATCGGTTGGATGAAAGGAAGCGTCAAGAGCAACTTACTCAAGACAGGGAGAATCTGGATAGCAGTATGGCCGATCTTTATGGCAGGATTGAATTTCTAGCTTCTTCCCGTCCTGATATCGTCAACAGCATCGATAGTCTAAAGAGACGTCGCGTTGAATTGATGAAAGAGCTTGGTCAGGTTGAGCAAGACTTGGCAGCTGAAGAGCAGAAGCTCGCAGATCTTCCAGGCACCATTGCTACCATGCGGGAGCAGAGGGATTCTATTGCACGTCGAGCCCAGGTTCTTCGTGAACAAGAGCAGCTAATTCCTGGTTCGGTCGATGCCGATCGTCAGGAGATAGAAGCGGCCGACCAGCTGCACTTGGATCTCATTAATGCCATATATCTTCTAGGCATAGTTTAATTTTTTCTTTGAATATTGTAACTTTTAAGCTGTAATTGGCCTTTACTAGCCAACTCCCAACGCTTGGCATTTATTGTTTTGACCGAACGTTTTGATCGGCCTTTATAAGTCACAAGATCTCTTTTGCCCTTTGAACTATACTTCTTTTTGTGAGGGCTTCCTCTTCTTCTTCCTCCTCTGTGAATCAGGTTGGTTCTCTCTTACCCTCTCCATTTTTCATGATCCATTCTCTGATGTTTCCCTTTTTCTCAGTCTCCAAACCGTGAAACCGTGGAAAGGATTGTGTCGAGCATCAATGCCTTTGGTGCAAATCAACCAACCCAACCATCCAGACAAGAACGTGGTCTTCGCCTTGTAATTGCGAACGACGAGAAGAAGCTGGAAGTTCTTGAAGCCAGAAGGACTGCTCTTCTTCGGGAACTAGATCGCGTGGGTGAAGAGATAGTCCAAGTTAGAGCGGAGTTAGATAAGGCGAAGAGTCTTCTTTAAGCCTTGATGTACTATCAGCCGATGCAATCATCTTATTTATGAATAAAATCATTATCCTTTTATTGGCATTGATAAATCTGAATGTACTATTTCTTGGTGATGGCTTTTCAAACATGCTTGTAGGTGCCTTTTATGATCTGATTCGATTTCCTTGCTATAAAAACGCAACTTGCTTCTCATGCGGCACCATATCCTTTTGACTATGAACCAGATCATTTCTCATTAGGAATAGGAGGTAGGCCTCTTCTAGAGTGCTTCCAGGAAAATGCAATTATCCCCATTCCTTGACAAGTTTCTTCTTGAAGTGTTCTTGCATCCAGATGATGCATCAAAGCTTGTCGTTGTTGCTAGCAATGTTGAGAGAGCAGGATCCTGAAAACCTCCTCTTCTGGAGTATAGAGTGGGGCCATTCATTGTTATTCGATTCACCTTCAAAGCCAGTCCCTAATTTTTGGGAAACGTATCACTACACGACTGTCCACCGTTCAGTTTGAGACCTTCACGGGGAAACTGTTCCTGCTTTGACTGCATTAGATGCTCTTTATTTTGCCTTTTCCAATTCCCTCTTGTAGTTATCTCTTCTGCTATCTGGGGCTATAAATAGGCTTGAGGCTCGTCGGAGAGAATCACATTTCATCGACCATGGCGCAAAAGCTAAATCTGATAGACTGTAGACTCTTGTTGTATGATTGCCTCCTTTTCTTTTTTTGTTCCCCCTTCCATGGCTAGAAGAATCATTGTGAAGTAGTGTAGTAACTCCTCTTCCTCTTCGTTCCCTCTTGAAAAGCTAGGAGGCACTATAGCTAAAAGAATCCTTGTGAAGAACTGGCTTTAGGGGAAGGAGCACGGTAGGGTGTCTTGCTACACATTTATCAGCGGAGGAGCGTGCCAAAGGAACGGCCATCTTGGTCATCAACTCGGACTCCTTTCGGCGGAAGATTTACAGAATCTGGTGAAGATCTTAGTCTTCTATTTCCACTTCGCGGCATCCTTCTCTCATTCATCGATTCAATATCCTCATCATACTAGAGATAGGATCGTGTACCCTTGAAACATGCATGTAATCTCCAGATTTGAGTTGTAATATTACTACTGTAATTTGAAACAGAGGAAATGAAAAAGACATATTTATTTTATTCTACGGGCGATATATGTATCGGCCATGTTCTGGAAGAACTGAATATTTTACTTGCACATCGGTTTTTACATTTTGTACTAAAGGCGATTCTTTACAGACATCGACTATCCTACTGTAGGCGATTTACATTTTCAATCGGCTATAGCTCGAAAGTTCAATCGGCCGATAGGCTTGACATATCAATCGGCTCATACAACCGCTTGTACACTTGGGCGACCAATCCATCGACTGTTGTGATTCCATGCCCAAGCTTTCCTTCATCTTCAATGAATTGATTCATTAAGTCTCGTCATCAGAGCCGACTGCTTGAACCGGCTTTAGTCTGAAATCGGACACCTTGAGATACTTGGTATCCCATGCTTTTCCTGATATGCAGCTCATTCGATCGTAAGTCCATCCTTGTTCTTCCATAGCTGCCACTGTCAAGGAAGTTTCTCCTTGGACCATCTCCACTGAATCTCCGATGCATTGGATGATGCATTGATGCATTGTAGATGGTATGCAACAATTGGCATTTATCCAATCCCGACCCAGTAGTAGATTATAAGATCCCCTCCCTTTAATGACAAAGAAGGCGGTAGGAAGGGTCTTACTGCCGATGGTGAGCTCCACGTAAATTGCACCTTGAGCCGGAGAGATGTTGCCTTCAAAGTCCACCAGCATCATGTCGGTTTGGGTTAAATCTTCATCAGACTTCCCAATCTTGCGCAGCATGGTGTATGTCATCAGATTGACTGCTGCTCCCCCATCTACTAGCATCCTGGTGTCGGGCATACACCCCGGGTACTCATACAAGGAAGGATGAAGACGGACTCCTACTAGAATTCCCCTGTAATCCTATTAGGACTCCTACCGTGTAACCGACTAGGAACCTGCCTCCTGGACTATATAAAGGAGGGCCGGGTACCTAGGAGGACATCTGACCAACACAACACCAAGCGCAGGGCGCCATACTTGATCCCCAAACAGGACGTAGGGTTCGCCACCTTAGCGGCTCGAACCTGTATAAATCTTGTGTCCCGTGTCCTTGCGCATACCTTCGAGTCCAGGTCTGGCAATCCCCACCATAATCATCTACCTCGGTTACCCCCTTGGTAGGTTTGCTGGTCTAAAACACCGACAGCTGGCGCGCCAGGTAGGGGAGATCGTCAAGATCACCGGGTGAATTCGAAGGACCAACTATCAAGATCAATCTACTCGGCGTGGTGCGCTGGCTTTCTGTTCTAGATCAATCATCACGGTCAGCGCGAACCTACAATCGAGTTGAAGCACGTACTCTAGCATCGAGTTCGAAGCAATTAATGATGTTTCGTCGAGATAGCAGCGCGTCATCTCGGCGGAACTTGGGCACCAATCCACCATGAATTCTTATTCGGCGGCCTATGTCTTCTGCAACATCGAATCTGAGTCCAGGATTTTCTGGGACGTGTGTTGCGTAGTGCTGAGTCCGAAACAAATTCCATCTTCTCTAGCGAGTTGAGCAATCAAAGATTGTGCGGCACCAAAGCAATCAGGTTTGTCTCCACGTGAAAAGCAATATAATTTGCCAGTGATGCTACACGCACACACCGGAAGCTATCAAGGATTCTTCCAAGTTCTTTGCTCCATGCACCCGGAAGACGTACGCAACTACAACTACATCAACTCCAGGCTGCATCAACTCGCCGTCGACTACTCCACCTATGCCATGCGCCGTCATGACATTGTCTTTCTGCACCGGCTCCACTTCAAGTACGTCGTGCGCTACGACACCGTCTTCGGTTACACTGGCTCTACTTCGCCTCCGCCATGCGTCCGGTCGCATTTAGTCTTTCGCTCAGCTTGTTGTCTGGTCGCACTGGCTCTATCTTGCCTACACTGTGCGCCATGACTACTCCGTGCACCACGACTACTCGTCTCCGACCGCACCGGCTCTACATCAACAACGCCATGCATCACGACTACTCGTCACCCGGCCGCACGGGCTCTACCTCAACCTTGCCGTGTGCCGCGACTACTCGTCACGCGGCCGCACGAGCTCTACCTCAATCTTGTCGTGCGCCGCGACTACTCGTCACCCGGCCGCACGGGCTCTACGTCAACCTCGCCGTGCACCGCAGCTACTTGCCTCCGGCCTCAGTGGCTCGACTACTTGTCGTCTGGTTGCGCTGGCTCTACTGCGCCTATGCCGTGCATCCGGACGCGCCGTCTCGGCGCTTGACTTCTATTCGGTCGGTCGCACTGTCTCTCATTGTGCGCCCGGTCACTCCGTCTCGTAGCTCGACTGCGTCGCCGCTCGACTTGTTCTCCGGTTGCACTGGCTCTACTTTAGCCATGCCGTGCGCCGTGACTACTTGTCTCACGGCAACGCCGACTCTACCTCGATTATGCCGTGCGTCGCCGCGACATCGTCTTGCGGCCGCATCAGCTCTACCTCGACTACGCCGTGTGCCGCCGAGACATCGTTTTCCGGTCGCATCACGTCGACTACTCGTCTCGGCTAGTTTTCCAAACTAGTCGAAACCGGCTGTCACGCCTCCAACAACAAGTCGGAATCAACTCTGACTAGTCAACTTCAGCAACAACCGTTGTGGCTCCATCACCGACCGCCACGGTTTCATCTACAAGACCACCCTGGCGGCAACAGCTAAGTCATTTATTCAAATGATTGCTTTTTTTCTGCTTTGGTTTATTTTCCGTGCGTAGGACAAACACGCCAAAGACTACTCACGGGAACTACCCTCCAGAGCTGTACAAGTCAACGTCAACAGTCGCAATCTCAAGTCCGCTACGGCGGCACAAGTTGACGTCATCGGTCGTAATCTAAAGTCTGCTACAGAGGCACAACTCGACTCTAGTCGCATCAATAGTCTGCCCAGGCAGTAACAGCTAAGTCATTTATTTAAATGATTATTGTTTTCATTCCTTGGCTTGTTCTCATCATGCAGGGAAACATGCTGACTACTCATCGGTGTACGCTTCTCGGTGGGTTTTTCACGAGAGCTACACTCTGCCGACTACTCTTGGGGTATATCAACCAAACTGCCACGAGCTTACTACACTGAATCTCGGGGGCTTCGGCCACAAATTTGGTATACTAAGTTTTAGAGGATCCACCACGAGTTTGGTACATTACATCACGGGGGCTCTGGCCACGGCTTTGGGTGTACCGAGTTTCGGAGGTCACAATGGCTGTATCCCAAGGAGACAACTTCTTAAGTCCCCTCCGGCGGCATATTGCGTGTGTAAGCTTCGATGGAACCTAGCTGTACGTGGCACTCACGTCCTGGCAACGATGGTACCTAGCTGCACGCAGTCCTCGCGCACCGTACCATGGGTCTCGTACCCTAAGTACTCACGCTCCATAACATGGGTCTCGTACCCTAAGTACTCGTGCACCGTACCATGGGTCTCGTACCCTAAGTACTCACGCTCCGTACCATGGGTCCTAGTACCCTAAGTACTCAAGTCGACGCTAACGGTCGCACCCAAGCCCACTCCGGTGGCACAAGTCGACGCTTACGGTCGCACCCAAGCCCACTCCAGTGGCACAAGTCGACACTAACGGTCGCACCCAAGCCCACTCTGGTGGCACAAGTCGACGCTAACGGTCGCACTCAAGCCCACTCCGGTGGCACAAGTCGACTTCTGTAGTCGCAATCTCAAGTCGACTTCAACGGTCGCAATCTTAAGCCCGCTCCGGCGGCAAAACTACTCATTTTCTCTTATTTTTCATTCGCTTTGGTCTTCCGGAAGTGCTTTTCATTTTTTGCATCTTAAGTCCACCCTACGTGGCACAAAGTCAACTACTATAGACACATCTAAAGTCCGCTCCATGCGGCAATCTAAAGTCGACTTCTGAAGTCGCATCTCAAAGTCCGCTCCGCGCGGCAACTAAAGTCGACTTCGGTTTTCAAGTCGCATCTCAAAGTCCACTCCGCGCGGCACAAAGTCGACTTCGATTTTCAAGTCGCATTCTAAAGTCCACTCTGCCAGCATCTAAAGTCGACTTCGGTCGCATCTAAAGTTCTCTCTGACGGCATGGCTACTTCTCAAGTTCCACGGCTTGATGCCAAATTACTACTCGGAAACTCTCCAGCTCGAGGGCTGCATTCAAATTACTACTCGAGGATAACTCTAGCAGACTTCGCTTGCTCTCAAGCTCGGGGGCTCCGCATCAACAACTACTCGACATGGCTCGTACATCTCACTTGGCACACAATCTCGGGGGCTGGACGCTACAAGAGTACTCGGATGATGGCTTTCATGAACTCTGAAGACCCTTGGATTGATTATCTAATCATTTCAAGGCTCGGGGGCTGCTATACTACACCCATCATTCAATTTTTTCAAGACGGAAGATTCAGAATCAAGATTGACCCTCAGCTAGAGTCCGTGACTCAACCTAAGGCTCGAGGGCTACTCCATATGGAGTGCGATTTTGCAATCGCACTTCCATATAATCTCGACTTCAAGACTGATGAGCTGGACCACCTTCCAGCCTCGTGGCAGTTCCAGTACTATTGAAGACTTCTCCAAGTAGTACTTGAGGACGCTCAAGAACTACTCGAAGAGGCTTCAAGACTACTCGAACTACTACTCTCGACTACAACGTGCTCGGGGGCTTGTCGGGCATACACCCCAGGTACTCATACAAGGAAGGATGAAGACGGACTCCTACTAGAATTCCCCTGTAATCCTACTAGGACTCGTTCCATGTAATCCTACTAGGACTCCTACCATGTAACCGACTAGGAACCCGCCCCCTGGACTATATAAAGGAGGGCCGGGTACCTAGGAGGACATCTGACCAACCCAACACCAAGCGCAGGGTGCCATACTTGATCCCCAAATAGGACGTAGGGTTTGCCACCTTGGCGGCCCGAACCTTTATAAATCTTTGTCCCGTGTCCTTACGCATACCTTCGAGTTCCAGGTCTGGCGATCCCCACCATAATCATCTACCTCTTGTACCCCCTTGGTAGGTTTGCCGGTCTAAAACACCGACACCTGGTGACTGGTTTTCCATTGACAAAACCTTTGAGAAATAATGCCTTCAAGTGTTGTCTTTTCTCGTCTTCTGGTTTCTCAAAGATGGCTTGCGTAGGTTCCAGTGTTAATTGAGCCATCCCAAGTTCTTCATCAGACACATCCAAATCAACCGGAGCCATGAACTCTTTTGGCAGAAGGACAACCATGTTTATATCAGCTTTTGGTTTACCATCCATCACCTCATCGGCCTTGGGCTTAGGGCGCCATACTTTAGACCGAACCTTCTTCTAGTCCAGCACACGTCTTTCTTCTTCTTCTTGCTGTTCTAGCTGTCGTAGATGCTGGACTCGTCTTTTCTGAGATTTGGTCAAGCCATCTGGACACCATTGTGGATTAGGCTTTTCATGCGACTTACTTGATCCTTCATCGTCCAGTTTTATGGTGCGTCGACGTTCAGGAGCTCGGCACATGATATCCTCATCAGGGACGAGAGAATCGGCCATCTCTTCCAGCCGATTGTTTGACTTCTCATTGACTCGGCTTCCCAGCCGATCATGAACACTGGCCTTGCCCCCAGCCGATCGTGGACGCTAGATTTGCCCCCCAGCCGTTGATGAACTGGGATCCATTGGTTGCTGAATTCTCAGTGATCTCCAGTCGTAGGCCTTCTGTCATTGAAGCAAACCCTCTTGGAGGAGATGCTATTGTTATAAGCCCCGTTGCATTCTGGACAGTTTTCTGCCGTTGGTAGTTTGATTCCTTCCTCGCAGCAGTACTTGAAGAACGGACATCTCCAATGTCCTTTATTGCGCCGCACCCACTCTTCTCTTCCTCTTGCTTTCTCTTGCCGTCGCTGAAACTTGTTGATCAGCATTAGGGACGTGACAGGCCGGCGTGGCTTCAGGTCTTCTTCTTCAAGCAGCAACCCTTTTCCTTTAACATCGGCAGCGGTTGCTTGTACTTTGGGATCAAAAACTCCTTTATTTTGAGCCGATTCCAACGTCAACAACTTAACTCGTGACATGTCTTTGCTAGACATCTCAACTATATTGGTTGGGAAGGGGTGCTGATCAATCTTCATTAGCTTTTCAGCTTTGGTAGGGGTTTCAAACTTGAGTTTCCCTTGCGCAATAGCTAATTGAATCTGTTGTCTGAAAATCTTGCAATCATTGGTGTCATGCGTAGTTGCATTGTGCCATTTGCAATATTTCATCCTTTTGAGCTCCTCTGCAGATGGTATGGTATGGAACTGGGAGAGTTTGATCTGCCCTTGCTGAAGCAACAGATCAAATATTTTATCGGCCTTAGTGATGTCGAAGCCGAATTTTTCTGGTTCCTTCTTACCAAAGGGGCAGGATACTGTCTTCTTGCCTTTGACCCACTCTGCGAGCCCTATCATATTGTCTTCATCATCAGAGTCAGAACAATCCACATAGGACACCTTCTTTTGGAAGTTCTTCCTAGGCTCGTAAGATCTTGCAGTCTCTTGACTCATCCGACTGACCAGCTGGCTGAGACTCTTGAAGTCATGTGATGCATATTTCTCTCTCAAGGTTGGCAAGAGCCCTTGGGATGCCAGTTTAGCTAGCTGCTTATCTCCTAGATTCAGACTATAGCATTCATTTCAGACCTCCCTAAACCTTTGAACGTATCCAGCAACAGTTTCATCGTTCCTTTGTTTGAGTCTGGTCAGATCGATGATCTTCATCTCATGGATACCCGAGAAGAAATAATTGTGGAACTGCTGCTCCAGATCAGACCACTTGATGATAGAGTTGGTCGGTAATGAGGTAAACCATGAAAATGCTGGCCCTGAGAGAGATGAAGAGAACAACCGTATCCTGAGTGCATCAACGTTCCATGCTTCTCCACACTGTATGATGAACCGAGTGATATGCTCCATTGTGGATGTATCATCTTTCCCAGAGAACTTGGAGAAGTCTGGCACATTGAATCTTGGAGGGAAAGGTATTTGATCATAGCTAGATGGATATGGAGTCCTGTACATGTAAGTTTGCTACTTGGGCTTTATCCCAAATTGCTTCTGCAGCGTCTCTGAAAGATGGTCAATCAATTCTTGCTTCATATGAGACTTCAACTCAGCAGATATCTGTTCTGTTGCTTGCATCTCAGCTGATAGAGTCTCTGGCGGTTGTTCTTCCGAGGTTCATGGCTGTGGACTTGGTGCTACCGATGCCTTTACTCCAGAAGAATCTTGTGTATTTGATTGACTTGTTACAAGTGGAATCTGTCTGATCGGCTGCCCAGCCGATGGAGTTGGTTGATGTAGGTTCAACTGGCCTGAGATAGCCAATTGATTTAGGAGCATTTGCATTGTTTGCATAGGGTCCACCTGCTGCTGTGGTGTTGTTGGCTGCCTTGTCATCCCCTGGTCGATCGGCTGCTGAGGCGACGATCTTGTATGAGCAACTGTATTAGTTGGGGTTAAGACAGGCTGCATTGATGTTGACTATTATAGTGGAGTAGTTTGTATGGGCATCCCCAAAGTTGGCTGAGGAACCAGTCTCTGAGGTGGATCGAGAGTTTTTCTTTCCATTGGTATAACCATATGCGCATGAGCTGGACTGATCTTAACTCTTTTAAAAGCTTTGTTCCCATGATTGAAGTAGACAAACTCCACTTCTTCTTTGGTCATATGCACAGTCCCTGGAGTAACCCCCAAACATAGCTTGATAGGACTCCGGGTACTTCACTTCTGGAATTTCTTCAGGGTGAGACTCGAAGAAGTTCGAGATATCAGTCTCAAAGTGATCATGAGGCAAGCCCCACCCTACAAGTCTTCCATTCTGATCTCTCCTCGCAGGATACTGCTGGTGATGACTCTGCACTGAAATGTCTGATCCTGGACTTTGGACTATGCTGAATAGGTTTGAACTATTGGCACCGTAACAGCAGGGCTTTTAGACATATCCCCAATATTCTGATTCTGAATCGGCTGGGCATCCGATGAAGAACCAGGAGTAGTTGCATTGATCTGTGGAGACGGTGTAACCCATACTGTTGGATTGTCAATCGGCAGGGAAGCCGATTGGTCTTTTGGGAACACTGGAGGAGTTCGTTTTGGTTGGAAGTATGCAGGTCCCATGTATCCCTCTTCTGTTCCCTTTTTGAGCGTCTCAGTCAAATAGTTTTGGATGGTATTGGCAAGGACTGTTGACTGATCGATCATGGTTTGATGCATAGCTTTATTCATCATGTCTTGAAGCCCTTGAGGATCAGCTGAGAAGGTGATATGTTGAGGTGCTGGCAAAGGATTTTTCTTGTAATCTCCACCTTTAGTTTGGCCGTAAGAAGCCAAGCATAGCTCTTCATATCGCTTCATGTGAGCTTCGAACTCAACTTTGTCTGCGTCCTTCAGTTGATCTTTGGTGACTGTCTCAATGTTGCCCTTGTCAACTTCATTATTCTTCGAGTTCTTCATCATTGTTGACTTTTTCGGGTCCCACTGGGCATGCCAAAAGTGTGTTGACGTGAAAATAGGATGTCACCTCCGCGCGCGACACACGTGACTCCCTAGTCTGTAGCGAGGCGTGCCAGCCAATCTGACCTGTTGATTGACATTGGAAAATATTAGGGATCAACTAGAGAACCGATGGCCCTTTTTAGCGACATGTGTACCAGCCAATCGGCCGATACGAAAAAGCGGGATCGGCCGGCTCGAGAGCGACCGAGGCGCGAGGATGTGGATAAGGGCATCGGCCGATCATGACGTCAGCTCTCGAGTAGGTCCGAATCGGCTGTGGTGTTAGAAGCCGACAGGATCTAGATCGAGTGGGATAAATTGGAGATAATAGCCAAAACCATAAGAATTGGTACGAAAACTTGCAGATCTAGCTAATATCGGTAAGGGGTGAATAAAGAACTAGACAAAACCTCAGCGATGCGCCCGGAGGTTAAAGCCTAGGGTTATTCGATAAAACGGTACTCACAAGCTTGCCGGAGATTGATCGATGCAGCTCGACGAACTTGAAGGACGACATTGTAGAAAAGAGAAAAAACGCAATGGCGAAGTCGCCGAAAAGTAGATGCTGTAAATTGTAAAGGGTTTGCTCGGAGGCGGTTTGTTTGATATTGGTGTGTACACTTTATTCTGACCACGCAGGGTCGCTATTTATGTCCTGAGGATAACCCGACTCCTAGCCGATTACAGCACTGTTTACTTGCATCTAAAGAAAATAAACACTACTAAAAATAGAAAAAGACTCATGCAGGAGTCAAACTCTCCTAAAACTGACTCTGACCCGTCGCCAATCGTGGATTGACCCGCCTCCGCCGTGCTTTGCCTTTGGCGTATCTTCTCAGTTTCCGCCTTCTTCCTTCTCATCGGCCAATTCCTTAGTTGACCATCGGCCGATTGGTTGACTCGCTAGTCCATCGATAGAGTTGGACTCCTTTGACCATCGGCGAATCCTGCTGACCGCTCTTCTCTTTCTTCTATCGGCCGATTGCACTGTTATTTTCATCGGCTGCTCCTTCTTATCCCTTTTGACCTGATTTTCCAAAAAATGGTGTCAACACTACCAACTCCCAAACTTGGTTTCACTCAAAGTTCTCTAACCCCTCGTGCATTGCGTTCACCCAATTAGGATCAGAGAGGGCGTGTCTAATGTCTTTCAGCTCAAAGGTAGCAACAAAAGTCGAATGAACAAAGTGAGAAACATTCCTGGACCTTGACCGTGTCGTACATTCGTTGATGTCGCCGATGATTCTTGAGGGAGGATGATCAACTTGAATGCACCTCGGTGCCTCTCGTCTGGAGACAACCTCCCCCTCAGTAGTAGCTTCCACTTGATCTTGCTGGATCGTAGTCGGTGTAGGGTATGGGCCATCCTGCACCGTAGTCGTCGTAGTGGAAGTAGAGGGTACATGCTCGGCTGGAGCTTCACCATCATCCTCTCCAGCATCATCCTCCTCGTCCTCAAAGATCTTCTTGCCAATCTTGTCATCACCTGAACACTCAAAAACAGACGAACTACATGGCTGGGTCTCATCGAAGGTAACTTCGCAAGTTTCCATGACTAGGTTAGTATCAAGATTGAGCACACAGAATGCTCGAGAATGACTCGCATAACCCAAAAAGATCCCATCGGAAGACCTCGACTCAAACTTATCAAGCCTACCCTTCTTAAGGATAAAGCACCGACAGCTAAAAGCCCTGAAATGGCTCACTCTAGGTGCTCGCCCATGCATGAGCTCATAACACGTCTTGTTCAAGAAGGCCCGAAGAAAAATCCGGTTCCTAGCATAGCACACGGTATTCACCGCCTCGGCCCAATATCTCCTCGGAGTCTTGTGCTCGTCGATCATCGTCCAAGCCATCTCACAAAGGGAACGATTTTTCCTCTCAACCACACCATTTTGACAAGCCACATAGGGAGAAGAGAATTGATGTTCGAGACCCAAATCACGACAAAAGGTTTCGAAATGAGAGTTTTTAAATTCAGTGCCATTGTCACTACGAATAGCTCGAATAGCATCTCCATTCCTCTCATTCTTCAACCTCAAGATTAGATCCCGGACAAAACCAAACGTCTCCCCCTTATCAGCCAAAAAGAAGACCCAAGCATGGCGAGAATAGTCGTCCACTATCAGAAGGATGTACCATTTCCCACTCGCCGAGCACACACGAGCTAGACCAACCAAGTCCATATGGAACAACTCACATGGCCTCTCTGTCATAAGGATGTTAGAGGCAGGTGAGAGGCCACTACTGGATTTTCTCCCTAATGCAACACATGAAATGTGTTGCAATATGCCATATTTGGTTGCAATAGCCGCAATTGCAACCAATTTTTTTCGTCAACCATGTGATGCGAAAGGCCGCATTGCATTAGCCTGTAGCAATGTGGTCTTTTTGTGGTTGCAAAAGTTTTTCTATTGCAACACAATGCGGTGTTGCAACTAGCATTTTAGACCGTGCTCATGTTGGTTGCAAATTATTCTATTGCGACGCATCTGGTGTTGCCATAGGTGCAATTGCATTGTAAAAACGCGTTGCAATTTCTAAAATCTTTCATTGCAAATTATTATATTGCTATGCTCTGTTTCTGGTTGCTATAGGTGGAACCACCTCTATTACCACGAAAGTTATTTGGTTGTAAGATGTGTCCTCTATTATTGCTTCGAAAATGGTTTGGTTGCCAAAAGTTCAAGTCTCTATTACCACCATGATACAGGGTTGCTACAAGTTGAACTTACTATTGCCACATTTCTTTTTGGCAACGAAAAATAAGGATTGTGAAAGGATGACTTATCATTTGCAACGTCGAAAATGGTTTGGTTGCCAAAAGTTCATGTCTCTGTTACCACCATGATACAGGGTTGCTACAAGTGCACCTTACTATTGCCACGTTCATTTTTGGAAATGAAAAACATGGGTTGTGATAGGATGATTTATCCTTTGCAACGAAAGGTGTATTCTGCCACGCTCATTTATATAGCAGCAATAATTTGAAACATTAAATAACATCATCAGGTATATATAATTATGCATTTATAGTTCATGAAACAACATTCAACCATCCACTGAGTTATTACATGACACACGAAGTACTGAAATACTGAAAAGTTTTGGACGGGACATTGTTTCAACACATAGTAGGCTAATTTGATAGGAAATGAAGATCTTGGTCAGCAAATGGTGACTTCGATAGGATCCCAACACTTGATCAGCAAAGGGTGACTTCAATGCAAGGAGCTCTCATCACCTGTTTGCTCCATTCGACATGGCTTAGTCTCCTGAAAAGAATCAACAACATTTTTAAGCTAGCATCAAATAATACATTAACTCTGCTGACATTGGCGAATTCCAGAATCTTGATGGAATCGTGCCGTGCTTCCTCACAAATCACTGCACAGAATTTCCTCAGTTGTGAGCAATCTGATGACATCAACAGAACAACATGCGGACGGAATGAAATAGAGGAATTGAAGGAAAGGGGAAGGTAGCTCGTAGCCTCTTACCTCTCCTTGCGTCTATCTGGTTATGCTGCCACTGCAGCTTGGTGAGGTGCAGCATGACGCTGAAGTCCGACGCCTCCACGTGAAGACAATCAAAGTGAAAGCAATATGCAAACAGATATCTTCACTCAAGTAAACATGCAATTACATAGGCATAACATGAGGTAGCATTAACATGTTAGGTGAACTACCTGCTAATACAATTACTTGCAGTGAGTATAAAATATTGCAAGGTTGACTGAAATTAAAATTGTAATCTAGCATATTCTGAAAATTGTAATCAATCATTATTGAATAAATTAACATCTATCCAAGAAACTAAGAAAGGAATGTCATGCTATAGCTAAAAATGCAGCAGGGACAACAAAAGAAAAAAAATTGTGGAATATGTTTGTAATAGTGGTAATGCTCACACATATATTCATAAGAAATTCAGGAAAAGTAATATATGCCAAACCTACTCATTGTAGTACTGAAAACAAATACCAACATTTGTGAACTCAGCTGCTTTCCCATCAGTCATCTCAGTGCAATCAATTGTGTTGCAACAAGCACAACACTTCATATATACCCCTGGTTCATCTTCACCACATGGAATTTGTAAGCTACCAGATAATTTCAGAACTCTCAATCAAACTCAGATCCTTATTTGTGATTGTGTAAACAATGCCTGCAAATCAGCAGGAGATGGTTACTATTTCAGTAGCATGGGAAATTTACAACCATTGTACTCACAAAGGGTTGGACACAAATCCCATTCAATGCCTGAAATAAATTACCAGATTTACTGGTTTATTATTGTGGGAGAAAACACACAGAGGCACAAAAATGATTTCTGGCGTCCCTGCTTGTTGTCAGGCTAAACAGGATACTCCATGCAAAGTTGTACATATGGTGAGCTCCCAATTCCACTGAGAACATTTCTAAACAAGTGAAAATATCACTTGAGGTCCTCCACGGTAAAACTTATAATCCAACCACAGGAGCAACTTCCTAATCATAAAAGTTTATGGTACTATTGAGATAGAGGATTCCTGACCATATAACACCAATTCACCACATATTCACCCATTTTTTAAATTCAATCTCATCGACAATAGGCATCAAGCCGCAAACTAACATACCTGCATGCTCATTATCTCCATGCTGCTACGGCATGTGTGCATCTTAAATCTGCAGGAAAAAAAACTGAACACATCACTTGTTGTAGCATATCCTTGGGTTCTCACTCAGCTAAGACTTGATGCAAGACAAACATGCGGCAAAAAAAAAGGTAATTGGGTTTAGTCATTCCGTTCAGGAAATTATAATGATACCTCATAAAAATGAAAATCTGAAAAGTAGAAACCAAATTAATGTTTCACCTTGCCGCTATCACAATCACTTATTGGAATTTACTCTTAAAAACAAACCACGATCTCAACCAATTAAGCAAAAAGGTCTCGGGAATTGTCTGGCTTTTCACACCCTCCGTGTTGCTTATTAGTTGCAATAACCCAATCCTTATTAACCTGCCAAGTCATTCCTTGGCCATTCTGTTAGCTCTGCACCGCCTGCTTTGCAATATGTAGCATCAACAATGCATATTAGTAAATAGCAATTTCTGTCTGAAATAGGAGAAAACAGAGAAAATACCTACTGCAGAATTCGCAGATTGTAACTGACTTGGAACTGCAAGTGGCTAGACCTGTTATGATGGTTGGGACCAGAAGAGATAAATTTTGAGGAACTCAAGAATTCACATGACACTCCTGAAGTTTAGACTTTAGAGTACCAAAGAATAATTTGGAACTCTGCAGAGTAGCATGAAAAAACAAATGGTATTTGTTACAACCTTTCCCACACTATCACAATTTTGTTTAATTAAATGGAGAACAGCAGCGTAGCCCAACGATCATTGAGATACAAGCCTTGTCCCATAAGCACCATTGCGCTCCTCACTCCCATAGCCTCATCCCATAAACAAATGACTGGCATTATTCTGCTATTCACAAACTGTAGGACTGCTAAGCCTTCGCAAGAGATTACCACTATAAAAATTGATCAGTAAACCGAAGTATTTTATTCTTTTTGCATTATTATTGCTGGCCTCTTGAACTGGTAGGCAAGCTATGTCCGACTAACTCAGAAGAAGGCAACCATGTTGAGATTACTAATGATAACACTGAAAGATTAATTTCAAGACAAAGTGGCATCTGGAATGTATGGTGATGTGTGCATCGGTGCGAATGCTACACAGTGCAGCGGGCGGGGATTGGACCAATTATTTGTGGCAGTACACAGCCGTATGTTGATGATTAATCAAACAGATGAATGGCTTGGAAAAGCATCTAGCTGAACTTACACTTAGATTTCACCGCGAAGAAATAGGTGGACGGAGGAGCCAAGGCGGCGCCGGCATGGAGCTCCGGATGGGGCGAGGCGTGGCGGTTCCGGCGTGGATGGACACACAGGTAGAGGGGAGCGCCGGTGTCGGGGCTTTGAACAGCAGGGAGGGGAACTGGGAAGCATATCTACCGCCGAGATGGCGGCGGCGATAGAGCCGGAGTGTCGATTGTGTCGTCCTTGCCTAGCATCTCCGTGTCTTCAATCTGCAGGCACAGGCTCTTCATCACTCCCGTTCGCTCGCTCTGTCTCATGGGCGGTGACGGTAGCATCAACGGGGAGACGGCGATGCGGCGTCGCCCGGCGCGCAGTTGGAGAGGATGGGAGGAGACGAAGCACGGCCACGGCCGTGGGGGAAGACAGATCCACGTAGTAGGTAGACCCGCGGAGCGTGCGTCCCTGACCTCCACAGGGGCGGCACAGGGGGCAGCCACCGGCCATTCATGTGGGGGCGGCGAGATGGATGACGGGGGGCGGCGGCGACGACGACACGTAGGGTTTGGCGGATTTGGCAGAAAAAAGATAAAAAGGGTTGCGAGATGACGGTTGCGAGGCGGGGAGGGCAGAGCGGAAGGCCCACGCCGCGGGCGGACGTGCGAGCGGAAGGCGGACGCTGAGGGGCGGACGCGCGGGAGGAGCGGAGAAAAGGTTGACCAAGTTTTTGTCTCGACTTCATACTTTTTAGGAGTAGAGATAGAGATAATAAAAGTATAGAGATAATGATGAGATGAGATATAATATATAGAGAGATTTCTGAATGGTTACTATAAGTCTATAATACATATAAGTTGTGTTGTATAAGTTTAAAGATATTTGGAATTGATTTACTATTTTCCATTTGTTAAATGAATTTTTACATGGTGATCACAGTTAATTCCAAATTGAACTACATTGTGTCACACATGCCCTTATAGATGGGCGAGAGATGTTCATTCTTATATGAGATGTTTAGTATCACTTTGTCGAAATCATTTAAAATTTTAATGGGATGTTTATGTAGCCAAACTATGATGTTGTGTGCATCTATGCAAATTTCTAACCAAGTTTATCTATTACTATAATTATTTTATGATTTGCTAAAGAAAAAATGTTAAAATTCCCCAACCTATATAAAAAATTAAGAAAACTTGGAGGGACACTTCCTCTTGGTGTATAAGTGTCGACAAAAAAGTTTCAATTGATTCTAAGGAAGTGGTGATGCACATACTCACAAAGTCATACATGGTGTCACATATGCCCTATAGATGAGCGAGAGATGTTCAGCCTTGTATGAGATGTTTAGTACCACTTTATCTTAATCATTTAAAACTTTAATTTGATGTTTATGAAGCCAAACTATGATGGTGTGTGCATCTACACAAATTTCTAGCCAAGTTTACCTATTACTATAATTATTTTATGATTTACTAAAAAATAAATGTTAAAATACCCTAAGCTACATAAAAAATTCAAAAAACTTGGATGGACACCTCCTTTTCGTGTATAAGTGTTGACAAAAAAGTTTCAATTGATTCTGAGAAAGTGGTGATGCACAGCCTCACAAAGTCGTACGTGGTCTCACACATGCCCCTGTAGATGAGCGAGAGATGTTCATCCTCATATGAGATGTATAGTAACACTTTATCAAAATCATTTAAAACTTTAATGGGATGTTTATGGAGCCAAACTTTGATGTTGTGTGCATCTATGCAAATTTCAGACCAAGTTTACTTATTAATGTAATTATCTTATGATTTACTAAAGGATAAATATTAAAATACCCTTAGTTATATAGAACATAGTGAGTTCACCTAGTGGGGAATGATTGTGAACATCGTCATGTTTTAAAATAATTGCAGTAACATATAGAAAAAAAATAAAGAATGAAAATCAAATTTTAAAACTAAAAAATAAATATTGAAAATGTGTATTAAAAATAAAAAAGGTACGCCCACAGGATTTGAACCCTGGAGCTCAAGTTCACATAAAACTTACTTTACCACTATGCTATCTAGGTGTGTTCGTTATAAAAGCTAGGAATATTTAGGTGAAGACTACTACCTCCGTTCTTAAATATATGATATCATTGACTTTTTCCGTTCGTTTGACTATTCGTCTTTTCTACATTTTTTTGCAAATCGATACACCAACAAGTTAAATCTAAAGTGGGACCGAGTGACACAACAATTTAAAGTTATTTTAGTTTCCTGGCATTTTGTCTATTGCAACCATTTTGGGCCAATTGCAACACTTTTCTGGCGTTGCATTAGACAAAAAACAATAATATATTTGGAAAACTTTACTTTTTTGTTTTTCAAAATAACCAAATTTTCGACGTTGCAATTCTTCAGCGTTGCATTTTCAAACCCATATGCACCTCAAATTTTGTCACAAACTTGTTTTTCATAAGAATATGAAATATTAAGTTACATTACTAATTGTAATATAATTTTTTTCTATTCTCCATTTGTGTGGAAGAAAACAAGCCATAAAAAAGATACAAGAAATAGCAATTAACATAGAAACATACACTATTAAATAAAAATCATGATTTCAGAAAAAAAATATATTAAAAAGAATCATCAAATTTTGAGTTTTCTTGAGGGTGAAATACCAACTACAAATTCTAGTTATGAATTAAAAAGAGAAAGATCAATTGTTGATTGTTCTTCCTCCCAATCTAGATGAATTTCGATATAGAGTTGATGCATATCCCTCACAAAGGCATATGTGACTCACATAGTCCTATGTAGCTAAGTGAGATGTTCGTAGTTGTGAAAGATATACAATATCACTTTGTCGAAATAGTTTGAAACTTTTATGGGATGGTTATGGAGCCAAAATATGTTGTTGTGTGAATCTATGGAATTTTTCGATCAAGTTTTGCTATTACTCTAATTATTTATTGAATTACAAAGAAATAAATGTTAAAAGAGCATAAAGTGGCTAGAAAAATCTAAAAAATTGCATAACCTCATGATTTTAGTGTATAAGCAGCACATAAAAAATTCAAGTGATTTTGACAAAGTGTTGCTGCATATCCCTCACAAAGGCATATATGGCTCACATAGTCCTATGTAGCTAAGTGAGATATGTTCCTAGTTGTGAAAGATGTATAGTATCACTTTGTCGAAATCATTTGAAACTTTTAGGATGGTTATGGAGCCAAAAAATGATGTATAGCCACATATTTTTTCAAGTTTGTTTTAAAAGATTTATTGCAGTTCAATTAATAAAAAGAAATAAAACACCCTAATACAACATAAACTAATGCTTATCCTAGTGGTCTGCACATGTCACTTTCGTTCCAAAGGTCTCAGGTTCGATCCTCAAGTAGACATTTTTTTGCCAATTAAATTCCTGATATTGTGTCTATTGCAACTATTTTAGACCTATTACAACACTTTTTTAGTGATGCATTAGACAGAAAATTTGGCTAGAAAAATCTAAAAATTTGCATAGCCACATGATTTTGGTGTACAAGCATCACTTAAAAAATTCAAGTGATTATGATAAAGTGTTGTTGCACATCCATCGCAAAGGCATACTCATACAGTCCTATATGACTAAGTGAGAAATGTCCCCGATTGTGAAGGATGTATAGTACACTTTGTTAAAATTATTTGAAATTTTTATGGGATGGTTATGGATCCAAAATATGTTGTTGTGTGAATATGTGAAATCGATTTACCATTTTCTGTATGTTAAATGAATTTCTGCCCTTTATGTTGTTGTGAGAAATGTCTCCGATTGTGAAGGATGTATAGTACTCTTTTTTTGCCCCCGCTCCGGATTAAATCCATGGGCGCGCGGATGAGGGCCAACGTGGCCGGGTGACGGGAGCAATTTTGTTTTTTTCTATTTGTGATGATTTATAAAACTAGACAACAGTTCATAACACAAGTAAGAAGTTGGTCCAATGGCTGGGTTCTCAATTTTGAGTCATGCGTGCAGGGTTCGAATCCCCCTTGCTGCATAGTTTTTTTTGGCCCACTTTATTGGCGCCCCACAGCAGGTAGGGCTGCCGAGTGGTGGTGTTGTGAGCTGGTTTTGATATAAAATGCTACCCTAACCGACAATTGTCTAACGTATATATAATTAAATTTCTGCAAACAGACACAACTACACTTGTAGCTCAATGGTAGCACATCTCCCTCCCATCCCGCAGGTTGTGGATTCGAGTCCCCCTTCCACCCCATTTTTTGTGCCAGATTATATTCCGGAGGCATACTGGATCAGCGTGGGCCGTTTGTTGGGCGCTGAAGGCCTGCTGGGCCACCGTGGGCCGTTTGTCTTGGGCTGGCGTCCGGCTAAGGAGGTGGTGCTGAGGTGGCATCCAGGGGTGAGGTGGCGGAATCATATTCAAAAGACTTGGAAATCATAATTGTGCACAAGACAACTTGTAGCTTAATGGTTTATAAATGTGATAGGTTATCAAGAGGTTGTGAGTTCAAGTCTTTGACCCTCCTTATTTTTCTGTTTTTTTAATTTAATTCATAATTTTTTTCTATCCATAATATGACTATTTCTTATTTACAGATCACGAAGAATCTGCTCAAACGTCGTGGCGTCGTGGGCCGGATTGCGACGAATTTAACAAATCATCACGATGTTTTGGGCTTTAATATCCATCAATGCACATCTGTGACGAAAAATAGAAATATGTCGTAGAATCGTGACGAATTTAACAGATCGTCGCAATGTTTTGGGCTTCAATATCCATCAATGCACATCCGTGACGAAAAACAGGAATACATCGTAGACGCAGTGCTCTTCGTGATGTTTTCTGAAAACGTCACGGAGAATGCGTCACAGATTAAATAGTTTCTTGTAGTGGAAGATATATGCGAGATCAAGACAACAGTACCGGCCGTGGCACCGCACAGATGTTGATTGATCACCGTAGAGATCTATACGTACGTCATGGAGATCGATCTAGATGGAGACCTAGATGCCGTCGTGGAGATCTTGATGGAGACCGACGTCGTCGAAGACTTGGAATTTTGGAACGGTCCCGATGAGTCCCTATCTGATCGTCGTTTTGATCTCCTGCATAAGCGTCGCGATAGACAAATTACAGTGCAACCAAGGAATACCTCGTTGCAATAATTCTGATAAAGTTGCAACGACCACGAAAAATAGTGCAACGACTAAATATCGTGGCAATACGTACATGATATTGCATCTTGAGGCTAGAAACGAAGCAATAGCCCTCCATGTATTGCAACAACGCAAAGATATATTTGCAACCCAAATAAGACGTTGCGATATAGCCGTTCAAACGCAACCAACCCTAGTATGGTGGCCATAGCAACTTTCTATTGCAACACACGAAATGCTAATGCAACGCAGAAATAGGGTAGTAGTATTTCCAACCAAATGCGACATAAATCCTCATAATGGGTGCATTAGCGTCAACCTGTTGTAACACAAAAAATAAATATTTCAACTCAAATCTTGTGTAGCAATAGACATGCATATTACAACCAAATCACTGTTTCGGTGCCATAGTACCCCCCTATTGCAACCAAGTTTGGGATGTTGCCTAAGAGTTGTGTTGCAATAGGGGGAAAACCTTGTAGTGGGCGGCGACCATCTTACCATGCCTACACGGAGCACACACCAAATCCTTTTGGTACTTCTACTTAGGCAATCCTCGGACCAAACCTAGCCCACTCAAGCGTGACAACAAGTCAAAACTCAAGTAGCCTAGTCTCCTATGCCATTTCCAAAGCTCCGCCGAAACACCAGCAACCAAACAACGAGAAGAGCCGACACATTGAGAAAAATTGGCTCTGAAAATCTGACCCACGGGGATGATCGTGCACACAAGATCACCTCGAGAATCCAAAACACGAGAAGCACCTGTTGTGAAACGGACCTCAAAACCCTCATCAAGAAGTTGGGACACTGAAAGAAGATTGAACCCCAAAGACTTGACAAGAGCAACACGCCTAAGAGTCATAGACTCACTCACCTTCACCGTGCCCACTGAAAGCACTCTACCTTTCCCATTGTCCCCAAAAGTGATGTACTCTTTGGTCATCACCGGGGTGAGCCTGGAGAACCACCTTCCATCTCCGGTCATGTGTCGAGAGCAACCGGAGTTGATCAACCAAAAGCCTTCCAAGCCTCGCACCTGAAAATAAAAAATGAGAGCAAGAGTGAGCAAACGACTCAGCACTGGGGTTAGTACAAAATGAATCAAACCAGTGCCGTGCCATTTGCTCAAAAGTGGGTTAGCAAAATCCATCCTATCACTCCTAGGTGGGACACCCACACGTCCCCTTGGAGGACTACGCGTACCACGAGGTGGAGACCGTGGCCCGTAGCTCCTCTAAGACCTAAAGCTGCGATCGTTCCCCCCATACTCGTATTGGCCACGAGTGAAGTAACGTCCAGCAAACTCACCACGCCAAAACCCAACACTCCTACCACCATCTCTCTGTGGTGGCATACCTCGAGGCACAAACTCACGCCTCCCCTGACGCGGAACGGTGTACACAACACCCTCACCTCTAGGCACCATACGAGGCTCAGGCACACCACGAGAAGTGCGGTACCTGTCCTTGTTTGCCATCTCCCTAGCAAACCTGTCCTCACGGTTCCTCCTGAAGCAAAACTCAGCAAGATGCCCATCCCTCCCACAATGCTCACAATGGAAGGGTTTTGGTTTTGGCTTTGGCTTTGGGCTCTCTTTGGGCTGTGGCTTTTCCTCACTTAGTTTCTCTCCCTTCTTCCCAAAGAACTCGTTCCTCAAGTCACTCTTGAACTTGATGGGTTTCTGGAAGTTGTCGGTGTGTGGAGGAAACACGGGTGGAGCTGGGGTTGTGTCTAGTCGGTAACTAAGTGGGTTTGGCTTAGGAGCATAGGCATTTTTGTGGTAGGTTTTTGGTGGTTTTGGGATATCACCGATCTTCCCCTCGTTCTCACCACTTCCCTCACCAACCTTATCCGACCCAAGCGCTTGCCCATCATAGCGCTTGTATGCCTCAATCATCATCTTGAGCTGAGGCTCATGACCAGACAACCAACCAATCATCTTTCTCAACTCATCATTCTCATCCTGCAAACGATCCACATAGTGTGCAAACTCCAAATTCTTCACAGCATTTACTTCACAAGTAGAGCATGATGTAGGAATAAGAGCTTTCAAAGAAGCTTCTAGAGATCTAGCATAAGCAACCGACACATCTAGTTTCTCATGCAAAACAGGACAAGAAGTGCAAGCACCAAGCAAGGAGGGCCTAGATTTCATCTCATCTAGCTCAACCCTAAGCACATCTAGTTCCTCAACCTTGGAGGCATATTTTTCCTTAAGCACAGTCAAATCACCATGAAAAGTGGAACAATCAGTGCATTCAGGTTCATCGGTCACAATAGGAGCAGACTTCAGAGAATCTATTTGAGCCCTAGCATCAACAAGCAAAGACTCTAGCTCAACCATCTTCTCCTTAGCCTCTCCAAGCAAAGACCTATACTCCCTCTTCTCCTTGTTGGTCTTTCTAAGCACATCATCATGGTTGTCAAGCAATTCATTCAACCTAGCATTCTCCACTACCAAGAAGGGCGGATCATTGTTTACCTCATTCTCGGAGTAGGAGTCCGAGTCATCCTTGTTGCTTTTCTTGCTTGCGGAGCTGTGTGACATGCCGCAAAAGCCTTGGGCGGCGAAGCACAAGCCGTTGATGTTCTTGCTTGACCGCTTGCCCTTGTGCTGGTTCACTTCTTCATCACTTGAGCTTGATGAAGAGTAGCAGGAGCTTGAGTCGATGTCGCTCGCTCTGACAACCATCGCACGCTCCTTCTTCTTGTGACCGCCACTCTTCCTCGGCTTCCGCTCGGACTTGTTCTTGCCCTTGTGGTCATCCCTCGAGCGGTGCTTGTGGTCGGTCCTCGGATGGTGCTTGTGCTCGGGCTTGACCTCCATGGCTTCCGGGCACTCAGCGATAAAGTGCCCGTGCTTCCCGCACCGGTAGCACATGCCCAAGCTCCTCCGAGCGTTCTTCTGGTTCGTGTACATGCGCTCGAACTGTCTGCTCAGCAACGCGAGATCTTCCTCGCCCAGCACGTCGAACTCCTCATCTGGCATGGACACAAGACAAGACAAAGAGAACTGTCTCGAAGACATGTTAGCGTTAGTCCTTGGTACAGAAACGAGAGCCAGACTATGAGGGTCAGTCGGGTTCCCGATCCTTGCTCACACCCCACGGTCCACCTCAGACGACTTGAGCTTGGAGAACAGCTCGTCCACCGTGAGGGTCTCATACTTCTTTGACTCCAGAATGGCCTCGACCTTCTCACTCCACACGGTATGATCCAGAGAGTGCAGGAGCTTCACAGCCCTGTAATTTTCATCGTACAGGAGCGCGGCCACATTAGCCCTCATGTTGTTCACAATCACAGTGAACCACTGGAACATGGTGTCTATGGACTCACCGGGGAGATGAGTGAAGTTCTCGTACTCTCTCCGG
This sequence comes from Cenchrus fungigraminus, assembly GCA_036936925.1. Classification (NCBI taxonomy): domain Eukaryota; kingdom Viridiplantae; phylum Streptophyta; class Magnoliopsida; order Poales; family Poaceae; genus Cenchrus; species Cenchrus fungigraminus. The sequence continues at coordinate 89,117,192 of CM072774.1, read as the reverse complement.
TAGGTCGCGAACAACCGAGCCTAAACCTGAGCGTTTCTAGCATGAGCATTCTTCAACTGCTCCCAAATCCTACAAGCCAAGTCCTCTATCTGAACCCGATCGAATTCGGATTGACATAGAGCACGAAACAAGTAGTCGACCGCCTTATTGTTGGTGTCGTGCATATCCCTCGATCCTGGAGCTAGAAAGTTAATCGGATGAACATAATCTGTGTTCACCGTATCATCCCAGAGGATCTAACCCTTGCCGCGGAGGAAATCAATCATCCGTCTCTGCCACATCTAGTAGTTCTTACCATCAATGTGTGGAGGACCCGAACACCATTCCTGGTACTCCATCTTTGGATCTTAGAATGGTTAGAATGACAAAGATCCGTAACCGGCTCTGATACCAATTGAAGGACCGATTAGGCGACCAGAGAGGGGGGGAGTGAATGGGAGCCGATAAAAATTCACCTCAAAAAGATGAACTCGACTATGCCCCAAGAACTACTCCAAATCCGAGCACACACGATGGAGAACGTAATCGCCAAGGTCACGTAGTCACAGCGGACCTACCAACCTTAGGAGCGATCCTTGGTTGAACTAGCGGAAGCACGAATCAAAGAACCAAAGTACTTAGCCAAATCTGCGAGGCTCTGGGCGGACGGTCCGCAACCGTACGATGGACAATCTACGAGCTCGGTAGACGGTCCGCGACACCCCGGCGGACGGTCCGCAAATAGCGACCGAACCTCCAGTACCACACCCCGGAAAATCGGACAGTCCGGGCAAGCACCTCGGACAGTCCGCGCCGCGCGGACAGTCTGGCCCCACCTGGCGGACAGTCCGGCAAACCACGCCCAACCGAAAAACCCAAGCTCGACGGATCACAACGACTCGTGCTCACGAACTGACGAACACGCGACGAACTCAGTCCGCGCGGACAGTCCGCGGGCCACAGGCGGATAGTCTGCCGGCCCTGAATAGAACAGCCCGAACTCGAAAAACCCAAGTCAATCCCACCTATCCATCCATGGATCTCCCAAACGACTTAAGTTCTTGAGACAAGATTTGGGGGCGATGTGAAACGTCCCTAGGGGATGCTATGCCCCAAAACTTGAGGCCTCAAACCAACTAAATCGCCGGGAATCGATCTCGAACCGAGCTCTACCAAAGAGCTAGGGTTCCACCCGAAATCCTCAAATCCAAGGCCGAATCCGGAGTTTGAGGGGTCAAGATCAAGCACAAAGATGCACAAGGCATCTATCCATGATCCCCACAAAGAAATCCGAACCCAAACACCTCAGAATCGGAGGAACAAGCCATGCACGAAAATCCAACGAAAATAGCCCGAAAAAGACACGAAAAACCACACGAGCTACAAGAAGGAAATCAACGCAACCATGAAAGCTTCCATACACTCGGAGGTCAGATTCTCTACAAAACGGTGAAGAAAATCTAAGCTTATGGAGCAGGGAAATGAGAAGCAGTCCGGGAGGATGGTTTGCCTAGAAACCCTAGAGCTATATATATGAGTCCCTCTGGGTTTGGGCAAATGACCAAGCTACACCTAGCACTTAAACTTAAATACAAACCCCTCAGGGGCAATATGGTCAAGTAGCACTCCTCTTCATCGGGCGGCCATGCCTTAGCCGCAGTCCGTGTCCTCCCGACGCGAGCCCTGCGATCCCGCCGCGTGTCCCCCGGCATCGAAGCTTCTCGGCGCGCCCGGATCACATCTCTGCCCGCCGAGCCTCCGGTCTTGGTTTTGTGGCTCAACAAAGTAACCCGGTGGTTTTGTGGTGAACCGCCGCAAACCCCGCTTGCAGACTCCGATCGTGAGCCACTACACTGCACCGGCTCCGGTCGACGACTCCGTCTTGCTTTTCTTGCCACCATGCGGCCCACACTTGATCCCGTTCGGGCACTGGGTCCATCGAGCCGAGCCTACTTGTCTCTCCACTCCTCGGAGGCCCCGCAAGGCTGAGACCTTTCGCGCCCGCTCTTCACCTGCACCAACACGAATCAAGCCACAACCTGCTCCTGCAATACTCGACCAAGAGTCAGTCCACACCACATTGTCAATCACTCATCACAGCCAAGAGCTACTATCCACCAGTCCTCGGACGCTCCGGTCCTCAGCACCACTGGGTTGAGGCCTCAGAGCCACCTTCGATCTCCGGTCATATGTCGAGAGCAACCGGAGTCGATCAGCTAAAAGCTCTCCAGGCCTCCCACCTGCAAAATCAAAAACGAAAGCGAGGGTGAGAAAACTTCTTAGCACTCCAAAGTGGAAAACCCACATGTCTCCTTGGAGGACTACGAGTACCACGAGGTGGAGACCGTGGTCCATAGCTCCTTTGAGACATAAAACTGCGATCGTTCCCCTCATACTCGTATTGTCCACGAGTGAAGGAACGTCCAGCAAACTCACCACGCCCAAACCCAACAAGCCTACCACTATCTCTCTGAGGAGGCACACCCCTTGTAGGAAACTCACGCCTCTCCCGAGTAGGGATGGTACGCACCACATCCTCACCTCTAGGCACAAGACGAGGCTCAGGCACACCACGAGAAGGACAGTACCTATCCTTGCTTGCCATCTCCCTAGCAAACCTCTCCTCCCTCCTCCTACTGAAGCAAAACTCCGCTAGATGCCCATCCCTCCCACAATGGTTACAATGGAATGGCATTGGCTTTGGCTTTGGATTTGGATTCTCTTTGGGTTGTGGCTTCTCACTTGGTTTCTCTCCCTTCTTCCCAAAGAACTCATTCCCCAAGTCACTCTTTGTGGGGGATATACCCCCGGGGTACCTCACGGAAGGGCCCTCGACAAGCTACCACGCGAAATGCTAAGCCCTGAGATGCCTGCAAGCGCTGGTTCAATCCACAACAACTCAGGCCAACCGGGTCGATCCTTCCCCACCAGTCGGGCGAGGAGACACGGGTGGCACGTGCCGCCCCCGGCGCAAGAGAGCGTACTGTGAGGACGGCGAAGATCTTCGCGACAGGCTTCGTGCCCGCGATGCGAGGCACACCATCAACCGCCACGCATAGGAACGACACCGACACGAGACGGAACGCCGCCGCGACTACGATAGGGAATACGAAGCTCCGAACCATCATGGCAGGCGCGACGCAACTCCACCCTCCGACTCGCGCTGCGGCTATGAAGACTACTCTGATGGCTACGACGACTCTGGGGTAAGCTATAGCTCCTACGAGCGGCAAGCTGACAGACGCCGCAAGGGTCGAGGTGCCGTACCATCGTATGACGGCTTTCTCTCCCTCACGCATCAGATCCCCTCCAATGGCTACAGATCTACTCCACCGCGGTCAAAGTCGTAGGAGGCAACTCTGATGTTATGGCAAACTATCTGCCGATCATGCTCATGAAGGGGTGTACAAGTCGGCTCGCGGGGCTCCCCAAGGACTTAATCGACTCTTGGGAAGAGCTTTGCGCCTTCTTCACTAGCTAGTACTCCAGCACGTGGGAGCGACCGGGGATGCTGGGCCAAATCCAGCAGCGCAAGAATGAGTCCCTACGCTCGTACATTAACCGTTTCTCCGAGAAGAAGAACTCTCTTCCTTTCGTCGAGGAACATCATGTCATCAGTGCCTTCCAGCATGGGCTGGCCTACGGCAAGGTGGTGAACATGTGGGCCCAATGGCCCCCCAAGACCATCAACAAGCTCTTCACGGTGGCAAACCTAGAAGCTGACAGCAAAGAGGCAGAGCGGGAGCAGCTCAAAAACCTCAAAGACCGCTCGGACGACAAGGACTCTCCGCGCCCGCACCGCAGGCGCCGCGACTCAGATCGAGATTGAGAAATGTCCCGACAAGGGACCAGGTGGAACAGGAAGCCCAAGCTTGAGATCATGGCAGCTGTGCAGCCCGGCCCGAAGCGCATGGACCCATCAGAGTTCTAGAAGATGCTGGACATGCAATGTCCATATCATAAGAACCACAGGCACACGGCCCGCGACTGCTTCGGCCTCAAGAACTACTTCTCTGATAAAAGCCGTTAGATAGGTCCTTAGAAGGGCGAGAAAGGCAAGGCTAAGCGTGACCATCACGCGGAGGACAAGGAGGAAGACTTCCAGGTTGCCGACCGTACTGTGAACATGATCTACGGTGCCCCAGAGCAATTGGAAGGGAAGCGCAAGGCTATTCTCACGGAGCGAGCGCTGGTGTACGCGGGCCATCTTGGTACACCCCAGTACTTGCGATGGTCGGCGGTACTGATCACTTTCAGCAGTGAAGACCACCCGGAGGCAATCGCTAGGCCCGGGCGGTACCCTCTAATGTTGAAGCCTACGATTCGCAATGTGGGGCTCGGCAAGATGCTGGTAGACAGAGGCAGCAGCTTCACATCTTATTCTCTAGCACGCTGAAGGAACTGAGGCTCACCCCTATGGATCTAAATCTAACGGATAAGCCCTTCTTCAGCGTAGTACCCGGGGATCCCTCGGTACCACTCCGCAAGATCTCTCTGCCAGTCACATTCGGCACGATCGATAACTACCAGACCGAGTATGTCCGCTTCATCATAGCAGACTTTGAGATAGCCTACCTCGACATACTCGGCAGGCCATCATTGGCCAAGTGCATGGCGGTTCCGCACTACACCTACATGGTGTTAAAGATGCCCGCCCCCAATGGCGTTATCACCCTAAAAGGAAATGCCAACACCGCTAGCGCCATTGAGAAGGAAAACCTCCACATTGCAGCTACGCTCGACCTCTCCAGACTGAAGGACCGATTAGGCGAACCAGAGAGGGGGGGAGTGAATGGGAGCCGATAAAAAATCTTCTCGAAGGAGATGAGGACTCCAACAAGACGAACACGGCTTCCAAATCACGTCTCCGACTCAACTACCCAAGTTGGCCAAGACCACGCAACCACTAGAGTGCTACTGGCCCTAGGAACCAACAACCACCTTCACGGACTCGAGAACGCAGCGGAACAGCAACTCGAGCACCACTGACCTACACCGGTCAGGCCGGTGAGCACCACCGGTCAGACCGGTCCCTGCTGGCAAAATCTGAGAACTTCCACAGAAGGCCCCTACACCGGTCAGGCTGGTGTAGCTCACCGGTCAGACCGGTCCGAGCCAGGAAATCCCAAATCCTCCGAACAGGCCTACCGAGCTCCAAACTGACCCAAACTCGAAACAGCAGCAACACGGGACAACAACGAACTCACCCAGACATTCACCCGAGGCAAAACCCACAGAGCCTCTGCACCGGTCAGACCGGTGAGCAGCACCGGTCAGACCGGTCAGGCTGGGCCGCTCGGGGATGAACAGCACCCGCGGGTCAACTCCCCCAAATCCAACTCCCGATCTCCCGAATCGCTCCACGGATTTGTGCAAGACTTTGGGGATAGTAGGAACACCTCATGGGCACTCCATAGCCAAGATTTGGTCCACCAAAACTTGCTAAATCAAGAGGAATCGAAGAAATCTCACCAAGAACGCCTCTAACCCTAGAGCCACAAAAACCCCAAAATCGAGCCCCTTTGCTCACGGATTTGGGAGGGGAATCAAAGGGAAAAAGAACGACGAAGGGTTCATGCATACATCCCCCACCAAATCCCAAAGAGAAAGGCCTCAAAATCACTCCAAGAAAATCGCCAAGAAAGGGCTCCGAAAATCACCAAAAAGGAGAAACGGGAAAGACACATCCAAGCCTTGAGGAACCACGCCGAATCATCTATACATACCAAAGAGGTTCATACAAGGTCTAGCTTGCCGCCCGATCATCCTTCCCTCTCACAAGATCTCACCATGAAGCTCTCAAGCTAGTCCTAAGAAAATCCTAAGGAAAATAAGAAGAGAAAATAGGAAAGCGAATGAGCTAGGGTTCCAAGAGATGGCTGCCATCCTCTCACCACTTGGGTTATATGGAGGCAACCGAAAGACGAAAATACCCTTACTAGCTAACTAGGGATACATGCCCCTCAAGGGCGAATTCGGAAATCTTTGTCTTCGCTCCATCGGACGGATGCCCAGCGACCGCAAACTTGCTTAGCCTCGACGCAAGCCTTGCGATCCCGACGCGTGTCCTCCGCTTCGAAGATTCCGGACTGCGTCGTCGCACACCGGTCAGACCGGTGCTCCTCACCGGTCAGACCGGTCAGACCGGTCTGGAGCTGCTGCACCTCCGTCTTCGGTTCTTCGGTCTTGGCTTTGTGGATCAACCAAGGAACCCAGTGGTTTTCTGGTGAACCACCGGAAACCCCGCGAACTCGGTGTAGCCTCCGCCAATCACCACTCATGACTCGGCTCCCACGTAGTCCCGGCTCGACCTTGGTTTGAGGCTCAACCAAGAAACCGTCCATGACTTCATCTTGCCGTTCTTGCCACCATGCGGCCCGCACTTGACCCCGCTGGCCACCGGGTCCCTCGAACCAAGCCTACTTGTCTTCTCCACACCTGGAGGCCTCACCGGCAACGACCTTTCGCGCTTGTTCTTCACCTGCACCAACACCAGTCAAGCCGCAACCTGCACCTGCAATACTTAGCCAAGAATCAGTCCACACCACGTTGTCAATCACTCATCACACCAGGAAGCGACCATCCACCGGTCCTCGAACCACACCTGGCTCTCAATCTCCCCCTTGATGAGTGCATTGACAACACACACGTTTTGGTAACCAAGAGAAAAGAAAAAGAAAAGAAACGACTAAAAGAAACTCCAACAAGCGATCGAAAGCCAAAGAAAAGGCAAAGAGCAAGATCACTTGAAGAAGACAAGTCTCGGACCCCTTAGGCAAGGGCAACGGCTCGACACATCCGAGACAAAACATGCTCAAGCAAAGAGCACAAACCATCAAACCAAAGCTCGAAAACCACAAAGAGCTCCCCCTGCACATATGCAAGCTCCCCCTGAACCAATGCAACTCCCCCTGGACAAATGCATGCAAATCACCTCGCAAAACCGAGCAGCTGCTTCAGCTTTGCTCTGACCGGTCAGACCGGTCAACCACACCGGTCAGACCGGTGTGCTAGATCGCCCAGCACCTGGACCTCACACCGGTCAGACCGGTGTACCTCACCGGTCAGGCCGATGACCACCTGGTAAAAACTGGGAACTGCACGAGCTCAAAACTAGCTCGAAACCACTTGGAAACCTTCTAAAAGCATGCAGCAAGCCAAAACATGCTCAAACTTCTCCCCCTTGTTGACAATGCATGAAACAAGCCAAAAATGCGAAAAATGCAACCTAGAGCTTCTCAAATAGACAAAATTCAACAAAGGATGCTACACATGTCCAAATGAGCAAGTTAGATACTCTATAGCTTCGTAATGACATCAACTACAAGATCACCAAGTTTCACAACCATTGGGTGAAGCTAAGATAGAATTGAGCAATTTTGCGAAAAATCACCCTCTCATGAGCAAAGTCCTAAGCATGAGCAAAACATGTCAAAATGGCAAAGCCACACAAACTTCATGCTAGGACAACCATTCTAAGCATAAGACCATCATAAACACCCACAAGCACCTCATGTCATGTGAAAGCCACCGAGCCATGTGCCTACTTCTATGTATGAGACTTCTCATTGGTAGGCATCATGCAACGGTTTAGCACCCAAAGCAAATTAAAATTAGCACATATGACATGGGAGCACATTTTCAAGCAATTTACATTTCATTTTCAGATTTGAAATTGGTACATGAAATGTCTTTGCGACAAAAAGGAACTTATGCCCCTCCACAAGATCAAGCATGGGGGCTAAACATTCATGATGGCAAATGAGCCTTTGGCCCCATATGATCAAAATAAGCTATCCAACCACAAATTAAGTATAGCCAAGCCACTAAAACATGTTAAGATCATATAAAGGCATTTACTCACAAGAGAGCATACATGTGACCTTTTTGAAAACATAGCCATCAACCATGGATATAAACCAAGATTATCAAGAGCTAAGCCAAACTAACCATAGCTTACCAAACTAGCTCATAAAGACATACATATCATTCCATGGTGAACACTGTATATAGGAGAAGCTTTTCCTAAACAATGCATATGATACAAAATGCATGCAACCTAAGATACAAAGATGCCTATACATCATGTTACATATGCCATGCCAAATGCAAGAAATGCACAAAGGAAAGCTATACATATGCTACAAAGGAGCTCCCACACACCAACTCAAGAAATCAAATACACACCAAGCTCCCCCCGCAAACGAGTGAAAGTTGCTTGATCTAGGGGTTTGGTGAAAATATCGGCTAGCTGGTCATGTGTGGGTACATGGATCAAAGCGATTTTTCCTTTCTCTACGTTGTCTCTCAGAAAATGATACCTCACTTCTATGTGCTTGGTTTTGGAATGGAGCACTGGGATCTTTGCAACGCTTATGGCACTGGTGCTATCACATTGAAGTGGGACATGGGTATACTCCTCACCAAAGTCACTCATAGTGTATGTGATCCAAAGGAGCTGAGAGCAACAACTAGCTGCGGCCACATACTCTGCCTCGGTAGTGGATTGAGCAACACTCGACTGTTTGCGGGAAGACCAAGACACCAAAGAAGAACCCAAGAACTGGCAAGTCCCAGAAGTGGACTTCCTATCCAACCGGTACCCGGCAAAATCCGCGTCTGAAAATCCTTGAAGAGCCAAAGAAGAAGACGCGGAGTACCAAAGGCCAAAGTCGGGAGTATGTCGCAAATACCTGAATATGCGCTTGACTGCTTGCCGATGTGAAGTCCTCGGAGACATTTGAAAATGAGCGCACAGACATACCGAGAATTGGATGTCCGGCCTCGTCGCCGTCAAGTAGAGGAGTGACCCGATCATGCTCCGGTACTCCTTCTGGTCCACGTGTTCACCTTCCTCGTCCGCATCAAGAGCTGTAGTCGTACTCATAGGCGTCGCCATGGACTTGGAGTCCTCCATCTTGAACTTCCTCACAATGTCCTTGGTGTACTTAGCTTGGTGCACAAATGTTCCTTCCTTTGATTGCATGATTTGTAGCCCGAGGAAGAACTGCAACTCGCCCATTATGCTCATCTCAAATTCCCTGCTCATGTCTTCTGCAAACCTTACAACAAGAGAGTTAGACGAGCCACCAAAGACAATATCATCCACGTATACCTGCACAATCAGTATATCTCTGCCCTGCCTGAGGAGAAACAAGGTCTGATCGACCTTCCCCATCTCAAACCCTCTCTCAAACAGGAACCCCCTCAGCCTACCATACCAAGCTCTAGGCGCCTGCTTCAACCCATACAGCGCCTTCCTCAACTTGTACACCCGGTGGGGGTACTTCTCACTCTCAAACCCCGGTCGTTGCCTCACAAACACCTCTTCCTCCAACACACCGTTCAGGAAAGCACTCTTCACATCCATCTGGTACAACTTGAACCCTTTAGCCACGGAAAAGGCTAGAAGGATCCTGATCGCCTCCAAACGAGCTACTGGAGCGAAAGTCTCCTCGTAGTCGATCCCCTCTTTCTGACTGTACCCCTGAGCAACAAGTCTCGACTTGTTCCTCACCACTTCTCCTTTCTCTCCCTCTTTATTTTTCCACACCCATTTTGTCCCAATCGGCTTACACCCTGGAGGAGGGTCAACCAACACCGAAACTTGGTTCCTCTCAAAATTCTCCAACTCCTCATGCATCGAATTAACCCAATTATGATAAGATAACGCGTGTCCAATGTCTTTGGGCTCAAAGGTGGCAACAAAAGCAGCATGAGCGAAATGAGAATTGTTCCGAACCCTCGACCGTGTAGTACATTCATTCATGTCGCCGATGATTCTCGAAGCTGGGTGATCCACTTGCACTCGCCGGGGAGGTTCTCGCCTTGATGCTATCTCCCCCTCAGTAGCAGCTTCGCCTTGATCTGGGTTTGTCGTTGTAGGTGTGGCAGAGGGCCCGTTCACGATCGTCGTCGAAGTAGTAGGTACATGTTCAGCTGCGGGCACCACACCGCCATCTTCATCATCTCCATGTTCATGCTCCTCCTCCTGAAAGATCTCCTCGCCAAGTTCGTCGTCACCTGCACACTCAAAAACAAGCTGACTACGTGGCTGTGTCTCGTCGAAGGTTACCTCGCAAGTCTCCACGATTTGGTTAGTTTCAAGATTGAGCACACGAAATGCTCTAGAATGAGATGCATAGCCAAAGAAAATGCCATCGACAGACCTAGCCTCGAACTTGTCCAACTTCTTCCCTTTCTTCAGAATGAAGCATTTACAACCAAAGACATGGAAGTGACTCACCTTGGGTGTGCGACCGTGCATCAACTCGTAACAGGTTTTCTTCTTATGAACCCTGAGGTAGATCCTGTTCGACACATAGCACGCGGTATTGACCGCCTCAGCCCAGAACCTTCTCGGAGTCGTATGCTCGTCGAGCATCGTCCGAGCCATCTCGCACAAGGTCCTATTTTTCCTTTCCACAACGCCATTCTGAGGAGGCGTATACGGACACAAGAACTGGTGTTCAAGACCCAAGTCATGGCAAAAGGTTTCGAAGCGAGAGTTTTTGAATTCCGAGCCATTATCACTGCGGATTGCTCGTATGGCATCTCCGTGCCTCTCGTTTCTTAACCTCAAGACAAGATCTTGAACAAAACCAAACAACTCCCCTTTCTCCTCAAGAAAGAACACCCACGCATACCGAGAGTAGTCGTCCACCACAACAAGGACATACCACTTCCCACCCGCAGATCGCACACGAGCTGGGCCAACAAGGTCCATATGGAGCAGCTCGTATGGACGCTCAGTCATCACATCGGTGAGAGGCGGGTGAGAAGAGGCTACCTTCTTGGCATGCCTACACGGCGCACAAACCAACTCTTTCTCAAACCTCAACCGTGGCAATCCTCGGACCAAATTGAGTTTACTCAAGCGTGACAAAAGGTCAAAGCTCAAGTGACCCAACTTCCTATGCCACTTCCACAACTCACTCGAAGAACCAGCCAAAAAGCAACGCTCCACACCAGAAGACTGAGAGAAATCAGGTCGAAACACTTGACCCTCGGGAACGACCATGCAAATAAGGTCCCCTCGAGAATCTAAAATCCGAGAACCACCAGGCCGAAACAACACCTCAAAGCCCTCATCCAATAACTGGGACACGGAAAGCAAATTGAACCCCAGCGATTGAACAAGAGCGACACGCCTGAGAGTGACCTTGTCACTTACCTTGATCTCACCTTCTGATAGTACACGCCCTCGCCCATTGTCCCCAAAGGTGATGTATGTCTTGGACACCACCGGGACGAGACTTGAGAACCACCCCTTGTCTCCGGTCATATGCCTCGAGCAACCGGAGTCAATCAACCAAACGTTCCTCAAGTCTCCCACCTGAAATTCAAAAGCGAGCACGTGAGTGAACAAATGACTCAGCACTGGGGTTAGTACCAAAAGAGTAAAACCAGTGCTGAGCCATTTGCTCCAAAGTAGGGTTAGCACAAACCAAATCATCACGCCTATCAAAGCTATCACCACGAACACCACCACGGTAACCACTACGAGGGAACCAACCCTCTCTAGCTGGAGGTGGAGGAAAGCCACGAAAGGAAAACCGTGGATCGTTCCTCCTCTCCATCTCAAAGCTACGACTCCTCCCACCCCAGTATTGAGCACGAGGGGGGGAACGCCTAGCAAACTGACCACCTGCAAACTTTCCAGACCAACCACCAGAACCACGACCACCAGAACCAAACTGAGCATCCTCACGAGCACGAAAACCAACTCACTGTCTGCCCAGACCTGCACCGGTCTGACCGGTGTAGTGCACCGGTCTGACCGGTGTAGCTCGGCCAGCAGCACCACCTGCTGCCTTCCAGTCTCCCCAAGCCGGAACCGTCCTCACAATCGCCTTGGCCCTGGGCATCTGCATACGAGGCTCAGGTACACCATTTGAGGGGTGGTACCTGTCCTTGTTAGCCCACTCTCTAGCCATTCTCTCCTCACGCTTCCTCTTGAAGCAAAACTCATCCTTGTGACCATCTCTCCCACAATACCCACAATGGAACTTCATGGGTTGTGGCTTAGGCTTAGGCTTGGGTTGGGGCTGCTCACTCGGTTTCTCACCCTTCTTCTCTCCTTCCTCACCTCCCTTTGGGCTCACAAACTTCACCGGTTTCTGGAAATCATTTGTTGGGTGAGGGAATATGGGTGGATGTGGAGTAGTGTCAAGTTTGTTTTTGAGATGGTTAGGCTTGGGCTCAAACTTGTTCTTGTGTCTGTTTGGTGGTGGGATAGGAATCTCTCCAACTCTCTCAACTCCCTCACCACTGTTCTCTCCAAGCTTGTCAGCCCCAAGTGCCTGACCATCATAGCGTTTGAAAGCCGCTATCATGATACCAAGCTGAGGCTCCTGACCCGACAACCAACTCATACATTTCCTCAGCTCATCATTCTCATCCTGCAAGCGATCAACATAATGCGCAAGCTCCAAATTCTTAACCGCATGCAATTCACAAGTAGAGCAAGAAGTGGGAATAGGCTCTTTCAACTTAGCCTCAAGCGAAACAGTGTAAGCATGCATCTCATCAATCTTTCCATGCAAAACAGGGCAAGAAGTGCAAGCACCTAGCAAAGCAGGTCTAGACTTAAGCTCAGCCACTTCAACCCTAAGCATATCTAGTTCATCACAAGTAGAAGCATGCTTATCCTTAAGAGCAGTAAGATCAGCTAGGTACACAGAGCAATCACAGCAATCAATCTCATCAGAAACCACAGGAGAAGCCTTAAGCGAATCAATCTCAAGCTTAGCATCTAGGTTCTGGGTTTCTAGCTCAGTCACACGGTTCCTAGCGTCTTCTAGTGAGGCCCTAAGCTCTTTCCTCATCTTCTTGGCCTCTCTAAGCATGTGATCGCGATTATCAAGCAAGTCAACCAACTCATCATTCTCCTTGCGCAAAGAGGAGAGCTCATCACATATCTCATCCTCGGAGTCGGAGTCCGAGTCACTCTGGTGACTCTTCTTGCTGCCGGAGCTACGAGCCATGCCGCCGAAGCCATCTCCCGCGAAGGAGGTCAACCCGCTCAAGTTCCTGGATGACTTCTTGTTCTTGCGCTGATCACCTTCATCTTCACTGCTACTCGAGCTCGAGGAAGAGTAGGCGGAGCTGGAGTCGACGTCGCTCGCTCCGACCATCGCTCGGGCCTTCCTGCCGCGACCGTCCTTCTTCCTCGATCGTCGCTCGTCCTTGTGCTTGTTCTTGTGCTTGTGATCGCGCCTCGATCGGTACTTGCCATCCTTGCTCGACCGGTGCCTGTAGCCGTCCTTGTAGCTGTCCTTGTTCTCCATCTTCTCCGGGCAGTCAACGATGAAGTGTCCTGGCTTGCCGCACTGAAAGCACATCCGTGCTGTCCTCCTCGTGTTCACCCGGTTCTCGTGCAGCCTCTCGAACCGTCTGGTCAGCAACGCCAGCTCGTCCTCTCCAAGCACGTCGAACTCCTCGTCTGGCAAAGACATCAAAGAAGACAGAGAGTACATCCTGGAGGATGCGTTAGCGTTAGACTTAGCTCCTTTGCCACCAACGAGAGTGAGACTATGAGAATCAGTCGGGCTCTCGATCTTGGCTGTCATACCACGGTCCAACTCAGCCGACTTGAGCTTCGAGAACAGCTCGTTCACCGTCAAGGTGTCATACTTCTCGGACTCAACAATAGCCTCAAACTTCCCGTCCGATACGGTACGATCCTACGAGTGCAAGAGCTTCACGGCTCTATCATGATCATCGTATGGGAGCACGGCCACATTGGCTCTCATGTTGTTCACAACGACCGTAAACCGCTGGAAAAGGGCATCGACGGACTCGCCGGGGAGATGAGTAAAGTTCTCGTACTCTCTCCGGTAAGTCGCGTACATCTGAGCCTGAACCTGAACATTCCCAGCATGAGCATCCTTCAACTGCTCCCAAATCCTATAAGCTAAGTCCTCTGTCTGAACCAGATCGAATTCGGGCTGACACAGAGCACGAAACAAGTAGTCGACAGCCTTGTTGTTGGCTTCGAACATATCCCTCGATCCTGGAGCAAGGAAGTTCATCGGATGAACATAAGCTGTGTTCACCGTAACGTCCCAAAGGATCTGACCCTTTCCGCGGAGGAACGCTGCCATCCGCCTCTGCCACATCTGGTAGTTCTTCCCATCGAAGTGCGGAGGACCCGAACCCCGTTCCTGGTATGCCATCTTTGGATCTTAGACTGGTAAGAGTCAATGAAGACCCGAACCGGCTCTGATACCAATTGAAGGACCGATTAGGCGAACCAGAGAGGGGGGGAGTGAATGGGAGCCGACAAAAATTCTTCTCGAAGGAGATGAGGACTCCAACAAGACGAACACGGCTTCCAAATCACGTCTCCAACTCAACTACCCAAGTTGGCCAAGACCACGCAGCCACTGGAGTGCTACTGGCCCAAGAAACCAACAACCACCTTCACGGACTCGAGAACGCAGCGGAACAGCAACTCGAGCACCACTGACCTACACCGGTCAGGCCGGTGAGCACCACCGGTCAGACCGGTCCCTGCTGGCAAAATCTGAGAACTTCCACAGAAGGCCCCTACACCGGTCAGGCCGGTGTAGCTCACTGGTTAGACCGGTCCGAGCCAGGAAATCCCAAATCCTCCGAACAGGCCTACCGAGCTCCAAACTGACCCAAACTCGAAACAGCAGCAACACGGGACAACAATGAACTCACCCAGACGTTCACCCGAGGCAAAACCCACAGAGCCTCTGCACCGGTCAGACCGGTCAGGCTGGGCCGCTCGGGGATGAACAGCACCCGCGGGTCAACTCCCCCAAATCCAACTCCCGATCTCCCAAATCGCTCCACGGATTTGTGCAAGACTTTGGGGATAGTAGGAACACCTCATGGGCACTCCATAGCCAAGATTTGGTCCACCAAAACTTGCTAAATCAAGAGGAATCGAAGAAATCCCACCAAGAACGCCTCTAACCCTAGAGCCACGAAAACCCCAAAATCGAGCCCCTTTGCTCACGGATTTGGGAGGGGAATCAAAGGGAAAAGAACCACGAAGGGTTCATGCATAAATCCCCCACCAAATCCCAAAGAGAAAGGCCTCGAAATCGCTCCAAGAAAATCGCAAAGAAAGGGCTCCGAAAATAACCAAAAAGGAGAAACGGGAAAGACACATCCAAGCCTTGAAGAACCATGCCGAATCATCTATACATACCAAAGAGGTTCATACAAGGTCTAGCTTGCCGCCCGATCATCCTTCCCTCTCACAAGATCTTACCATGAAGCTCTCAAGCTAGTCCTAAGAAAATCCTAAGGAAAATAGGAAGAGAAAATAGGAAAGCAAATGAGCTAGGGTTCCAAGAGATGGCTGCCATCCTCTCACCACTTGGGTTATATGGAGGCAACCGAAAGACAAAAATACCCTTACTAGCTAACTAGGGATACATGCCCCTCAAGGGCGAATTCAGAAATCTTTATCTTCGCTCCATCGGACGGATGCCCAGCGACCGCAAACTTGCTTAGCCTCGACGCAAGCCTTGCGATCCCGACACGTGTCCTCCGCTTTGAAGATTCCGGACTGTGTCGTCGCACACCGGTAAGACCGGTGCTCCTCACCGGTCAGACCGGTACCCACCGGTCAGACCCACCGGTCAGACCGGTCTGGAGCTGCTGCACCTCTGTCTTCGGTTCTTCAGTCTTGGCTTTGTGGATGAACCAAGGAACCCAGTGGTTTTCTGGTGAACCACCGGAAACCCCGCGAACTCGGTGTACCCTCCGCCAATCACCACTCATGACTCGGCTCCCACATAGTCCCGGCTCGACCTTGGTTTTGAGGCTCAACCAACAAACCGTCCATGACTTCATCTTGCCGTTCTTGCCACCATGCGGCCCGCACTTGACCCCGCTGGCCACCGGGTCTCTCGAACCAAGCCTACTTGTCTTCTCCACACCTAGAGGCCTCACCGGCAATGACCTTTCGCGCTTGTTCTTCACCTGCACCAACACCAGTCAAGCCGCAACCTGCACCTGCAATACTTAGCCAAGAATCAGTCCACACCACGTTGTCAATCACTCATCACACCTGGAAGCGACCATCCACCGGTCCTCGAACCACATCTGGCTCTCACAGACGCACTGCAGAGGTCATGGCCGCCGCCAGCAAGCTGGCTCCGGTGGATCTGGAGATCCGAACCAAGAAGCTAGCGACGGAGGCCATCCGGCGGGAAAAGGAGGCCACGAATGTCCCTCAGGCTCGAGGACCCGTCCAAGATGACGACCATAGGGGCTAACATGGACCCCAAATAGAAAAGCGTGCTCATCGAGTTCCTGCGTGCTAACTCGGATATATTCGCCTAGAAACCGGCGGATATGTCAGGAGTGCCCAGAGAGCTTGCCGAGTACTCCTTGAAGGTTGACGTGAACGCAAAGCCGATCAAGCAGAAGCCACGTCGATTCGTGAAGGACCGCAAGCAGGCAATAGGGGTACAACTTACAAAACTGTCAGGTACCGGTTTCATAAAGGAAGTGTATCATCATGACTGGTTGGCTAATCTAGTTCTTGTATCCAAAAAGAATAAGGAATGGAAAATGTGCGTTGATTACACTGATCTCAGCAAACACTACCCCAAAGACCCCTTCACCCTCCCGCGAATAGACCTGGTCGTTGATTCCACGGCGGGCTGTGCCCTGCTCTGTGTTCTCGACTGGTACTCGGGTTATCACCGGATCAGACTAAAAGTCGAAGACCAGATCAAGACGTTGTTCATTACGCCCTTCGGCGCGTACTGCTACTTGACAATGTCTTTCGGTCTGAAGAACGCCGGCGCGACCTATCACCATGCCATCCAAAAGTGCCTAGAGACACAGATTGGAAAAAATGTCGAGGCCTATGTAGAGGATGTTGTAGTCCAGATTCGAGAGCCTGATAACCTTATCAAGGACTTATCTGAGACCTTCACCAACCTCAAGGTTTACTGCTGGAAACTTAACTCAGAAAAATGCATTTTCGGTGTTCCCTCTGGAAAACTACTTGGATTCCTCGTCAGCAACAGCGGCATAGAGGCAAACTTGGAAAAGATCCACACGATCACCCGGATGAAGCCCCCTAAGTGCCAGAAAGACAAGCAGAAGCTCGCCGGGTGCATGGCAGCACTCAGTCGTTTCATCTCACGACTCGGTGTGCGAGGGCTACCCTTCTTCAATTTCCTCAAGCATCAAGATAACTTCAAGGTGGACGAGGAAGTTTAGAAATCTTTCCTGGAACTTAGGGATTATCTTCAGAAGCCACCCATCCTCACTGCACCACAACCTGGAGAGACGCTCTACCACTAGATCTCGGCCACCACACACGTGGCAAGCACGGCGCTAGTCGTAGAGCGCAAAGAGGAAGGTCATGCCTATGCTGTCCAGAGGCCGGTCTACTTCATAAGTGACGTACTGACCTACTCAAAAGTGCGGTGCAATCAAGCGCAGATACTACTCTATGCGCTGCTCATCACCGCCCGCAAGTTGAAGCACTAGTTCGAGGCTCACAAGATCGTCGTAGTTCCCGACTACCCATAGGCGACATCCTGCATAACAGGGACGCCATGAGAAGAATCATGAAGTGGTCAATCGAGCTTGTTGTGCATGATATTACCTTTGTACCCTGCAACATGGTCCAGTTGCAGGTACTGGCTGACTTCGTGGTCGAGTACACGGAGATCCAAATGCCAGCTATTGCCCCTGAAGCTGAGCACTGGACCATGTATTTTGATGGATCGCTCAGGATTAAGGGAGGTGGGGCTGGCATACTCTTCATCTCCCCCAAAAGCGATAAGTTGCAGTACGTGCTCCAAATCATGTTCAAGGTCTAGAACAACGTGGTTGAGTACGAAGCAGCCCTCCAAGGGCTATGTATCACCATATCGCTCGGGATAAAACACTTTGTAGTCAGGGGAGATTCGGCCCTGATGGTCAACCAAGTCAACAAGATATGGCAGAGAACAAATGAGAAGATGGATGCCTATTGCATAGAGATACGCAAGCTCGAAGGCAAATTCTTTAGCCTAGAGTTCCAACACGTAGTCCATGATGACAATAAGGCAGCCGATGAGTTGGCCAAGATGGGTTCCACTAGAGCCCAAGTGCCACCCGACGTCTTCATCCAAGACCTCATAAAGCCATCCATCAAAAATCCCAAAGCCCAAGTCGACCCATCTAAAGGACTCGATGAAGTCCTTTTGATCGAGCCACAGCCAGAGTGGATCACAGAGATGGTCAAGTGCATCAAGTACGGCACGCTTCTGAACCCCTCGACCGGAAATGAGAGGGAGACGCGAGCGCTACATGGAAGAATCACCTGCAGGAGCAAGAACTACGTATTGATCGGGGATAACCCTGTATCGCCGAGGAGCACACTCCCGAGTGCTTCAAAGGTGCATCTCTGAGGAAGAAGGATAAGAGCTCCTGTCAGAGATCCATGGCGGCATGTGCGAGAACCACGCCGGGGCGCGAACCATCATGGTTAAAGCCTTTCGGTCTGGTTTCTACTGGCCTACAGCCATCGCTGACGCTAAGACATTGGTCAAACGCTGTGAGGGATGCTAGTTCTTCACAAAACAGACCCACGTCCCAGCCTAAGCTCTGCAGACCATACCCATGTCTTGGCCCTTCGCGTGCCGGGGACTCGATATGATCGGTCCCTTTAGGAAAGCATCCGGATGATACGACCACATCCTGGTGGCAGTTGACAAGTTCACCAAATGGATAGAGGTCAAGCCTATAAAGTCACTGACGGCAGCAAAGGCAGCGGAGTTCATCGCAGAGATTGTGCATAGGCTTGGTGTTCCCAACAGAATTATCACCGACCTCAGCACAAATTTCACGGGGAGAGAGTTCCAGAACTACTACGACAATCTCCTCAACAAGGTGGCCCATGCCCCAGTAGAACACCCTCACACCAATGGCTAAGTCGAGCGGGCTAATGGAGCAGTGCTCGAGGCACTCAAGAAGCGCATCTTCGAACGACTAAAAAGGTACGCAGCACACTGGCTCTGAGAGCTCCCTGCAGTAATCTGGGATTGCGGACACAACCAAGTCGTGCTACCGGTCAGACCCCTTTCTTCCTATTGTATGGATCTGAGGTGGTACTCCCAACCGACCTCATGTTTAATGCACCCAGGGTGGAGGTATGTGAGGAGAACAAAGCCGAGGAGGCGCACATTGAGGACATCGACAGCATCGAGGAAGGACAGCTCATGACAACCATCCAGGCGGCTCGGTATGCGTTGGCTCTAAGGTGCTATCACGACAAGAACGTGCAAGAGAGAGCTTTTTGCGTTGGCGATCTCGTTCTCCGAAGGATCCAGAGCAAGAAGGAGATGCACAAGTTGACGGCCCCATGGGAAGGGCCATTTATCATCAAAGAGGTCAGCAGGCCGGGTGCTTACTGGCTAATGCGAGAGGACAGCTCTGAGGTGCCAAACTCATGGAACATCAAGCACCTACACAGCTTCTACCCATAAAAAGCTATATACCTTCTTATAGTTTTTTCATACTCATCATTTATGCTAGCAGTCTCGGCAATGAATAAAGTTTCATGTATCTTGAATTTCTTTCACTTCATTTTTCTGCAAGCATGATCTGCTCTCAAGTTTCAAATCTGAAACTTGGGGACTGCTTTCTTTATGGTAATGTTTACTTCTGTCGAAACTAAAACGCTCATCCAAATACGAATCCTACGACTTATAAAGTACTCGGTAGAACAAATCTTAAATAGTGGGCCGAGATCTTCGCCAAGCCATGGTACTACGCGTGCAGGAGGGTACGCCCTCTGCACTAGGATACTAAGGCCAACGGGACTATGGTTTCCCGTGACATACTAACTACCGAAGAAATTAACAGTACATGGATATCATCAAAGTAAAGCGACAACTTAAAAAAAGTACCAGGTTCAAGTAACGTTAACAGTACCACAAAATATTACAAGTACTTATAAATGTTTCTATTGCTGTAGCAGGATAACACCCTCACCCTCTAGTGCAGGAACAACGTCATTGGAAAGCTGCTTCGCCGTGTCCTTCACCTCCTCCAGAAGCTGGTCGATCCGTGTGGGTGACATCCCACGGGCGAAGCCTTCACGGAACCGGTTCACGTCCACATGGGGGAGGAAGGAGCGGAAGACGGCGAGGCAGTGGCTGGTGCTAGCCAGGCTAACCTCACGGAGATAGCCCTGGAAGCATGACGATGCCGCCTGAGCTCTCTCTAGCAGGCTTGGTGCGCAGACAGGAGTCTCACTGAACTCGCGTACGGTGGAGGACACAGCAAGCGGAGCCACCTCATCCAGCAATGGGCGCAGTGCTTCACCCAGCGCCCGGAATTGTGCCCTCTCCAACTCCACGCGGGCTTCGAGGTCTGCAAATTGTGCGAAAAGTTTCCGCTGGAAATCAGCTCAAAACGTCAGAAGGACTAAACAGGAAAAACAACAAAATAAACACGAGGGAAGCAGGCGACCAACCGGTGAGTTCCTTCTTCGCCACAGCCCGCTCCCTGGCAACTTGCTCAAATGAAGTCTTTAGACGCTTCGCCTAGCCGCGGAGGTCCTCGAGGTCCTATTCCGCCATGGCCCGAGCTGCCCTAATAACAGAATAAAAAACAAGTACTCAGACGACAAGGCTGAAAGAGAGTCGAGCCAATGAACCTTTCTGGTGTTCCTCTGCCGCCTCGTGCAAAAACGCGGTTGTGGTGTCCGCCATGGCCTTATCCAGACGTAGCTACTCGAGCTCCTGGTAGCTACTCGCCTGATGGGTAGTGGCCTGCTCCTCGAGGTGCTGCACTCGGGCGCGCAGTGTGACGGTGTTGGACCCAATATCGTCCAGCACATCGCTCTTTAGAGCGGAAGCTGCAGCAACGGCCTACAGGTACAAAGGGTCTGGAAACTAAAAAACTACGACAGGAAGAAGAGAAGTTTTGGGCAACCAATAACCTCCGCCAACTACGCAACTCTCTACGCGGCCGCAACGAGCTCCTGCCAGTTGCTCTCATCAGCAGCCGGGTGCCCAAGGACCTCATGCACCTGGCCGTGGCGTATCCAAGCGATCCTGCCGGAGCGCGGCGGGCTGGTGCGGCGTGCAGGGACCTCCCGGTGGATCTCCTCAACCTCTGGCTCAGCCTCGATTGCTTAACCCAAAGCCGAGGACCCAGCGACTTCACGCTAGGGATTGGCCGCCGGGGAGCCACACCTGTGTCCAGCGCCGCTGCGCCCGACACCTCTCGCGCCGCACCCGAGTGCTCCATTAAAGCACTCGTCGGCTGTGCCACCGGGTCGACAGGAGGCGCAGGGGCCTCACCCCCATCAACCAAGTGGTCACAAGGATCCTTGTAAACAACAAAAATTCCAACACCACCACTACCTTCAGACTCCAAGCACAAGCATCAATAACATTCAGAAAGCTACAAGAGTGCACTGAGCAACTTACTGTGTCGAGCTCGAGCGCGCTTGCGGAACCCAGAGCTGGAGGGCGCTGGCCGTTTCGCCCTGACGGTCGGCTCAGCGGCCGCCCTGGGCGCTTCCTGCACTGCTGCGGGAGGTGGTCGAGTAGCCTCTAGTGCAGGGCGTGAAATGCCCGCCTCTTGGGGCGCGCCTTCTGAACGTTGATGAGAAGAAGGAAGAGAAGGTGGAGGAGAAGGAAGAGAAGGAGAAGAAGCAAGCACACTACTCGGCATTCCCCGGGCCCCCGCCGGCGCGATGTCGCCGGTCACGGGTACGCGAGGGGCCACCTCCTCCTCGTCCGAATCGCCGTGAAGGACCGAACTGGCGACCAAGGAGGGGGTGAATGGGAGCCGATAAAAATTCTTCTCGAAAGAGATGTCTTCTCCAACAAGATGAACTCAGTCCGACACCCAAAATCACACGCTCCGCACACAACCTTCCATTTGCCAAAACCATGTAGCCACTGAAGTGCTACTGGTCCTAGGAGTAAACAATACCTACAGACACAGCTTCTACACACAAACAGCAGCGGAACCAACTCGGAAGCTATCTGCACGGGCAGGGGCGGTCAGACCGCATGGAGGGGTTAGTTTGACCGCCTATTCCTGGCAATCAAGAACACCTCCGAAAAACCACTTCCGAGCTCCAAAACTCTCCATGGTTTCAGCCACAAGATCCTCTGGTCAAGGCCAAACTAGCTACCAGAAAATCTTCGCGAAAACAAGAACTTCACCCAACGAGCCTAGGGCGGTTAGAACTCCTACCAGGGGCAGTCTAACCTCTTGTACCCAGCAAGAAACACTTCCAAGGGAAACCCTACAAACAACTCCAAAATGACCCAAGTTTTCACTAGAATGCTCTGATCAAGGCGAACAAACTCACAGAAGAAAATCTGGCAAAACCAAGACTTCAACCTGGATGACCCAGGGCGGTTAGACCGCCCCCCTATGGTGGTTAGACTGCCTCACCCAGAAAACCTGGCCGCGGGTCAACCCTCAACTTCCTATCGCCCAACCTCTCGATTCGCCCCACGGATTGCAGCGAAACTTCGGGGATAGCTGAGTTACCTCCTGCGCAACCTCTCCACCAAAGGAAATCCACCGAAACGCACTCAATCAAAGGAAATCGCGAATCTTGGCCCTCTAGGTTATGAACTCGAGGAACTCCGAAAACCACCAAATCGAAGCCGTTTCGGAGGGATTGCTGGGGCAAGGTCACCAAGCAAAGAGGCACAAGGTCCTCATACGAGACACCCAACAAGAATCCCCGAAGAAAACGCCCTCAAAACTCCACCACGAAAATCACAAGAAAAGGCTACGAAAATCACCAAAAAAAGGGGAAACGGGAGAGACAACAAAAGGCCTTGAGGAATCACGCTGAATCTTCTATACATACCAAGAAGGGTTCATATTGCCTCCCGATCATCCATCCCTGTCTGAAGATCTCACCATGAAGCTCTCAATCTAGCCTATAAAAATCCTAAGGAAAATAGGAAGGGAAAAAAACAAAGGCAAATGAGCTAGGGTTCCCAGAGTTGGCTACCATCCCACAACTCAAGTGTTTATATGGGGCCAACCGAAAGACTAAACTACCCCTACTAGCATAAGAGAGATACATGCCCCTCGAGGGCAGTTTTGGAAGTCTTCAGTTCAGCACCATCGGACGGATGCGCATCCACCGCAAGCCTGCGTAGCACCAACGCAACTCTTGCGATCATGCCACGTGTCCTCCGCTTCGAAGCTTCTCGGCGCTGCAACCCGGGCGGCCAGACCGCCCTACCTCGGCGGTCAGACCGGCCCAGGCGGTCAGACCGCCCCCTCTGGGCGATTAGACCGACCTGGGTGGCCGCCCCTCCTCGTCGAGTCTTCGGCCTCGGTTTTTTGGTTCAACCAAGTAACCCAGTGGTTTTGTGGTGAACCACTGCAAACCACGCGGACGTGGTGTAGCCTCCTGCCAATCTCCACTAATGAGTTGGCTCCCACGTTATCCCTGCTCGACCTTGGTTTTGACGCTCAACCAAGAAACCGTCCACGACTTCTTCTTGCTGTTCTTGCCACCATGCAGTCCACACTTGACCCCGTCGGCCACCGGGTCCCTCGAACCAAGCCTACTTGTTTGCTCCACACCAAGAGGCCCACCAGCAAAGACCTTTCGCGCTTGTTCTTCACATGCACCGACACCAATCAAACTGCAACCTGCCCCTACAATACATAGCCAAGAGTCGGTCCACACAACGTTGTCAATCACTCATCACACTAGGAAGCGACTATCCACCGATCCTCGAACCACGTAGGCTCTGAATCTCCCCCTTGACGAGTGCATTGACAACACACACACATTTGGTAACCATAGAGAAAAGGAAAAGAAAAGAAACGACCAAAAAAACTTCAACAAGGGATCGAAAGGTAAACGAAAGGCAAAGAGCAAGGTCACTTGAAGAAGGAAAGTCTCGGTCCCCTTAGGCAAGGGCAACGACTCGACACAACCGAGACAAAAACAAGCTCACACAAAGGAGCAAACCACCAAAGCAAACAAACCACAAACTCACACACGAGCTCCCCCTGCACATATGTAAGCTCCCCTCAGCCAAAGCACACCCCCTGAACCAAAGCATCAATGCAACTCGGGAATGCAAAACAAAAAGCAAAACAGCAGCTCTCTGCCCAGGGTAGTCAGACCGCCTGCCTGGGCCGGTCAGTCCGCCCCTCCCTGGCATCTGACCGCCTGGGGGCGGTTAAACCGCCCATGAAACCGTGCTGCACACAAACTTTTCCGAAATCTACCCGAACCACTTTGAACACCTTCTAGATGCACCCAAGTGCCCAAATCATGTACAAACTTCTCCCCCTTGTTGACAATGCATGAATCAAGGAAAAAATCGGAAATATTCAACCTAGAGCTTCTCAAATAGAGAAAATTCACCACAAGATGCTACACATGTCCAAATGAGCAAGTTAGACACTCTATAGCTTCGTATGAACATAAGCTACAAGATCACCAAGTTTCACAACCATTGGATAAAGCGAAGATCAAAATGAGTATTTTTTCAAAAAAATTTCCTCTCATGAGCAAAGTCTTAAACATGAGCAAAACATGCCAAAGTGACAAGGTCACACAAACTTCATGCTAGGACAACCATTCTAAGCATAAGATCATCATAAACACCCACAAACACCTCATGTCATGTCAAATCCACCGAGCCATGTGCCTACATCTATATATGAGACTTCTCAATGGTAGGCATCATGCAACGGTTTAGCACCCAAAAGCAATTTAAATAAGCACAAATGACATGAGAGCATATTTTCCAAGCAATTTACATTTCATTTTCAGATTTGTACATGGTACATGAAATGCCTTTGCGGCAAAAAGGAACTTATGCCCATCCACAAGATAGCAAGTGGGCTGAACATTCATGATGATAAATGGACCTTTGGCCCCATATGATCAAAATAAACTATCCAAGCACAAATTAAGCATAACAATGCCACAAAAACATGTCATGATCATATAAAGGCATTTACTCACAAAGGGACATACAACTGGAATTTTTCAAAAACATAGCCATCAACCATGGATATAAAGCAAGATCATCAAGAGCTAGGCCAAACTAAACCATATCATACCAAACTAGCTCACAATATCATATATAGCACATCATGGTGAACAATGTATATGAGAGAAGCTTTTCCTACAAAATGCATATGATACAAATGTATGCAAACCTAAGATACAAAGATGCCTATACATCATGATACATATGCAATGCAAAATTCAAGAATGCACAAAAGGAAAGCTATACATATGCTACAAAGGAACTACCACCACCAACTCAAGAAACCAAACACACACCAAGTTCTCCCCGCAAAGGAGTGAAAGTTGCTTGATCTAGGGGCTTGGTGAAAATATCCGCAAGTTGGTTTTGTGTGAGCACATGGATCAAAGCTATTCTCCCTTTCTCAACATTATCTCTCAGAAAATGGTATCTCACTTCTATGTGCTTGGTTTTGGAATGGAGCACTGGGTTTTTAGCAACACGTATGACACTTGTGCTATCGCATAGAAGTGGAACATGGGTACACTCCTCACCAAAGTCACTCATGGTGTATGTGATCCAAAGGAGCTGAGAGCAATAGCTAGCTACGGCGACATACTCGGCTTCGGTAGTAGATTGAGCAACACTCAATTGTTTGCGGGAAGACCAAGAAACCAAAGAAGAACCAAAGAACTGGCAAACGTTCCTCAAGCCTCCCTCCTGAAACTCAACAACGAGCACGTGAATGAGCAAACAACTCAACACTTGGGTTAGTACCAAAAGAGTAAAACCAGTGCTGAGCCATCTGCTCCAAAGTGGGGTTAGCACGATCCATCCTACCACGACCATCAAACATCGAATCCATCCTACCATCTCTACCAAAACTGGAACCACCACGGGGAAACCACTCCCGTCTCACTAGAGGAGCACGAAAGCCACGAAAGGAAGAACGTGGACCGTAGCTCCTCTGAGACTCAAAGCTGCGACCTCTCCCAAACTCGTATCGCACACGAGGAGGAGAACGTCCAGCAAACTCAACACCACCAGACTCAACACGCATACCACCAGTACCACGACCACCAGAACTGAAACCACCCGCATCACCTCCTCGAAAACCGAACCGCCTAGAAATCTGGGAAGGGCCGGTCTGACCGCCTAGCCAGGCCGGTCTGACCGCTCCCCGTTGGGCAGGGCCAGTCTGACCGCCCTCTCCAGAACACCACCTCGGCTACGGGAGCTCCTATCTCCCCATGCTGGAATGCTTCTCACAACAGCCTTTGCCCTAGGCAGTGGCATACGATGCTCAGGTACACCATGAGATGGGTGGTACCTGTCCTTGTTAGCCCACTCCTTAGCCATTCTCTCCTCTTGCTTTCTATTGAAGCAAAACTCATCCTTGTGACCATCTCTCCCACAATACCCACAATGGAACCGGATTGGTTTTGGCTCCTCACATGACTTCTCTCTCGGTTTCTCTCCCTCTTTCTCACCAACCACATCTCTCTTGGGACTTACAAATCTCACCAGTTTTTGGAAGTTGTTTGTTTAGGGAGGAAACACTAGTGGATCTGGGGTTGTGTCAAGTTTGTTTCTGAGATGGTTATGCTTAGGATCAAACTTGTTCTTGGGTGTTGTTTGTGGTGGATAGGAATCTCTCCAATTTTCTCATCTCTCTCACCACTGCTCTCTCCAATTTTGTCAGCCCCAAGTGCTTGACCATCATAGCGCTTAAAGGCGGCAATCATGATGCCAAGCTGAGGCTCCTGACCTGACAACCAACTCAAACACTTCCTCAACTCATCATTCTCATCCTGCAAGTGATCAACATAGTGTGCTAGTTCCAAATTCTTCACAGCATGCAATTCACAAGTAGAGCAGGATGTAGCAATGGGATATTTCAATTCAGCCTCAAGCGAAACAATGCGAGAACGAGACTCAGCAAGCTTTTCATGCAAAATAGGACAATATATGCAAGCACCTAGCAAAGTAGGCCTAGCCTGCAGCTCAGCCAGATCAACCCTAAGCACATATAGTTCCTCACACTTGGAGGCATGCTTTTCCTTAAGAGCAGTCAAATCAGCTAGGAAAATAGAGCAATCACCACAATCAGCCTCATCAGAAACAATAGGAGTAGCCCTAACGAATCTATCTCAAGCTTAGCATCAAGGTTCTATGTTTCTAGCCCAGCCACTCTATTCCTAGCATCTTCAAGCGAGGCCCTAAGCTCTTTCCTCATTTTCTTAGCCTCTCTAAGCATGTCATCACGGTTATCAAGCAACTTCCCCAGCTCCTCATTTTCTTGGCGCAAGAAGGAGAGTTCATCATGTACCTCATCCCCGGAGTCAGAATCCAAGTCGTCCTTCTGGCTCTTCTTGCTACCGGAGTTGTGTGCCATGCCGCAAAAGCCATCTCGAAGCAGCTCAACCCGCTCAGGTTCTTGGACCCCTTCTTGCTCTTGCGCCGATCACCTTCATCTTCACTACTACTGGTGCTCGAAGTGGAGTAGGCGGAGCTGGAGTCAACATCACTCACACCGACCATCGCTCGGGTTTTCTTGCCATGGCCGTCCTTCTTCCTTGATATTCGCTCGCCCTTGTTCTTGTGCTTGTGCTTGTGCTTGTGATCGCGCCTCAACCGGTGCTTGTTCTCCGTCCTCGGACAGTGGGTTACAAAGTGTCATGTCTTGCCGCACTGAAAGCATGTCCGTGAGTTCCTCCTTGTGTTCACCCGGTTCTCGTGCATCCTCTCAAACCTTCTGGTCAACAGCGCCAGCTCGTCCTCTCCAAGCACGTCGAACTCCTCATCTGGCAAAGACATCAAGGAAGACAGAGAGTACGTCCTGGAGGATGGGTTAGCGTTAGACCTAGCACCTGGCCTCCGATGAGAGCGAGACTATGCGAATCAGTCGGGCCCTCAATCTTAGCTGTCGCCCCACAGTCCACCTCAGCCGACTTGAGCTAAGAGAATAGCTCGTCTACCATCAGGGTCTCATATTTGCCCGACTCCTAGATGGACTCGATCTTTCTGCCTGAAATGGTACGATCCAGCGAGTGCAAGAGCTTCACAGCTCTGTCATGATCATCATACGGGAGCACAGTCACATTGGCCCTCATATTGTTCATAATCACCATGAACCGCTGGAACAAAATGTCTATGGAGTCACCGGGAAGATGAGTGAAGTTCTCGTACTCTCTCCGGTGAGTCGCAAACAACTGAGCCTGAACCTGACTGTTCCCAGCATGAGCATTCTTAAGTTGTTCCCAAATCTTGCAAGCCAAATCCTCTGCATGAACCCGATTGAATTCAGATTGATAGAGAGGGCGAAACAAGTAGTCGACCGCCTTGTTGTTGGTGTCATGCATATCCCTCGATCCTGGAGCAGGGAAGTTAATCGGGTGAACATAAGCTGTGTTCACCGTAACATCCCAAAGGATCTGACCCTTGCCGCGAAGGAAAGCGGACATCCGCCTCTGCCACATCTGGTCGTTCTTTCCATCAAAGTGAGGAGGACCCGATCCCCATTCCTGGTATGCCATCTTTGGATCTTAGACTGGTTAGAGTCCTGAAAGACCCGTAACCGGCTCTGGTACCACTTGAAGGACAAAACTGGCGACCAAAGAGGGGGGGGAGTGAATGGGAGCCGATAAAAATTCTTCTCGAAGGAGATGTCTTCTCCAACAAGATGAACTCAGCCGGGTACCCAAAATCACACGCTCCGCACACAACCTTCCGTTTGCGAAAACCATGTAGCCACTGAAGTACTACTGGTCCTAGGAGCAAACAATACCTGCAGACACAACTTCTACACACAAATGGCAGCGGAACCAACTCAGAAGCTATCTGCATGGGCAGGGGCGGTCAGACCGCATG
The DNA here is from genome assembly GCA_036936925.1 of Cenchrus fungigraminus. Lineage (NCBI taxonomy): Eukaryota > Viridiplantae > Streptophyta > Magnoliopsida > Poales > Poaceae > Cenchrus > Cenchrus fungigraminus. Next base: position 89,088,366 of record CM072774.1, on the reverse strand, counting down.
GAGGGGGCGGTTTGACCGCCTATGCTTGGCATTCAAGAACACCTCTGAAAAACCACTTCCGATCTCCAAAACTCTACACGGTTTCAGCCACAAGATCCTCTAGTCAAGGCCAAACTAGCTACCGGAAAATCTTGGTGAAAACAAGAACTTTACCCAACGAGCCTAGGGCGGTTAGACCTCCCACTAGGGGCAGTCTAACCTGTTGTACCCAGCAAGAAACACTTCGAAGGAAAACCCTACAAACAACACCAAAATGACCAAAGATTTCACCAGAACGCTCCTCTGATCAAGATGAACAAACTCACAGAGGAAAATCCGGCAAAACCTAGACTTGAACCTGGATGATCCAGGGCGGTTAGACTACCCCCTATGGCGGTTAGACCGCCCCACCAACAAAACCTGGCCACGGGTCAACCCTCATCTTCCCATCGCCCAATATCCTGATTCACCCCATGGATTGCAGCGAAACTTCGAAGATAGCTGGGTTACATACTGGGCAACCTCTCCACCAAAGGAAATCCACTGAAACGCTCTCAGTCAAAGGGAATCACGAATCTTGGCCCTCTAGGTCACGAACTCGAGGAACTCTGAAAACCATCAAATCGAAGCCGTTTTGGGGGGATTGCTGGGGCAAGGTCACCAAGCATAGAGGCACAAGGTCCTCATACGTGACACCCAACAAGAATCCCCCAAGAAAACACCCTCAAAACTCCGCCACGAAAATCACAAGAAAAGGCTCCGAAAATTACCAAAAAAGGGGAAACGGGATAGACAACAAAAGGCCTTGAGGAATCACGCCGAATCTTTTATACATACTAAGAAAGATTCATACAAGGTCTAGCTTGCCTCCCGATCATCCATCCCTCTCTAAAGATCTCACCATGGAGCTCTCAAGCTAGTCCTATGGAAATCCTAAGGAACATAGGAAAGGAAAAAAACAAAGGCAAATGAGCTTTGGTTCCAAGAGTTGGCTGCCATCCCACAACTCAAAGTGTTTATATGGGGGCAACCGAAAGACGAAACTACCCCTACTAGCATAAGAGAGATACATGCCACTCAAGGGTAGTTTGGGAAGTCTTCAGTTCAACACCATCGGACGGATGTGCATCCACCGCAAGCCTGCGATCATGCATCATGTCCTCCACTTCGAAGCTTCTCGGCGCTGCGACTCGGGTGGTCAGTGTAACACCCTAGTTTGCAAATTTGGCTAGGATTTAAAATTTTATTAAAATTTGTTAGAATTAAATAGAGAGTGTGTATAATTATTTCAAAACAAATAATATTTTCTAAAATAAATAAACGAATCATAGGTTATAAATAATTGTTTGTTGCATTCATGCTGCGATGCATAGTTTTATTTGAGTGAAAAATGAATTTGAGTTCTCAAGCTCGAATAGGTTCCTCTATAGTTTGACCCTTGTCTCTCTCCAATCTTTTGGACCTAAAACCCGATATCCAAGCCAACCCATACCTCCTTATCTCTCTCTATCAAATCTATGCCTAGTCTCTCTAAGAACACTACCCATCTCTCTTTCTCTACCCAAGCCCGTCTCTTTCTAAAATCTTGTCGAGCCTCTTATTCTTTTTCTCTCTCTAAATCTTTTCTTTGACCCAATATATCTCTCTCACTCTAAACTTCTATATCTGAGTTCTCTGGGCCCAAGCCCTTATACAAACCCAACCCATCTCCTCTCTCTCTTTCTTTCTCTCTCTATACCCAAAGGCCATCTTTTCTCTCTCTAGAGACTATGCCTAGTCTATCTCTCTTCTCTCTATCTCTAAAACCTCTCTCTAATATCCTTGGCCCAAAACCCAGCTCAAAACCCGGCCCACACCTCTCTCTCCCTCTCCTTATCTCTCTAAAACACAACAGGCCAAATCTGGCCCAAACTCTCCCTCTCTCGGGCAAAATCGTCACCGGCCAATCTCCCTCCCCCCTTGGGCCAAGCCAGGCCGGCCCAACAACAGCCCAGCGCACCCCCTCCTCCTTTCCCTCTCTCACCGACACCCGGTCCCACCTGTCGGCGCCTCCCTCTCCCTTTCCTTCCTTTGTCCCTCCCCTGCTTCATCGAGCAGAGCACCGCCACCGCCGGGGATTCAAAATCCCCGAGCATCCCGCGCCTCCGCCGCGTCCCCCGCTAGCCAGGCCCACCTCTTGCCGAGTGGACCCACCGACCCCCTACCCGAGGTCCCGTCCAGGTGCGCCCCTCGCCTCGGATGGCAAGAAGCCTCCTCCCACGCCTGTCACGGCCGGAGACGCCGCCCTCCAATCCCCGTCCCCCCTCCTCCCCCATCGCCTATTTAAGGCACCAATCGATCTCTCGCTCTCCCCTTTTGCCACCTCCCGGAGCACCCCTCCTCCCTAGTGCCCTCATCGTCGACGAATCGCCAACGCCGCCGCTGAGGTGAAGTAGTCCGCTAGTGCCATCTTCCGTCGTCGTCCATCCTGCTCTCACCCTCTTCCTTCTCCTGTTGCACTCGCAGGACCACAACGGTCGCACCGTGATGCCCAGAAGCACCAAAACGAGGCCGAAGCCCCGTTCTCGGCGAGCACCGTGACCCCCATCCGCCCCTCATCAGAGCACGCCTTCACCACCGCGCCATCGACGACAAGAGCACCGCGGTGAGCTGCGCCCTATCCTCCTCTTCCTCCTGGTCGAAACCTCGCTCGAATCCATGCACCGTAGCTCGAGAACGCCGAACTCCGGCGAAGTTCCGGCGAGCCGCCGCCGCCCCTCTGTCCTGCCCTGCACGCCGGCGACCCAAAGCAGGCGGAGCGCCCCTGGCCGCACGATCCCACGCAAACGGCCCAGATCACATACCCCTTTGGGAGTGTAACAGGTCCACCGTGGACCCATGGACCATGGTCCACGGCCCGGTGCACCGCCGCGTCAGCGCCACGTGGTGAGCCCCGCCAGTCACAGCGCGCCACGTGGCGACCAGTCAGCAGCTCCGCCCCAGTCAGCCGCTCTTTTGCACAAACCCCCTATCAAATCCGGAAATCACAGTCGCCATCTATGTGTCTTGATCCTTTTGCACATAAACACCTAGAATAATCCCACCGTTTACAGTTTGGTCCAACCGAGCCTCTTTTGCACCTAGGACCCTCTGTTTTGACCATTTCGCGTGCACATTTATCTGTGTCTTCCGAATCCCTGTTCTAGCCCCTGCAGTCTTTAGATAATCACAAATAAGTCCCTGTAATCTTCCGAAGCTCATATCTTTCTCGTCCTAGCTCCGTTTTAGCTCGCTCAAGTTGCGTTAGTTTTGTTTCGACGTAAAGTACGTGTTAGTAGCGATATTAACCATGTTTCATGTTTCTAAAAATTAAAGTAAATATTAATTTGATTAATGTCCAATTAAATCTCTTTTGAATAAAATCAAATATAGGTTTAACCTTCGCTTTTCTTTAAACAAAAGTTAACATGATTAATTTGAACATACATATGTTTTTCTTATAATTTGTTTAGCTCAACCCGACACATCTTTTAACTCGTTAGTTGCTCTCACATAAAGTTTCTTTTATAAAGATAAATGTTAAATTGGTATAAATTTTAATAAACTTTTATAAATAAAATATGACTAGGATCAACTCGTGTTCTGGAATCAAACTTAATTTGAATTAATTCCAACAAGGGTTATTCCTTCGGAATACCCTCCATACATGTTTTGTATAAATAAAATAAATCAAGCATATAGTTCTTTCCTTCTTATAACATAATCTTTATCGATAGTTGTGCCCTTTCTACCCGTAGCTTCGTTTAGTCATCCCTTGCGCTCTAGAGTTCGTAGCTAGCTTGCCTTAGCTAGTTGTACGATGTTTTCTAAAATGGTTTTATTGTCTGGTGCTTTGTTCTTAGTGTAGCATTGTTTTGTTGCAGATGATTGTTGTACGTTGAGGAATGCTTCTGAGCAGTGGAACATCGGGAAACGGGCAAGTGTCCTTGACATCTTGCTATTTTATACCTTTGTGTTTTATTCACCATAATCACTGCTTTATTTATGCTTTCTTGCATTAGATGTCTAATTTTGCTGGGAATCCTATTAAGGACTGTTTACTAGATTTTCACTATCATTCCTTGCTTACCCTTAGAGGTTGCCTGAATGGGTAGTTCATGCTTAGCTTGCTCAACATGGGTTTGGTTTGATCTTGAACTTGATTAATGACTATGCAACATGTTAATGTGGGTTATGGTTAGCAACATGAACACCCTAGGCGACTCAGGCAAGTGGGTTGAATGGTGGCTTGTGATGTGTGTTGCTTGCCTTGCCTGAGTCGATCTTTTAAGGACCGGTCTATGGAGCGACCACCCAGGACTTACCGTACAACCACGAGAACTGGATGGGCTACGGTCTTGGCTACACTGTTGGGTAATCCAGTGGTCTGCGTTGAGCGGGTATGGGGGCATGCAGCACCTCGGATATAAATGCGCGGCTCAGTGTACCGCTGGTGCGCCAGCATGGGCCTGAGGGTCAATGCGCGCTGGAGAACCAACAGAAAGCCTCGTAGCGTCCCCATGCTATCACACCTAAGGAAGTGTGAAAGTGCCTTGCAAGCACAGCGTGATGGGGTTTAACGTTCCTTTGAACGTTTACGCGACTCGTGGGTAAAGATGTACAACCTCTGCAGAGCGTTACAAACTGTTATAACAGCCGTGCTCACGGTCAAGAGCGGCCTGGACCCTCACATGGTTAGTTGGTGGGTTGGGTGGATCACAGCGGTGGAGCTGTGGTTTGGGAGCTGGTTATAGTTTCAGGATGTTGTAACCCTAGGATCAGGACAGGTGGGTGCCTGTGCCTCGAAGGGGATGGGAAGCTTTACACACAATAAATTCTAGGTGCTTAATTAAAACTTGACCAACTAAAACTTGAGCTTTGCAGTCCACTAAATAAAGCCTTCCTTACTCTAAGCCTGCACATTATGCATACATTTCCTCCACTTGCGGAGTACACGCCTCTAGGTATTCTCACCGTTTTCCCTTTCAACCCCTGCTGTTCTCTCCCCACTGCTGCTCAGATAAACAGAAGCTAGAAGAAGGAGTTACATCATGAAGACCATAATGAAGACCTGGAGTTCTAGGTTGGTGTGCCCCCAGTCGACGTTCCTGTGGAAGATGGTGCCTACTCCGCTGCGATAGAATAACGATGTGTAATTTTCTGTTTAGACCCTCTGGTCATTTTGTAATATAAATGATGTAATGATATATGTTGTGATATTACACTAATGATGTCACTTTATGCATGAATTTCATCCTGGGCGTGCATAAAGGGTGCATTCGGTTTGTCCTTTAAAACCGGGTGTTACAGTCAGACTGCCCCCTTTAGGTGGTTAGACCGGCCTGGGTGGCCACCCCTCCTCGTTGAGTCTTCGGCCTCGATTTTGTGGCTCAACCGAATAACCCAGTGGTTTTGTGGTGAACTACTGCAAACCACGCGGACTTCGTGCAGCCTCCCACCAATCTCCACTCATGACTTTGCTCCCACGTTGTCCCGGCTCAACCTTGGTTTTGAGGCTCAACTAAGAAACCATCCACGACTTCGTCTTTCTATTCTTGCCACGATGCGGTCCACACTTGACCCCGTCGGCCACCGGGTCCCTCGAACCAAGCCTACTTGTCTGCTCCACACCTGGAGGGCCACCGGCATAAACATTTCGCGCTTGTTCTTCACCTGCACCGACACCAATCAAGCCAAGAGTCAGTCCACACAATGTTGTCAATCACTCATCACACCAGGAAGAGACCATCCACCGATCCTCGAACCACACTGGCTCTTAGCCCGGCAGCACAAGCTTGCGTCGGCGTGATGCCAGCTCGTCAATCTTGAGCGAGCCGATGGTGCACACCGTACCTCAGGGCGTATGCTGCCCTAGTGCTCCTACCCCTTCCCCACTGATGTTGCGCATGACTCCTCAGACGGAGACGCAGCCGCACGCCGGGCCGGTCTCGAAGCAGCAGCAGTGCCACCGCCTGCTAAAGCGTGAGCGCGGACGTGCTCCATCCTCTGCAGCTCACCAAGCCTATCGGGCGGAGTATCCTTCCCGGACAAAGTACCCGGCAGTGGCGATGGGGAGACGAAGGCTTGACAGTCCTACAAAGACAACATTCAACAAGCATTCTATCAAACATCTGACGGGCATATGTCCATGCCCTAATGGGTGCACGACAAAGATAGAGATCCTTTCCTCGGGCGGCAGGAATGCCAAACTGAATGGACGCGGAGCACCGCGCGTCGTGATGGCGGTGCCATAAATGAAGCACTAGCGGATGCGCTCCACTAGCTCGTCGTGCTTCCCTGGCTACGGCACGTGCCGCGTGGTGTCGTAGTCCTCACCGACGTACTCATACGCCGGATGGACTCTATCCTTCAGCGGCTGCAGCCGTTGGGTTGCGAATTTCACCATGGCCGCCACGCTAGTGAGCACGACCGCCTTCAAATTCTGGATCAGCGTCACCAGCTCCCGCACCTACACCATCTCGACGTCGCTTGGCTCCTCATCCCAACAGTTGTGTGGGACCGGCCGAGCGTCGATGTTGCACGGGACTTGCGGAGCATGGTTGGTGGTGTAGAACCACTCGTTGTGCTAGCTTTTGTTTGAAATGATCAGCAGCACTGAGATGTACACGGTAGAGTACTTCTGCTTGAGTTGGATCCCAACACCGCCGACCACGTTCGTCTTCTTGGCACACTTGTGGAGTTTCAACCAGAAGAAGTACCGAAAGGGATTGAAGTGTGGGGCAATACCAAGATATGCCTCGCACATGTGGATGAAGATGGCTATGTGCAAGATGGAGTTAGGGTTGAGATGACAAAGCTCTAACCCGCAATAGTATAGCAGCCTACAGAAGAAGGGGTGCGCAGGCAGCCCGAAGCCGCGGAGGTACGCCAATTCGAACACGGCGACCTCATTCATCTCCGGCATCGGGAACTCTTCCCGCACCGCTGGGCGCCACACCTCGGTGGCTGCGTCGAGTAGGACGCCGTCCCACATCAAGGAGATGAGCCGCTCCTTTGTCGAGACGGAGCGCACCTACTCCTCATCACGGCGGGGCGGCGGCGACGACGGAGAAGGAGACCGCCTTGCTTCTGCCCTCGAATCCCTCTTGTTCCAGTGAGCCATGGGAGGCATCTTCCCTCGCTACGCTCGGGGACTGCGGAGGAGTTGAGATTGGGAGCGGAACTGGGCAGCGGATCTGGATCTAGGGTTTCGCCAGGGCTAGATCTGGCGGAGCTCGGGCTAATGCGGCAGCGGATCAAGCGGAAGCACCGGCGGAGCAACCGGAGTGGAAGGGGAAGCAGCGGCTGCGGGGCTTCCTAAGCAACGCGAGGCGATGTGAGTGATGGGAGTGGAAGGCATGCGCTACCCCTGGCTTGCCTTAAATGCGGCGGCCAAAAAAAGGGGATCGTGGCGGGCCCCCTTCCGTCCCGTCACCTCGCCATGACCTCTCGAGCTCAACTCGCGAGATACTCGTGAGACCGGCCCACGCCTGACGCTACACACACACCGTCACGCCCAGCCATACAGGCCTAAATGGTCCATGGCTCTAAACGGGCCCGAGAGTGGAAATCACACCGTGAACATTAACAATAGGTTTTCCAAATAAATTTGGTACACAAGCCATTCAAAGGCCGTGACTCAGAGTCATGGGTAGCTAGGTTATTTGATAACTCGGCCTTGAAACTTTGCGGCGTGAATCCCAAGAGGTTTCGCTCTTCTAGCTCACGAGGGTGTCTTCCGAAGGCATGCCAAACATAGGCTAGAGATGTTCAAAAGCCACGAAAATGATGGCTAGGACAGGTGACCTTGCGCAAGAACTCCTTGGGAACACGGTGCGCCATATGGCAAATCTGGTTTAGAGCTGGAGCTCTTTCCGGGCACCGTTCCAGGTCAGATGATCTGAGAGGTACTCTCCCAAAAGGGATGACGGTAATTCCATTAAAGTCTTTTAGAGCTTCGAAATAGTAATTCTAACTATTCCGAACCTTGGGGACTGCACTAATGGGCACATCCGGAGATGCACCCATTCAGTGAGCACTAAAAGCATCACCAAGATCATCCAGAGGCAGAAGCTAAGCCTTTGGCTAAGCATATAAACCTGGTTGGAAATTGGAGGCTTCGGAAGCGCACGAGAGGTGCCTTAACGAGGCCACCCAATCTGAGACATCGAGGCTCAGTCGCTTAGATTATTTTTGACCCTTGATAAACCTCTTCAACCTTTATCAAGGCTCAGGGACTAAGTGTGTACACTTCATCTTCGACGAGAGTGTACATTTTCTGGCTCGGTGATCTGATCTAATCAACTTGGACCGCTCCTCAACTGCCCGACAACCACGAGTCAAGTTTCAAGACCACTCGGCTACGCCAAGAGTCGACCAAGGCAGAACTCAAAGTACTCGACTGAAGACAACAGGCACTCGGATCAAGCCCGAAGTTGACCATCGAGGTCGTAGTCTGGTTAAGAAGCACTCGGGAACTACTGTGGGGGATATATCCCCGGGGTACTGCACGGAAGGGCCCCATGGTGTATCTTCAGGGACGACAAGGGTCCACACGGCGGCACCTGGCACGGGCGTACGGATCAGGAATGAGGCGGCACCCGAGGAGATAGGCTACCATAGATAGAGACTGGTTGGTTAGGAAAGATATTACTTGTACTCGAGGAAAGATCTTGTATAACCGACTAGGATAGATCCCACGTGATTTGTTACCCTGCCCCCGAGCCTATATAAGAGCGGCTGGGATCCCCTCCAAAATAACTCCGATCGGATTCCCAAGCAATACAATCACCAGACATAGGACGTTGGGTATTAGGGATTCTTGCGGCCCGAATCTGGATAAACCCTTGTGTCCTTCATCTACCATCTAGCTCCAGTCTCAGCGATCCCCTCCACACAATCTACCACCATAACCTACCCCGTGGTGGACTGCCGGCACCATTGTACCGACTATCTTGAACTTGATGGGTTTCTAGAAGTTGTTGGTTTGTGGAGGAAACAGTGGTGGATCTGGGGTTGTGTCTAGTCGGTTCCTAAGTGGGTTTGGCTTAGGTGCAATGGCATTCTTGTGTAAGGTTTTTTGTGGAGCTGGGATATCACCAATCTTCTCATCTTTCTCACCACTACTCTCCCCAATCTTATCCGACCCAAGCGCCTGACCATCATAGGGCTTGTATGCCTCAATCATCATCCTAAGCTGAGGCTCAAGACCCGACAACCAACCCATCATTTTCCTCAACTCATCATTCTCATCCTGCAACCAATCAACATAATGTTCAAGTTCTAGATTCTGAACAGCATGCAACTCAAAAGTAGATGAAGGAACTGTCGGGCATACACCCTGGGTACTCATACAAGGAAGGATGAAGATGGACTCCTATTAGAATTCCCTTGTAATCCTACTAGGACTCATTTTGTGTAATCCTACTAGAACTCCTACCTTGTAAACGACTAGGAACCCGCCCCTGGACTATATAAAGGAGGGCCGGGTACCTAGGAGGACAACTCATCTCAACCAACGCAACACCAAGCGCAGGACGCCATACTTGATCCCCAAACAGGACGTAGGGTTCGCCACCTTGGCGACCCGAACCTGTATAAATCTTGTGTCCCGTGTCCTTGCGCATACCTTCGAGTTCCAGGTCTGGTGATCCCCACCACAATTATCTACCTCGGGTACCCCCTTGGTAGGTTTGCCGGTCTAAAACACCGATAGCTGGCGCACCAGGTAGGGGTGGTCGTCATGATCACCGGTGATTTCGAATGACCGATTATCAAGATCAATCTACTCGGTGCGCTGGTTTTCTATTCAAGATTAATCAACATGATCAACGCACACCTACATCGAGTTCAAGCTCGCACTCCGGCAATTGAAGACGTCTCAATGCAACACGTCAACTCAGCGGGAGTTGAGCTGGATTTTTTATTCGACGGCTTGTGCGTCAAATCCGAACCAAGCCAGGAATTAATTTCTTTAATCACGTCCGACGCGCGGGTTGCAGACTGCTGAGTCAGAAGCAAATTCGATCCGCAACTCGCCGGATGAGCAACTCGTTGAATCTCTGCATCTGAGCCCCACACAGAATCAAGACCTCTTTTTTGCCGTTTCGGATTTTAAGTCAGTCAATTTCCATGTTCAACACGCTGTCCGCATCTGAGAAGACCATCAAACATGGCTGCTGCCCCGGTCGATTTCGTCCAGGATCTCTCTCCGAGTCAAACTCGAGTTATCGTCTCCGTTTTTGGTGCGGTAAAAAAAATCATCAATCGGCTGAGCCTGCTGCACGCACGGAGTAGCAGAGGCATTGTCTGTTTCTGTGGTTGGAAATTTGATTTTCTACAAATTCTGCTACCCGCACACCAAAAGCTACCAGAAGGCTCTCCAAGATTTGTGCTACACGCACACACAATAAGCACTAGGAAGTTTCAAACTACTCGAGTACAACTACATTAATGCTCACCAACAACGACTCGTCTCCCGGCCGCATCGGTTCTACATCAACTACACCGTGCGCCGCGATTACTTGTCTCCTGGTAGCATTGGCTCTACAACGACTACGCCGTGTGTCGCGACTACTCGTCCCGGTCGCACTGGCTCTTCTTCTACTACGTCGTGCGCGGCTCGACTACTCGTCACTCGGTTGCACCGGCTCTACTGCGCATATGCCGTGCATCCGGGACGTGCCGTTTTGCCGCTCGACTTCTCGTCGGTCGGTCGCAATGGCTCTCGCCGTGCACCTGGTCACTGCGTCTCGCGGCTCAACTAATTGTCGTCTAGTTGCACCGGCTCTACTGCGCCTATGTTGTGCATCCGGATGCGCCGTTTCGCTGCTTGACTTCTCGTCGGTCGGTCGCAATGGCTCTCGCCGTGTGCCTGGTCACTCCGTCTCGACGCTCGACTTCTCGTCGGTCGATCGCACTGGCTGTCACCGTGCGCCCGGTCACTCCGTCGTGCACCGCGACTACCCGTCTCCCGGCCGCAACGGATCTACCTCAACTATGCCGTGCGATCGGGTGCCTCGGCTCCTCGCGCGGCTCGTCGTCGACTACTTCGCCTATGCCATGCGTCTCGCACTGGCTTGACTTCGACTACTCATGGCCCGGTTGCACTAGCTATACTGTGCCTATGCTGTGCATCCGAACGTGCCGTCTCGCCGCTCGGCAACTCGACTCCGGTCGCATCAACAGTCTGCCCAGGCAGCAAAGCTAAGTCATTTATTTAAATGATTATTTCTCTTTCCTTGGCTTGTTTTCCTCATCATGCAGGACAACATGTCTACTATTCATCTGTGTATGCTTCTCGACGGGTTTTCATGAGAGCTACACTCTGCTGACTACTCTTGGGGTATATCGATCAAGTCATCACGAGCCTACTTCATCAACTCGGGGGCTATCCCAAGGAGGCAGCTTCTAAAGTCTGCTTCGCGTGGCAATCTAAAGTCGACTTCTAAAGTCGCATTCTAAAGTCCGCTCTGCGCGGCAACTTAAAGTTGACTCCGGTCGCACCTTCGCCTGCTTCAGCGGCATACTGCGTGTGTAAGCTTCGATGGAACCTAGCTGTAAGTGGCCCTCGCGTCCTGGCAATGATGGAACCTAGCTGCACGTGGTCTTCACGCTCTGTACCATGGGTTTCGTACCCTAAGTACTCGCACACCGTACTATGGGTCCAAGTATCCTAAGTACTCCAGGGTCTAGCTTTTACGGCTACCGAAGGGATCCTTAGCTGTAAGCGGCCTACGGGTCCTAGCGACTACTCAGCTGTAAGCGGCCTACAGGTCCTAGCGACTACTCAGCTGTAAGCGGCCTACGGGTCCTAGTGACTACTCAACTGTAAGTGGCCTACAGGTCCTAGCGACTACTCATCTGTGTAAGCTTCTCGGTAGGTTTTCACGAGAGCTACACCCTGCTGACTACTCTTGGGATATATCAACCAAACCGCCACGAGCTTACTACACTGAATCTGAGGGGCTTCGGCCACAAATTTGGTATACTAAGTTTCGGTTGCTCCACCACGTGCTCGGTTACATCACGGGGGCTCTGGCCACGACTTTAGGTGTACCGAGTTTCGAAGGTCACAATGGCTGTATCCCAAGAAGACAATCCCAAGCCCGCTCTAGCGGCAACCATACCATGGGTCCAGGTACCCTAAGTACTCACACTCCGTACCATGGGTTTCGTACCCTAAGTACTTGCGCTCTGTACCATGGGTCCTAGTACCCTAAGTACTCAAGTCGACTTCAACAGTCGCACAGAAGCCCACTCCGGTGGCAAAAGTCGACGCTAACGGTCGCAATCTTAAGCCCACTCCGGTGGCAAAAGTCGACGCTAATGGTCGCAATCTTAAGCCCACTCTAGTGGCACAAGTGGACGCTAACGGTTGCACCTAAGCCCACTCCGGTGGCACAAGTCGACTTCTATAGTCGCAATCTCAAGTTGACTTGAACAGTCGCAATCTTAAGCCTGCTCCGGCGGCAAAACTACTCGTTTTCTCTGATTTTTCAATCGCTTTGGCTTTCCGAAAAGTGCTTTTTGTTTTATGCATCTTAAGTCCACCCCGCGTGGCACAAAGTCAACTACTGTAGTCGCATCTAAAGTCCGCTCCGCGTAGCAATCTAAAGTTGACTTCTTCAGTCGCATCTCAAAGTCCGCTCTATGCGGCAATCTAAAGTCGACTTCGGTTTTCAAGTCGCATATCAAAGTCCGCTCCGTGCGGCAACTAAAGTCGACTTCAGTTTTCAAGTCGCATATCAAAGTCCGCTCCGCGCGGCAACTAAAGTCGACTTCGGTTTTCAAGTCGCATCTCAAAGTCCGCTCCGCGCGGCACAAAGTCGACTTTGGTTTTCAAGTCGCATTCTAAAGTCCGCTCTACCAGCATCTAAAGTCGATTTTGGTTGCATCTAAAGTCCGCTCTGACGGCACGGCTACTTCTCAAGCTACACGGCTTGACGTCAAATTACTACTCGGAAACTCTCCAGCTCGGGGGCTGCACTCACATTACTACTCGAGCATAACTTCAGCAGGCTTCGCTCACTCTCAAGCTCGGGGGCTCCGCACCAACAACTACTCGACGTGGCTCATACGGCTCTCTTATCTCGGGGGCTACACGCTGCTAGAGTACTCGAATGATGGCTTTCGCGAACACTGAAGACCCTTGGATTGATTACCTAATCATTTCAAGGATCGGGGGCTGCTATGCTATCATTCAAATTTTTCAAGACGGAAGATTCAGAAGCAAGATTGACCCTCAGCTAGAGTCTACGACTCAACCCAAGGCTCGGTGGCTACTCCATATGGAGTGCGATTTTGCAATCGCACTTCCATATAATCTCGACTTCAAGACTGATGAGCTGGACCACCTTCCAGCCTCGTGGCAGTTCAAGTACTATTCAAGACTTCTCCAAGCAGTACTCGAGGACGCTCAAGAACTACTCGAAGAGGCTTCAAGACTACTCGAACTACTCTCGACTACAACGTGCTCAGGGGCTTGTCGGGCATACACCCCGGGTACTCATACAATGAAGGATGAAGACGGACTCCTACTAGAATTCCCTTGTAATCCTAATAGGACTCGTTCCGTGTAATCCTACTAGGACTCCTACCTTGTAACCGACTAGGAACCCGCCCCCTAGACTATATAAAGGAGGGCCGGGTACATAGGAGGACAACTCATCTCAACCAACCCAACACCAAGCGCAGGGCGCCATACTTGATCCCCAAACAGGACGCAGGGTTCTCCACCTTGGCGGCCTGAACCAGTATAAATTTTGCGTCTCGTGTCCTTGCGCATACCTTCGAGTTCCAGGTTTGGCGATCCCCACCACAATCATATACCTCGGGTACCCCCTTGGTAGGTTTGCTGGTCTAAAACACCGACAGACCGTCCGTCACTTGCACACGGACCATCCGTAAAACCGCCTGCGGCAAAAACCAAACACTTCGACCGATAGAACGTCACGTGCTCAAGAACATGATGAACACAAGGACCCGTGGACCGTCCGTAGGGCCTGGACGGACCGTTCGTCCTACTCGTAGCACGCGAACAGAACTACAAACCGCGAAGACAACTCCACCTAGGTGTCCATGGATCTCCCAAACGGCTGCACGGTTTGAGACAAGGTTTTGGGGAATGGAGAAGCGTCCCTAGGGGATGCTATACCCAAAAACTTGGAGCCTCAAACACACTAAATCGCCTAGAATCGGTCACACATCAAGCTCAAGAACAAAGCTAGGGAACCATTCGAAATCCTCGAATCGGAGGCCAAATCCGGAGTTTGAGGGATCAAGATCAAGCACAAAGATGGACAAGGCATCTATCCATGATTCCCACAAAGAAATCCGAACACAAACGCCTCAGAATTGAAGGAACAAGCCGCGCAAGAAAATCCCACAAAATAGCCCGAAAAAGACAAGAAAATCACTCGAAAAAAAGAGAAGGAAATCGACACAACCATGAATGCTTCCATACAACCAGAGTTCAGATTCTCTACAAAATCATGAAGAAAATCTAGCCTAAAGAGCAGGGAAAATGAGAAGCAGTCCGGATGGATGAGTCGCCCTGGAACCCCAGAGCTATATATATGAAGTCTCTCTGGGTTGGGCAAATGACCAAGCTACCCCTAGAACATAAAGGAAGATACACACCCCTCAGGGGCAAGATGGTCAAGTGGCGATCCTTTTCATCGGGCGGCCACACCTTCGCCACAGTTCGCGTCCTCCCGACGCAAGCCCCGCGATCCTGCCGCGTGTCCCCCAGCATTGAAGCTTCTCGTGGCTCAACCAAGTAACCCGACGGTTTTGTGGTGAACCACCGCAAACCCCACGTGCAGACTCCGGTCGTGAGCCGCTACCCTGCACCGGCTCCTGTCCACGACTTCGTCTTGCTTTTCTTGCCACCATGCGGCCCGCACTTGATCCCGTTCGGCCACTGGGTCCATCGAGCCGAGCCTACTTGTCTCTCCACTCCTCGGAGGCCCCGCAAGGCTAACACCTTTCACGCCCGCTCTTCACCTACACCAACACAATCCAAGTCGCAACCTGCACCTACAATACTCCACCAAGAGTTAGTCCACACCACGTTGTCAATCACTCATCACACCAAGGAGCGTTCATCCACCAGTCCTCGGACACTCGGGTCCTCAATGTCCCCCTTGATGAGTGCATTGACAACACACATAGTAACCAATTCAGAGAGAAGAGAAAAAGAAACAGACTAAAATCTCAAACAAGTGATCATAAGCCAAACAAAAGCCAAAACATAATCACTTGAGAGAACAAAGTCTCGGTCCCCTAACTCAAGGGCAACGGCTCAACATAACCGAGACAAAAATGCTCCGAAATTGCCGACTCCTCAAGGTGAGGCAAAAGGGCTCGACACCATCAGCAAAAGAGCACCATTAAAAATTCAGGAGACAAAGAACTCCCAAAGCATGAATGCAAGCTCCCATGAATGCAAACTCCCCTGAACAAATGCATTTCTCCCCATGTTTCTTCCCCTTGATGCAAAAACTCCCCCTGGATGAATTGGGTACTTTTCTCCACCTTGTTGGTAATGCATGAATCAAGGCTACAATGCAAGCATGTGCTTCTCAAATAGACAAAGAGCACTACAACATGCTAAAAATGAGACATAGATAAGCAAGATAGCCACATATTCAGTACAAGCATCGCCAACAAGGTAGAAAGGAACATATAAGCATGTGACATAGCCATGATCAAAAGGAAACATTTTTCACCAAAATTTCCCTCTCATGAGCATAGGACCTCAACATGGCCAAGATTAGCACAAACAACATATAACTTACAAACTTCATGCACGGTCACATGTTCTCATCACAAGATCATCATAAACACCTACAAGCTATCTCATGTCATGTCAAAGCCACCGAGCAATGTGTCTACTTCTAAACATGAGACTTCTCAATGGTAGACATCATGCAACGGTTTAGCACCCAAGATAAGGAATTGAAGGCATATGTGACATGGAAGCATATTTTTCAAGCATATGCATCTCAAATACCAATTTCATGATTTAAAATTAAGCATGGTACATGAAGTGGCTTTGCGGCAAAAAGAAGCTTAGGCTCCACCACAAGGTAACATGTAGGCGAAACATTCATGATGACAAATGGGGTTTTGACCCCAAATGAAAAGAGCATGATACCCAAGCACAAATTAAGTATGATATAGCCATTTGAGCACAAAATGAGCATGAAAGGCATTCATATCACAAGAGAGGATTACAACATTTTCACAAAAATTAAGCCATTCACATGCATATACATCCCAAAGATACCAAGAGCATAGCTATACATCACAAGAGGTCACTAACAAGATCATAAGCTCACATCCAGCATATCACAGTAATCAATGTATATAGGAGAAGCACATATCTAAAGCATATAACACAAATGCAGTCTATGATACAAAGATGCTAAACATGATATGATACAAGAATGAAAATGCAACATGCATATGTACATGGGATTCCCCAATCCAAGCTCAAAAAGGAAAAACAACCCCAAGCTCACCCCGCAAATGAGCAAATGTAGCTTGATCCAAAGGCTTTGTCAGGATATCAACAAGCTGTTTCTGGGTTGGCACATGTATTAAGTCTATGTTTCCCTTTTCCACATTGTCTTTCAAAAAGTGGTACCTCACCTCTATATGTTTGGTTCTAGAGTGTAGCACGGGATTTTTGGCAACACTAATGGCACTCGTGCTATCACACATGAGAGGAACATGGGTACACTCCTCACCAAAGTAACTCAGCGTGTATGTGATCCAAAGCAGCTATGAGCAACAACTAGAGGAAGCTACATACTCGGCTTTTGTGGTAGACTAAGCTACAGTTGACTGTTTGAGATAAGACCAAGAAACAAGCGAGGAACCCAAAAACTGACATGTCCCCGAAGTCGACTTCCTATCGACTCGACACCCCGCAAAGTCAGCATTCGAAAAACCAAGAAGCGAAAGAGAGGAGGACGTCGAGTACCAAAGATCAAGCTCAGAAGTGTATTGAAGATACCTAAAAATTCGCTTGACTACCTACCGATGTGAAGTCCTTGGCGATGCCTGAAAACGAGCGCACAGGCACGCAATGAACTATATGTCTGGCCTCGTCGCTGTCAAGTACAAGAGGGAGCCGATCATGCTCTGGTACTCCTTCTGGTCCACGGGCTCTCCATCCTCGTCCGAATCCAGCGCTGTAGTCGTACTCATCAGTGTCGATAGGGGCTTCGAGTCGTCCATCTTGAACTTCTTGAGGATGTCCTTCGTGTACTTGGCTTGATGTACAAATGTTCCCTCCTTAGCCTGCTTCATCTAAAGCCCGAAGAGGAACTGCAATTCTCCCATCATAGACATCTCGAATTCTTTGCTCATGTCCTCTGCAAACCTTGAAACCAAAGAGTGAGACGAGCCGCCAAAGACAATATCATCACCTGAACAATTAGGATATCATCACCCTGCCTGAGGAGAAATAGAGTCTTATTTACTTTGCCCATCTCAAACCCCTTGCTGAGCAAGAACCCCCTCATCCTTCCATACCATGCCCGGGGTGCTTGTTTCAGCCCATACAACACCTTTCTCAGCCTATACACACAGTGTGGGTACTCAACACTCTAAAAGCCTAGTGGTAGCTTCACATAAACCTCTTCTTCTAAAAACCCATTCAAGAAGGCACTCTTCACATCCATTTGGTACAGTTTGAATCCTTTAGCCACAAAAAAGGCTAGAAGGATCCTAATCGCCTCTAAACGGGCTGTCGGTGTTTTAGACTGGCAACCTACCAAGGGGAGTACCCGAGGTAGACATTTGTGGCCTCGCTGAGATCGAGAACTCGAAGGAGAGACACGTGGCACACAATTTAGACAGGTTCGGGCCGCGAGGTGCGTAATACCCTACGTCTTGTATGCTGCGTAGCTCTGGATTGATTGGGTGTGTTTACAAGATGATGCGGATAGATAGATAGGGGTCCCTGGCTCACCTTATATAGTCCGGGAGGCAGGGTTACAAGTCGGTTTAGGAGGGAGAGTACTAGTCTTACACGGCTAGGAGTACTCTATATGGATCCGGAGATGCCTAGTTTCCTAACTGAGTACTAGCCCTCTGGTTGCCTTGTGCTCCATGTTGTCTTGCACCGTGTAGCCCAAGTCGAGTAGTCCCAGGGGCCCACGTAGTAGTCGGTCCTGGTACCCGTCTGAGTAGTGGGCCCAGGGATGTCCATATAACAAGCCCCCGAGTACTTTGTAGTTGAGCAAAATGTCTTCGAGTAATCTTGACGGCCTTGGCGAGTAGTCCTTGAGCGTCCCCGAGTTCTACAAGCCGAAAGTCCTCAAGAATGCTTGAATCATCACGAGGCTGGAAGGTACTCCAGCTGATCTTTGAGTAGTCTTGAAGTCTTCTCGAGTAGTCCCCAAGCGTCCCCGAGTGCTTCTCTCGAAGGTCTTCAATAGTACTCGTGATGTCTTGATGAAAAAACCATATGGAAAATGCGATTCAAAGAATCGCATTCCATATGGAATGTAGCCCCCGAGCCTTAGGTCGATTTGTAGATTCAAGCTGAGGGTCAATCTGAAGTTCTGTCTATCTTATCCCGAAAAATCCGGAGAAAAAACCGAAGGACATGTGGCACGGAGCCCCCGAGCCTTGAGTCGAGTACTTCTCCCAAATTGAAGGGTCATCTTGACTGTAGAATGTGTCCGGAGTGCATCCTTGATCTGGTGCAACCCACAGATTCCGACGATCGAAGTTGAGCCCCCGAGATGGAGAGCTTCGAGTACTGGAAGATGAAGAGTCAGCCCATCGCGCCGAGTCAGCCGCCTGGAACTTAGCCGCCCGCCCAGAACTGAGCCGCCTAGTGGCTTGTAAATAACAAGGCATCCCCTTAGGGTTTTCCACTCCCAGCAGTTGCAGTCTCTCAGATCAGATCCGAGTCGCCTCCTCCCTTCACTTCTGCCGCCGCCGCCGCCGCTGAGTAGATTAGATCTACTTCTGCGCCGCCACCGTAGTCCACCCTCCCCTGCAGCCCCCGAGAGAATGCGAGTGAAAACACTCGTGACTGGGAAGATGAAGGTGTCACTGTCGGAGAGCACCGAGACCGGTGCGTCAAAGAAGAGGAGCCGCGATGAGGCCGGCGATGCCGGTCAGTCGTCGTCGTCGTCACCCCCCCTCCACCCCACCGAATCCATCGAAGGAGTGGAAGAAGGCAAAGTTGAAGACTGAGGACCTCCTCACCCTGGTCAACAGCGGGTTCCTCCGTGAGAAGGAAATGGATCTGTGGCGCGTCACCACTGGAGATCCGTACCTGATGGAGAAGAATCTGGATGAAATCCCAATGTTCGCGCGATTCGTGAAGCGCGGACTCGCACTTCCTGTGAGCGACTTCTTCAAGGGGATGCTCCAGTACTATGGGATCGAGTACCTCAACCTCAACCCCAACGGTATCTTCCACGTCTCCATCTTTGTTCACTTCTGCGAAGCGTTCGTGGGGATCAAGCTCCACTGGATCTTGTTCCGGAAGTTCTTCCGGCTGAAGCCCCAGCCAAGTGCAGACGACCCCCGAGTAGTAGGAGGTGCCAGGGTGCAGATGCTCAAAGACGTCACCGGGTAGTACTTGCCATACAAGCTGATTGACTCCAACCAAGATTGGAAGTCGAAGTGGTTTTACATTAGCAACCACCACCCGGAGCTGCCGAAGCCGAGCGGGTACCAACCGAAGCATGCGCCATGGTGGAACTCGGAGCCCACCATGCAAGAAGGCATCCAGCTACCCGCGCTGCTGGAATAGATCAAGGCCTTGAGGAAGGCCGGACTGAGGGCCGAGCATGTGACCTTTAGTTTCATGAAGAAGAGAGTGCAGCCGCTGATGGCACGAGACCATCTTGGCTACGAGTACACCGGCAACTAAGATTCATCTCGGATGCCCGGTGAGGAAATTGAAGATGACGTGATCATTGAACGACTGGGGAAGATCTTCAAAGACAGGCCCGCGTTCACGCCATGCTCCATGCCGGAGTACTCCGCGGCACGGCTGTCGAATGAGGTTAGTAGTCGTGGCCGGAGCCCCCGAGTACTAATTGCATGTGTAGTCGTACTTATGCTTGCTTGGTCTTGTAGGACGATCTGAAGAAGTACATCTCCAATCCGCCACCTCTCCCCCCTCCCCCCCCGCAGCTTGAGAAACAAACTCAGGGGAAGGCGGAGCCCAAAGCGAAAGAGCGCCGGGAAGTCGGCAAGGACGATGATGTCGTCGTCATCGAGGACACTTCTGATGACGAAGACGAAGAGACACTACAGCAGCGCTTTCAGCTCCGCTCTAGATTTAGCCGCGCTGGGATGCCACATGTGCCAGTAGTCGAGAAGCCATCCAGCCTTGAGGCGGACTTGCCGCCTCCGCCGAGGAAGCCCCGCAACGTGGTGCGCAAACGCGCCGTGAAGAAGCTGAAGGTGTCGGAAGCCACCAGACAAGAGGTGAGTGCCGTGACTAGTGTAGTCGAGTACCTTTATCAAGTAGTCTGTTGCTGACGACTCGTCTTGTGTTGTTGCAGGACATCCCTTCCCCGGACCCTGCTGCCCAGGATGAGGAAGAAGTCTGGGAGACAGTGGGGGCGACAGCTGGGGGGAATACCAGCCCGGCTCCAGCTACTGAAGATGTTACACCGGAAGAGGCACAGGAACAAGTCGCGACTGTGGAGAGCCATCCACAGCCGTCGACTGAAGAAGTTCAGGGTCCTCCTCCCACTGCGGCCGTGGCCATTGGGCAGCCAGAGGAGAGAGAACAGGAGCCTCCTGTTGAAGCAGGAGCCGCTAGCGAACCTGGCATTGTAGATATCGCAAGGATACTGGGCGCCCCGACCGTCACTGTAGTGCGGTCAACGCTGTAAGTACACGGAACCCTTGAGTAGTCGTTTTTGTCAAGGTCGTCTTGTGGACTCAGTACTTCTTGATGCAGAAAATCCACTGACTTGTCGTGGGACGAGGCGGAGACTAGCGCACCTGCCAATGGTAAGAACCGCTCGGCAGAGGCACGAGAGCCTACGCCGCCGCCACAAGCTGAAGCCGCGATAGAGCCGAGGCTTGAGGAAGCCACCTGGTAGAAGGTACGTATCCTGTTGTTGCGAGTACTTGTCATGGTAAGTAGTCGTTGCCGCCACATGTTTGCTGAGTTGATCTTGACGGGGCCACAAGCCGAAGGAGCGGTGATCCCTGAGGCAGTAGCCTTGGAAACGGCTACTGTCGAAGCGTCGGCTACTGAGCCAATTACCAAGCAAGCGACAACTACAGCCCCCGAGCCAAGGGTAGAGGTACAATTTGACCCGCAGCCCGAATCAGGGATTGAAGTCGTCGTCTGCGAGGCAATGGTGGAGGATGTCGTGCCGCTCCGCTCGGCGCTAATGCCAGAGACTGGGACCTCGAGCCGCGGAGGCCTCGAGTTGCTAGATGACGATCTGATCGATCCGGCCGTCGTGTCGCTGAGTATGGAATCATGGCATCGCACGGAGCAGTGGGTCAAGGTACGCTATCGATACCTCGGAGTAGTCTAGCATTATGGAGTACTGAGTACTGATTGAGCTTGGATCCTATGCAGGGCCTGGTGGAGAGGTCCTGTCAGAAGACCGAGCTCTTGAATGGGTACGGTGATATGGTCATCCGGGCTGAAGCTCTGGAGAAGGAGTTGGACAAATCAAAGAAGCACTCTGCACTACTCCAATCCAAGCTTGACAGCACCTTCGCCCAGTACCATAACGAGGTACAAGAGATGCAGGCCAAGAGGGATGACTTGATTAAGAAGAACAAGACTCTGCGCCAGAAGAACAATGGTAGGCCTTCCGCCGCAATCATTGAGTACTTGTTGTAGTGCTTATGTGTAGTCTGACACTATTGATGAGTTGTCTGCAGATCTTGAGGCCACTGTCGACCGGCTGAAAGCTTCCGAGACGGATCCCAAGAACAACATGTACCGGGAGACCGACCACTGAGAGGTAGCCGAGTACCAGTACGCGCAGATGCGCCATGAGTGCATCATGTGGATGGAGCTCCGTGAAGCCTCCAGTCTTGACCTTGTGCATTGTTACAAATCTCTGCAGAAGCTTAATGAAGATTGCGAGAAGCTGAGGACACAACTGAAGGAGCTTGAAGAAGCCGCACTTCCCATTGCAAGACTGTTGGTCCCTCATCCAGGTGGTCCCAAGATAGCACCTCTGGTAGATAAGCTGAAGGAAGCCCCTGGGCACCTGGCGACGTACGTCAAGCACTTGGCGAAGTCGATACCGAACCAGGTACTCGCCTACATGAAGTCGTACTTCCCAAAGGCTCTAGTGGATGTGGTAGCTGGGGGTCTTACGGCGAACTGCACGGACGAGCAATACAAGACCCTGCTGGAGGAGATGGTGCCTATCGCGGAGCAAGTCACGGATAAGCTGAACCTTCAGTAGATGTACCTGTAGAAGTAGTTCATTTATAGGGTATTTGATGTAAGACAAAAAAATTAGTTAAGAACTTGTTTGAATATGTGAGAAGTTGTGTCCACTTCTGTGTTGTGTTGGGTACTCGTTGCGCAGCTTGCATCGAAGCTTGCGGAGTACCAAACCGTTGAAGAGGCAGTGAGTAGTAGTACTCAGTAGAATCCGCCTAGTTAGGAGGCACAATAATCAAGTTGAGTAGAATCGAACTTTATTACTGATGAAAGAGTACACCTGGGTGGCTAGGGCCGTTACAAATAGGAAGTCGCCAGGACCCGGAGGCCGCCTACGGCTAAGTGATTGCTAGGGTCCTTGGACCACTTACAGCTGGAGATCCATTAGTAGCTGTTGTAGCTGGATCGAAAGAGTACATGGTCCGTAGACCGCCGCCAAAGCCCTTAGGCTATGTGCAGCCCAGGATCCGTTAGTAGCCGTTTAGTGCTGGATCCTGGATAGAGGTAGTCCGTAGACTAGTGCTAGGATCGAGAGGCAACTTACAGCAAGGAGTCCGTGAGTAGCCGTGTAGGCTAGACCCGTAGATAGGTAGTCGAGTGACTACATGTAGAAGCGACAAAGTTGGTCAATGTTCCACGAGTTGCTGATATCATCGCCTTCAAGTGTCTGAAGACGATAGGATCCCGGTCCGGTCAACTTGGAGACTGAGAAGGGACCTTCCCAGGGCGAGTTGAGCTTGTGTAGTCCGTCCGTGTTCTGAATGTGACGGAGAACTAGATCACCAACGTTGAAGGAGCGTTCCTTGACGTTTCGATCATGGTAGCATCGGATACCCTCTAGGTACCTTGCTGACTGGACGAGGGTATCGCACCGGGCTTCTTCGAGGCTGTTGATGTCAACCCGTCGACTATCTTTTGAGATGCCTTCGTCGTATTGTTCTACTGCCGGGGATTCCCACATCACATCGGCGGGTAGAATAGCTTCGGAGCCATAGACCAAGAAGTAGGGTGACTGCCCCATTGGCTTAGTAGGTTGAGTACGAAACCCCCAGAGTGCATTGGGTAGTTCCTTGATCCACTTGCCTCCTTTAGTGTTAGCCGCATCGTGCAATCGCTTCTTGAGGGCATCGAGTACCATCCCGTTGGCGCGTGAGTGGGCGACTGAGACGTATCGGACGTCGATCCCGCTGTTCTCGCAGTACTCCCAGAACCGATGGTTCTTGAAATTGGAACCCAGGTCTGTGATGATGCGATGGGGTAGCCCGTAGCGATGCACGAGTTCATCCAAGAAGTTGAGTACTCTGACGGCCTTTGGGCAAGTAATCGGCTTGACTTCGATCCACTTGGTGAACTTGTCTATGGCCACCAGAACTCTGTTGAATCCTCCTGGCGCAGTTGGTAGAGGCCCAATCATGTCGAACCCCCAGCAGGCAAAGGGCCAGGTCGGCGGTATGGTGACTAGCTTGTAGGCTGGGACTTGTTGCTGCTTGGCGAAGAATTGGCACCCTTGGCACCTTCTGACGAGTTCTTTGGCATCACCCAGAGCTGTGGGCTAGTAAAAAGCTCGTCGGAAAGCTTTGCTCACCAACGTACGGGAGGACGCGTGGTTGCCGCAGACACCCTTGCGGATCTCCTCCAAGATGTCCTTGCCGTCTTCCTGGGATATGCACTTCATGAGTACTCCAGAAGTCACACCCCACCTGTAGAGCTTGTCCCCGACTAGTACGTAGGTCTTGGCTCGACAGACGAGTTGTTCTGCCTCGTTCTTGTCGGAAGGAACCTTCTACTCGCGGATATAGTCGATGAAGGGTTGTCTCCAGTCCACGTCGATCATCATGACCTCCTGACTGGGGTGATGGCCCAGGGTCAGTGGTCGTTGGTGCCAGCTCCGAGATGGATGCCGTGTGAAGCTCGTGGACGAAGACTCCAGCGGGTACTTGAGCGCGAGTAGAACCAAGCTTCGACAGGACATCCGCTGCAACGTTGTTGTCGCGGACGACGTGGTGGAACTCGAGACCATAGAACTTGTTCTTGAGCTTGCGGACTTCTAGAAAGTAAGCGTCCATGTTCTCCTTGTTGAGGTCCCAAGAGTCGTTGACTTGGTTAATAACCACTGCGGAGTCGCCGTAGACTAGGAGCCGCTTGATGCCCGGTGAGATTGCGAGTCAGAGCCCATGTAGCAGAGCTTCATACTCGGCTTCGTTGTTTGAGACCTTCCAGAAGATCTACAGGACGTACTTGAGTTGTTCGCCCTTTGGAGAGATCAGGAGTACCCCTGCGCCCGCGCCCTCGAGCTTGAGTGAGCCTTCGAAGTACATCACCCAATGCTCTGGTCGCTCTGTTGGTGTGGGTAGTTGATTCTCTCGCCACTCTGCCATGAAGTCGACTAGTGCTTGAGACTTGATAGTGGTGTGTGGCTTGAAGTCGATGTTGAGGGCGCCAAGCTCGACCGCCCACTTGGAGATTCTTCTGGTTGCATCTTGGTTGCAGAGTATATCACCGAGCGAGTAGTCGGTGATGACGGTGATCGAGTACTCCTGGAAGTAGTGTCGTAGCTTCCATGAGGTGATGAGTACTGCATAGAGTAGCTTCTAGACTGGTTGATACCGTGCCTTGGACTCGGACAGGACCTCACTGACGAAGTAGACTGGTCGCTGGACTGGGTAGGTGTGGCCTTCTTCTTGCCGCTCGACGATGATGGCAGTACTGACCACATGAGAAGTCGCAGCGAGGTAGAGCAGTAGCTGCTCCTGTTTGCGAGGAGCCATGAGGATTGGCGGCTTGGACAGGAAGTCCTTAAGCTGCATCAGAGCTTGGTCAGCCTCCGCGGTCCACGCGAACTTCTCTTGGTGCTTGAGTAGCTTGAAGAAGGGTAGTCCCCATTCTTCGAGCTTCGAGATGAATCTGTTGAGGGCCGCCATGCACCCTGTGAGCTTCTGGACATCCTTGATGCAGGTTGGAGCTTTCATGTTGGTGATGCTGGAGATCTTCTTAGGGTTAACTTCGATGCCGCGATGGCTGATGATGGAGCCGAGTAGTTTCCCCGAGGGTACGCCGAAGACGCACTTGTTGGGGTTGAGCTTCCACTAGTACTCTCGCAAGGATGCGAAAGTCTCTTCAAGATCGGCGATGAGCGTGTCGGAGTTTCTAGTCTTGACGACCACATCATCCACATAGGCTTCGACGTTCTTGTTGAGCTGCTCCTTGAAGCAGGCCTGGATAGCTCGTTGGTAGGTAGCGCCGGCGTTCTTCAACCCGAACGACATCATCGTGTAGCAGTAGGCACCGAACATGGTGATGAACGCGGTCTTCTCCTGGTCTTCTTCCTTGATTGCAATCTGGTGGTAGCCGGAGTAGCAGTCGAGGAAGCAGAGTAAGTCGCAGCCCGCCGTCGAGTCGATGACTTGATCAATCCGCGGCAACCCAAAGGGGTCCTTCGGGCAGTGCTTGTTGAGGTCAGTGTAGTCGACGCACATCCTCCACTCGTTGGTGTTCTTCTTGCGGACGAGGACGGGATTGGCGAGCGACTCAGGATGGAAGACTTCTCGGATGAAACCGACCGCAAGTAGTTTGGCGAGTTCCTTTATGATGGCGTCCTGTCGGTCGTCAGCGAAACGGCGGAGATGTTGTCGCTTGGGTGTAGCTTTAGGATCGATGTTGAGTGAGTGCTCGATTAGCCTCCTGGGCACACCTGGCATGTCCGCTGGCTTCCACGCGAAGATGTCTCGGTTAGCCCGAAGGAAGCTAACGAGCGCGTCTTCCTATTTAGGATTGAGCCCCGCGCCAATCATGGTAGTCTTGCTGCTGTCGTCGGTCCCGAGGTCGATGGCCTTCATCTGTTCTTCCTCTGTTGGTTGAGGTTTGCTGGAGGTGTTGGTCTTCTCAGGTATCTCAAGTTCGGTTGGTGCGAGCTTCTTTGATGCAGCGTAGATCTCCATCATTGCGTTGGGTACTTGATTAGTTGCTGCGAGCTCCACGGCTTCGGTGAGGAAATCTTCAAGTCCCCTTACAGCACGAGTACTCCGGTAGGACTTGGCATTTTGAGTACCAAGTACACGTAGTGGGGAATCGCCATGAACTTGGCAAGAGCTGGTCTACTGAGGATGGCGTGGTAGGAGATTTCGAAGTCCGCAACCTCGAACTTGATGTATTCGGTGCGGTACTTCTCCCTTGTCCCGAAGGTAACTGGCAGAACCACTGAGCCAAGTGGTATAGCCGTGTTGCCTGGGACGATGCCGTAGAAGGGCGATGTGCTCTTGGTGAGCATGCCGGTGATGTCGAGCTTCATCTTCTTCAAGGTCTTGGTGAACAGAATGTTGAGTCTGCTTCCAATGTCGATGAGTACCTTGGTGAGTCTGGAGCCCGCGACTACTGGGTTCAGGACGAGTGGGAAATGTCCTGGTTTAGAGAAGCTTGTCCATTGATCCACGCAGGAGAAGGTGATGGGTACCTCCGACCACCTGAGAGGTGTCGGCACCACTAGCTCAATGTTCAAGACTTCCCGCAGCGTAAGCTTCTGAGATCGCTTGGTGGGTAGTCCGCCGAAGAGGACATTCACCATCTTGTCGGGTTCTTGGAAGTCGCCTTTGCCTTCATCGACTTTTTTCTTGCCCTTCTTGTTGTGAGGGTGTCGTGGCTCAGGGACGTCTTTGAGTGCCCGCCGGAGCTAGAAGCACTGATCGGTGGTGTGGTTGCCGTCCTGATGCCACGGGCACTTCTCTTTGAGCAAGTCTCTGAAGCCGCCGGAGGTCTTCTTGGAGCTGTCCTTTGCAGGGCACTGTACAACTGCGACAATATTGTCTGGCTTGCGCTTAAGGTTAGGACCCGAGTAGTTGTTGTTGTTATTGTTGTTGTGGCGACCCCCTTGATCCTTGTTGTTGTTGCCGCTCGTGTTGTTTTTGCTCTTGGCGAATGGAGTCATAATTAGCATTCGCCTTGTCTTCCTCATCGGTCCATGAGGTGATCATGTCCTTGAGCTTAGTGATTGAGCTTGGGCGGCGGCGACCAAAGTCTTCGAAGGTGCGACGGTGGTAGAGACCATCTTGGAAGCAATCGATGACTTCTTTGTGGGTGACGTCGACTACGGTCGCACGCTTGTCGAAGAAGCGATGCATGTACTGGTGGAGGGTCTCGCCTTGCTCCTGCTTGACCATCGCCAGATCCATGCGAGTGCCCGAGCGCCCCACGGCGCCCGCAAAGTTGCTGGTGAACTGTGCCTTCATCTGGTCCCACTAGTCAATCGAGTTCTTGTCGAGGGACTCGAGCCATGTGAGTGGAGCCTGATCCAAACAGAAGGGGAAGTAGAGACACTTGGTGTCGTTGTTGCCACCAGCGTTCTCAATGGCTAGTGCGTAGCACCTGAACCACTGAACTGGATCTTGCTTCGCATCATACTTGGTGATCCCGAGAGGCTTGAACTTCTGGGGAGTAGTAGAGTGCGAAGCCGTGGAGAGTAGGCGGGGAAGCCATCGTTGTCGATGATGTTGGTAGTCTTCTTGGCACGGCGTATCTCGTCGATCCTGTGGCGGGAGTCGTAGCCACCACGTTCGTAGCCGCCGGCGTGGCTGTCCCCGTGGCCTCGGCCTCCGCGATCGCCGCCGCCGCCTCTTCTGTCGGCGCCATGGGAAGAGCTACCGCTGCTGCCGCTGCCACCGCCGTCGCCGCCGCTTGCGCTGCCCTGTGAGGGTCCTCCCCCCAAGGTTCTGGAGTGGTTGGGGTTTGGCGCGTGTTCAACACGGACATGGTTGGGTCCGACTTCTGCTGGGGTGCGGCTGCGACTAGTGGCTTCATGATTTGCGGCTCCGGCGATCCTGTTGTCGACCCGCATGAAGTAGGCGTCCTCCCCGAGTCTGGCAATAAGGTCGCCTTCGTGATGCCCTTGGACAGCCCGTCCTATCCTGTTGATGGACATGAGGCACTGCTCGGGAGTAGTGTGGGCTCTGTTGGCGATTTCATCCAGGGCCTCGTTGAGGTTGCGGATGGGTAGAGCTTCCCGAAGCCGCCGGCAATGTTCTGCTCACTTCTGGTTGCGTGTGCGCCGGTCATTCTTGGCCTCGGCAGTCTCATCCGCGGGTGCGTTGGCCAACTCCTCGTCGTCTGAGATGTCGTCGAGGTATCGGTCGGGTCGGTTCCCTGAGGTTCCGGCTTCTGCGGTTGCCATGAATACTTCGCGGTCAGGCGTGCTGAGTCTGGAGTCGGTAGTGCCCACCTCGGGTGGTGAATACTCCTCTGCATTTGGAGTTAGTGGTGTCCCCTCTTGGAAGGGGAGTGTCTCGAGGTAGGTGACGCAGCGTGAGTTGTCGTCAGTCAGGTCCGCGGGCTTGCGGTCAGGCCAGTAGACGAATCTGCCGGCGGGAGTAGACGTGATGACCAAGCCTCGGTGGTGTTGAGCTCGGACTCGGGCTCGATCGGATCGAGACCAAAGTGAAACACATAGGAGGAGTCCGAGTTGTAGTCGGGGACAGTGTTGGAGTCCGAGGAGTACTCGGAGATGACCTCCTTGCCGGCCCGGCACGAGGTGAGCGCTTCCGCGTAGGCTTTGCTGGCGGTGCAGACGACATGGTGCTCGTGGGGAAGGACCGGTTCACATGATGGCTCGGGAGCCAGCTCGCGTGGTTCGATCCAAGTTGACGTCGAGTTCGAGTTGGAGGTGGATCCAATCTCAAAGTTGGCGACTTGGTTGTAGAGTGAAAATTCGTTGAATTTCTCGACGAGTTGGCCCGTGACGACTTCAGGAAGCGTCACGAGTCCGGTCTTCAGGTCCGGGGTCATGGTGAGGTAGCACTAGAATGAACTAGCGCCGTCAGCGGTGCAGACCCAGGAGCCGAAGACGAAGGTGTCGACGCGATTGAAAGCGGCGGTTGGCTTGATGACGATTGAGGCCATCGAGTTCGCCATGAGATCTTCGGCGAGATCCCCTACCTGGCGCGCCATCTGTCGGTGTTTTAGACTGGTAACCTACCAAGGGGAGTACCCGAGGTAGACGTTTGTGGCCTCGCCGAGATCGGGAACTCGAAGGAGAGACACGTGGTACACAATTTAGATAGGTTAGGGCCGCAAGGTGCGTAATAGCCTACATCCTGTATGTTGCGTAGCTCTGGATTGATTGGGTGTGTTTACAAGATGATGCAGATAGATAGATAGGGGTCCCTACCTCGCCTTATATAGTCCAGGAGGCAGGGTTACAAGTCGGTTTAGGAGAGAGAGTACTAGTCATACACGGCTAGGAGTACTCTACATGGATCCGGACATGCCTAGTTTCCTAACCGAGTACTTGCCCTCTGGTTGCCTTGTGCTCCACGCCATCTTGCACCGTGTAGCCCAAGTCGAGTAGTCCCAGGGGCCCACGTAGTAGTCGGTCTTGGTACCCGTCTGAGTAGTGGGCCCAGTGATGTCCATACGACACGGGCTACAGGAGCAAATGTCTCTTCATAGTCTATCCCTACTTTTGACTATAACCCTGAGCAACCAACCTTGACTTGTTTCTCACCACCTTACCATTGTCACCCTCTTTGTTCTGCCACAACCATTTTCTCCCGATAGGTTTGCAAAGTGGTGGTGGCTCTACCAACTCCCAAACTTGGTTTCTCTCAAAGTTCTCTAACTCCTCATGCATAGCGTTCACCCAATTAGGATCAGAGAGTGTGTGTCCAATCTCTTTCGGCTCAAAGGTAGCAACAAAAGCCAGATGAGCAAAGTGAGAAACATTTCTTGACCTCAACCGTGTGGTACGTTCATTGATGTCGCCGACGATTCTTGAGGGAGGATGATCAACTTGAACGCGCCTCGGTGCCTGTCAGAGGTTTAGATCTAAGCAGTCCACAGGGGGGTTAAGCTCGGTGGTTTATTTGTTCGGCGGGGTGGACTCTAGGGCTAAGAACTCGAAGGCTACGCATGAGCACACGAAACATAGAGAACACGGCGAATTTATACTGGTTCAGGCCTCCGAAGAGTAAAACCCTACATCCAGTTGTCAGTGTAGATTGCTTGAGGATTGCGTGCTTTTACAAAGGCTCGCCCTGCCCGCCTTATATTGGCCAGCGGACAAGGTCGGTGCCCAGACTCCTAGTCAGTTATGACCAAGAGACCTAAGTCTAGTTGTTTACAACACTTGCCATATATGTCAATCTGCTTGTCGGAATCCACCGCTTGTCTTGTCTTGCACGCCAAGTCTTGAAGTCATTTTGGATAAGGTCGTCTTGGAATCTTCTGGAAGGTCTTCAAGAGGTCGTGTGGGCCACCAACTATGTCGGTTGGGCCCACTGTCAGGTCGGCGGGTCTTCTGGTAGGCCGGACCCACTTGTCGGGGACGGCCGTGAGCCTGGTCGGTGGGGACCCAGGGGTACCCATGTCTCACAAGCCCCTGAGCGATGTGTAGGCGCAGCGACCTTAGAAGGTCGTGACAAAGTCGTAGAGCTATCGATAGGTCGAATAGCATGCATGTCGGTCCAAAAAAAAGAAAAAATAGATCAGCTTAGCAGCCGACCTGTTTGTAGTTTTGCCGAATGAAGAGAGGTCGAGAGATGACATATAGGAAGCAGGCTTTTGATAGATCGAAACGACGATGAAAAAATTCAGAGGGCATCAAGGACGCACTCATAGAGTAGTATCCGAGCATCGTGGCGGGCAGGATGGGCGGTATGATGATCCAAAAAAGAAAGGAAAAACGAAAGTCGAGTAACGACGTGATGGGAAACAAGTTTCTCAATAGGTCGGTACGACGAAGAAAACCAGAGGGCGTCGAAGACGCTCTCATAGAGTAGTCCCCGAGCATTGAAGCAGGCAGTATGGCTGATTTAATGCTCAAAAAAGAGAAGAAAAACTGAGTCATGGTCTTGATTGAACGAAGTGTAGAGGCACCTAGATCTCCTTACATAGCTGCAAGGAGTCTGGCAGGGCCGATCTCGTGGAGGCCTTATAGGCGTGCCGACCTTAAGGAGGCCTCAAATCAATAATACCCAGTATCTGAGGATACCCAGCAGGACCGTGAAACACGTATGTCGCATGAAGAGGTCGTCAATGATGTCGTAGCTAAAGTTGTGATGTCCGTCACTATTGCTGAGCCATGAAAATATGTATATCTTGAATGTATGGAGTGTAGAGACACCCAGATATCTTGCATAGCTGCAAAGAGTCTGGCAGAGCCACCCGAGGCATACCGACCTCAAGAAGGTCTCAAATCAAAAGCGCCCAAGCACCCAGAGATACTTGGCAGGGCCATTAGGCTCGCACCCCTCAGGGAGGCCTTCATTCCCGATGTAAAATCCTAGGTGTCCAGAACAGGCTGGCGGAGCTGCAAGAGCACACCGACCTCAGGAAGGTCACACATCCGGGGCGCCCAACTAGGTTGGCAGAGCTGTAGTCATACCAAGGTATTGCAAGACCTGGGTATTAAGGCACGCCGACCTCAAGGAGGTCGTTTTGATGTCCAGATGACCAACATAGCTGCCAGCCATCCAGCGGAGCCAAGGTGCTAAGGTATTGACGACGTCAGTAATAGGCACACTAACCACGGGGGCCCGACGAAATCGTAGATTTGAAGCTTCTAATCTCCAGGCGCCCAGACGGATCTGGCAGAGCAGCGAGGCACGCCTACCCCGGAAGGTCTTCAATCGAACCTATGACCATTTTGCTCAGGGAACAAAAATATAGGCTGATTGGAATAGGTCTATTTACGTGCAGAGCCATAGCGGGTGCACCAGGACGCAGAGCCTAGCGGGTGCAATAAAGACGCAGAGCCGTAAAGGGTGCGTTTAATCGTCATCGTAGTCGTCATCGTCGTTATAGCAAGGCGCAGGGCCCCCTGACGCGGAGTCAGGCTTGTCTTCTTCCGTAGACTGCAGGGTCATGGGTCAACAGTGATCGGAGATTCTCTTGCCACCCAGAAAACGACAAGCTGCCCACTGACCGAGAGGTGTACTGTAGCCATTTGACGCCGCAGCGGCCTCAGGCATCATTGATGCACCAGCAACAAAGGTGTCACGAGGCTGCGAAAAAGCACATCGCTTTTAATCATGCACGTATCTACAGGACCTCTCAATCATGTGGTAACAGTGTCACCACTTCGCCGGCCGCACAGGGCCTGGTTTCGGCTATAAATAGCACCATAAGGCTCAAGGAGGCAAGCACCGAGCATTGCTGAGCTATGAAGCCATAGAGTAGTATTGTGGCCATGCCATGGGCATGTGTCCGTCCACCAGATCATAGGATGCAAAGTTTGTAGAAGCTTGGAGCTAGAAGAACTTTTGCGAAGTGTAGGTCGCACACCCACTCTTTGTACCGTGCCTCAGCGAGGAATCAAGGAGAGTTTGGAGGTGATGCTGTAGAGGCCCGAGGTGATGCTGCAGGTTCTTGGTAAGCATGAGATGCTCATCGAGGGCTTGCAGGACACGCTGAAGAGTAAGCTCGTATCTGCATTCCATAGTCAGGCACAAAATGTGTCCTGCTATGCGCAGTGTCGTGTAGGCGTTCACCACAAGGCCACCATCGAGGATCTGAAGCTAGAAGAATTCTTGCGATGTGCTCTGCTATAGCAGGGAACACCTCAAGGATTACTCTAGGTAGACCAGGTCTTCAATTATGTTTGTATCTTGTAACAGGTTCTGGATCCAATGAGGTCGTAGGCGACCTGTGTACCTTCGAAGTTCCTGTGTAATGTTCGCTCTCTTCTGTCATGTAATGGTCGATTTGAAGAAATTATTCATCAAAGACCTAAAGTGATGTTATTTGGGGGCTTAACGACGTCATGGAGATCGAATTGCTTATCAGGACGACCTGATGGCTTTGAAGTGCTCACGACCTAAACTCGGGGTGTAAGTCGCCAATTCATCCGTTGGGCACATAGCCGTTTGCGTGAAATCCGGCGAGATCGTCTCGCGAAATTGGCGGCATATAGCCATTGTAGCAGACCTGTTGCGGCGATAGATGCGCAACGGGCGTCCGCAGCGGGACCCATATAAATAGAACTGCGGGGACGGGCGTTGACCATTATTGACGGCTGTTAAGTACCACTTTACACCGTCAACTCCTGCATAAAATGCATAGAAAGTGGGCATCAACACTAGAATAGGGCTTTATACTGACAATTTGCATAAGTGTTGGTGATTCTATCTTTTGTTGCAGGACACATGTAAATACGCATGGAATGACATAGTTAAGAGCAAGTAAACCAATGGCATAGATATGGCATCATCATAAACAACCTCAAATGCCAAATTGGTCTGCACCATTGCGACGGGCTCGTCGAGACGATCGAAACGGATATATCATTTGCATACAACAGAGCCGAGATGAGAGAGATATGCACAAGACATCATGTGGACCCAGTGGGACCCACACCAGGCCACGTGGCGATGTGCTACCACACAGGTGCCCACGTGGCCATGACACCTCACCGATCCAAAGAAGCACACTCTCGACCAATCAAGAGCAAGCACGCGGATCCAAGGGCCCACAACCACGAGATAACAGGATAGAAACAACGCAAACACCCCCATACCCACCTTGGGACCCACCTGGTAGTCACCTGGACGAAAACCGGCGCGATCGGGGCCACCCCGGGATCGACCAATCCCCAGGTTGGCCGAACCCACTCTGAGGCCTCTCGCGCCGCCCTTCCACGTGTTGTCTTGTCGTGACGAGCCAAAGGCGGTGCCAGGTGTATGCCCGAATATCCGCCCGAAAGCCTACAACTCCTTCTCATGGAAGATTCACCAACTTGGCCCTCACTCTTCTACGCCACGTGTCACCACCTCATTGGCTACTTGGTGGCGCCCAAGGCAGCCTAGGGAGCTCCTCTTGGCCTATAAATATGAGGGGAGGGGATAGAGAATAGGACACACTTCACCACTTCACCAAGGATGAGAGCTTCCCTTCAAAGGAGAGGCCTCTCCTTGGTAGATTAGAGAGTAGGAGAGTGAGAGAGAGTTGTAAGTCTACGGATGCTTGTTCTTCAATTAGAGTAAAGTAAGTATTTCCGCATTTTCTATTTAGACTAAAGTGTTATTCATACTTGAGTGATATGTTCTTGTGTTCTTCACGCGTTCATCATTTAGAGGTGCGTGTTCTTCACGAACACGTCCTCTCGATCTAGTTGATTAGGTACACAAGTTTGTATCCCGTTTGTATGATTAGTCTATTAGAATAAAGTGGACGCTTGCATGCTCTGATTAGAATAAAGTGTGTTCTTGATTCCTTTCTAATAGTTTATGCTAGGTTGCATGAGTAGCCTTTCTCCTCTGCTGGTGTGTAGATCTTGGGTTTATGCGTTCGTCTGCAGCAAGTCGTTCATATACGTTGGAAGCATAGTACAGGACCAGTGCTCTCTCGTATGCCTTTAGTATAAGCTAGTAGTATCTATAGTGAGTGAGATCAGTTCTCTTCCGTGGTCGTAGTTCTATCAGTACAGGGTGCCGTAGTCCATTGGCTACGGCAGTAACCACAGCGTGGACGTTGTGACACGCTACCGGTTATCATCCGTTCAGCTTATCCCAAGGTTAGGTAGAGGCAGTCCAGGAGGTGGTGACAGCCCTTCTGGCCCTCGTTAATCCTCCACAGCTGTATATAGTCAGAGCTCGTTCCACATAGATCTGCGTACCGGAGTCGCCTGTTAAGTCAGGGCTATCGGTACGCTAAGCCATGTTCTATCTAGAGATCGACCTTTAATCTCATCTATAGTGCTATCTTTAGGAATCCTCTCTATCCTTGCCTCTTATCTAGGTGTGTCCTTGGACCGACTATACGAAGTTAGTACACACACGTTCCCTTGGATTCGATACCCTTGGAATACTCTGAGGTGAAAGCTACAACGGTATCCATACGCTTGCGGATTTATTTCGTGTGACGCTAAAATACCCAACAACCATCCCTTTCCATCTTCTTCCTCCTCTCGCCGCCCTCGCCGAAATCCTTCTTGCCCTCGCCACCGTGCTCATGCATCAAACCACCACCTTCGAGGCTCGAGCTTGCCACCGCTGTCTCTAGCAGACCGCATGCCACCACCGCGACCCACGCGCCGCGCCGCTCCACATGCGCATAAAAACCCTAGTCACATTTAGATCCAAATCCACTCGTCTTGAAGAAATGGCGGTCGTGGCTTCCCAAATCCCCACCCCGGAGACGGTCTGGGAGCCCTCGGTGATGACCGAGGAGAAGATCCAATCGCTGGTGAATTGCGGTCTGCTCCGGTCCAAGGCGGAGATGGAGTGGAAGGTGCCTACTGGTGAGGCGTTTCCGACGGAGGACGACAAGGAGCAGGTCATCTTCACCTCCTTCTTCGAGCGCGGGTTTAATTTGCCCACCGGTGACTTCTTCCGGGGTCTGTTGTACTACTACAAACTAGAGCTGGTCACCTCGTTCCCAACTCCATCACTGTAGTTTCATCGTTCGTCTACTTTTGCGAGGCGTATCTGGGGATACCGCCCCATTGTTTGCTCTGGCGATATTTCTTCAATGTCAAGACCACCGTCAAGCGTACGGGCGTCGTAGGCTCGGTGATGTTCTGCCTAAGAGCAGGTCTTAAGGCAGAATAGCTTGATATGGATCTGCCGGACAACACTTCGGGGTGGAGGTCGAAGTGGTTCTACATCGCCGACCAGAAGATGGAGCTCCCGAAGCGAACTGGGCACAATCCCGAGAAGATACCGGAGTGGGACCTGTCCCTCACCTCCCGTGAAATTGAAGACGTCAAGGAGCTGCTTGCTCTCGTGGCCGACCTCAAGAAGAAGGGCCTGACCGGGGGCTCAGTGGCGATGTCGTTCTGTCGCCGCTTGATTCAGCCGATCAAGGACCGGGTGCACCCGACCTACGAGTATTGGGGTGAGTCGGACCCTACTCGCGAAATGAACCGCAAGGTCTCCCAAGAGGAGATGGTGGCCAGGGTAACACAGCTGTACACCGGGCGGATCCGGAACAAGAAGTGCCAAAGGCGCACTCCCTGACCCGACCAGCTGACCCTGTAAGTCCTGAGACAACTAGGTCACATCGACTTGCTTTTTTTTGCTTTATTCAGTTAGAGGAAGACCTCTTATGCCTTGTTGCTTTTTGTTGTAGGCTCGGGAGATGCAGTTCTGGTGCCCCGCACCCTTACCGACCGGCGAGGAGCCACGTCGGAAGCTAAGATCGGAGGACTACCAGCCACCAGCAGCTGTGCTGCTGGAAAATTATCTGTCTGATTCGTTGGTGGGAGCTGATGAAGATAGTGACACAGAGGTCGGTGACGGCGTGGCGAGCCGCCTTGAGGCAAGAAGTGCCACAAAGCCAGGGCGCAAGACGAGGGCGAGAACAGCTAAGCAGTCGAGCTCAAGGGCTACTGCGACGGCCAAGGCAGCGAAAACTGCTAAGCTTGAGGCCGAAAAGAAGAAGAGGAAGAGGACGACAATCCCCACCCCGTCGTCTAAGGAGGTCGAGGAGGAAGAGGATGAAGCTACTGATGATCCGCCGATCGTTGATGATCATGCGGCACGGAGATCGCCAAGTCCCGCGACCAAGAGGCAACAGCAGCTGGAGCAGCAGGTGACAGAGGAAGACCTCTGCCGTATCAGGGAGGCACAGCGGGCTACAGCTGGTGCCCAGGCAAAGATGCCTACAAAGATTCCAGCTCGGCCCCTGAGGTCGAGGTTGCGTGCGCCAGTGGTCGTGAGGTAGGACCCTGATACTTAGGCCTGTTCGTTGATAACTACAGGGAGGTTGTATCGTATTGACTTAAGAACTTGTTGCAGATCGGATGCCAGACCTTAGAGCACCTCGGGCGCTCAAGGGTCTCCCTCGAGGATGATGACGTCCGAGCATGAGGTTGGGACTCAGGCTTCAGTTGGTGACGTGGGGACATCAGCTCCTCCACCCATCATCGAGGTGGACCCACTCAACGCGGTACCGAGCACGTCAGCTCAGGACCAGACAGTGGACCAAGCTCAGCTCGAGCAGCCACTACGGGGCTCAGAAACAGCCAGCGGTGGGGTAATGGGTTCGTCGTCGATGGGGCCAGACTTGAGGAGGGGGGAGATCAACTGGAGCGGCACTCCCTAGGAGGGAGATGTCTTCGAAGATGAGGAAGACATGAAGGCGGTCCGTCGGGCCATCTTGACGCTGAATGATGCGTTCACGGTAAGTAACTATCTTTGACTTCATGAAGCATCTTGGCTTTGAATTTGTTGTCGATGACCCGTCTTTTGTTTTTGAAGCAGTCGTTGGCCAACCGTGCCCAGGGTAGGGCCGACCAATGTAGGAACGCCACGGCCACGCAGCTGCGGGTGACGGAGGTCGAACAAGAGCTCAATCGGATTCGGGAGGCGGCCGCGACTAATAAGAAGAAGCTCGAAGACGAGCTAAAGGAAGAGAAGCAGAAAAATCGGGACGCCGATGCACTACTGACGACTGTGAGCGCAGGTAAGGCCAACTGCTTCACAACTTTGTATATCCTTGACTTGTGTAACTGAGAGTTGTGCCTGACGACTTATTTGTATCGCAGATTTTCACAGGGAAACGGACAACCTCAAGAACGACCTCAAGGTTGCTAAGGAGAAAGTCCGAAGCCTGGAGGTGAACCTGCGGGAGGCTGAAGCTGGCGCTGAAGAGCTGAAGCGACTGATGAAAGCCACCGTAGATAGTGAGTACGCTGTGTCCCAGAAGCTGGCTTATGAGAAGCAAGCTCGAAAGGACCTTGAGGTCAGTCTCGAGGTAGTTTTGCAGGCGTTGCAGAATGACCAGGTGATCATTGCAGGGCATGAGGTGGAGCTGAACGATCTGAAGAACGCTGCCCACCAAATAATGGACATGATGGAGACGCCGGTAGCTAGGGAGGGGCAGAAGCCAGCCATTGACCGTCTTCTGGCCGCACCCCAGAAGTTGGTCGACCTCTTGAAGGCAACGAGTCTGACAGCGGCCACGGAGTCGCTGGTGCGAGTAAAGTCGCATCACCCCGAGGTTGACATGGTCAAGGTCGGGGAAGGCCCAGATGCGACAAAGGACCTCAAGGCCGTAGAGGACGAGATACGGGAGGCCGCCGAGGCGATAATGGATGCCATTGATTTTGAGGGCGACGACGGTGAAGAGTAGTGGTAGTCATAGAGTTGTACCCTCTCCTCCTCGAGTCATGTAAATAATAATGGTGATCTTCTGTCGGCTTGCATGATTGACTTAGTTTATGTTTGCACGAGCTTGGTTGCCCTGAAGCAATGTCTTTTTATTATGCCCCGCTAACCACTACTCACGGATAGGCTGGCTTACCGACCATCACAGCTCAGCAGGGAGACTTACGTATGGTCGGTGCACGGGGAGGAGTCTGGGGCTCTGGTTTTGCAACCACACGACCAAGCAGACTCGCAGCAACATAATGTAAGCAACCATGATGGATGACGTCCTCAGGTCGAGCAACCCTTGTATTGGCTTGTGCCAAGCCCCCGAGCGTGTCGAGGGGGAGGAAAAAAACTTCACCCTCAGGTCTTTCGACCCCTGTATTGGCTTTTGCCAAGCCCCCGAGCATGTCGATGGGGGGGTACATGACATGAAAGAGAAGAGGGTAGAGCCCGAGACACAGCAGATGACTGCTTTTAATTAATATTTATTGAACTGAAAATACAAAGATGAAGAATACATAGCTGTAATGAAAACTATTCTACGAATAGAATCGTCGAAGATGCTCCACATTCCATGGGTTGGGTACTCCTTGCCCGTCGCCCCACTGGATGGCGATATGTAGACGGGCTGATGACTTCTGTGACGATGAAAGGTCCTTCCCAAGGGGTGGACAACTTGTGCACACCGTCAGTCTTCTGTATACATCGCAGGACTAGGTCGCCAACGTTGAAGGAGCACTCCTTGATGTTGCGATCATGATACCGACGGAGTTGCTAGTCGTGGCGAGCTTGTCTCATGACGGCTACTACTCTCTGCTCCTCGAGACTGTCGAGGTCAACGCGACGAGTTAGCTCGGCTTCTCCTTCTTCATAGAACTGTATGCGTGGAGCTCCAAAGGTGACATCAGTAGGTAGGATGGCCTCTGAGCCGTAGACCAGGAAGAAAGGCGAGAAGCCCGTAGTGGAGCTGACTTGGGTCCTCAGACCCCAGATCACGTGTGGTAGCTCGGCTAACCACCGGGAGGCGTAATTTGAAGCGTCATCAAAGATACAATCTTTGAGAGCTTGAAGAACCATGCCATTGGCACACTCAACCTGGCCGTTGCACCGTGGGTGGGCGACCGAGTAGTAGTAAACATCAATCATGCTGTCCTGGCAAAAATCCCAGAAGGCAGACCCTGTGAAGGCCATCCTGAGGTCGGTGATGATTCTATTGGGCACACCGAAGCGATGTGTGATGTCCTGGATAAATTTTGCCGCTTCTTCCGACGTGACCTTGGCAACAGGTCAGACTTCAATCCACTTGGTGAATTTATCGACGGCCACAAGGATGTGCTTGTAGCCACCTGGGGCGGTTCGGAATGGTCCTATGGAGTCAAGGCCCCACATGGCGAAGGGCCATGATGGGGGAATCGTGCGCATGATCTAAGCGGGCAGGTGCTGCTGTTTAGCAAAAAATTGGCATCCTTTGCACCTCTTCACGAGGTCTTTGGCATCAGTCATGGCTGTGGGCTAATAGAAACCAGATCGATAGGCTTTTCCGACCAGGTTGGCAGATACTGCGTGGCAGCCACACTCGCCGCCATGGATCTCAGCTAGGAGCTGAAGACCTTCTGATCGCAAGATGCACTTCATTAAGACGCCAGTAGAGGCGGCTTTTCTATAGAGGTCATTGCCGATCACGACATAGTTGGCACTACACCATGTGATGCGTTCTCTGGGACTCGCTGGTCGAGTAGGAAGGCTAGGAAAGGCTCGCACCAATCGTCCTCTTTTTTTGTCATCAGCACGTCGCGGGGAGGTGCTAGAGTTGGGTCGGGTTGTGCTTGGTCCGGGTTGTCCGGATCCAACAGCTTGATCGACAGCTTGCATAGGTCTTGGACGAACACACCTGCTGGGACTAGAGCTCGCCTGGAGCCTAGTTTAGATAGGACGTCGGCAGCCACATTGTTGTTGCGTGGCACATGCTAAAACTCGATCCCGTCGATGTGGCCTTCGAGCTTACGGATCTCAACGCAGTAAGCATCCATTGTGTCTTTGACACAATCCCACTCCTTGTTGACTTGCTCGATGACGACCTTGGAGTCGCCGTATGCCAGCAGTCACTTGATGCCAAGGGACACTGCGATGCGGAGCCCATGAATTAGAGCCTTGTATTCTGCTCCATTGTTGGAGGCCTTGTAGTGTATCTGCAGGATGTATTTGAGCTGCTCTCCCTGAGGAGAGATGAATAGCACTCCTACTCCTGCGCCTTCAAGGTTAAGTGCACCATCGAAATACATTTTTCAGTGTTCAGGCCTCTCCTTGGGAGGGGGCATCTGGATTTCCGTCCATTCTGACACAAAGTCAGCTAGGATTTGCGACTTGATTGCCTGCCTGGGGCAGAACTCGATGTCGAACTCACAGAGCTCAACCGACCACTTGACGATGCGGCCATTAGCGTCGCGGTTGCAAATGATCTCCCCTAGCGGATAAGATGAAGGCACCTTGATTTTGTGGACTTGGAAGTAGTGTCGTAGCTTTCTCGACATAATCAGGAGTGCATAGAGCAACTTCTGAGGTTGTGAATAACGTGTCTTAGCGTCGGCCAGGACCTCGCTCACGTAATACACAGGTTGTTGAACAGGGTAGGTCTGCCCTTCTTCGTCTCGCTCGGCGATGAGGATCGTGCTGACTACATTAGTGGTGGCGGAGATGTGGAGGAGGAGTGTTTCCTTGGGTATTGGAGGAGTCATGATTGGAGGCATGGTCAAGGACTCCTTGAGAGCCTCGAAAGCCCTCTATGCTTCTTCATCTCATACGAACTTATCAGCTTTCTTCAATAGCTTGAAGAAAGGTAGACCTTTTTCGCCGAGCTTGCTGATGAAGTGAACTAGGGCCGCCATCATGCATGTAAGCTTCATGACGTCTTTCTTGCAAGATGGTCTGGCCATGTTGCGTATTGCATCGATCTTCACGGGGTTGGCTTCAATGCCTCGGTGTCCCACCATGAAGCCCAGAAGCAACCCGGAGGGAACACTGAAGACACACTTGGTTGGGTTGAGCTTCCATTCGTAGGTGCGTAGGTTGGTGAAGGTCTCGGCGAGGTTGTTGATGAGTTGATCTTGTTCGGTGGTCTTGACGACCAC
Organism: Cenchrus fungigraminus; assembly: GCA_036936925.1. Classification (NCBI taxonomy): domain Eukaryota; kingdom Viridiplantae; phylum Streptophyta; class Magnoliopsida; order Poales; family Poaceae; genus Cenchrus; species Cenchrus fungigraminus. Next base: position 89,046,754 of record CM072774.1, on the reverse strand, counting down.
ATCATCGACGTAGGCCTCCACGTTTTCCCAATCTGAGCCTTCAAGCACTTCTGTATCGCCTTCTGGTATGTTGCGCCAGCGTTTTTCAAGCCAAAGGTCATGACCTTGTAGCAGTAGATGCCATCGGGCGTTATGAATGTCGTTTTGTCTTGATCGTCGGGATTCAGGGCTATCTGGTGATATCCTGAATAGCAATCGAGGAAGCATAATAGGACGCTACCAGCCATGGAGTCCACGACCTGGTCGATGCGAGGGAGAGGGAAGGGATCCTTCGGGCAGTGCTTGTTGAGGTCGGTGTAGTCGATACACATCCTTAATCCTCCAGTTTTCTTTGGTACAAGGACCGGGTTTGCGAGCCAAACCGGGTGTTTACATTCTCGAATGAATCCTGCTGCTAAGAGCTTACAGACTTCTACTTCTATGGCCTGCTTTCTATCTTTTGCAAATCGCCGGAGCTTTTGCTTGATAGGTCTTGCTGTCTTGCTTACTTCAAGGGCGTGCTCAGCCAGCTCCCTGGGGACACCGGGCATGTCGGACGGGCTCCATGCGAAGATATCGGCGTTGTCCCGGAGGAAACTGGTGAGCGCGAGTTCCTATTTGGGGTCGAGGTCGGCCCCGATGGTGACTTCCTTGGTTGCGTCAGGCAGGCCGAGGCAAACTTTTTTCACTGCAGGACTTGCGTCCAAAGTAGTAGCTGTGCGCTTCTATTCTGGCACCTCCAGAGTAGTTTGGTCGATCTTGGAGGCCTGAGCAACCATGACCGTTGCTGCAGCTTTGCACGCAGAAACCTTGGCGAGGTCGACGGTGTCGCTCTCGCAGTTGTAGGAGATGAGAATATCGCCGTAAACGGAAAGGATTCCGTTTGGTGCTGGCATCTTCATGATGAGGTATGTGTGATGCGGGATGTCCATCAACTTGGCCAACATGGGTTGACCAAGGATGGCGTGGTAGGAGGAGCAGAAGTCCGCGACCTCGAACATCAGGTACTTTGTCCAGAAGTTGTCCTCTTTGCCAAATGTGACCGGCAGGCATACACGACCTATGGGGTATGCAGCCTTGCCGGGCACGACCCCGTAGAAGGGTTCGTCGCAAGCGGTCATCTTGGTGAAGTCGAAGTCCATCTTTCTCAGTGTCTCGGTGAAGATGATGTTCAAGCTGCAGCCCCCGTCGACAAGGGTCTTAGGCACAAAGGCGTCATCTACTATGGGGTTGACGACCAGCGGGTAGGTCCCGGGGTCTGGTATGTGTACCCAATGGTCTTTCCTGGAGAAAGTGATGGGGTACTCTGACCAACGCAGGGGTTGCGGAGTCTCGGTGTTGACTTGACCGATCTCCCTTGCGTTCGATCGCTGTTGCCTGTTGCTCTTGGCAGCTTGACGACCACCGATGATGAAGTTGATTTGCCGTTTGGCGTTCTGGAACACGCCGTTAGGGTTGCTTGGTTTAGGCGGTGGTGGAGGAGTTGCCTCCTTACGACGATTGTCGTCTTTGTTGCGATCATCGTGGTGACGGCGGTCATCACGTTGGTCGTCGTGGCGTTCATCACGGCGGTCGTCGCGGCGGTAATCGTCACGACGATCGTCACGTCGGTCATCACGGCGATAGTCGCGGCGGTAATCACAACGATCCCTGTCGTCGTTGCGATGGTAAGGTCGCCGGTCGCGATAATCGCTTCAGTCAGGTCGACGGTTGCGGTTGTCATAGCGGCGGCCGCTGTTCTGGTCGTCGTTATTGGCGCTTTTGGTCTTCTTTGGCTCTGGAGGTACGCCTAGGGCGCGCTTTAGCTGCTCGCACTCCCTCATGGTGTTCTTGGTGTCACAGTGGAACTGGCACTGGTCGTCCATGACGATGTTGAAGTCACCTTAGAGGAAGGTGGAAGGTCTAGGTGGATCGGTCGTGTAGACCTCGCCAGATCGCTTGCGTGACCTGCCGCCACCATCATTATGATCTTCTCCTTTGAAGTCGTGTACCACCGCATCTTGAGTGTTCGACAAGCTTGTCGACGTAGGCCATGAGGTCGGCGATGGTATTGGCGTCAGCTTCATGGATCTTCTCGAAGAGTTTGAGGTTGGTACCCCCTTCTTGTAGTAGGCTATGACGTCTTCATCCTTAACGCCCGCGAGAGTGTTGCGGTTCTCGAAGTAGCGATTGGTGTACTCGCGGAGAGTTTCATCCTTCCTCATCTGTACTCTGGCGAGGTGGTGAGTGTTGCCAGGGCGATTGTAGGTCGCTTGATAGTTGGTCGTGAATAGCCGTGATAAGGTCGCCCACGAGGTGATGCATTCTGTAGGGAGATTGTCGAGCCACAGGAGTGGTGCTTTGCCCATCACAAGAGGAAAGTATCCTGCCATATGGTCTTCGTTACCTCCAGACGCTCGGGCAGCGATGCTGTATATCTTGAGCCAAATACTCAGGTCGGAGCGGCCGTAGTATTTTTCAATGGCTGGCTTAAAGTCCTTGGGGTATCTGATCGTCCTGAGACGTCGTGAGAACACCGGAAAGTTGTAGATTGCTCCAGGACTAGATGCTGGAGCGTAGGCAGTCGGGATGACGTAGAGGTCATAAGGAGGACCATTGTCCTGGTCGTACTGGGCACGACGCAGGAGCTCTTGATCGTGCATCTGCCGGAGGTCTATCGCTTGGATGGGGTGATTAGCATCAAGGGGATCAGGGACCCCGTTGTCACGGTCGTAGTTAGCACGGCGTGCTATCTCCACTTCATCTCGTATGGGTTGAAGCTGAATGCTCTGAGCGCGTGCAGCTTGTGCTAGTGGGGGTTGAGCTCCCGCGTTCTGTCCTGCGTTGCCGGTAGTGTTCTGCTGCTGGGCACCAGCATTGGCGGCATTATTGGCAGCATTACCGGCGGCTTTGGCAGCTGGGTTAGCTACTGGGTTGGCAGCGGCATTGACCGGTTGCACGACTTCATTCTCGCCTCCTCCCTCCTCAGCCACAAGCTGAAGAGGAGTATGGTCGTTGTGGTGACGATGATGGCGGGGTCGCTCTGACCTACTCCTAGAGTAGGAACTTGAGGCCGATCTGCTGTACCCTGGACCTCTTTCTTCGACCTGGGCGGTGGCAATACGGATGTGAGCTTGTAAAAGTCGAGTCGCAGGAGTGTCCGCAAGTTGTCCCAGCTCATCAAGGGCTGTGCCTAGGTTGGCTTGAGGCGAGTTGTAAACTTCATGGCCATCTTGCTCAAAGTCCCTCAGGAGGTCTCTGGCGCATAGACGATATTGGCGAGGCTCGTTCTCCTGCTACTGGGGAGCGGCTGGGGCCGCGCGGTGTTGTCCTCCATCGACGATGTTTCCTGCAGGTTGTCCGCCGGCACCTGGTACGACGTTGCCCGCGGCTTGACCTGGGGCTTGGGCAGCTGCTGCAGTTGCGTCTATCTCCTGCTGTCGACGAGTAGATCGTGCGGCATTAGTGTTCTCGCGCTATATGCGCTGCTCATCTGTCTCACCATCTTGAGGGGGTACATTGGCGGAGACCACAAGGACCTCTCGGTCCGGGATCTCGAACACTTCGCCTGGATAGTTGGGAGAGATGGTTGTACGAGCGATCTGGAACGTGAGGCAGTCCGGGGACGGCTCACGGTTGATCTGGCGGTGATGGGCCGTAATGAGAGGTTGACGAAGCTTCTTGAGCACACGGCACTGGCGAGCCATGTGTTTGGAGTCTTCATGGACAGGGTAGGGGTCGTCGAGATGACCTCTGCAGTTTCCACGATGTGGGATCTTGGGTCCAGATTCGATCTGGATCTTGTTCTTCATGTAGCGAGAAGCTGCATGGGTTGCGTTCCGCAGACCAAGAGGCATGCAGGATGAAGACGGAGAGGTCCTGCGAGGGCGCTTGATGCGCTCACAGACCTTGATCGTGTCAGAGAGCATGTCCTCGACGCGATCGAGTCCCGCGATCAGGTAGCGACGGGTGGGTGGGTGGGTTTCCTCCAGCAGATCGGATCTGACTTGCTGGTTGGTGGTGACCGCAGCGCTCTCGATGACGAGGCATGCGGCTGGAGCGGTGAATTCCGCCGGCATAGAGCCAAAGCAGATGTCGATGGGGTTGGCGAGGATGTCCGCCATGCTCTCGGGGAAGATGACACCGCTTGACGAAGCCATCGAGTTGCACGAAGAACCCTGGATTCCCCCCTACATGGCGCGCCAACTATCTGAGGTTTAGATCTGAGCAGTCCACAGGGGGGTTAACCCCGGTGGTTTATTTGTTCGGCGGGGTGGAATATAGGGCTAAGAACTCGAAGGTTGCGCACGAACACACGAAACACAGAGAACACGGCGAGTTTATACTGGTTCAGGCCTCCGGAGAGTAAAACCCTACGTCCAGTTGTCGGTGTAGATTGCTTGAGGATTGCGTGTTTTTACAAAGGCTCACCCTGCCCGCCTTATATTGGACAGCAGACAAGGTCGGCGCCCAGACTCCTGATCAGTTATGACCAGGAGACCTAGGTCTAGTTGTTTACAACACTTGCCATATACGTCGATCTGCTTGTCGGAATCCACCGCTTGTCTTGTCTTGCACGCCAAGTCTTGAAGTTGTTCTGGATAAGGTCATCTTGGAATGTTCTAGAAGGTCTTCAGGAGGGCGTGTTGGCCACCAACTAGGTCGGTTGGGCCCACTGTCAGGTCGGCGGGTCTTCTGGTAGGCCGGACCCACTTGTCGGGGACGGTCGTGAGCCTGGTTGGTGGGGACCCAGGGGTACCCATGTCTCACAGTGCCTCTCGCCTAGAGACGACCTCCCCCTCAACAGCAGCTTCCACTTGATCTTGCTGGATCGTAGTCGGTGTACGGGATGGACCATCCTGCACCGTAGTCGTCATACTGGAAGTAGAGGGTACATGTGTGGCTGGAGCTTCACCATCATCACCATCATCTTCTCCAGCATCATCCTCCTCATCCTCAAAGATGTTCTTGCCAACTTCGTCATCACTTGCACACTCAAAAACAGACGAACTGCATGGCTGTGTCTCATCAAAGGTAACCTCGCAAGTTTCCATGACTTGGTTAGTATTAAGGTTGAGCACACGATATGCTCGAGAATGGTTAGCATAACCCAAAAAGATTCCATCGGAGGACCTTGACTCAAACTTATCACGCCTACCCTTCTAAAGGATAAAGCACCGGCAACCAAAAGCTCTGAAATGGCTCAGTCTAGGTGCTCGCCCATGTATGAGCTCATAGCACGTCTTGTTCAAGAAAGCCCGAAGAAAAATCAGGTTCCCAACATGACAAGCGGTATTCACCGCATCAGCCCAATATCTCCTCGGAGTCCTATGCTCGTCGAACATCGTCTGAGCCATCTCACAAAGGGAATGATTTTTCCTCTCTACCACACCATTCTTACAAGCGACATAGGGAGAGGAAACTGATGTTCGAGACCCAAATCACGACAAAAGGTTTTGAATTGAGAGTTTTCAAATTTAGTGTCATTGTCGCTATGAATAGCTCGAATAGCATCTCCATTCCTCTCATTCTTCAACCTCAAGATTAGATCTCGGACAAAACCAAATGTCTCCCCCTTGTCAGCCAAAAAGAAGACCCAAGCATAGCGAGAATAGTCATCCACTATCACCAGGACGTACCATTTCCCACCCGCCGAGCACACACGAGCTGGACCAACCAAGTCCATATGGAACAACTCGCATGGGTGTTTTGTCATAACAGCTGTCAGAGGCGGATGGGAGGCGGCGACCATTTTGCCATGCCTACACGGAGCACATACCAAATCCTTTTGGTACTTCAACCTAGGCAATCATCGGACCAAACCAAGCCCACTCAAGCATGACAACAAGTCAAAACTCAAGTGACCTATCCTCGTACGCCATTTTCCAAAGCTCCACCGAAACACCCACAACCAAACAACAAGGAGAGCCGACACACTGAGAAAAATCGACTCTAAAAATCTGACCCTTGGGGATGATCGTGCACACAAGATCACCTCGAGAATCCAAAACACGAGAAGCGCCCGTCTTGAAACGGATCTCAAAACCCTAATCAAGAAGCTGGGAAACCGAAAGAAGATTTAACCCCAAAGACTTGACAAGAGCAACACGCCTAAGAGTCATGCTCTCACTTACCTTCACCATGCCCATTGAAAGCACTCTACCTTTCCCATTGTCCCCAAAAGTGATGTACTCTTGGACACAACTGGGGTGAGGCTTGAGAACCACCTTCGATCTCTGGTCATGTGTCGAGAGCAACCGGAGTCGATCAACCGAAAGCCCTCCATGCCTCCCATCTGAAAATCAGAAACGAGAGCGAGAGTGAGCAAACGACTCGGCACTGGGGTTAATGTAAAAGGAATCAAACCAGTGCCCTGCCATTTGCTCAAAAGTGGGGTTAGCAAAATCCATCCTATTACTCCTAGGTGGAACACCCACACGTCTCCTTGGAGGACTACGAGTACCACGAGGTGGAGACCGTGATCCGTAGCTTCTTTGAGACCTAAAACTGCGATCGTTCCCCCCAAACTCGTATTGGCCACAAGTGAAGGAACGTCCCGCAAACTCACCATGGCCAAACCCAACACGCCTACCCCTGTCTGTCTTAGGAGGCACACCCCGTGTAGGAAATTCACGCCTCTCCCGAGTGTAAATGGTACGCACGGTACCGTCACCCCTAGGAACAATACGAGGCTCAGGCAAACAACGAGAAGGGCGGTACCTATCCTTGTTTGCCATCTCCCTAGCAAAACTCTCCTCACGCTTCCTCCTGAAGCAAAACTCAGCAAGATGCCCATCCCTCCCATAATGGTCACAATGGAATGGTATTGGCTTTGGCTTTGGCTTTGGCTTTGGGTTCTCGCTAAGCTATGGCTTCTCCTCACTTGGTTTGTCTCCCTTCTTCCCAAAGAACTCGTTCCCCAAGTCACTGTTAAACTTGATGGGTTTTTGGAAGTTGTTGGCCTATGGAGGAAACACGAGAGGATCTGGGGTTTGGTCTAGTCGGTTCCTAAGTGAGTTTGGCATAGGAGCAAAGGCATTCTTGTGGAAGGTTTTTGGTGCAGCTGAGATATCATCAATCTTCTCCTCCTTCTCACCACTGCACTCCCCGATCTTATCCGATCCAAACGCTTGCCCATCATAGTGCTTGTATGCCTCAATCATCATCCTAAGCTGAGGTTCATGACCCGACAACCAACCCATCATTTTCCTCAACTCATCATTCTCATCCGGCAAGCGATCAACATAGTGTACAAGCTCCAAATTTTTCACAACATGTATTTCACAAGTAGAGCATGAAGTAGGAATAGGAGCTTTCAATTCAGCCTCTAGTGATCTAGCAAAAGCATGTGATTCATCGAACTTCGTATCCAAAACAAGACAAGAGGTACAAGCACCAAGCAAGGAGGACCTAGATTTCATTTCTTCTAGCTCAACCCTAAGCACATCTAGTTCCTCAACCTTGGAGGCATACTTATCCTTAAGCACAGTCAAATCACCAAGGAAAATAGGACATTCAGTGTATTCAGGTTCATCGGTCACAATAGGAGCAGACTTCAAGGCATCAATCTGAGATCTAGCATCAACAAGCATAGACTCTAGTTCTAACACCTTCTCCTTAGCCTCTCCTAGCAAAGACCTGTACGCCCTCTTCTCCTTGTTGGTCTTTCTAAGCACATCATCGCGGTTGTCAAGCAAGTCAATCAACCTAGCATTCTTCTCAACCAAGAAGGCATTATCATCACAGATTCTACAGTGCGCTCGGGTATCCACGTGTCCCCCCAAAGCAACGTTGCGGAGCCTCCTCCGGCTCCCTCCCTGTAAATACTTTACTCTGCTGCATAAAGCTTTACGTAGGGGCAACACGGTCATTTATCCATAGCGTAACCCAATAACAAAGGATACTGTCGCTGTGCCATGGATTACGCATGTCTCCGGTGAGTTACGCAAAACATTTTTTCGCGATTGGGTTCATTGCACAACCACCGTGTTTATCCCCGGAGAAGAGAGCTGGTGCCATGGATGACGCACACCTCCTGTGAGTTACGCAAAACATTTTTTCGTGATTGGGTTCGTTGCACAGCCACCATGTTTACACCCGGAGAAGAGAGCTGGTGCAAAGTGCTATGGATTACGCACCACGCCGGTGAGTTACGCAAAATGTTTTCTCACGACATATGTCGTGCTATCTGTTCCACCGCAACATGCTGCACAGAGGATCCGTTTACATTATTTGCGTATCAGTTACGTAGCAGTTACCCCGCACCATCTGTGCAAGTGGTCACAAAAGATCTTCAAGGATCCATTTACTCTTTTGACAAGTCGTAGTATCGTGGGTTACGTACATCAGATACGTATGAAATATAGAGATATAACCATAGAAGATCCAACATAATTCCAAAGGTTACGATCATGGGTTCCCGTGCGTGTCGGCCAATGTGATTAAGGCCCAAATTAATCAGTGAGTTGTTGCATCTTGGCGGCCTTGTCTACCGTATATGGTTCCTCTTTTGTTGATGAGCCCTTAGCGTACGCTATAATTCAGTAAACATTGGATCACGGTTTTACTATATTGACCACAATGTTTCATACAATAAGGATCCAAGGACAAAGTATTTACTTTAATATCCTTCCACTTTTTTTCTGAGGCAGGCTGATTGTTTCGGATGTACATGGGCTTGATGTGCTTGGAGTCTAGGGTCGGGTTGTTTGTGGGGTGGGGTGGTTCAAAACTTTGCGGATGTCTTCTCTGAATGTGATTGGTCCCAAAAAAAGATCTGAACATGATGAATGTTTTGCATACGTGCTTGATCCTATAATCGGTGCTCACAATTAGGTCCATTCATCACCATTATACGTACGAATGGTCGTGGTAACCTAATCTGCCTTGATGTCTCGTGCGTTGTGACCGAGTTACATCAGATTACGTAGTTCGGCGGCCATCTGGACGAGGCAAGAGAGGAGGTATATACTAATAGTCGATACAGATGCAGATACACACATTTGGCACAACAGCTCCACATGTGTTTTATGAATGTGTGTCAATAAATTTCCAATGGCGGCGGCACAACTACAGCTTCTTCTCATGTTGTAGTGGCTTGTTCAGTTTGGGACATCGCTGTAATGATGACAGTGCGGCGGTGCCGGCGGGTGGTGGCAAGTCGTGGTATGGAGCTTAACTCGGGTGGTAGATCCATGGTGTAGGTGTGTTTTGTTTTGTTTTGGTTGAGTTGAGCCAGTGGAGTGATGAAACCGCATAGAATGCACCATGGTATGATGAACACATCCAATCCTCTGCAAAGCCTGCAAATAAAAAATTTTGGCAGAAGCAATCATGCAGTATATATAAACAAGTGTACATACATATGCATTTATATTGCATGAAATGATGTGTACTTACATCGGTACCTTTCTATAGTGATAACAACCAAGCACCTAAAAACAATTGTGTGACTCGCTGCTACATACTACAGTGCTAAAGACCAAGGTAGATAGAAGTAGAAGATCATATGTCACCTTCGGAGGACGCTCAACAAGTGAAGGTAGGGCACATACAAAGCACCACCCATTGGTCTTGCAGACTCCGGATGCCAACCGCGCGGGCATCGAAGTAGCGAACGACAGCGTGCTCACCGCGAATGAGGCTCAGAAGGCTCTCGAGGAAGAGCAGGCAAGGCTCGACCATGCGCTCGGCGCGGAGGCCGCAGCAACACCCACGCGTGAGTACGCACAAGAAGTACACTGTTGCATCATCAGTGACGTTCACGGGACTCCTGTCGCCAAACGGGCCTCCTAGAACCTCGCTGCAACGGTCGTGCTCCTCCGGGCCAGCCCTGAGCCGACGACCCTGGAAGAAAAGAAGCTCCGTCAGCACCTCTAGATACTCCTCGACGCGGCCGCCGAGTAGCAAGCGGAAAGTTCGGCGTCTCGACAGTGCGAGGCACGGGCTCCAGCCCAGGAGCACTCGGTTCACCACAGGTCCTTATGCCCATCGGGGTAGCTGGGCCACGCGGATAGCGTGCACTTGCCCGCCGGCCGCAGGGTCGACTCCAACCATGGAGCCCGAGGTGCATCCTCGGCGCGTGGAAGGACGATGACCAGAGGCGGGTCAGACAGCGAATGCCGGCCGTGAAGGGAATACAGCCGGAGACGCGGGAGCCGCTACGATAGAAGCGAAGACCGAAGCCGGAGCCCGACGCCTGACCCCTGAGGTCCGCGGGCTTTCAACGTCTACATTCTCGCCACAGCCCCACCAGCCCGATATCGTACTTCGACTACCGTCGCGAAGTACGATAGTGAGACAAACCCGAGCGTATGGCTCGAGGACTACCGCCTCGCCTGCCACAACGGCGGGGCAACCAGCGATCTGTTTATCATCAAAAGCATCCCACTGTACCTTGCCGACTCGGCACGTACCTGGTTCGAGCACCTCCCCCGGGGAGGATCAACAGCTGGGCCTAGCTCTGGGATGCCTTCATAGGGCACTTCCAGGGCACCTACGCCCGGCCCGGCAATGCTTGCGAGCTTCACCATTGCCGACAAAAGAAGGGCGAGAGTCTCCGTGACTACTTACGCCACTTCTCCAAGCGCTGCGCCGAGCTCCTCGACACGGCCGACAACCAGGTCATCACAGCCTTCTAGGTTGGTACCACGTGCGAGACCCTTGTCCACTGGATAGGCCGTGTCAAGCCAAAGACCATCCGAAAGCTCCTTGACCTGGCCACTTACCACGCCGACGGGGAGGAGGCTGTCGCTTTTAGTAAGAGGAAGCCCGAGGAGGAACAGGGTGAGGCTCCGGCTACCCGTCCGGAGAAGAAAAAGAAGAAAGAGTGCAAGCTCCGGAGCAACAACCTGGTAGCGGCGGCCGACAAGCGACCGCCCAAGCCAAAGGCTGGTCCCCCGAGGGATCACTTCGAGAAGATGCTTGAGGCACCTTGTCCCTACCACGAGGGTCCGGTCAAGCACGCCATGAAGGATTGCAACCTCATGAAGAAATACCTCAGCCGGAAGAACAAGCCGCAGAACGCAACCAACGCCGGCGCCGCCAAGAACGTCGAGTATGATGAATTCCCCAAGGAAGATGGCTCCGTCATGATGATCTTCGGTGGGACGCCCGCCAGCCCTCCGAGGCGCAAGCATAAGCGCATCCTATAGGAGATCTACCACACCGAGCCGGCCGTGCCCTCATACCTCCGGAGGTCCGAGACGGCCGCCATGTACGACCGGGCGGACCACCCCGACCACATTCTACAACCGGGGGCTTACCCCCTCGTGGTGCACCACTCTTCGGCACCAAGCGGGTGCACAAGGTGCTCATGGACGGGGGCAGCGGCCTCGACATCGTCTACATGTCCACTCTCGACAGCATGGGGATCCAGCGATCTCAACTCTGCCCGTCGTCGACCCCATTTCATGGAGTTGTGCCTGGGATGGAGGAAGTCCCACTTGGACAGATCGATCTACCGGTCACCTTCGGCGACGAGAGAAATTTCCAGAAGGAGACGCTCACCTTCGAGGTGGTCGGCTTCCCGGGAACGTACCATGTGATCCTCGGGAGGTCGGCGTACGTGAAGTTCATGGCGGTCCCCAACTACACCTACCACAAGCTGAAGATGCCCGGGCCCAAGGGAGTGATCACCGTCGACACCAAGTTCCAACACGCCTACGAGTGCGATGCTGAGTACTTCCAGTTTGCAGAGGCCCTTATTCGCTCCGAGAAGATGGCCGCAGGAACTTCCGCTGTGAATCCCGACAACAACGTCACGATGGTCGAATCGACCTAGATCAGCTACGTTGTCTCTACCCTTACAATAGTACCATGTACTATTTTATGCTTATGATGAATAAAAGTGCCCGCGCTTTTTCCGTGTTTTCTCGTCATAAGTACAACTTTTGCCAAAAAGTCCTTTCGATGTGGGCGATCCTAAGCAACAAACCATTTTACAGTCTCCGACCTAAAACCCTTCATTGCTCGGGGGCTCCATCCAGGGGCATAATGCCCCTCTTAAAACAAAAAGTCTTTTTTTCCGAAAATGCTTTTTTCGAGAAACACTCCGCTAACTTGAAGGGTAAGATGGAAGGAACCCACAACCATCTGTCTACACTCGGCCGTGTACTGATGCCCCTATGGCTATATGTGCAAGGTTCCACGAGCTACGTCCGGGATGGTTAGGTCGATCTCCCCACGCCTTTTAAGTTCGGTGGTAGATGTTACCTCAGCTTCTCTTTTCTTGAAAAGTAGCTCGATGGCCAACCTACCCGGACTCCCCAAAGGTAGGTTGGGGGCTTTGGGCCTAAAGGGGACCCCAATGCGACTACGCCCGGTCAACGCTCTCGAGTCCCTACGCTCCGGCAGCTACGGGACAGGGCAAGACCAGCAACGTCCTTAGGGTAACCTCATCGGCCCGAAAACCCCAAGCCTCTCGACGAGAGGAAAGGAAAAGGAATCGAGTGTCAAACTTAAAAGAAAAAACCACTCCGCTTAAGGAAGAAACCTGCAGGCTATTTATAACAGTAAGTCACCAGTGCTACTAAACTGTTTTCTCCTGATCAGTGCTCATCATCGAGCCATCCCAGGTCCTCCATAGCGGCATCGGCCACCCTCTCGGCGAACTCAACACACCCCGCCAGGATTTGGGGGTAACGGTGGTTTTCATACCCAGGAGCCCATCACTCTCCGAGCAACTCACGATCCAGGTCGGGGTAGTGCGAGAGGAATATGGCCACGGCTTGGTGAATCAACTGCCGAGCCATAGCCACACCCCGTTGGCGCGCGATGACGCCGACCATCCCGAGGCATTCGATCAGGGACGGCCCTTCATCAACACCGATGCCCTCCAGAAGCTCTACGATGGCTTGGGTAAGAGCCCGGTGAGTCTTTTCCCATTGCAGGAGAGTCGCCCGGGCCATGGCCGCAGCCGGAGACGACAGCTTGAGCGCTGTAGCCCTCTATGCGGAGAAGAAAATGGTGAGAAACACACCGACAAAAGGTGCCAGTGGGACGAGATGTAACCATAACTCACTTGTCAAGCCGTCGGCAAGCAACGACACATGCGCCGTCAGCTCCTCCTGCTTGGTGATGGCCTCATTCATCCAAGCAGCATCGGCTGCCCGCCAATCTCGCAACGAGTGCAGCTCCGCACAGGCAGCTGCAACAACAACAATTAGGAGTAAGCGTATCAGTCGACAGGTACAAGCGCCCAATCCAAAAGAGCCCACATCGGAGCGCCAGCTTACTGGTCAGCTCCCTGTCGCGATCGGTGGCAACTGCCAGTAGCTGCCTCCGCTCGGCGACGGCGACACCAAGCTGGTACCGCAAGGAGGCGTTCTGCTCCCGGGCAGCTTCCAGAGCACGGGCGGAGCTCACCGCGGCCGCGGTCAGCTCTACCACCCGTGCCTCCAGCTCAGCCTGCTTTCGAGCCGCCTCCTGAGCAAGGGCGTCGGAGACAGCTTGTGCATCCTCCGCCTGACGCTGGGCTTTGGCCAGCCTCGTCGCGGTTGTCGCCCTCTCCTCCTCGACGGCCGCCAACCGCTCCGCCGACGACGAGCGAACTGACACCAGCCCCGCCTCTTTCTGTCCCACCTCAACCTGAAGAGCTCCGATCGCTCCCCAGAGCTCGGCCTGCTGGCAGATGAACTGGGACCTGGCGTCACTGCGCGCCACAAACCCCTGTCCAAGAAGCAACTCAAAAAGGAGCGACAATGAGAAAAGTCAAGCAGGATCAAGCGAGAGGAAGGACGTGAGGCAAGAGACACACCATGGCAGCAGCGGCCACCTCCTCCGTCGAAGCCGCCTGGCGACGGATCGTGCATCTAAGCCACTCGGTCGAGGCGTGCTCCTCTTCATCATCGATGACGAGCAGCACCCGCCCCGGGTCATCGCGAGTGGCAACCTGCAGCCTGCGGCGGATGGCCCCGCCACCGGAAACAGGCACCAATGCCCCTCGAAACTCATCCGGCATGCCAGCGCTAGAGCCAGGGTGAGAGGATGACACAACGGTGGGAGAAGATCCGGTGAGCGGCATGAACGCCATGTCCTCCGCGTTCTCTCCCCCAGTCGATAGGTCGTCCTCCTCCTGGCGGGGAACCCTAGCGTCGAGCCCCTCACTCTGGGCTTCAGAGGTCGGGAGGACCCCCGCGACAGGCATAGCCATAATCGGGTCCTCCGGCGTGGACGTCGCTGGGTCTGCCTCAGCAGTGACTGCGCCCTCGGAAGTGCCAAGAGGTGGGGCACCAGACGTACCGGCTCCCGAGGCGTACCCATCAGCGGCAGCGCACAGAGCAACCTCCGGGGGCTCGGGCCCCCGACGGTAGCTACACTCAACGCCGCCGCGTGGTCGCCAGCTGCGGCGCTCGAGATCTGCTGTCGCAGCTCCGCCTCGAACGCTGCTAGCACCTCCGCCGACGTCGGGGCGCCAGATGTCGTAACGCCAAACTAGCGGAAGCCGTCGCTGGAGCTGTCGCTCTTCCGTGACGCCTCTCCGGTACCTTGACCGGTAAAGCCTTTTTCCTCCGGTGGCACAACAGGAGGAGCTTCGGGAGCCATCTGCGCCGTCGCCGCCGTCGACGCCGGCACGACGATCTTTCGCACCACGTGACGGAGAGACTTCTCCAGCGCCGGCACGAGCGTTTGTCCGCTGGGGAGCGTCTTGAGAAGACAGAAAGCTCAATGCTGGAGCCTTTAACCAATCATACACTAGGGGAAAAATTGAAGCTCACCTCGTCGCAAGGACTCAAGCCTTCTTAGGCTCCGACGACGGTGGCCAGAACGAATGTCGCTTGCCACACGACGTGGCGGGGCGGTCGCTCCGAGGAGAAATCGCCTCCTCGTCCTGTCGCCACTCAGACAAGGCCCCTGCGGTCGCGGATGGGAGAGACAGCAAGGAGCGCGCCTCCTCAGCCAGCGACGTCGGCGTGGGAGGTCGATGCGTTAGGCGCTCCCACGACAACTACCGTGATGCAGGGGAGGCCGAGCCGCGACTCCTCTCCTTCCGGGAAGGGTCACCGTGACCGGCCGCCGCTCCACTGTCAGCCTGGCTAGGCCGCTCTGATGGCGAATCGCGGGCGCATTCCCCGTCACATCGGGAGGAAGGGTGTGGCACCCTTTCACGGGCACCATCCCCTCCCCGGCGCACCTTAGAAGGCCCTTGAGTGACGGTGCCGGCCACCATCAGCTGCGGAGGGGCCCCCGAGGTCGACGACGAGCAGCCCTTGGTCGGCTCCCCTGCCTAGAGCGCCGTGGCCACAACAGCTCCCTCCTCTTCGTCATCCTCATCGGAGGAACTAGGGGGAGGCTCACGGCCCTCGTCAGAGGAAACGTCGTCATCTCCAGCTCACCTCCGCCGTACCCGGGCGTCGTTGCGGCTGCGTTTGGCCACCTCCGCCGGCCTTCCACGCCTCGTGGCGATCTTTCCACCTCTTGAGCCTGGCTGCGGCGACGCGGTTCCACGCACTCTCCTCCGGTAGCGGGGCGCGGGCCAGCGTCACAGGCCAGTTCCCAGCCTGCAAAAATGGCACGTCAGTAGCAAAAGGGGGTAAAGAGGATGGAGATGGATTGAATGGAGGAACCAGAGCCAAACTCACCAAGACCACCGTGCCCGCGTCTGGGAGCATGGGAAGCAAATCGGCCGGCGGCCACTCGGGGCCGCCGGAGATGGCCTGCCGGACCCGCCTCCGGACCTCGCCCACCGAGGGCAAGGGATCGGAGGTCACGGTCCCCGTGAATTGGGCCCAGTCAGCGGTTATCTCGAACAAGCGAAGGGGGCGCCGCCGCAACGGCATGATCCCCCTCGCCAGGTAGCCGCCAATCACGGTCGCGAGGTCAACACCGTGTCCCTGCAGCGCCTTGAGCGCCTCAAGACACCCAGAGAGTAGTTTCTGGTGGTCCTTCTTCGGAGGCCCGTCTGACCAGGCCTCCGGTGTCACATCGTAGTAGCCGCCGGTATATGCCGACAGCGAGCACTCGGGGTCATTCTTCAGGTAGAACCACTCCGAATGCCAACCACTGTTCGAGCTGGTGAGGGGGCCGGCCAGGTACTCGGAAGACCTGTTCCGTTTCAGTTAGAGGGCGGTGCACCCGATCGTCGCCGGCCTCCCCTCATCCTTCAAGCAGACGAACCCAAAGAAATAGCGGAAGAGGTGCCAATGCACCTCCACGCATAGATACCCCTCATATCGCGCCTCGAACGTTGATAGATGTTGGATGCTGTTGGGGTTGAGGTGCTGAAGCTCGAGGCCGTAGGTCCGCAGGACGGCACGGATGAACCGTCCTACCGGCACCGAAAACCCGTGCTCATGGAAGGCGACGAATGAGACCACATACCCCGGCGGGGGCTGTGGGAAATCCTCAAGCTTGGGCTTGATCCACTCCCGCGCATCGGTCAAGCGCGAGAGCAGCCCCGCGTCGGCGAGACTGGTCAACTTCGCAAGAGAGACAGTGGAGCATTGCCAGTTCGACATCACCGCACGCGGAGAATACCGGAGACGATGGTGGAAGACTTGAATCTGCTAACCAGGCGGCACGCTGCGTCGGACGGCGTGTCACGAGAAGAAAGGGACGAAAGGGGATAATGAGATCGCAATCAACCTCTGCTTTCCCGACTTAAATGGGGGGACGCAGGCCGCTTGGGTGCAATTCACTGCTCGGGCCCACTCGTGAGGAGCAGAGGAGCGTCCTGCCCAAGATCTCTCTATCTCTCTCTCTCTCGTACGCAAATCCTACCAGGCCTGACACCCCGGAAAAAGCAACCTAATGCAAGACGCCCGACCGGGGTCGGCTGACAAGACGACACAGGGGATCACGTCAGAGAAGAGGATTCTCCCGACCTAACGCAAGGCGCCCGACCTACCATCGCGGTAAAAATTATAAAAAAGACGCCCCCAGCTCCGAGGCAAGGCGCGACCGTGCGTCCCTACCTAAGTACGCACCTGGGCTGGACAGTGAGACGGGCGGACTCAAACGACAAGACATCGTCAAAGAGGACTGGAGTGGCTCATTGCAGCCATCCGTCTTCACCCGCACTTGCAAAACAAGACGACAAGACAGGTACGATTCAGAAGGCCCACGACCAAGTTTCATTACACAAGAAAAAGAAAAAGAAGATAAAAGGGGGAGGTGCCGATCACGAAGGATTAGCACCCACCCCGAGGCACACGCCTCACTCCGCCGGAGGGTCGGCCTGACCGGGGGAGTCCGCCCCCTCAGATACGCCCTCCAACTCACTGGACTCGTCCAGAACGGCATCGGTGTCCACCGACGGAAGGATGGCATCGGTGTTGGCATTGAAGTACAAGGCCGACTCCTGGCGTCTCCGTGGCCTCGTCCCCCGTGGGAACCGCACGGAGATCTGGCTGATCGACCGGTCTGGGTCCTGAAGGTTCGCGGCGGCGAGACCGTACGTCGCCCCCTGGTGCACCCCTGCAGCAACCATCGCGCGGACGCGGTTAGGGAGCGTGCGAAGCTGGTCGTGCAGCATCATCGGCTCCAGCCGCACCGCCGTCACGGCAACGCAGGCGGCGTCGTGGAGGTGGCTGTGGACAAGACGTTGCTCGGCGAGCTCCCGCTGCGCCTACTCCGCCTCCGCGGCACACAGGTGTGTGATCTCCTCCTGACCTGCACAATGCCGGAAAAGGATGTCACCAACCGCGGTGGCAATGCAATGAAAAAAGAATGAGGACGGGACCAAGCGATTCACTAGCAACCAGGGTGAGCGCATCCTCCTTGGCGTCCTCCGCCGCCTTGAGCTCCCGCTCGGCCCCCTCGAAGGTGGCCCTGAGGGCGACAGCGGCCTACTGCACGATGTCCAGCTCGCTCTGCAGCAGCATGATGCACTGCCGCGCATCATTCAGTTGGCCTGGAGATGGGCATCAGGGTTGGCCCAAAGAGGGGTGTCGTCCACGCCGGCTGCCGGAGATGCAGCCGGCACGGACAGGCCTACGCCGGAGCCTGGTGCCGGCGGGGCCTTAGGGACCATGGCGCCAGCGGCGCCGCGGGCCTCGAGCCAACGCGCCACTGGCGCATCGTCGCCTGCGACCTCCTCCTGCACCGCCCGACGAAGTGGGGGCGGCGCCCTCGCCGACGAGTCAAGGGAACTATCGAAGTTTGATACGGCCGGCAAGTAATTTTTGGTATGAATCGTGCGTCTGATCCGGATGGTTGGGCTTAGAGACACCAGGATTATACTGGTTCAGGCACCGAGGGGATGCAGGAAAGTGTTCTATATGCCCACAGGGGGGCTTGTAGTAGGGGATACAAGCTTAGGTCGAGACAGGGAAGAAGTCCCAAGTCTCTGTATGTGAGTGAGAGCAGCTGATGCTCGGTGAGTGTGGTGTATTGTTTTTCGTCTTGCCGAGTTCGTATATCCTGTTCATCTCTATGCCAACCTCCCCTTTTATAGTTCAAGGAGGGGCCGGCATACAAAGGTTAAGATGGTAAAAACCCGTTCTGCTACAGTGCTAGAATAGTGTAATGCCGTGGGCCTTCGTCTCCCGTTGGCGCCGTACACTACCACAGCATCGGTAGCCTTCATAGGGCGGCGTAGCTTCGGCCTCCGTCCCGAGGCAGCTTCTTTCCGACCCAGGAGCCTGCTGGTCATGCTAGGTTGGGGCTTCTCATGCAAGCCTCGACCTTCCCTCTGATGCTTGATGGGTCGGGTCATGTTGTTCGATGTCTTGCAGGTGAAGGATTCGCATGTCCTTGGCCACTGTTCAGTATCAGGTGATGGGACACCGGGACAGTCCACCTCCCACACTAGGGAAAATCTCATCATTACCTAAGCCTCTGATAGAGCAGATCCGCGTGCCCTGCTGCAGCTGCATGTCTCGTGCGGTGCGGGGCAGCTTCCGCCACGTTGCGTTCTGCCCCTGGGGGGGGCCCCGGGCGTCGGATTACGGTGGAAGGAGCCTTAGGTTGTGCGAGGCGGAGCCTCCCGTGGAGCTAACCGGGTTGGTTGCTTGAGTCGGAGGTGGCTCTGCGACGGGAGGCTGAGCTGCTATTCTAAAAAGGAAAGAAGCTGGGCCTGGCCTCGCCGGAAGTCGGTGTTGGGCCTCTGCTGACGCGGCCCACCATTAGTCTTCCTAATTTGGGGTTTAGGGGTTAAGATGATTACCCCCGGTTTTTCCCATCTTCAGGAACCCTCCGCTGAGCGCTTCTCACCGGCCATCTGAGAGTTGGGGGAACGAGGTTTCTGGCAGGGATGAGGAGTAAGGAAGCAAAGAGGCAGCGTGAGCGGGAGGAAGAAGAAGACTAGAGGTGCATTCGCTCCGAGCCTTCCCTGGGGTTTTATAGCTGTGCGGCGCCCCGAGCGCAGCGGTTACCCGGAGGCAAGGAGGCGCTCTCTCTCGCTCTTCTCTTTCTCTTTCTCTCCCTCTCTCTGCTCTTCAACTCCCCATCACTCCGCCAGTCTCGGGGCACGATGCCCACCAACCTTGGGGAACACCAAGGGTTCCCCCCCCCCGACTTAAAGGATGAAGGCTAACCACCCGACGAGATTCAAAACAGGTGTCAACATTAAAAGGACAAGGGGACAGCTGCATTAATGCGAAGCTCTGAGTTCTAAGGTACAAGAAGGCGGCCCGACGGATCGTGAACAAGTATTGTAACATAAAACACCACTGGTATGGCAGTGTTGCGTTTCCTGGCAGGTCAGAGTTGGAGGAGCACCTCGCTGGACTTCCGCCTACATCTGACGCGGCCGGAGATTCCCTGCGGGGACCAGGGAGGCGGCCGACGCCACCACCACGACTACCAAGACCCAGGAAGAAGACCAAGTTCCTGGGGCCGCTCTCGAACAAGCTGCCGACGAAGCATCGCTCCTCAGGGAGCAGCCTCATCAGAGAAGCTTGTTCAGGGACGACTTGGTGTCTTGCTGCTCCGACAGCACTCAGGGAAGCAACCCTGGGTGTTCCATGACATGCAGCAGGAAGCGATGGCGGTGACACGGACACGGAGCGACGGCTCATGTCGGTGCCTCCTCCCCTAGCACTCGACCCCCATGTCGCCGCGGGGGCTCGAGATGTAGGGCAAGAGAGGGCTGCCAAGAGCATGCCTCTCCGTTCATTGAACTCCCACCAACATCAGAAGGCTTGAAGGACGGCACTACACTTAGGGGGACGAACCCCCCACGACGAGAGAAGTAGCTGTTTTCTTTCCCTCCCCATGTGGCGACCATGGAGTCTCACCGAGATGAAGTGGAGCTCCTTTTATAGGGCGGCACTGGCCCTACCACGCAAGGACTGTAGCCGGCTCAGTTTTAGCTTATGAAACAAGCTAAAACGGCCACCCACCCCGCCAGGCGGTGTATTGAAGGCCCGCTGAGCCTCGCTGTCACATCGGTAGAGGCCAGCCATAGTGCCTCATGACGCCGGGTCAAATCCCCCGTCCGGCCGCGTCAGCCTCAAAAGGCAAGCCGGTACTCGCGGCAGCTAAAATAAACACCCCGCGGCAGAGCCTCTGGCTCTAACACGGGCTCGGGGGCTACACCCGGCGGGTGCGCTCGCGCGCCCCCACCGAAGTGAAGAACAGAAGAAGTTCGACGTCTCTGATCCTAAGGGAGAAACCCACTCTTTCTCCCTTAGGCTCGGGGGCTAGTAAAGAGAGGAGAAACTAGGGGTAATTATCTTAGCCCCTAAATCCCCAAAATCACAAAGGCTAATGATGGGCTGCATCTGTGAAGGCCCAACATCGGCAACCAACAAGCCAGACCCAGCTTCCCTTTCTCAAGGACAGCGGACTGACACCGTCTGCAGGGCCACCTCCGACTTAGGCGGTCGTCCTGACTACCTCGACAGCGGCTCCACCTCGCACGACCTAAGATTCCTTCCGCTGCAATCCGCCGGTAGGGGCCCCCAGAGGGAGCGCTGCGACGTGGCGCAAGCTGCCCCACGCCGCCCGGGACGTGCAGGAGCAGCAGGGCGGGCAGATCTGCCTTGTCAGACAGCCAGGCCATGATGAGATTTTCCCCAGCATGGGAAGCGGACTGCCCCAACATCCCATCACCTGGATAATGAACAGTGGCAAAGGACACACGAATCCTTCACCTGCAAGACATCGAACGACGAGACCTGACCCAGCAAGCATCAGAGAGAAGGTCGAGGCTTGCACGAGAAGCCTCGACCTAACAAGACTGGCGCAGGCATGAGCCGGGAGAAGCCACCTTGGAACGGGAGCCGCAGCTACGCCGCCCTACGAAGGCAACCGCGGCTAGCACAGCATACGGCGCCAACAGGAGCCGAAGGCCCACGGTGTGACACTGTTCTAGCACTATTCCGGCACTGTTACTGCACTGTAGCAAGATAATATTTTACCATCTTAACCCTTGTATGTCAGCCCCATTTGGACTATAAAAAGGGAGGCTGGCACCGTAAAAAGCATAACCAACAAGAACAACACACAACAACACTCATCGAGCACCCACAGCTCACGACCACAACCAGAGACTTGGGATACTCTCCCTCTCTCGGCCTAAGCTTGTACCCCCTACTACAAGCCCCCGTGGGCATATAGAACATCCTTCCGAACTGGACGTAGGGCATCCCCTTGGTGCCTGAACCAGTATATCCCTGGTGTCTCTAAGCGCAACCATCCGGATCAGACGCACGAACATACCAAAATTTACTTGCCGGCGGTATCAAACCCCGACACAAAGTGAGAAACATTTCTGGACCTCGATAGTGTCGTACGTTCATTGATGTCGCTGATGATTCTTGAGGGACGATGATCAACTTGAACTCACCTCGGTGCCTCTCGCCTGGAGATGACCTCCCCCTCAACAGCAGCTTGCACCTGATCTTGCTGGATCGTAGTCGGTGTAGGGGATGGACCATCCTGCACCGTAGTCGTCGTAGTGGAAGTAGAGGGTACATGTGTGGCTGGAGCTTCACCATCATCACCATCATCTTCTCCAGTATCATCCTCCTCATCATCAAAGATCTTCTTGCCAACTTCGTCGTCACCTGCACACCCAAAAAACATATGAACTGCATGGTTGTGTCTCGTCGAAGGTAACCTCGCAAGTTTCCATGACTAGGTTACTATCAAGATTGAGCACACGATATGCTCGAGAATGATTAGCATAACCCAAAACGATGCAATCGGAGGGCCTCGACTAAAACTCATCAAGCCTACCCTTCTTGAGGATAAAACACCGACAACAAAAAGCCCTGAAATGGCTCACTCTAGGTGCTCACCCATGCATGAGCTCATAGCGCATCTTGTTCAAGAAAGCCTGAAGAAAAATCTGGTTCCCCACATGACAAGCGGTATTCACCGCCTTAGCCCGAAATCTCCTCGGAGTCTTATGCTCGTCGAGCATCATCCGAGCCATCTCACAAAGGGAACGGTTTTTCCTCTCTACCACACCATTCTGACAAGCGACATAGGGAGAGAAAAATTGATATTCGAGACCCAAATCACGAGAAAAGGTTTTGAATCGAGAGTTTTTAAATTCAGTGCCATTGTCGCTATGAATAGCTCGAACAGCATCTCCATTCCTCTCATTCATCAACCTCAAGATTAGATCTTCGACAAAACCAAATGTCTCCCCCTTGTCAGCCAAAAAGAAGACCCAAGCATAGCGAGAATAGTCATCCACTATCACCAGGACGTACCATTTCCCACCCGCTGAGCACACACGAGCTGGACCAACCAAGTCCATATGGAACAACTCGCATGGGCGCTCTGTCAAAACAGCTGTCAGAGGTGGATGGGAGGCGGCGACCATCTTGCCATGCCTACATGGAGCACATACCAAGTCCTTTTGGTATTTCAACTTATGCAATCCTCGGACCAAACCAAGCCCACCCAAGCGTGACAACAAGTCAAAACTCTAGTGACCTAGCCTCCTATGCCATTTCCAAAGCTCCGCCGAAACACCCGCAACCAAACAACGAGAAGAGCCGACACACTGAGAAAAATTGGCTTTGAAAATTTGACCCTCGGGGATGATCGTGCACACAAGATCACCTCAAGAGTCCAAAACACGAGAAGTGCCCATCTTGAAACGGACCTCAAAACCCTCATCAAGAAGCTGGGACACCGACAAAAGATTGAACTCCAAAGACTTGACAAGAGCAACACTCCTAAGAGTCACGCTCCCACTTACCTTCACCGTGCCCACTGAAAGCACTCTACCTTTCCCATTATCCCCAAAAGTGATGTACTCCTTGGACACAACCGGGGTGAGGCTGGAGAACCACCTTCGATCTCCGGTCATGTGTCGAGAGCAACCGGAGTCGATCAACCAAAAGCCCTCCATGCCTCCCACCTGCAAAATAAAAAATGAGAGTGAGAGTGAGCAAACGACTCAGCACTGGGGTTAGTGTAAAATGAATCCAACCAGTGCCGTGCCATTTGCTCAAAAGTGGGGTTAGCAAAATCCATCCTATCACTCCTAGGGGGAACACCCACACGTCTCCTTGGAGGACTACGAGTACCACGAGGTGGAGACCGGGGCCCGTAGCTCATCTGAGATCTAAAGTTGCGATCGTTCCCCTCATACTCGTATTGGCCACAAGTGAAGGAACATTCGGCAAACTCACCACGCCCAAACCCAACACGCCTTCCACTATCTCTCTAGGGAGGCACACCACATGTAGGAAACTCACACCTCTCCCAAGTGTAGATGGTACGCATAGTACCCTCACCCCTAGGCACAACACGAGGCTCAGGCACACCATGAGAAGGGCGGTACCTGTCCTTGTTTGCCATCTCCCTAGCAAACCTCTCCTCACACTTCCTCCTGAAGCAAAACTCAAGAAGATGGCCATCCCTCCCACAATGATCACAATGGAATGGGATTGGCTTTGCCTTTTGCTTTGGGTTCTCTCTGGGTTGTGCCTTCTCCTCACTCGGTTTCTCTCCCTTCTTCCAAAGAACTTGTTCCCCAAGTCACTCTTGAACTTGATGGGTTTCTGGAAGTTGTTGGTTTGTGGAGGAAACACTAGAGGATCTGGGGTTGTGTCTAGTCGGTTCCCAAGTCACCCGGCTTAGGAGCAAAGGCATTTTGGTGGAAGGTTTTTGGTGGAGCTGGGATATCACCAATCTTCTCCTCCTTCTCACCACTGCACTCCCCAATCTTATCTGACCCAAGCGCTTGCCCATCATAGCGCTTGTATGCCTCAATCATCATCCTAAGCTGAGGCTCATGACCAGACAACCAACCCATAATTTTTTCAACTCATCATTCTCATCCTGCAAGCGATCAAGATAGTGTGCAAGCTCCAAATTCTTCACAAAATGTATTTCACAAGTAGAACATGAAGTAGGAATAGGAGCTTTCAATTCAGCCTCTAGTGATCTAGCATAAGTATGTGATTCATCCAATTTCGCATGCAAAACAGGACAAGAAGTACATGCACCAACCAAGGAGGGCCTAGATTTTATTTCTTCTAGCTCAACCATAAGCACATCTAGTTCCTCAACCTTGGAGGCATACTTTTCCTTAAGCACAGTCAAATCACCAAGGAAAACTGAACATTCAGTGCAATCAGGTTCATCGTTCACAATAGGAGCAGACTTCAGAGACTCTATTTGAGCCCTAGCATCATCAAGCAAAGATTCTAGCTCAACCACCTTCTCCTTAGCCTCTCCAAGCAAAGACCTATACTCCCTCTTCTTCTTGTTGGTCTGTCTAAGCACATCATCACGGTTGTCAAGCAAGTCATTCAACCTAGCATTCTCCGCAACCTAAAAGGCAAGATCATTGTTTACCTCATCCTCAGAGTCGTAGTCCGAGTCATCCTTCTGGCTCTTCTTGCTCTCAGAGCTATGTGCCATGCCGGAAAAGCCTTGGGCGGCGAAGCACGGGCTGTTGATGTTCTTGCTTGACCGCTTGCCCTTCTGCCAGTCCACCTTTTCTTCTTCACCGATTGAGCTCGATGAAGAGTAGCAGGAACTCAAGTTGATGCTGCTCACTCTAGCAACCATCGCACGCTCCGTCTTCTTCTTGTGGCCACCACTCTTCCTCAGCCTCCGCTCGGACTTGTTCTTGCCCTTGTAGTCGTTCCTCGAGCAGTGCTTGTGTCGGTCCTCGGATGATGCTTGTGCTCGGGCTTGATCTCCATGGCCTCCGGGCACTCGGCGATAAAGTGCCCGTGCTTTCTACACTGGTAGCACATGCCCGAGCTCCTCCGAGCGTTCTTCCGGTTCGTGTACAAGCACTCGAACCGTCTGCTCAGCAACGCGAGATCATCCTCGCCCAGCACATTAGAGCTAGAAGGTTCGTGTACAAGCGCTCGAACCGTCTGCTCAGCAACGCGCGATGATCCTCGCCCAGCACATGCGCTAGAAGGCATGTAAGCATTAGCCCTCGACCTAGACATGAGAGCCAGACTATGGGGATCAGTAGGGTTCTCCATCTTTGCTCGCACCCCACAGTCCACCTCGGACGACTTGAGCTTGGAAAACAGTTCATCCGCTGTGTGGGTCTCATAGTTACCCGACTCCAAGATAGCCTCGACCTTCTCACTCCACACGATACGATCCAGCGAGTGCAGGAGCTTCACAGCCCTGTCATGATCATCGTACGGGAGCACGGTCACATTGGTCCTCATGTTGTTAACAATCACCGTGAACCGCTGGAACATGGCGTCTATGGACTCACTGGGGAGATGAGTGAAATTCTTGTACTCTCTCCGGTAGGTCGCAAACAAGCGTGCCTTCACCTGATTCTTCCTAGCATGAGCATTCTTCAACTTCTCCCAAATCTTGCACGCCAAGTCCTTTGCTTGAACCCGATCGAATTCAGGTTTGCAAATGGCACGAAAGAGATAATCGACCACCTTGTTGTTGGCGTCATGCATATCTCGAGAACCTGGGGCAATGAAGTTGATGGGGTGGACATAGGAGGTGTTCTCCGTCACATCCCATATGATCTGTCCTTTGCATCGAAGAAAAGCAGACATACGATGCTGCAACATCTGGTAATCCTTACCATCAAAGTGTGGAGGACCCGAATCCCGTTCTTGGTACAACATCTTTGGATCTTAGACTGGTTAGAATCACGAAGATATGTAACCGGCTCTGATACCAATTGAAGGACCGATTAGGTGACCATAGAGGGGGGAGTGAATGGGAGCCGATAAAAAATTCTCCGAGAGAAAACTGGCTAAGTCCCAAAATCACAAACAAGGATTCCCGCATGAGCTTGCCAAGGTCACGTAGTCACAATGAACCTACCAACCTAGGAACAAGTCCAAACAAGTTGCAAAGCAGAAGCACAACTCAAGTTCGGCGGCCCTTTCGTCACCGCTGATTTGCGTGATGGATCAGCATGCGTTCTAGGCATGCATTATCCAGGGAAGTTTCTTATTCTATATTATTTTCCTTCTATATTCTTGTTATTCTTTAAGCAAGACACACGTAACCCCTAGCGCAAGCTTGGAGATTAGATCAGAGTCTTGTTCGAGACAAGATCGAGATCAAGATTGCGGATATCACGTACGCACTAGACAATTGTGCACGTACACAAAGCAGACAGGGAGGCCACATGCTATACGCGGCCAGGAAAGGTCCATCTACTACATGCACATACAGCGGACACGGAATTTACTTTACTTTTCCTTTTTTTATTTCAGTTTCCTTAATCAGTTGTATCAGCTGATACATACTATACTTTTCTAATTATCTGTAGGATAATTTGGACATCTGCTTTGGCGGATCAGAGTACCTGTTTGTTTACAGGTTCAGGTAGTTCGCAAGATCGGCAGCAGCTACGCATGCTACCACAACTCGGTGTTAAGCTCAGCCACTCAGCGGTCTCCATTACTACGACCATGGCATCAGGGACTACTACTCCGACATGCTGCATCGACGATCGATGTAAGCTGGCACCTCTGCAACAACTCCGATGCGTTGCCGACTCATCGACCACTCAAACCGACATGGTCACACGAAGTCCTACGAGCTGCGCACACGGCCAAGAACCAGTTGGCTATCGATCCCAACTAGTTAGCTTCATCGCCAACCGCCCGCTCGGTCACGACGGCTACAAGTCGACCCTTGGGGGCTTATCAGCTCAAACTCGACCACGATCTTCACTGAACAGCTAAGTCTTGTTCCAATAAATATATAATCTTATATTTTCTTAACTGCATGCTTTCGGTTAAACACCCCGGTCAAGAACCACACCCCATGGGTTATCTCAATTATCACACTGTCAATGTTGCACCTTTTCTGCATTGTAATTATTCATATAATTTTCATCAAATTGATGTCTACTCTTAACGATCCATAAAGTATCTGGGGAGAACACACCTGTGAGGACTGGAGCGTTCGAGGACCGGTGGATGGTCCCTCCTTGTTGTGATGAGTGATTGACAACATGGTGTGGACTGACTCTTGGCCAAGTATTGCAGGTGCAGGTTGCGGTTTGATTCGTGTTGGTGCAGGTGAAGAGCGGGCACGAAAGGTCTTAACCTTGTGGGGCCTCCGAGGAGTGGAGAGACAAGTAGGCTCAGCTCGATGGACCCGGTGGCCGAACGGGATCAAGTGAGGGCCGCATGGTGGCAAGAAAAGCATGGCGAAGTCATTGACTAGAGCCGGTGTAGGGTAGCGGCTCACGACCGGAGTCTGCACGCGGGGTTTGCGACGGTTCACCACAAAACTGTCGGGTTACTTGGTTGAGCCACAAAACCAAGACCGGAGGCTCGGCGGGTGGAGACGGGATCCGGGCGCGCCGAGAAGCTTCGGTGTTGGGGGACACGCGGCGGGATCGCTGGGCTTGCGTCGGGAGGACGCGGATTGCGGCGAAGGCGTGGCCGCCAAATGAAGAGGAGTACTACTTGACCATATTGCCCTTGAGGTGTTTGTATCTCAGTTTAAGTTCTAGGGGTAGCTTGGTCATTTGCCCAACCCAGAGGGACTCCATATATATAGCTCTAGGCTTTCTGGGTAAACCATCCTTACGGATTGTTTCTCATTTCCCTGCTCTGTAGGCTTAGATTTTCTTCACCATTTTGTAGAGAATCTGATCTCCGAGTGTATGGAAGCTTTCATGGTTGCATCGATTTCCTTCTTGTGGCTCGAGTGATTTTCGTGTCTTTTTCGAGCCATTTTCGTTGGATTTTCGTGTGTGGCTTGTTCCTCCGATTCTGGGGTGTTTGGGTTCGGATTTCTTTGTGGGGATCATGGATACATGCCTTGTGCATCTTTGTGCTTGATCTTGACCCCTCGAACTCCGGATTTGGCCTTGGATTTGAGCATTTCGGGTGGAACCCTAGCTTTTTGGTAGAGCTCGGTTGTGATTCGATTCCCGGCGATTTAGTGTGTTTGAGGCCTCAAGTTTTTGGGCATAGCATCCCCTAGGGACGCTTCACATCTTTCCCAAATCTTGTCTCAATCCATTCTGTCGTTTGAGAGATCCATGGATGGGTAGGAGGAGTTGACCTCTCGAGCTCGCAGTTTTCTGGTTCTGTTCGTGAGGGACGGACAGTCCGTCATGTCCTCACGGACGGTCTGCGAGGAGGCCAATTCATCGGTGTTCGTCACGAGTTCGTCCAGTTCTTGAGCGCTCGTGCTTCGATCTGTTGAGCCAGTTGGTTTTTGTTGGAGGGAGTTTGTAGACAGTCCGCCGTAGGGGGTCGGATAGTCCATCTCATCTCGGACGGTCCGAACTGGTGTATCGGACGGTCCGCAAGGCCCAGACGGACGGTCTGTGGTGCCCATACGGACGGTCCGTGCGAGGCAAGTTGGGGTGCAGACCTTCTAATGGTTCTGGTCGCTAATTCGGACGGTCCGTCCTTGATCCATGGACGGTCCGACCGGAAGCCGCGGACAGTCCGTCCTAGCCTGACGGACGGTCCGTTCCTAGCGCTGCACATCAGCCTAAGTCCCTAGCTCTTGAGTTGTGCTTCCACTTTGAGTTGTGTTGGGACTTGTTCCTAGGGTTGGTAGGTCCGTTGTGACTACGTTACCTTGGCAAGCTTGTCTGGGAATCCTTGTGTGTGATTTTGGGGCATAATCGAGTTCAACTCTTCGGAGAAGAATTTTTATCGGCTCCCATTCACTCCCCCCCTCTCTGGTCGCCTAATCGGTCCTTCAATTGGCATCAGAGCCGGTTACGGATCTTCGTGATTCTAACCAGTCTAAGATCCAAAGATGGCGTACGAGGAACGGGGGTTTGGGTTCTCCACACTTTGATGGTAAGAACTACCAGATGTGGCAGAGAAGGATGGCTGCTTTCCTTCGCGGCAAGGGTCAATTGCTTTGGGACAGTACGGTGAACACAACTTATGTTCAACCGGTTAACTTCTTAGCTCCGGGTTCGAGGGACATGCACGACGCCAACAACAAGGCGGTCGATTACTTGTTTCGTTTGCTTATGCTAGATCACTAGAGGCTAAGCTGAAAGCTCCTATTCCTACATCATGCTCTACTTGTGAAATAAATGCTGTGAAGAATTTGGAGCTTGCACACTATGTTGATCGCTTGCAGGATGAGAATGATGAGTTGAGGAAGATGATGGGTTGGTTGTCGGGTCATGAGCCTCAGCTCAGGACGATGATTGAGGCATACAAGCACTATGATGGGCAAGTGCTTGGGACGGATAAGGTTGGGGAGTGCAGTGGTGCAAAGGAGGAGAAGATAGGTGATATCATAACTCCACCAAAAACCTTCCACAAAAATGCCTATGCTCCTAAGCCCAACCCACTTAGGAACCGACTAGACACAACCCTAGATCCTCTCGTGTTTCCTCCACACACCGACAACTTCCAGAAACCCATCAAGTTCAAGAGTGACTTGGGGAACGAGTTCTTTGGGAAAAAGGGAGAGAAACCGAGTGAGGAGAAGCCATAGCCCAAAGAGAGCGCAAAGCCAAAAACAAAACCCTTCCATTGTGAGCATTGTGGGAGGGATGGGCACCTAGCTGAGTTTTGCTTCAGGAGGAAGCGTGAGGAGACGTTTGCTAGGGAGATGTCAAACAAGGATAGGTACCGCCCTTCTCGTGGTGTGCCTGAGCCTAGGATGGTGCCTAGGGGTGAGGGTGTGGTGCATACCATTTACCCTCAAGAGAGGCGTTAGTTTGTGCCTCGAGGTGTGCCACCACAGAGAGATGGTGGCAGGCGTGTTGGGTTTGGGTGTGGTGAGTTTGCTGGACGTTCCTTCACTCGTGGCCAATACGAGTATGGGGGGAACAATCGCAGCTTTAGGTCTCAGAGGAGCTACGGGCCACGGTCTCCACCTCGTGGTACGCATAGTCCTCCAAGGAGACGTGTGGGTGTTCCACCTAGGGGTGATAGGATGGATTTTGCTAACCCCACTTTTGAGCAAATGGCACGGCACTGGTTTGATTCATTTTGTACTAACCCCAGTGCT
Organism: Cenchrus fungigraminus; assembly: GCA_036936925.1. Classification (NCBI taxonomy): domain Eukaryota; kingdom Viridiplantae; phylum Streptophyta; class Magnoliopsida; order Poales; family Poaceae; genus Cenchrus; species Cenchrus fungigraminus. The sequence goes on along the minus strand of CM072774.1, from coordinate 89,016,487 downwards.
GAGTCATTTGCTCACTCTCACTCTCATTTTTGATTTTCAGATGGGAGGCTTGGAGGGCTTTTGGTTGATCGACTCCAGTTGCTCTCGACACATGACCGGAGATCGAAGGTGGTTCTCAAGCCTCACCCCGGTGATGACCAAAGAGTACATCACTTTTGGGGACAATGGGAAAGGTAGAGTGCTTTCAGTGGGCACGGTGAACGTGGGCGAGTGTCTGACTCTTAGGTGTGTTGCTCTTGTCAAGTTTTTGGGGTTCAATCTTCTTTCGGTGTCCCAACTTCTTGATGAGGGTTTTGAGGTCCATTTCAAAACGGGCGCTTCTCGTGTTTTGGATTCTCGAGGTGATCTTGTGTGCACGATCATCCCCAAGGGTCAGATTTTCAGAGCCGATTTTTCTCAGTGTCGGCTCTTCTCGCTGTTTGGTTGCTGGTGTTTCTATAGAGCTTTGGAAATGGCATAAGAGAGTAGGTCACTTGAGTTTTGACTTGTTATGACGCTTGAGTGGACTAAGGTTTGGTCCGAGGATTGCCTAAGTTGAAATACCTAAAGGACTTGGTATGTGCTCTGTGTAGGCATGGTAAGATGGTCGCCGCCTCTCACCCGCCTCTGACATCCGTTATGACAGAGAGGCCATGCGAGTTGTTCCATATGGACTTGGTTGGCCCAGCTCGTGTGTGCTCGGCAGGTGGGAAATGGTACGTCCTTGTGATAGTGGATGACTATTCTCGCTATGCTTGGGTCTTCTTTTTGGCTGACAAGGGGGAGACATTTGGTTTTGTCTGGGATCTAATCTTGAGGTTGAAGAATGAGAGGAATGGAGATGCTGTTCAAGCTATTCGTAGCGACAATGGCACTAAATTTAAAAACTCTCGATTCGAAACCTTTTGTCATGATTTGGGTCTCGAACATCAATTCTCTTCTCCCTATGTTGCCTGTTAGAATGGTATGGTTGAGATGAAAAATTGTTCCCTTTGTGAGATGGCTCGGACGATGCTCGACGAGCATAGGACTCCGAGGCATATTGGGCTGAGGTGGTGAATAGCGCATGGCATGTTGGGAACCGGATTTTTCTTCGGGCCTTCTTGAACAAGACGTGCTATGAGATCATGCACGGGCGAGCACCTAGAGTGAGCCATTTCAGGGCTTTTGGTTGTCGGTGCTTCATTCTCAACAAGGGTAGGCTTGATAAGTTTGAGTCGAGGTCCTCTGATGGCATCTTTTTGGGTTATGCGAGTCATTCTCGAGCATTCTATGTGCTCAACCTTGATACTAACCTAGTCATGGAAACTTGCGAGGTTACCGTCGACGAGACCCAACCATGCAGTTCGTCTATTTTTGAGTGTGCAGGTGACGACGAGATTGGCAAGAAGATTTTTGAGGATGAGGATGATGATGCTGGAGAGGATGATGTGAAGTTCCAGCCACAGATGTGCCCTCTACTTCCACTATGATGACTACGGTGGAGTATGGCCCATCCCCTACACCGACTACGATCCAGTAAGATCAAGTGGAAGCTGCTGTTGAGGGGGAGGTCGTCTCCAGGCGAGAGGCACCGAGGCGCGTTCAAGTTGATCATCCTCCCTCAAGAATTATCGACGACATCAATGAACGTACACCACGGTCAAGGTCCAAAAATGCTTCTCACTTTGCTCATTCAGCTTTTGTTGATACCTTTGAGCTGAAAGACATAGGACATGCCCTCTCTGATCCTAATTGGGTGAATGCAATGCATGAGGAGTTAGAGAACTTTGAGAGAAACCAAGTTTGGGAGTTGGTAGAGCCACCACCACATTGCAAACCTATTGGGACAAAATGGGTGTGGAAGAACAAAGAGGGTGAGAATGGTGAGGTGGTGAGAAACAAATCATGGTTGGTTGCTCAGGGCTTTTGTCAGAAGGAGGGATAGACTATGAGGAGACATTTGCTCTTGTAGCCCGTTTGGAGGCAATTAGGATCTTTCTAGCCTTTACTATGGCTAAAGGGTTCAAATTGTACAAAATGGATGTGAAGAGTGCCTTTCTGAATGGGTTTTTAGAAGAAGAGGTTTATGTGAAACAACCACCGGGCTTTAAGAGTGTTGAGTTTCCCCACCGAGTGTATAGGCTGAGGAAGGCATTGTATGGGCTGAAACAAGCTCCCCGTGCTTGGTATGGCCCTTTGAGGGGGTTCTTGTTCAGCAAGGGGTTTGAGATGGGCAAAGTAGATAAGATTCTTTTTCTCCTCAGGCAGGGCAATGATATCCTAATTGTTCAGGTGTATGTGGATGATATTGTCTTTGGTGGCTCGTCTCACTCTTTGGTTGCGAGGTTTGCAGAGGACATGAGCAAAGAATTCGAGTTGTCTATGATGGGAGAATTGCAGTTCTTTGTCGGGCTTCAGATCAAGCAGGCGAAGGAGGGAACCTTTGTGCATCAAGCCAAGTACACGAAGGACATCCTCAAGAAGTTCAAGATGGACAACTCAAAGCCTCTGTCGACACCAATGAGTACGACTACAGCGCTGGATGCGGACGAGGACAAAGAGCTCGTGGACCAGAAGGAGTACCAGAGCATGATAGGCTCCCTCTTGTACTTGACGGTGACGAGGCCGGACATTCAGTTTTCTGTCTGTCTGTGCGCTCGTTTTCAGGTGTCGCCAAGGACTTCACATCGGCAGGCTGTCAAGCGGATCTTCAGGTATCTTCGATACACTCCTGAGCTTGGTCTTTGGTACTCGGCGTCCTCTTCCCTTTCGCTTCTTGGTTTTTCGGATGCCGACTTTGCGGGGTGTCGAGTCGATAGGAAGTCGACTTCGGGGACGTGCCAGTTCTTGGGTTCCTTGCTTGTTTCTTGGTCTTCTCGCAAACAATCTAGTGTAGCTCAGTCTACCACAGAAGCCGAGTATGTCGCTGCCGCTAGTTGTTGCTCCCAGCTGCTTTGGATCACATACACACTGAGTGACTTTGGTGAGGAGTGTACCCATGTTCCTCTCATGTGTGATAGCATGAGTGCCATTAGTGTTGCCAAAAATCCCATGTTACACTCCAGAACCAAACATATAGAGGTGAGGTACCACTTCTTGAGAGACAATGTTGAGAAGGGAAACATAGACCTCATCCATGTGCCAACCGAGAAACAGCTCGCCGATATCCTAACAAAGCCTTTGGACCAAGCTACATTTGCTCATTTGCGAGGGGAGCTTGGTGTGGTTTTTCCTTTTTGAGCTTCGGTTGGGGGTCTGATGTACATATGCATGTTGCATTTTCATTTCTGTATCATATCATGTTTGCACCTTTGTATCATAGACTGCATTTGTATCATATGCTTTAGAGATGTGCTTCTCCTATATACTTTGATCACTATGATATGCTGAATGTGAGCTTATGACTTTGCTAGTTATGCTCATGTGATGTATAGCTATGCTCTTGGTAGCTTTGGGATATATGTACATGTGGATGGCTTACTTTTGTGAAAATGCTATATATGATCCTCTCTTGTGAGTTAAATGCCTTTCATGTTCAAATTATGCACTTATGGCTATATCTTGCTTAATTTATGCTTGGAAATCATGTTCTTTTCATTTGGGGTCAAAGACCCATTTGTCATCATGAATGTTTAGCCTACATGTTACCTTGTGGAGAAGCCTAAGGTTCTTTTTGCCGCAAAGGAACTTCATGTACCATGCTTAATTTTAAACCATGAAATTAGTATATGAAATGCTTATGCTTGAAAAATATGCTTTCATGTCACATGTGCTCTAATTTCCTTATCTTGAGTGCTAAACCGTTGCATGATGTTCATCATTGAGAAGTCTCATATTTAGAAGTGGACACATGGCTCGGTGGCTTTGACATGACATGGGATAGCTTGTAGGTGTTTGTGATAATCTTGTGATGAGAACTTGTGACCTTGCATCAAGTTTGTGAGTTATATGTGGTTTGTGCTCATTTTGATCATGTTGAGGTCCCATGCTCGTGAGAGGGAAATTTTGTGAAAAATGCTTCATTTTATTTATGGCTATGTCACATGCTTATATACCCCTATCTATCTTGTTGGCGATGCTTGTACTAAATTTGTGGCTATCTTGCTTGTCTATGTCTCAATTTTAGCATGTTGTTGTGCTCTTTGTCTATTTGAGAAGCACATGCTTGCATTTGTAGACTTGATTCATTCATTACCAACAAGGGGGAGGAAAGTACCAATTCATGCATCCAGGGGGAGTTTTGCATCAAGGGGTAGAAAAATTGGGAGAAATGCATTTGTTCAGGGTAGCTTGCATTCATGCATTTGGGAGCTCTTTGTCGCCTAATTTTAGTTGTGCTCTTTTGCCGATGGTGTCGAGCCCTTTTGCCTCACCTTGAGGAGTCGGCAATTTTGGAGCATTTTTATCTCAGTTGTGTCAAGCTGTTGCCCTTGTCTCAGGGGACCGAGATTTTTCACTCTCAAGTGATCTTGTTTTGCCTTTTGTTTGGCTTTTGATCACATGTTTGAGTTTTTGGTTCGTTTCTTTTCTTTCTCTTTTTTCTCTGAATTGGTTATTATGGGTGTTGTCAATGCACTCATCAAGGGGGTGATTGAGAACCGGAGCGTCCGAGGACCGGTGGATGGTCGCTCCTTGCTGTGATGAGTGATTGACAACGTGGTGTGGACTGACTCTTGGCCGAGTATTGCAGGTGCGGGTTGCGGTTTGATTCGTGTTGGTGCAGGTGAAGAGCGGGCACGAAAGGTCTTAGCCTTACGGGGCCTCCGAGGAGTGGAGAGACAAGTAGGCTCGGCTCGATGGACCCGGTGGCCGAACGGGACCAAGTGCGGGCCGTATGGTGGCAAGAAAAGCAAGACGAAGTCGTCGACTAGAGCCGGTGCAGGGTAGCGGCTCCGCGGGGTTTGCGGTGGTTCACCACAAAACCGTCGGATTACTTGGTTGAGCCACAAAACCAAGACCGGAGGCTCGGCGGGCGGAGACGGGATCCGGGCGCGCCGAGAAGCTTCGATGCCGGAGGACACACGACGGGATCGCAGGGCTTGCGTCGGAAGGACACGGATTGCGGTGAAGGCGTGGCCGCCCGATGAAGAGGAGTACTACTTGACCATATTGCCCCTGAGGGGTTTGTATCTCAGTTTAAGTTCTAGGGGTAGATTGGTCATTTGCCCAACCCAGAGGGACTCCATATATATAGCTCTAGGGTTTCTGGGCAAACCATCCTCCTGGACTGCTTCTCATTTCCCTGCACCATAGGCTTAGATTTTCTTCACCATTTTGTTGAGAATATGACCTTGCGTCGATTTCCTTCTTGTGGCTCGAGTGATTTTCGTGTCTTTTTCGAGTTATTTTCGTTGGATTTTCGTGCGTGGCTTGTTCCTCCGATTCTGAGGTGTTTGGGTTCAGATTTCTTTGTGGGGATCATGGATAAATGCCTTGTGCATCTTTGTGCTTGATCTTGACCCCTCAAACTCCGGATTTGGCCTTGGATTTGAGGATTTCGGGTGGAACCGTAGCTTTTTGGTAGAGCTCGGTTGCGATTCGATTCCTGGCGATTTAGTGTGTTTGAGGCCTCAAGTTTTTGGGTATAGCATCCCCTAGGGACGCTTCACATCTTCCCCAAATCTTGTCTCAATCCATTCTGTCATTTGGGAGATCCGTGGATGGGTAGGAGGAGTTGACCTCTCGACCTCATGGTTTTCTGGTTCTGTTTGTGAGGGACGTACAGTCCGTCGTGTCCTCACGGACGGTCCGCGAGCAGGTCAGTTCATCGGTGTTCGTCACAAATTTGTCCAGTTCTTGAGCGCTCGTGCTTCGATTCGTTGAGCTAGTTGGTTTTTGTTGGAGGGAGTTTGCGGACAGTCCGCCATAGGGGGTCAGACAGTCCGTCTCAGCTCGGACAGTCCGAACTGATGTGTCGGATGGTCCGCTCGAGACCTATTGGGGTGTTGTGTTTCTGGTGGGTTCTGTCAACATTTTCGGACGGTTTGAACTGAAGTGTCGGACAGTCTGCAGGGCCCAGACGGACGGTCCGTGGTGCCCATACAGACGGTCCGTGCGAGGCTAGTCGGGGTGCAGACCTTCTAGTGGTTCTGGTCGCTAATTCGGACGGTCCGTCCTTGATCCACGGACGGTCCGACCGGGAGCCGCGGACAGTCCGTCCTAGCCTGACGGACAGTCTGTTCCTGGCGCTGCTGATTAGCCTAAGTCCCTAGCTCTTGAGTTGTGCTTCCGCTTTGAGTTGTGTTGGGACTTGTTCCTAGGGTTGGTAGGTCCGTTGTGACTACGTGACCTTGGCAAGTTCATGTGGGAATCCTTGTGTGTGATTTTGGGGTATAGTCGAGTTCAACTCTTCGGAGAAGAATTTTTATCGGCTCCCATTCACTCCCCCCCCCCTCTCTGGTCGCCTAATCGGTCCTTCAACCTGAAATCGAGGGACCGAGTGTTTTTGCCAAGCCAAGGTACTACGTGTGTACGAGAGTACGCCCTCTGCGCTAGGAAACTGAGGCCAACGAGATTACGGTTTCCC